>CM035116.1:106175674-108679439 GCA_020205555.1 Panax stipuleanatus
ACTTGTTAAGTCTGTGCTAATGATTCTAGCCAGACATAGTATGTATGGAAAAGGTAGAAGGATGAAAGTATGATAAGTATAGGTGATGTATGTTTAAAATGATAGGAATCAGAACGTATTCCTATTATTCGAACTGCTTCATAACCATTGTTCGGTTATTGAAGGCTTAAAAGAACTTTGATTCTTGCTTTGGTTGTTTACTCAACTGCTATGACTTGCTGAGCAATTGAATGCTCACACTTGCTTGAAATAAAAACATTTTCAGCGAACGACGGTAGTATATGTTAAAGGACAAGATGAAGATCATGATGATGGATGTCTTGCTATGGTAAGATGCTATGGTTGCGAGTACCATTAACAACACAAGATGAAGAACTGTTCATGTGATGAACATATGTGAAGATCAAGTCGAGACTTAAAGAATAGTTAGGTTAAAACTATTCTGTAGATGCGGTGACTAGTTAAGTCACGATTATAATGTAATAAGAATAATGTAAATAGCATTATTTTTAATGAATGAACATTTTGAGGTGACAGAACCTGGGACTGATGTGAATATATCATGTATCTTTAGGATATAATGATGTATGTATAGAATGGGAAGTATCATAACGCACGGAGATTCGGCAAGTAACATAGGTCGGATTTCGGGGCGTCACAAATGCTATATGTGCGAAGCATAGATACTTGAATCCTCAAAAACACTATATGAGTGTATATGCAATATGCTCACAACTTCAAAAATATATTCAATAAGCTCCTAACTCCAAAAATATATGCAATAAGCTCCTAAATCCAAAACTATTCAAAAATTTTCAAACTTTTCACAATGCTTAGAATTAAACGGGGGGGGGGGGGGGGGGGGGGAAATGGAGATATGTAACAAGAATTATATATGAGGGAGAAGAGAGATGATGGGGTGCCTTCTATCTAGCGTTTGTTTAAAGTCCATTAGCTCGACTCTGTCTGAATTGGTCATGTGGTGGAAAGAATCGAGGCGACCTTCTCTCGATTGACCTCGCCTTCGTAATAGTGCTTCAACCTCTGTCCATTCACTTTAAAAGGCTTGTCTGAGTATTGGTTGAAAATCTCCACTGCACCATGTGGAAACACAGTTTTCACTGTGAAAGGACCCGACCACCGTGATTTGAGCTTTCCAGGAAAAAGTTTGAGGCGAGAGTTATACAATAACACCGCTTGCCCCAGTTCGAATTTCCTTTCCATGATCTTCCAGTCGTGCCACATTTTTACCTTTTCTTTATATGGCTTGGAGTTTTCATAGGCTTACAGACTGAATTCGTCTAACTCATTTAGTTGAAGAAGCCACTTCTCCCCTGCAGCCTTCAAGTCAAAATTCATCTTCTTTATGGCCAAGTAGGCCTTGTGTTCAAGTTCCATGGGAGGGTGACATGCCTTCCCATACACTAGCTGATATGGTGACATACCTAGTGGTGTCTTGTAGGAAGTTCTATATGCCCACACTGCATCGTCAAGCTTGAGGGACCAATCCTTCCTCGTGGGATTTACAATTTTCTCTAATATCCATTTCACCTCACGATTAGACACCTCAGCTTGGCCGTTCGTTTGGGGATGGTAAGCCGTGGAGACATGGTGATTCACTCCATACTTAGCCAATAGAGCAATAAACTGACGGTTGCAGAAGTGGGTTCCTTCATCACTTATGATAGCCCGAGGAGTCCCGAATCTTGTGAATATGTTCTTTTGAAGAAATTGCAAGACCACTCAAGCATCATTAGTCGGCAAAGCTGATACTTCCACCCACTTGGACACGTAATCCACTGCCAGCAAGATATACAGATTTCCACATGATGGAACAAAAGGCCCCATAAAGTTTATCCCCCAAAAGTTAAATATCTCGACCTCTAGTATCATATTCAAAGGCATCTCTTTCCGTTTGGATATATTTCCCACTCGCTGACACCGGTCACATTTTTGGATGAAGTTGTAGGCATCTTTAAACAATGTTGGCCAATAAAAGCCTGCCTGGAGTACCTTGATAGCTGTCCTCTCGCCCCCGTAGTGTCCACCATAAACTGATGAATGGCAATCATGAAGTATGTTGTCCGTCTCACTTTCTGGAATACACCGTCTGATCATCCTATTAGCGCATTGCTTAAACAAATACGGCTCATCCCAGCTATACCATCTAACATCATGTAGAAACTTCTTCTTCTAGGCTCTAGTCAAGTCAGAAGGGATAATATTGATCACTAAGAAGTTTGCAAAGTCCGCAAACCAGGGCATTTCACCTTGTACCACAAACAACTGTTTGTCCGGGAAGGACTCATTAATCATCACTTTGTCATTTGTGTCCATTCCCGGGTTCTCCAATCGAGATAAGTGGTCAGCCACTTGGTTTTCAGTCCCATTTCTGTCTTTGATTTCCAAATCAAATTCTTGTAGAAGAAGTATCCATCGAATGAAATAGGGTTTAGCATTTTTCTTTGAAATCAGGTATCGGATTACTGCATGATCGGTGTATACGACTACCCTTGTCCCAATTAAATAAGACCTAAATTTATCAAATGCGTACACCACCGCTAGAAGCTCTTTCTCTATGGTGGTGTAGTTTAGTTGGGCATCCGTCAGGGTTTTGCTTGCATAGTAGATAACATGAAAAACCTTGTCCCTGCGTTGTCCCAAGACAACCCCCACAGCGAAGTCACTTGCATCGCACATCAATTCAAATGGAAGAGACCAGTCAGGAGCTATAATAATGGGTGCCGTAGTCAATTTCTTCTTCAAATGTTCAAAGGTAACCAAGCATTCTTCGTCGAATCTGAATGGGACATCCTTCTCAAGAAAACTGCACAGAGGTTTAGTAATCTTTGAGAAGTCTTTTATGAAACGCCGATAGAAGCCTGCATGACCAAGGAAACTACGGACCCCTTTTACAGACGTTGGTGGCGGCAAACTTTTAATGGTCTCCAGCTTTGCTCTGTCCACCTTTAATCCTTTCCCTGAGACTTTGTGACCCAAAATAATGCCTTCTTGTACCATGAAATGGCACTTTTCCCAATTCAGCACTAAATTGGTCTCAACACATCTCTTTAATACCAGCACTAAATTCTCCAAGCATATGTCGAAAGAGTCTCCAAACACTCAGAAGTCGTCCATGAAAACTTTTACATTTTGTTCAACCATATCGGAGAATATTGCCATCATACATCTCTGGAATGTGGCTGGAGCATTGCATAATCCGAAAGACATCCTCTTGAATGCAAAAGTACCGTATGGGCACGTGAAGGTAGTCTTCTCTTGGTCTTCTAGGGCTATAACAATCTGGTTATACCCTGAATAACCATCCAAGAGGCAATAGTAGTTATGTCCCGCTAACCTATCCAATATTTGGTCAATGAACGGGAGAGGGAAATGGTCCTTCCTTGTAGCTTTGTTCAATCTACGATAGTCCATGCAAACTCTCCACTCTATGACTGTTCTGGTAGGTATAAGTTCATTATTCTCATTAGACACGACTGTTATGCCTCCCTTGTTCGGAACGCATTGTACCGGGCTCACCCAAGAGCTGTCTGAGATCGGATAAATGATTCCAGCATCTAACCACTTTAGGATCTCCTTTTTAACGACCTCTTTCATAATCGAATTCAATCTCCTCTGTTGCTCTACCGTAGGCTTACTGTCATCCTCCAAGAGTATATTGTGCATGCAGTATGAGGGGTTGATTCCCTTGATGTCAGCTATGGTCCACCCAATAGCTGATTTAAACTCTCGTAGAACCCGTAGAAACTTGCTTTCCTGATAGGATGATAGAGCAGAAGAAATAATAACCGACAACGTGGAAGATTCCCCCAAATATGCATATCTCAGATGATTAGGAAGATGTTTAAGGTCAAGGGTGAGAGACATCTCAAGAGAAGGCTTTAGTCGCTCTGATGTCTCCCCGGTATGTCCGAATGGTTCAATGGGAATCTTGAACTTTTTCATATCTGGCACTGTGTTTAGAATTTGTATGTACTCCACAACATCTGTATCCTCCAAGTCAGAGTCTCCTAGTAGAGCACTCTCTAATGGATTCATGCTCATAACCTGCTCAGCCTCTTCATGCAGCACCTTATCGACAATATCAACTTTGAAGCATTCTTCATCATATGTGGGGAACTTCATAGCTTTGAAGACATTAAATGTGACCTCTTGGTCCTGAACTCTCATAGTTAGTTCTCCCTTCTGTACGTCTATGAGTGTTCTCCCAGTAGCTAGAAACGGTCTCCCAAGAATGATTGGTATGTTCTTATCCTCTTTGAAATCCAGAATGATAAAGTCGGCAGGGAAGATAAACTTGTCCACTTTCACCAACACATCTTCTACAATACCTCTTGGCTAGGTGATGGACCTATCGACCAGCTGCAATGATATGCTTGTCGGCTTAGGAGCCGGCAATCCCAACTGAGTGAGTACCGATAGAGGCATCAAGTTTATACTTGCCCCCAAGTCGCATAAGCACTTGTTAAAGGACAACTTTCCAATGAAGCATGATATCGTAAAAACTTCCTGGATCTTTGAGCTTTAGAGGTAGTTTTCTTTGCAAGACTGCACTGCATTCCTCTGTCAAGGCAAATGTTTCATAATCCTCTAGCTTCTTCTTCCTCGACAAGATTCCTTTCATAAACTTTGCATAGCTTGGCATTTGTTCCAAAGCTTCTGCGAACGGAATGTTAATCTGCAGTTTCTTGAACACCTCCAAGAACTTCGCGAACTGTTTGTCTAGTCTCTGCTTCTAAATCCTCTGAGGATATGGTGCAGGTGGGTAGACCACTTGTGGTGTAGCATTGGGTTTCTCAGTGGATACCTCCTTTTCTGACTCAACTACATTGTCCCCATCTTTCCCATCATTTAGAACTACATCAGCATTTTCTGCACATGGCGCTCCCGCGCCAGGTTTTGTTGTTCCTGGGGTGCAGCCGTGCCAGTATCCAGATCAGCAGTTTGCTTCCCAGACCTTAGTGTAATGGCTTGACACTGTTCCTTGCCGTCACGTCGTACTTGATTTGCTTCAATATTGCTTGGTAGAGTCCCTTGCGATCTGTTAATGAGTGCATTGGCAATCTGGCCAATTTGAGTCTCCAATGTTTTAATAGACACCGCTTGGCTCTTAACCATCAACTTGAGTTCTTCTATATCAGTTTTCTCCTCGAATTGTGGAGTAGGAGCTGGATTGTGTTGATGTTGCTGTTGATGAAATTCGGGAGGATGTGAAGGTCTAGGGGAATACTGTTGTTGAGACTGTTGTGGTTGAGATTTTTGTTGTTGGTATGGTTGGTATTGTGACTGTTGAGCATTTTGATTGTTACCCCAGCTGAAATTAGGATGATTCCTGTTGTTTGGATGGTAGAAGTTTGAAAATTAATTTTGAGGCTTTTGATAGTTGTTGACGAATTGAACCGATTCTGTAGTGATGGCATATTGTTCTGTCGGGTGTGATCCCGCGCACAACTCACATACGAAAGCAACTTGTTGAACTTTGTTTTCAGCAATAGAGTCAATTTTCTTCGACATTTCTGCCATTTGTGCTGAAAGTGCTGTGATGGCGTCCACATCCAATACCCCGACCACTTTTGGTTGCAGCATTCTGGATATCAGATTCTGATATTCATTAGCTGCCATAGTCTCTATTAAATCATAGGTTGTCTCATAGCTCTTGGCCCATAAAGCTCCTCCTGATGCGGCATCAATGATCGGCCTTGATTGCCATCCCAAACCATTATAGAACGAGCTTATCACCATCCATTCTGGCATTCCGTGATGCGGCCATTTCCTTAGATCCTTATATCGTTCCCAGGCCTCATACAAATATTCCCCTTGTTGTTGTACAAACTGAGATAGGGCACTCCTCATTTGAGCAGTCTTAGCCATAGGAAAGAATTTGGCTAGAAACTTTTGTGCTAAGTCCTCCCATATAGTAATTGAGCCTGATGGTAGTGAATGCAACCAACTCTTCGCTTTATCCCTCAAGGTGAATGGAAATAGTCGAAGCTTCACCGCATCATCAGACACATTATTGTACTTAAATGTGTCACAAATTTCGATAAAACTCAGGATATGCTCATTAGGATCTTCCGTAGCTGCACCCCAAACTGGACTGTGTTCCTAACCATCTGAAGTGTTCCTGGTTTAATTTCAAAAGTGTTTACAGCTATCGCTGGCCTGACTATACTGGGTTATAAATCATTGATTTTAGGCATTGAGTAATCCCTCAACGTTCTATGTTCCTCTCTCTGTTCCTCGGCTGCCATTTGTACCGGCTGTTCAGTGTCTTCTTGTGTGTTAGTAGTTCGCGTGTTCGCTCTCCAAGCTCTACCGTTTATGTTTTCTTGTAGAGGCACCAACACAGAATTGGTAGATCGAGTGTGCATATACTAACCACAAGTACCTAAAACACAAATAAAAATAAAATAGAAATGAGATAAGATTTGAATTGTTCAAGTCAGACAAATTTAACTTAAATTGACGTCAATAGTACTAAAAATAACAACTTATCCCTGGCAACGGCGCCAAAAACTTGTTGGCTCCATTTCGATGTTAACAAAACAGATACAAACGCGTGCAAGTATACATGGTCAACAAGTAATATATGATAAGTAAAGATCGTTCCCACGGAGTAAAGTAATTATGTTTAAACTATCATGCAACAACTTTATAGCTATTTTCGGCTGCTCAAACGAGTATCAAAGTGTGAATTACTGATTAGAATGATTATAAACTAAAATTAACTAAATAACAGACGACTGATTTAATTTGGAGAAATATGGGATCCTAACTTCATTCATTGCATCATTCAGAACATACACCTCTTATTAAGCATAATTAATTACTTATGATTGCTAGTCGAGAGCACGAAGGTGAGAAATGGCTATCTTTCAATATACCAAGTCCATATCATATAAAATCCACAAAAGAGATAGAATTCATATGAACATCAATAAAACCTAAAAAACTATATGTCTATGTGATTTACAAGCAATATCGATTTAAGTGCAAGCTCTCAATTGACTACATATGGTAAGATGGTATATGTCTATCCGGATTACGAATCACAAAATTCATCACATTCAAATTTCATGAACATAGGCTAGCATAGCTAAATCTGAGTTTATACTTCCTCTTTCAATTCCATATAAACTATTAAGGTAGATGGTGATCAAGCATCTAAACATTAAATACAACCATGCTAGGCAATTAATATATAATCAATCACACATAATGATAAGGCATAATAATCTGAACTAAACAATAAGATCCATTAGAATCCCATAATGGTGGTTAGTTCATCTCTGAACCTATAAACATTATACGATTTGATCTAAACATTAAAAGCAAATAATGAAAATAAAGAGAATAAGAGAGATGAAATTGCAAATCTGAATATTCTCCTTCCCCAATAAGTCTTCAAGTTGAGTTCAGAATCATAATTAAACCAAATGTGAACCCTAAGAATGGAAATCTATTGAGAAACTAGAAGAGAGAAACCAAAATGATGAAGAGAAACCATCTAGCTCTCTAACCCTAGAAATAGAAATAAAAACTGTAGAATGAAAACTGAATGAATCGTTCCTTGCAAAAACACACCCATATATGGAATACAGCAAATGAATTAATGAAAAGTCCACTATCTGCAAATTTTTGACTGGCGCAATGGCGCGGCCCCCTATGCAATTTGGGGCGTGGGCGCTCTGACCTCCAGACCGGTGCCTCCTAGCGCGGGCGCGCTGAGTTTAACCTTCATTCTGGCGCGGGCGCGCTGGCTTGATTTGCTGTAATGTGTTACTGGTGCACTACTGTTCCCTTACTGCTCCTTAACTGCTGCATTAGTCTTCTTATTCTTTCACTTTGCATTGATCATAGGCTATGTCCGCATACCATATGCCATCTTCCACAAGCCAGCTTACCACATGCTCACCATCTTGCCAAGTCCATACCAATTCATGCCAATTTCAAGCCAACCTTATACCATTGGAGTTTCCTCAATACAACCTATAAAACAAAGATAAAAACATAAAAAGACACTAAAATACGTGAGATTTAAGCCAGTTGATAGCCAATAAGTAGGTATAAAACCTACTTATCAGCAACACACTTGGCAACATCTCGTTTCATATTCAGCCACCAAAAATGCTGTCGGAGATCCTGGTACATCTTGGTACTACCGGGGTGAATCGAATACCGCGAACTGTGAGCCTCGCTCAAAATATCCTCCATAATCTCTGGCACTGGTAGTGCCCAAATTCTGCTCTCAAATATCAACAGTCCCTCACTGTCTGCCTTGAATCTCGGTTCGGTCCCTTCAGATATCTTATTCCTTATCTTCTCACATTCTTCATCTAGGAGTTGTGCTTCCTTAACTCTATCCAGCAAAGTTGTACCAGCTTGTATCTGGAACAGCTTTTCATCAGAATCTATAGGATACTTCACTTCCAATTACAACTTCTCCATCACTAAAATTAGCTCCTCCTGGGCAGTCAACAGCATCAACTTTTCACGACCCTTTCTGCTTAAGGCGTTGGCAACCACATTCACTTTACCCGGATGGTATAAGATTTCACAGTCATAGTCCTTAATTAATTCCAACCATCTCCTCTGGCACATATTCAAGTCCTTCTGTGTAAAAATATATTTCAGAGTTTTGTGTTCTGTATATATTTCACACTTCTCCCCATAGAGATAGTGTCTCCAGATCTCCAAAGAAAATACCACTGCAGCCAACTCCAAGTCGTGGGTCGGATACCCCTTCTCGTAATCCTTCAACTATCGTGATGCATACGCAATGACTTTGCTGTTTTGCATAAGCACAAAACCAAGTCCTTTATGCGACACATCAGTATAAACCACAAAATTTCCTGTGTCATCCGGAAGAGATAACACGGGTGCTGTACTCACCTCTTCTTAAGCTCTTAGAAGCTTTTCTCACACTTCTCCGTCCAAATGAATTTCACAGCTTTCCTAGTCAAATTTGTCAGTGAAGTTGCGATCTTGGAAAAGTCCTGAATGAATCTTCTGTAATAGCCTGTCAATCCAAGAAAACTTCTCACTTTTAAAGGTGTTTTTGGCTGATCCCAATTCATAACAGCTTCGACCTTGGATGGATCTACCGAAATTCTATCCTTATCAATCACATGTCCAAGAAATTGTACTCTCTCAATCCAGAATTCGCATTACAAAAACTTGGTGTACAACTTCTCTCTTCTCAATGCTTCCAACGTCACCTTCAGATGCTCTACGTGTTCCTCTTTAGTCTTCGAGTATACCAGAATGTCGTCGATAAACATCACTACGAATTTGTCCAAAAATGGCTTGAACACACCATTTATTACGCCCATAAATGCTACAGGAGCATTCGTCAGACCAAATGACATTACCAAATATTCATAGTGACCATATCGAGTCCTGAACGCTATTTTTGGAACATCCTTTGGTCTCACCTTCAGCTGATGGTAACCACTTCTCAGGTCTATCTTCGAGAAGTACCTCGCTCCCTTAAACTGATCAAACAGGTCATCAATCCTTGGCAGTGGATACTTATTCTTAATCGTGACCTTGTTCAATTCTCTGTAGTCGATGCAGAGCCGCATCGTCCCGTCCTTCTTTACAAATAACATTGGCGCTCCTCATGGTGATATGCTCGGTTGAATGTACTTCTTGTCCAGTAGCTCTTGTAGCTGTACCATTAATTCCTTCATTTCTACCGGAGCCATACGATACGGTGCCTTCGATATTGGAGCCGTTCCTGGCGCCAAATTGATCATGAACTCTACCTCCCTATCTGGCAGAAATCCTGGCAAATCATCCAAAAATACATCCATGAAATCTCTCACGACTGGTATTTCCTCCAACTTCGGATTCTCTTTTTGACTATCGACTATGTAGGCTAAATTTCCTACACAGCCTTGTCTCAACATCTTCTTGGCCTGTATCATCATCAGACAACTTGCTTGTCTAGGCAACTTGCTGCCATAAAACACAACCTTTGACTGAGTCATAAGGTAAATACATTTCCTCTAGCAATCAATTATCGCCCCATAATCAATCCATTCCCAAGATAACGTCGAATTCCCTAAGTCTAATTGGAATAAGATCTACATTCATCACGTTACCCTTAATATCCACCCTACAGTTCTTGTGTACATACTTAACAGGAATCACTTCCCTATTCGCAATCTCTATGTTCATAGGGTAGTCTAACTCGTGTTTAGGCAATTCTAAGTTCATAGCAAAGTCATCGGATATAAATGAACAAGTAGCACCCGAATCAAATAATACGTATGCATTAACTTTATTAATCGGAATGATACCTGACACTACATCGCGAGACTGCACAGCATCCTGCACTATCATGCTAAATGTTCTGGCGGTAGGTCGGTTTGTTATGGTTGGTCCTGTGATAGTCAGAGCATTTCCACCGCTGCTTCCTCTATTCCCTCCTACTCCTGCCCCTCTAGATACTTTCTTGGGACAGTCCCTCGACAGATGGTCCTTCGACCCACATGTGAAGTAGGCACCTTTCTTAGGGTTAGGGCAGTTAGGTGCTATGTGGCCTTCCTGACCACAATTGTAGCACACCCGCTTTCCTTTCATACAGACCCCCAGGTTAGCTTTTCCACAAGTCAGACATGCGTTAATTCTCTTCTTCTGGCTTCCTTGCTGATTTCTAGTCTGTGTGCTGTCATTCCACCTCCTCTTCTGATTATTGCTTCCTCCCGCGTTGCTACCACTATCCTTAACACTTTCACCTTCACTCTTCTTCTTCTTCTGATCCTGGTTGTATTTGGTCACCGCATCGATTCCACCTTCAGCGAGGATGGCCTTCTCCAATACCCCAGCAAAGGTGTTCAGCTGGAACATCGAATCCTTTCTATACAACCAGGGCTTCAGGCCCTGTTCAAATTTTTTTGCCTTCTTCTCGTCGGTGTGCACTTGATATGTAGCGAACCTAGACAGCTCATTAAACTTTGCAGCGTAATCTGGTACAGACATATTGCCTTGCTTCAACTCCAGAAACTGCATCTCCATCTGATTTTGTGATTTCGTCGGGAAGTACATCTCGAAAAACATCTCCTTGAACCTCTCCCAAGTGATCACACCTTCTCCTCCCCTGAATTTATTTGCCTGCCACCAATAACTGGCTTCTGATTTTAGCATAAATGTAGCATAAGCGGTTTTCTGGTGCTCACCGACCCTAGCAATGTCAAAAACTTTTTTCATCTTCATAACCCATATCTGAGCTTCTATAGGATTCGTGGATCCTTTAAATTCTGGCGGTGCCACCGCCTTGAAGTCTTTGAACGAGGTGTTCGGTGGAGATTGCGGTTGGTTGTTCATTGCTCCAGTTAACAAATTCACCAACTGCTGAACGGGGTTGGCGTCAACATTGGCGTCGTTATCATTATTAGTCGACCCTTCTTGGGTGGGCTGACGGTTAGGGCGTCTTCTCGGCGGCATATTTCTATTAAGATATACGCTTATTAGATCTTTATTCAATCTTTTAAATATTTAAGGCTTGACTTAAATACTTTAACATAATCACTTAACACATATCATCTCAATTAAACTCTATTATTTTATTTAATCAAAAGTTTTAAACATAATAAGATAGCATCATTGCTAATTACATCAACTATCCCGAGATAAAGAATCTTCAGGATTTAAATCATCAAAATATTCTTTTATTTATAATTACATCGGAATTTACATTATTAACTATGAAATAAATATTCACATTATCATACTGTTCCTATCACGGCCTACTAAGGCGTCCAACAACTTTGCTACGCTCTTCTTCCATAACACAGAATATCGTCCTGCGATCCAGCATATACCAAGGCAAATTCTCGAACTGAACTGGATAGCTCATAACCCGATCCTGGGCCTTGTTAATCGCAGTCTGAAACATATAGTCTGTCTCCTCGATCTTAGCCTTCTTTGCCTTACTGTTATCTTCAGCAATCTCTGCACATCGTGAAGCCCTCATCCAAGCATCCTTTGCTATGGCAAGCATCGCTAATTCTTCTTTCAAATCATTCTTTAGCTTCTCTATCTCAGCAGACTTTTCTTCACCTTGGCCCTTCTCATGGACCAACTCCCACTCTACGTCTCCAAGACGTGTGTACATAGTCTCAACCTCACCATCCTTCTGCTAGATGGTAGTCTGTTGAGTAATGTTCTGCTCCTTCAGTTCCCAAACAGTATCTTGTAACTCAATGTTACGGTCATACAACTCATCGTACATCTCAGGACTGATAGAGTTTGATGGAAACTCTTCAGGGTCTTCATCCTCCTCCTTAGCTACCTCAGCCTGAATCTCAATCTCCTCAAAGTCCTCCTCTGAATCAAATACTAGTTCATGCTCTTGACCAATAATAGTGATCAAAGGAGATAGCTTTCATCGAACTAACTTCTCCCAGAATGTATGAATGTCTCGGGGCTCCTCCACAATAGCCACTCAGGGTACAACATCCCTAGGCTGACTAGATCCTCCAACATTCGACATCTTGACAAATCAAAATTTTAAGTTTTTAGTTATTACGTGATACTAATCGGTACTCGCTACTCGACATAACTCGATGATACTTGCGCGAGTACATAAACATAACGCATAGCACATAAGGTAATTTATTATTTTTCTTAGAACTCGATAAGAGTTTATCATTACTATGTTCTCAAAGGCTACTACCCTAAGGTTTTCCCCCACCTAAGGTTCATAACCTGGCTTTGATACCAACTTGTGACACCCCCAAATCCGAGTACTTCATGTTCGACGGGATTTGGTGTTCACTATACAAATATCATATATCTATCTACCCATAATAAATGCAAACCATGAAATAGATAGAAATAAATCCTCCCCTTATGGGGTTACAACATTTGAATAATACTTAAATCAATCCCAGGTCATACTAACCTTAATCAGCTGTGCGGAAACATAAACAAATAAATAAGTCTCAAACAACATTAAGTCTTAAACATAAAAATTCTCAAATTAAATAACAAGTCTTCAACACTTGTTAACTTTTTCCTTGCCTTTGCTAGTGGAAGGATTGTCAGGTCTGTTGTTCTTAACTGCAATGTTATTATGCAAGAGTGAGAATAAATGCCCACAAGTATACAAATATAATGATAATAATAACATGTGAGTGAATCAAGAATTCTGAATAAAGAAAACTCTGCCTTTGAATCAAGAATGAATAGCAAGAATCAAAAGAACATCTGAGGGTCATAAGACCTTGAACTTTGTTCCAAGTTGTTAAGTATTTCTACTTTAAACCTTTAACAGTCATAAGACTATATGGACTCTACTACTCGTACTTAGGGGGTTCAGCCCTTAGTACCATACTGTGCACAATATCTAAACTCTAAAGCGTAAATAATCCGCTATAACAGGGTTGTTCATCTCAATTTGACATCAGAGTCCGCACCAAAGGAAGTTTGGTTTGGATAAGCTCAATATAGTTCTAGAATTTAGAACGTTCAACTATGGACTAGTCGAATCATTAAGGGTTCGATTGTCTTACATGATTCAACAATAAACGATATTTAAATTAAAATATAAATCTCGAGGGTATACAATAGAATAAGAATTGTATACTGAAGTAATATTTAACAATGCTTATAATATCTTATACGAAATCTTAACTTGACCAAACAAGAATAAGAACTTGATTGATATAGAGTTATAAGTATAGAACTTGCTCAATGAATAACTTTGAATTTAGAAAGCTTGCCCAATAAAAGTAAGGATTATGAAACTTGCTTAACAATAATAAGTTAGGGATAAAATACTTGCCTCGTACACAAGCTACAATTACTATTACAATTAACTTCCTCAACGTCCTACACATTACATTATGTATATGATATCAATTTGTTTCATACTCACTATGCTTAACCGTCGAACTTCTCACTTAAGTTCAACTTAACAACGTGGTTCGTAATCTTAACTTGTTAATTAACCACGCAACGTGAGTCTAAACTCACAACATGCATAACACACGTATATAACCTTTTAAACCATCATAATTATACCTTATGATAACAATATCCAACTCACACCTAACTTGTTAACCTGAAGCATCAAATTATCTTATGCATGTCAACAACATGTTATATTATTGTTTCATACACTTAACATATCATTAGGTTCATTCCAATTAATTAGTTCATCATGTTAGGACTTAAAAGACACAAAGCCAATTTTGGACAGCATGAAACCCCGTTGTGGTGGACATTACCCCGCTGGGGCGGGTTTTACTAGGCCAAAAGTCCGCTGGGGCGGGTTCCTCTGCTGGACAAGTTGCAGCTTCGCGAAAATTTTTAGAAAAAGCCAAATAAATCCAATTTAAACTAACACGATAATTATTACTGTTACCCATGAAGTATAAACTTCACAGAAACATCATACAATGATTCTATCATGATTCTAACACTTTAGATCACACAATTACTCAAATTAAAGCACTTAATTTCACTGTTTTTGATATTTTGTAAAGTTTTGAAAGAAAACATGAAATTCAACGTTACATATTCGTTATAACACTGAATCCGTCCGTTTGAATTTCGTTTTGTTTATTTAAACATGCATAATCATATTCAATCATCAATTTAAAGCATATAATTCGTACATAAAGGCCATATACGAATTTTTCATACTTTGTGACTTTTGAAATTCCAACTAAAGCATATATTCATGAATTTGATTGTTTAAAACATACATAAGTTATAGAAAACATGTTATGAACATCAAATAATACATATATGATCATAACTCGAGTTAATCATCAAAATAGTTCTTCATAGAGAACTTTAAAACACGTTAATGGAAAAACTTTGAAAACTTAATTTGAAAACTTAAGAGGAGGGATTACCCTTGCTAGTTTGTGAAGATGATTCAAAACTTTAGTTCTCCACTAATCTTTCTTCAATTCTCAATCTCTCTTAAGTTTTCTCTCTATATATAATGTATATAACTGATGTCGTAGTGGTCAGATAATCCCTTAATGGGTTAACTGCCCAACTCCCCTCAGAGCCTTGTTTGTTTGTCCTTTATTCCTCCTTTTCATTTAATTTAATTAAATGTTTATTACATAGTTTAATTGCCACACCCAATTAATCAAATATTCTTATTTAAATTAATTAAATAAAATATAATAAATCCACATTATATCACATTATCACATATTTAAAATTCTCTTTTATTAATTATGTCAAATCATTAAATCTTTAATTAATTATTAAATTAATTAGAATAACATTATACTTATTAATTAATTCATTTAATCGAATAAACTCAATTAAATACATACTTTGAATTATAAAATTCTTCACATTAATTTAATCAATGTAACACATATAATTAAATTAATTTACCTCAATTTCATCAATTAATTATTTAACTCAATAATTAAATCATCAAAAATATTTATTTAATTCAATACATATTTAAATTAAATTAAAAAATTCTCGTTCGTCACAGTATTCCAATGATTATCACTGTAACAGACTGAGTGGTTGTTAAACCAAAACACACAAACCCTTGCCCATAACAAAAGTTCATACAACTCAACTATCACATGAGTCCTCAATTGAAATTTACAACCTTCTAACTCTCTCTTGACTTGATACGAATTTTCTTTAATTCGTATTCTATCCTCTATCACTCGATCTGAGTTCTTTTTCCCCGTACTATTCATAGTACCCTTTCATTATAGCAATCAACTATAACTCATCCATCGTTTAACAGAAAATTTGATATTATGATTTAATGAGATCACGTAGTGATCTTCTTCCTTAATCGTTTAACTCAACGATTTCATTATCCTTATTTATTAGATTATAGCCTTAGATAATCGTACCTAAGGTTTATAACCTATCAGCTCTTATACCAACTTGTGACACCCCAAAATCTGGTATATCTTCACACTCAAATTCCGTACGTTATGAGTACTTCTCATTCCATACATATATCATTATATCTTGAAGACTATTAATATATCCATTCAATTCCCAAGTTCTATTACCTTAAAATCTTTCTTTCATTACAAATAATGATAATCACATTATTCATATCATCTTACAAGTGCGACTTAACTAGTTACCATATCTACAGAATAGTTTTAACTAACTATTCTACAAGTCTTGGCTTGATCTTCACGCTTGTTCAAACATGAACAGTACTTCATCTTATGACGCTAATGGTATTCACAACCATAGCATCTCACTATAGTAGGACATCAATCATCTTGATCTTCACATGGTCCTTTAATACATACTACCGTCGTTCGCTGAAAATGTTTTTATTTGAAGCAAGTGTAAGCATTTAATTGCTCAGCAAGTCATAGCAGTTGAATAATAACCAAAGCAAGAATCAAAATTCTTTTAAGACTTTAATAACCGATCAATGGTTATGAAGTAGCTCGAATAATAGGAATACATTTTGAATCCTATCATTTTAAAACATTCATTATATTTACTTTGAAATACCTTCATTCTTCTACCTTTTCAATACTGGCTATTTCTAGCTAGAATCATTAGCGCAGACTTAACAAGAACAGTTCATAAATAAACTGAACTCTTTCACATTGAACAGTTCAATCACAGAACAATTCCTTTCACAGAAATACCAAAGTGTTAAAATTATGGCACAATGCCTCATTAATACTATCACCTTGTACAAATATCACACACTTGTACATAGGTCAAACTTCCCAAGTTCAACATCTGGGAAAGTTTAAGAAACTAGCATTCATATGAAAATGAATGAAGTTAGGAAACTTGCATCCATCATAAAGTATGAATGAAGTTGAGAAACTTGCCTTAGCGCTGCGTACTGCTTACGCTATACCTTCATCGTAATCCCTATATAACACATAAGGAAAATACATACCCATTAGTTATATACTTGACTTATGCATTCACTTAAACTTCTCTTTACTTCTTATGGTTCGCGTTCTTGTAATCTAAGTTTACGCGACCAACCCCCATATTCATTTTTTCTATTCTTTCAATCATATTGCCCTTAGCACACATCGAGCCTCTAACAGTAGTCAAATATAGTACACTGAGTGGTTTCCCACAAACAACCAATGTCTACACTGCCTTTCACAGTGATTTAAATCGGTTGCTAGTTTGTATTAACCGTCGCTCTCTAACGGAATAGTTTAGCCCAAAAATTATATCTCGGCCATTATAGACTACGATTGCATTACAAGTTAGACTTAACTTATTCGAATCATTATAACTATAATGTTCGTTACGTTAATCTTCATTACATTTCTTACAACATCCGGTCTATTTGACTCGGAACGTTATCCAAGTTATCATTGTTAACTCGACTTCTCAACATTATACGTTATTCTTCATTCTTTTATTACCGTTTGTTATGGCTTATTAGCATTCCTATATCATCAACAGACTCTCGTCGATCGTCGTTAGACACAACGACAAGTGAAACCCTAATTGGTTCGCTAGGTCGCACATATTTCCACTGGATACTCGTCACCGGACTCCGTATAGAAATTACATAGGTTTTATCTTCATTCGATCTCATTTATGCATCACGCACCTCTATTACATGTTATGTAACCTTACGACATGTTCACAACTCGATTACAATTCATAGTTCACATTATCAGATTTTGAGTTTTAAATTTAAATACGTTTTGTCAATGTTTAATTCTTAAAACCATTTTTAAACATGTTGTTTAAGTGATTTCTCTTCATGAATATGAACCATATAGTTGCCCCCATAATTACCATGTAAAAAGTTAGGCTATAAAATAACTGTGTCAAAAATTTTCCCCTTAAGGGTGCTGCGGCGCCACCATAAGGGTTAAACTCGGGGCTGCGGCGCCGGCTTGCAGTACCTGGCTTCCGGGCTTGGCGCTGCGGCGCTATCTTATAAGGCTTGGGCAGCGCTGCGGCGCCGACCCTGTTCCTTTGAAAAAATTTCTATGTTTTTCAACTTTTAAAATTTTTGAGCTCATATCGCGATCGTTATAACTCAGAATTGGTTCGTTCCAAAGCCATTAGTTCACGTATCTTATGTTCTATGATTCTATCTAGTCAGAATTCATTTCTAAATTTGTTGGTGAGAAATTCACCATTTCATCCATTTTTACGTGTTCGTTAAACGTTCGTGAACGTTTGACGCTCAATTCTTCGTTTTAACTCCGAATTCATTCGTTCTTGCTCTCGCAAGTCTTATTTACCTAATTACACGTTATGCCATTGAAAACCTTTGTTTCCAAATCAAACGGTGACTTTTGACTTCTATTCCGAAAAAAATTATGATTCAACGCTTAACGTTTAATTGTGTAACTTTCGCCATAACTTTGTTATTCAATATTTTTACTTCAAACCAAATGGAATCAATCCATTGGTTATTCATCTATGATTCTACCATCATAAACATCTAAGTTTTAATGGTTTTCTTCATTACGTTCCTTAACTATATTTATTACGATTTTAACTCATTTCTTGGTTATTAGTGTTTTAATGTTCACTAATATCCACCTTATCATAACTTACACTTCATGCTCTACCAATTTTCACTCCTCTATCAATTTAAGAATTGAAGGAAGATGAAAATTTAAGGTTTAACACTTATACCTTTAAGTGTTCTTGAGTTTTGGCCTTGTTCTTAACAAAATCTTACATATCTTCCTTGGCTTCCTTGATAGCTTGTCAAAAGCTCTCCTTTCTCTCTTCTCTTCTCTCTCAAATATAAGTTGGTGATTTTGCAAAACCAACAAATGAGCTCTCAACCTTCTCTTATATAGGCAAAGCAAGACCAAAGGTCTTTTGGTCATTAAACCAAACCTCCTTAACCCCATCTCCTTTCACATGCCAACCTATCCTCCCATGTGCTAGCATGTGCTAGCACATGACCACCATGTCACACCATGTGTTCCCCCATGTCTCCCATGTTTCATTATGGGTCATGAGTTGCCCTATGGGTTTAAACCACCCGTTAACCCATCGGTTCGACCCACGGGTTCGGTTCTTAATTTAATTCAAATTAAATCTATTTACTTCGTATAAAATTCGTATTATACGTCGTATTAATTCTCGTATTCTCTTCGTACCATGCTAGTATAATAACTAGTATTATACTCGTATTCGTTATATATAATAATTGTTATTATTATACTTAACCATTTCTTTCTTTAATTCCACTTTCCCTAACCCTTAGGGTTTTAAGTCCGCAAGCAAAAACTTCGTGAGCCATAAATGAAATATTATTACATATTCCATCTCGTCTTAAAATCCGATCATTACACGTTTCTCAGAATTTCAATAAAAATTCCCAAGCTGAAACGGATGAATAGTGATTTTTTTCTGAGAAAATTTTTCTCGGCTAACATAACTTTTCACAGTATATTACCTTCAAATCTTTTGATAGAATATCATTCCGACATTCTGATCTCCCAAAAAAGCTTAGGGTCTCAAATCCTAACCCTTAGGGTTTCAACACATGAATAGTGCCTATTTCGTCTTTTTCTCAAAAATATTTTTATTTCTGAAAATCTTTTATTTCGTCTTGAAAATTCATACTTGCTCATTCCAGCTCGTAGCCAGAATCCTCCCCATTTCTAGTCATCCTATTTTATAGAATAACAAATAAACACATAACAGAGAATATAATTAATAAAAATTTATTTTATTAATTATTAATTCTTTAAACTTAATTTCTGGACAATCCGATTTTCCGGGTTGTCACATTATCTTCATCAAACAAGCATCGACAACACCGACAAAAATCAAAACCGTTGGAGTCAACACCAGCATAGGCATCAGCAGCACTGATGAAAGACAAATGTTGGAATCAGCCCCAACATAGGCATCAGCAATAACCAGAAATGGTAAATAGACTTGCTATGTGATGTGCGATTTGTGAGGTGCGAAATGCGATTTGCGAAGTGCGATCTGCGAAGTGCGATTTGCAAAAACTTTTTATCATTCATCATGCCATTCATTGCATTGCATCATTAAATTTATCTTGTCATATAATGCCTAGTAATCTTTATCATGTTCATACCTTCTTTTCGCGATCCGTCAAAGTAGGGTACTAGATATATGAGTTGACTAGTAAATCCAAATGGTAGCACTCAAAAATCACGTGCCTAAAAGTCGGAGTATGGGTTTTAGTCAAAACAATCCGTGAAGTGGACAAAAGGGGTAAAAAAAAACTTGCTGATTAGTCTGCCACGAGGGCTTTTTCGTCAACTTTATTTACTTTAAAAATTTAGGGAAACTTTGGAGGGATAATATGAGTAGTTATGTAACTCCTGTATAAATTTGAGAATTTTTGGCCATACCAAATGAGAGTTATGGATTTTACGGCCAAAGACTACTTTTACAAATCTACCCAAATAACTCTCTGTGTGTAACTTTAAAATTTATGAAATTTTTACTGGGAGTACATGTATATATTAGGAGAATACCCTAAAAATTTTAGAAATTTTGGAGACAATCTCGATTTATGATAAATCTGATAATATTTGGCTATTATGGACTATTTAAATATTATAAATGGATCTTAAAAATTTCTGGAAAAATATATTTTTATGAGGGGAATATATATAGCTGATTTCCAGAAAAGAAATGGTTTTAGACATGTTTTGTTATTATTCATGTAAATGATGATATATGGATAAATGAGTTTAATTAGACATATGATGTCAAAAATATGGAAAATAAGGTTTTACGACTTGAGACCCTTAAGTATGGTTTATGCAGATTTTTGATGAAGGTTTGGGTTGGTTGTGAAGAGTTATTATGTTTATGAAATTTTAGAATGCTTAAAAGAATTAATTAATAAAAGAAAAATGATTAAAATAAATTATTTATTAATTTAATAAATGACTTAAAATATTTTTACATGACTAATGATATTAAATTGAAATATTATTAGTAATATTTGACTTGAATGTTATTAAAAGGTTAATAACATTAGCATGAAATATTATTAAACAATTAATAATATTAAACGTGAAATTAAATTAGAGAATTAAGTTATTCAAAGAACTATATTATGTGTATAGTCTACTGAAAGATGAATCCAGGGTACTGAATTTGATTTTGGGTTGCTGAAATTGAATTCAGTCTGCTGAATTTGATTATGGGCTGCTGAAATAGTGATTTCAAGATGTTGAAATGCTATCTGATTTACTGAAATAGTATTTTCGGTTTACTGAAATGCTATCTAGTTTACTAAGATGACATATAAAGGGATAACTTATAAGTATAAGTTATGACGTGATGAAAAGATTATCAAAGTATAATGATAATACTAAAACTATAATGTAATGTCTAATACTTAACTATGTAATTGAATGTTAGACAATTTAATATAAGATAATGAGATTATAAGTGAGTATGTGTTAAGTTTAAAGTAATACAGTTGTACCCTGCAATAGTTGATGTATAGTATTTGGGCTAAACAATTCCTTCAGTGAGCAGAGGTATATACGAATTAGAAACCGATCTAACTCGCTGTGAAAATAATGTAGACGAGACGGAAACTAATTTGTTGGTTTTTTGTGGAAAACCACTCAGTATACTATATTGAATACTATTAAAGACTAGATGTATGCTAGGTTTAGACTTGTGAATGTGTATGGTGTTAAGGAATTATCTAGTATTTGACTATGTGGTTAAATATTAGATAGTTTACTTATAAGTAATAGTATTATGGGATAAGGTATGTAATGCTAATTGAAAGATTAATCTTAATAATGATAGGTCTTTTCAATAAGGAGATTAAATTAGATTGCGTAGCAGTAATCGACGGTTCAGGCAAGTTTTTCCCAACTCAAATTTGAGTTATATTTTTTAAGCATGTTAGTGAATAATTATTATTGATCATTCACATCTATACTGATTATTGATTCGCACTTAGTGCATGTTGCATATGTTCATCAGGTATGAAAGGCTGTTCACCTTCATTACCATAAGGTTCAGTTAAAATTGTTCATGGTCCTTGTTGACATTAAATATTATTGATTCAGTCATTCAATTATTAAAGTTATGATTCATGCTCTTTCACAATTATTATATTGTTGAAAATTCGAAAGCTTATTCTTTCTTTCAATCATGATATATTCTTGTTATACTTAAACTTGTTGGGCAAAGTAGTTGCTCACCCTTACTATATCATGATAACATATTTCAGATTAAGACGAAGGTTTGAAGAAAGACAGAGACAAAGGCAAAGTTTCAAGAATAGATTGTTATGCATCTATGACTATTAGTTACCCGATGTAATCATATATGTGAACCTTTTTAATTATATAAGGTATGTATTCATTTAAGGTTAATAGACCTTGGGAAATGTGATAGAATCATGTGAAATAAACAATATATGTTTATATATTCCGCATTAGATGATAGAATATATATGATAATTAAGTACCGTAACGTACCAGGTTCGAGGTTCTAGGGACCTGGATTTAGGGGCGTCATATTATCTCCATATGTAATTTATTACACCCAAGCATACCCTTTGATATACCCTAAGGGTCTTAAGGAATAAGTCAAAGTATAATTCATTACATACAAGATACTATGATGATCTCAAGTCCAAGGATCACTTGTACTACTATCACATTAGGAATTCCTATTGACAGGCAAGTAAAACTCCATTAGGTATTCCATAGCAAGTCACGTTCAGTGAACTTATTCTCCAATAAGCACATACATACTTGCTTTAGTGTCTCCACACAAATAATCATGAGATCAATCATCCTCATCCAATGAGCAAGCAACATATGTACCAATCTATCCGAATTTACTAATCCCCTTTTAGTAATCCAACGATTGGGAACTGTTTTAGTTTTAAGCTTTCTAAGCATTTAGATCTCATTAGCTTGATCAACGTCATGATTCTAAAAGCATTGCTTAAAACTATGGGTTATATACATATTATAAAAACAGCATCATGTAGATAATTAAATGAATTTAATTAATTAATACTTTTTATTGATAAATGAATAAGATTGTTTACAAAGTATATGCTTTATCATCATACATGATTGGCTTGTATGCACACTACTTTCAAAAATGACTTCTCCAACTTAATAAGCTAGATGAATTCCACCTGCAAGCATACGAGAACTCAAAGTTGTACAAAGCAAAAGTCAAATGATGGCATGATCAGAAAATAATTGAGAGGAAGTTCGAGCCGGGGCAAGCAGTTCTCCTATTCAACTCTAGATTGAAACTCTTTTCTGGAAAGCTTAAGTCTCAGAGGTCTGGACCTTTTATAATCAAAATAGTGTTTCCACATAGCGTCGTTGAAATAGTTGGAAGAGATCAAGATAAACCATTCAAAGTCAACGGATAACGCTTAAAGCATTATTGAGGTGGAGATTTCGATCGCCAAAAGTCCTCAATCACTCTCACCGATCCAAAATAAAATAGAGAGTAGTCAGGCTGAAAGACTTAAATTCTAGCACTCGATGGGAGGCAACCCATTAATTTATTACTTTTAATTCAATTCATAGTAGATTGCTAGGATTCAGTAGGATTTTGGTAGTTTCAGTAACATTAATAGTTTGTTTTTGTTTTTTTAGGTACAACTCAGATATAACAAGGATGCATGGTCAAAAAGGATTAAATAGACAAAAGTTTCCAGGGTACAAGTCAGCGCAGTCGCGTCCATGTTAAACTACCACTCAGCGCGGCTGCGCCCTTCAACAGTCACAGAAAACTCTGGCGACCTGAACTCAGAATGTTTTTAAAAAGAAACCCAAAAATTGATCTGTTATTTCATTTCCCCCTTATACGGCTGAGGACAGGAACTTTCCCCTCTTTGGTGCCAATCGATTCTCCTCAATTCATTTTTTCTCTAAATCAACAACTCCCATTATTACCAAACCCCACTCTCTATCCATTTACACTAAGCCTTAATCTTTTGCCTCAACTTCAGTGTTACTATATCCGCTAACCCCCAACAAAACGCCTACTCACCCACTCACTACCACTCTTGCTCTCAGCCCTACTCCTATATAAAACCCAACCAACCAATTCCACATTCACAACCCTTGTTCACAGCAAAGAGAAAGAGGTAGGAGTTAGGGATGCAAGAATTTACGCAAAACCTGTTTGATACACGGTCGGAGTGAGTTTTGGAGGTTTAATTGAGCAATTTTGGGGGTAACACGGACGACAGACACATAGCGGATCATTCACAGCCACAGTTCCAAATTCTCATGGAACCAAAAAGGGTTCGTAGCGATTCTAATTCTTCATCAAGCAGTAGCGACGCGGGAGAGGGCAGTAGCCGCAATATGCTGGATGCAACAAAGTTTGTGAATCTCTCGGCTCAACATTATTATAATGATGTACTGCCAGCTAAAACATTTATGTCGGAAAGAGGATTGAAGCCAAGCAATGAAGATGAAGAGATGAAGGAGTTGATTAGGGCGAATGGCTGGGCATTGTTCGTGGACACACCTTTAGCAAGCCCGATGGCTTTAGTTAGAGAATTCTATGCAAATGCACGAGAAACGCAAAATGGGATTGCCTTTGTACGAGGATAACATGTGTCTTACTCCAAGAAAAGCATCAATGAGCTATTCCATTTGCAAACTCTCCCATCAGATGACAATAATTGAGTAGAGCACCAGCGCTTTGACATAGATTTGGATAAGTTGATTGATGAATTGTGCAAGCCAGGTACGAAGTGGACTACAAAGCAGGGGATTGACAAAAAGTTCCACTTTCCTCACACACCCTTGAGTCGATACGGGAAGGAGTGGTACAACTTCATTTGTGCCAATCTGCTACCAACGCGGCATCAAAATGACGCCACTAAGGAGAAAGTCGTGTTACTTTATGGCATAGTTACGGGCAAATCATAGATGTGGGTCATCTCATCAATCAGTCCATTCGGTGATATTTACGAGGGAGTACGTCAGGTGGAATTCCTCATGCCTCTATCATTACACGTTTATGTGACAAGGCGATTATTAACTGGGATAACGAGTCACTGCAATTGCCAATGAGCGATATCGATCATGCCGCTATCAGAAAGTACAAAGTTTGGGATGGTGGTGAGTCTCATCCTCGGGGACGTGTTTCATCATAGCAGGCCAAGGTGAGAGCGAGGAAGAAGAAGATGCAATAATTCCAGAGCAGCAGGAGGAGGTGCCTTAGCCCAACCAAGCCAGTCAGGATTGAGTGGCACGAGGCTTGCAACGGAGGATGGATGCACTACATAGCGATTTCCAGACTTACATGACTAAATTCTCAGAGTCACTGTCACAAGCCTTCGACCAGTTAGGCATCCATATCTAGTTTCTGACGTTCGGCTCAACCAACACTTACCCACCACCTGATACACCTTTCGATCATGAGTAGGCGGGGGACGACGATGCTACTTAGGGGAGTTTTCTTTCACTTTTTCTTACAATGAGGGCATTATCATTTTTAAGTTTGGGGGTCTATTTTTAGTGTAGATTGCATTTAGTTCATGTAGTTTCATGTAGTTGCATTAGCGCTTAGTTTAATTCATATGTTTGCATTTAGTTTAGTTTCGTAATTCATATGTTGCATATATAAAAAAACTCCAAAATACAAAAATATTTGCTTTAGCTATTGCATTTAGTAGTTAGGTCATATTGCATGAATCCAAGCATATCAGTTAGTGTTCATTTCATTTGTCTTATGATGAGAATGGAATTACAAGATTTTTGAACAGTGTTGATGACTAAGGCATAGTTATAATGTTATATCATGATGTGAATCTTAACCTGTTTGAAATTGATGTAATCGGATAGCACGATAGGGTAACCATTATGATTTACTCAGTTTAAATAGTCACATAATTATCTTCTGGAGGGAAGTCTCGGTTTTAATAAAGGAAATTCAGTAAACAGGTAGTAAAGGCTAGGAAGACGCAAAAATTTAAGTTTGGGGGAAAAATTTGGGATATATAAAAAAAGAAAAAAGAAAAAAATGAATAAACACATGGACTAGTTATGTGGCATTTGTTACTCGAGTAAGTAAACCCGTACGGGTGTCTTAACACCCAGTGCCGTAAAGTCATTTGGTTTGGGAGTCGTTGGTCGAAAGCTCGCTAAACAAGTAACACTGAAAAGCCTAAGAGCACTAGACATTGCACATTCAAGTGTAAACACAGGAAAGAGCGAAAATCACCCTTGTGATTGAATAAAAGCAAAATAAATCCCATATTGACACCCAGCTTAGTTATTGCAAAGTTATAGCTGGAGCTTAACTTGTTCACTATGATTCTTGATTTAAAACTGTGATTTTCCTTCTAAGAAGCATATTATGTGAAGTATTTGTTCTGTAGTTAAATTTAATGGTTACTAAACACACACACACACACTACATTAGTGATGACAGGTTTTGATTTATTGAATGATATGAATTTTTGCCTTGTTCTTGGTTGGATTCTCTGTTTGAAGATATTGTGGTTTCTCTGAGGCAACTCTTTTGGGATTGCATAACTAATTGGTGTTTGGATTTGTAGGCATGATATAATTAGTTTGCATCATGTTGTCATTGCTTGGGGAAAAGCAATAGTTCAAGTGTGGGGGTATTTGAAGAGTAGGTTTCATACCTACAATTCAGTATCAACTTACTGGGATTATTGTTAGTTTTCATGTGTTTTTAAGTTGCTTTACATACATTTTTGGATTATTTTGTAGATTGCATGTTTGGGAACTGGAATGATGATATATAGTTTTGAATGGATGAAGATGGAGGCCTAAAGTGAGTAGGAACTGAAGTGGCAGGACTTGGCATGAAGCATCAGCAACAGATCAGAAAAATAAGCATTTACATACAACTCTACTTTTCCCATTAAAGGCTTAGGGACAACACAGTCGCGCCAATTCAACTTTGACCAACTTTGACTTTTGAATTAAATGATGCAATTGAGTTGTAATTCACGTACTATTTTCATAGTGGGATTTGGATTTGTAACAGACTCATAAATATGACCTTATGTCTGTTATTTGATATATTCGACTCTTCCATACTTAAATTCAAGTTTAGTTTGTATTGTTGGAGATTTGAAGCGGTAATCAAGCACGAGGATTACAAGGCAGAAGCAGCTAGGAGAAGGATCACAATGACAGCTTTTATTCTCTTTCCTACTCTTCTTTTTGTAATCTGAATGCTTTTTTATTTGTGGATGTTGGTTATTAATTCAATGATGTTGAACTAAATTTCTATTTCAGGCTACAATGGATCTTATTGCATAACAGAAATTGACATGCTTCTGTATTAAGTTTTAATTAATTATTATTGGATTGTCTATGTTAGGAATATTCATGAGAATATTATTCCTATTTATATAAGAATTGATTATGATATAAATGAATGAATATCCAAGTATGCTTGCATTGATGTAAGCTGTAAAGTCCTTCAATAGATATTAAGAATATATGTACAAGGACTTAGACTAAAATGATCAAATATGACAGGTTGATCCTACATAAACAAAACAGCGTTGTAAAATCCTTAAAAAGAAATGATGTACAAGGACTAGAAATAGAAAGATCAAGCTTGTTAGGTTGATCTTATAAAATGTAATAGATAGGCTTGTCTGATCGTCGAGCACTGCACCAGTCATCATAGTCTACCAGGAGAGACAAGAAAGACTCAAGAATTATCAAGGCAGAATCGTAGTCTGCAAGGATAGTAGATCTCGGAGTTCATTGCCAGGAGAGACGAGGAAGGATCGTAGTGTGTCGAGAAGAAATTTCTCAGAGCCGTAGTTTGCTGAGGAAGTCATGTTCAAAATCGTAGAGATAGCCTGTCTATAAGTCGACCGAGCGCCTGCCAAAGCTAAGTCAAGAATCATAGGCCACACTTGAAGTAATGGAGTCTACTGATCATATCAGAGGCAGAGATTGTAGTCGAGCCGTATCAGACGAGGACAACAAGCATGAAGGCAGAAATCGTAGTCTGTCAAGATCTGATCTCGGAGTCGTAGTGTCTACAGAACCAAAGCAAGATCATAGTCTGCATAACTAAGGCTTCTACAAAGATGCTCACAATGCTAAGGAAGAATCGTAGTGTCAACACGATTCTCAACAGATTAGCACTCCCAAAGAATCCAAAGATGAAGCCTCTGGTCTAAGTTGCAAAGATATATTCCACCTGAAGGAAACTAGAGAGCACTCAACGAATGGCATACAAGCAAACAGAAGATCTAAGCACTAACTCAATCAACATCCTGATTGAGTTGTGAAGCCATTCAAGATGAAGTCTTCCATAAGCAAATCAGAAGAAGACTTCAGATATAGTGACTGACTAAAGAAAGTCAGCAAGTGCAGTAGCTGTCAAGA
The DNA here is from genome assembly GCA_020205555.1 of Panax stipuleanatus. Lineage (NCBI taxonomy): Eukaryota > Viridiplantae > Streptophyta > Magnoliopsida > Apiales > Araliaceae > Panax > Panax stipuleanatus. The sequence goes on from CM035116.1 coordinate 106,204,021, forward strand.
GAACAGAAGACAACGATCTTGGGATTAACCAGGATTGTAGTGTTTGCCAAACGAAGCAGGAACTGATGCAGTTTACACAGAGATACTGGCTAGATATGAAGAACAAGGTGAAAGTGATTAAGCATGGGTCAGACCATTGATGATAGGTGAATAGGAGATCACAAGGAGAAAGTGAGCTGGGCATGCCACAAATCTGATGTGTCTTGCTATTCAGAAGAGGCCAGAGCAATAAGTTAAGCTATCAGTTCATGAGATCAGTCAAGGCAAGCAGAAGTGTTGAAGCACTACACAAGTGAAGGAAGAGGTGTTCTACATTGCAGATCCAAAGAACATTCTTCAGAATCGTAGTGTTATCTCTACCCGTCAATGAGCAACATTCAACAAGACACACTACGATCATGGTCCAAGAACATCTGCATCAGAATCGTAGAGTTCGGTCATCTGAAGATTGAAACATTGGCAACGGTTTAATCTAAAGATTGATATTCGAACGTTGCTGATTGAGAGCATCGATGCATAAGGACAACTCCTGTAGATTCGAATCAAGGAATTAGAAAGGAGAAATAAAGGTGACTACCAGCCTGACACGAAAAGGTGACATCTCTGAGGTGGTAGGTGAAGTAGCAGACTGCTGTGTCAGTAAAGTCATAAAGGAGCTGTCACGTCACATCAGCAGTCTGCACCAAATAACTCGAGATCTGCGAAGCAATTCAAATAGCTTCCAACTGCTATTTTCCAATGAAAAGATCATGGAAGGGTATTTAACAGATGAAGCTTCAAAGATCAAAAGTTGCTGAGTTGCAGAATCGTTGAGTTGTTGGAATGATATATTGTTGACTCGACGAGTTCCGCCAGAGCTGAACAGAACAAGTCTTAATGGCAGTGAGACTACGAAAGTGGAAGTGAAGCAAATTTGAAGAAGGACTGGAACAGACTAAAGCTTCACCCAATAATGATGAGGATGCCAAGAAGATAGCGTTCAAGAAAGTGGCAGAGCACAAAGAAGATCCATAGAGCCACTCTATGAATCACCATGAACCAAAAGCTAAAACAGAACAGATATAGAACTATGTCTGTATATCATTCAAGAAGGGTTCAGGGAATGCTAAGTGGTAGACGAAGTCTACCAAAAGCTCAAAGACTTAGCAAACCCAAGTGGGGATGGTGCACAGCTGACATTAGATGAAGATGAGCTGAACAGATAGAAGGTCAGCTGCACCAGAAAAGAAGTGGTCCAGACTCTACGCAGAATACAAAGAGGACCACGCCAAGCTTCTAAGTACAAAAGATGTTCAAGTTTCAAGACATCTTAGCTGTAAAGCACCAACAACAACTACAACAACAACATGTAGCCAGGGCCTGAGGGGTCCTTGTCCGGAGGGACTAAATGAAGTTCCAAGCCTGCTGGGCTTGAGGAGTTCGTAGAGAACTAGAGTTCCAAGGCTGCTGGCCTTGAAGAGTTCTTAGTGAACTAGAGGAGTTCCAAGCCTACTGGACTTGAAGAGTTCTTAGTGAACTGAAGTTCCAAGGCTGCTGGCCTTGAAGGAATCTTAGTGATTCAAGGTGCTGCCCTTTCCTTAGTGGAATTCCTGCTAGTGAAGCAGAAGAGTGGATTAGGAGCTTGAGTCTCTGAACCACTTAAAATCCCTTGTGTCTTTTACATTCAGTCATTTATTTTCTGTCATTTACATTATGTACTTAACTGCTATAACTGCTATGGATGTAATAACTACTTACAACTAAACTAACTCCAAGAACAATGTGTAACAATGTTTATGAATATATTAATGAAGGGGATCTTTTACTTATTCCGCTGTGCTTGAAAAGATTCTTATGTTTGTCATATGCTAATTCATTAGCAATACAAAATAAACTGGAAAAGTGTTTAAAATTAAAAAGGATCTATTCAACCCCCCCTTCTAGATCTATTGTGTGCCTACTGGGAACTAACAATTGGTATCAGAGCAGGTTCTAATGCTATATTCTCAAGCTAATTGCTTTGAGTCTGATCCTAGGCACAAACATTGTTCTAAAATTTATTTTAGTAGTAAGTCACTTGTAAATGCAGATGAGCTCACACGTTGAAAATAATGTGTACAGGTAAATGTGTATATACATCTGAAGCTGCTGAGATTGGTCCATATTCTTAAATGCTATAGCAACATGACCAATCCTTGTCCTCAGTCAATCTTGTAGTCTGTAGACCAGAGATAGGAAGTCAAGAGGCATCTACAGTAAAGAATCGAGCATCCACATATTCTGAAAGTTGAAAGGCCCATACATGCTAAGAAATGCTTATCCAGAGGAGAAAGAATAATTTCTCAAATATGTATTTGGCTAACCAGCAGTTGGATGTGAACCCTGAGGTTCAAGGTTATCAAAGAAATAAAGCTGGCAAGACTTTCCTAGTATACATCTTCAAGACTATGACTGATTGATCTAAGGTCACATGGAGCAACATGCTGTCAGCATTAAATGCAATGATATGCACATCAATGCCTAACATCATTATAGCAAGAAAAATGACTGTCAAGAAACTGACAGTGTAAAGGTACGATTCCTCATGAATATTTATCTGTAAATCATGTTGCATCACCTTATGTACTATAACAGTATTCTATAAAGAGACTATACTCGTCCTAAAAAGGGGAAGAGAGAAAGTACACTAAGGTTGGAAACTTAATTGCTAACAAACTTTCTCTCCATCCAAGTTTTAGGTTGAAGATAACATCTTGAAAGAAGTCTGAAATAGGTCATAAGCATATCAAGAGTTAATTAAGCTTAAGTGGAGTAATCCTTGCTGAAGGGTTGGTATGTATGCATATATATATACAAACCTATGTTCTAGGTTTTTGATAATATGTAGAGTATGATCAGTTCTAGAGGAGTATCTTGAAGATTCTTAGAAACTGATCATCTCCATGAATCAACCAGATACAAATAAGTAATAGAGTTGATTCCTACTCTATGAACATTCAAAATTTGTGAACATAACCAAGAAAAGGGTGAAACCATCAAAGAAAAAGAGTGTCTTATTAAAATGATTAATCTTACACACACTCACCATCATGCATGATAAATGTCACATCTAAATCTGATACATGCATGGATATGATTGTTGATGCTAAATTTGATGTAAATTCAAATATATGAGGAATAGGGATTTTGAGAAAACTAACCTAGCAGGACCCAATCAAGCTTAGGTACCAAAATAGAAATTATCTAAACTTGCAGGTACTTGGTCTATCCGACCACACTAAGGAATGCTGAAGTAGATGGCTTCAGTCACAAAGGTTTAACCAGCTGGAGGCTCAAGACATTTCACCAATGTTCTTGACAAAATCACTCAATGCCAAAGCCGGTTCTCGGAGACTTGCTGAGCCCACATGAATGAAGCTCACATGATTGCTGATCTCCATATGGAAGCTGACTGTTCATGACAAGATGAAAAAGATCTACCATGCCTATTCATACGAAGTATATCATCTCAGAAAGAACCTCGAAGAAGCTCAAATCAGAGGATTATCAGTTATTGTTTATGAAGAATTCATCATAGAAGCAAAACACGAGTGCAGTCTGTCAAAGAGCTCAAAGAAAATAGTAGTGTTCTGTACGATCAAAACTGAGTCCTGCCTGTGCAAGCCAACACAATGATTATGGTACAATGACCATAATCGTAGTGTCCCTCCAGTTAGCTTCAAAGTCTGTAGTTCTGATGAAAGAGGAATGGCAACTAACTGAATAAAGGTTGATAGATGTTGACAAATTAATAGTCCCAAAAGATTCTTCATTCATCCTTAGTTTATATTCAAGAAACTAAGGAAGGACTACAAGCCTGCTGAAAACACCTGTTCAGGTGTCAGATAAAGAAGACTACGTTCGCAGTTCTGTCAACAATCGTGGAGTGGTCAGTCCTGAAGATATCTCTCTCTATGATCCAAGGAGGTTTATATGATAGTGATGCTTCTAGTCAGAAAGAGATATGCAAAGCTGCCTTCTGATGCATATAAAGAAGAAGAATTCATACTTCTCTGAGAAGATAGTATCAACTATGGGGGAGCAGTGATCTGCTAAGAACAGCAGTACTAAAAGTGTCAGAGGTGCACTATGAAGCAAACCCTTCAAATCTTCCAATCTTTGATGATAAAGATTTAAATGACAAATAAAGATGAAGCTGAAGGAAGTTGTGAACTTTAGAAGAAGAAAAAAAGTAGTCACAGAACAAAGAAGTCCTCACTTACTACGATTGTGGAGTTATCACCAATCGTAGAGTCCAGACAAATTGCTACTACAGACGGAGAAGCTGCAACAGCCTCTCAGCCTAAACAAATGGTCAGGGCTGAATCTAAAGAAAGTGCCAAAGCTGTGTCCGAGACATAGAAGATGATCAGGACGTGATCAGTCATGCAGAGCATACTACTGCACCTGATCAGACCATGATCAATGATGAAAAAGGAATACAAGAATCAAGTGATGCTGCTGAGAAAGAACAGTCTAAAGGTGGTGAAGAGTGTAGAAGACTATCCGAACATATGGAGATGGTGAAACTCTGAAGGCAAAATAAAGAAATGGAATTCTTGCCAGAAGATCTGTGATAAGCTCAGAAGATAAGTCAATCATGGTGTATATCTGTAGACCACACCATGATTATCAAAACCACTTCTGTCGAGTTCATAGAAAACAAGAGCTAACCCAAAATAGAAATATCCCAGTTACAAAGTCCCAAAACTTTGTGACTGATGAACCAAATAAAGATCCATAATCAGTAGTAACATCCCAAAACGTGCTACTGATAACCATATCAACCATCCACCTCAAATTGTGGAGTGCCTACGATCAAACATCTGATCGTAGTATAAGAGCACAAGAACACCACGATTGCAGCCCATACAAAAGCCAACATCAATGACTATCCAGAGTTGGTAAATGAACTCCTTAGCAAAGAAGTCAAATGTAATGTAAGTACTGTTTATGCCAAAGTTCTTCATCTGATAAGTGCCTCAGGGACAAACCTAACCCTTAGCCTTGGTCTAAGAGGTTGGCCCTTCCTGAGCAACCTTAATCCAGAAGAAGTGCAAATATTAATTGCATCACATGAATCTCTGCTGAAGAAAGCAGCACCTCATCAGAAGAATACAAGCTGCAAATGAGAATTGTCAATCGCTTAGAGTCTAAATAAAGAAGTTGTCTATTGAAGTATAACCACAGACTACGATCTTCAAGGAAGATGCAAAGGTTGTAGTTCAGTCTGGGAAATCGTGGAGTACTGAGCCGAGTCATAAGAACACTTCACGAATTGAAGAAGTCGATAGTCAACAGAAGAAAAGTCAAATCTGGTTAACTGACACGATGGAGAAGTTACAGATTGTGACCTATCAGCGTTTTACAACTGTCCCACTAAGAAATGTGGAGGGAACAGTTACAAGAGGGACAATTCAAATCGGTGGCAGTTATACTTTCAAGAGTTCATCAAAAGCTGCAAGCCTGTCAAATCTATACACACTTTCTCTCTAGCCAAAACCTAAACACCTCCAAACAGTCAAACCCTCTCAAACAGATATCCTTTCTCAAATTGTTTCCTGATTTCTCACAATAATCTCACAGAGTCTTAAATCTAAAAAACCCTAATCCTTCAAATGGAAGATTGGCGTGTAATCACTGACATTCAACTCGGAACTAAGAAGTTCGAGAAATTTGAGAAGAAGTTCAGAAACATTCTTGAGCTAGTAAAGAAGGCTGGATTCTCTGAATGCCTTGAGTCAACCACCCTTATATATGCTGACTTGGTTAAAGAGTTCTATTTTAACGCAACTGTGAATTCTGGAACCCTAACTACCAAGGCCAAAGGTCAGATCCTGAAGTTGAAGCTTTCCGACATCAATTAGTGCTTAGGTCTTCTAGACTCGGGTCTGAAGAACCTTGAAGACATTGACATTGAAGAAGGGAAGAAAACCATGCTCTACAAAAGGAACCCTATCCTGAAGAACATGAAAAAGAAGGAGTTTCCTGAAGAGTACGAGTTTCTTGCTGAGATAGTGGGGAAATGCATACTGAGCAAGGATACTGCTCATGATACAGTAAGTGATCATCAGCTGCGAATAATGACTGCCATTGTTCTCAAGAAGAAAATCAATTTTGGTGCCATACTATTCGACCTAATGTCTGAATGGCTGAACAAGGTTAAGAAGAAGAAGTCAACAGACAACCCTCTTACAAAGATTTTTCATGGGAGATTCCTAAGTATCATCCTGAAGAAGAAGCTGAAGAATAAAATTAAGGATGATGAAGGTGTGTCCTAAACAGTCATAAGGTGATGACCCCTACGCTGTTTACAAACTAGAAGAAGAACCCAATGGAGAACAAAAGGATGATGACACATGGCAGCAGCAGCAAGAGCACTACGAAGAAGAGGAAGGCAAGTGCTATGAAAGAAGAGGAGCTGTCACACTCTGAAGATTTAATTATCTCAAAGACCAAGTCAGAACAGCCATCGAAGAAGAAAGCTAAGGTGGTGCAAAAGCCAAAATCAGTTCCTCAAAGAAGTCTGTCTATTAAAAGGAAAAGAGCAGAATTGGTAGAAAAAGAGGGTACTGAGAGCTCTAAGGATAAATTATCAAACAGCCAGTCCACTAATAAGAAGGAATCAGAATCTGAGAAGGAGGAAGCAAATTCTGAAGATGAGGAAGGAAATAAGAGTCTTGTGGCCAAGTTCCAATTTAGCCATCCTGCTGATAAGGGAGAATCTAAAACTAAAATAGTTAGATTTCCTAGTACTGAAGTCCCAAGGAATCTTGATGATGGTCCAAAAGACGCAGAGTCTGAAGAAGAAACATTTGCCCCTCCTGCTGTTGAACCTCAAAGAAGTCTGCCTGATGACTCAGAAACTTCAAAGTGAGAAGATGAAGAAAGGTCTGAATCTCCTGAAGTTGAACCCCCAAAAAGAAGGAAGAGCAACAGATTATGTGCTCAAGCTATTCTAGGAAAGAAAGGAAATTCTTTTACAGCAATCATTGAACTCAGTGATGATGAGGCTGAGTCAAAGGAAGAAGATGCTAAAAGAAAAGGAATGAAAATGTCTACAAAGGTTAGGAGCAAAAGACTGAAGACTACAGAGCAAGAAGTGCTCAGTGAGTCTGCAAAGACAAGTTCTGCTGATGATGATGAAGATGATGATCAAATGCATGAACAAACTGATGAGTCAGTTGAAGGAAGCATGCATCAGTCTAAATCCAGCTCAGAACATGATGAAAGTGAAAGAAATTCTAGTCTAGAGAATGAAATGCCAGAAGATTTTCACATCCCTTGTCCTGCTCATTGCAAGAGAAGAATAGTGGTGGAAGTTGATGAAGAACCACTAGATGTACTTCTAGGAAAATGGGTTAATCTTCGAAATGAGAGCTGAATGTGGTGAAAATGGACGCAGCATATATGCTCAACAATTGTGAAGCTATGAAGCTGGACACTTTAACTGTGATATATGATCCTGAAATCAAAGACAATGCAATAAGATGATTTTATCCTCATATGATATGGGTAAAGGCATCCATTACTATTGATAGTAGCTATTTTTCATGGTGCTTCTCTCACCTTCCCAACTTGGACCTGGTAGCATAAAACTTTCTAAGGGTGAAGAAGTTTGCAACTCTACTAATCAAGGACCAATCTCACTTCAAGATCTATCGACAAGCCAGCAACCACTACATTCCCTACGAATGTTGAGTAGGCTCAGATGGCAGAAGGATCATACCTAAGTCGGTGATCTTCGAGTCCTCTCACTCTACCTTTGAAGATGGTCAAGATAAATTTGAAAAGCTGTATTCTGCCCAAGCAGCATGGTACTCAATGATTTATCAGATTCTCACTACCTTTGAGAGCCTATCCAAGAGTGAGAATTGTAGAGTCTAATTTGGTACTCAACAGGAGACTGATCAACCAGTTGCTCAGCAGGAAGCTGACCAAATAGCTGCTCAAAAAAAGGATGAACAACTTGATGCCAGATCTCTTCAAGAGCAAGAGTTGCTAAAGAACTCTGAAGAATTAATTGAGGAGATCTCTCTCATTGCTACAGAAGTAAAGGACATGTCAACAGGAGAAGACAATGAGCTGTCTAAAAGGCTTCAAGCCAGAATTTCAAACATATATCTCAAGCTTCAACTGAGGGATCAAATTTTTTTAAAATTTATGAATGATCAGAAGGAAGAAAGCTCTGAAATCTCAGAAGGAAAGTGCATACCAAATTCTGTCTCTCTCTGACAAGATTGACAATCTGAATTAGTCTCTCTCCCTACAACTTGAGCGCAGCCAACAAGAATTCAAGATTGAGGTTGGCAACTCATCGTACCTGATGGAGCAGCTTATGTCAAATGTGGAGCAGCTCTCACAAGTGATTAATGACAAAAAGGGGGACAAAAAGAGACATAGAAAGAGGCTTTCAAGGAAGAGCAAGGAGAGAAGAATGAAGGAAGAAAAGAAGATCAAGAGCAGAAAGGCAAAGGAGAAGAAGAAGAAAGCAACAGCAGAAATAGAGTCATCAGAGTCATCATCTGAGGAGGAGCAAGACAAAGAAGAAGAGCATGCAACCAAACCAGAGCTTGATCAAGACGAAGAAATGGAGCATGCATCTGAGGGGGAGCAGTGGAAAGAAGAAAAATAAGAAAAGGAAAATGAAGCAGCTGAGTAGCTGATCAACAGACATCCTGGAGACATACATGGAGCGAAAAAGGTACATCTCTATCTAGTTAGGTATGTTCTGGATCCAGGATGTAGAGTGTCATAGTTTATGTAATTTCATATTATCATCAATGACATTCATGATTATCTATTTTTGAAATACAGCTGCTCACTGTATATTATTAAGATTCATTCATCTCATCCATATGCACTAATTATTTTTGTCATAATCAAATAGAGGGAGCTTGTTAGGAATATTCATGAGAATGTTATTCCTATTTATATTAGATTTGATTATGATATAAATGAATGAATATGCAAGTATGCTTGCATTGATGTAAGCTGTAAAGTCCTTCAATAGATAATAGTTATATATGTACAAGGACTTAGACTGAAATGATCAAATATGATAGGTTGATCCTACATAAACAAAATATCTTTGTAAAGTCCTTAAAAAGAAATGATGTACAAGGACTAGAAATAGAAAGATCAAGCTTGTTAGGTTGATCTTATAAAATGTAATAGATAGGCTTGTCTGATCGTCGAGCACTGCACCAGTCATGGTAGTCTACCAGGAGAAACAAGGAAGACTCGAGAACTATCAAGGCAGAATCGTAGTCTGCAAAGATAGTAGATCTCGGAGTTCGTAGTCTGCCAAGAGAGATGAGGCAGGATCCTAGTGTGTCGAGAAGAACTTTTTCAAAGCCGTAGTCTACTGAGGAAGTCATGTTCAGAATCGTAGAGACAGCCTGCCTATGAGCCGACTGAGCGCCTGCCAAAGCTAAGTCAAGAATCGTAGGCCACACTTGAAGTAGTGGAGTCTACTGATCATATCAGAGGCAGAGATCGTAGTCGAGCCAGATCAGACGAGGACAGCAAGCATGAAGGCAGAAATTATAGTCTGTCAAGATCTGATCTCGGAGTAGTAGTGTCTGCAGAACCAAAGTAAGATCGTAGTCTGCAGAACTAAGGCTTCAACAAAGATGCTCACAACTCCAAGGAAGAATTGTAGTGTCAACACGATTCTCAACAGATGAACACTCCCAAAGAATCCAAAGATGAAGCCTCTGGTCTGAGCTGCAAAGATATATTCCACCTGAAGGAAACTAGAGAGCACTCAACGAATGACATACAAGTAAACAGAAGATCTAAGCACCAACTCAATTAACATCCTGATTGAGTTGTGAAGCTATTCAAGATGAAGTCTTCCACAAGAAAATTAGAAGAAGACTTCAGATATAGTGACTGACTAAAGAAAGTCAGCAAGTGCAGTAGCTGTCAAAAGAACAGAAGACAACGATCTTGGGATTAACCAGGATCGTAGTGTTTGCCAAACGAAGCAGGAACTAATGCAGTTTACACAGAGATACTGGCCAGCTTATGAAGAACAAGGCGAAAGTGATTAAGCATGGGTCAGACCATTGATGATAGGTGAACGGGAGATCACAAGGAGAAAGAGAGCTGGGCATGCCACAAATCTGATGTATCTTGCTATTCAGAAAAGGCCAGAGCAATAAGTCAAGCTATCAGTTCCTGAGATCAGTCAAGGCAAGCAGAAGTGTTGAAGCACTACACAAGTGAAGGAAGAGGTGTTCTACATTGCAGATCCAAAGAACACTCTTCAAAATCGTAGTGTTGTCTCTACCAGTCAATGAGCAACATTCAACAAGACACACTACGATCAAGGTCCAAGAACATCTGCATCAGAATCGTAGAGTTCGATCATCTGAAGATTGAAACATTGGCAATGGTTTAATATGAAGATTGATATTCGAACGTTGCTGATTGAGAGCATCGATGCAGAAGACCAACTCCTGTAGATTCAAATCAAGGAATCAGAAAGGAGAAATAAAGATGACTACCAGCCTGACACGGAAAGGAGACATCTCTGAGGCGGTAGGTGAAGTAGCAGACTGCTATGTCAGTAAAGTCATAAAAGAGCTGTCACGTCACATCAGCAGTCTGCACCAAATAACTCGAGATCTGCGAAGCAATTCAAATAGCTTCCAACGGCTATTTTCCAACGGAAAGATCATGGAAGGGTATTTAACTGATGAAGCTTCAAAGATCAAAAGTTGCTAAGTTGCAGAATTGTTGAGGTGTTGGAATACTATATTCTTGACTCGACGAGTTCCACCAGAGCTGAGCAGAACAAGTCTCAATGGCAGTGAGACTACGAAGTGGAAGTGAAGCAAATTTGAAGAAGGACTAGAACAGACTAAAGCTTCACCCAACAATGATGAGGATGCCATTGAAGATGGCAGCTAAGGTGAGAGCCAAGAAGGCCAAGAAGATAGCATTAAAGAAAGTGACAGAGCACAAAGAAGATCCAGAGAGCTACTCTACGAATCACCATGAACCAAAAGCTAAAACAGAACAGATGCAGAACCATGTCTGCATATCATTCAAGAAGGGTTTAGGAAATGCTAAGTGCCAGACGAAGTCTACCAAAAGCTCAAAGATTTAGCAAACCCAAGTGGTGATGGTGCACAGCTGACATCAGATGAAGATGAGCTAAACAGATAGAAGATCAGCTGCACTAGAAAAGAAGTGGTCCAGACTCTACGCAGAATGCAAAGAGAACCACCCCAAGCTACCAAGTACAAAAGATGTTCAAGTTTTAAGACATCTTAGCAGCAAAGCACCAACAACAACAAGTAGCCAGGGCCTGAGGGGTCCTTATCCGGAGGGACTAAATGAATTTCAAAGCCTGCTGGACTTGAAGAGTTCGTAGAGAACTAGAGTTCCAAGGCTGTTGGCCTTGAAGAGTTCTTAGTGAACTAGAGGAGTTCCAAGCCTGCTGGGCTAGAAGAGTTCTTAGTGAACTGAAGTTTCAAGGCTGCTGGCCTTGAAGGAATCTTAGTGATTCAGGATGCTGCCCTTTCCTTAGTGGAATTTCTGCTAGTGATGCAGAAGAGTGGATTAGGAGCTTGAGTCTCTGAACCACTTAAAATCCCTTGTGTCTTTGACATTAAGTCATTTACTTTCTGTCATTTACATTATGAACTTAACTGCTATAACTGCTATGGATGTAATAACTACTTACAACTAAACTAACTCCAAGAATAATGTGTAACAATGTTTATGAATATATCAATGAAGGGGATCTTTTACTTATTCCGCTGTGCTTGAAAAGATTCTTATGTTTGCCATATGCTAATTCATTAGCAATACAAAATAAACTGGAAAAGTGTTTAAAATTAAAAAGGATCTATTCAGCCACCCCTTCTAGATCTATTGTGTGCCTGCTGGGAACTAACAGTCTATTGTGATTTTCACTTAATTGTTTAATTGTTTGGCCAGTAATTACGTTGATAACCTATATGAAATTGAGAAACAGATTATAGGTTGAGATCTGATCATAATAGCATGTGTTTGTGATTTCTGCATAATGTTGGAATTTATGATTTATATCTAAGATAGAGATATACATGTGCATCGGATTTAATCTGATAAAGAACTTAGGCTGTAAACTCTCTTTAATTGTAATTCACATAGAGATATAGTGGATTAGTTAATTAGGGTGTTCATCTTAATTCTATCATCTATGGATTTAAGTTGATATGGGTATGATGCATTGAGAGATGGTCATATTTACCTTTGTGTTCTTGATTAACAATCTAAAATAATTAGTTTGGCTTAACAGGAAGTGTATCGATCTAAGTGAAGCAACAATTGAAATTGTAGTCTTTAATCTCCATTATCCGATAAAATCTTGAGGTGGTTAGTTAATATTTAATTAATTAGTAATTTTCATAGATTTCACAAACTTGATAATTTGTTTAATAAAATTAAGATAAGTGAATCATAGAAAAGCGGTGTTACCGTTAACCCTTGTTCTTAGAACATGTACGCTAGTAATTGTTAGGATAAATGGCAGTTAGTATCTCTGTGGGAACGATACTTGACTCGTCACTTTATTAATTGTTGACCACGTATACTTTCTAGAAAGAGTAGAGACTACTTCAGAATCTAGAAGGAAAAAAAAGGAGTAACACTCAAAGCTGCCGAGGCATCTTCCAAAGCCCCTGTGGAAGTTGAATCTGGTGATGATGGAGATGATGAAGATATTGCCCTTGTTGCTAGAAAGCTAAGAAAGGTCATGAGAAAGGGCAGATGCAGTAATCCTAGAAGATACAACAACAACAACAACAAGAACAAAAATAATAATAACAATAGTAATAGCTACAACAACAACTGAGATCCTTCAAAAGACCTCTGCTACAATTGCAAAAAGCTACGTCACTATATTACTTACTACAACAAGCCTCTGAGAGAAGAATTGAAAAAAGATAAGAAGAAGAAAGAGTCTACTCCAAAGAAGGATTTTAAAGACTACAAAAAGCATCAGAAGAAAGACAAAGGTCTAGTAGTAGAAGGCTAGTGGAGTGACTGACAATGATTCCAATTCAGAGTCTAATGATGATTAAGGACCCCAAATGGCTAATTTTTTTCTCATGGCCATAAAAGCTCAAGTAGATCACAACACTGATCATTAAGAAATTGATATCAATGAGGTACTTGAATTCAATTCCCTCAATATAGATATCAATGATCTTAGAATTGTTGTGACGAACGAGAATTTTGTAATTTATTTTAATATTTATTAAATTAAATAAATATTTTTGATGATTTACTTATTGAGTTAAATAATTATTTGATGGAATTGTGGTAAATTAATTTAATTATATATGTTATATTGATTAAATTAATATGGAGAATTTTATAATTCAAACTGTGAATTTAATTAAATTTATTCGATTTAATGAAGTATTTAATAAGCATAATGTTATTCTAATAAATTTAAATATTTAATTAGAGATTTAAAGATTTCTCATAATTAATAAATAAGAATTCTAATTATGTGATAATGGGATTTAATGTGGATTATTATATTTTATTTAATTAAAATTAAATAAGATTATTTGATTAATTAAAAGTGTGACATTAGACTATATAGTAAATACTTTAATTAAAATAAGGAGATAGGAAGAATAAGGGGACAAGCCAAACAGGTCCTTAAGGAGAGTTGGTGCAGTTAATCCATTATGGGATTAACTGACACCCGTTAACTTTCCAGTTATGTTAGATACGTATTTTATATGTATAACTTATATAATATATATATCAGTTAAGTTCATATACATATATCATCTGAGAAATATTCAGAGTGAGTTGAGAGAGAAATTGTGAGGGAATTGGTGAATTGAAGAAGAAATTATGACGAATTATATCATCTAATCTCAACAAGTAGCAAGGGTAATCCCTCATCCTCAGTTTTAAATTTGCATTCTTAAGTTTTCCATTAACGTATGTTCTAAAAGTTCTCTGTAATAGAAATCGTTGATGATGGTTGATTATATGATTATATGTATATTAGAATATAATCATAACATGTTTTTTATCGTCTATGTATGTTTTAAAACAATCAATTTCATGTAATTATGTCTTAATTGGATTTTTATGATTTATAGAGCATGGAAAGTAGGAAGAACACGTATATAGCCCTTATGTACAAAATATCATGCTTGAATTATTCATTAAACTCTAAATTGATAGTTGATTATGATCATGCATGTTTAAACGAAAAAAAATGAAATTTAAACGGACAGATTCGGAGTTATAACGAATCTGTAACGTTGAATTTCATATTTTCTTTTAAAACATTTCAAAATACCAAAAATAGTGAATTTATGTGATTTGATTCGAGTAATTACGTGATCTAAAGTGTTAAAAGCATGTTAGAATCATTAATTGATTTTCATGTGAAGTTTATACTTCATGAGAATAACTGTATTAGTTCAATTTGGATTTATTTGGCCTTTTCTAAAAATTTTCTCGAACTGTCACTGAACCGGCTAAGGCCACCCGCCCCAGCGAGCTCCGAAGCCTCCCCAGTGGGTCTCTTATCAAAACCATGCCCGTCCCAGCGAGCCTACCCCCGCCCTAGCGGGGGTGGTGCAGAGAAAAATAATTTTTGGTCCTTTGTTGTGTATTTTTAAGCCATAAAATGATGAGGTAACCTAACTTAATGAACATGTAATACAATACTGTAGCATATTATTGACATGTATAATATAATTTGAAGTTTCATGTTAATAAACTATGTGTGAACTTAGATATTAATGTCGTAAGACTTGATTATGATTGTCTAAGAGTTAATATTAGGTGGAATGTATGTTGTGATTCAAATTCCTATTATGTGATTAGGCGACAAGTTAATATTATAAACCAGGTTGTTAAGTTGAACTTAAGTAGGAAGTTCAACAGTTAAATGTAGTGGTTATAGAACTAATCGATGTCATATACATAATGTAATGTGTAGGACTTTGAGGAAGTGAATTGTAATTATATTTGTAGCTTATGCACAAGGCAAGTTTTCTTATCTATACTCTTTAAATTGAGCAAGTGTTCTATCCCTAACTTATTATTGTTAAGCAAGTTTCCTAATCTTTACTTTCATTGAGCAAGCTTTCTAAATTCAAAGTTATTCATTGAGCAAGTTCTATACTTATAATTCTATATCAATCAAGTTCTTATTCTTGTTTATTCAAGTTAAGATTTCGTATAAGATATTATAAGCATTGTTAAGTATTACTTCAGTATACCATCCTTATTCAATTGTATACCCTCGAGATTTATATTTCAATTCGATTATCAATTATTGTTGAACCTTGTAAGGCTAGCGAACCCTTATTAATTCGACTAGTCCATAGTTGATGAACGTTCTAAATTCTAGAACTATTATTGAGCTTATCCAAACCAAACTTCCTTTGGTGCGGACTCTGATGTCAAACTGAGATGAACAACCCTTTATAGGGGATTATTTACACTTTAGCGTTGAGATATTGTGCACAGTATGGTACTAAGGGCTGATCCCCCTAAGTACGAGTGGTAGAGTCCATATAGTCTAACGACTATTAAAGGTTTAAAGTTGAAATACTTAACAACCTGGGACATAGTTCAAGGTCTTATGACCCTAGGGCATACTTTTGATTCTTGTTATCCATTCTTGATTCAAAATCCGAGCTTTCTGTTATTCAGACTTCTTTGACTTATTCGCATGTTATTATATTGTTATATTTGTATACTTGTGGACAATCGTGCTCACTCTTGCATAATAACATTGCAGTTAAGAACGAAAGATCTTACGAGCCTTCCACTAGCAAAGGCAAGGAAAAAGTTAACAAGTGTTGAAGACTTGTTATTTAATTTGAGAATGTTTATGTTTAAGACTTGATGTTATTTAAGACTTATTATTTTTTTATGTTTCCGCATAGATGTTTAAGGTTAGGATGACCTGGGATTATATTTATTATTCAAATGTTGTAACCTCATAAGGGGAGATGATGGAGTTATTTCTATCTATTTCATGGTTTGTATTTATTATGGGTAGATAGATATATGATATTTGTACAGTGAAAATTCCATGGAAATTAAAGTACCCGAATTTGGGGGTGTCACAATTGCTTTGCATGATATTACATTTGATCTGCATAAATATATAAAGTGATTCGGGATTCTATCAAGGGATCATTCTCTTATTCAAGAGGAGAAAGAGAAAGTACAAGTCTAGATGGAAACAGTTCTATGAACTACTAACTCTGTCCAAGCTTGAGAATGAGAACTTGAGAAATATAACTGAACGGCCTCCACAAAGAGAATCAACTTTAGTTTCCAAGATTTAGGAACTGGAAGACTATCTCTACATGAAATAGGTCTTCTTCTTCAATGGACTCCCTGATCACAAGTTAGAGATCTACCTTAGATCGATCAGGATTATGGTTTAGGGATTTGTCAAAACTTGTTAAGCGGGGGCTTGGTTAAGCGGGGGAAAGGTGTTACGCACCCCCCGACTCTCGTGAAACACGGTACCTGCATCTTTTTAATATTTTTCTTTTTAAATTGCAATGTGTGTATGTATGTTAGAAGAAATTGAGCCTACGTTTGTTTGATTTGAAAGTAGTGCCATGCTTCGTTGGACCTATATACGAAGGGTTTGATTTGTTTGAAAAGTCCTTTTGTTTAGACAAGATATGAAAAATGAGTTTTTGAAAGATTTGGTTTTCAAACCCTTACGCTTGCATAGGAATTAAAGTATATCGATACTTTCATTTTATTCTATTCAGCCTCTGGCTCGATTTGAATGTTTATTATCGGGATATGAAGCATCCTCGACAACAAAATGTATATACAATTGTTGGTCTTCTTATGGGCATGACAGCCATCGAAGTGACTCTAGCACGACAAACTATATTTCACTATGTTTGAGACCTTAAACCCGGATAACCGTTTTAAGGTCCCTCGGATGTACATTTTTACAGAAAAACTGGCATGATACATTTGTAATGTGGAGTTTGTCCATCGTGGGAATCAGATTCAGATCAGTTTGATCATCAATCCCACGATTCCTAGGCTCATAGAAAAGGGCCAAGAAAACCTGCACAACACAGATATTCATAGGAAATGCAATTTACTTTAGACATCGCAAAAACAAAGAATTCATCAGTCAAATCCTTGTATGCGTGTAGCCAAAGCTTTCCGTTCCCACTAGATATGGATCTAGGGTTACGAGTTCGCTTTAATATTTACAAAAATAGAAAAAACTAAATTTAAAAAAATCTTAGCCATTCTAGCTTCCCGGTTCCGGTTGGACCTATTTTGAACCGTTTAAAAGTTAGAAATGGCTAGATTTAGATAAATCTAATTCGCCAAAATTTACATTAAAATGAATGCATATCAGTTGAACATTTAAACAGATATTTAATCACAATGAGCAAAGAATATATATATATATATATATATATATATATATAAGCAGTAAAGGGCCACGAATTTTCGATCCAAGCCCCGACTGAAATGGAAATATATATATATATATATATATATATATATATATATATACAGTCCGAATCTTAGGCTCACCCAACTAAAAGCTCACCCAAGCTCACCCCCTTTTAGCGACGGACCGGGCAACGGTTTGGTCCGTCGCTATATATACAATCGTCGTCTTAGCTTTTAGCGACGGACAACATATAGACGACAGTTGTATATATAGCGACGGACCAAATCGTCGTCCGGTCCGTCGCAAAAGGGGGGTGAGTTGGGTGAGCTTTTAGTTGGGTGAGCCTAAGATCCTTATCGTATATCGGTCCGGATCTTAGGCTCACCCAACTAAAAGCTCACCCAAGCTCACCCCCTTTTAGCGACGGACCGGGCGACGGTTTGGTCCGTCGCTATATATACAATCGTCGTCTTAGCTTTTAGCGACGGACAACATATAGACGACAGTTGTACATATAGCGACGGACCAAACCGTCGTCCGGTCCGTCGCGAAAGGGGGGTGAGTTGGGTGAGCTTTTAGTTGGGTGAGCCTAAGATCCTTATCGTATATATATATATAAGCTGTAAAGGGCCACAGATTTTCAATCCAGGCCAGACAGAAAAGGAAATATATATATTTATAAAAGCTATAAAGAGCCACGAATTAATCCAGGCTCGATAGAAAAGAAAATATATATATTTATAAAAACGGTAAAGAGTCACGAATTTACAATCCAGGCTTGACAAAAATGTAAATATATATATGTGTATAAAAGCGGTAAAGAGCCACAGATTACTCCAGGCTCGACAGCAATGTATATATATATATATATATATATATATTATTTATTTATATAAAAGTAATAAAAGGCCACGGATTTCCAATCCAGGCCAAACGAAGTTAAATAAATTATAATTATATATATATATATATATATATAAATATATATATATAGTTGTATATATACAAAGTAGTAAATGCCATAGATTTGCAATCTAGGCTCGACGGAATTGAAAGTTAGTATATATGGTCAGTTATATATATAATAAAGCTGAAAAAGACCACGAATCAGCAATCCAGGCCAAACAAGTTAGTATATATATATAAGCGAGTAAAAGCCACGGATCGACGATCCAGGCTGTGCAAACGAAGAAAAACAAATATATATACTTATATATACTAAAAAGTAAGCTAAAAAGGCCACGAAACTGAGTTCCGGGCAAAACCAGAAGATGAAACTTGATATGCACGTTCACATAGACGTAATAAAGTAATAAGTAACTTCTGATCGTAAAAAAACTTACAATGGACTGCTCCACGAGTTTTTTGCCACTCGGTGGGCTTCAAATGGACGCTTCCACCGGTTAATTTTTGATATGTTGTAGAATATACGTATGCAAACGTATTGTAAGAATAAAAATAAAGTTTGGAGTACAAGAAGTAGGGCTAAGGGATGAAATGGGCGGAGTTTCAGAGCGTTTTTCTTTTTCTTTTTTTCTTCTTTTTTGCAAGGGTGGGGTGTCTCATTTATAGACCAAAATGGTAGCGGGTCTACTAGTGGCTGCCGCGAGTAGAGCTGCGGCTCCTCGTGGTGGGTCCTATTATCTCGAAGTACGTGCACTCTGAGCAACGCGATGTTAGGTTCGAACCTTCATCACTTTTGATCCAAGCGTCCGTTTGAGGCATGCTATACCTTTTCGGAAAGCCCTTTCCAAAAGCTACACAATGACATGGGATTTGACCATTTTCAATTCCAAGAAGATGGGTTTATGACCAGATCTTCATTTTTTTTCGCGGTCCGTCCATTGAGCTATTTTGTGCTTTTTTCACTCAGGATCGATGTTATAGCTCTTTATGACCTTCATTGCATCAACTTGGCTTGATTTTGACTGATTTGGCTTCAAGTTGGTAAAATGACCATTTTTCCCTTCCAGGGGTTTTCTCCTGTGTTGGCAAGGTTTTCGACTGTTTTCACGGAGTTGTCTCCGACGTTTGATCCCAGCCGACTCTGTTCTTCCTCAGGGTTATCTCTGAGGTTGATTTGGTCTCCCAGGGTTGTCTCTGGGGATGATTTGATGCTTCACGGTTGTCTTTGAAGGTTGATCTGGTCTTTCAGGGTTGTCGTCGGGGTTGCTGTACCTCCCGGGGTTGTCGTCGGGGTTTAAGTTGACATCTCGGTGTTGCTGGGGCTTGACTTAATATCCCGGTGTTGTGACCGGGGTTGAGTTTAATCTCCCGGTGTTGTCGTTAGGGTTCCTGTACCTTCTGGGGTTGTCACCGGGGTTTGAGTTGACATCTCGATGTTGCCGGGGCTTGACTTGACATCCCGGTATTGTGACCGGGGTTGAGTTTGATCTCTTGGTGTTGTTACCGGGTTGCTGTACCTCCTGGGGTTATCGCTGGGGTTTTAGTTGACATCCCGGTGTTGCCGGAGCTCTAATAGACAGCCCAGTATTGTGACCGGGGTTGAGTTTGATCTCCCGGTGTTGTCGTCGGGGTTTGACTTTTGCCCTCATGTAGGGTTAGTAACAGAAATGTAAAATTTTGAGTGCCCCACTTTATCATGTTTATACAATGCAATGGAATGAACAGGATAAAGACTGCTAGATACTGGAAATATGACATATGCAAATGTAATGCAATTCATGATGTCTAATGTTACGAATGTTATATACCCTTATGGGTATAGGTTATCACTGGCTGTTCACTTCATTTTCCTCAAGGGATGACCTCATCCGTTATAACCTTCACTGAATTCTCTTGTCGCCTACTCGAAAGGTAGTTTGTAGCGGTCAATTGAACCCTCAAACTTTCTCGGTGCTCCCACTGGGGATTTGTATAATAGGTTCCATCATCTGTCCTCTGTGGAGAGAAATTTCTTTCTGATCCTCATCGCCGGCTCACTCCTGATGCCTTGCTGGAGTTGTTGCCGACGACTGTCATCACCGGTTCGTTCTCGATGCTTCGTTAGGGTTATTGGCAACGGCTGGAATGTCAGGCAATCTGACCCTCGCTGAAGTAGTTTTCAATGGCTATCATCACTGTTTCGTTCCCGATGCTTCGTTGGGGTTATCGCCAACGGCTGGAATGTCAGGCAATCTGCCCTTTGCTGAAGTAGTTTTCAACGGCTGTCATCACCAGTTCGTTCCCAATGCTTTGTTGGGGTTGTCATCAACGGCTGGAATGTCAGGCAATCTGACCCTCGCTGAAGTAGTTTTCAACGGCTATCATCACTGGTTCGTTCCCGATGCTTCGTTGGGGTTGTTGCCAACGACTGGAATGTCAGGCAATCTGACCTTCGCTAAAGTAGTTTTCAACGGCTATCATCACCGGTTCGTTCCCGAAGCTTCACTGGGGTTGTCGCCAATGGCTAGAATATCAGGCAATCTGACCTTCGCTGAAATAGTTTTCAACGGCTATCATCACCGGTTCGTTCCCGATGCTTCGTTGGGGTTGTCGCCAATGGCTGAAATGTCAGGCAATCTGATTCTCACTGAAGTAGTTTTTAACGGCTATCATCATCGGTTCGTTCCCTGTAAGGACCGAGAATTTTACATGATTATATGTGTAATTTTTACGAATATTTTTTTTTTTAGAAAATACTTTAACCATATAAGTGTATATGTGAGTGAAGCTAGATAGTTAAATTATTAACTAAGATGTATATTTAATCATTTTCAAGGAAGAGTAATATAAGTTATGTTAGAAATTAATATAGCTTGAATGTTAGCCTTGATTATTAAATTAAAAGGATTTACAATCATTAAGTAATTAATTATTGATATGAATATGTGAGTGTTTATAACTTATTAAACCAATTAGGGCAAGTAAGTTAATACACTAGTGGAATATGTTATGACTTATATGAGTGATGTGTGATTAAATAAATACATACTATATAATGTGCATACATTTATTTTGTATATAAAGAGAATTAAGAATAAAGTTAGGTAACCTAATACATTTATTAGGTATTATAATTAAAAATCTAATGGATTATAATATGAGAGAATGATAGTATTTAAAAATATATACTAATCTTAAGAGATTTATTTTATACATCTCTATTAATTAATTTTATAACCTATGTAAAGTACGTCTAATTGGGTTATGAAATTAAAGATATATGAGTAAGGAATTAACTTACAAATATGTGTAATGGAACCCTAACTAAGTGATTAGGGTAAGATAAAAAATTAAAAAGTATAAACTATGTTGATTTTATAGCCCAAAGAATTAAATAGGTAGTCCAATTATTTATTTAAGCATGAGACTTGTAGCTAATTTGATTTAAGAACAATTAAATCATTAAGCTAGCCCAATATTATATATAAAGGGCAAGTATACTAGTGGCCCAATTAATTAGAGATGGAGGCCCAAGTGCATTTTAATTAGTAGGCAAAAGAATTGAAATTATCAAGCCCATAAGCATTTAAATAAGAAGCCCAAGTTAGCCCAACAAGTGAGGGATCTATTGGACAATTAGTAAACTAAATAAATAATAAAAGAATAAACAAATGGGGCAATCCTAGCCACTTGGCCGGTCACTTAAGAGAGGGGAAAGGGGGATGTTAGTAATGATTATATACTTTAGTAGGTGAACCACTCCTCACCCACTCCCTTAGGTGTCACTCAATGAAAGGAGACAACACTTTTAAGCTTACTTGCAAGCAATCTAAACCATAATGAGAGAGAGAGAGAGAGAAGGCAAGCTTGTGGTGGGATTGTATAGATATATGCCATATATGCCATATATTTTTATTTTAAAACAAATCAAGTATATCTTTTGTTTTATTTCATTTCCTTCATTGTTAGCAAAAACAAAAGAACTAAGAGAGAGAGAGAGAATATAGAGAGAGTTCGGCCATGGAGAGGGAAAAAGAGAGAGAGAGTTCTTGATATTTTCTTAGTCCCTTAACAAAAAAATTTGGAAGAAGAAGAGAAATAAACAAGCTAAGGTATAACAAAATTCCTACTTCTATAGTTTAATTTCCTTTTTGGTTGATTGGAGTTTTGATTTTTGTAAAACTATGATCTTGAGGTTTAAAACCTTATATCTATATGTTTAATAGTATTTCAAGTTTAGATCTAACCCTTTTATGGATTAAAAGTTGGATCTAAACTAAGACATAGGAGTTAGATTTTTCAAAAGATAGAAAATTTAATTTTTCTTAGCATTGATTGTGGTTAATCTTGTATTTGTTGATTATTTGGTGAATTAGATCATGGATAATATTAGATCCATGAGTATATAAGTTGTTTTTAGTTAATATAATGTGTTATGTTGGTTTTATGGGAGATCATGAAAGTTTTCTTACAAAACACAAAAGGTTGAAAAACAGATTTTTGGAAAATGAAGTATGAAATGGAAACAACCATATCTCTCATTCTACTTTGAATTTTTGAGTATGTTCAATTTTTGGAGTTAGATATATGAGTCTTCTAATAGATCCAAGTGGAATCCTTGAAAAATATGTTGTAGATATTCGTATATGTTGCTTGCTCATTGGATGAGGATGATTGATCTCAAAATCATTTGTGTGGAGACACTAAAGTAAGTATGTAGGTACTTATTGGAGAATAAGTTCACTGAACGTGACTCGCTAAGAAATATCTAATGGAGTTTTACTTGCCTGTCAATAAAAATTCCTAATGTGATAGTAGTACAAGTGATTCTTGGACTTGAGATCACCATAGTATCTTGTATGTAATGAATTATACTTTGACTTATTCCTTAAGACCCTTAGGGTATATAAAAGGGTATGCTTGGGTGTAATAAGTTACATATAGAGATAAGGAATGATCAATAAAGAATCTATCATTTCTAGTAAAAGAAGAGATATGTCTTATGTGATTCGTTAAATGACAACTCAGTAGTCCCTAGCCAAGGCAGAATGAAATTAGAAAGGAGTTTCTAATTTACATTATTTGGAGTTGTGCATTTTCTAATCGAAATACATATAATTAAATAAAATAAGACTTGACAATAATTACATTTCTTATATTTAATTAGGACATTGTATGGTGGAAGAATTGAATTGTACTGTAACTATTTACTCATAGGTTCTTTTATAATTAATGTTGAAATCTATATTATCTGAAAAGTCGTTGATCGCTAGGGAGGCTTATCCCTATTGTAGAATAAATATTATTTATTTAAATAGATTATTAGTTTAATTTATTTAAATAAGATTAGAATTGTTCTAATTGATTTATTCACAACCGATTTAATATGGAGAACCTAAAGGGTCACACCATAAAAGGAAGAATAATTATTTAAGAAGGTAATGTCATAATCGTAATAATATGTTAAGTGTAATTAATTTAATCTATGGTGATAGAATAAATTAAATAGCTTAATATTTATTATTTAATATTTTGAAATATTAAATATAAATTAATAAGATAATTCTTATTAATATTATTATAATTATAATTATTTTAATTTCTAAAGGAGTTTAGAAATTAATTTAATATTAGCACTCTCAATTATTCCTAATGAGATTAGGAGGCAAATTAATTATAGGAGTTTAATTAATTAATCCCAATGTGTTGGGAAGCTTAATTAATTAAAGGAGTTTAATTAATTAATTAAATAAAATCCCATTTCTAATTAGATTAGAAGGGTTGACCAATATATATATATATATAAGAGGAGTCTTATATTAGATATCAGTAGATGTAATTCCAATTGTTGGAGAGTACTCCTTGTCTACAGAGAATAAAAAACTAGGGTTTAGCCAACCACCATCCTTCTTGAACAATTTCTCTTCCTTGGTGGATCACCTCTAGAGGCTAAACACTGAGCTGGCTAACGTTGATCAAAGGAAGGAATCAATCCAGGAGATTCAAGGAGATCACGAAGAGCAAGGAGTTGAACTCGTACCTGTGGAAGAGTTTCTACAAGGGTATGATTCTGATTTATCCTTCTCTTTCTATTGATTGATAATTGTGTACAAAGAATGATGTTGGTGAGGGTTTGTATAAAGTTTTTAAAACCTTATTTGTCGCTCTTTCGCCCTTATTATGTAATTTGATTACATGTATACGTTATATACAAACTCAACAGTGGTATCAGAGCCTAACTTTGTGCTAATTATCAATTTTATGATTTCATGCATGAATTGATGTGAGATTGGATCGAATTTTCTGGACAAAAATCAAAATTTGATGTTTTTGCGACAAACAGCGCGGCCGCGCCGCGTGCCAGTTCATTCTGGGTGCGGGCACGTCTGTCTGCAAAACAGAAACCAGCAAACAGCGTGGCCGCGCAGCGTCCTAGTTCATTCTGGGTGCAGGCGCGCCACTCTGCAGATTTTGAAAAACTTACTTTAATCAATTAAAGTAAATTATTTATTTAATTGATAAAAGTTTAAAATAAATATGTTTATTTTATCTGATTTCAGATTGCTAAAAATTAAAGGAGTTTAATTTAGATTTGGTTTTTGATTAAATTAAAAGAGTTTATTTTTATTCAAAACTAAAATTTAGAAAATTTTTGTCCATTAAATGACATAGATGCATATATGGAATGATTTATAATTCATGAGATGAATGTTGATTTATTGATGCATATGGTGATATGTATGATAATAAATGGGATTGATTATGAGACTATTGACCAATGTGATTGGATTTATTTTAGTTGAATGCTTGAATGTATGAGTTTTATTAAATGGGGTCTGCGTACCTCGTCTTCTCTAATTTATTCTTGATGTAAATTTTATCTCCCTCCTGTAGACACTCGAAATTTTGCATTCCTGTTACTAACCCTATAGGAGGCCAAAACGGTCTTTTCAACCCCGGTCTCAATACCGGGATGTCAACTCAGCCCTGGTCTCAATACCGAAGTGTCAACTCAACCTCGATCAAAATATCGGGATGTCAACTCAACCCCGATCACAATACCGGGATGTCAAGTAGCCCCCACAACCACCCCAGGCCGTTAGGTTAACCCTGGTCTCAATACCGGGACCTCCGGTCAACCCCGTTCTCAATACCGAGCCATAAGGTCATCCCTGGTCCCAATACTGGGACCTCAGGTAATCCCCGGTTTGAATACCGGGCCATCAAGTCATCCCCAGTCTCAATACCGGGACGTTAGTTCAACCCTGGTCTCAATACCGGGCCGTCTGGTCAATCCCGGTCTCAATATCGAAACCTCCGGTCAACTCCGGTCTCAATACTAGGCCATCAGGTCATCCCCAGTCTCAATACCGGGACCTCCGGTCATCCTCGGTCTCAATACCGGGACCTCAGGTCATCCCCGGTCTCAATACCGGGCCATCAACTTATCCTTGGTCCCAATATTGGGCCGTTAGGTCAACCCCGGTCTCTATACCGGGACCTCATGTCATTCCCTGTCTCAATACCGGGACATCAAGTCAACCCCAGTCTCAATACCAGGACCTCTGGTCATCCCCGGTCTCAATACCGGGACCTCAGGTCATCCCTGATCTCAATACCGGGCCATCAACTCATCCCCGGTCTCAATATCGGGCCGTCAGGTCAACCCGGTCTCAAAACCCTAGTCTCAAAATCGGGCCATCAACTCATCCCCGGTCTCAATACTGGGTCGTCAGGTCAACCCCGGTCTCAATACCGGGACCTCAGGTCATCCCCGGTCTCAATACCGGGCTGTCAGGTTATCCCTGGTCTCAATATCGGTACCTCAGGTCATCCCCGGTCTCAATACAGGGCCATCGGGTCAATTCTGGTCTCAATACCGGGACCTTCAGTCAACCCCAGTCTTAATACCGGGACCTCAGATCATCCCTAGAGACAAACCCTGAGGACAAACAGAATCGGCAGGGATCCAAACCTCGGAGACAACCCCGGGAAATCAGTCGAAGACCATGCCAGAACTAGAGGTAACCCCGGGAGGGGCAAAAGGATCATTTTACCAACTTGAAGCCGATTCGGCCAGACTCAAGACAAATTGATGCCACGAAGGTCAGGTTGAACCATAACGTTGATCCCGAATGGAACAGCGCAAGACAGCTCAACGGATAAACTGTGGGGAAACTAAGACCTGGTTATGAACTCGTCTTCTTGGACTCGAAAAATGTTTAGTCCCATGTCATTGCGACACTCTCAGCGAGGGCTTTTCGAAAAGGTATAGCATGCCTCAAACGGACGCTCCGATCAAAAGTTAGAAAGTTTCGAATCTGACCTCGCATTGCTCGGAGTGCACGTATTTCGAGACGACAGGACCCACAACCTGGGCTCTGCCACGTGGAGCCGTAGGTAGAGTGGAGGCTGCCTTTGTTAGAGCCGCTTCCATTAGGTCTATAAATATAAGTGCACTCCCAGGCCAAATTCAATAGAAAAATGCTCTGGAACTCTGTCCGTTTCGTTTCTTAGCCCTACCTCTTGTACTCCAAACCCAGATTTTATCACTCTAACACATAGGAATACTCATATACTACCACATATCAGAAATTAACCGGTACAAACGGACGTTTGAAGCCTAAGATTTGGCAAAAAGCCCTTTGTAACAGTCTATTGTGAGTATTTTTACGATTAGAAAGTTCATACTACTTCATTGCGCATTTACACACTTGCACGTTAAGTTTTATTTTTTGATTATTCCCGGAACTCAGTTTCGTGGCTGTTTTTGCTTACGTTTTCGTACATTTTAGTACATTTACGCGTTGTCTGGCATTTCTGCTGCCCGGATCGACGATCCGCATCCTTCAACAGCTTATATATATATATATATATATATATATATATATATATATATATATATATATGCCCCTTTTCGGACTGGGTTATATTTCCAGTCCTGGCTTGACTTTTTTTTGTATATATTTAACTATATATATACTAACTTTTCAATTCTGTCAAGCCCGGATGTCAAATCCGTGGTAGTTTACTTCTTTTATATATATAACTATATATATATAAATTTTTCTAACTTATCTGGGCCTGGATTTCTACTTCGTGGCCTTTTTATTGCTTTAATATATATATATATATATACTAACTGTATATATTATCATTTTACATTCCAGCTTGGCCTGGATCATTCTGTGGCCTTTTTACTGCTTTTATAAATATATATATATATATATATATATATATATTTACATTTCTGTCCGAGCAAATGATAGAATGTCCGTCGCCCTTTACAGCTTTATATATATATATATATATATATATATATATATATATATATATATTTACTTTCTGTCGAGCCTAGACAATTTCGTGGCTCTTTTACAGCTTATATATATATATATTTCAATTTTGTCGAGCCTGGTTCATTCTGTGGCTCTTTTACAGTTTTTATATATATATTTTCATTCAGTTGAGCCTGGACCCTTTTCGTGGCTCTTTATTATTTTTATAAATATATATATATATATATATATATATATATTTCCATTTTGTCAGGCCTGAATTACTCCGTTGCTTTTTACAGCTTTATATATATATTTACATTTCAGTACGGGCCTGAGAGTGCAAACCCATCGCCCTTTACAGCTTTTGTATATATATAATTATATATATATATATATTATTTATTCATTGTGATTAAATTGTTGCTATAAATATTTATTTGATATGAATCGGGGCGAACTAGATTTCTTTAAATCTCGCCAACTCTATCTTTCAAGCTGTTCAAAATAGTTTCAGACATAACCGGGAAGCTAGAACGGCTGAGTTTTACTTAAATCTAACAGTTTTTTCTAGTTTTGTTCAATACAAAAGCAACCTCGCAGCCCGTAGATTGCTATCTAGTGGAAACGAGATGCTTTGGCTATGCGCAGGCTAGGATTTACTGATGAATCCTTGGGTTTTATGACATTTGGATGTAAATATACATTTTATTGGCTTCCCTCTGTGAGCCTAGGAATCGTGGGATTCATGATCAAATGGATCAGAATCTGATTCCCATGATGGACAAACTCCAATTTACGAATGTACCCTGCCAGTTTTTCTGTAGAAATGTACATCTGAAAGACCTTAAAACGGTTATCCGGGTTTAAGGTCTCAACATAGTAAAATAATGCTTTGTCGTGTCAGTGTCACTCCGATGGCTGTCATGCCCATGAGAAGATCGGCACTTGTATATATTTTGTGGTCGAGGATGCTTCGCAGCCCGACAATCACCATTCAGATTGAGGCCAAAGGATAAAAAGATAAAAAATGGAAGTATCAACATGCTTCAATTCCTACGTTAGCGTAAGGGTTTGAAAACCTTCTTTCAAAACATCATCTTAATAATCTTGTCTAAAAAAGAGACTTTTGCAAATCAAATCAAACTCTTCTTATGTAGGTTCAACGAAGCACGTCCATACTTTCAAATCAATCAAGTGTAGGCACAATTTCTTTCAGCATTCGCGCACACACATTGTAAATTTAAAAGGAAAATATTGAAAAGATGTGGTACCGTGTTTATACGGGAGTTGTGGGGTGCCTAACACCTTCCCTACACTTAACCAAACCCCCGAACTTAGAACTTCGGTTTCAAAGATTCAGCTTCGACAGTGTCCAGCAATTGGGTCTACTTTCAAACAAAACTCGGTTGAGTTGGTACAACTATTTCAAATCTACCAACTGGCGACTCTGTAAAACGTTCAAATCGTCGACATGATACATGTTGGACTTTTCCTAAAAAACCCCTTCCAAACCTTTTTCATAAAAAGATAAAATAAGGGTAGAAACAAACTTAGGAAAAGAAAGAAAAATCTGGGGTCCAACTCGACCCGCGCATTTTTTTCTTACCGACGTTGACAGGTGGCGACTCTGCTGGGGATAGTAGAGGGCTTAGGCCGCGTTCGAATCTTTTCAAAATTTTCTTTTATATCTGCGTGTGTGAATGCTGCGTTTTTACATTGAATGGATGTGAATGAATGCTTTACTGCTTTATATTAGTGCTTCGCACAAATGTCATCATTTCATACGGTGAGACGCGATGTATGTGAATGTATATTGTGTGATTCCTCCACCAGGAGGCAAACCCGTCGGTGTTTGAGTAATGGACTCAAAGGCGACAAAGTCAGCGAGGCTCATAAAATGCACCACTCAGATCCGCTCCAATTGAAAGGTCGGATTAATTTCCCCACTAGTAGATTGCGATGATCTGGGGACCTTCATGCCGAAAAGCCGCGAGAGTAGCCTAAGATAGGTTAACCTCTGATTAACCAAATTCGAAGGGAAGCTTCTTCATGCTTTCCTCTTTTAATTCAGTGTCAAGTTTTTAATTCCAATGTAAATATTATAATGTACATTCCATGTCATGTAAAGTCTGTTATGCTATCCTGTCATTAAAACAACTGACCTCTGTTTTACAGGATAAAATTTAAAAACCCCCAAATGCATTGCATAACAGATATATGGTTAGTGTCTGTCAAGACTAAACTACCTATTCGTCTTGTAGATAAGAGTGGCCTCATTACTAGATCATAATCTAAGAAGGCACAAAGCCTATCCACCGACATGGCTGAAAGTGGCCAACACGAGTCAGGTTCCGTATCTCGAAAAGAGTTTAAGGGACTTAAGAATCAAATAGTAGAGTTGACTATCCTTCTAAAAGAACAAAGTAAAAGTACTCAGGGCCAGACAACTCCCAATTAAACAGATTCCTCCTCACAGGGTGGTCCCCAAAGAGCTGACAAAATAGGGGGTTACAGATACCTGAACCTCGATCCAGTCAAAGAACTAACAAAACCCCTAAAATCACAAATCTTAGGGAAGATCGGGAAACTGACGATATCCGAAGGAAAGTCCAACAAATGGAAAAAACCATCCGGACAATCAAAGGGACTGGAAACCTTAGAAGTGTCACCTATTCATATCTCTGCATATTCCCAGGGGCTAGATATCCTGACAAATTCCAAGTCCCAGAGTTTGAAAAGTACAATGGGGCAGGCGATCCCTATACGTACTTGAAAGTATATGTTGGCAAGCTAGGGTCTTATGATGAAGGTGAAAGCCTCAGATGCAGCTTTTCTAAAAGAGTCTTATTGGAGAGGCAAGGACATGGTATGCCCGACTTGATAATGCAAAAATCCATAGTTGGAAAGAGCTAGCTTATGCCTTCCTAACTCAATACAGCTTCCAGTCTCAGATGGCTCCGGATTGATATCAAGTGACCAAGGTCAAAAAACAAAACAACGAGTCTTTCCGTGAGTATACCCAAAGATGGAGACGTTTGGCAGCACAAGTTAGCCCGCCTATGACAGAAACTGAAATGGTAATGACTTTCATAGACATTCAAGAGGCACCTTACTATGAGAGGATCCTAGCTGGAATAGGAAAGCCATTCTCAGAGATGATCAAACACCGCGAAATGACAAAGATGGGCCTGAAAGCAGGCAAGATTAAAGATCTCACGGCCTTGAAAGTAGTCGTCGATCATATACAGTCTGGCAACTATGCGAGTGATCCCATGAGGATACCCAAGAAAGGCGATGAAGATGTATCCCTCATTGTACAGGGGCAATCTAGGAGACCCAACCGTAGTCCCCTCATTTGGAAGAGGGAAGGTAATCTGTCATCACAACAAACTGCATTCAACAATGGCTAGGACAGAAAGAGAAAAATTAAAAGAACGGAAAATCGGGTGTTCACTCCACTAGGCGATTCCCTTGAAAACATGTTGATGATGTTAATAGATCACAAGAAAATTACAGAACTGGCTCCACCTCTGGATCCAAAAAGCAAAAGATATAATCCTAGCCAGAGTTGTGCTTACCATTCAGGATCTCCAGGACACGATACACAAGATTGTTGGTCCTTGAAGCATAAAATCCAAAACCTGATCGAAAACGACGATGTTATGGTCCAACAACCTGACCATCCAAATGTCAACACCAACCTTCTGATGCTGCATAATACGGAGGAAGTAAACATGATCGGGTCAGGAAGCAATGAAATGAATCCAAATCGTAAATACATACGAAGGATAGAGGAATACCCCCAAAGGAACAGAACAAATGTCCTAGAACTTGAAAATACAGAGGAGGGTATGACAGTGATGCAAAAATTGGATATAATCCAGCATCAAATAACTATGTTGGCTAATCTGATAGTACGCCAACATTAGGATACGAGACAGCTTTTCACTCAACTATCAGAAAGCCAAGAGAAAGATGAGGTTATTCAGAATGTAAGCATATCTCCCTCCAAGATTAGCCATCTAAATGAAGAAGATCAAAGCATGCTGATTAGACGAGAAAGGTGGAATGGTAAAATTACTAGAAGATCTTGCCAAAGGAAAAATCGTCGTGAGGAATGCGAATTCCCAACTAAGAAATATCAAGCAACATTCCAAACACTGGCAAACCCTCGAAATCCTATGGCACCGAGAGTCGGGGAGAGTAGGCAGAGAAGGGTATTCACGCCTTTGGGGGACTTGTTGGAAAATGTATTAGCATTGTTGGTGGCGCAGAAAAAGATTACTGAGTTGCTACCTCCTGCCAAGCCCGAGATGAAAAGTTATGATGCCACCAAGATATGTTTCTACCATTCTAACTCACCTGGACATGCAACTGAGGAATGTTGGTCTCTAAAACACAAAATCCAGGATCTCATTGAAAATGGAGAACTGGAGATAGAAGTCCCCATGACCAGAAAAGGTGAAAGGAAAATAAAGAGCTTAAGATGTCCACTCGAGACAGGAAGTTCAAATGAGGTAACGGCTATAAGCACCAATCATGACAGAACATATGGTGGACTGGTCTTAATGCTGGGAGTGACAGAGGAGATAAAGAGTCCTCTAAGGAAATTCATCCGCCACCATCAAATATCTTGTTGCCCAAAGCCAGCAACCACATTCCTGATTTTACCATCCTGGATGATGAAGAGGAAATACTGATCCTTCTCAGGGTGGAAAAAGCCAAAAAGGAAAGTTTCCTACGAGAAATACAACAATAGTGCAAGAGTGATTTCATACTCAAATTCTCTCAAGCCTATGAGAAAGGTGAAGGAACATATGAAGAAAAAGGTAGTGAAGTTCTCGAGGAAGCCAACCCATCTAGGAATAAAGAGTTCATCCCTTTTTGCGACGAGTCCAATTTGAGCCTCCTTAAGGGAGACGATCAAGTTACGACCATAATTGAAGATATTCAGAACTAGGAGGTAACCTCTATCACAAGCTTCGAAGGCAACATAACCACTGACAACTGGACTATCAGGCCTCAGCTAGCTAGGAAGAGGTAGATCCAGAGGAGAGTTGCGAGTTCCAGGAGATGTTGGGACGTTATCACTTTATTAGCGTTATTCCTTTAATGTTCCATGCATGTAGATATTTTAAACATAAAAAATCAAAAAATCAAATCAATCAACAAGCCTGAACTACAAATAACCTGATCTCCCTCTACCTGGGAGTACGTAGGCAGCCATTCCTGGTGCTGTCAAATAAAAAAAAATTCAAAAACCCATCAAACCAAACTCAAACCCAAAAGAGACACTTCTCAAACACCTCTCACAAACTCGAACTACGAATGACCTGATCTCCCTCCACCCGAGAGTACGTAGGCAGCCATTCATGGTGCGGTTTGACCATCAAAGAAAGAACAAAAAAACTAATAAAAAATAAGTCCCAAGACACCGAAATCATATAAAAGCCAAATACTATCTAGTCTCCTTGGTCAACAGGCCCATCTGAGATATTCTCCGACATCTCACTGTCAATCCATCAAGGAGAAACTCATGATACATCAACAACAGCAAGTCATAAAAGAAGTGGTAATCACTTAGCAGTAACAATACATATCCAACAGGGAAGTGAATCAAAATATATTTCTCTGATATATAATACTGTTTGATATATACACTGTGTTCTGTACGTGACAAAAATGGCTGATCTAGTATGTGCAGGAAAAACAAAGCTAGTCTATGAACCCGTGGACAAGCGGGATAACAATGCCAACATGGCATCCCTCTCAGAAGAAGGAGAAGTAGCTGTAAGCTCATATGCCACGGTCTTCATACGAGCTAGAATATCCACAGCCATCTGCATAGTACTGCTGCTACCATTTATGAAGGCACTCATATCGGCAACGATGATGTGTGTATATGACCTGAGCGCAGGGTTATTAGCAATATAAACATCCCGGGTAGCTATGTCCTCATCACTCTCAATGAAAGTAGCATCCATGGCAACTAAAGTCTCCTCAATCTCAACAAATGCTGTGTCCCGGGTAGTTTGAGCCTCGTCTATCTCAGCAAAAGTGGCATCCCTGCTAGAAAGGGCTGTCAACATCAATGCTCTAGCCTGATCCCTTTCAAAGGTCATCCGAGCTAATGAATTAATAAAAACTGGATCTGTCCCAGTCAGAATGCTCGAGGGATCACTGACAAAAGATGCTGTCAAACCAGCAAATGAATCATCCTCGATGGGAGAATCAGGATCCTTCATAGGCTCCTCCTCATCAGAATTTGTGACACTCCTAAATTCAGACCGCCACAGTCTCGAATTTGGTTTGTCACGTTCTAACTATTCAACGACTAAATAATAACTCACGCAACGGAATAACACATACGAATAGATTACATTAATTTAATATAACCATTCATGTCCCAAGGTTTCGTAACTTAAACATCTCTTACATCTTAAACATAGCTTAAGCATATATAAACTTAACTAATATATAATAGAATATAAACTTATTACAATCATAATAGTTCTAATCAAGTACAAGCTACTCCGTAGCCTTGCCCTTGCCCTTGCCCTTGTCAGTGCCCGAGGGTCCGCCTTACTCTGTCTTAACTGAAATGTTTTTACGAAAAATCAAGAATGAGCAATAAGTTTACTCAGTAAATAATATAGCAATAAGGATACAATATAGTTTTCAATTTTCAAGGGTATGATAATAATTGATAGTTCAAGGGTAGCAAGAAGTATCAATAGTTTTCCAACAATAGTCGCTAAGGACAGAAAGATATCAATAAGATTCAAGGTTTAACCTTTTCACAGTTCAAGAATAATGAATACTGAGCAATCACTAAGGACTATGAACTTCTACTAGAATTAACAGTAATATGCTGATAATCTAATAAAACAAGTACAACAGGTGATCAGCATAAAGTACCCTACGTTATGCATATCGTTTAATCGTACTTAAGTGCACACGTCGGTCTCCAGAAAATATATAGTTTTCCCTTCAAAGAAGTTTGTTCATCTCAGTCAATACAAGATTCTGCACCAATCAATTGGTTTGGATCGCTTTCAAATTATAATTTAGGTCTAACCGAATCAAATGGCATAGACCGCTCTTTCAATGTATATAAGAACAATTATAAGTTCAATACTCGAAATCAAAGTTCAAATAATATAAACAACTCTATCTTAACTATTGTGTCATAAGACAAGAATCATACTTTCAATTGTTTACTTGTACAACCAATAACAGTACAAGCTCAAGTAATGCTCAATAAAGAGTAAGGTTCGAGTACTTGCCTTAAGTGTAGTTTACCAAAGTATAGCTTATCAACACTTTTCGAATCCTATTATAACATATTTACGTATATAGGATATTCATTAGCTATGCACATTCGATACACAAACTCGATATGTAAGTTAAACACGCGTATATGATTCTAACTTAGTCGTATACTCCTATACACAAGTCATTACGTACTTTACATACACATAACACAAAATCAGTTTGTAAGACACTATGAAATCAAATAACATGGTTCCTAATCATTACTTGATAATCATAGTTTGTAATCATAGGTGACTCAACATTTTAAAAGTTTGTAAACACTTATCAAACCTATGATTCTATTGCTAGCATGCTCATTAACATCTGGACATACCACTAAGAATGTATTGCAGATTAGGATAACAATATAAGTAAGCATCAAGTTTCAGATTACACTAAACAAGCTCTGTTCATTTTGCATATTGGCGCGGCTGTGCTTGGTTTGCACTAAGGAGTGGCGTGGCTGCGCAGCTCCTGGTTCAAACCAAGACATGGTTGCCCCTGCAGAATCCCAGCTCATCAAGATTTGCATATATATGATGAATCATGCAAAACACACATATCAGGAAATTGATAACTAAGTTCGACCCTACATCTTGTCTTTAACATAGTTCGTTATCCATTCTCATGTAATCAAGGCTTTAAGTGTTCAATTAACAAAGTCTCTTACGTTTTATCTGTTATACATATGCTATGAGGTCAAACATGCTCACGTTAGTTTAGTCATGTATTTCAAGTTATGAAGTTCCACCTTCTTTACCACTCGTCCTAATCCATGCTCAACTAGTTTACAATGCTTATGACTAGCTAGGCATTCATGTCAATCATGTCTATAGGCATAACACACCCTAACATGATGGTCAAATTTCAGAATACTTATAACATAGTTATTGACAAAACTAGTTTTCAAACTCTTAAGGTTTTTTTTGAAAATCTCATGTTAACCAACCAAGCATGCAAAGCTACTTCACTTACTACACATCATGCTTTCATATACACATAACTATACCACATAAGCATGCTCACAAGTTCCTAACTCAAAGTGTATATAGTTTATCAAGTTCGTATTTGAAACTCTAAGTTTCAATTAGTAGGTCATCAAAACTATTCAAGAATGCAAGGTAAGTCCACATATTTTATATTATGCTTTCATGCTTATGTACATATGTAATCATATCATATAATCATGTTTTCAAGTTTAGAATTTAAAGTATACATGGCTCATTGAGTTTGCACTTTGAAAACTCAAGTTCCCTTTGGAAACCAAGCTACGGTAAGTGGTTATATGCAAGGTCCCTTAAAATAACATGTCAAGGACTTATATAGGCTTAATGACATTATACTAGCATGCTCTACATCTTAGAACTCACAAAAAATCATTTTCTGATTCTGCATAAGGGCGCGGCAGTGCCCTGTTTGTACTTGGGAGTGGCGCGGCCTCGCTACTTCGGTTCCAGCCAGGAGATCTTCTACAATAGTAGAGCTTCCAACCCAATTTAGAAATTCTTCTTGAATTATACTGGATTACTACTATATTGCATATATAACAAGTGTATGGACTCTACTAACATCATCTTACATATCCATTTAACAAGAATTCATGAACTTTCCTATAAATGGAAAATTACAATTTTTAAAGTATGAACAAGTGTTATACCTCTTAAGCTTTCAAATGGACAGAGTTTCCTCTTACTTCAGATTACTCTCCCTCAATACACTCTCTCTCAATACACTCTCTAGCAACTTAGCAATAATCTCAGCAAAAACAAATGAGGAGGAGGGAGCTTAATTTATAGAGAATTCAATAACCATACAAATCTATTGCACATTGATTGAAACTAGTGGAAGAAAGGAAGATATGTTGGGTAATGGAGAGTTGGTGGAACACTATTAGAACCACTCCCTTCTCCATCATCACCATCATTAGCAATTGTCTAAGTTTGGTTTTTGTAGGAGTAGCTTAGGCCATTGGCCTTTCACGTGAGGAAGAAATGGGACAACAATATGGGACAAGCTCTTTATTCTCAGCAACTTGGCAAATGAAATGACATTACACTTGGGTTATATACATATACATATTATATACACTTAAGTTAAATACATATATATGTATACTTAGGTTTTAAATCCAATTGGATACATACATAGATTTTTAATGATATAACAATATTACATGGTAGCAAATTGGGGTGCATGTATGCACATCAATATATAATCCATGTACATTTTGATAATGCCAAATAATGATTTAATTGAGTAGTGACACACCACATTATCATAAACCTTATTATATCAATTATTCACATAGTCTAATTTGATATTCCATAAAGTATACATTAATGCACTATACTTATTACATGGTTATATAGACATTATTTGTATAACTTACACATTTCATTAATCTTACTATATAGTTTCCATATTATATAGTCTCTTGAAGTGTCACATTACACTCTATATAATATAGTTTGGTTCAATATTGCACAATGTACACATAACATGTATTCACATGGGTTCATTTATGTAATTCACGTGACTTACTCCCTTTTACCATATAGTTCCTATATTACATAGTCATATCACAATGTCACTCTATACTTTATATTATATAGATGTAGTTACTATATAATATGTGATTACCTATCGTTACACTTAGCAATTAATTGAACAAACATTAATCTTATAATATTAATCAATTATTTATTCATTAATATGCTATCACTCATAATAACAATTAATTAACAATATATTATTAATTAATCATTCACTTATTAATTCATTCTAAAATCATCATCATTTTTATTCTCGTGTCACACAAGGCATTCTACGGGTTCATCGTAATTTCTACATTTTCTCAAGTATTATAAATTCAATCTGAATTAATTGAATTACTCATCTCATAACACATAAATATTTATATTCAAATAAATATTTATTTTCCTATT
This sequence comes from Panax stipuleanatus, assembly GCA_020205555.1. NCBI lineage: Eukaryota > Viridiplantae > Streptophyta > Magnoliopsida > Apiales > Araliaceae > Panax > Panax stipuleanatus. The sequence continues at coordinate 106,241,901 of CM035116.1, forward strand.
AATATCAAAATTAATATTTATTCGTAAAATTCACGGTTCTTACATCCTGCCCCCTTATAAAAATTCATTCCTCAGAATTGGTACAAGGTTACACAAATAATTGGAGATAGTCCCTCGTCATGCTATCTTCTAATTTTCACGTAGCCTCCTCGATGTCATGGTTTCGCCAAAGTACTTTTATTGAAGATATAACTTTGTTTCGTAATATCTGTTCTTTCCTATCTAGTATTTGGACAGGAATTTCTTCATACGTCAGGTTTTTCTCTATTTGAATGGGCTCATAAGAAATCACGTGCTTGTAGTCGGCCTTGTACGAACGCAACACGAAGATACGAAACATGTTGTGGATGTGCTCCAACTCAGGTGGTAATGCTACTTTGTATGCCACTTCGCCCACTCGCTTCAATAGTTTGAACGACCCTATGAATCTCGGACTCAAATTTCCCTTCTTGCCGAATCGTAATTTTCCTTTCCAGCGAGATACCTTCAAGAAAACGTAACTACCGACTTTAAAGTTCCGGGCTTGTCGATGCAAGTCCGCGTACTTTTTCTGACGGTCTTAAGCTGCTACTAGTCTGGCTCTTATCACTGTCACCACGTCCGCGGTTTGTTGTACTAATTCTGGCCCCAACAGTTGTCGTTCTCTGACTTCGTCCCAACATAACGGCGTCCTGCATTTCCTTCTGTAAAGAGCTTCGTACAGTGGCATGCAAATACTCGCATGATAACTATTGTTATACGTAAATTCCTTTAAGGATAGATGGTCGTCCCAATTTCCTTGAAATCCATCACGCGAGTCCTAAGCATGTCCTCTAGCGTTTGTATTGTTCGCTCACTCTGTCATCTGTCTGAGGATGATACGCAGTACTCAACCTCAACTGTGTTCCCATCCTCTCTTGCAAGCTTTTCCATAAGTTTGACGTGAAGCGCGGATCTCGATCAGAGACAATTGATACCGGCACTCCATGTCGTGAAATAATTTCTTTTACGTATAGGTTTGCTAACTGATTCAAACTGTATCAGATCTTAATCGGTAGAAAATGTGCGGTCTTCGTTAGTTGATCTACGATAACCCAAATGGCATCAAAACCTTTCTGCATGACTGGAAGTCCCACTACGAAGTCCATCGTAATGTGCTCCCATTTTCACTTTGGTATTTTCAACGGTTGTAATAAATCACTCGGCCTCTGGTGTTCTGCTTTGACGCGTTGGCAAGCAAGACAGTTACTAACGCACTCTACGACTTTCTGTTTTAAATTTGGCCATCAAAAATCATTACTACAAAATAATAAAAAAATGATATTTAATAGACAACGTTTTTATAAAAAACGTTGTGATTTTTATTTAGACAATATTTTTTTGATAAAATGTTGTAGTTGGCGTTGTGTATTTAGAAGGCCAATTTTGATTTTAAATACACAACTTTTCTTTAAGATTATGTCTTAAAAAACACGAAGGTGATTCCTCGCTTCCATCCCCTTCCCCTTCCCGCTCTCTTCTCACTTACTCGATCCCCATTCGAGACCTAACACCTTCTCGCTCTCTTCTCTTCCCCAAATCAAATCAACATCAGCTCTCTCACTCGATCGATCGCTTCTCATCTCATCTCTGCCCTTTGATTGTTCACTCCTCAGATTTGCTGCTGTCATCCTTCGGTGCGTGGAACCTGAATATACACATATTCAAGGTTCTACTTGACTACTTCTATCTCTACGTTTCTACTTCTGCTCGATTGTTTAAATAAAAGCAGAAAAGCTGACTGAATTGGAAGAAGAAATGGAAGCTGAAGCTGAGGGAGCTAACAGTAATAGCATTAGAAGAATTACTAGATCTGCAACAGCAACCAAGAAGAAGAGAAAGCCTTTATCGGATCTTACAAACCTCATTCCCTCTTCCACAATTCACAAACCCTCAATTCCAATTTCAAAACCCTACAATTCCAATTTCAAACCCCACAAACCGAGTCTTAATTCCTCCAAATCCGATTCCAGCATCGGTTCTTCTAACTACAACAACAACAACAAAAATGCCCCAAACCTTAGTACAGTCCCTTCTACTCCTCATTCTTCGTTCGCCGTTCCTGGTACTCTCTCTCTCTCTCTATGTATATATATGTATAGTTTATCTTAATTGTTCTGATTTATTTCTGAGCTCGTGAACCTAGGGTTTGCTAAGTGTGTATATGTGCTTCTTATATACACTTGAAGCACAGAGAACAAATTAAATATACAGCCAAACTTCCTACAGTTAATCCGAGAATTTTACTTTCTGGTCCTGTAGGTATGTGGTTCATTACTACTGTTGTTAATTGGAAACTGCATCTCCATTTGCTCGACTAATTATGGCTTTCATTCTTAATTTTTATACTTTGTTTTCAGGATTAGAGATATATCAGGAGATGTTGGCAAAGGCGCTTGCTAGATACTATGGTGCCAAATTGCTTATATATGATAACTATTCATTTTTGGGTGTAAGAATAATTCACCTAATAGACTAAATAATATCTTTATATATAAATCTTGCGTGAATGAATGATAATAGAAATATAATTTCTTACTAGTTGTAGGGAGCTTTCTTGCACTTGGTTGTTAATATTGTGATAAATACTTCCGTTTTTCAAAGATTGTCACTTTTTGCTGATTTCTCGCAAGTTAAGGTGTAAATTTTTGTAATCAAAACTTTTGAATACAAAAGAATTCTAACTTTACTCTTAACTCGTAACTCGCATAACATGTGCTTGTGCTGGTGGACCCATTAAAATCCCTTAGAAATCACAGCACATCACAAGTGTAATATGGTCTTTTGCACTAAGATTCCGTTGATTTTGAAAGGGTGACACTCAATTTGATTCTTTGAAACAGATATATAATTCAAAGGTGACAATCTTTGTTAAATTGAGGAAGAATTTGTTAGTCTTCTGGTACCATTATTTTTATCAGGGAGGATAAATATTAACTAGCAAGTAATTAATTATCTGGGTTTCAGGGTTTATCTGCCAAAGAAGCTGAGGTTCAGAAAGAAGGGAATAGTGCCGAGAAATCCAGCAACATTACCAAGGAAAGTTCTGGAGCTTCTGACTTGGCTAAAGGTACAGGGGCTTCATCTGGTGAAGCGGATGTCCCTAGCACTTGAAATGTTTCTTCTATATTTGGCCTAGAGTCGCAACCAAAGATGGAGATTGGCACTATGCTCTCTTCTGCTGGGACATTTAAGAATCCCTTGTTTAAATTTGGTATGCCATTTTTCATTAGATTTTGGTGAGGCATTCATAATCACTTTCACACTCGAAGACTTCTTGGTCTTTCTTCTGACTTCCCCCCATTCTATATTGGAATTATGAATGTTTAGGAGACAGAGTTAGGCTCTTTGGTTCTGCTTCTGGCAGCTATTATTCAACGCCTCCTTCAAGGTACAATTTGTTATTTTGGACTGCTTATATATTTTCTGAGTTTTTCTTCTTTGTATAGTTATTTATTTTATAATTTATATTGGGGGAGAGGGGGTGGCGTGTTTTAATTTTTTTCAGGAGTTCATTGTAGCTGCTTGTTCCTTTTCTTGGTTTGAATGGCCTTTGTTATTGGATGTTGATACATTACTAGCTGTCTATTAACCAATCATGTATATCAGTGGCCGAAGCAGGAATTGTTTTTAGTGTTAAATTATCAGTTTTTTCTTACACAACAAAGTGCTCAAATAAAAATGAGCTCCAATAAGGATACCAAAGAACGCATAAATACTAGAAATTGCGTGATTTCTAATAATTACAACAGCAAAGATAAAGAAACTAAAGGAACATAACAAATTAGGGAGTGAAATCATGTTACCATTTTACAAAATTTATGTGTTTACTTTTTATGTATGACTTGATGCATCTTGGTGAGGAGAATTCATAACTGACCCAGTAACTAAGGCAAGAATAAAGCAAACAGCAAGGGAATATAGTAATGGTAGTCTCCTAATTCTTTTTTAAATAAAACATAGTGTGGGGCAGCAACCCCCACTTGGACCTATGTGAGTCCCCCCATTCCTATGTATTCTTGTCTAATTATGCATAGGATTGTGCGTATATACTTTGATTAAATGATTAATTAAAGTCGGTAACTTGATATTATATGTATCTTATAATTCGGTTAGTCTTGTGTTTAAGATGGGCAATTTTATCCGTTCTTTCTCTTATTTGGGGCAATGGATACAATGTTGAAACTTTTATTTATTTTCACTGAACCTCTCTCATGTTTTTATATTGGTGCAATAAGACTTCTTACCAATGGTTATACCATAATTTGCTTCAATTATTAGGGGTCCAACATTTGTGAATTGAGGGAAGGTTGTATTAGCCTTTGAAGATAATTCGAGTTTCGAACTTGCTCTATTTGAACTTTGTCATTTTGTGGAATGTTTAAGATTATTTTCAGTTCATTGTGGTCACTAATGGCAAAAAGGCACTCATCTTGAAATTATCTCATTGTTCAGTGTGAATATGGGTATAAAATTTTGAAATAGTAGTTTGTGTTGATGATAATTGATCAGTAATCTGCTGTTTAATCGCGTATACCGAGCTACACGATTTATTATGGCTATAAAAGTTTTTGCTAAATCCTTGTTTGTTGTGAAATCTTGTTTAATGACATGTATTTTCATTGAATTATGGTTCTGGGTTTGAGTTTTTACAGTATTGCTACTACTTGAGGTACCTGTGATTAATGATTTTAGTCTGTTATAGAAGAGTGGTGCAAATGCTTTTATTTTATTTTCTTTCCCTTTTCTTTTGTGTATGTTTTAGTATACTACGATTGGGCTTCTCAAAATTATGGATAGATTGGGTCTGACTAAACTTTATTATTAGCTACAAAGTTGTGGTATGAATTGCTGTGTTCTATTGGTGTCTAATGTTAATACATAAGGGTGGGTATTGGGGGGGGGGCAAGGGGGATTTGATTGATTATGAATGTCTCTGCTCTTTTCAGAAAGGTTGGGAAGAGAGAGGCTGTAGCCAAGGCAGATAGGAGCAGCAAAAGCAGCACGACCAAGAAGGGAAAATTGGCCAAGGACCCTAATAAACCAAAGAGACCTTCTAGTGCTTTTTTTGTTTTCCTGTATGTGTCATTTTGGCAGTCTTCTGAATTAGTGATTAAGTTGTAAGCTACAAAGATGATTTGATCTTTCCTTCATGCTGTTGCAGCGAGGAGTTTAGAACGACATTCAAAAAAGAAAATCCTAATGTGAAGGCTGTCTCAGCAGTAAGTATATCTGAGAGATTGTTTTGAATATTTACTTTACAGCAATTTTTATGTAATGATGTTTGGAATAAGAAACTTCTTCCTCCCCCTCCCCCTCCCCCCTCACTTTTCTTCATTTGCTGTAATTAAAGGTTGGAAAAGCTGGTGGAGAGAAGTGGAAATCAATGAGTGCAGCTGTAAGTACTCAAGCCTTTTTTCTTTTATATATAAATTTTAATTGTATACAGGCTTAACAATTGCTCAAGCATTCGATCGTATATGATTAGATGTTAGAACTATAACCTAAGCTATGTGTTATATATCTCGCCTGAGTTGGGTTAATAGACAATCACCAGCCGGTTGAATGTCACCAGCCGGTTGAATGTGATCCCATTCCTCAACAGCTCAGAGAATTTCTGTTCAGGTTCTGAGGGGCCAATTTGAGTATGGTGGTGACCAGGAGTCTCTTAGTGCTACTAAGTAAAACTTTTGAAAAATATAGAAAATATTAAGAAGGGGGGATTAAGGCTAAAAATATTTAAAATATTTAGGCTGGTTAGTGAAATTTGGAGTGGATAGTAGTCCCTTGGACTAAAAGTCGGATTCTTCCAGCATTTCTCACTTGGGAAAGAAGGAAAAAGAACATTCTACCAGAAAAAAAAAAGAACATTTCTCCAGCATGTGAAGTAAACGAGGTATTCATTTAATATTGAAATTTTGTGAGCTTAAACATATATTTTCAATAATTTTAGTAATAAATTCTTACTTTATTGCCAGCCAGCCTCTTTCTTACTTCATATAATTTAATTTGTTGAGAGAAGTGATCCAAGTCAAACTTTAGTGTGGTATCAACTCGGTATGCAACTAATTTAATAAACCTTGTATGATGTATGGTATCTATTTAATGCAGAATAATCCTAATTTTAGTTCATTCAGATATCTATCATACTTTAGTTCATTCAGTTCAGAATAATCCTAATTTTAGTCTGACGTTCCATCACATGCTTAATAAAATATCAAATGATCCATTCAGTTCCATTCACTGAGGCAATGCTTCTTAGCCTTTTCATAGCTTCAAAGTTTACACACATTGTGGTTAGACTTGGTATCTATTTTTCTTGAACATTCTTTTATCAGCTTCAGCTTTAGAGAAAGTTTTACACCTTATCGAAGATAAGACATGACTGGTATGACATGATGAATGTGTTTAGAGTTTAGACACAAAGTATGACTCTTTGTTAGCTTGTACTCGGAGTAACAAAAAACTAAGTACTCCCTTTCTGTGTGAATCGCGGTGAAAGAAGTTAACATCCATGATCATCATAACCAAAGTACCAAGCATGTGCTAAGTATATATTTTGTTAGTTGGATATCTGTTATGGTCAACTGATACTTGCAAGACCCAGCAAAGGAAACCCTGATATTATACGGAAAAGAGAATCTGATGGGCAAGTCTCACAAAAAGTAAGAGGAGGAACTCTCATTATTTGTCCTATGGCTTTGCTAGGACAGTGGAAGGTTAGTATCTCCATGAGTGTACCTAATATGAAGAAACAACAGGTCTTGCCATATGTTCTTTGACATGCCAACTTTCACATGTTTAGCTTTTTTTTATGTTTGAAATTATATCGTCTCCCTAAACTTTTTGATAATGCAGATTTAGACCATTAAATGCAACTGCAATGGTATCTACTTGATTAAATATCTTTTAATTTCTGTTCAATCCTCAGGATGAACTTAACACCCATTCCAAACCCGAAAGTATTTCAGTATTTGTTCACTATGGTGGCGATAGAAGCAATAACCCCAAGATCATAGCAGAAGCTGATGTAGTCTTGACAACTTGTTGGTTCGATTTAGATGACACAATTAACGCGCAAAGTATACGCAGCCAACGAGTAATAAAGTGTAAGTACAGATATCGTCTCACAGATAATTAATGGATAAAAGACACCAAATCACTAGCACATAATCATTTCGGTCTTATTTAAACGGGCGGTAAAGAGAATGAATTTAAATTAAGTTAACTAGGCAAGGAATTAAACTTAAACTAAGTAATTCTAAGGTAGAATCAGATAATGAAGATAAGAGATTTCAATTTCTCCTAATATTTGTCTAAGTAGACATACTTCTAATTAAGTCAAATTAATCGTTACAGTTGTTAGTCGAGAACACGAAAGTGAGAGAAGACCATCTTTTGATGCACCTCATCCATATCACGTGCAATCCACAGATGATAGAACGCACGTGAACATCCACATTATCTAAACCCTTATATGTCTGTGGTGTTTACAAATAAATAGGTTTAAGGTCAAGGCCTCTATTAACTATGAGCGGCGCTTCGGTATATGTCTATTCTAAGCACAAATCATACGTCCAACGCCATGTGAACGTACAATCGCCCGCTACTACGATTAGATCTAAACTTACACTTCGTCTTTCAAGTCTACATAGGTTATCACACTAATTGGTCATGACTCAATTAAGCAATGAAAGCATATATCGCAGTAGACAATCACATAACAATCAATAAGAACCAATATGGAAGAGAAATCAACATTAACTACTCATTAGGTTCTATTGGAATCTCAAAATACAATTTAAGTCATAGACAACTCAAATATATTATCCACAAGGTTCATAAACATTATCCGAATACAAATTGAATACAAGGAGAGTGAAGAGATAGAAATTGCAAATATTTGTTCTTTCTCCAAGTGTGGATCTTCAATGTCAATCTCTTGCTTCAATCGTCTTCTCTAATCTAATCTTATAATCTAACTAACTAAACCCTAATCTATCACTAATCTACTCCTAATCTATACAAGAAATGTAAGGGAAATGGAAGAACAAGCCAAGGCTAGGGCTTAAGACCAATATTTGATACCCTTTCTTCCCCAAAACGAGCCCTCTTATATTCCAATCAAAAGCCAAGTCCCGTTCAATTGGAAAGTCAAGTCTGGCACAGCTGAGGACTGGCGCGGCCGAGCCCAAAAATGCGCTAGAATCCGCGCGCCCGCGCCAAGGCTTTTCTGCTGCAGAGTCCTTTGGTAAAACGGCCATAACTTTTGATCTGGGAGGAGTTACGAGGCCTGCCACCTGTCAAATCGAAGCTATCGAAGAGCTCTACAATTTTCATTCTTTGAGCATTGTGAAATAATGGATGGATGAAGGCTGAAATTGAGCTCCAAGTGACAGCTGTGCAATAGAAATCCAAAACAGTGGAGTTTAACGTCCGTTGGTATACGGGGCACAACTCTCGCCTCCGGACTCCGATTGGGATGATTCAAGATGTTCCGAAAAGCTTAGAAGACGCTCTACAATATGAACTAAGCTCCAATCCAAGAACATGAAATGAACATAAACCTCCCAAGCGATGTCCAGATTGCATTTCTTTCCCATTTTTGCTTCAAATGCCATTCTTGCTCCTTTTGGCCTCTAGACTCATGGCATCACCTTCATTGCTTCCTCACCCATGCTATCTTCATGCTTTGAGCCCATTTCAGTGCTTTGCCCATTTGAAGCGTTCTTTTGCTCTTTTAAGCTCAATTTGCACCTGGAGAGTTTCTAAACCTGAAAATCACAAAACAAAGCAAAAAAAACGCACAACGATACTTGAGTTTAAGCAACATAATGAGTTAGTTATTATCCGAATAAGTGGTCATAAAAGCCACTTATTAAATACCCCCAAACTTAAACGTTGCTTGCCTCAAGCAACCAAAACAAAACTAAACAAAAGATGTAATGCCGTATTTACAATGTATGCAACCTACGCTATCATGAATGTGAATCCAAGTTCCCAGCCAGTATTGAACTTTCAAAGCAATGCCTCAAAAAATCACGAGATAGTCGAACAGATAAGCTACCCAAAACAAGACCATATGGCATATTCTGCAAATTCAAAACTGTCAGCACTGATGTATTGTGCGTTGTGTGCTTAGCAACCATTAGATATGCATTCATATAAATAACTCACATACTATGCTTCTTAGGGGAAAAACAAGTTTTAACTTAAGAAAAACAGTAAATCATATAAGTTCTAACTAAGACCGTGCATTACTAGAGTTAAGAGTCAACATGTGGTTTTCATTAAGCTTTTATTACTCACGAGGGCGTATTCGCACTTTCCCGTGTACACATTTGACTGTGCAATGCCTAGTTCTCTTAGGTTTTTCAATGATATCCATGTAACGAGCTTTCGACCAACGATTCCCAGACCAGACGGCCTTAGGGCGCTGGGTGTAGAGACACCCCTAGGGCTTACTTCCTCGAATATCAAAGGCCACAGAACTCGACTTAGTCGAAGTGTTTATTCTATTTTTTTCTTTTTCTTAATCTTTTCTTTTCTTTTCTTTTTCTTTTTCTGCAAGGGAGTGCGTCTTACGCTCCATCTCCCTACATAAATCATGCATGTTCCCTGTTTCCTCCAAACTTAAGCTTTTAACAGTCTAGCTACTATTATATGCGAACTGAAACTCTTTTATTAAAACATAATTTTTTCACCAGAAGACAAGTATGTAAACATTTAAACTTAGCATATCATGGTGTTTACTCTATCGTGCTTACTGGTTACACAGTATCTGACAGGTAAGGATTTACATATATGACCATGAAATCAGGCTTAAGTCTCAAATCAGTTCAACAATCAAGTGATTTCAGTTTCTTCACAGGCAACATACATAACTAACCAACTGAAAACTGGATTCATGCAGTATGCTCTAACACAAAATGCAAAAACAATTTTTTTTTTTTAAAATTTTCACAAATTTTAACTAGTTACAACTTACATGCACTAAATAAACAAACACAATATGCGATATGAATTCAACTACTCTATATGCAAAATAAAGCCAATACCCCCAAACTTAAATTATTCAATGTCCTCATTGAAGGTAAAGGTAAAAAGAAACTCCCCTATTCGGCTTCTGATGCTGCATGAAATGAAGTGGCGCCCTCTCAGAAGTTTCCCCGTCTCTCTCAGCTCTGGTAAAATAAACCCCGCTCAACACTATACTCAACGAACCAACCCAACTCCATATCAATCTTGCTCTGCTAGAGATCCCACACTCACTATCCCAATTGATCAGGTTGAGAGGATGAGGCGGATGAGAATTGGTACTTTGGATTGAGGAGGTAGGAGGTTTTCAAAACTAAGGCTTGTAGTGGGGGGATTGAATGAGAGGGAAGAGATGGGAGATTGCATGAAGGAACTTGAGGGTTTGGGATTAGAAGGGCTGAGGCTTGGGTGCTGTTGATAATTGATATGAATTGGTGCCCCCCAAAATCTGCAAGTCAGGCCCAGTCTGTATGTGGCGCGGCCGCGCGTGGTAATGCCTTGAATTAGGCCCGGCCGCGCGGGCCATTAGATTTTTCTGCTGCTGATTTTTGCTAGGCAATGAGGTTGGCTTTGAGCTTGCCTTCTATCCAGCAACTTTGACCTGAGAGAAAGCATAACATCTTTATTAAGCCCTCTTATACTAACAAAAGTATATTAACTATTTACATCAAGAGAATTAAACATGGAAAGATATATGCATTCAAATTCCCAAAAAATTCTCTAAGTGCGTATACGCAATGTGCAAGTGTATCAAAATATGTGCCATAAGCTTCATGGTCCCAAAAAGATATGCACTAATGCCTAAGTTCAAAAATGTAGGCATGGAACTCCTAATCTACGAGCATTCAAAAATTTTAGACTAAATACTAAACTAATAAGAATTAAACAAGGGGGAAGGAAGTATGATAGAAAGCAGGAAATGAAGAATTAAACAAGGAGGGAGAAAGAGAAATGATGGGGTGCCTCTCATCGAGCGCTTGATTTATAGTCCTCTAGCTGGACTGTGTCTGACCACTGCTATCCGACTCCCCGACGATATTGAAGAACCCCTCCATCCATCAGAATTGCTATATGCTTTTGGAGGCTTCCCAATAGAGGAGGACTCGGATTTAAACTACCTAGCATCGGATATGTATATGAATTCCCCGGACAAAAGGTCAGGGAGCTAGGCACGGGTTCCGTTGTGTAGGTGAAATGATCGGGGCATGGAGGTATAGACCACACAACGGACTCTTCTTCTATTCTCTTCTCTTCTGACCACCATGGTTTGAAGCTCACGGACTCTTTCATGTCATAGAGATCCGTATCTGTAATGTGGCTACCAAGGGGGCAAGGGTGTGCAAACTTGACTGGAGTCCCAAACTTAGGCGGAGGAGGCTCTTGGGGTATTATCACTGTTGGTTCATATTGCTCCATATTGCCAATTATCTCCTCTATTTTCATTGCCTTCGGCTCGTCCAGTTGCAATTGCACTTCGGATTTTCTATCAGTCTTTGCACCCAAGTCATAGCACCATGTATCTTGGGGTTCATAACTTACGGCTTCAGTCATTGGAGGTACAAGATCTTGCATTGTTGTCTTTTGTTCACATACCTACTCCTTCCTTAATGCCGTGCTAGTCTGCTCCACCCAAATCTGAAGATCCTCAATTGATTGCTCTTGCTCAATCAAGGTCTCCTCTGTCGATGCTATGGAATTCCCCCACATAATTTTCAATCCTTCCTTTTTCTGTTTCAGCCTCGAGCTCCATGTACTGATGCTCATTGGTAGGAGTGTTGTGGATTAGGGCCATCTGATTCTGGAAGTTCTGGTTTGATTGCTCTTGGCTCCTAAGCCTCTCCTCTTGGCTTTCTAAACTCCTATACATGAATTCCATTGGAGACTGTTCTCCTTGTAAACATAGGGATTGATATGGGGGTTCTGGTGCATAAGTTGGACTTGGCTCGCATTGTTCTTGATAGCTCACAGTATGGTTTTGCATCCCTTGTTCATCCTCTATCATCAAGGCCTTGCTAATCTGCTCTACCCAGTTCTGGATATTCTTGAATGACTTCTGTTGCTCATTCAAGATGTCCTTCAGTGATAAGTCACCTCCTTCCTCCAATCTTGCATTTGCTGTGTCACCCTCAAAATTGTGTTGAGGCTCGTAAGTCGGAGTCTGGAAGGTGCATTTTGCGGCGTATGCGGGATTTGAATCACAATACTGGTCTTGATAATAGTCTGATGAAGGGTCTGCTGAAGGGTCTGGGTGATACCCCCAATCTGGCTGATAAGCAGGATACGGCTCGGAGTAGGAATACCCCTATACTGCTCCTGTCCAAAACTGATAGGCTCCTGATGGCTCATGCAGCTCCCAGCACCATAGTCATATGTCAATGCCGTCTCTCGACTCTGCTGGGCTGAAACAGTATCCAGCTTCCTCGAGAGAACCTCTAGCTGTGCTGAAAGTGTTGCGATTGGGTTGACGCCATCATTGTATGCTTCCCTTGTTTGCTCTTGCCTTTGGTTCCATGGATAGAAATTCAAGTCCATTGTACCTGAGAAGAAAATATAGGAAGAGAATTAAACAAAAATAAAAATAAAATGTTTAAAGTAAGACTAATTTGATTTAAACCAATGTTGGCAAACAGTTATCCAATTAATTCTCCGGCAACGGCGCCAAAAACTTGTTGGTCCGATTTAGATGACACAATTAACGCGCAAGTATACGCGGCCAACGAGTAATAAAGTGTAAATATAGATATCGTCCCACAGAGAATTAATGGATAAAAGACACCAAACCACTAGCACATAATCATCTCGGTCTTATTTAAACGGGCGGTAAAGAGAATGAATTTAAACTAAGTTAACTAGGCAAGGAATTAAACTTAAACTAAGTAATCCGAAGGTAGAATCAGATAATGAAGATAAGAGATTTTAATTTTTTCTAATGATTCGTCTAAGTCGACATACTTCCAATTAGGTCAAATTAATCGTTACAGTTGCTAGCCGAGAACACGAAAGTGAGAGAAGGCCATCTTTCAATGCACCTAATCCATATCACGTGCAATCCACAGATGATAGAACGCACGTGAACACCCACATTATATAAACCCCTATATGTCTATGGTGTTTACAAATAAATAGGATTTAAGGTCAAGTCCTCTATTAACTATGAGCGGCGCTTTGGTATATGTCTATCCTAAGCACAAATCATACGTCCAACGCCATGTGAACGTACAATCGCCCGCTACTACGATTAAATCTAAACCTACACTTCGTCTTTCAAGTCTACATAGGTTATCACACTAATTGGTCATGATTCGATTAAGCAATGAAATCATATATCTCAGTAGATAATCACATAACAATCAATAAGAATCAATATGGAAGAGAAATCAACATTAATTACTCATTAGGTTCCATTGGAATCTCAAAATACAATTTAAGTCATAGACAACTCAAATATATCATTCACAAGGTTCATAAACATTATCCGAATACAAATTGAATACAAGGAGAGTGAAGAGATAGAAATTGCAATTCTTTTTTCTTTCTCCAAGTGTGGATCTTCAATGTCAATCTCTTGCTTCAATCTTCTTCTCTAATCTAACCCTCGAATCTAACTAACTAACTAAACCCTAATCTATCACTAATCTACTCTTAATCTATACAAGAAATGTAAGGGAAATGGAAGAACAAGCTAGGGCTAGGGCTTAAGGCCAATATTTGATATCCTTTCTTCCCCAAAACGAGCCCCCTTATATCCCAATCAAAAGCCAAGTTCCGTTTAATTGAAAAGTCAAGTCTGGCACAGCTGGGGACTGGCGCGGTCTCGCCCAAAAATGCACTAGAATTCGCCCGCCCGAGCCAAGGCTTTTCTGTTGCAGAGTCCTCTGGTAAAACGGCCATAACTTTTGATCCGGGAGGAGTTACGAGGCCTGCCACCTGTCAAATCGAAGCTATCGAAGAGCTCTACAACTTTCATTCTTTGAGCATTGAGAAATAATGGATAGATGAAGGCTGAAATTGAGCTCCAAGTGACAGCTGCGCAATAGAAACCCAAAATATTGGAGTTTAACGTCCGTTGGTATACGGGGCATAACTCTCGCCTCCGAACTCCGATTGGGATGATTCAAGATGTTCCGGAAAGCTTAGAAGACGCTCTACAATATGAACTAAGCTCCAATCCAAGAACATGAAATGAAAATAAACCTCCTAAGCGATGTCCGAATTGTATTTCCTTCCCATTTTTGCTTCAAATGCCATTCTTGCTCCTTTTGGCCTCTAGACTCGTGACATCACCTTCATTGCTTCCTCATCCATGCTATCTTCATGCTTTAAGCCCATTTCAGTGCTTTGCCCCATTTAAGCGTTCTTTTGCTCTTTTAAGCTCAATTTGCACATGGAGAGTTTCTAAACCTGAAAATCACAAAACAAAGCAAAAACACATAAAACGCATAACGATACTTGAGTTTAAGCAACAGAATGAGTTGGTTACTATCCGAATAAATGGTCATAAAAGCCACTTATCACAACTTATGGTGTATTATCTGCAGCATGTAAAAATGTAAGCTATCTATTATTTTTTATCTGCATTATATCATGTATTATCTACTGATGGGACTAGTAATTCTTCTTGCCACTCATAATTATTGTATTGGCATTTTTTGTATTTCTTAAACAGGATGCAGATAACAGCATTTTTCATAGAGTTGACTGGTATCGAATTGTGCTGGATAAAGCTCATACTATAAAATCTTCGAGGACCCAAGTTGCACATGATGCCTTCTCATTGTCATCATATTGTAGGTGGTCTCTTACCGGCACACCTCTTCAGGTATTTGTTCTCTTTGAAGTGTATTTGATATAGCATCATATAGCTGTGGATGCAAAACCTGAAGCTAATCTTGTATGTCTACTTTGGGTTTATCATGATTTTTGAGAAAAATATAATATCAATAGTTCTTCACAATGGTAATTATGGTCAATTGTTATGAATTCCATGGCTGTATTTTTAAAGGATAGAGTTCATTTGATAGTCTAAATAACACTCACAGGTATATACATTTGTTTATACAGAATAATTTGGAAGACCTCTACAGTCTCGTGCTTTTTGCATGTTGAACCATGGTTCAACTGGGCATGGTATGCATTCAGTAACATGAAACACGTACAATTTATTACAATGTACAAAAATAAATTGGTGGAACTAAACAACAGGGAATTTTATAAAACTCATGGTTGAGGCTAGTTTCAAAAATTTTATGTAGGGATTGACTTTTGTGCAGGGTAAGAGTGTTGAAGAAGACAAATAACGAGAATGAAATGCTGAGAGAGAAGCTAACTACAATGGAGCTAGCACAAGAAGAGGCTAAGATCTTAATTTTATGGATAATTTGGTATATTTTGTGGATGTAGTCAAATTCACAATTCAATGTACGTAGTAGTAATTATATTGAAAAGTGAATTTGAAACTGTAAACGTATGGTATTATTGGGATGTATGATATTTTGAAACATAGAATGCTTACATTTTGGCTTTAAATGTTGTGGATTGTGTTTTTTAAATAGACAACGTTTTTAAAAAAAAAACGTTTGTTAATGTGTCAAATAGACAACGTTTTTTTTAAAAAAATATTGTCTAATGTGTACAATAAATAATATTTTTAGAAAAAAACGTTGTCTAGTGTGTCAAATAGATAACACTTTTTAAAAAAAGCGTTGTATAATGTGTCCAATAGATAATGTTTTTTTGAAAAATTATTGTCTAATGTGTCATAAAACAACGTTTTTTAAATGTCTATTTGTGTCTAAAAACGTTGTCTATTTGACAAATAGGCAACTTTTTTGTGAAAAAACGTTGTCTAATATGTCAAAAGACAACGTTTTTTAAATGTTGTCTATTTGTGTCTAAAAAGTGTTGTCTATTTGACAAATAGACAACGTTTTTTTGAAAAAACGTTGTCTAATGTGTCAAAAGACAACGTTTTTTAAGCGTTGTCTATTTGTGTCTAATAGATGACACTGCTAACCACGACACTTTTGGGGGACCTATTACAACGTTTTTTAAACGTTATTTATTTACTTTTTTCTACTAGTGAATGTTGCCTCAAATCTCGGTACATCTTTGTGCCTCTTGGATGAACAGAATACGTCGTATTGTGCCTCGCGCAAAATTTCTTCTCTCAATTCGGCTACCGCTGGCACCCACACTCTCCCTTCGAATCTCAAGATACCGTTTTTATCCATTCTGAATCTTTCCTCCTCATTTTCTGCGATCCTTGATAAGTGATTTTTATGATCACTTATTCAGATATTATCTAGCTTGTTTCGTGGCTTAAACTCAAGTATCTTTGTGCTTTTTATATGTTTTTACTTTGTTTTGTAAATTTCATGTTTAGAAACTCTCTCGGTGCTTATGTGGCCAAAACGACGCAAAGAATGCTAAACGAGATGATGGTATGGCAATGGAAAGAAGTCAAGCGGCTAAATGGGACTGTGATGATGCAAAGAAGCAAATGAGTCAAGAAGGCAAGAAGTGCAGGAGAAAGAATGCAGCAGAAAGCAAAGCACCAGCATCATTTCAGGTCCTGCGCGGCCGCGCCGGCATAACAAAGGAACCACGCGCGCCCATGCCAATGTCCAGACCAGAGCTCTCAGATTTTGCACCCGCGCGGCTGCGCCAGCTCGAGCCTTTGCCAGATTTGACTTTTGCTTAAACAGAAACGGGAGAGGCATATATATTGGGGCTTATGCCCATTCTTACATATAGACTCCCTTTGGGAGCTTAGTTTAGCCCTAGCTTGTTCTTCTTCTTCTCTTTACTTTCTTTGTCTAGATTAGGAGTAGATTAAGGTTAGGTTTAGTTAGATTGTTTCTAGGGTTTGGTTAGACTTGAAGATTGAAGCATTTGAATATCATCAAAGATCCAAGCTTGGAGCAAGAACTCAGATTTACATTCCCTATCTATATTGTCTCCTTGCTATCTCTTTGTATATTTGGATGATGTTTATTCATTTTGTGAATGATATATTTGAGTCATTCATGACTTAAACTTATTTTGAGGTTTCAATGGAACCTTTTGAGTAGTTTATATTGATATGCTTCCATGTTGGTCTTATTGATTGCTATGAGATTGTCTATTACGATTTGTGCTTTATTTGCTTAATTGATTAGCTACCAATTACCATGATAATCCATATGGGTTTAAAAGACGAAATGTGGGTTTAGACAGAAACGGGAGATGCATATATATTAGGGCTTATACCCATTCTTACATATAGACTCCCTTTGGGAGCTTAGTTTAGCCCTAGCTTGTTCTTCTTCTTCTCTTTACTTTCTTTGTCTAGATTAGGAGTAGATTAAGGTTAGGTTTAGTTAGTTTGTTTCTAAGGTTTGGTTAGACTTGAAGATTGCAACATTTGGATGTCATCAAAGATCCAAGCTTGGAGCAAGAACTCAGATTTGCATTCACTATCTATATTGTCTCCTTGCTATCTCTTTGTATATTTGGATGATGTTTATTCATTTTATGAATGATATATTTGAGTCATTCATGACTTAAACTTATTTTGAGGTTTCAATGGAACCTTTTGAGTAGTTTATATTGATATGCTTCCATGTTGGTCTTATTGATTGCTATGAGATTGTCTATTACGATTTGTGCTTTATTTGCTTAATTAATTAGCTACCAATTACCATGATAATCCATATGGGTTTGAAAGACGAAATGTGGGTTTAGATCTAATCGTTGTAGCGGGTGATTGTATGTCTACATGGCGTTAGATGTATGATTTGTGCTTAGGATAGACATATACCGAAGCGCCACTCGTAGTCAATTGAGAACTTGGACTTAAACCCTAGTTATTTGTAAATCACATAGACATATAGGGGTTTAGATAATGTGGGTGTTCATGTGCGTTCTATCATCTGTGGAGTGCATGTGATATGGATTAGGTGCATCGAAAGATGGTTTTATCTCACTTTCGCATTCTCGGCTAGCATTCTGTGACGGTTAATTTGACCTTACTGGAAGTATGTCGACTTAGATGAATCATTAGGGGAAATTGGGATCTCATGTCTTCATTATCTGATTTTACTCTAGGGTTATTTAGTTTTAGTTTAATTACTTGTCTACTTTTAATTTAAACTCTTGATCGCTTGTTTGAATAAGACTGAGATGGTTATGTGCTAGTGGTTTGGTGTCTTTTATCAGTTAATTCTCAGTGGGAACGATATCTGTACTTACTCTTTATTACTTGTTGACCGCGTATACTTGCGCGTAATTATCATACTCAATCGGGGACAACAATCCTCTTTCTGATTTTCTCGCACTCCTCATTCTGTTCTTGTGATTCCTTTACTCTATCCAACAATGTTGGACGAGCTTCCATTACAAATAACTTTTCCTCAGACCTTCCCGGTCCTTTTACCATTATTTTCAACTTCTCCATTTCTCTTATTAACTCTTCTTGAGTCGTCAAGTGAAACAATTTCTCCCTTCCTTTCTTGCTCAGAGCGTCGGCTACTACATTGGCTTTCACTGGGTGATAAAGAATATCGCAGTCATAATCCTTGATTAATTCTAACCACCTCCTCTGACGCATGTTCAACTCCTTCTGTGTGAAGATATATTTCAGACTTTTGTGGTCTGTGTATATCTCACATTTCTCTCTGTACAAATATTGCCTCCATATCTTTAGCGCAAAAACTACTGCCGCTAACTCTAAGTCGTGAGTAGGGTATCGTTTTTCGTAGTCCTTTAATTATCGTGATGCATATGCAATGACTTTGCCATGTTGCATGAGCACACAACCAAGTTCCTTGTGCGATGCATCACTATACACCACGAAACCTCCCGCATCGTCTGGTAGTGATAACATAGGCGCTTCACTTAATCTCTTCTTCAACTCTTGAAAACTTTCCTAGCATTTGTCCGTCCATACAAACTTTACCGTCTTCCTCTTCAGATTGGTCAACGGGGTTGCTATCTTAGAAAAATCTTGGATAAATCTTCGATAGTACCCAGCTAACCCTAAGAAACTCTTTATCTCTGTTGGTGTTTTCGGCTGCTCCCAATTACTCACTGCTTCTACCTTTTTGCAGGGTCTACTGAGATTCCATTCTTATCCACCACGTGTCCTAAGAATTGAACCTTCTCCATCCAAAATTCACACTTAGAAAACTTCGCATATATCTTCTCCTTCCTTAGCGCCTCCAAAACAATTTTCAGATGTTCGACGTGCTCTTCTTCCGTCTTTGAGTAGATCAAGATGTCGTCGATGAAAACTACTACGAACTTATCCAAGTATGACATGAAGACTCGGTTCATCAAGTCCGTGAATGTTTCTGGAGCATTAGTCAATCCGAATGACATTACCAAAAACTCGTAGTGTCCATAACGGATTCGAAACGCAGTCTTTGGTATGTCTTCCTCCCGTACATTCAGTTGGTGATAACCTGTTCGTAGGTCTATCTTCGAGAAACACTTTGCTCCCTTTAGTTGATCAAAAAGGTCGTCTATCCTTGGTAGTGGATATCTATTCTTGATCGTTACTATGTTCAATTCTCGATAATCGATACAGAGCCTCATCGATCCGTCCTTCTTTTTAACAAATAACACTAGTGCTCCCCAAGGAGATGCACTTGGTCGTATGTAACCCTTATCTAATATCTCTTGCAATTGTATCATCAATTCTTTCATTTCTACTAGCGCCATACGATATGCAGCTTTCGAAATTGGTGCCGTTCCCAGTGCTAAGTCTATTACGAATTCGATTTCTCTGTGTGGCGGAAGACCAGGCAGATCGTCCGGAAATACATCTTGAAATTCTCTTACTACGGATATATCCTTAATTTCTACTCCCTTTTTTCGAGTATCTATAATGTAAGTTAAGTAACCACATCTTTTCCTTAATAATTTCTTGGCCTGCATCACCGTAAGATAACACGATTGCTTAAGCGATGAGCTACCATAAAATATTACCATAAACTTACTCGGAGTCTGAAGGTTCACACTTTTATTCTGACAGTCAATTATCGCAGCATGGTTATACAATCAATCAATTCCCAATATCACGTCAAACTCTCCCAATCTATTCGGAATTAAGTCTACGCTCAGTTCATGATCTCTAATGTTTGCTCGACAACTTCGGTATATGAATTCTACAGGAATCACTTCTTTATTGCGCAACTTCTATGTCTAAAGGATTTCCTAATCATTCTCGGGGTGAATTTAGTTGATTAGCAAATTCTTCAGATACAAAAGAAAAGGTGGCACCCGAATCAAATAATACATATGCATTTATATCATTGATTGGGATAATACCTGACACCACGTCCTTCGCAGCTACTGCGTCCTGGACGGTCATGTTAAATGTTCTGGAAGTTGGGCGGTTGGATTGTGTCGGTCCGCCGATCATTAACTTGTTGCCTCCCCCTTGTTGGCCACTTCCTTCGTCGCTTCCCTTCTTCGGGCAATCCTTGATCCGGTGCTCAGTTGAGCCGCAAGCGAAACAACCTTGGATCTTCTTTGGCTTCGGGCAGTTGGGCGAAATGTGTCCCTCCTGGCCACAGTTGTAGCAAGTACTGTGCCCCTTCCAGCACTCGCCCTGGTGATTCTTCCCACATTTTGGGCATCCCTCAGCCCTTTTCTTAAAACCTCCACGAAAATTTCCAGACTGATTGTTTTTGTTGTTGTTATTATTCTCCCACTTTCTCTTTCCCAAGTTACTTCCTCCACTGCTGCTTCCTCCTCCACGGTTTTCTCCTGCCGTATTCTTACCCTTCTTTTCCTTGTTATAAAGACTTAAGGCTTTACTGCCACTTTTCGCAATGATCGCCTTCTCCAGCAATGTCGCAAAGGAATCAATCTGAAGAACTAACACCTTATTAAACAACCAAGGCTTTAGTCCTTGCTCAAAACAACTCACTTTCCTCTCTTCATCTCTTACTTGGTGTTCTGCAAACCGCACTAGTTCGTTGAACTTAGCCGCGTACTGTGCCACCGTCACATCACCTTGCTTTAGTTCTAAGAACTTAACCTCCATTCTGTTCTTCATATGAAAATATTAAATATAAATTAATAAGAGGAGTCTTATTAATATTATTACAATTATTATTATTTTAATTTCTAAAGGAGTTTAGGAATTAATTTGATATTGGTACTCTCAATTATTCCTAACGAGATTAGGAGACAAATTAATTAAAGGAGTTTAATTAATTAATCCCAATGTGTTGGGAAGCCTAATTAATTAAAATTATTTAATTAATTAATTAAATGAAACTCAATTTCTAATTAGATTAGAAGGGTTGACCAATCTATATAAGAGGAGTCTTATATTAAATATCAGTAGATGTAATTCCAATTGTTAGAGAGTACACCTTTTCTACATAGAATAGAAAACTAGAGTTTAGCCAACCACCCTCCTTCTAGAACAATTCATCTTCCTTGGTGGATCACCTCTAGAGGCCAAGCACTTGGGTGGCTAACGTTGATCAAAGGAAAGAATCAATCCAGGAGATTCAAGGAGATCACGAATAGTAAGGAGTTAAACTCGTACCTGCGGAAGCTAGTTTCTACAAGGGTATGATTCTGATTTATCCTTCTCTTTATATTGATTGATAATTGAGCACAAAACATGATCTTTGTGAGCTTTTCTATAAAAATTTTAAAACCTTATTTGTCGCTCTTCCGCCCTTATTGTGTAATTTGATTATATGTATGCGTTATATATAAACCCAATGTAGACACTCAAAATTTTGCATTCCTGTTACTAACCCTGCAGAAAGGCAAAATCGTCTTTTAACCCCGGCGACAACACCGGGATGTCAAGTCAAGCCCCGACAACACCGGGATGTCAAGTCAAACCTCGACGACAACCCTAGGAGGTACAGCAGTCCCGACGACAATACCGGGAGATCAAACTCAACCCCGGGCACAACACCGGGATGTCAAGTCAAGCCCTAGCAACACCGGGATGTCAAGTGAAGCCCCGACGATAACCCTGGGAAGTACAATAGCCCCGTGACAATCCCGGGAGACCAGATCAACCTTCGAAGACAGCCCCGAAGCATCAAATCATCCCTAGAAAAAACCCTGGGAGACCAAATCAACCTTGGAGAGAACCCTAAGAAAGAACAAAGTTGGCTGGGATCAAACCTCGGAGACAACCTAGAGAAAATAGTCGAAAACCTTGCCAATACATGAGACAACCCCTAGAAGGGCAAAATGGCCATTTTATCGACTTGAAGTCAAATCAAGTCAAAATCAAGCCAAATTGATGCAATGAGGATCAGAAAGAGTCATAACATCAATTTTGAGTGAAAACAACACAATATAACTCAACGGACGGACTGCAAAAATTCAAAGATCTGGTCACGGACCCATCTTCCAAGATTGGAAAAGGTCAAATCCCATGTCGTGTAGCTCTCAGGAAAGGGCTTTCCGAAAAAGTATAGCACTCTCCAAACGGATGCCTGGATCAAAAGTTATGAAAGTTCGAACCTGACATTGTGTTGGTCGGAGTGCACGTACTTCGAGACAACGTGACCCACAGGAGTGGGCCCCACTCGGGGAGCCGCAGGTAGAGTCGCGGCTGCCGCGAGTGCACACGCTACCATTTTGGTCTATAAATAAGACCCCCACCCTTGCAAAAAAAGAGAAAAAAGTAGAAAACGCTTTGAAACTCCTCCTATTTTGACCCTTAGCCCTACTTCTAGTACTCCAAACTTCAATTTTATTTTTACAATATGTTTGCATACGTATATTCTACCACATATCAAAAATTAATAGGTGGAAACGGAGATTTGAAGCCCTCCGAGTGGCAAAGACCTCGTGGAGCAGCCAATGCAAGTTTTTTTACGATCAGAAGTCATTTCTTACTTTATTACGTATATGTGAATGTGCATATATAGTTTCATCTTCTGTTTTTGTCTGGAACTCAGTTTCGTGGTTTGTTTAGCTTACTTTTTAGTATATATAAGTATATATATACGTTTTATTCTTTGTTTGCACAGCCTAGATCGTTAATCCATGGCTTTTACTCGCTTTTATGTGTGTATATATATATATATACACACTAACTTGTTTGGCCTAGATCGCTGATTCGTGGCATTTTCAGCTTTATTATATATAATTGACTATATATATACTAACTTTTAATTCCGTCAAGCCTGGATTGCAAATCCGTGGCATTTACTGCTTTTGTATATATATAACTATATATATATATATATATATATATATATATAATTTTTCTGACTTCGTTTGGCCTGGATTGGAAATATGTGGCCTTTTATTGCTTTTACATATATATATATATATATATATATATATATATATATATATATATATTTACATTTTTGTCGAGCATGGATTAGAAATTCGTGGCTCTTTACAATTTATATATATATATATATATATATATTTACATTTTTGTCGAGCTTGGATTAATTCGTGGATCTTTACGGCTTTTATATATATATATATATATATATATATTTACATTTCTGTCGAGCCTAGATTAATTCGTGGCTCTTTACATCTTATATATATATATATATATATATATATATATATTTACATTTTAGTCGGGTCTGGATTGGAAATCCATGGCCCTTTACAGCTTATATATATATATATATATATATATATATATATATTTCTTTATTCATTGTGATTAAATATCAATTTTAAATGTTCATTTGATATGCATTTGTGTTAATGTAAATTTGGCGAATTAGATTTATCTAAATCTAGCCCTTTCTAACTTTCAAGCGGTTCAAAATAGGTCCAACCGGAACCGGAAAGCTAGAATGACTAAGATTTATTTAAATCTAATTTTTTTCTAGTTTTGTGAACATTTAAAGCGACCTTGCGATCCTAGATCCATATCTAGTGGGAGCGGGAAGCTTTGGCTACGCGCATGCAAGGATTTGACTGATGAATCCGTTGTTTTGCGATGTCTAGAGTACAATTTGCATTCTCTATGAATATCTTTGCTGTGCAGGTTTTCTTGGCCATTATCTATGAGCCTAGGAATCGTGGGACTAATGATCAAACACATTGATCTAAATCTGATTCCCACGATGGACAAACTCCACATTGTAAACATATCCTGCCGGTTTTTCTATAAAATGTATATCTGAGGGACCTTAAAACGGTTATCCGGATTTAAGGTCTCAAACATAGTGAAATATGGTTTATAGTGCTAGAGTCACTTCGATGGTTGTCATACCCATAAGAAGACCGACACTTGTATATACATTTTGTAGTCGAGGATGCTTCGCATCCCGACAATAAACATCCAAATTGAGCCAAAGGCTGAATAGGATAAATTAGAAGTATCAATATGCTTCAATTCCTATGCGAGCAAAAGGGTTTGAAAACCACCTTTCAAAACATCATTTTCACATCTTGTCTAAACAAAAGGACTTTTGAAGCAAATCAAACCCTTCGTATATAGGTTCAACGAAGCATGGCACTACTTTCAAATCAATCAAACGTAGGCTCAATTACTTCCAGCATACATACACACATTGGGAATAAAAAAGGGAAATATTAAAAAGATGCGGTAACCGTGTTTCACGAAAGTCGGGGGGTGCCTAACACCTTCCCCCCCCCTTAACCAAGCCCCGAACTTTAAGAATCTCGATTTCAAGGCCAAGTTTTGATAGCGTCCAGTAATTAGGCCTACTTGAAAAAAAAACAAAACTCTGTTGAGTTGGTACAACCATTTCAGAATATACCAACTGGCGACTCTGTAAACCTTTCAAAATCGTCGACATGATACATGTTGGCCTTTTCTTGAAAATTTCACCCTTCATAAAACACATAAGACAAACAAGGGTAGAAAACAGCAAATTTAGGAAGAGGAAGATTTATCCAAAGAGGTAGATTTTTTTCCCGACGTCTACAGGTGGCGACTTTGCTGGGGACAGTAGGGGGCTTAAGCCGCGCTCAAATCTTTTCAAAATTTCCCTTTTAAATATGCGTATATGTGGATGCTGTGTTTTACATTGAATGGATGTAAATAAATGCTTTACTGCTTTATATTAGTGCTACGCACAAAATGTCATCATTTCATACGGTGATACGCGATGTATGTAAATGTATGCTGTGTGATTCCTCCACCAGGAGGCGAACCCATCGGTGTTTGATTACTGGACTCAAAGGAGACTAATCGTGCGAGGCTCAGGAAAGGCACCACTCAGATTCACTCCAATTAAAAGACAGGATTAATTTTCCATCTAGCAGATTGCGATGATCTGGGGACCTTCATGCCGAAAAATAGCGAGAGTAGCCTAAGATGGGTCAGCCTCTGATTAACCAAATTCAAAGGGAAGCCTCTTCATGCCTTCCCCTTTCAATTCAATGTAAAATTTTCCAATTCCAATGTAAATGTCAAGATTCAGTGTAAATATACATTCCATATCTTGTAAATCTTGTCATGCTATCCTGTCATCAAAACAACCGACCTTTGTTTTACAGGATAAGATTAAAAAACCTCAAAAGTGAACATTGCATAGCATGCATCCTGTTGATATATATACATCAAAATTAACACACCTACGTTTATTGTAGGAAAAAAGTTGGTCCCATCACCAGATCCAAATCTAAGAAAGCACTAAGCCCATCTCCAGACATGGCTTCAAGTGCTCAACCTGAATCCACCCCTGTTTCTAGGGAGGAGTTTGAAGGATTAAAGAACCAGATAGCGGAATTAGCTATTTTCCTCAAAGAACAAAGCAAAGGTCTTTAAATGTAAACAAACACCCGGTTATACAGAATCATCTACACCCGGTAGTAGTCAGGATACCGAAAAGAAAGATACTCAAATTCCTGAGCCCCAGAACCAGGATCTAACCAACAAAATCCCAAAAATCATCAACCTCAACAAAGAGCAGGAAGCTGGTGATATTCTGAAAAAGGTCCAACAAATGGAAGAAACAATCCGGTCCATTAGAGGTACTGTGGTATTTGGGAGTGTCAACTACTCAGACTTATGTATATTTATAGGGGCTCGATATCCCGACAAATTTCAAGTCCTTGATTTTGAGAAATATGATGGATTAGGAGATCCCTACACCCATTTAAAGGTGTTCATCGGAGAACTCGGATCCTATGCAGAGGATGAGAAGCTCAGGATGCAATTATTCCAGAAAAGTCTAACCGAAGAGGCTAGAGCCTAGTATACCCGACTGGACAATTTCAAAATTCACAACTGGGAAGAGTTAGCACATGCCGTCCTCAATCAATACAGCTTCCAGTCTCAGATGGCTCTAGATAGATATCAAA
Organism: Panax stipuleanatus; assembly: GCA_020205555.1. Lineage (NCBI taxonomy): Eukaryota > Viridiplantae > Streptophyta > Magnoliopsida > Apiales > Araliaceae > Panax > Panax stipuleanatus. Next base: position 106,268,235 of record CM035116.1, read on the forward strand.
TCACCAAAGTCAAGAAGCAGAACACTGAGTCATTCAAAGAGTATGCCCAATGATGGAGACGGATGGTGGAACAAGTCACTCAGCCTATGATTGAGACTGAGATAGTCCTGACCTTCATCGACCTTCAAGAAGCTATGTATTACGAGAGGGTCCTAGCGGGTATAGAAAAACCATTCTCAGAGATGATCAAACACGGAGAGATGGCCGAAATGGGGCTAAAGTCTGGGAAGATAAAAAATCTTACCCCCTTGGAAGCCGTAGCCGAACATATTCAATCTGGAAACTATGGGAGTAATCCCCGGAGAGTACACCAAGAACAAAGAAGAAGAAGTGTCCTTAGTACTGCAGCTTGCCTATTCAAAGAAGAAACTATCCCCCTTTCCAAACCCTCCCTTTCAAAAAACGGGAGAGATTAGACGTTGAAGAACGTTCACCCCCTTGGGAGATTCACTAGAAAATGTGCTGAAGCTGCTGACAGCACAACAGAAGATTGTTCAGCTCCTTCCACCAGCCAGTTCCGGCGGAAGGAATTTCGACCCAAGTAAAAGGTGTGTATACCATTTCGGATCCCCGGGCCACGATACACAAGACTGTTGGTCTCTCAAGCACAAAATCCAAGACTTAATAGACAACGGAGAGATTGTGGTGACCAAACCAGAGCAACCACATGTGCAAGATAATCCCCTCCCTCAACACAATGAGGAGAGTGTAAATATGATTAGCACTAAAAGTAGAGAAGGATCCAAATACCTCCGGTATGTTGGAGAGTCAACTCAATCAAGTACCGAGAGCCTAGACAATTGGGAGTTCTCAGAAAAACATCTCCTGATAGAACAAGAAATCAAGTCTATTAAGGAACAAATTAGACAATTGGTAGAGCTGGTCGTGTATCAACATCAGATAACCAGACAACTGATAAATCAGACCAACCAGTATGAAGCAAGTCCTCCTACCCCTGAGATTAGCCCCATTGCTATGAGGGATCATTATCAGTTTCATGAGCATGAACCCTGGGCCGATAAGGTGGCCAAGAAAGAGAAGTTCCATGCTGATAGGAAATCCGCCTTCCATATGAATTTCACTAATTTGAATCAGCCCATGAAAGAAATCCTCCAAATGCTGATCAATGAGGAGATGATTGCAGATTTGTCACCCCTGGTGAACCCTCGATCCAGGAAGTTCAAACCTGACTGGATCTGCCAGTATCATTCCAATGCGCCTGGTCATGACACCGAGGATTGTTGGGGGCTTTGTCACCTGATTCAGAATCTAATTGAAAGTGGCGAGCTGATAAAGGCAAATCAAGATTATGGCTCTCTCGATGAGGAAGCACTCTTTATTCCCATGGCATGGAATCAAGAATTAGTAGCTGTAATTTTCTGTGAGAAGGATATAGCCATCACACCCCTGATACTACCAGGGAAAGGAAAGGGGTCCAAGAAGTACAAAATCCTATGAAAGTGGCAGCGCCTGAGCCTCTGATATTGCCCTTCAGACCACAGTATCCTGTCACCAACCTAAAAAGAGTCCCATGGAACTATGGGAAGGAGGAAGGTTCAACATTAAACAACATTGCCAGTGTATCAAAGGAAAATTCGATGTACCTGCCTCAGTGGGTGATAAATTTAGTCATTAAAGCTAAAGGGAAAGTGGCTGAAGAGAAAATTGAAGAATTCCTCAGCAAAGTGGGGCATAATGAGATCAAGGTAGTGCAAAGCTTGAAAGAGGCACCCAAACAGATATCCATTCTGGATCTGGTCTAATCCTCAGAGGATCATTGCAAAACTCTGGTGAAAGTACTGGAGGAAGCCCATCTGCCAAAGACGGTAGTTATTGAGAAGTTTCGTCACGTGATAGAGCACATCTTCAACAACAACGTGATATCCTTCACTGACGATGATAAACCTGCAGATGGGATGGGTCATTGCAAGTCACTGCACATAGCAGTGATGTCATTAGAGTACGTGATCGGAGGTGTGCTGATAAATGGAGGATCGTCCCTGAACATTTATCCCTACGACACCTTGGAAAGAATAAAGATCAACCTAAACCGGATACGGACTAGTCATGTAGTTATCCGGGCTTTCTATGGATCTCATTGAGAAGCCATGTGAGAGTGATCTTCTACTGGAGATTGGTCCCCATACCTTCTATATATCCTTTCAGGTACTCAACATTACCACTGGATATAATTTGTTGTTGGGAAGGCCATAGATCCACATGGCAGGAGTAGTTCCACCCACCATTCATCAACAACTCAAGTACATTATTGATGGCAACCTAATCACAATAAATGCCAAACCAGAACACCTTGTCTGCATACAGGGAGACATGCCGGTGATCAGTCTAGATGAAAGGGTTGAACCTGCTAGTTTTCAAGCTTTGGAGGTAAGCAATACTCAATACTGACCTGTTGAGGCACCAGCCTTAAAACTAGAGGTTTCCCCCGAAGTAATGACAGTCGGTCAGGAAATGTTATCCTTGGGATTCTGCCCTGGAAAAGGGTTAGGGAAAAATCAGCAAGGAATCAAGAGTCTAGTGCAAATCCCTAGCCAGTCAGGGAAAGCCGGATTGGGCTATTCATTCGGAGCAAACCATCGGAACCCACACAAGCGTCCAATGGTTCTTGCTTCCACCATCCTGCTGGCAAACCTCACTGATGTCGGGTTTGTGAAACCAATGAGGAAGATTCATGCTACTGTGTCAGGCATGTTGTTTCCTCCAGTCATACCAATTAATGAAAGACAAGCCCCAAAGCTTGAGGGGGAGAGCAAAAAGGGAAAAGAAAAGTTCATGCACGAAGGACGTGACCCATTTGCCAACATGTATTTTTTGATGCACTACGAGGGTATGAACGATGATATCCCGGACAGTGATGAAGAAGATCAGATCCGAATCCCTCGCATCAAAAGAGATAAGGGTAACAGCTCAAAGAAGAACCCCGGACCTGATCTGAAGGATGTCTCAGTCGTCATCAAAGATGAGGCAGACGAGCATAACTCCTACATCCTCCCTATGCATTTGACATTGGGCAATTGAAGCAGCACTCCATGCCTCAATCAAAAAGGGTAAAAGGGCAAAAAGTCCATCTTCCCTGGAGCATGGTTTTATTTACTACTTATTTTGTTGCACAGTTATAGCAGTTACTTTTGTCATGCTTTTGCTAAATGCTTTGTATGATTAAACAGTTTCATATATTAAAGCAAAAACATTTTGTTTTCAAGACTCCAGAAGTGGATTTGTTTGTCCCTGCTGATGAGATGCCAAATTTTCACAGTGACTACAACTTTGATGTAGAGCTGGACTTCAACTTGATGGAAATTGATCAAGAGGAGATAGATGACTATGAGGTGCCCGAGGAGATCAAAGAATGGGTCGAAGACAAACCCAAACCTAACCTCGATCAAACCACCACTGTCAATATCAAAACCACAGAAAACCTTAAAGAAATCCAGATAGGCCTAGACCTTACCCAAGACCAAAAAGCCGACCTAATTGAACTCTTAACTCAGTTCCAGGATGTGTTTGCATAGTCGCATGAAGACATTATTGGCTTGTCCACCGTCATTATTATCCATCGACTACCTATTAAAGATGGATTCAAGCCAGTAAAGCAAAAGCTCAGGCGATTAAAACCCGAATGGATTTTGAAAGTCAAAGAAGAGGTTGTCAAGCAATTCAAAGCAGGCGTCATCATGGTATCAACATACCCAAAGTGGCTATCCAACATACTCCCCGTGCCTAAGCTCGGAGGGAAGGTACGAGTGTGCGTGGATTACTATGATTTGAACAGAGCTCGTCTCAAAGACAACCTCCCAGTACCTTTCATCCACATCTTGATAGACAATATGGTACGGTATGGCATGTATTCTTTTGTGGATTGCTTTGCTGGATACCATCAAATCATGGTCGCTGAAGAGGACAGGGAGAAGACAGCCTTCATCACTCCATGGAGAACCTTTTGTTATAGACGTTTTTCTTTCGGCCTTATTAATGCCGGTGCCACATATCAACGAGCCATAATGGCCCTTTTTCATGACATGATGCACATGGAGATAGAGGTCTACATGGATGACATCATTGTCAAATCCCGGAAGGAGGAGGACCACATCAACCATCTCAAAAAGCTTTTCAATAGGTTGCGCAAGTACAACCAAAAGCTGAATCTAGCCAAATGTGCTTTTGGTGTCAAATCAGGCAAGTTGTTGAGATTTCTAGTAAGCAACAGAGGCTTTGAGCTGGATCCCTCCAAGATTAAAGCCATTACCGAGTTGCCCATACCCCGAAGAGAAAAGGAAATACGGGGGTTCCTGGGAAGAATTAATTTCATAAGCAGGTTCATTTCCCAACTCACAACAACGTGTGAACCCATCTTCAAGTTGCTAAGGAAGAATTCCTACATGAAGTGGAATGAAGATTGTCAAAAAGCTTTCCTTTCCATCAATAAGCAGTTGATTGAAGCACCTGTCTTAGTACCCTCAAGGGCTAATGCTCCCCTGTTTATGTACCTGTCTGTCAATGCCAACGCAATAGGCTGTATACTGGGACAGAAAGATGATAGAATCAAGGAAAGAGCTATCTATTACCTCAACAAAAGATTCAGCAGCGGCGAGCAGAAGTACACTCAGATTGAAAGGACCTGTTGTGCATTAGCATGGGCCGCCATGAGATTACAACATTATCTGCATGGGAACACGACCTACCTCATATCCTGCATGGATCCACTGAAGTACGTATTCAATAAACCAATGTTGAATTGTCAATTGTCCATATGGCAGTTGAACCTCCAATAGTTTGACATTGTCTACGTAACTCAGAAGTCCATCAAAGGTCAGGGGAGTGCAGATCAATTGGCCGAAGCACCGTCAGGGGATTTTGAACCCTTGGAAACTTATTTCCCGGATGACGGGATTATGACAATTCAACAGATACCTCAAGAGAATACGGTCCAACCTTGGAAAATATATTTTGATGGAGCCGCAAACATGGAAGGTGCCAGAGCTGGGGCAGTCCTTGTCTCTGGTACAGGAGAACAGTATCATGTGGCTATCAAGTTGCAATTTGTCAACACCAATAACACGGCTAAGTATGAAGGCTGCATATGGGGTTAAAACTAGCCCAGTCCATGGGTATAAACGTTTACTAGTCTTTGGGGATTCTGAGTTGGTTATCAGACAAACCACCAGGGCGGATCACACCAAAGGATTGCATTTGCGGCCGTATCATCGACAGGTTATCAAGATGTCCGTGGAATTTGAAGAGATAACCTTCATCCACATCCCTCGAGGTAGAAATGACTTCATTGATGCATTGGCAACGTTAGCTTCGCTGATCCATGTATCAGATAGGATGAGAATTCCCGACATCAAATTCACAAGCCAAAAGGCCCCATCATATGGGAATTACATTGGAGAAGTATCAGATGAAATACCTCCTATCAAACAGCCTTGGTATCTAGATATAAAAGAATATCTCTGAGATGGATCTACACCCGCTGGGGCAAGCCAAGTAGGACGAAAGTGGATTCACAAGATGGATATGAAGTTCTATCTGAGCGGAGATGCACTCTATAAAAGGGATGTTGGAATAGGCCTTTTAAGATGCCTCAATAAAGATCAAGCCCAGAGACTGATGGATGAAGTAACCGGCTGAGTCTGTGGTCCACACATGAGCGGTCATTTGCTGGCCAAGAAAATATTAAGAACCGGGCATTACTGGATCTCACTCAAAGCTGATTGTGATGATCAAGTCAGGAGATGCTACCAATGCCAAGTCCATGAAATTCCATACACGCTCCTCCAAACGAACTGCACAATATGAGTTCGCCTTTTTCCGTGTGGGGAATGGATGTGATTGGGCCCATAGAACCCAAAGCCAGCAATGGTCATCGATTCATCTTCACCATGATCGATTACTTCACCAAATGGGTTGAAGCTGCCTCTTTTCCCAAAGTCACCAAAGAGGTAATCATTGGTCTCATCAGAAATAATATCGTTTATCGATATGGAAAACCGGAGGTGATCGTATCAAACAACGCCAAGAATAAATAACCAGATGAGGAGAGAGTTATGCAGCAAGTTCCATATCAAGCATCTCAATTTCGTCATCTATCGGCCCAAGATGAATGGTGATGTCGAAGCGGCCAACAAAAATATTAAGAAGATCATACAGAAAATGTCTGCCAATCACAAAGGATGGCCTGACCTATTGCCTCTGACTCTGCTCGCGTACAAGACGTCAATGCGTACTTCTACTGGGGCTACCCCCTACTCATTGGTCTATGGCATAGAAGAAGTACTTCCCATAGAAGTAGAATAGAGTCCCTGAGAGTGTTAATGGACGCTCAGATGGAAGAAGATTAGTGGTTGCAAGAGCGGTACCACCAGTTGTCCCTGATAGATGAAAAGAGGGCTACAACCATCTTCCACGGGCAATTATATCAGCAAAAGATTGCTTGGTTATACAACAAGAAAGTTCGGCTCCAACAATTCAAAGAAAATAACTTGGTAGTGAAGAAAGTTATGGCCAATCAAGATGAAGCCAAATGAAAGTTTACCCCAAATTGGGAAGGCCCTTTCATTGTCAAAGAAGTATTGACAGGAGGAGCTATCAGATTGCAAGAAATGAATGGGAACGAATTTTCCCAACTCATCAATTCAGACAACGTAAAAAGGTACTATGTTTGAAACACTTGCAAGCCATCATCCTGGTCCTGCAAATCAATTAAATCATTTCGGGTTTTAACAAAAGTCGAACTACGAATGACCTGATCTCCCTCAACCCTGGAGTACGTAGGCAACCATTTACGGTGCGGTTAAACCAAATAAAAAATTCAAAAACCCACCAAACCCGAGTTCAAACCCAAAAGAAACACTTCTCAAACGATTCAGGCAACTACGAATGACCTGATCTCCCTCAACCAGGGAGTACGTAGACAGCTATTTTTGGTGCGGTCAAACCAAATAAAAAATTTAAAAACCCATCAAACCTAAGTTCAAACCCGAGTTCGACATCTCAATGTCAATCCATCAAGGAAAAGCTCATAATCCATCAAAACAGCAAGTCATGAAAGAAGTGGTAATCACTCAGCAATGACAATATATATACAACAGGGAAGTGAATCAAAATATATTTTTCTGCTATATAATACTGTTTGATCTATACAATGTATCCTGTACATGACAAAAATGGTCGATCTAGTATGTGCAGGAAAATGAAAACTAGTCTATGAACTCGTGGATAAATGGGATAGCAGTGCCAACATGGCACGTTGATCTAGAGATTGAAGATATCGTGACGGATCGAAGGATATAATTTGGAGTCTTTATCGAAGGCTACACACTTCAAATGTATATCTTTATCCTTCCTTAATTAATGGGTTTACATAAGGCTGCACAATGGATTGCTCAAAATTTTTTAATTTGCTATTTTGCATGCTTCTACTGTTATTTCAATTCGATTGAATACTTTGAACCGTTTTTAGCAATCTTACAGTGGTATCAGAGCCTCCTTATGCAAATTATTGATTGTAATTGATTCAATATGTGTTGATATGGGTTTGGACTAATTTTCTGGGCAAAACATGTCTCTGCCAAAACTACTACGCAGCGCGGCCGTGCTTGATGGCAGCCGGGTCAGAGGTTTAGTGCGGCCGCGCCATTCCCAGTTGAAACTGGGCTCGACCGCGCCTGACACCAGTTTTTTTTTGAAAAATTTCATTTTTTCTTAAAATCATTTCAATTAAATAAAAGATTTATTTTCAAATTGATTTGGTATTAAAATAAAGAGGTTTATTTTAAAATGGAATTGGATTCCATGTTGCTAAAAATAAAAGAGTTTATTTTAAATTAGTTTTTGATTAAAATAAAGGAGTTTGTTTTGTTTCAAAAATTGATTTTCTAGAAAAAGTTTATTGCCCATTAAATGATATCAACATATATACTGAATGTTTATTATATTGATGCATATGATGATATGTATGATAATATATAGGGGATGATTATGGACCTTTGACCAATGTGATTGGATTTAATTTTAATAGATGCTTGAATGTATGTGGTTTTTATAAATGGGGTCTGCGTACCTCGCCTCTCTAATATTCTGATGTAAATTCTATCTCTCTCCAATGTACTTCTCCTTGACTGCTGATTAAGGTTACTATTTTTATAATAAATAGATTGTAATAGGATAGTATAGAATTGTTCGAGAAATTGGAGACGAAGAGAAGTAGCGTTGAAGGCCCATTTGTATTGAAGTCCGGGTTGAATATAATAGGTATATTCAATGTTTTATTGTAACGAATGTGATTTTTGTTATTTGTTAAAAATATTTATTGAATTAAATAATTTTTTTAATTAATTTATTTATTGGGTTAAATAGATAATTGATGGAATTTATTGTGGAGTAATTTAGTTAAGTGTGTTATATTAATTGAAATAATGTTTAATAATTTTATAGCTTGAACATTTAATTTAATGAGATAATTAAATTAAATGAATTGTTAAATAAGTATATTTTTGTGTAATGGCGATATTTATATTCTAGTTTAATTTAATAATTGAATTGGAAAAATTAATAATGATTTAATGGAAATTTTAATTATATGTCAAATGATTAATTTGATGTAAGAGTTAAATAAATTTGATTGATTAAAGTGTAACATTTTGTACCATATAATAAGAAGAAAATAAAAATAAATTAAAAAGAGCCTTTAAGAGTTAGACAAACAAGGCCTTTTGGAACATCGCAACTGCTAGAGCCATAATGCGCTTAACTGATACCCACATTAAGCAATACGCATAGTGGGTATATCAGTTATATTATACATATAATATTGTCAGTTTAGTTTCATAAGGCTCAATTGCAAAGTCTGAGAAAAAAATAGAGAAGTGAGGAAGAGAGAACTACATAGAGAGTTTGAGAGAATTTTTGAGAATCAAAGGAGTGGAATCAACAAGCTAGTCTTTGTCTTCTAACAAAGTCTAAACAAGAATCAAATGGTAAGAATCAAAGTTATAATCTCTATTTCTCATGTTCTTAAGCTTTCATGAAAAAATTGAGTTTTTATGGCTAATTTGTGAGAATTTGGGTTATAGGTGTTAATTAGTTTATATAATCCATGATTTATCATCTAGAAATGATTTTCAGGAAGAAAATCCATGAAGTCATGTTTTAGAATGGGTATTTTTGTGTTCTTGAGTTTTTTGTGATATTTATATAACATGTACGATTTTGGAGTCAAAATTAGTAATCAATTCATGTTGTAAACTATAAATTGATCATAGTTTGTGTTAATATATTAAGAAATAAAAAGAATGCAATTCGTATGGACTGATTTGGTTGTGAAATGAAGCTATAGTGATTGTTTTCACTAACAATGTCAAATTTTAGAAAATTTAGCATAAACATGATTTTAATCCTTCCAACTTGCAGGTTGTTTATGTTGTTTTAAATGTTATAATGATGAAGTGTATATGTTATGTGGTTTTGGTAAGGTTTAAAGTGTGTGGGCTTTTCTATGTTGTTGTGGAATTGAAGAAATTGAAGTTTTGGCTCGCAACAGTGCTGGAAGCATCTGCACTGTTCTTGTCTGCGCACTAGCGTAGCTGCGCCGGTGTCAAGGAAAGGAACAGTGCAGCTGCGTCGGTTTAAGGGTCTAGGGAGGCACAGCTGCGCCCTCCCCTAGCAGGATCTGTTTTGTTTGTTCAGTCATTAAAACCTAACTTAACAAAGATTAATGAGTATGATAATGTGTTACACATATAACAAGATGATTATAACAGATTGTGAACTTGTATAAAGTGATCTCAAGTTAAGAATTATCGTATTGTATAGGAACTTAAACTTGTTATTCGAGAGGTTGGATTTTGATATTGATATTGATTGTCATGCAATGATTTCAGATTTGTGATGTGTGATTAGTTTAATGGTCAGAACTTGAACTAAGTTAACAAGTTGAACTAAAAAGTGGGAACTAAACCTATAAGGTTAATATTAGTGTAACTAATGGACATTGTGATTGTAATGGAATGTGTAGGACGTTTGGTGAACGTGAATAGTAATTGTTTAATCTACACACGAGGCAAGTTCCTTACCCTATCTTGATTACAATTATGCAAGTTTTTTTTATCTTAATTGATCGAGTTCTGAACCATTGCTTATTGTAAATTCAAGTTTAATTTGTTCAAGTTCATTAATTCGAACGAGATTTTCTAGTTCCTTTGGAAGTAATACTTTGGTTATACAATGTTTAACTCAATTGTATATTATTGTGATTCTATCCTTGATTTAAACATCGTTGTTCAATACTATATTGCTGTATCAAACCCTTAAATTGCTAGTGAACCCTTATTGATTTGACATGTCCATTGTTGATGAGGGTTCTAAAATTCTAGAATTGTTATTGAAGCTAATCCAAACTAAACTTTCTTTGGTGCAGACTCTTATGTCAAAGCTGAGATGAACAACTCTAATATAGAGGATTATATTACGCGATAGTGTAAAGATGTTTTACACAATATATGGTTCGAAGAGCTGATCCCCCTTAGTACGAGAAGAAAGGTTCATATAGTCTAACAACTGTTAAATGTTTGAATAGAAATACTTAATAACCAAGAACATAGGTCATGGTCTTGCAACCCCTCAGATGTACTTTTGATCTTGTTTTCTAATATTGATTCAAAAATCGAGCTTTCTATTATCCAGTATCCATTGATTATTCTCATGTGATTACTATTGCTATTGTTATACTTGTGGGTAATTGTTTGTTCACTCTTGCATAATAACATTGCAGCTAAGGTTGAAAGATCTGACGAGCCTTCCACTAGTAAAGGCAAGGGCTAAATGAACAAGTGATGAATACTTGTTATATTTTATTTGAGCAAGTTTATGTGTTAAGACTTATTTAAATTATGTGATGTTTCCGTATTGATGTATTAAAGGTTAGACAACATGGATTTGTTTATGATGTTGTAACCTTTTAATGGGAGGGTTTCTAATTAATTTTGTGAGTTCCATTTATATCCTTTATGGGTAGTTAGATGTGATTATTTTAGATAGTGAACACCAAATTCTATGAAAATGAAGTACCCGAATTTGGGGGTGCCACAAGTTGGTATCAAAGCTTTAAGTTATGAACAACCTTAAGTAGTAGTCTTACAGAAGATTGAAAACATAGTGGTGATAAACTCTTATCGAGTTCTAAGGAATGAATTAAGGAATTCATTGAAGATAAATAATAAAGGACCTTATGTGCTTATGTGTTATTAACTAATGTGCTTGCGAGTATCGAATATCATCGACTAATAATTAAAACTTAAAAATTTTATTATCAGGATGTCTGATGTTGGAGGATCAAGTCAGCCTAGGGAGGATGAGCCCTGAGTAGCTAGAGAAGAGGAGCCCCGAGACATCCATACCGTCTGGGAGCAGTTAGTACATAGGGAGTTATCTCTATTGATCAAAGTTATATGTAAGAAGCATGAGCCTAAGTTTGATCCAGAGGAGGACTCTGAGGAAGTAGAGGTAGAGGATGAGGATGAGGATGAGGATCCTAAAGAGTTTCCACCTAATTTTATTGTAGCTGAGATGTACGATGAGTTATATGATCGTAACATAGAGCTATAGGATAGAGTCAGGGATTTGGAGGAGTTGGCAGATATACGTCAAACTGCTATAGAGAAGAAGGATGATAAGATTAAAAATCTTGATGAACGTCTTGGAAACGTGGAATGGAAGCTAGTTCAGGAAGAGAGTCACAAGGAACAATTATTGGCTGAAGTTGAGAAATTGAAGAGTGACCTGAGTGAGGAGACAACAAAGAGTACGAGAGCGGAAGACGCTTGGATGAAGGCTTCTCAGCATGCAGAATGTGTTAAGGATGAGGTTCAGGAAAAGAAGGCTAAGATTGATGAGACAGACTACATTTTTCAGACAACGATTGATAAGGCCTAAGACCGAGTTTTCTACTAGCCAGTTAAATTTGAAGACTAACCATGGTACATGTTGGATCGTAGGACAATGTTCTGTATTATGGAGGAAGACCGCAGAGAAGCTGTTCGACATCTTAGTAAATCATGATAGAAAGAATAATAAGTTATGTGAATAACTATGGAAATAAATAAGATGTAAATCCCAGTGTGGATATAAACAATGGGATATAATGATGTAGTCCTGAAGTTTTATTTTATCTCGGGACGGTTGATGTAAATAGCAGTGATGCTATCTTTTCTATGTTTAAAATTTTGAATGATTAAAATATCAGAGTTTATTGAAGATGTTATGTGTTAAGTGATAATCTTAAAATGTCTAAGTTAAATCTTAAATACTTAAGAAATTGAGTAATGATCTTAAATAGAAAATGCCGCCAAGAAGACGCCAAACACGTCAGCAAGCTCAAGAGGGATCTACTAATAACAACAACAATGATGCCAACGCTAATCCTGTTAAGCAGCTGGTAAATCTATTAGCGGGAGCACTTGCGAATCAGCCGCAAGCTCCAGCTACTTCATTTAAAGATTTTAAAGCAGTAGGACCGCCAGAGTTTAAAGGATCCATGAATCCGGTCGAAGCCCAGACCTAGATTATGGAAATGGAGAAGGTTTTTGACATTGCTAGGGTGAATGATGATCAGAAGACCGCCTTTGCAACATTCATGCTGAAGTCAAAAGCCAGCTATTGGTGGCAGGCAAATAAGGTTCCAGGAGGACAGGGGATAATTACGTAGGATAGATTTAAGGAGATATTTTTCGAGATGTATTTCCGAACGAGTTCTCGAAACCAGATGGAGGTCCAATTCCTGGAACTGAAGTAAGGTACTATGTATGTGCCAGAATATGACGCGAAATTCAACGAGTTAGCAAGGTTGGCGCAACATACCAAGTTAATACTGATGAGAGGAAGGCAAGAAGGTTTGAACATGGATTGAAGCCTTGATTTTATAACAAGGTTTCAATGTTCCAACTGAATACATTTGCAGCAGTTTTGGAGAAGGAAATCATCGCAGAAGGTGGAAGCGATGTTTTGACAAAATACAATAAGGAACACAAGAAGAAGAAGAATAATGAAAATGAGAACAACAAGGCCAGTGGTAGCAATGATGGTGGTAAATATCAGAAGAAGGGGTGGAATGATAGTGCTTCTCCTGGGAGTCAACAGGGGAGTCAGAAGAAGAGGGTGGAGGCTTGTGTGACCTGCGAAAAGAATCATGTGGGAGTATGCATGAAAGGGAAGAGGGTTTGCTACAATTATTCACATAGCATCAAACTTTCCTAATCCTAAGAAGGGTGCTTGTTTCACTTGCGGGTCGAAGGATCATCTGGCTCGTGATTGTCTCAAAAAGGCAGTAGGAGGAGCAGGTGGAAGTAGGGGAAATAACGGTGGTAGCACCTTGACTATCACTGGATCAACGACATCGAATTGACCCACTGCCATAACTTTCAACATGATCATGCAGGATGCTGTGCAGTCAAAGGATGTGGTGTCAGGTATCATTCTGATTAATGATATAAATGCTTATATATTATTCGATCCGGGTGCTACTTATTCATTTATATCCGATGATTTTGCCAAGAATTTTGATTTGCCTAAGGAGGAATTAGATTACCCTTTGAACATAGAAATTATGAATAGGGAGGTAATTCCTGTTAGGTTCGTACACAAGAACTGTAGGGTGGATATTATAGGAAACATGATGATAGTAGATCTAATCCCAATTAAACTTGGGGAATTTGATGTTATTTTGGGAATGGATTGGTTATTCAATTATGGGATGATAATTGATTGCCAAAAGAAGTGCATTAACCTTATGACTCTGTCAAAGGTGGTATTTTATGGCATCAAGTCGCCTAGACAAGCGAGTTATTTGACAATGATGGAGGACAAGAAGTTGTTGAGATAAGGTTTTGTAGGATACTTAGCCTACATAGTTGATACTGAAAAGGAGAGTGCAAAATTGGAGGAGATACCTGTCATTAAGGATTTTCTAGACGTATTTCTAGATGATTTACCAGGTCTTCCGCCAGATAGGAAAATGGAATTCGTGATCGATTTAGCGCCTGGAACTGCCCCAATATCGAAGGCCTCGTACCGTATGGCTTCGATAGAGATGAAAGAATTAATGGTGCAATTGCAAGAACTCTTGGACAAGAAGTATATTCAGCAGAGTGTATCACCGTGGGGAGCACCGGTGTTATTTGTTAAGAAGAAGGACTGGTCGATGCGGCTTTGCATTGATTATAGATAATTAAACAAGGTCACGATTAAGAATAAGTATCCGTTGCTAAGGATCGATGATTTGTTTAATCAGTTGAAGGGAGCTAGATACTTCTCAAAAATAGATTTGAGGAGTTGGTATTATCAGTTGAAGGTGAGAAAAGAGGATGCACCGAAGAAGCGTTCAGGACTCGTTATGGTCATTACAAGTTTTTGGTGATGTCATTTGGTCTAACGAATACACCTGCAGCATTTATGGACCTAATGAATAGGGTATTCAAACCATTCTTAGATAAATTCGTGGTGGTGTTCATCCATGATATTTTGGTGTATTCCAAAACCAAAGAGGAGCATGTGGAACATTTAAAAGTGACGTTGGAGGCGTTAAGAAGAGAGAAGTTGCACTCGAAGTTTTCAAAATGTGAATTCTGGTTAGAGAGTGTGCAATTTCTTGGACATGTGATTGACAAGGATGAAATTTCGGTAGATCCATCGAAGGTTAAAGTTGTGATAAACTTGGATCAGCCAAAGACACCATCAGAAATAAGGAGTTTCCTAGGATTGGCGAGTTATTATCGGCGTTTTATTCAGGATTTTTCAAAAATTGCGACTCCGTTGATGAATTTAACTAGGAAAGCGGTGAAGTTCGTTTGGACGGAGAAGTGTGGGAAAAGTTTCCAAGAATTGAAGAAGAGGTTAAGTATGGCACTTGTGTTATCTCTGCCCAATAGCACCAAAAATTTTGTGGTGTATAGTGATGCATCGCATAAAGGACTAGGTTGTGTGCTTATGTAGAATGGCAATGTCATTACGTATACTTCGCATCAGTTGAAGGGCTATGAAAAAGGGTATCCGACCCATGATTTGGAGTTAGCAGCGGTAGTGTTTGCTTTGAAGATTTGGAGGCACTATCTCTATGGGGAGAAGTGTGAGATATATACGGACCATTAGAGTCTGAAGTATATTTTCACAGAGAAGGATCTGAATATGCATAAGAGGAGATGGTTGAAATTGATAAAAGACTATGACTGTGAGATTCTATATCATCCGGGTAAAGCGAATGTTGTTGCCGATGCCTTAAGTAGAAAGGGTCGGGAGAAATTGTCTATGTTGACTGCTCAGGAAGAGCTAATCTCAATAATGGCGAAGCTGGAGTTGGAGGTGAAATATCTAAAGGAGTCCGACGAGAGACTGTTTCAGATAGAGGCCAGTCCAACGTTAGTGGACAAGGTAAAAGAATTCAACTTCGGGATAAAGAATGTGAGAAAATCAGGAAAAAGGTGTCTGAAGATGAAGAGACAAAATTTAGAATTGATACTGAAGGGTTATTGAGATTCGAGGGAAGAATTTGGGTTCCGCCAGTACCAGAGGTAAAGGAGGAAATTTTGAGCGAAGCTCATAGTTTGAGATATTCGATTCACCCGAGGAGTACAAAAATGTACCAAGATCTCCAACAGCAATTTTGGTGGCCGAATATAAAAAGGGACGTTGTTGATTATGTGGAAAAGTGTTTGACATATCAGTAGTAGAACATCAGAGGCCGAGTGGGTTGTTAAAATTGTTGGAAATACCAGAATGGAAGTGGGAGCATATCACAATGGATTTCGTGGTAGGTCTTCCAACGACTCAGAAAGGTTTTGATGCAGTTTGGGTTATTGTGGACTGCCTGACGAAATCAACGCATTTCTTACCAATCAAGATCAGATTCAATTTAGATCAATTGGTGAAATTATATGTGAAGGAGATTGTTTCAAGGCACGGTGTTCCAGTGTCTGTAGTCTCTTATCAAGATATGCGTTTCACATCAAACTTCTGGAAGCGACTACAGGAATGCATGGGAACGCAGTTGCGAATGGGCACAACGTACCATTCTCAGACCGACAGGCAGAGTGAAAGAATGATCCAGACATTGGAGGATATTTTAAGAGTTTGTATTATGGATTTCAAGGAAAATTGGGATGATCGCCTACCACTGGTGGAATTCACTTATAATAACAGTTACCATGCCAGTATTGACATGCCACCTTCGAAGCGTTATACGGCAAAAAATGTAGAACTCCATTATGCTGGGATGAAGTTGGTAAACGTCAATTCCTAGGACCAGAATTGGTTCAACAGACCATCGAAATTGTCAAACTGATTAGGATGAGATTGATAGCTGCTTAGGATAGGTAGAAGAAACATGCTGATGAACACCGATAGAACTGAGAATTTGAAGTCGACAGTTTTGTTTTCTTAAAAGCATCTCCCTAGAAGGGGAAAATTCATTTTGGAAAGATGGGGAAACTGAGACCAAGGTTCATTGGACCCTTTGAAGTTTTGAGAAGGGTAGGTGAGGTAGCTTATGAGGTAGCTTTACCTCCAGAGTTAGAACACATCCATAACGTTTTTCATATCTCGGTGTTATGGCCGTACAAGCCCGATTACAAACATGTCATAGAATATGAACCATTGCAATTTGAAAAAGAATTATCTTACGAAGAAGTTCCTATTCAGATAGTTGACAGGAAAGAGCAAGTACTCAGAAATAAAGTAATATCTTCTGTTAAGGTAATTTGGAGGAACCACAATGCTGAATAAGCTACGTGAGAACTTGAAGACAAAATGATGAAAATTTATTATCAATTATTTGCTTAAATCTTTGTATAGCGATTCTGGGGACATAATCCTTTAAGGGGGAAAGAATGTAACGGAATGAATTAATTGAGTCGTGATTCTGAAGACAGAATCCTTTTAAGGAGGGAAGGATGTAACGAATGTGATTTTTATTATTTGTTAAAAATATTTATTGAATTCAATAAATATTTTAATTGATTTATTTATTGGGTTAAATAGATAATTGATGGAATTTGTTGTGGATTAATTTAGTTAAGTGTGTTATATTAATTGAATTAATGTTTAATAATTTTATAGCTTGAAGATTTAATTTAATGAGATAATTAAATTAAATGAATTGTTAAATAAGTATATTTTTGTGTAATGGCGATATTTATATTCTAGTTTAATTTAATAATTGAATTTGAAAAATTAATAATGATTTAATGGAAATTTTAATTATATGTCAAATGATTAATTTGATGTAAGTGTTAAATGAATTTGATTGATTAAAGTGTGACATTTTGTACCATATAATAAGAAGAAAATAAAAATAAATTAAAAAGAACCTTTAAGAGTTAGCCAACAAGGCCCTTTAGAACATCGCAACTGCTAGAGCCATAATGCGCTTAACTGATACCCACATTAAGCAATACGCATAGTGGGTATATCAGTTATATTATACGTATAATATTGTTAGTTTATTTTCATAAGGCTCATTTGCAAAGTCTAAGAAATAAATAGAGAACTGAGGAAGAGAGAACTACATAGGGAGTTTGAGAGAATTTCTAAGAATCAAAGAAGTGGAATCAACAAACTAGTCTCTGTCTTCTAACAAAGTTTAAACAAGAATCAAATGTTAAGAATCAAAGTTATAATATCTATTTCTCATGTTCTTGAGCTTTCATGAAAAAGTTGAGTTTTTATGGCTAATTTGTGAGAATTTGGGTTATATGTGTTTATTAGTTTATATAATCCTTGAGTTATCATCTAGAAATGATTTTCAATAAGAAAATCCATGAAATTGTGTTTTAGAATGGGGATTTTTGTGTTCTTGAGTTTTTGGTGATACGTATATAACATGTACGATTTTGGAGTCAAAATTAGTGTTCAATTCATGTTGTAAACTATAAATTGATCATAGTTTGTGTTAATATATTAAGAAACGAAAAGAAAATAATTCGTGTGGACTGATTTGGTTGAGAAATGAAGCTATGGTGATTGTTTTCAGTAACAATGCCAAATTTTGGAAAAATTAGCATAAACATAATTTCAATACTTCCAATTTGGTTGTTTATGTTGTTTTAAATGTTATAATGATTAAGTGTATATGTTATGTGGTTTTGGTAAGGTTTATAGTGTATAGGTTTGTCCATGTTGCTGTGGAATTGAAGAAATTGGAGTTTTGGCTCGCAACAGTGCTGGAAGCAGTTAGCACTGTTCTTGTCTGCGCACCAGCGTTGCTGCGCCGGTGTCAAGGACAGGAACAGCGCAGCTGCGCCGGTTTAGGGGTTCAGGGAGGCGCAACTGCACCTTCCCCTAGCAGGATCTGTTTTGTTTGTTCAGCCATTAAAACCTAACTTAACATAGATTAATGAGCATGATAATGTGTTACACATATAACAAGATGATTATAACAGATTGTGAACTCGTATAAAGTGGCCTCAAGTTAAGAATTATCGTATTGTATAAGAACTTAAACTTGTTATTCGAGAGATTGGATTTTGATGTTAATATTGATTGTCATGCAATGATTTCATATTTGTGATGTGTGATTAGTTTAATGGTTAGAATTTGAACTAAGTTAACAAGTTGAACTAAAAAGTGGGAAATAAACCTATAAGGTTAATATTAGTGTAACTAATGGACATTGTGATTGTAATGGAATGTGTAGGACGTTTGGTGAATGTGAATAGTAATTATTTAATCTATGCACGAGGCAAGTTCCGTACCCTATCTTGATTACAATTACGCAAGTTTCTTATCTTACTTGATCGAGTTCCTAACAATTGCTTATTGTCAATTCAAGTTTAATTTGTACAAGTTCATTAATTCGAACGAGATTTTCTAGTTCCTTTAGAAGTCATACTTTGAATATACAATGTTTAACTCAATTATATATTGTTGTGATTCTATCCATGATTTAAACATCGTTGTTCAATACTATATTGTTGTATCGAATCCTTGAATGGCTAGTTGATGAGTGGGTTTTATACCCACACACTGGTATTCATTTTAGCTTGAGTTTTGGTGTTTTTAAGTATTTTTATTATCATTTTATTCGGATTTATGTTACTTGTGCAGGAAGCGAAATATGTGTAAAGTAGCATGAAAGCGTCATGTTCAGCATACTTGGGCCCATGATTTCTGCAGTTTGCGAAGAAGACCAAGGAATTAAATCACATGGGCTGGAAATGAACAAGTTGATGGCTGGAGGACTCAATCTGGATACAAGCCATGTGAGCAGCTGACTGCTCTTCTTATCCTATTCGGATGTGGCTATCATATGCGAAGGAAGTGGGCTGCGGTTATGTTATGAGTTAAGAGTAGCCCACTCATGAAAAAGGCATGTAGCAAGCTTATTAGGTTAGGTGGGCCACACATGTAAGATAATTATCCAGTGGGTTATGGATTTATGGAGTTAAGAAGCTCAAGGATTTAATATCCTAGCCATTAGCATTTTAGGATGGGCCCACGGCTGGCAAAGGAATGGCAAAGTGATAGTGGGACTCAACTAGTATTCAAGTCACGTGGAGCATGAGTGGGCAAGGAGCAGCTACGAATTCATGAAGAGCCATGCGAATAAGTGCTGGACAGAGACATTACCCGCTGGGGCGGGGATATCATAAGCATTTCTCCCTCTGGGCGGGGAGGCGCTAGCTTGGCTAGTGGTCTCCTTTGCCGAGTTGGACGCGGAAGCAAAGTGGAAGATAACTTGGGCTATTGCGGTTATAATAAAAGGGGGGATTGGCATGCATAGAGGGAGAGAGACGGCGACTATTAAAAAACTCTTAGACACCTTGATGCCCTAGCTTGAGAACGGAACTGGAGAAGAGAATTGACGAGGAGCATATTCTGATGAACGTGAAGCAACCGTGGAGACGAGCAACGACAGGAGTTCTATATTCCTTTCTTTCTCTTTTCATCTTTACTTTGTATTCGTTATGATTAATACTCTGAGAATTATGGGTTTTTATTCATTTAATATGAACTAATTACTTATTTAAGCCTACAATGGATCTTTGATTGTAATGGATGATTAATTATTCTTAAACTCGGTTTATGGATGTTATTCCCAGGTTATTCACTATGTGTGTGATTAATTTATATAATTGTCTGATCAACGATTATCTGTTATCTCTTATGAACTTGTGAAAGAACATAAGGGATTAGAACTAGCCATAGTGACATGTTTGTGAATTCTGCATAGATGGAATTCATTATTCGTGTTTAGGGTAGAAGTATGCCTTTACGCCATGTGTAATCTGATAGAGAACTTGATAATAAATTCTTATTAATTATAATTCACATAAAAATATAGTGAATTAGTTAATTAGGGTGTCTCACTTGAATCTATCATTTGTGTATATGAGTGAGTATGGTTATTATGCATCGTGAGGTGGTTTTATCTACGTTAGTGTTTTCGATTAATAATCTAGGGTTAACTGAAATAAACTGGGAAAAAGGATATTATCAGAAGTGCAATTATAAGTGAAGTTGTGAGCTTAATTCTCTCAATCTTGTTAAATTCTTGATTTAGTGTGCGAGTGCTTTAAGTAGTAATTAATTATAAAAACATCTTTTGACCGTTAGTTTGATAAAGCTGAAATATTATGAAGTTGGTAATTGTTTGATTAAACAGTAAGTAGTGTCTCTGTGGGTACGATATCTGATTTATCACTTTATTACTTGTTGACCACGTACACTTGCGTGTTGAGCGTAGGAAATACCCAACAAGTTTTTGGCGCCGTTGCCGGGGATAGTAATTGCGTTTATTACTTACAATATCGATTTAAGTAGATCAGTTTTAATTAAACATATATATATTTATTCTTATTTTTGTTTGTTTTGTTATTTCAGGTACTTTCGAATAGTGCATGCAAACTAGATCGAAGAAGCTAGAATTGTTGCCCTTGGAGGACGACATCGACAAAAGGTTTCGGAGATTAACTAAGTGGATTGCAAAGAATCAAGAGGAATTTGAAACACCTAGAACAAACATAGCGGAACAGCAACAGGAAGACAAACCAATGAAGGACTATGATATACCAAAGATCTCATAAATTCACTCAAGTATAGCCAGGCCAGCAATCAATGCAAATAACTTTGAGATTAAGCCTGGGACAATACAGGTGGTGCAGAACACGTTTCAGTTTGGGGGTCTTCCGAATGATGATCCGAATAGTCATATTTTCACTTTCATCAAAATCTGCGACATTTTCAAGGTCAATGGAGTGTCAGACGATGCGCTCAAGTTGAGGTTATTTCCCTTCTCGCTCAGAGACAAGGCGAAGGCTTAGTTACATTCTGAACCACCGGGGTCAATCACAACATGGAATGATCTAGCACAGATGTTTTTGGCCAAGTTCTTCCCACCATCGAAGACACATAAGATAAGGACGGAGATATCTGCGTTTGCACAGTACCAAGGGGAGCCACTCTATGAAGCATGGGAAAGATATAAGGAGTTGTTGAGGAAATGCCCACATCACTGATTCCCACCCTGGATTCAGTTGAGTATTTTTTATAATGAAGTATCGAGTCAAATACGGTCTAGCATTGATGCAGCATCACAAGGAGCTTTTCTGATGAAGAAATTTGAGGACGAATGGGCATTGATAGAAACGATGGCTTCAAATGGGTACCAATGGCCGACTGAAAGATTAACTCAGCCCCCAGCAGCAGGTGTACTGCAAGTGGATACTATAACAGCCATATTGGCACATTTATCAGCATTACAAAAGGGTATGGAAAATTTCCAAAGGGGAAACATGCAACAAGTAGCAGTCATATATGAATAATATGCAGGGGAACACTCGACAGATCAATGTGCAATTAACCTAGCTTCAGTTCAGTTTGTGGGTAACTATAATAGACCAGCCAACACCTACCAGAATACATACAATCAGGGGAACAGAAACCATCCAAACTTTTCATGGAGAAACAACCAGACTCAGAACCAGCAGCAGGCTCTACGACAAGCATCCCCCCGGGTTTTCAGAATCAGTAGTAACAGGCCGCACCACGGCAGGAGGAAAAGCTAGGTTAGGAAGAAGCTCTAGCCAAACAAAAAATAGAACATGATGTGGTGACAAAAGCTCTAATGATGGAAATGAAAAATCTATCCATTCAAATGGGACATATAGCAAGTGCAGTGAATAACCAGCCCCAAGGATCTTTGCCAAATGACACAGAGAAGAATCCGAAGGGAGGACATGAGCAATGTCAAGCTATGACACTTAGGAGTGGAAAACAGTTAGCTGAGCAAGAGTTGGAGAAGTCGCTAACTGAGGAGCAAGTCGAGACTAATAGGGAACAGACAGTGGCAAGGGAAACAGGAGAAAAACCTGCGGAAGAAGAAAATGTAAGTCCACCGATAGTCTACCCTCCACCGCCTTATCCACAAAGGCTCCATAAACAGAAACTACATCAATAGTTTACAAAATTCCTGGAAGTGTTCAAGAAGTTGCATATAAATATACCTTTTGTAGAGGCATTAGAGCAGATACCCAGTTATGCCAAGTTTATGAAGGATATCCTGTCAAAGAAAAAGAGACTAGAGGACTTCGAAAATGTGGCATTGACAGAAGAATGTAGTGCGATTCTCCAAAAGAAGCTTCCGTCGAAGTTGAAGGATCCGGGTAGTTTCACCGTTCCATGCACTATAGGGAGTGTAACCTTCAACAAATGCCTTTGTGATTTAGGTGCCAATATCAATCTCGTGCCATTATCAGTGTATACTTAGCTAGGGTTACCAACACCTAAACCTACCAACATATCCCTACAGTTGGCGGACAGATCAGTAACTTATCCACGGGGAATTGTCGAAAAAATCTTGATAAAAGTGGACAAATTACTCTTTCCAGCAGACTTCATCATCCTCGACTATGAAGAAGATAAGGATATTCCAATAATCCTTGGGCGACCATTCTTGTCTACTGGCAGGACACTCATCGACGTGCAAAAATGAGAGTTGACTATGAGGGTGAACCATCAACAAGTCACCTTCAATGTATTCAAGGCCATGAACTTTTCCAAGGAAGATGAGGAGTGTTACCAGGTGGATATAATAGACACAGTGGTGGATGAGGAACAACTTCGGATACTTAATACCGACCCACTAGGGTTAGCATTGATGGAAGATTGTGATGAAGGGGATGCAGAAATAATAGAATATTTGCAACTATTAGAGGCTCACCCGGGATCAAGTAGGTACAAACCACCAGTTGAGCCCTTGGAAATAGCAGGAGCGTCATCAGAAAAAATGAAGCCATCGCTCCAGGAACCACCTAAGCTTGAACTAAAGCCCTTACCTAATCACCTTAGATATGCATTTTTAGGAGATTCATCTACTTTACCTATTATTATTGCATCTGCACTTAACCCAATGCAGGAAAGTAAGTTGTTGAGAGTGCTGAGGGAATATAAATCTGCTATGGGCTGGACGATCGCCGACATTAAAGGGATCAGTCCATCATTCTGTATGCACAAGATCCTAATGGAGGAGGATAGCAAGCCCACAGTAGAACAACAGAGGTGGCTAAATCCTATAATGAAAGAAGTAGTGAAGAAAGAGATCTTGAAATGGTTAGACGCAGGAATCATCTACCCAATTTCAGACAGTGCATGGGTGAGCCCGGTCCAATGTGTACCAAAAAAGGGCGATATGGCAGTGGTGAAGAACGAAAATAATGAGTTGATACCAACAAGAACAGTGACCGGCTGGAGAGTCTGCATGGATTATAGAAGACTGAATAAGGCAACTAGAAAGGATCATTTCCCCTTGCCTTTCATTGAACAGATGTTGGACAGATTAGCCGGACATGAATATTACTATTTATTGGACGGGTATTCCGGGCACAACCAGATCGTCATCGCACCGGAGGATCAAGAGAAGACGATGTTCACGTGTCCCTATGGCACCTTTGCCTTTAGAAGGATGTCATTCGGACTATGCAATGCACCGATGATATTTCAGCGGTGCATGATAGCGATATTCTCAGATATGGTGGAGCGAAGTGTTGAGGTCTTTATGGACAATTTCTTCGTATTTGGGGAATCGTTTGATAGATGCCTCGAGAATTTGGTATTGGTTTTGAAGAGGTGTGTGGAAATAAACCTACTGCTCAACTGGGAGAAGTGCCACTTTATGGTCCAAGAGGGGATATTTCTTGGCCATAAAGTCTCAGGAAAAGGGTTGGAAGTCGACCGAGCAAAATTAGAAACAATTAAAAATCTGCCGCCGCCTACATCGGTAAAGGATATTCGGAGTTTTCTCGGTCATGCTGGATTGTACCGACGGTTTATCAAGGACTTCTCGAAAATGACTAAATCACTCTGTAGTCTATTGGAAAAATATGTCCCATTCAAATTTGATGAAGACTGTCGAGTGGCCTTTGAGCAGTTAAAGAAGAAGTTAACCACGACCCCAGTAATCATAACACTTGATTGGACCAAGCCATATGAACTCATGTGTGACGTGAGTAATTTTGCAGTTGGAGCAGTACTAGGACAAAGACATGATAAAATCTTCCATGCCATTTACTATGCGAGCAAGACTCTGAAGGATGCACAGTTAAACTACACTACCACAGAAAAGGAACTACTTGCAGTTGTGTATGCCTTTGACAAGTTCCGTTCGTACTTGGTGGGAACTAAGGTGGTGGTTTACACCGACCACTCAGCTATCAGGTATTTAGTTGAGAAGAAAGACGCAAAGTCGAGGCTTATCCGTTGGGTGTTGCTACTCCAGGAATTTGACCTAGAAATCATGGATAGAAAGGGGACAGAGAACCAGGTGGCCGATCATCTCTCATGGCTTGAGAACCCAAAGCGAGATGCTACATACAAGATAGCAATCAATGAGTTTTTTCCCGATGAGTAGCTATTTTTGATAAACGACGAGTTTCCGTGGTATACGGACTTCACTAATTACGTGGTCAGTAACATCCTCCCACCAGACTTGTCCCACCACCAAAAGAGAAAATTCTTACATGATGTAAAGTGGTATATATGGGACGAACCATACTTGTTTCGCCAATGTGCTGATAAAATGATCCGGCAATGTATACCAAAAAGTGAAGTAGAGAGCATCCTACAGGCATACCACGCATCACCATACGGGGGACACTATGGGATCGATCGCACAACAGCAAAAGTTCTTCAATCAGGGTTCTACTGTCCCACGTTGTTCAGAGACACACATCAATGCGTGAAGAATTATGACAGATATCAGAGAGTGGGGAATATTTTTAAGTGGAATGAAATGCCATTAAACATGATCTTGGAAGTCGAGGTTTTCGACGTATGGGGGATCAATTTTATGGGACCCTTTTCGTCTTCATTCAACAATCTGTACATCCTCTTGGCTATAGATTACGTCTCAAAATGGGTTTAGGCGGTTGCATTACAGACGAATGATGCAAAAGTGGTGTTAAGGTTCTTGCAAAAGAATATATTCACTTGGTTCGAAACCCCAAGAGCAATCATTAGCGATGAAGGAAGCCACTTCTGCAACAAAGTCTTCACAGCTCTCGTAGCAAAGTATGGGGTCAAACATCGGATTGCCACAGCCTATCACCCGTAAACAAGTGGACAAGCGGAGGTGTCTAACCGGGACGTCAAAAGAATACTAGAAAAAGTTGTCAATCCAAATAGAAAGGACTGGTCAGTGAAGTTAGACAATGCTTTGTGGGCGTATCAAACCGCCTACAAGACTCCGATAGGCATGTCTCCCTATCAGCTCGTCTACGGGAAAACATGTCACCTGCCAGTCGAACTCGAGCACAGAGCTTATTGGGCAATCAATAAGTTGAATTTCGATCTATCAACAGCAGGTGAGAAGCGGTTGTTACAACTCAACGAACTGGATGAATTTCGTCTGCAGGCGTATAAAAATTCAAAGTTGTACAAGGAAAAGGTGAAGAAATGGCATGATCAGAAAATAATGGACCGCCAGTTTGAACCAGGGCAATCGATACTGCTATTCAATTCTCGGTTGAAATTATTTTCCAGAAAATTGAAGTCTAGATGGTCAGGGCCGTTCACAATAAAGACAGTGTTCCTGCATAGCACCGTTGAATTATACAACAAGGAATCAACTGAAACATTTAAAGTCAATGGGCAACGGTTAAAGCATTATTGGGGCAGAAACGTCAATTGCCAGGCAACCACGATCGATCTGGCCGAACCAAAATGAAACACAGAAGGAGTCAGGCTAAAAAATTAAAATTAAGCGCTCGATGGGAGGCAACCCATCGGTTATTTTATTTTATTTTTAGTTGCATCAATATCATTTAGCTGTAATAGTGTATAATACTTAGTAAATTTTTATTTTTTTTCATAATACATGTCTAACAAAATTTTATGGTGTGTATGGATACAGGACACGTGCATCATCATTTGAATTTGGCATCAAAGTGAAGGCACATCACCACAAAAAGGGAGTACAAGAATATGTACAAAATAATCCCCACCAAACAAGCATCTATTCTAAAGAAGGGACTTTGTGAAAGTATTGACTGGTTTGTGAGAAGGAAGGGAACTACAGCTATTAAGCAGCTGGCCAGAACATTAGCCCACTAGGGCGGGGACTCCATGAAGAAAAATCCCATCGGGGCGGGTCCTGAGAAAGCCGGCCAGTGGATTATCCCGCTGGGGCGGGAATCGGCAAGTTAACAACCCCGCTAGGGCGGGTGAGCGGAAGGCTGCATACTGGGTTTAAATTGAAATAGCCCACATCTCACACACTACCATTCTAATACAACTACCCATCCCACTATCCTAGTACACCACTAACTCTCCATAACCCCACGGATCCTGCAGTACACCCCCACCACATCTGAACCCCACTACAATACTACCCACCCATCGAATTCAACCGACCACAAACACATCCAACAACCAGTTCTGTTGGCATTTGAAATTCAAAGACTACACCACCATCGAATCTTCTCAACAGTAGACATCTACGAAGATCCATCGCCAATAGAGTATCAAGTATAAGGGTAATTATTTGTTTTCAATTGGGCAAATATTCTGAACACCAGTTGGGGTTATATGTTGTGGAAATTGTGTGAATACTAGTAATTAGGGTATTAAAGATACATTGTTATTGAGTGATTGCTTGTTTGAGTAACAAAATTTGGGGAAAATTAGAGCAAGCAACCTCACTCAACATCCATCCATATTTGCTTTGCACAATAAGTGTTCGACAAAAGTTCTGAACAACAATTCTTTAGAAATACTTGAGTTTCAGCACAACAACAACATGCCTCCACGCCCACAGAAGAAGCACAAGGGTGAAGGGTCATCCTCCGCCGTCATTCCACCGTTCGACAAGAAAAAATTTCAGAACGTGGCCGCCGGCGAACGTTTTGAGTATGTGTTGGGAAAAACCCTCATCCCAGAACATTGACTTAGACCGGATCCTGCGGATGGACAAATGCATTTGCAAATCCATGAAAGGCGTTGGCACTATTTCACACAATAGCCTGAAGCAGCAGTGGTAGCCATAGTGAAAGAATTCTACGCCAATGCGGAGAATGCCCCTCCATTTAGAGCTTTTGTAAGAGGCAAAATGGTAGATTTCAGTGCCCAGACAATCAACGCCTTCTACAATATCACACCGCCTGCTGTTTGTCAGTACACTGACTTGCGAAATGACGGGATAAATTATGCTTAGATTCTTACAAAAATTTGCAAACCCGATAATGTATGGGTGATAGACAGATAGAAAGGCACAATCATCCGAAGCTCCACGTTGAACAAGTATGGGAAAGTTTGGTATTCTTTCCTCTATGCTAAACTGTTGCCGTTAACACACACCAGCGACATTACTAAAGAAAAGATCTCAGTATTATATGCAATTGTCAAGGATCTCAGCATAAATATTGGGACAATCATTAATTTCTCAATTCGCCGGTGTTTGCAAGGTGGATTACAGGGAGGATTACCATACCCATCACTGACCACTGGGTTGTGTTTGCAAGCAGGCGTCGTATAGGCACCAAATGAGCCAATTCAACCACAACTGATGGTTCTCAACTCAAAGCTGATGGCTAGATTTGATCCTTGGAAGGGGGCACCATCGCATCCTCGTGGCCTCGGTTTTATTTTTCCAGACTGGGATGGGGAGGAAGATGAGGCTGAGGATGAGGATTACGTACTCCCCGACGATGAAGTGGAAGCGGATGCACCTTCGAGTTCAATAAATGCCATTCTCAGCGACATTCAGCGGTAATTGGCCCAACAAAGAAAGATTCAATGGCAACAAAGAAAGAGGACTTATAGCGTAGCGGCCAGACAGAGTCATATATTCAACAATCAGATCCAATTTTAAGCCGATGTAGCTGCGGCCTTTGCCCGAATCACCACGACCTCTGATCCAGTGCAATTCATAGTCCACAACCACTCCCAGCGTATCCACCGTCCGACTCTGACACGGAGGAGGGTGGTGGACCTGACGCTTGACTTGACAGGGAAGTCCTCGCACTTCAATTCTAGATTTTTCACAATGAAAACATTGCTTAGTTTAAGTTTGGGGGTGGGAGTTTATTAATCATCATAATTTTGTTAGCATGATTGCATTAATAGTATAGGTTGGTAGAACATAATAGATTAGTTTTCTGTGTTTTAGTAGCGTTAGTTAAGTTTTATGCTTATAAAAAAAATTGAAAAATCATAAAAGACCAAAAAGAGTTTGTAATTAGGATTATAGGAGTCAGTATGTCAGTGATAAGAAATAACTTTAGCCTGTGATGAGACTGGACTTATATAAGAACATAAAAATGATGATAACCAGAATGTTGATGTGTATTCAGACCTTTGTATGAGTCCTTACCTGTTTGACATTATTGCACCAGTTAGCACGATAGACAACAATGTGGCCAACTTTGTTCAAATAGTCACACAATTGTCATCTGGAACAGAAATTAGGTTGAAATGACGAAAATTCAGTAAACTGGTATTAGTGACTAAGATTAGACTGAAACCTAAGTTTGGGGGAAGATATGGGAGCTATCTAAAAAGAAGAAGAAGAAAAGAAATGAAAAAAGAAATACAGAAAATTATGAATAAACACCGTGACTAGTTCAGTTTTGTGGCCTTTGATATTCGAGTAAGTACGCCCTAGGGGATGTCTTTACACCCAGCGCCCTAAAGCCATTGGGTTTGGGAGTCGTTGGTCAAAAACTCGCTACATGGGTATCACTGAAGAGCCTAAGAGAACTAGACATTGCACAGTCATGAAGAAAATTGAGATATGGAAAAAGAGCAAAATGCCTCCGTGAATAAATGAAGATAGAAAATCTCCCATATTGATCTTCGACTTGGTTAACATTTACTTGAATTCACTGTACCTTGTTTACGCAATTTCTTGAGTCGAACTTTGATTGCATTCAAAGACGCGTGTTATGTTATATATTTGATCTGTAGTTGGGTATATTGTTGTTAAGCGCGCACACACACACATACACAGTGTCAGTGTTGACAAGTATGGATTCATAAATTGGTTTTAATTGCGGATACGTCTCTGGTTGAATTTAATGTTTATATCTGTTGTGAATTCTCTGAGGCACGATGAGTTGGCTTTGTACACACTGACAGTTGCATTCATGAGCATTGTATATTCTTGCATTTGCATAGTTTTTTGCTTGAGGACAAGCAAAGTCTCAAGTTTGGGGGTATTTGATGAGTGGGGTTTATACCCACGCATTGGTATTCATTTTAGCTTGAGTTTTGGTGTTTTTAAGTATTTTTATTATCATTTTATTCAGATTTATGTTACTTGTGCAGGAAGCGAAATATGTGTAAAGTAACATGAAAGCGTCATGTTCAGCATACTTGGGCCCATGATTTCTGTAGTTTGCGAAGAAGACCAAGGAGTTAAATGACATGGGCTGGAAATGAAAAAGTTGATGGCTGGAGGACTCAATCTGGATACAAGCCATGTGAGTAGCTGGCTGCTCTTCTTATCCTATTCAGATGGGGCTATCAATTGCGAAGGAAGTGGGTTGCGGTTATGTTATGAGTTAAGAGTAGCTCACTCACGAAAAAGGCAAGTAGCAAGCTCTGTAACGATTGAGATTTTATATTTAATTTTAAATATTTATTGAATTAAATAAATATTTATGTGAATTATTTATTGAGTTAAATAAATAAATTATGTAATTTATGGAGTGATTAATTAAGTGTATATATTAATTAAATGAATGTACAATATTTAATTTAATTAATGTATATAAATTTTATATTATAGTTCTAATTTAATTGAGATAATTAAATTAGATGAGATATGTGATGAAGTGTTACATGGATTATAATTAGCGAGTAATTATAATTATGTGGCAATTTTATGTGATTTATTGATGTTAGATTTTAATTGATTAAATTATTATTGATATTTAATTAATTAAAATATGACATTAAAGGATGTGTTAAATAATTTGTTAAAATAAAGAAAAGGATTTTTAAATTTATTTTAGCCAAACAAGGCCCTTATAATTGTTTTAAACCTATTTCTACCAAACGGGGCCCTAACTATCAAAAAACTATTTAAATAAACTGTTTACCAAACATGGCCTTAGCATTAATAATCTGTTTTTGAAAATAACTTTGTTTTGCCAAACAAGGCATTGTGGCTTTTTGAAATTTGTAACTGATATTATACTTAATATATTTATCAGTTATATTATATAATTAAGCCTATATCTATTAGTACGTATTATATTATACGTTAGTCTAAATTACGTTAGAAAGAATATTAGTGTAAGAGAGAAAAGAAAGAACAGAGGAAGAGTTAGAGAAGAGAGAAGAAGAAAAGGAAGAGCTTAAGCATCATCATCTTCTTCATTAACGATTAGCAAAAAGGTTATAATCTATAATTTTACTCTTACAATTATAGAACTCAATTCATATGTTTTATGTATTTTATTCTATGTCAAAAGTTGAGTTTTCATAGAAGTTGTGAAATCATGAATTTTATATGTATGTATTATATCCATGTGTTGATTGTGGTAATTGTATGACATAAGAGGATTTTCAGGAATTAAATTAATGTTAAAACAAGTTTCATGGAAAAAGTTTTGTTCATATTGTTTTATGTATATTGATTGGTTTTAGAATGGAAAATTTAGGAATTTGTAGGTGTTAGTATGTCTAATTAGAATTGGTTATGATGTTATATTCAATTATGAAGAGATTTCATGTGTTATAAGTTGAATTACTTGAGAAATTTATTACAGTAGATTATTTTATTGAAAAATATGAGTTTTTCATGAAAATGGCCAAATTAAAAATTTAAAACTATTGATTCTCGTTGTTTAAATGAGTTTATGTTTTGAGTGCATGTTAGATATATGTATTACAGCGTATATATGATTTACAGTGTCTATGTTACTGTATTTTTGGCTTGTATGGGTTGTCCGTTAAAGCAGGGAGCCGTGGCTGTCTGCGTCTGGCCGAGCTGCTACGCAGCTGCGCAGCTGCGCTAGCAGCAAGGCCAGGAGCAGTGTAGCTGCGCCGCTTGCTTTTACCAGAGCCTTTACCTACGCAGCTGTGCCGGGTTTAAGGCAGCTGGCTGCGCAGCTGCGCCGGGTTCGGTGCAGTGGCAGTGTATTTTAAACAATTATGTAGATTATTTTCATGCCTAAGTTACATTATTGCTAAGATAATGAGCATATATCTAGTTGCTATAACATGTGTTAACACGAAGTTGGTAATTTCATAATTTGAGAAAAAAGAAAGTTTTGAAAACCTAATATAATATTTAAATTATAAGATATAATTGTTTAATTGTAAAATAAGTTACTTAATTATAATTTAATTAATTATAATTAAGAGTAAATGTTTAATTTAAATTATAATTCTGTGAAATTATAATGTATAGAAGTTGATTTATTTTAATCAATTAGATGTTAATTTAAATTATAATTTAAGTAATTATAATTTAATAAATGCATGTTTAATTGTGGATTTTAAATTGATAATTACATGATTTATTATAAATTGTGTAATTATAATACATGTTATAGTTTAATTAATTATTGATTATAATTGATAAATACATGATTAATTATAAATTATGTAATTATAAATGCATGAATGTGATTTAATTGATTATAAATTATAATTTGTTTATAATTTAAAAGGTAATTATAATTTGATTAAGTGTTTGAATTATAATTGTTTAATTATAATTTAGCTAAATACATAATTGATTTAATTATGTGAATATGTATGTGATGTAATTAACTATGTGATAGTTGATTATTATTATTTATTTAATTAGAGTGAGTTAACCATGAGGGTTAACCACTTATGTGAATTAGTTATGTATTAACTAATTTAGATTATTATAATTGAATGTGTATAGGAAGTGTTTAAGTACGTGGTTGAGTTAAGTAGCTTGCGCGTAAGGCAAGTTTTCTAAACCCTAAACTCGTTAATTCTATGCAAGTTTTCTAAATTAATTTTTATGCAAGTCCTCTAACCTTAAACTTGTTAATTATATATAATTTCTTGAATTCATATATTCATTGTTGAGAATGTCCTTTCCATTTTTGTATTGAACAATTGTTTATTTAATTGAAATGATCTTAACTTATTGTTCAAGTAAGATCCAGTTATTATTTTAAATGCTTTAAGTTGATTCTAAAGTATATGTTAGTTCATAATTCTGTTATTTACGAATTATTGATAGTCGATTCAACTAATCATTAGTTGATGAATGTGAATTCTAAATTACCCTTGTAAGCTTATCCAAACCAAACTTTCTTTGGTGCGGACTTGAATTCAAATTACTGAGTTGAACAACCCTATTTACTAGGGGAGGTTACTACGCATAGTGTTAAGATGTTTGTACACAATACATGGTACAAAGGGCTGATCCCCTAAGTACGAGTTAAGGTCCATAGTCTTATTGACTGTTAAAGGTTAAAATAGAAATATTTATAACCTAGGACAAGAGTTCAAAGGTCTTATGACCCTCAGATAAATTCTATATTCGAATTTTAATGTTGATAGAGAATTATTATTCAATTCTTTATTATTGAAGCAAGCTAAGTTGTTTAGAATTTTTTTTAAAGATATCCTTTCATGTCTATATTATTGTTAAACTCCAGTGAGATGTGGTTTGCTCACTCTTGCATTAAATAACAATTTCAGTAAAGGTTGATAACGCTGATGCTCCGTCTACGAGTAAGGGCAAGGGAAAACTAAGCAAGTGAAGAATTGTTTAATTATTTTGAAATGATTGCAATAAGACTTGAATGCTATGTTTTTATTTCCGCACTTTATTATATTCATGTCAGGGTTAGAGTAACCCGAGATTTATTTTACAAAGGTTGTAACCCTTGTTGTAAGGGAGATTTAGTTATTTTAATTTAAGTTGTAGTTACTTTGCATTATTCATTGGGTAGATGTATGTTATATTAGAAAGTGAACACCAAATCTTATGGAAACGAAGTACCCGAATTTGGGGGTGTCACAAGCTCATTAGGCTAGGTGGGCCACGCGTGCAAGACAATTATCAAGTGGGTTATGGATTTAATGGAGTTAAGCAGCTCAAAGATTTAATATCCTAGCCATCAGCATTTAAGGATGGGGCCACGGTTGGCAAAGGAATGGTAAAGTGATAGTGGGACTCAACTTGTATTCAAGTCACGTGGAGCATGAGTGGGCAAGGAGCAGCTACGAATTCATGAAGAGCCATGCGAATAGGTGCTGGACAGAGACATTACCCACTGGGGCGGGGCTATCATAAGCATTTCTCCCGTTGGGGCGGGGAGGCGCTAGCTTAGCTGGTGGTCTCCTTTGCCGAGTTGGACGCAGAAGCAAAGTGGGAGATAACTTGGGTAGTTGCGGTTATAATTAAAGGGGGGATTGGCATACATAGAGGGAGAGAGACGGAGACTATTTAAAAACTCTTAGACACCTTGAAGCCCTAGCTTGAGAACGGAACTGGAGAAGAGAATTGACGCGGAGCATATTCTAACGAACGTGAAGCAACCGTGGAGACGAGCAACGACAGGAGTTCTATATTCCTTTCTTTCTGTTTTCATCTTTACTTTGTATTCGTTATAATTAATACTCCATTTAATATGAACTAATTACTTATTTAAGCCTACAATGGATCTTTGATTGTAATGGATGATTAATTATTCTTAAACTCGATTTATGGATGTTATTCCCAGGTTATTCACTATGTGTGTGATTAATTCATATAATTGTCTGATCAACGATTATCTGTTATCTCTTATGAACTTGTGAAGGAACATAGGGGATTAGAACTAGCCATAGTGATATATGTTTGTGAATTCTGCATAGATGGAATTCATGATTCGTGTTTAGGGTAGAAGTATGCCTTTACGCTAGTGTAATCTGATAGAGAACTTGATAATAAATTCTTATTAATTATAATTCACATAGAAATATAGTGAATTAGTTAATTAGGGTGTCTTGCTTGAATCTATCATTTGTGGATATGAGTGAGTATGGTTATTATGCATCGTGAGGTGATTTTATCTACGTTAGTGTTTTCGATTAATAATCTTTGGTTAACTGAACTAAACTGGGGAAAAGGATATTATCAGAAGTGCAATTATAAGTGAAGTTGTGGGCTTAATTCTCTCAATCTTGTTAAACTCTTGATTTAGTGTGCGAGTGCTTTAAGTAGTATTTAATTATAAAAACATCTTTTGACCGTTAGTTCGATAAAGCTGAAATATTATGAAGTTGGTAATTGTTTGAATAAACAGTAATTATTGTCTCTGTGGGTACGATATCCGATTTATCACTTTATTACTTGTTGATTACGTAGCACTTGCGTGTTGCGTGTAGAAAATACCCAACACTAGTGAACCCTTATTGATTCGACTAGTCCATAGTTGATGAGTGTTGTAAAATTCTAGAACTGTTATTGAAGCTAATCTAAACCAAACTTCATTTGGTGCGGACTCTTATGTCAAAACTGAGATGAATAACCCTAATATAGGGGATTATATTATGCGATAACGTTAAGATGTTTGTGTACTATACATGTTACGAAGGGTTAATCCCCCTTAGTACGAGAAGAAAGGTTCATATAGTTTAACGACTGTCAAAGGTTTGAGTAGAAATACTTAATAACCTAAAACATTGTTCATGGTCTTGCGATCCATCAGATGTAGTTTTGATCTTGTTTTCTAATCTTGATTCAAAAATCGAGCTTTTTATTATCCAGTATCCATTGATTATTCTTATGTGATTATTATTGCTATTGTTATACTTGTGGGCAATTATTTGCTCACTCTTGCATAATAAAATTGCAACTAAGGTTGAAAGATCTGACGAGCCTTCCACTAGTAAAGGCAAGGACAAAATTAACAAGTGATGAATACTTGTTATAGACACTCGAAATATCTTATTCCTGTTACTAACCGTATAGGAGGGCAAAAGTGTCTTTTCACAACCCGACAACAGCACTGGGAAATCATCAAACCAGACCCCCCCGCAACAGCACCGAAAAATCATCAAACCAGACACCGACGACAGGCCGGGGAAATCAAATCAACCCTCGGAGAAAACCTCAAAGCATCAAATCAATTCTCAGAGACAACCTCGAAGCATCAAATAAACCCTTGGAGACAACCATGAGGAAAAATAGAATCGACTGTAATCAAACCTCGAAAACAATCCCGAGAGACAGCCGAAAGCCCTGACAACTTTGGAGACAACCCCCGGAAGGGAAAAACGGTCATTTTGACAAGTCAATGTCAACAACTTCAATAAAGATGCAAAAAGGGTTACAAAGAGCCATTGCAGCATTTTCGAGCCCAAACTACGCAAAACAGCGCAACGGATTACCGGCGAAGACCCGAAGATGACATTTCTATCACGGACCCATATTCCCGGATTCAAAAAAGGGCAAGCCCTATCTCATTGCATAGCTCTCGAAGAGAGATTCCCCGAATGGTATGGCACATCTCCATCGAATTCTCGAATTGCATGTTACAAGCGTTTTCGTGGACTGCACGTCGATCGAGATTGCACGTATTTCGAGACAGCAGGACCCACCAGGAACTTCCGCAGGTATACCTGTGGAATTCACAAGTCTACATGTGGAAGTCTGTGTCTTTATAAACAAGCCTCCACCAGCTTGTGCGAGAAGAAGAAGAAGAAGAAAAGTAAAAGAAAAAGAAAGAGAAAGAGAGAGAGAGAAGAGAGAAAACAAGTGAAAAGAAAGAGATTTCATGCCAGAAATCCTTCGAGTCTTGTTTCCAAACTTGTAAATCCCACTTGTAAGCTTTCATATACGCATCTATTTCAACATATCAAGATTTAACCAGTGAAAATCGAGTCTAAGGGCGTTTAAAGTCGTTCGATAGCCATTCTCATGCAAGGCTGTAAGAGCATTCACAACAGTTTCTTTAACTTTATCCTTACTCTGCAGTTTATTAGGTCATTCTGTAAAATAGGGATTCAATTTTTTCACTATTTACCCAACAGGTTCCTTATATTGATTCTTTAAATAATGAAATTTAAAAGTTAAAAGTTAAAATTTGAAAGTTCCAACAGTCAAAATATCAAATTAATAATAATTTTATATTTTATAAAAGAGAATATAATTTATCAATTGTATTTCACTGTAAAATAATTTTTATTTTATTTTAAATTTGAAGTAATTTATGGAGTGAGTATTGAATGGATTGTATCTGTAAATATACATAATATCAATATTAACTTGAAAAAAGTTAATTTATGATATTTTTAAATTTAAATTTAATATGATTCATTTAAATTTTGAAAATAATAAATTTTATAATTAATAGTACTTTTATAATATTTATAATTATATTGACATAAATTAAATAAATTTATATCAATTTTACATTTGAATATGTTTGAAATTAATTTTTTAAAAATAAGTTAATATTATCTTTATAATTTAAAATTGAAGCATTAAAAAAATATCAAGATGTGTATGATTGATGAGTTGTCCACTTAAATGAGGGTGTGAAATGTCATTTTGTATATATAGAGAACGGTATTTTGACTCCCTCATATTGGAGAGTAAAATACTATATAGGGATTAAAATAGAGAGTCAAATAAGAATAATGAAACTGTTGGATAATGATTTGTTGATGTATTCTTCAAAATTGGGGATATAGAGTTGATTAGGGAAACTGTTGTGAATGCTCTAAGGTTTCTTCAAATTTTAATTTTTCTTACTAATATTGATAGTAGTGTGCATACAAGCCAATCATGTATGATGATAAAGCACGTACTTTGTAAACAATCTTATTTATTTATTAATAAAATATTCATTTATTAAAGGCATTTAATTATCTACATGTTGCTGTTTTTATAATATGTAAATAACCCATAGTTTTAAGCAATGCTTTTAGAATCATGATGATGATCATGCTAATGAGATCTAAATTCTTAGAAAGTTTTAAAACTAAAATAGTTCCCAATCGTGGGATTACTAAAAAGGGGATTAGTAAATCCGAATAGATTGGTACATATGTTGCTTGCTCATTGGATGAGGATGATTGATCTCATGATCATTTGTGTGGAGACACTAAAGCAAGTATGTAGGTGCTTATTGGAGAATAAGTTCACTGAACGTGATTCGCTATGGAATACCTAATGGAGATTTACTCGCCTGTCAATAGGAATTCCTAATGTGATAGTAGTACAAGTGATCCTTGGACTTGAGATCATCATAGTATCTTGTATGTAACAAATTATACTTTGACTTATTCCTTAAGACCTTTTAAGGCATATATAGGGTATGCTTGGGTATAATGAGTTACATATGAAGATAATGAATGATCAATAAAGAATCTACCACCTCTAGTAAAAGAGGAGATATGCCCTATGTGATTCATTAAATGACAACCCAGGAATCCTTGGCCAAGGTGAAATAAAATTAGAAAGGAGTTTCTAATTTGCATTATTTGGAGTTGTGCATTTTCTAATCGAAATACATATAATTAAATAAAATAAGACTTGACAGTAAATCCATGTCTTATATTTAATTGGAACATTGTATGGTGGAAGGATTGAATTGTATGGTAACTATTAACTCACAGGTTCTTTTATGATTAATGTTGAAATCTATATTATCTGAAAAGTCGTTGATCGCTAGGGAGGCTTATCCCTATTGTAGAATAAATGTTATTTATTTAAATAGATTATTAGTTTAATTTATTTATTTAAATAAGATTAGAATTGTTCTAATTGATTTATTCACAACCGGTTTAATATGGAGAACCTAAAGGGTCACACCATAAAAGGAAAAATAATTATTTAAGAAGGTAATGGCATAATCGTAATAATGCATTAAGTGTAATTAATTTAATCTATAGTGATAGAATAAATTAAATAGCTTAATGTTTATTAATATTTTAGAAATATTAAATATAAATTAATAAGAGGAGTCTTATTAATATTATTACAATTATTATTATTTTAATTTCTAAAAGAGTTTAGTAATTAATTTAATATTAGTACTCTCATTTATTCCTAATAAGATTAGGAGAAAAATTAATTAAATAAATTTAATTAATTATTCCCATGTGATGGGAAGCCTAAATTAATTAAATGAGTTTAATTAATTAAAAGAAATCCCATGTCTAATAGGATTAGAAGGGTTGACCAATATCTATATAAGAGGAATCTTATAATAGATATCAGTTGATGCAATTCCAATTGTTGGAGAGTACTCCTTTTCTATAGAGGATAGAAAAGTAAGCCAACCACCCTCCTTCTTGATAATTCATCTTCCTTGGTGGATCACCTCTAGAGGCCAAACACTTGGGTGGCTAACGTTGATCAAAGGAAGGAATCTAATCCGGAAATTCAAGGAGATCACGAAGAACAAGGAGTTGAACTAGTACCTGTGGAAGCTTCGTTCTACAAGGGTATGATTCCATAACTTCTTATTTATCGTTTTAAATTAATAATTTGCATAAAGGATGATCCGGGTAATGGTTTTGTAGAAATTTTTTTAAACTCTGATATACCATGCTTCCGCTAATTTTTGCAATTTGATTGCGTCACGATTTCGTACAAACCCAACAAATATAATTTAAAAGATTGAATAAAGATCTAATAAGCGTATTTTTTAACAGAAAAATGCCGCCAAGGAGACGACCTAACCATCAACAGGCCCAAGAAGGGTCAACGAACAACAACAACGACGTCAATGCTAACCCCGTTCAGTAGTTGGCGAACTTACTTACTGGAGCGCTTAACAACCAACCTCAAGCTCCACCGAACACAACGTTCAAGGACTTCAAGGCAGTGGGACCGCCAGAGTTTAATGGCACCATGAACCCGATAGAAGCTCAAACCTTGGTCATGATGATGGAAAAAGTTTTCGACGTCGCCAGAGTCAGAGAAGATCAAAAAACTGCCTATGCAACGTTCATGCTGAAATTCGAAGCTAGTTATTGGTGGCAAGCGAATAAGGTCCGGGGAGGTGAAGGTGTGATTACCTGGGACAGGTTCAAAGAGATGTTCTTCGAGATGTACTTTCCGACTAGCTCGCAGAATCAAATGGAGGTCTAGTTCTTGGAACTGAAATAGGGGAATATGTCCATACCGGAATATGCGGCAAAATTCAATGAGTTGGCTAGGTTTGCCACATATCAAGTACACACCGATCAGAGGAAGGCAAGGAGGTTTGAACAGGGCCTGAAGCCCTAGTTGTATAGCAAAGTGTCAATGTTCCAATTGAACACTTTTGCTGGAGTGCTAGAGAAGGCCATTCTCGCTGAAGGCGGGAGTGACGCTGTTACAAAGTATAACCAAGATCAGAAAAAGAAGAAGAGTGAAGGTGAAGGAGTTAACAAGGCTAGTGGTAGCAACACGGGAGGTAGTAATAATCAGAAGAGGAGGTGGAATGATAACTCATCAACTGGGAATCAGCAAGGAGGTCAGAAGAAGAGGATCGAAGCATGTCCGACCTGCGGGAAAGCTCACCTGGGGGTCTGTATGAAGGGAAAACGAGTATGCTACAATTGTGGTCAGGAAGGCCACATAGCACCTAACTGTCCGAACCCAAAGAAGGGCACTTGCTTCATTTGCAGCTCAAAGGACCATCTGGCAAGGGACTGCCCCAAGAAGGGATCTGGAAGGGAAGGATCAGGAGGAAACAGGGGAAATAGCGGTGGAAGTGCTCTAACTATCACGGGACCAACCGCAACCAACCGACTAATCGCCAGAACCTTCAACATGACCGTGCAGGATGCTGTACAGTCTCGCGATGTGGTGTCAGGTATCATTCCGATCAATAAAGTTAATACTTATATATTATTTGATTCGGGTGCTACTTGTTCATTTATATCCGATGATTTTGCTAAGAACTTAGAATTGCCTATGGATGAGTTAGAATACCCCATGAACATAGACATTGCGAATAGAGAAGTGATCCCTGTTAAGTACATACACAAGAACTGTAGGGTGAATATTAAGGGTAACATTATGAACGTAGATCTTATCCCAATTAGACTTGGGAAATTCGATGTTATTCTGGGAATGGATTGGCTAGTCAATTATAGGGTTGTAATTGATTGCCAGAGGAAGTGTATCAACCTTATGACCCCGTCAAAGATTGTGTTTTATGACAGCAAATCGCCTAGACAAGCGAGTTGTCTGACGATGATGCAGGATAGGAAGTTGTTAAGACAAGGCTGTGTAGGATATTTAGCCTACATAGTCGATAGTCGTAAAGAAAATCCGAAAATGGAAGATATACCAGTCGTGAAGGACTTCATAGACATATTTCCGGATGATCTGCCAGGACTTCCGCTAGACAGAGAGGTTGAGTTTGTGATCTATTTGGAGCCAGGGACAGCCCCAATATTGAAGGCACCGTACCGGATGGCTCCGGTAGAGATGAAAGAGTTGATGGTACAACTACAAGAGTTACTGGACAAGAAGTACATCCAACCTAGCGTATCACCGTGGGGAGCGCCGGTGTTGTTTGTGAAAAAGAAGGACGGGACGATGCGGCTTTGCATCGACTACAGAGAACTGAATAAGGTCACAATTAAGAATAGATATCCATTACCGAGGATTGACGATCTATTTGACCAATTGAAAGGTGCAAGGTACTTTTCAAAGATAGACTTGAGGAGTGGCTATCATCAGCTGAAGGTGAGGTCAGAGGATGTTCCGACGATAGCATTTAGGACTCGATATGGTCACTACGAATTTCCGGTAATGTCATTTGGTCTAACTAATGCTCCTGCAGCATTCATAGGCTTAATGAATGTAGTGTTCAAGCCGTTTTTGGACAAATTCGTGGTGGTCTTTATCGACGACATTTTGCTATACTCGAAGACCAAGGAAGAACATGTAGAACATCTGAAGTTAACATTAGAGGCGTTGAGAAGAGAGAAGTTGTACGCCAAATTTTTGAAATGTGAATTCTGAATTGAAAGAGTGCAATTTCTTGGACATGTAATTGACAAGGATGCAATTTCGGTAGATCCCTCTAAAGTCGAATCTGTGATGAACTGGGATCAGCTGAAAACACCGTCGAATGTGAGGAGTTTTCTTGGATTAGCGGGCTATTATAGAAGATTCATTCAGGATTTTTTCAAGATCGCAACTCCGCTGACGAATTTGACTAGGAAATCGGTGAAATTCGTTTGGACGGAGAAGTGTGAGGAAAGCTTCCAAGAGCTTAAGAAGAGGTTGAGTTTAGCACCTGTGTTATCTCTTCCGGACGACACAGGAAATTTTATGGTTTATAGTGATGCGTCACATAAAGGACTTGGTTGTGTGCTTATGCAAAACGGTAGGGTCATTGCATATGTCTCACGACAATTGAAAGACTATGAGAAGGGGTATTCCGACCCATGACTTGGAATTAGCTGCAGTGGTATTTGCCTTGAAGATCTGGAGACACTATCTCTATGGAGAAAAGTGTGAAATATATACAGACCATAAAAGTCTGAAATATATTTTTACACAGAAGGACTTAAATATGCGCCAGAGAAGGTGGCTGAGTTAATTAAGGACTATGACTGTGAGATCTTATACCATCCGGGTAAGGCTAATGTGGTTACCGATGCCTTAAGCAGAAAGGGTCAGGAGAAATTGATGATGTTGACTGCTCAGGAGGACCTAATTTCAGCAATAGAAAAGCTGGAATTGGAAGTGAAGTGTCCAATGGAGACTGATTAGAAGTTGTTTCAGATGCAAGCTGGTACAACCCTATTGGATAAAGTTAAGGAAGCTCAACTTCAGGACGAAGAATGTGAGAAGGTGAAGAAGAAGATATCTAAAGGAACCGAACGAAGATTCAAGATAGACAGTGAGGGACTACTGAGATTTGAGAACAGAGTGTGGGTACCGTCAGTGCCAGAGATTAAGGATGACATTTTGAGCAAGGCTCATAGCTCACGGTATTCGATTCACCCCGGTAGTACCAAGATGTACCAGGATCTTCGACAGCACTTCTGGTGGCCGAATTTGAAACGAGATGTTGCTGAGTGTGTTGCAAAGTGTCTGACCTGTCAGAAAGTGAAAGCAGAACATCAAAGATCGAGTGGTTTACTACAACCCCTGGAAATCCATGAATGGAAATGGGAACACATTAAGATGGATTTCGTGGTTGGCCTTTCGACGACTCAGAAAGGCTACGACGCAGTATGGGTTATTGTTGACCGACTAACAAAATCCGCACACTTCCTTTCGATCAAAATCAGATTCAACTTAGACCAGTTGGCAAGGTTATATGTGAAAGAGATTGTTTCGAGGCACGGAGTTCCAGTATCAATTATTTCCTACAGAGAACCGCGCTTCACATCGAACTTCTGGAAGCGACTATAGGAATGCATGGGGACACAGTTGAGAATGAGTACGGCTTATCACCCTCAGACAGACGGGCAGAGTGGAAGAACGATCCAGACATTGGAAGATATGTTGAGAGCATGCATCATGGATTTTAAAGGAAATTGGGATGATCACCTACCGCTTGTGGAATTCGGTTACAACAACAATTACCACGCTAGTATTGGCATGCCGCCTTACGAAGCGTTGTACGGAAGAAAATGCAGAACTCCGCTATACTGGGATGAAGTTGGCGAGAGACAATTACGTGGTCCATAACTGGTACAACAGACAGCAGAGATAGTCAAAGTGGTCAGAACAAGACTGGTAGCCGCTCAGGATAGGCAGAAGAAATACGCCGATCCACACCGTAAGAACATTGAGTTTGAATCGGGTAGCTA
Source organism: Panax stipuleanatus (assembly GCA_020205555.1). Classification (NCBI taxonomy): domain Eukaryota; kingdom Viridiplantae; phylum Streptophyta; class Magnoliopsida; order Apiales; family Araliaceae; genus Panax; species Panax stipuleanatus. Next base: position 106,311,489 of record CM035116.1, read on the forward strand.
TGTGTTTTTGAAAGTCTCTCCCTGGAAAGGGAAGATCAGATTCTAAAAGAAAGGGAAATTGAGCCCGAGGTTCATTGGACCCTTTGAGGTACTGCGAAGGATTGGAGAAGTTACGTATGAGGTAGCCTTACCTCCGGCGCTCGAGAATGTCCACAACGTCTTCCATGTTTCAGTTCTATGACCCTACAAACCCGATTACAAACATGTAATTGAATATGAACCCCTACATTTTGAGAAAGACTTATCCTATGAAGAAATTCCTGTTCAAATTGTTGACAGGAAAGAGCAAGTTCTCAGAAACAAAGTTATACCTTCTGTTAAGGTAATTTGGAGGAACCACAACACTGAAGAAGCTATGTGGGAACTCGAAGAGAATATGATAAAGAATTACCCACATTTATTTACTTAAATTTATGTGTATGCAATTCTGGGGACAGAATCTTTGTAGGGGGGAGAATGTAATGGGACAAATATTTAATTGTACCGTGATTCTGGGGACAGAATCCTTTTAAGGGGGAAAGATGTGACGAACAAGATTTTTGTAATTTAATTTGAATATTTATTGAATTAAATAAATATTTTTCGATGATTTAATTATTGAGTTAAATAATTAATTGATGAAATTGTGGTAGATTAATTTCATTATATGTGTTACATTAGTTAAATTAATGTGGTGAATTTTTATATTCAAAGTATGTATTTAATTGAGCTTATTTGATTAAACGAATTATTTAAATAAGCATAATGTTATTCTAATTAAATTAATAATTAATTAGAGATTTAATGATTTGACATAATTAATAAACAAGAATTTTAATTATGTGACTATGTGAATTATTGTGGAATTATGCAATTTTATTTAATTAATTTAAATAGGATTATTTGATTAATTGGGTGTGACATTAATTAACTATATAATAGTAAGTTAATTAAAATAAATGGAAAATGAATATAAGGAGCTAGCCAAATAAGGCCTTGGAGGGAGTTGGGAAGTTAGCTCATTATGGGATTAACTGACCATTATGTGGTCAGTTCACATATACACGTATATTTATATTTCATATATACTACATATACATATAACGTATATTTTATCAGAGAAAGATCAGAAACAATTGAGAGAGAAAATCTGTGAGATTAAGTTTGGAGAATCAAAGGAGGCTTCCATCATTCTATTATCATCTAATCTAAACAAGTAGTAAAGGGTAATCCCTCCTCCTATGTTTTTAAATTCAAGTTCTTAAAGTTTCCATTAACGTATGTTCAAGTTCTCTGTATATATATAATTTGTGATTATCACATATAGTAATGATATAAGTGTTACTAATTAGCCATAACATGTTTTCTATCGTATATTCATGTTTTAAAACAGTCAATTTCATACATATATGTATTAATTGAATTCTTGTGAAGTTACAGAGTTATGTTTTTCCATGTACGTGTTTTAGAGGTTCTCTGTGTATGGGAAATTATCAATGCTTCATGATATGGCTATATATATATTAATTGATGTTCATAACATGTTGTATATCATATATGCATAAATTACAGTGGTTAATTTCATGTAATTATGCGGTAATTGAGATTTTCAAAGTTTCAGAACATAAGAATGGCCCATATGGCCCTTATGTACCAAATTTACATACCTTACACATTTATTTAACTTAAATTGATGATGTAATATAATTATACACGTTTAAACGAAAAAAACGGAAGTTAAACGAACGGATTCGGTGTTATAACGAATCCATAACGTTGAATTTCTTGTTTTTCTTCCAAAACTTTATAAAGTATGAAAAACAGTGAATTTGATTGCTATAACTTGTGTAATTACGTGATTTAGAATGCTAAGATCATGCTAGAAATGTTGTATAGTATTTCTGTGAAGTCCATACTTCATGGGTAGCAATTAAATTATTGTGGTAGCATTAAATGGTGAATTCTGGGCCTGGTTCTCTGTTATTCGTGAACTGCAGATTCTGAAACTGGCGTGTGGAGCTGCAGCGCCAACTTTAAGCCTAAGAGTGGGGCTGCAGTGCCAGTGGAGCTGCAGCGCCAGCTTTAAGCCTAAGATTGGAGCTGCAACGGCAGTGGAGCTGCAGCGCCAGACTTAAGCTTAAAGTCCGAGCTGCAGCGCCAGTGGAGCTGCAGCGCCATTTTTAGTTCAAATGGTGAAGCTGCAGCGCCACTTGGCAGATTTTGCCCAGAAATGAGATTTTAATTGTTCAAGTCCAGGAAATGTAATTGTAACCTAATCTAATGAACATGGAAATGTAATAATCATATAATGAGATGTTAAAATAGATTAGTAACATGCCAATGAAGGTTTTACGTGATTAATTGATGAGTTGAATGAGTACTTAAACTCGTTATTCGTGAAGTCTAATAATGTGTTTAAGAGTTAAGGTTTGTGTATATGGTTGATATAATCAGATTTAGAGTTGAGTTAAATGAAAGAGAATATATTCATGATGCTAGTATTGTTATAATTGATTGGTATTGTGACTTTAAATGGTATGTAGGATTAATTGGGGAACGTGAATTGTAATTATAGCTTACGCACGAGGCAAGTTTTCTATCCTTAAACTTGTTTAATATTTTGCAAGTTCTCTAACCCTAAACTTTTTTTGAGCAAGTTTCTTTACCCTAACTCTATTATGATTAAGCAAGTATTCTATCCCTAACTCATTATCATTAAGTAAGTTCCTTATCTAAACTCTTTAAATTGAATAAGCGTTCTATTCCTTATTCTTATGTCAAGCAAGTTACTAAATTCAAAGTTATTATTTAATTTGAATATCGTTTATTGCTGAACCTTGTAAGACTAGCAAACCCTTATTGATTCGACTAGTCCATAGTTGATGAGCGTTCTAAATTCTAGAGCTATTATTGAACCTATCCAAACTAAACTTCCTTTGGTGCGGACTCTGATGTCAAACTGAGATGAACAACCCTGTATAGAGGATTATTTACGCTTTAGCGTTGAGATATTGTTCACAGTATGGTACTAAGGGCTGATCCCCCTAAGTACGAGAAGTAGAGTCCATAGTCTTATGAATGTTAAAGGTTTAAAGCATAAAAATTTTACAACCTAGGACATAGTTCAAGGTCTTATGACCCTCAGACGTTCTTTTGATTCCTGTTATTCATTCTTGAGTCAAAAGTTGAGTTTCTTTATTTAGATGTCTTTGATTCACTCGCATGTTATTATATTATTGTGTATTATTATACTTGTGGGTAATCGTGCTCACTCTTGCGTAATAATAACATTGCAGTTAAGAACAAAAGGTCCGACGAGCCTTCTACTAGCAAAGGCAAGGGCAAGGTCAATAAGTGAGGAAGACTTGTTGTTTATTTTTATATGTTTATGTTTCAGACTTATGTTAAAGTTGTGTAAGACTTATTTATTTGTTTATGTTCCGCACAGATGTTTAAGGTTAGTATGACCTGGGATTGTATTTATTATTCAGATGTTGTAACCCCATAAGGGGAGGATTTATTTCTATCTATTGCATGATTTGCATTTATTATGGGTAAATAGATAGATGATATTTGTACGGTGAACACCAAATCCCGTGGAATTGAAATACCAGGATTTGGGGGTGTCACACAGCTCGTTGCAATGGAAGCACATTCCTTTGCTAGCTAGATCAGGTTTCTTTTGTTCCTTCATGTTCACCTTGCCCTTAGCCTTCTTAGATTTCTTCTTTTCAAAAGATACCTTGGGCCTCTTTCTTTTCTTGGAATAATCCACCATTAAGATATGATTCTTCTTGGATGGGAAGTGACCTTCTACAGTTTTCAACATGTTAAGTAATTTAAGCAAGCTGACATCTAACTTATTTATGTGGAAATTTACGACAAACTGCGAGAAGGTCTCAGGGAGTGACTGCAAAGCTAAGTCTTGACTCAACTCTCCATCCATGATGAACCCAAGCTATCCAAGGCATTCAATCAGATTGATCACCCTTAGGACATGAGTCTCAATGGCTGAGCCCTCGGACATCCAAGATCAGAAGAGCTCCTTAGATATCTCATATCTAACAGTCCTACTTTGTTCACCATACAACTCTTTGAGGTGAAACAACATAGTAGGAGCATCCATGTTTTCATGCTGACGCTGAAGCTCGTTATTCAAGGATGCGAGCATGATGCATTGAGCCACAGATGCATCATCTTGCCACTTAACAATGGTGGCCAACTCTTCCTCAGAGGCTGATTCTGGAACAGTTTCAAGGACAGGTAATTTAAGACATAAGAACTCTTTTCAGCAGTGAGAACTATTCTCAGATTCCTTAACCAGTCCGTGTAATTTGGTCCAGTCAGTTTGTTAGCATCAAGTATGCTACACAGTGAAATTAGTGATTTTGACATTTTTAAATTTCTGCATGTGAAACGATAACATTTTAACAAACATTTATTTAATTAATTTTATATACCAAAATAAATTAGGTCTTATTTTAAATTGGTATCTCCCACTATTTTCTTCAAACCATATTACCCTCACCGATATAGTTCGGCAACATCTAATTAATGATTTGCTAGTGAGAATAAGGATCTTATTTCAAATGTATATAGCCTTGTGTGTGCACAACAAACTATATATAAGTAAATAGGTAGAAAACTCTTGTCAATGACGTCAATATGTAACTCCTTATATTCTGCCTCTTAGATCATAATGGTCAAGTGTGTGCACATTCGAACTAAAATAATTTAAGTTAAGTCCAACCTAGCATTCTATATATTCAAAAAAGAAAAATATTGTCCTTGTGTGTGCACAACAAAATAATATTGTTCAAATTTTTCTTTATAAGCATCAAATGCGATTAAATTAATATCTTAAATACTTAATATTTGCCTTGTGTGTGCACAACAAACTCATATTAAATATTTAATACTCTATTAATTTTATCATGCTAGAAGGCGACGTTCGATATTCCAAATATCTTTGAACGCTTTAAACTTGATATAATTTTCTTGAGGGGTTTGTTATTATTAGTCTCATCTTATTTAGCGCGCATGCACATATATATTTAAAATACGCGTCATTTTATTAAACATGTGACGCCCCCAGATCTGGGTCCTTAGAACCTCGGACGTGGTACGTTACGGTACTTCATCTTCATACATATTCTATAAACTAATGAGGAATATATAAATATAAATTGTTTATTTCACATGATTCTATCACATTTCCCAAGGTCTATTAACCTTAACTGAATACATACCTTAAGTATCTAAAAAGGTTTACAATATCATTTACATATGATAACTAAATAGTTATGAATGCGTAATAATCTACTCTTGGAATTTATCTTTGCCTCTGTCTTTCTTCGAGCCTTCGTCTTAATCTGAAATTTGTTATCATGATATAGCAAGGGTAAGCAACTAATTTGCTCAACAAGTTTAAATACAACAAGGATATATCATGATTGAAAGAAAGAATAAGCTTTCAAATTTTCAATAATATAATAATTGTGAAAGAGCATAAATCAGAATTTCAATAAATGAATGACTGAGCCAATAATGTTTAATGTTAACAAGGACCATGAATAATTTTAACTGAACCTTACGGTAATGAAGGTGATCAGCCTTTCATACATGATGAACATATGCAACATGCACTAAGTGCGAATCAATAATCAGTATAGATGTGAATAATCAACAATAATTATTCACTAACATGCCTTGAAAATATAACTCAAGTTTGAGTTAAGAAAACTTGCCTGTACCGTCGATTACTGCTACGCAATCTAATTTAATCTCTTTATTGTAAAGTCCTATCATTGTTAAGATTGATCTTATAATCAGTATATCATATCAGACCACTAATTTATAAGTAAATTGTCTAACATTTAACCATATAATCAAATATTAGATAACACCTTAACACCATACATATTCACAAATCTAAACCTAGAACACATCGAGTCTTTAACAGTGTTCAGTACAGTATACTAAGTGGTTTTCCACAAACAACCAACAAATTATTTTCGTCTCGTCTACACTATTTTTCACAGTGAGTTAGATCGGTTGCTAATTCGTATATACCTCAGCTCCCTGTTGGAATCGTTTAGCCCAGATACTATACATCAACTATTAAAGAGTACGATGGTACTACTTTAGATTTAAAACTTACCCGTTTATTTTATAAGTTCTTATTATAAATCGGTAAATTATGTACGAATTTAGCAAACTTAATACATCAATTCAGCAAGCCGAATCCAAACTGTATTCCCTTTCCTAACATATTCAATTTCCAATCCAGCAATCATCATCTTTTTCTTCCTCACTAAGCTTAAGGGTAGAATCCTATCTTTTAGTTTTTAAAATTTTGTTTATGTGTTCTTCAAGTTTTAATTCTCTGTATATATAAATTTAGTATGAAATTAATGAAAACATGAAATTTATATGCAATTTATGTTATAACATGCTTATATGTGATTAATATAATGATTTAAGTGATTTAATCCATGTAAACATGATGAACATGAAGAAATCATGTTCATCAAAAGTTACAGTAAACTAGTTTTGATAAATAGCTCTTTTAAAATCTAAATTCGTGTTTGATTGTGATATATTATATAAATTGATTATAGATTATGATAATATATCAAGAAACAAAATTAACATGCTTTGAATCATGTGATTTGGGTTAAAAACGAAGTCATAATGTTAATTTTCTTCAAGAACGCTTAACAATGGTGTTTTCTTCAAAATCATGAAAATTTGTGTTTTGATTATGTGTTGTGGTGTTATTGGATGTTAAAAACAAGTTAAAAGTTTAAGATTTTATTTTCATAAAGTTTCATATGCATAATGTTAGTTAAAATCGGACTTTGGTGCGAATAAATAAGCCAAATTGGCTTATTTATCTTCATAGTTCGCGAGCTGGGGAACCCACCAGCAAGGGGCCCCGCCCCAGCGGGGTTTGGCCTAGAAAACCCCGCCCCAGCTGGGGTACACGCTGTTTGGAATGTCCGGAATAGTGTAAGGCAAAACTATTTTGACCTCCTATAGTAAAACAAGCATAACTTCTTCATAAGGACTCCGATTTAAGCAGTTCAGGATGATTCACAAATATAACGAGTAGACCTACAACTTTTATTCTTTAAGTTTTTCGATTTGAAGTTGTTAGAAGGGGTCAAAATGACCATCTTTGTGACTGATGCGTATTCGGAGGCAATCGGAGGGCGTCGGGCATGCACATACGCAAGTATAGTGATGTCGACGATAAAAGATGTTGTTCTAAGTTATAAAACATGATTATTATGAAATATAATGATGCTTAACATTAATCAATGATGTAATGACAACTATATCGACTTAACTAAATGTTAAGTGTCGATTAAAAGAGAAGTATAAAAAAATATGAAACGAAGGTTAACTTAATTAATGTCAACAAACATTATAAATCTAATGTGATGTAAAGGTTTAAGACTTAAATAAATGTTAAGTGTATTAGAATGGAACGCGATGAGAAGTAAAAAGAAGTTTAATGTGAATAAATCGAATGGACAATGAGGAGCCCTAACAGGACTTAACCACATAAATTGAACATTTTGTGTGTCAAACCTAAAGAAGATGGTAGTAGATCGTAAAGTAGAGTTACTTAAACGATCACTAAGCGTTGATATGTGACTAATAAATGATGTGCATGATTATATAATTTTTTAGGATTCGTGAAGTGCAGATAACTGTAAGTTATTTTATGTAATTGGTAATCTACGAGCCAGACAAGTCTTTCAGTTCCTATTTGCTTTATGAATTTGGTAAATGATTGTTATAATTTCGACTGTTGAATGTATGTGCAATTATAAATGATGCTTTACACTATGAAAGTCAATTTATGACTAAACTAATTGGGTTATGGAACTCAATCTTTAATTGAGATGTGAAATACAGCATGTTTGATATGTTTAGTTAAGCGGTTATGATGTATGAACTGAGAATGATATTATATGATATGTGATGCATGAAAACTGTTAGATTTGCTGAGCTGTCGAGCTCATTATTGCAAAATAACCATTTTGCAGGTCAAAGATTTAAGCTAATGATACGTACTAACTGAATGATAGAGAGCATATCAATTTCAGAAGATTATTTGCTTTTAGATGAGAAATATAGTTGATGATTTAGACGTATTATAATTGTTAAGTTGTAAGTTGATTTGTCTGATGTATAATGGATATTGACTTTTAATGTAAGATTTTATGTAGTAACTTTGATAAAGTGATTCATAAAATAAATTTGAATAAAGGATATGTAATGATAAAGGTTGTGATTCCGAGAACTATAGAAAGAAAAATATAAAAGTTTTAATTATTCTGTATTTTATTAAGTTTAATACTGATTAATGATGTAAAGTTAGAAGTTCGATGTGTTGTTAACGACCGATGTCGAGAGTTGTATTGTATGATTTTTGGGGTCCTTATAGTTGGTATCAAAGCTATAAGCACAAATGTTGTGAAGAGCCCCGAGCCTTTCGCTAGTGACGTCTCTATAAGGGAAGGCACCGAAGCCAGACTTTTCGTAGGGGACGCCGAGCAAGTCGGTGGCAAGTTGATGGGTGCCATTGTGAGGTGCTATGGTTGAAAGTACCATGAGCGTTACAGTTGGTATCAGAGCTGATAAGTTATACACCTTAGGTAAGAGTACCTTAGGCTATGACCTTAGGTTATAAGAAGTTAAGTTTAAGTAGTGGTACAATCGTACTCTTTAATGGTTGATGTATAGTATCTGGGCTAAACGATTTCGACAGAGAGCGACGATTAATACGAGCTAGCAACCAATCTAACTCACTGTGTAAGATAGTGTAGAATAGACGGAAAACTAGTTTGTTAGTTATTTATGGGAAACCACTCAGCTTACTATATTAAACACTGTTAGAGACTCGATGTGTACCGAGCATAGGGTTACGAATACGTATAATAAAAAGGTGATTCTTTGCACATACGTAGATGTATAGGATGAGGTAAGTCTTAGAAATATTATAAGAAGAAGGTGAGAATGACGAGGAGTAAACTCGAATAAAATATTGAGTAATATGAATAAAATTAGAAATTTTTAAAGGAAGAATTGATAAATAAACAAAAAGAGTCAAAGAAGAATCTTGAAGAGATATAAACATAAGAATCAGGAGTTACCTAACTCTAATAATCAAAATGACGAATAATGATGAATAGACAAAGTCTATAAGATTAAAAGCATAAATGAAATCATAATATGATATGATGAAAAGTAAAGATAAGAAGATTGTAACACAAAATGATAATGAGATAAGAAAAGAATCATAAGGGAGATGATTATAGAATAAGATCACGACATGATCTTTTAAAGTTGTAAAAGACAGATGATATGTAATGATTGAATAGCTATAGTTTGATGCTATAAAGAGAATGTACTATGATATAGTTTGAGATAAACTCACGGGTAGTTATAAATGATGAGATACAGAAAGTTCGTATCGACCAAAGAGCAAGTTATGAGAAAGATAGAGTTAAGTGGGATTTCAACTGAGGACTCATGTGGTGGCTGAGTTGTACAAACCATTGTATAGGCAGGGGTTTTTTGCTTACACTTGGTTTATCACATTGATAATCTTTGGAAAGTTGGTGTCGTGCTATCGATATATATATATAGTAAGAAGGTGATTCTTGTCCCATGTTTATATTTGATAATTACAGACAATTCAGATTAGATTAGATGATAATAAGGTTAGGTGTGAGTTCTTAAAACTCATACTTATGGTAAGTCGTGACTCATAATCGTATGTATATTTTTGAACCCCTAAGCATATGGACAGTCCCTGATAAGTTCTTTGACAACGAATTGCTAGGACAAGTTCTTAAACTCATATTATTGTGGCAAGTTCCTGAACTTCCAAAGTGTGGTAAGTTTGATGAACTATACTGGGTATAGAAAGATTATGGTATAGAAAGCATTGATGGTGTTGAAGATTGATAGAATGATTAAGTAATGAACGGTGGAGTAAAGATTTATGTTGATGGAGGAAAATTGGATATTCTAAATCTTCTAGCTATGCTAGATTTTTGAAATTTATTGACTTCGTGCTGATGTTTGCACTTCTGTTTTCTTGAAAAATATTGCATCAAATGATTGAACCAATGGAATTTTTAAAATATTGCTATTATTCACATATTTATGCTAATTTCTTCAGCTAGACAAAAATGATTTGAAATTTTCAAAATGTATTTTATATATTCTATGCATCATTTGATATGATGTAGGAATAATAATCGAGGAAGTCATCAATGCAGTTACACTTAGTGTTGGATGTGATCGTAGGATCGTCAGTCCACTATGGTATAATATAGTATAATAACGTCATATAATGACGAAATCTTCAACGTACCATTACGACGGTACGGTATCAGGATATTATAAAAAGATTTATTTATTTTTAGTATCCATAAACTATAAAAATATATATATATATATATTTATTGAGTTAGTTAAAAATATATATATATATATATATATATATATATATATATATATTACGATTGATGTCCGAATTATTGTTAAAAGTCTATGCTACTTGATTCAGCTAGACAAATATTAAAAGATGTTTATGAAATTTGAGCGTTCTTTGTCAAATTATGCCAAACCAAATTGTTTTGGTGCGGATACAGATGTTAAGAAGCTGAGGTGAACAACCCTATAAAAGGGGACATGTTATCGGAGACAATGGTTCCAAAATTAAAGCATATAGTCGTTACGATATTAAGATGTAATACGTTGTGCACGACGTAGGGGTACGATAGACTGATCACCTAGAGTACTTGCAGAGAGTGTTTTCAGTCTGTGTGATTGCCAAACATTCTGTTAAAGATGGTTTACAGTGGTGATACACTATTAAACCTGGAGAAGAGTTCAAGGTCTTATGACCCCTCAGCATGATTTAGAATCTTTTAAATTTCTGAGTTATTTATATCGCTTCCCAATTATTGAGCAATTGTGGAAGATTCTTATTATTCAGAAGATGAATGTGGCAAGAAGGATAGACCATAGAAAGAAGTAGTTTAGAGAAAGAATTTGGTTATACAATTCAGTGAATAAAGATTAACGTAAAATCCATTGTGATAGATTGAATGAAGATTAATAAAAATTTTGAGAACGAAATTCTTAGAAGAATGGGTGAATGTGATAACCTGAATACTTACAATATAGTGAATTATGAAGTATATGAATTCGACGAGTAGAGTATATGGTAATGATCCTTAGAAAGAAAATGAACGGATTAAAGAATATATAATATTTGAAACATAATTGAGTTAGTTGAAGGTTATGAAATAAAATCTAAAATTTGTTGAAGAAATGAATGGAGTAGGATATATATATATATATATATATATATAACTTTTATTAAGGTAATGTGTTGAAGTTATTCAACGATAACATTATAAAAGGGATTTAGTAAAAAAAAAAAATTTAAAAAAACGAATAAGGGAGGTTTCGTTGATTCCGAGGACGGAATCCTTATAAGGAGGGAAAGATGTGACAACCCAAATTTTCAAGAATTAATAAATGAGAAATTAATAAATAAAATTCTTATTTTAAGATGTTTCGAGTACGAGTATCTGTATATGTGTTATATTCTATAATGTGCGATTGGTATGAGGAGAATTATATCCATGTATTGGAGTAATTTAATTAAGTGCAATACATTAATTAAATTGATGTTTAATATTAAATTGATATTTAATATTAAATTGATGTGTAAGTAATTTGTGATATTTGTTATTAGAGATTTACTAATTATTACGTGAAATTATGATTAATGAGTAATTATAATTGTTATGTGGTAATTTTATTTAGTTAATTGATGTTAGCTTTAATTTAATTAAATTGGGATGGTAAGATTTAATTAAATAAAGTGTAACATTGAAAGTTATGTGTTAAAAGAATTAAAAAAGGTTTTAAATGAGTTTTGGCAAACAAGGCACTTGCATCTGTTTTAATTCCGTTTTGCCAAACAGGGCCTTAACTACTAAAAACCTGTTTTTTAAATAAGTTGTTTGCCAAACAAGCCTTATGGCTTTTAAAATTTTAAATATTATAACTGATATATTCATTGTTAGTTACTATATATAATTATATATATTAAATATTATAATAGTTATATTATATATATATATATATATATACGTTAGTTAGAATTTTATCAGTGTTAGAAAGAGAAGTACAGAGAAAGTTAGAGAGAAAAGAAGAGAGAAGAAGAAGAGAAAAAGGAAAAAGGTTTGAGAGAATCCTTGCTATACCAACAAGCATCATCATCTTCTTCTTCCTTACTAAGCTTAAGGGTATAATCCTATCTTTTAGTTTTTAGAATTTTGTTTATAAGTTCTTCAAGTTTTAATTCTCTGTATATATAAATTTAGTATAAAATTAATGAAAACATGAAATTTATATGCAATTTATGTTATAACATACTTATATGTGATTAGTATAATGATTTAAGTGATTTAATCCATGTAAACATGATGAACATGAAGAAATCATGTTCATCAAAAGTTACAGTAAATTAGTTTTGATAAATAGCTCTTTTAAAATCTAAATTCGTGTTTGATTGTGATATATTATATAAATTGATTATAGATTATGATAATATATCAAGAAACAAAATTAACATGCTTTGAATCATGTGATTTGGGTTAAAAACGAAGTCATAATGTTAATTTTCTTCAAGAACGCTTAACAATGGTGTTTTCTTCAAAATCATGAAAATTTGTGTTTTGATTATGTGTTGTGGTGTTATTGGATGTTAAAAACAAGTTAAAAGTTTAAGATTTTATTTTCATAAAGTTTCATATGCATAATGTTAGTTAAAATCGGACTTTGGTGCGAATAAATAAGCCAAATTGGCTTATTTATCTTCACAGTTCTCGAGCTGGGGAACCCACCAGCAAGGGTCCCCGCCCCAGCGGGGTTTTGGCCTAGAAAACCCCGCCCCAGCAGGGGTACATGCTGTCCGTAATGTCCATAATAGTGTAAGAAAAAACTGTTTTGACCATCTGTAGTAAAATAAGTATAACTTCTTCATACGGGCTCCAATTAAGGCGGTTCAGGATTATTCGGAAAGATAACGAGTAGACTTACAACTTTTATTCTTTAAGTTTTTAGATTTGAAGTCGTTAGAAGGGGCCAAAATGGCCATCTTTGTGACTGATGTGTATTCGAAGGCTATCGGAGGGCGCCGGGCATGCACATACGCAAGTATAGTGATGTCGACGATAAAAGATGTTGTTCTAAGTTATAAACATTATTATTATGAAATATAATGATGTTTAACATTAATCAATGATGTAATGACAACTATATCGACTTAGCTAAACGTTAAGTGTCGATTAAAAGAGAAGTATAAAGAAATATGAAATTAAGGTTAACTTAATTAATGTTAACAAACATTATACATCTAATGTGATGTAAAGACGAGGTTTAAGACTTAAATAAATGTTAAGTGTATTAGAATGGAACGTGGTGAGAAGTAAAAGAAAGTTTAATGTGAATAAATTGAATGGACAATGAGGAGCCCTAATAGGACTTAACCACATAAATTGAATATTTTGTGTGTCAAACCTAAAGAAGATGGTAGTAGATCGTAAAGTAGAGTTACTTAAACGATCACTAAGCGTTGATATGTGACTAATAAATGATGTGCATGATTATATAATTCTGTAGGATTCGTGAAGTGCAGATAACTGTAAGCTATTTTATGTAATTGGTAATCTACGAGCCAGGCAAGTCTTTCAGTTCCTATTTGCTTTATGAATTTGGTAACTGATTGTTATAATTTAGACTGTTGAATGTATATGCAATTATAAATTATGCTTTACACTATAAAAGTCAATTTATGACTAAACTGATTGGGTTATGGAACTCAATCTTTAATTGAGATGTGAAATACAGCATGTATGAAATGTTTAGTTAAGTGATTATGATGTATAAACTAAGAATGATATTGTATGATATGTGATGCATGAAAACTGTTAGATTTGCTGAGCTGTCGAGCTCATTCTTGCAAAATAACCATTTTGCAGGTCAAGGATTCAAGGTAATGATACGTGCTAACTGAATGATAGAGAGCAATATCAATTCCAGAAGATTATTTGCGTTTAGATGAGAAATATAGTTGATGATTTAGATGTATTATAATTGTTATGTTGTAAGTTGATTTGTCTGATATATAATGGATATTGACTTTTAATGTAAGATTTTATATAGAAACTTTGATAAAGTGATTCATAAATAAATTTGAATCAAGGATATGTAATGATAAAGGTTGTGATTTAGGAAAATATAGAAAGAAAAATATAAAAGTTTTAATTATTCCGCATTTTATTAAGTTTAATACCGATTAATGATGTAAAGTTAGAAGTTCGATGTGTTGTTAACGACCCATGTCGAGAGTTGTATTGTATAAATTTTGGGGTCGTTACACAAACTACTACAAATCAATTGGATGAACCTATCCAATTAGAGACACCTTCTGTATAACACCCTATTCATAAATCTGGAAGAGTACCGAAAATACCTGAAAGGTATGGATTCGTCATAGAAGATGACGATGAGGTACGCATCATAGATGATGATGATCCATTGAATTACGAACATGCTATGAGTAGTAAAGTCTTAAAGAAAAGGCTAGAAAACATGAAATCCATGATGGACTTCATATATGAGAACAAAGTATGGACTTTGGTTTCATCACTTGAGGGCATTAAGCCTATTGGGTGTAAATATGTCTTTAAAAGAAATACTGGAGCGGACGACAAGGTAGAGACCTATAAGGCCCGAATGGTTGCAAAATGTTTCAAACAAAGACAAGGAGTTGACTATGATGAAACCTTCTCACCTGTAGCTATGCTCAAGTTCATTCGGATTTTGCTTGCAATTACAGCTTATTATGACTACAAAATCTGGCAGATGGACGTGAAAACGACATTCCTCAATGGGAAACTTGAGGAGGATGTGTATATGACACAGCCAGAGGATTTTGTTTCAACGGTTGGAACAAATCAACTCTGTAAGATGCAAAGATCCATTTATGGATTAAAGTAAGCTTCTCGTAGGTGGAACATCCGTTTTGATGAGATAAGCAAAGAAAGAGTTTGATTTTATCAAAAACGAGGATGAACCATGTGTGTACAAGAAGGTTAGTGAGAGCGCTGTTTCACTCCTAGTATTATATGTTGACAATATATTACTGATATGGAATGATATTCCTATGTTACAATTGATCAAAATTTGGTTATCTAAACACTTCTCCATAAAGGAGTTGGGTGAAGCATCCTATATTTTGGGGATAAAGATCTATAGAGATAGATCTAAAAGGATGCTTTGCCTATCCCAAGGAACGTACATTGACTGGATGCTAAAGAAGTTTAGCATGAAGGATTTCAAGTGAGGTCTCATGCCGATGAGCCATAGAATACATCTCTCCAAGAAATAGGCCCCAAAGATACATGAGAAGAGAGATTGTATGAGTAATATTCCTTATGCATCAACAATAGGATCTATCATGTACGGTATGATATGTACTAGACTAGATGTCGCTTATGCACTTAGTGTAACAAGCAGATATCAGTCGAATACAGAAGAAGAGCACTGGAAGGCAGTAAAAAATATCCTAAAGTACTTAAGAAGTACTAAGGATGTATTTCTTGTCTACGGTGGGTCTGAATTAAAACTAGAGGGCTACACAGACTCATGTTTTCAAACGGACCAAGATGACAGTAAATCTATTTTGGGGTATGTCTTTACCTTAAACGGTGGTGCAGTGAGTTGGAAGAGTTCCAAGTAGCAAACAATTGTTGATTCAGTGACAGAGATAAAGTATATAGCTGCAAGTGAAGCTGCAAAGGAAGTTGTTTGGATGAAAACGTTTGTAGACACTCAAAATTTTGCTTTCCTTGGACTAACCTTTCTGGAGGGTAAAAGCATAATTTTACTTCAAATACAACCCCGAGGTAGGGCAAAGGCATCTTTTCACCACGAAGATAACCTCGTGGAGGAATCAAAGTGCCAACGATGCCCAGACATGACGCGGATAGAACGAGGATCACAAAGATGAGAAAGTGGCCATAAGAAGTCACTACAACAACCATTGAACTGCGTGTTGCTCAAGACGAGCCAATTGATGACCCTCAAAAATAGGAAGATACCTTTCAGCTTACTACATCATCTTCCCGGACTCCGATTTTGCTACTCGGCCTTATTTTGCAGCCTTCTGCAAGGACTTTCTGGAATTTTTGGGTACAGATCACAACTTTCACCAAACCAAGACCGAAGGAACGAACTTTGAGGCAACCAGACCCGTGGGGCCCAGCCTCAAATGTACATGCTCCAGCTGTAGGTACATCTACAGCTGCCTATGGGAGCTTAAACCAGCAGCCAACAGCTCATTTACAAAAAAAAATATTAGAGAAAGAGATTCTAGAGAGAGAAACCCTCGGGTTTGGCATTTCTTCACCACATTTGAGAGATTTAAGCTTAGATCTTGTATACTTTGAGTGTCTAGAGCAATATATAGTGATCCTGAGCCATAAGATGCTTGTTCACACGTCCTCCAAGGTGAAAAACGTTCATTTTAGACACTTTCTTTGTAAATCTTGTTCAAGGCAGAAGGTGATCTAAGTGAACAACGGACGAGGATGCCATCTATAAAAACTGTCTCGAAAAGACTATACAGGGGTCAATCTCTATCCAAGCATTTCTATATATATATATATATAAAGTATGCATCGTAATGAGCGATAATACATCATATAAAATGAACAAGCGAAAAAGACAACATTATATATATCAAAATGAAATACATTATTTTTATATATACATCAATGTTATACCTGTGATACATGTGAAAACTAAAAATAAAAAGTACAGGATAATGGGGCATATACGCCCAATGTTTAACAAAGGCCTATAAAAGAATATCCATATCATCTAGGAAGGTGCTGGAATCATCGAACTGATCAACCTGAGCTAGATCATCCTGAGTCGGCATACCCTGCATATTTGGGTGGTAATGCACATCTTGCATATCCTGACGGTGAGGCATCTCCTCCGTACCCGGGCGATAATCAGAGGGACCCTCTCCATTCATAAAGCCACCAGTACCTGATGATCCGGCCTTATGTCCCTAGGAATCAAAAGTACCAGCTAATGACGGATCCCCACCCAAATGGCAATAGTATGTCGACAGCCTCTCCACCTGATAAGTCAAATCTGCGATTTGGGACTGATGAGAAGGCTCCCCTAAAAGCAAGCGATCCACTCGGTCATCACAATGGACCCTGGAACCATGTCTCCCAAGAAATGGGAAGCTCTGGTCTGAGCTCCAATAGAGCGAGGGTGGCACCAAGCAGAGAAGTCATCCGAGGTAATTGGGGCCATTTGATAGGTGAAAACCCTCATACCCTGCTACAGAAATCTCTGAAATAGGCAGTGCCAAATGTCAAAACCGCTGGGGCGGAGGTAGGAAGAGAAGATGAATCTTGTGACGCCCCAAAATTTGGGTCCCCAGAACCTCGGACTTGGTACATTATGATACATCATTTTTATAACTATTGCGAAAGATATAAACATAAATTGTTTATACAATAACTTTTACAACATAATCCCCAAGGTCTGTAACCTTAACTTAATACCTGCCTTCAATATCCTATACGACATACCATGTCATTTGCATTCAATACTATTACAAGTTTAACCTGCATCCAAATCCAATTTTGGAGTTTGTCTTTGTCTTTGCCTGTATCCGAAGTTTCGTCTAAATCTGAAATGTTTATCATGATATAACAAGGGTGAGAAACAAGTTTGCCCAGCAAGTTTAAGTTCAAATGAAGATATATCATGATTGAAAAGAATAATAAGTTGACAAACTTTCAACAATATAATATTGGTGAAAGAACATGAATCAATTTACATAACTGAATGACCAAGACAATAATGATGAACGGCCAAGAGCATGAACAAATTTAACTGAACCTTAGGGTAATGAAGGTGATCAGCCTTTCATACCTGATGAACATATGCAACATACACTAAGTGCGAATCAATAATCAGTATAGATGTGAATAATTAACAATAATTATTCACGAACGTGCTTTGAAATATAACTCAAAGTTGAATTAGAGAAAACTTGCTTAATTAAAACTATAGTTCGAGAACTTGCCTGAACCGTCGATTACTGTTACGCAATCTATTTTAGCTTCATCTGAAAGACCCAATATTGATAATATCGATCTCTCAATTAGAATAATATCATCACCTATACTACTGTTAATTACAACCGTAATATAACTTAAACATATAAGCACATATCCCTAACAGTCACTAAAACACATAAGATCGGGTATCAAATCAATAGTTAGGGTTTGTTATCTGAATATTAAAGTTCTTAATATAACACTAGGGTTTGCCAATGTTATAGCTTATATGATTCATACTTAACCCCTAACAACATACTGTACACCCATATAATCACAAAATCATATAAGTTTTTTATAATTTAGTAAGTCGACTACCTAATCCAGCAACCTGGATTCAGACTGAATTTCAATTTAGTAAACTATTTTCCAATCCAGCAGACTGGATTCAACTGACCTTCAATCCAGCAAGCCTGGATTCAAACTGATATCCAATCCAGCAAGCCTAGATTCAACTAACCTCTAATCAAGCAACCTGGATTATTCAAACATCTAATCCAGCAAGTCTGGATTCATAAATCCTTCAATCCAGCAACTTGATGGCCAACCAATAAACTAGATTGCAATCCTGCAAGCTCGATTCCCTCTTTTTAACCAAATCATCTTATTATTTTTCCACCCTTTGGCCAAACATATATACACATATTTCATACACAAAAATAATTTTTCAGGAATTTTTCAATTTCCTTAAGTATTTTTCAAAAATCCATTTCTAGTTAATTCCTTAAGAAATTTGCTACATCACGCTGAACTCCAGAAATTTCCAAATCTTGGCGGGATCTTACACATGTTATCGTGAGCCTCCAGTTTAAATTTTGTGGCCATCGGTGTTATAGAATTTCGGTTATAGAGATTTTTGTCGGAAAAATACAAATATTAAAATGGTCATAACTTGGTCAATTTAAGTCAGAATGAGCTCATTTTTGGACACAAGCTACTTTATAACATATATTTTCATGTCCCAAAATATTGGAATTTATTTCATAAATTAAGTGGACGAAACTGTCCCTAGAATTTTTGGACAAATTGCATTTTGGCCTTTTTTAGATTTTACGTCCTTTGCTAATTTCAGTCCACACGAAAATCTATAACATATTTTTCAGTGATTCTACTTGAAAAAGTTAGAAGACTTATAGATATAAGTCCAAAAATTAACTACACTCAAAAATTCAAAATACACTAGGAGATATGGTCGTTTGAATTTCGTATTACGTTTTCTCAAAATTTGATTTTCCAGTTTTTTGTGTTTTCTAAGAAATCTTCCTAGATCTCTTGATTAACCAAACATTAAACATCATAAACCATTATAATACATACTAACACACCTTAAGATCATGGTTCTACCATGATCCGTGATCTATTACACCAAATCCAAGCAAAACATAATTTATACTAAGAAAATCAAGGTTTTCTAACTTTTAAAACATAGTTTTCTTTTTCTTACTTTTGATCTAACTTTTGATCATCAAAAGTGATAGATCTAAACATAACACACGTATTAATATATAGATCTAAGGTTTTAGAGTTTTGAAATCTTAGATCCAAGTTTTGATTAAAAATACACAAAATAAATTGAACAAAATAGTTAAAGCATATACCTTTGTTTATGATTTCTTTCTTCTTCTTCCTAGAGTTTATTTATGGGATTAAGAACACACAAAGCTCTTCCTCTCTCTCCTTCAAGGCTGACCGAAATGATCTCCTCTCTCTCCCTTGGTTTTCTTTTGCTAGCTAACTTGGAGAATGAAATAAAAATGAGTAAACTCTTTATTTTCAAATGAGATGAGTTTATTTATAAGCTAGCAATATGTGTAGATATAACTTATATATCTATACTAAATCTCCCAATATCTTCTATCTTCTCTCCCTTATCTTTAGTAAATCTAAGTATATCTTACCAAATCTCTCCATATCTTTCCATATCTTTACAAAATCTATCCAATATCTTTTCTTTCTATCTCATAATCTTTAGCAAATCTAAGCATATCTTTCCATAGCTTTACAAAATCTATCTAATATCTTTTCTTTCTCTCTCATAATCTTTAGCAAATCTAAGCATATCTAACCAAATATCTCCATATCTTTCCATATCTTTACAAAATCTATACAATATCTTTTCTTTCTCTCTCATAATCTTTAGCAAATCTATGCATATCTCACCAAATATCCCTTAACAATTGGGCTAAAGTCTTGGGCTCCAAATTAATTCTTTTGGGCTTGCTAATAAAATAATTGGGCTATGTAAATTAACATAGTCAACTAATTTTAATTCTATTCTACTCTAATCATTTAATTAGGGTTTCTATTCACTCAATTGTAATTTAATTTCGTTACTTAAATATATTTAATTACTTAACCCAATTAGACTTACTTTAATAAAATTAATTAATTGAGATAATAAACTTAATCTCTTAGGTTAGTAAAAATTTTAAATACTAACATCCTTACATATTATAACCCTTAGGTTATTAAATTTCCATACCTAATATATATTAGGTTACAAGACTTCATTCTTAATTCTCTTTATATGTTAAATAAATATATAAATAATACACCAAACCATATAAGTCCTTCACAAAATTTTTAAATCCATACACTATTTCCATCTAGGTCTTATTATTTAACCTTTATTTAATCATTTAAAATCTTATAAATTCTCGGGTTTTCACAAACCTCCCCAGTGATGCATCTAAAGGCACGCTCTACAAGATAGAGCTCTCAACCTCCATCAAACAAAAAGGGAATCCGACGATTAGACAGATAATACTTAGGTCCTATCGAGAGATCATCCTCAAATCCCTAAGTCAGGTGCTTTGCAGTATAAGGGACCTACACTACTTCAGATGCTGATAACAACTCTAGCTGGAGGCGAGCATGGGTGAAATCCACCGAAACCGGAACCTCTGATAATGTGGATTGATGCCATCTACGACCCTGAGGGTAGGTGTTCAAGCCCAGAACAGTAAGAGGTCGGAGGCAAGGAAGCCTCTCGTAAGCCCATAACTGTCAATTCAAAGAACCCGACATTAATCATGAAAAGGCAAATTAAGATTCAGAGAATCATAAATCGGTCAAGATGACTCACCAAAAGGAATGTGTAGAAGCCGAGCCAAGCATCGGTCACCCCCTCCGAGCACATTCGCATCCCACGAATGAAGATAGTGAATGTGAAAGATCCCCAGTTAAAGTCCCCAATGCGGTCTACATCTCGAACAACCTTTACCAAGCTAAAGGGAACAGTGGAGGAGTTGTTCGCAATGAAATAACCCCTCATGATAGTCAGGAATAGAAGCCGCAAGATGTGATCCCTCTCCACGAAATCATCAGGCAATGTCTCATGCAGAGTACCCTGAGCCGCATCCACCCTCAGAGAGCCTGATCGGATACTGCGAGCCTTGAAGGCCCGCTCCCGAGGAGACAGTAGTGGCGGTAATATGAGCCTCCTAAAGTACTCGGTTCCCAACAAATTGCAAACCAGTAATATACTGCCAATCCATTGGCGTCATCATAACCTCGCAATCTAGCAGATGAAGGGACTAACTCTGATGGAACCATCTCTTGGACAGAGCTCGGAGATAGCCCCAAGGGCAGCGATAGGGAGCAATGGTGAAGAAGGCATGAAAACCCCGAGAATCCACCCGAGCCTGATACTCAAGTGGTGAAGCAACTGGTACAAAGAGAATATACTAAACCAATTACCCCTAGGCAGGGTAAACTCCGGGGCCTGCACGACATCAAGGTTAAAAACTAATTGTTGGCAAGAATGGAGAGTTAAAGTAAATCAATATGGAAAAATTTAGTACCTCGTTCGCCTGCATGTAAACAGACAGATGACAGCTCAAACCAGTGCCCAATAAATCAGGAATAGATACCTGGATACCAGGAAGAAATCTGGGAACAGCAGTAGGATGAACATCAGTCTCAGGGATATCAGCCTTCTCATCCATGTCTCCCCTATCCTCATTAAGAAGACAGTGTACTGACTCTGTCAATCGACAAACCTATCGGGCAATCTATGGAATAGGAATATCTGAAGCGGGCCTCCGAAGGCAAACCCCGGATGAAGCCCTCAGGGAAGAAGAGCTGCTAGGTCTGTCTGACTCCATGCCTAGACAACGAGTTCATGGGAATCAGAATAAGACAAGGTGAGTCTCTATCTTCATTTTATTTTAATATGCAATTGTGATAGCCTAGAGACATTAGACTCCTATGAATTTAATTTGTGTCATAGCATCATGCATGTCCTACACTTGTCTTAAATAGATGCGTACATCATTTTGTCAGAAATATCCTAGCATAGCTAAGCATGCATATAGGATCCTGTCATTTAACTTATGAATTTTTTTTACTAGAGTTTCCTCTATAATATGGACTATCCACGTGCACGTAAGCATGCATTAAACCACCCTATGAGAGTATATCATCACAGCCACGCAATTAAATAGTAATTCAAACAGTTTTTCTAATATATTATAAGAATACATGTCTAGACTAACTATCAAATCAAAATATACTGCATTCACACGGTCCCAATGATGTTACGTAAACATGAATTGCATTATAACATGTCTATCAAGCTATCTGAGCATACACGTTTAATATATTGCGTTTATGAAGAAAGTACGATGAAACACAGTTAAAATATAAAAAAGTTAGATGTAAATGTTACATGTAGTGCGTAGAACGATACGGTGGCGGAATACCCAAAATCAAGCCCGATTTGAGTAAATTTGAGAAGAAGGGTCGAATTCGACAAAGAGAATGATAGAAAAATTGAATCGAATGAACAAATATAAGCCTGCCCGGAGGTATAAGGCAAAACGCGACTAATCTCAGGCACACCTGCTCCATCCACAGGTGTACCTGTGGCTACCTAAGGTAGGCCTCGCGGCTCCCCGTTTGATAAAATACATTTTGAAATGCATTCTTACTGGTCCGAAACGAGGTAGTCATTTAGAAAAGTACCATTTCGGGACATTTTTAAGCCTCAAAAACCCTGAAAAACCTCCAAAAAGGGGAGTAAACCAGGGAAAATCAAAAACCTCGCTGAGGAACGACGGAAGACTAGAAATTCAATCCAATTCACTTTCATCAGTAACCAATCTTGTCATCCACTAGCATTAACCCCAATGAAGGCATTGTCTTAATCCCGATGTATTATCCACTGACATTTGCCCCAGTGAACGCATCAGCTTAACCCTGATGTAGAATCCATTGGCGACAACACCAACGAAGACCTAGGCAGTACCCGATAGTGGCAATGCGATTTGATAATGAGTCATTATGTGATTTGCAATGTGATTTGACAATGAGTCAGCATGCAATGTGCGTTGCGATTTGATAAACAATTCAAAATGCGATTTGCGAAGGTATCGGCTCAACACCGATGTAGAATCCACTGGCATTTACCCTAGTGAAGGTATCGGCTAGACCCCGATGTAGAATCCACTTGCATTTACTGTGACACCCCCAAATCCAGGTACTTTAATTCCACGGGATTTTGTGCTCACTATCAAAATAAAATACAACTACTGCCCATAATAAGGAATGCAAAATAAATTACAACCTTAAATAATTAATAAAATCTTCCTTATCAAAAGGATTACAACCTTGATCAAAATATCCTAGTGTTTGCTAACCTTAACGTTAATAAATAAGTGCGGAAAATAAAACATAACATAATAAAATCAAAGTTTTATTACACATCATAATCAAAACATAAACAAGTCTTCACTTGTTCATCTTGCTCTTGCCCTTACTAGTCGATGGTGCATCAACGCTATCGAGTTTAGCTGCAATGGTTATATAATGAAAGAGTGAGCAAACAAAAGCTCACTTGAAATAACAAATGATAGTGATGACATACACTGAATAACTTCAATTGATTCGAATAATATTTCTTTCATCAATAATAAAGAATTGAGTTTGGAATATAGAATTCATCTGAGGGTCGTAAGACCTTGAACTATGTCCTAGGTTATAAACATTTCTATTTAAAACCTTTAATAGTCGTTAGACAATATGGACTCTTAACTTGTACTTAGGGGGATCAGCCCTTCGTACCATGTATTGTGCACAAACATCTTAACGCTTTCGCATGGTAATCCCCTATTAAATAGGGTTGTTCATCTTAGTATTTACTAACAAGTCCGCACCAAAGAAAGTTTGGTTTGGATAAGCTTAAAGGTAATTTGGAGTTCAAATATCATCAACTAAGGAGTAGTTGAATCAACTTACAATAATAGGAATTCGATAATAAAGAATTTATGAAATACTTATGCTTTAGAATTAAACTTAAAGCATTTGAAAGATACAATCAACCTTGCTTGAACAATTAACTCAAGGTTACATCAATTCAATAATGGACTTCAATAAGTTACTTGCTCAATATAAAAATTATAAAGAATACAATAACTTGCATAAACGTAACAAGAAAGGTTTAGGAAACTTGCTCAATGAAAGAGTATAGTTAGAAGACTTGCCTAAAGTGCAAGCTATAATTTACAATTTACAAATCACTTCCTCAATCGTCCTACACATTACATTACGTTTATAATACCAATTAGTTTTATAACCACTACGTTTAACTGTTGAACTTCTTACTTAAGTTCAACTTAACAACGTGGTTTGTAAACTTGCTAACTAACCACATACGTGAGTCTAAACTCACAACCTGCATATCACACGTGTATAACACTTTAAACTATCATAATCATACTCTATGATAATAATATCTAAGTACACACATAACATGTTAATATGAGACTTCAAATTGTCTTAAACATGTCAAAAATATGTTATCTTATTATTTTATACACTTAACATGTCAACAAATTCATTACATTCAATTAATTCATCAAGTTGGGACCTAAAACACACAACAAAATTTTTCGAACATCATAGATACCAGCTGGGGCGGGTCCATGCCTGTTGGGGCGTTTCCATGCCCGCTGGGGAAGGTCAAGGTGATGATGAAAAGTTCAGTTCGCGAACTGTACAGAGAAAAAGCCTATTTGGCTTATTTCTTCGCACCAAATTCCTATTTTAACTAACACAATGTATATAAAACTTTATGAAAACATAATCTTAAACTTCTAACATGCTTTTAATATACAAAAACACCACAACACATAATCAAAACACTTAATTTCATGATTTTGAAGAAAACACCATTTTTAAGCATTCTTGAAGAAAATTAACACTATGACTTTGTTTTTAAACCAAATCAAACAATTCAAAATATGTTAATTTTGTTTCTTGATTTATTATCATAATCTATGATCAATTTACATAACATATCACAATCAACCACAAATTTTGATAATTTAAAGACTATTTTTCAAAACTAGTTCACTATAAATTGCTATAAACATGATTTCTTTATATTCATCATATTTATATGAATTAAACTACTTAAATACTCATATAAATCATCTATGATAGTTTATATATACAATTAAACATATATAAGCCATACTTACATAAAACACCATAGGATTCAATTTACAAAGAAGTTCTAAAAATATATTTTCATGAAAACAATGGAAGAACATAATTTAGTAACTATGGAGTTAGGATTATACCCTTTCTAGCTTTCAAGGAAGATGATGATGGTGATTCTTTGTTTATAAAATCACAGAGTCTTCTCCTTCTTTCTTTCTTCTTTCTTTTCTTTATCTGCCCTCTCTCTTTCTTTGTTCTTCTTAACTCTATTTTACTCGTATAATAGATATTATACATATAACTGATATAGGTATAATATACATATAATTATAACATAATAACTGATATAATCATAATACCCTTATTAAAGACATCAGTTACTTAGTTTTTGAAAATCAAAAGCAATAAGGCTTTGTTTGGCCAAAACCATTTATTTTCAAAAGTAGATTTTTAGTAGTTAAGGTATCATTTGGTAAAACAAGATTAAAATAGGTGTAAGGGCCTTGTTTGGCAAATCTCTTTAAAACACCTTTATTTATTTTGATAAATTATTTTAACACATAGTTTAAATGTTGCACTTTATTTAATTAAATCCTAACTTTCTAATTTAATTAAATACAAGCTAACACTCATAAATTAATTAAAATTGCCACATAATACTAAATTGCAACACAATTGTAATTCACTTATTAATCATAATTCATGTAACAAATTAGTAAATATTTATAAACAATTACCACATAATATTCATCTAATTTAATTATTCTCAATTAAATTATAACTATACTACATAATTACGTATACATCGATTTAATTAATTATATTGCACTTAACTAAATTACTCCATAACATAATCACATAAATTATTTATCCAACTCAATAAATAAATCAATTAAAATATTTATTTAATTCAATAAATATTTACAATTAAATATACAAAATCTCATTCGTTACAATCTTCCCTCCTTAAAAGGATTCTGTCCCCAGAATCACAATAAATAAATAAATAACTCATTTGTCACATTCTTTCCCCTTAAAAAGATTCTGTCCCAGAATCGATATACAAGAAATTACACAAATAATTGGGGATAGGTTTTCATCATTACATCTTCGAGTTTTCACGTAGCTTCTTCAACACTATGGTTCCTCCAGATTACCTTAACAGAAGGTATCACTTTATTTCTAAGTACTTGTTCTTTTCTATCAACTATCTGAGCAGGAACCTCTTCATAGGTTAAGTCATTATCAAACTGTAAAGGCTCATATTCTATTACATGCTTGTAGTCATGTTTGTACGGTCGCAACACAGAAATATGAAAAATATTATGGATATTATCTAGTTCCGGAGGTAATGCAACCTCGTAAGCTACTTCGCCAACCCTTCGTAGTATCTCAAAAGGTCCAATGAATCGGGGACTCAGCTTCCCCTTTTTGTCAAATTGAATCTTTCCCTTCCAGGGAGATACATTCAGGAAAACGAAGCTTCCTACAGCAAATTCTCGATTTTGACGATGATAATCGGCATACTTCTTCTGTCTGTCTGCAACCAATCTCATTATGATTATCTTGACAATCTCAGCAGTTTGTTGCACCAATTCTGGTCCCAACAATTGTCGTTCACCAACCTCAACCCAGCACAATGGAGTCCTACATTTCTGCCGTACAATGCTTCGTAAGGCGGCATGCCAATACTTGCATGGTAACTATTATTGTAGGCGAACTCCACCAACGGTAGATGATCATCCCAGCTTCCTTTGAAGTCCATAAGGCAAGCTCTCAGCATATCTTCTAGAGTCTGAATCGTTATCTCGCTCTAGCCATCAATCTAAGGATGGTACGCCGTACTCATTCGCAATTGTGTTCCCAAGCATTCCTCTAATCGCTTCCAGAAATTCGACGTGAAACATCGATCGATACTAAAACACCGTGTCTAGAGATAATATCCTTCAAGTACAGTTTCACCAACTAATCCAAGTTGTATCTAATCTTGATCGGTAAGAAATATGTGGACTTCGTTAGTCGACCCACTATAACCCATACTTCATCATAGCCTTTATGAGTCATTGGAAGACCAACCACAAAATCCATCGTCATATGTTCCCACTTCCATTTCGGAATCTCTAGCGGTTGTAGTAATCCACTCGGTCGCTGGTGTTCTGCTTTGACTTTCTAGCACGTTAGACATTTTGCAACGCATTCAGCCATGTCTCTCTTCATATTCGGCCACCAATAATGTTGTCTGAGATCCTGGTACATCTTCGTACTCCCAGGGTGAATCGAATATCTCGAACTATGAGCTTCGACCAAAATCTCCTCTTTAACTTCTGGTACTGGCGGTACCCAGATTCTTCGTTCAAATCATAGCAGTCCATCATTATTAATCTTGAACTTTATCTCTTCACCATCGGTTACTCTCTTCTGGATCTTTTTGCACTCCTCGTTGTGAAGTTGTGCCTCTTTCACCTTGTCTACCAAGGTTGAACAAGTAGTTACTTGAAACAGCTTCTCATCCGATTCCCTCGGATACTTAACTTCCAGTTCCAACTTAGCCATCTCTTCTATTAACTGATCATGATCATTCAATATATTTAACTTCTCCCGACCCTTCCTGCTTAAAGCGTAGGCAACAACGTTAGCTTTACCTGGATGGTAAAGAATCTTGCAGTCGTAGTCCTTGATAAGTTCCAACCATCTCCTTTGACGTATGTTCATGTCTTTCTATGTAAAGATATGCTTCAGGCTCTTATGATCTGTGTATATCTCATACCTCTCTCTATAAAGGTAGTATCTCCAAATCTTCAGAGCAAACACTACTACCGCCAATTCCAAATCATGGGTCGGATACCCTTTCTCGTAGTCCTTCAGCTGACGTGATGCATAGGCAATGACTTTGTCGCTCTGCATCAGCACACAACCTAATCCTTTATGTGAGGCATCGCTGTATACGAAGAAATTTCCTGTACTATCAGACAATGATAACACAAGCGCAGTACTCAATCTCTTCTTCAGTTCCTGGAAACTTTCCTCATATTTTTCCGTCCAAACAAATTTAACAGTCTTACGAGTCAAATTTGTCAATGGATTTGCGATTTTGGAAAAGTCTTAAATAAATCTTCTATAGTAACCTGCCAATCCCAAGAAACTCCTCACCTCTGACGGTGTCTTCGGCTGATCCCAATTCATCATAGCTTCAACCTTCGACGGATCTACTGAAATCCCATCTTTGTCAATCACGTGGCCAAGAAATTATACACATTCTAACCAGAATTCACATTTCAAGAATTTTGCGTATAGCTTATCCTGTCTCAGCGATTCTAATGTCAGCCTCAAATGTTCAGTGTGTTCCTCCTCAGTTTTGGAATAGACCAAAATGTCATCTATGAACACCACTACGAACTTGTCTAGGAATGGCTTAAACACCCTATTCATTAAGTCCATAAATGCAGCTAGTGCATTCGTTAGACCAAATGACATCACCAAGAACTCGTAATGGCCATACCGAGTTCTAAAAGTCGTCTTCGATATATCTTCTCTTCTCACTTTCAACTGATGATATCCACTTCTCAAATCTCTTTTCGAGAAGTATCTAGCACTTTTTAGTTGATCGAAAAAGTCATCGATCCTAGGTAAAGGATACCTATTCTTGATCGTAACCTTGTTCAACTCCCTATAATCAATGCATAGCCGCATCGACCCATCCTTCTTCTTGACGAATAATACTTGCGCTCCCCACGGCGAATTGCTCGACCGAATATACTTCTTGTCCAACAATTTTTGCAGTTGAACCATCAACTCCATCTCAACTAGAGCCATTCTGTATGGGGCTTTCAAAATCGGAGCAGTCCCCAGTGCTAAGTCGATCACAAACTCTATCTCTCTGTCTGGGAGAAGTCCTAGCAAATCGCTCAAAAATACGTCCACAAACTCCCTAACCACTGATATCTCTTCTATCTTCGACTTTCCTTATTAGTATCCACTATATAGGCTAAATACCCCCACACAGCCTTGTTTCAATAGCTTCTTGGCTTGCATAATCGTCAGACAACTCGCTTGTCGCCATAAAATACTACCTTCGATGAAGTCGTAAGGTTCATAGACTTCTTCTGGCAATCAATTCCAGCACCATGGTTAAACAACCAATCCATACATAGTATAACATCAAACTCCCCAAGTTTTATCGGAATCAAAGCTACCCTCAATTCATAACCCTTAATGTCCAATCTACAGTTCTTGTAAACAAAACTAACAGGAATAACCTCCCTATTCGCAATCTCTATGTTCAAGGGGTAAACTAATTCTTCTTTTGGTAAGTCTAAAGTCTTTGCAAATTCATCAGATATGAATGAACAAGTAGCACCCGAATCAAATAATACATATGCATTTATACTATTGGCCAGAATAATTCCTGACACCACATCCTTTGGCTGCACAACATCCTGCACCATCATGTTGAATATTCTGGCAGTGGGTCGAACCGCCTGCAGTGGTCCAACGATAGTCAAAGTACTGCCGCTGCCATTTCCTCCATTTCTTGCTGACCCTCCTGTTGGTTTCCTCGGGCAACTTCGAGCCATGTGATCCTTAGATCCACATGTGTAGCAAGCTCCCTTCTTTGGGTTCGGGCAATTCGCCATAGTTAAAGCATACCCGCCTCCCCTTCAGACACACTCCAGTGTGATTCTTCCCGCATGTCACACATGCTTCAATCATTCTCTTCTACTGGCTTGCTTGTTGACTCCCAGCAGAAGTGTTGTCGTTCCACTTCCTCTTCTGGTTGTTAGCACCGCTACCACCAGCTTTGTTTTTTTGTCACATTCTTCTTCTTCTTCTTCTGATCCTGGTTGTATTTTATCACCGCATCGCTTCCACCTTCAGCGAAGATGGCCTTTTCCAGTACAGCTACAAACGTATTCAGTTGGAACATGGAGACCTTGCTGTAGAGCCAGGGCTTCAATCCCTGCTCAAACCTTCTCGCCTTCCTCTCTTCAGTACTCACCTGGTACGTCACAAACCTAGTCAGCTAGTTAAATTTTGCGGCGTACTCCGGCACGGTCATCGTTCCCTATTTCAGCTTTAGAAACTGAACCTCCATCTGATTCTGCGAGCTTATAGGGAAGTACATTTCAAAGAACATCTCTTTGAAACGATCCCACGCTATAACACCCTCTTCTTCTCTAGTCTTGTTGTCCTGCCACCAGAAACTAGCTTCCGACTTCAGCGTGAATGTCGCGAAATCCGTCTTCTGGTCATCATTTACTCTAGCCACATCAAAGACCTTCTCCATCTCCATTATCCATGTTTGGGCCTCTATCGGATTCACCGATCCCTGAAATTCTGGCGGTCCTACTGCCTTAAATTCCTTAAATGTCGTGCCTTGGACTTGCGGCTGATTCGCAAGCGCTCCTGTCAGCAGGTTCACCAATTGTTGAACCGAATTGAGGTTAGTCCTATCGTTGTTGTTGTCGTTGTTATTAGTAGATCCCTCTAGGTTTTGACGTGTAGGTCTTCTTCTAGGAGGCCTCTCTCTGTTAAAATATACTTTTATTAGATCCTTTACTCATTTCTTAAATATTCAAGTTCATGCTTAAACATTTAAATAACATAATTTATATTTGAACACATAGTACATCAATAAACTTCGATATTTTATTCATTCATAGTTTTTTTAAATATAGAATAGATAGCATCTCTGCTATTACATCATCTTTCCTGAACTGAATAACTTACAGGATTACATCATTGTCTTATCCCATTATTATCTCAAATTCTGGGATTTACATTTATTTATATATAAAGAAACACATAATTAATGACTCTACTATCTAGGCATGTTAAGACGTCGCACAGCCTCTCTACGTTCTTCTTCCATCACCCGAAACACTGTTCTATGATCCATCATGTACCACAGTAAATCCTTGAACTAAGCTGGGTAATAGAAGACACGATCCTGGGCCCTATCTATAGCCGAATGGAAAGCATAGTCTGTCTCCCTCAACTTGGCCTTCTTCACTTGAACCTCGTCTTTAGCTCGATCTGCACGTTGAGTAGCCCTCAAGCTCTTTTCCTCAGCTCTGGCACGCTTCGCTGACTCCTCTTGGATGTCGTTCTTCAGCTTCGCTAGCTCGACAAGTGCATCATCTCTGTCACTTTCGCGTGGACTATATCCCACTTCGCGTTTCCAAGCTCATCGTCCAGCTCTTGAATTGTCTCATCTCTTTGTTGTATTGTAGTCCAACTCTCATCTACCAATTCCTCAAGCTCTCCGACTCGACCATGTAGCTCCACATTGCGGTCAAAGATCTCCTCGTACATCTCAGCGCTAGTCGAGTGAGGTGGAAATTCCTCTTCAGGATCCTCCTCCTCTTCCTCTGACTCATCCTCATCATCTCAGTCAGATACTAGCTCATGCTCCTGACCAACTACGGTGATCAATGGTGATGGCTCTCTCTGAACCAACTGTTCCCAGACAACCTGGATGTCTCTGGGCTCCTCGTCCCTAGGCATCTGGGGTAACTCCTCCCTAGCCTGACTGGACTATCCGACATTCGTCATCCTGAAAACAAAATTTTAAAGTTTAATTATTATGTGATATCGATCGATACTCTTCGTGTACATAAACGTAAACACATAGCACATAAGGTAGTTTATTATCTTTATCTATCAACACTATCTTTTCGATCTCCTACAAGGATCCTGCCTAAGGTTTCCCCACCTAAGGTTCATAACCTAAAGAACTGCTCGGATACCAACCAGTGACACCCCCAAATCCGGGTACTTCAATTCCACGGGATTTGGTGCTCACTATCTAAATAAAATACAAGTACTGCCCATAATAAGGAATACAAAATAAATTATAACCTTAAATAATTAATAAAATCTTCCTTATCAAAAGGATTACAACCTTGATCAAAATATCCCAGGGTTTGCTAACCTTAACGTCAATAAATAAGTGCAGAAAATAAAACATAACATAATAAAATCAAAGTTTTATTACACATCAGAATCAAAAAATAAACAAGTCTTCACTTGTTCATCTTTCTTTTGCCCTTACTAGTCAATGGTGCATCAATGCTATCGACTTTAGCTGTAATGGTTATATAATGCAAGAGTGAGCAAACAAAAGCTCACTTGAAATAACAAATGATAGTGATGACATACACTGAATAACTTCAATTGATTCGAATAATATTTCTTTCATCAATAATAAAGAATTGAATTTGGAATATAGAATTCATCTGAGGGTTGTAAGACCTTGAACTATGTCCTAGGTTTCTAGTTAAAACCTTTAATAGTCGTTAGACTATATGGACTCTTAACTCGTACTTAGGGGGATCAGCCCTTCGTATCATGTATTGTGCACAAACATCTTAACGCTTTCGCATGGTAATCCCCTATTAAATAGGGTTGTTCATCTCAGTATTTAATAACAAGTCCGCACCAAAGAAAGTTTGATTTGGATAAGCTTAAAGGTAATTTGGAGTTCAACTATCATTAACTAAAGAGTTGTTGAATTAACTTACAATAATAGGAATTCGATAACAAAGAATTTATGAAATACTTATGCTTTATAATTAAACTTAAAGCATTTGAAAGATACAATCAACCTTATTTGAACAATTAAGTCAAGGTTACATCAATTGAATAATGGACTTCAATAAGTTAGTTGCTCAATATGAAAATTATAAAGAATACAATAACATGCATAAACATAACAAGAAAGGTTTAGGAAACTTGCTC
This sequence comes from Panax stipuleanatus, assembly GCA_020205555.1. Lineage (NCBI taxonomy): Eukaryota > Viridiplantae > Streptophyta > Magnoliopsida > Apiales > Araliaceae > Panax > Panax stipuleanatus. Next base: position 106,344,902 of record CM035116.1, read on the forward strand.
AATGAAAAAGTATAGTTAGAAGACTTGCCTCAAGCGCAAACTATAATTTTCAATTTACAAATCACTTCCTCAATCGTCCTACACATTACATTACGTTTACAATACCAATTAGTTTTATAACCACTACGTTTAACCGTTGAACTTCTTACTTAAGTTCAACTTAACATTTGTAAACTTGCTAACTAACCACATACGTGAGTCTAAACTCACAACATGCATATCACACATGTATAACACTTTAAACTATCATAATCATACCCTATAATAACAATATTTAATTACACACATAACATGTTAATACGAGACTTCAAATTATCTTAAACATGTCAAAAATATGTTATTTTATTGTTTTATACACTTAACATGTCATCAAATTCATTACATTCAATTAATTCATCAAGTTGGGACTTAAAACACACTACAAAATTTTTCGGACATCATTGATGCCTGTTGGGGCGGGTCAAGGTGATGATGAAAAGTTCAGTTCGCGAACTGTGTAGAGAAAAAGCCAATTTGGCTTATTTCTTCGCACCAAATTCCGATTTTAACTAACACAATGCATATAAAACTTTATGAAAACATAATCTTAAACTTCTAACATGTTTGTAATTTACATAAACACCACAACACATAATCAAAACACTTAATTTCATGATTTTGAAGAAAACACTATTTTTAAGCGTTCTTAAAGAAAATTAACATTGTGACTTTGTTTTTAAACCAAATCAAATAATTCAAAGCATGTTACTTTTGTTTCTTGATATATTATCATAATCTATGATCAATTTACATAACATATCACAATCAACCATAAATTTTGATAATTTAAAGACTATTTTTCAAAACTAGTTCATTGTAAATTGCTATGAACATAATTTCTTCATATTCATCATATTTACATGAATTAAACTACTTAAATACTCATATAAATTATCTATGATAGTTTATATATACAATTAAACATATATAAGCCATACTTACATAAAACACAATAGAAATCAATTTACAGAGAAGTTCTAAAAACATATTTTCATGAAAACAATGGAAGAACATAATTTAGTAACTATGGAGTTAGGATTATACCCTTTCTAGCTTTCAAGGAAGATGATGATTGTGATTCTTTGTTTATAAAATCACAGAGTCTTCTCCTTCTTTCTTTCTTCTCTCTTTTCTTTCTCTGCTCTCTCTCTTTCTCTGTTCTTCCTAACTCTATTTTACTTAACGTATAATAGATATTATACATATAACTGATATAGGTATAATATACATGTAATTATAATATAATAACTAATATAATCATAATACCCTTATTAAAGACATCAGTTACTTAGTTTTTGAAAATCAAAAGCCATAAGGCTTTGTTTGGCCAAAACCATTTATTTTCAAAAGTAGATTTTTAGTAGTTAAGGCATCGTTTAGTAAAACATGATTAAAATAAGTGTAAGGGCCTTGTTTGGCAAAACTCTTTAAAACTCTTTTATTTATTTTGATAAATTATTTTAACATATAGTTTAAATGTTACACTTTATTTAATTAAATCCTAACATTCTAATTTAATTAAATATAAGCTAACACTCCTAAATTAATTAAAATTGCCACATAATACTAAATTGCTACACAATTATAATTCACTTTTTAAGCATAATTCATGTAACAAATTAGTAAATTTTTATAAACAATTACCACATAATATTCATCTAATTTAATTACTCTCAATTAAATTAGAACTATACTACACAATTACTTATACATCAATTTAATTAATCATATTGCACTTAACTAAATTACTCCATAACATAATCACATAAATTATTTATCCAACTCAATAAATAAATTAATTAAAATATTTATTTAATTTAATAAATATTTACAATTAAATATACAAAATCTCATTCGTTACATTTACCCCAGTGAAGGTATCGGCTCCACCCCGATGTAGAATCCACTGGCATTTACCCCAGTGAAGGTATCGGCTCAACCCCGATGTAGAATCCACTAGCATTTACCCTAGTGAAGGTGTTGGCTCAACCCCGATGTAGAATCCAATAGCATTACCCAAGTATAGGTATCGGCTCAACCCCGATGTAGAATCCACTGGCATTAACCCCAGTGAAGGTATCGACTTAATGTGATGCCCCCAAATTCAGACCCTCGTATCTCGAATTCGGTGCATTACGTGCTAATACTAATAACATACTAATAATAAAATACTGCTCTACCTTAACTAAAATATTTTAGGGAAAGCAAGAATGAGCAACAAGTTTGCTCAGCAAGTAATATAGCAATAAGGGTAAGAATAATTACAAAGCTTTATAATATCAAAGATATGATGTCAAGCAATAACTCAAGAGTTCAAAGAATAATGTTGTAAACAAAGATATATCAATAGTTCCTAAACTATCCTTTGAAATGTAAACCGAAGGTCATTATAGACCGAAGCATTTATCGAAAGGTTCAAAGGTGTCAATGTTTTCTAAAAGATAAGTTTGATACTGAGCAGTCACTAAGGACTAAGAACTCTTGCTAGAATTAACAGTGTTTAACTGAAAATTCGATATAAACAAGTACAACAGGTGATCAGCCTCAAGTACCCTACATTATGCATAATATTCACATATTATTTGTGCGCACGTCGGTCTCTCGACGGATATATAGTTTCCCTTCAATGAGGGTTGTTCATCTTAGTCAATTTATAAGATTCCTCACCAAGCAATTGGTTTGGATCGCTTTCAAAATCATGACATGGGTCTAGCCGAATCAAATGGCGTAGACAACTTTTATAATGTATATGAGAATAATTTATAAGTTCAATACTCGCAACATAGTTCAAAGAATATAAACAGGCTTTAAATTAAGTTATGAAGTTTTAATTTATAAGACAAGAATCATGCTATCAGTTGTTTACTCGTACGATTAATCATAGTATAAGCTTAAGTAGTTCTCAATAAAGAGTAAGGTTAGGAACTTGCATAATCACTAATGTCCTCGCATAAAGTAAATGCATAGGTTAGGATACTTGCCTGAGTCGTTAATTAATTTTGACTTTGACTTCTTATCCTTTGATTAACCTATTGTTATCGTAACGGATAATCTCTATCAACACATAAACACATAAACCAAAATCGGTCTAATCACACTAGCCTTAGGTATCTAAGACTTCTCAAAACAATTATATATTATTTCTCTAATCATTATCTCTATCACTCTATCATTAATATGGTACTTTATTATTATCTGAGTAATTCCCTTAATTTTAATTAGGGGTATTCATATTAATGTCTCATTGCTTCACAATTAAATAATCTTTGAAAGTATTTTATTATTTAATAATATTATTCTCAAATAAAATGTTTATTAATGTCACTTTAATTGTTCATACTTTATACAATTAAAAATAGTCTTCATTATTATCAATTGGTCTAAGTCTTATTGTTTTACAATTAAGTATTATCTTAATTGTTTATTCGTTTCACAATTAAAACCTTATTTAATTTTAATTGTTTATACTTTAAGAATGTTAGATTATTTATCACTTATTGAATTACAATTAAAATTATTTTAATTATTTAATATTCTTTAAGTCAAATAATTCTTTAACTTTTAAATTCTAAATTGCATTTAATTAACTCATAATTAAATTATTTTAATTGTTTAATTATCTTTGATTAATAAAATCTCTTAATATTAATCAAATTAAGTATTATTATTAGTTAGTTAATTATTATTATATTTTTAGAAAAATTAAGTTTCTGATCGGGTTTGACCCGACCCGACCCGGTTTGACCCGGATTCTGGTCAACTGTGAAATAGGCCTGGCGCTACAGCGCCAGGTTTAATACTACAGCTGGTGTGACAATTCGATTTATTTATAAGATTTAATGATTAAAATAAAGGTTAAAGGATAAAACCTAGATGAAAATTTGAGAAATAATTTAAAATTTTTAAAGAAGAACATATATGGTTTACTATTCGAATGAGAATAGAGAATATATGGGTTACAAAATTTCTAAACCCTAAAAATAGAGTTATATGTATGTGAAGGAATATTAAGAATAAGGTTATATAACCTAATATATATATATATATATATATATATATATATATATTAGGTAGGTTAATTAAATATTCTAAGAGATTTATTTTGTACATCTTAAATAATTAACTTTATAACCTAAGTAAAGCAAGTCTAATTGGGTTATGAAATTAAAGATATTTGAGTAAGAAATTTATTTACAAAGGTGTGTAATGGAACCCTAATTAAATGATTAGGATAAGAAAAAAATTGAGGAGTATGGAACTAAGTTGATTTTATGATCCAAGGAATTAAATAAGTAGCCCAATTGTTTATTTAAGCATTAAACTTGTAGCTAATTTGAGTTAAGAGCACTTAAGTTATTAAACTAGCCCAATATTTCATGTATGGGACAAGTATTATGATGGCCCAAATTGATTTTGTAGAGGAAGGCCCAAGTTCATTTTGTTAGTAAGAAATTTAAGAAAAAGTCCAAGCCCAAAAATAATTAAAAGGGTGGCCCAACTTTTAGCCCAAGTGGGAGGGGGCATTTTAGACATTAAGTAAACTAATTAAGGCTTTAAAAGAAAATAAATTTGGACAAAAGGAGAGCTAGTGGACAGATTGCACAAGGAAGGGAAAGGGAGATGGATTTAATGATTGTAGTTACTTTAGTTGGTAGGTTGCTTTATAGGTGTCATTTAATGGGTGGAGACAACACTTTAACTCTTGCTTGCAAGAAATAACTTACTTTATGAGAGAGAGAGAGATGTGTAAGCATGTGATGAAAGTTTTAGAAATATATCATATTTCTATATTTTTATTTTAAACAAAACACAAATATCATTTTGTCTCACTTTATTTTCTTAAGCTAAGAAAGAGAAAATAAAAGAGCAAAAGAGAAACAAGAGAGAGAAAGGAGAGTTCGGACATGTAGAGAGGAGAGAGGAGGAGAGTTTTAGTAGTTTCATAAGTTCCTAAATCAATCTTAGGAAGAAGAAGAGGAGAATCAAGCTAAGGTATAAAGAAATTCCTACTTATTATAGTTTAATTTCTCTTTGTTTGATTTAAGTTTTGATCTTTGTAAAGTTATGATTTTGAGCTCAAAAACCTTGGTGCAATGTATTTAATAGTATTTGAAGTTTATATCTAACCCTTTTATGGATAAAAAGTTGGATCCAAACTAAGAAATGGGAATTAGGTTTTTCAAAAGTTATAAAATTTAATTTTTTTAGCCTTGGTTGTGTCTAATTTTATGATTGGTGATTTTTGGCGAAATAGATCATGGATCATGATAGATCCATGAATATATGATGTATTGGTATGAATTATGGTGATTGATGATGGGTTATGTTAATTATTATGTGAGAATATGGAAGATTTCTTAGAAATCACAAAAACTGGAAAATCAGATTTTTTAAAACGCAACATGAAATTCAACCGACCATATCTCTCTTAATATTTTGAATTTTTGAGTGTGGTCAATTTTTGGAGTTAGATATATAAGTCTTCTAACTTTTTCAAGTGGAATCATTGAAAAAGGAATTATAAATTTTTGTGTGGACTGAATTTAGTAAAGGAAGCAAAAGCTAAAAATGCTAAAAAAACATTCTGCCTAGAATTTGTAGGGGCTGTTTTGGTAAATTAATTTATGAAATAAATTCTGATCTTTTGGGAATGAAAATATATGAGATAAAGTAGCTTGTGTCCAAAAATGAGCTCATTCCGACTTAAATTGAGCAAGTTATGACCATTTTAATATTTGCGTGTTTCCAACGAAAATTGCTATAACCGGAGTTCTATAACTCCGATGGCCACGAAATTTAAACTGGAAGCTCACGTTAACACTTGTAAGATCCCGCTAAGAGTTGAGAATTTCTGTAGTTAAGTGTATGGTAGCTAATTTCTTAAGGAATTAACTATAAATGGATTTTTAAAAAATACTTAAGGGAGTTGAAAAATTCCAGGAAAATAGTTTTTGTGTATGGATTATATGTATATATGTTTAGCCAAAGGATAGAAAAATAATATATTATTTTGGTATTTTATTAAAAAGGGTATTTCAGCTTCGTGAAATGAACAATTCAGGGTGCTGAAATGGAAACTAAAATGTCTGGAAGAGGAGTCAGTTTGGTTTTAGCTTGCTGAAATGGAAACTGAATAGGTTAGGAAGAGAAGACAGTTTGGTTTTAGTTTACTAAAATGATATATTAAGTCTTTTAAATTCATAAATATTTTACCGAGTTATAATAATAACTTATAAATGAACGAGTAAGTGTTAAGTCTAAGGTAGTGCAATCGTACCCTTTAATGGTTGATATATAATAGCTGGGCTAAACGACTCATTCATATAGGGAAAGTATATAAGAATTAGCAACTGATCTAACTCACTGTGAAAACAGTGTAGAAGAGATGAAAACTAATTTGTTAGTTGTTTGTGGGAAACCACTCAGTATACTATATTGAATACTATTAAAGAATCGATGTGTGCTAGGTTTAGACTTGTAAATAGGTATGGTGTTAAGGATTATAATATTTGATTATGTGGTTAAGTGTCAGATGATTTACTTTTAAAGTAATAGTATTATGGGATAAGTATGTTATACTAATTGAAAGATCAATCTTATAACTGATAGTTCTTTTCAATAAAGCGATTAAATAAGATTGTATAGCAGTAATCAACTATACAGGCAAGTTCTCTAACTCAAACTCGAGTTGTTAATGTAAAGCATGTTCGTGATTAATCATTGTTGATTATATTACATCTATTATTTATTGATTCGCACGTTGTGCTTGTAGTATATGTTCATCAGGTATGAAAGGCTGATCACCTTCATTACCATATTGTTCAGTTGAATTTTTTCAAGTTCATTGTTGGCTATTCAGCATTATTGATTCATGTTCTTTCACAATTCTTATATTGTTGAAAGTTTGTCAGCTTATTATTCCTTTTCAATCATGATATATCTTCTTTTGAACTTAAACTTGCTGGGCAAAATTGTTGCTCACCCTTGCTATATCATGATAACTATTTCAGATTAAGACGAAACTTCGAACACAGGTAAAGGCAAAGACAAGTTCCAGGATTGGATTATTGTACAATTAAAATTGTAATAGTATTGGACGCAAATGGCAGTGTATGTCGTATAGGATATTGAATACAAATAATCAGTTAAGGTTAACAGACCTTCGGAATTATGTGTAAAAGTTTATTGTATAAAAAATTTATGTTTATATCTTCTGCAGTAGTTATTTAAATGATGTATCGTAATGTACCTTGTCCAAGGTTCTGGAGACCAGGATTTGGGGGCGCTACATTTGGTATCAAAGTTGTAGGTTATAAACCTTAGGTAGGGTTGCCTTAGGCTATAACCGCAGATATGAGGAATAGGAATAAACTCAAATAGAATTTAAGTGATAAGAGATAAATTCAGAAAGTTCATTATTAAGATAAGAAGATCGTAAAATAAAACGATCACAACGTGATTTGATAAGATCATAGGAGGACATATGATAAATTTTTTGATTGAAAACTTTATAGCATAATTGTTGTACGACAGTTGTACTATGAAATTGTACAATGAAAACTCAGGAAAGAGTTATAGAATTATAGATACGGATTAAATGAAATTCGTATTGAGTAAAAAGGGAGCTAAGATTATATGGGATTTCGATTGAGGACTCATGTGATAGCTGAGTTGTACAAACCTTTGTATGGGCGGGGGTTTTGTGCTTGGTCTAACGACTACTTAGTTTATCACATTGATAATCATTGAAATGTTGGTGTCGTGCTATTCACTATATGTATGTTGAGAAGGTGATTCTTTTCTCATGTGTATAACAAATAGGTAGAGAATATATAAGATTAGGTGCGAGTTCTTAAAACTCATACTTGTGGTAAGTTTGTGACTCATAATCGTATGGTACGTTTTTGAACCCCTAAGCGTATGGACAGTTCCTAATTAGTTCTTGAACTATGTATTGCTAGGATAAGTTCCTAAACTTATATTATTGTGGAAAGGTCCTGAACTCATAACGTGTGGTATGTTTGATGAACTATAATGGGGTATAGAAAAGTGGTGGATGAAGAATTGAGGATTTTTGGTGTATTAAGTTTTAGGTATGATAGAAATAGATAGAATTATTAAGCAATGGATCATTGGAGAAATTGAAGTTGATAATGGAAGCATAGGTATTCCAAATTTTCTAGCTGTGCTAGACTACAAAATTTTTGAAATCAAGCTAAATTCGCAATGATGTGCCTTTTTGAAATAAAATGATTTTTTGTTATCTTCAAAACATGGTGACAAGGGTGTGGAGATGCACTTCGAGCCATTATCACATCGTTACCTGTTGCGGCATGATAACACCAAAAATGATTTTTCAAAGGGTTTTGAACTGTTTAAAGAAGAGTCTATGCTAATTGTTTCGGCTAGACAAAAAAATAATTTGAAATATCAAAATGTATCTTATATATTATCAATGCATCATGAAACCTGGTGCAAAGATGATAAAAATGATGGAGTCATTAAAGCAGTATTACCTAGTGTTGGATGTGATCTAAAGATCGTCAGCCCACTATAGTATATTGTATTATGGCAAAGTCACAAAAATGACGGAATCCTCAAACGTACTGTAAATACAGTGCGGTATCATGACGTCATAAAATAATTTTTAGAATTTTAAAGAAAAGCCAAGTGACAATTAAATTTGGCCAGACACATGTTTTGATTGATGTTCGAACTATTGGTATATGTCTAAAGCTATTTGATTCAGCTAGACAAATGTTTATGAAAATTCAAGTATCTCTTCGAGAACTTATCCCGAACCATATTATTTTGATTCGGACTCCAAGCTGTTCCCCAAAAAATGGCGATATATTGGTTGGATAACGTACATTCCAATCATTGAACGCATACAGTCGCTTAGATAATTAAGGCCAGTGGTAGTTTACCTTCTTCGTGATTGTAAACATGCCTACTATTTGATTACGGTGAATACCGTTAAACCCGAGAGTTCATGATCTATATGACCCTCACTATAATTTGAAAAGTTTTTTTTAACTCCTTAGAGAGAAGTCTGGGTAGAATGTGATGATAGAATAGTTTCTCATAGAAGAAAGCCGTATGTACTCATTAAATGAAAATAAAATTAGATAAAGGTTAAGTTGAAAACTTAGTTTTGATGAGTAAAAGGAGTAGGGATTAGTAGGCTGTAATTTCGAGGACGAAATTCTTAGAAGAATGGGTGAATGTGACAACCCTAAAATTTATAAGATTTTAAATAATTAAAATATAGGTTAAAGGATAAAACCTAGATGGGAATTTGAGGAATAATTTAAAATTTTTAAAGAAGAAACTATATGATTTACTATTCAAATGAGAATAGAGAATATATGGGTTACAAAATTTTTAAACCCTAAAAATAGAGTTATATGTATTTGAAGGAATATTAAGAATAAGGTTATATTGTAATATCCGAGATTATTATGTCATTTAACAATTATCAATAAACGAATTTATGTAAAATTCTTGTGTGTTTTCTTTTATTAGATGTATATGTGTTATACATACATGTGTTATTTTATGATATGTGATGAGGAGTATTTAAATGGTTGGTTCAGTTTTATTCAACTATTTAAATTGGTTAAGTATGGAATTAATTCTATTAATTTCGTGGGATGGCTTTAAAGTATGAGTTTGAGTTCGGAGCGGAATTTAGAGACGCGAACTGCGTATTTGACTCCGGAACGTCGAAATTAGTCAGGATAGACTGTAACCACAAAATTGTGTCACGGTTGACTTTTTGGTCAAAGTCAATCGGTTGACTTTCTCGGGTAAAAAGTCAACTACAAAATTTCAGAGATGAATTGGACGAAACGGATAGTCCCATGACGTCCAGAACGTCGACTTTAGTAGGAATCGATATAAGTATTGCAACGTTTGGCTACGGAGGGCAAAATGGTCAAAATGGCTTATTAATTAATTTAATAATAATATTTTAAATGGAATGGCAGCTGTGGGGACCTTGTGATTCACGAAATGGGATAAGGGGGAGGGAGTATACGTATATTGCAAAATAAGGGAGTACTTCATTTTATTCCTTAAACCCAAAATCCTTTCATTTTCTCTAACTCCCACATTCTTCTTATTAATTAACTAAACTAATGTATTAGATTAATGTGTGTGTAACTGATGGATTGGAAATGGAAGAGGTGTGGAATTCAAGTGCCAAACTTGTATATATATACACCAAATCCAAGTTTCCTTTTCTCTTTTGTTAAAAGCTTCCAATATAGAGAAATTAAGAGAATGAGAGTTGAGAGTCTTCGAAGATTTTTGGAAATTTGCAAAGCCTAAACAAGCAAGGAGGGAAGCAATTTCGAATTTCTTGTTCAAAGAATAACATTCGAGGTAAGCCATGAACTTAGTTTTTATGTTTTTGAAAAAACTAGTGGAAAAGTGCATGAATAATCATAGTAAACGATTTGTTGTGACTTTGTGATGCCATGATATTACCTATTTCTGCTATGTGGTTGTTAAGAATGAAAATTCTGGTATTAACATGCTTCAATTACGTAGAGAATTAAAGAATTCGAGTTTACATGCTAAGTGTTCGATGAAATGTCTCTTACATGCCAAGTGGATCAAATCATGGAAATTTGTTAGAGTTAAATGTTGTGTTATGTGCAAACATGTTAGTGTAGATGATCTGGAGAGTATGAGCCTTTAGATTGCATGCTAGAATCAAAAACATGGATTTTTGTCGAATTGAACTAAACTAGAATCTGTGACTTTTTGGGTTTTTCGGAGCCTTGGATTCATGGTTTCTGTGACCCGTTTGTGGTAGGTAATAATTTTATAAAATAGTATGTTGTATAAAGTCCTATCTGTCCAAATTTCAAAGGAATCAGGAGTTATATTGAGCAAGATATGAAATTCGTTAGCTAGCATGTTGGTAATAAAATCTACAGAAAATTTGGGTTTTCTAGAATTTTTCTAAGTATGAAAACCTGTTCTAGCACGCTTTTTAAGGCAGCCGGTGTATGGTTTTAACATGCTAGTTTTTGGTATGTGTTATTTTTGTAAAATACTATGCTATATGAAGTATGTTGTGCCCAAGTTTCATGGTCATATCATGTATGGTTTAAACGAAATTAAATTGCAAAGTGGGCTGCTCAAGATGCTAAAAAATTTCTGGGCACTAAGAGCAGCGCAGCTGCGCCGCTCATCAGGCTTGTGCCTACGCAGCTGCGCCGGTCCGGGTCGGTCTGGGTAGGGTTTGATCCTGGTCGGGTCTGGTCGGCCGGGAAAAATTCCAGAAACTTATTTTTACTCAGATTCTCATATTGAACCACTTTACCTATATGACGCAACATGTTATATGATTGAATTAGCTTGATGATAGCATACGTGGTAGTTTAATAATGAAATTAAAATAAAAGAAAATCCTTTTCTTTCGAATTAGAGTTCAAAAACCTAATGGCTTAACGTGACACATATGATTAGATTACGTGAAGGCTAATTGCTAGCGTTAACGATAGCAGACGTATCAGGCAAGTTTCTTAACCCTATTTTCATTGAGAAATTATTTAATCCTTACTCATTTGATTGCAGCGAGGGTAAGTCTCAGGCTTGTGATTATTTAATTATTCGTACAAGTTCCTTTGTCGTAAAATTCTACAACTTCAATTATTTTGCGAAACGTTATTGATGATTATCCAGTTATTAATTCAACTGTTATGCTGTAAAGTTCTTATTCCTTTAACGAACTGTTTCTAAGTATGCTTCTTGGCCTTTTGTTTCGACTAGTTATTATTGATGAAAATGATATAATTCAAATCTTTTGAAGCTATTTAATGTTTACTAATCCAAATTGCTTTGGTGCGGTCTCGCATGAATACTAAGATGAACAACCCGAATAAACGGGCAAACAGATGTCGGGCATATAGTCCAATTTATGCTTATGCAGTTTAAACTTTATACTTGTGCACAATGTAGGGTACGATAGGCTGATCACCTGGAGTACTTGCAGAGACCGTTTGCAATCTATTTGATTGTTAAACCGTCTGATGGTTTTCAATGAAACAAAGTAATGTTCAGGGTATTCAACACCCCTTAGTAGGATATTGAGAATTCTTAAACTCTTATCTTTGATATTCTTGTTTAACACTTGATAATTCTTTCAACTGTTGAGATATAGCCATACAGATGCTTTTACTCCTGATGTATGTTTTCAAACTACTTTATATACTTGCTGGGCAATTTGTGCTCATTCTTGCTTAAACCTTTCAGTTAAGGATGAGAAGGCTGAGGGCTCGAACAAGGACAAGGGGAAGTCTAAGATGAAATGTTGAGAGTTGTTTATGTAATAAGTTTATATTTCCGTATATGATGTTATGTAGCGATAAACGCTAAGTTAAGTTTCAGTTTATTTATGGTTGTAAAGACTTGGGATTTTATTTGAATAAGTATGTAATAGTTATTACTATTATTATTATTTCTGGAGTTTATGTAGTTAGATGATGATGTATGTTGTACCATGAGCACCAGGTCCTGTAATCGATGTTACACAGAATTGGGGGCGGCACATATATAACCTAATATATATTAGGTAGGGTAATTAAATACTCTAAGAGATTTATTTTGTACATCTTAAATAATTAATTTTATAACCTAAGTAAATCAAGTCTAATTGGGTTATGAAATTAAAGATATTTGATTAAGAAATTTATTTACAAAGGTGTGTAATGGAACCCTAATTAAATGATTAGGATAAAATAAAAATTAAGGAGTATGGAACTAAGTTGATTTTATGGCCCAAGGAATTAAATAAGTAGGACAATTATTTATTTATACATTAGACTTGTAGCTAATTTGAGTTAAGAGAACTTAAATTATTAAACTAGCCCAATATTTTATGTATGAAATAAGTATTATGATGGCCCTAAATTAATTTGTAGAGGAAGGCCCAAGTTCATTTTGTTAGTAAGCAATTTAAGAAAAAGTGCAAGCCCAAAAATAATTAAAAGGGTGGCCCAACTTTTAGCCCAAGTGGGAGGGGGCATTTTAAAAATTAAGTAAACTAATTAAGGCTTTAAAAGAAAATAAATTTGGACAAAAGGAGGGCTAGTGGACGGATTGCACAAGGAAGGGAAAGGGAGATGGATTTAATTATTATAGTTACTTTAGTTGGTAGGTTGCTTTATAGGTGTCATTTAATGGGTGGAGACAACACATTAGCTCTTGCTTGCAAGAAACAACTTACTTTATGAGAGAGAGAGAGAGATGTGTAAGCATGTGATGAAAGTTATAGAGATATATTATATATCTATATTTTTATTTTAAACAAAACACAAATATCATTTTGTCTCACTTTATTTTCTTAAGCTAAGAAAGAGAAAATAAAAGAGCAAAAGAGAGACAAGAGAGAGAAAGGAGAGTTCGGACATGTAGAGAGGAGAGAGGAGGAGAGTTTTAGTAGTTTCATAAGTTCCTAAATCAATCTTAGGAAGAAGAAGAGGAGAATCAAGCTAAGGCATAAAGAAATTCTTACTTATTATAGTTTAATTTCTCTTATTTGATTTAAGTTTTGATCTTTGTAAAGTTATGATTTTGAGCTTAAAAACCTTGGAGCAATGTGTTTAATAGTGTTTCAAGTATATATCTAACCCTTTTATGGATCAAAAGTTGGATCCAAACTAAGAAATGGGAATTAGGGGTTTTTCAAAAGTTAGAAAATTTAATTTTTCTTAGCCTTGGTTGTGTCTAATTTTATGATTGGTGATTTTTGGTGAAATAGATCATGGATCATGATAAATCCATGAATATATATGATGTCTTGGTATGAATTATGGTGATTGATGATGGGTTATGTTGATTATTATGTGAGAATATGGAAGATTTCTTAGAAATCACAAAAACTGGAAAATCAAATTTTTAAAAAACGCAACATGAAATTCAACCGACCATATCTCTCTTAATATTTCAAATTTTTGAGTGTGGTCAATTTCTAGAGTTAGATATATAAGTCTTCTAACGTTTTCAAGTGGAATCACTAAAAAAGAATTATACATTTTCGTGTGGACTGAATTTAGTGAAGGAAGCAAAAGCTAAAAAATGCTAAAAAACATTTTACCTAGAATTTATAGGGGCTGTTTTGGCAACTTAATTTATAAAATAAATTTCAATCTTTTGGGACATGAAAATATATGAGATAAAGTAGCTTGTGTCCAAAAATGAGCTCATTCCGACATAAATTGAACAAGTTATGACTATTTTAATATTTGTGTTTTTTCGATAAAAATCGCTATAACCGGAGTTCTATAACTCCGATGGCCACGAAATTTAAACTGGAAGCTCACGTTAACACGTTTAAGATCCCGCCAAGAGTTGGGAATTTTTGTAGTTAAGCGTAAGGTAGCTAATTTCTTAAGGAATTAACTATAAATGGATTTTTGAAAAGTACTTAAGAGAGATGAAAAATTCTAGGAAAATAGTTTTTGTGTATGGATTATATGTATATATGTTTGGCCAAAGGAAATAAAATAATGTTATTTTGGTATTTTATTAAAAAGGGTATTTCAGCTTCCTGAAATGAATGATTCAGGGTGCTGAAATGGAAATTGAAATGTTTGGAAGAGGAGTCCGTTTGGTTTCAACTTGCTGAAATGAAAACTGAACAGGTTTGGAAGAGAAGACAGTTTGGTTTTCAATTTACTGAAATGATATATGAAGTCTTCTAAATTCATAAATAGTTTACCGAGTTATAATAATAACTTATAAATGAACGAGTAAGTGTTAAGTCTAAGGTAGTGCAATCGTATCCTTTAATGGTTGATATATAGTAGGTGGGCTAAACGACTCCTTCATATGGGGAAGGTATGTAACAATTAGTAACCGATCTAACTCACTATAAAAACAGTGTAGACGAGACGGAAACTAATTTGTTAGTTGTTTGTGGGAAACCACTCAGTATACTTTATTGAATACTATTAAAGAATCGATGTGTGCTAGGTTTAGACTTGTAAATAGGTATGGTGTTAAGGATATCTAATATTTGACTATGTGGTTAAGTGTTAGATGATTTACTTTTAAAGTAATAGTATTATGGGATAAGTATATTATACTAATTGAAAGATCAATCTTATAACTGATAGTTCTTTTCCATAAAGCGATTAAATAAGATTGCGTAGCAGTAATCAACGATACATGCAAGTTCTCTAACTCAAACTCAAGTTGTTAATGTAAAGCATGTTCGTGATTAATCATTGTTGATTATATCACATCTATGGTTTATTGATTCGCACGTTGTGCATATAGTATATATTCATCAGGTATGAAAGGCTGATCACCTTCATTACCATAATGTTTAGTTGAATTTATTCATGTTCATTATTGGCTATTCAGCATTATTGATTCATGTTCTTTCACAATTCTTATATTGTTAAAAGTTTGTCAGCTTATTATTCCTTTTCAATCATAATATATCTTCTTTTGAACTTAAACTTGCTGGGCAAAATTGTTGCTCACCCTTGCTATATCATGATAACCATTTCAGATTAAGATGAAACTTCGGACACAGGTAAAGGCAAAGACAAGTTCCAGGATTGGATTATTGTACGGTTAAAATTGTAATAGTATTGGACGCAAATGGCATTGTATATCGTATAGGATATTGAATGCAGGTAATCAGTTAAGGTTAACAGACCTTGGGAATTATGTGTAAAAATTTATTGTATAAACAATTTATGTTTATATCTTTCGCAGTAGTTATAGAAATGATGTATCGTAACGTACCATGTCCGAGGTTCTGGGGACCCGGATTTGGGGGCGCTACAGCTGGCGCGGCAGCGCCGGCCTTGCAGAACCCGACCCGGCAGTAGCGCTGCGGCGTTGGGATTTGTATTGAGGACAGCACTGCAGCGCCGGTCCTACAGATTTGAAAATGTTGCTGGGCCAGTTTTGGCTTCCTGGGCGGTGCGGCAGCGCCAGTCCTGCAGAATGCTTAGGTAAGAATTTTTTAAAAATATTTTCTTACCTTATTTGATTCCAACTTGCATAACTTATTCATTTTACATCCAAATATGTTGAAATAACTTCCAATATTTCATAAACTTACATATATACAATATATTATATCTTGCACAATTTTTAAAAATGTTTATTTAATTTAGTTTTGTGCTTTTCCAAGCTAGGGTTTGCATAACGACATGTTTTACGAAAAGTTTCGCTACAGGTTCGTTTTATGTCCGATTACTTTGATTCCACTTGGGTTATGTCCGTATTTTAGTGAGGTTCAACATAACATTATTGGATCATATGTAAGGCTTATACATTTTATGACTCATAACAACATATCTCATGCTTACAAGTGTTTCAACTAGGTTTCAAGCTTAATATGCATTTCTACTTAACTAACTCAACTAAGACAAGTATATAATGAATATAGTTAGTGATCCTACCTCTTGATTTCTTTCTTTCTCTTGGCTAGGAACTTTGAGTATGTCTCCACCTTGTTCCTTGAACCACCAACTAGCAAGAACTTCTCTAGGTTTCTCTTCTTTTCTCTTAACTCTCTCTAGCTTTCTATATCTCTTACTTAGCAAATGAAAAGGCAAACTCTTAACACCAACACAAGTCTTCTATTTATAGGCATTCTATTATCCTCCTATGGTCATTACACAAAAGGAAAAGAAGAGTTGGTGACTAGCTCCACCAACTATTACTATTGAAGGTACAACTAGCCATTGGCTATATCATCATTGCCATCACATGGGCTTGCTTGTGAGCTTATACATGCTTAAAAATTAGCATTCTAAGGGGTCCAAGGGGTGGGGTTCGGTTGGGTGAGGATGCACCACACTATGTCACATTTTATTTTCCCACTTGCACACCATAGCTACCATACTTGACCCTATACACACACACACATACACACACAGATATATATATATATATATATATATATATATATACCTCCACTATATACCCACATACATGTATACCTACATATATATGTATACATATATCCATCATCATATACTACACATTGGGCCATATCAAATTAAATCAAATTGGGCTAGGCACCACACAAAAGCACATGGGCTCTAATATTAACCTAGCACATATATATTGATTGGGCCATATTTCCTAACTCTTACAAGCATGTCACATTAATGTTGTTTGGCTTGGATATAATCTAAGTCCAATACATTATTAAATCATGACCCAACTAGTTCAATTAGGAAATTAATTATGCCACACAAGGCTTAACACTTAAGCTTAATAAACTTATCATTATCATCAACATATTTCTTAATCATTTCATACTTGATTAAATTATTAAACACATGACACACACACACACACACACACACACACACACACACACATATATATATATATATATATATATATATATATATGCACACAAATAATTGTAACAACCTTTGTTTTAAATTCTAAAATTATTTATAAAATTCTCGGGTATTACATCCTCCCCCCCCTATAAAAATTCTGTCCTCGGAATTGGTACAAGGTTACATAAATAGATGGGGATAGTCTCTTCGCATCTTATCCTCTAACTCCCACCTAGCCTCCTCGGCATTGTGGTTTTGGCAAACTACTTTTACAGAAGATATAACTTTATTCCTCAAAGTCTGTTCTTTCCTATCTATTATTTGGACAGGAATATCTTGGTAAGTTAGATTTTTCTCTACTTGAATAGGCTCGTATGATATCACATGATTATAGTCGGGCTTGTACGGACGTAACATAGAAATGTGAAACACGTTGTGGATGTGTTCCAGTTCAGGTGGTAAAGCTACTTTGTATGCCACTTCGCCCACTCACTTCAATATCTCGAATGGTCCTATTCACCTCAGACTCAATTTCCCTTTCTTGCCGAATTGTATCTTTCCTTTCCAGAGAGATACTTTCAAAAATACGAAATTGCTGACTTCAAAGTCTCGGTTCTGACGATGCAAATCCGCATACTTCTTCTGGCGATCTTGAGCTGCTACCAATCTGGCTCTTATCGTTGTTACTACATCGACTGTTTGTTGAACTAACTCTAGTCCCAAAATTCGTCGTTCTCTAACTTTGTCCCAACACAACGGTGTTCTGCACTTTCTCCCGTAAAGAGCTTTGTACGGTGGCATATTGATACTCGCATGATAGCTATTGTTGTAAGCAAATTCTACTAAGGGTAGATGGTCGTCCCAATTCCCTTTGAAGTCCATCACGCAATCTCTAAGCATGTCCTCTAGCGTTTGTATAGTCCACTCACTCTGTCCGTCTGTCTGAGGATGATAAGCAGTACTCAACCTTAACTGTATTCCCATCCTCTCTTGTTGTAATGACCCCAAAATTCTTACAATATAATTCTCATTCTCGATCATTAATAATACAACTTTAATTTATCTTTACATCATTATTCAATATTAAAATCACTAAAAATACGGAATATTTAAAACTTTTATACAATCTTTTTTTATTGCCCTGAATCGCAACCTTTACATTACAAATATTTGATTCAATTCTATTACATGAATCGCTTCCTCTAAGTTACTATACAAAGTATTACATCACAAGAAATATCCACTATACACCAGATAGCTCAACTTTACAACTTTAACAAGTATAATACATCCAAAACAAATACATTACTCATCTAGAATAAATAATTTCTTGCATTGCTATTGATCTTAATATTCAATTAGTACGCATCAATACCTTGCATCCTTGACCTATAAAAGTGGTTATTTGCAAGAGTGAGCTCGACAGCTCAACAAGACCTAACAGTTTTCATGCATCACATATCACATAATAACATGCTCAACATACATCTCATAATCATCAAAGTAACATGGCATACATGCTTTAATTCATATAACAAATATAAAGATTGAGTTCCTTACTCAATCAACATTCTTTAATCAATTAATGTAGTCATAATTAACTTTAACATTTCATGCTTGCAACATATATAACATATCATGCCCTTTGCAAAATAATTTAAAATAGTTCATCATCAAGTTCATGTAGAAAATAGGAACTGAAAGACTTGCCTTGATCGTTGTTTACCAATAACAGATTAACAGCTTACATCTATCTGCATTTCACATGCCCTACACAATTATATAATCATACACATCAACTATTAGTCACATAGCAACGCATAATAGTTGTAATGTAAACTCTACTCTACATCTCATAATCCTTTCTGTTAATTAATACACAATGTTCAATTATATTGTGTTAACTTTCGACTTATATCTCACTATATTTCTTATTAGTCATACTCGAAGTTCATTCAAGTGTTTAAGTCTTGCTAAGACTCCTTATTGATTTTATATTAACCCCCTTCCACATCTTATAGTGTTCATTACAGTTGAATTGAAACACTTTTTACGTACAATAACACTTGTCACGCCATTTCGACGTTCATTCGTCACAGGCCCGATTCGTCTGTCTTGTGTATGCTTAGTGTGCTTATATAACTTATCTAATACATCATTTATTAATGTTAAGTATCATTATATTTACTAACATTCATGTTTTATAACTTAGAATAACATCTATTATCGTCGACAGCACTATACTTGCGTATGTGCATGTCCGACGCCCTCCGATTGCCTCCGAATACGCATCAGTCACAAAGATGAATATTTTTACCCCTGCTAACAACCTCAAATCAAAAACGTTAAAGAAAAAAAGTTGTAGGTCTACTCGTGCTCGTTCCAGATTATTTTGAATCTTCTCAATCGGAGTTTGTATGAAAACGTTATGGCCATTTTACTATAGAAGGTCAAAGTAGTTTTGCATTACACTACTTAAACAATTCCGGACAGCTTGTAGCCCCGCTGGGGCGAGAGTTCCGAGGACAAAAGCCCTCTGGGGCGGGGCTCCCTGCTGTTGGGTTCCCCGGCTAGCGAACTTGCAGAGAAATAAGCCAATTTGGCTTATTTCTTCGCACCAAAGTCAGATTTTAACTAACACAATATACATGAAATTTTATACAAATAAAATCTTAAACTTCTAACATGATTTTAACATACAATACCACCACAACACATAATCAAAGCACCCTAATGTTTATGATTTTTGAAGAGAACAATATTTTTAAGCGTTCTTAACGAAAATTAACACCGTGTGTTCGTTTTTAACCCAAATCACATGATTCAAATCATGTTTTGTTCGTTTCTTGATATATTATTATAATCTAAACTTTAATTCTCATAATCATAGCATAATCACTCATAATTTTTGATATTTAAGAAACTATTTTTTTAAGTTAGTTCATTGTAAATTGCTATGAATATGATTTCTTCATGTTATCATCTTTACATGAAATTAATCACATAAACTATCATATAACTCATATATAATAGTTTTTATACATAATCTAACACATATTGATCATCAATTTATAGTTTATTATGAAAATCAATTTACAGAGAATAAAAATAATGAAGAACAACAATAAACTTAGGTTATACCTTTGCTTCTAGAGGAAGAAGATGAAGATGATGGTGATTATCTTCTCTTTTGATTTCTCAAAGTCTTCCTCTTTCTTCTTTCTCTATTCTTCTTCTCTCTTTTCTCTCTAGTTTACTCTGTTCTTTCTCTTTGTTTTCTTTTTGTTTCTAACCGACTAACCCTCAGCTAATTCTAACTAACGTAATATACATATAAAACATAAATACAACATATATAACTTATATTACATAATGACCCTATAATAATTATAATAAATACAATTATTACAATTAAAATATAGGTTACAAAATTTAGAATTTAAAAAGCTCTAAGGCTTGTTTGGCAAAATAACATTATTTTTAAAAATAGATTTTTAGTAGTTAAGGCCCCGTTTGGCAAAACAGATTAAAACAAAAGTAAGGGCCTTGTTTGGAAAAACGATTTTAAAAACTCTTTTAATTCTTTTAATAAATCCTTTAACACATTTTTAATGTTACACTTTAATTAATTAAATCTTAACATTCTAATTTAATTAATTAAAAGTTAACATCAATTAATCACATAAAAATTGTCACATAATTATAATTACTCGCTAATTATAATTTCATGTAACAATTACCACATAACTTCATCTAATTTAATTATCTCAATTAAATTAGAACTATAACATAAAATCATTACATATTAATTAAATTAAATATTAAATAATTATTTAATTAATATAATACACTTAATTACATTACTCCATATTAATCACATAATTATTTATTTAACCCAATAAATAATTAAATTAAAATATTTATTTTAATTCAATAAATATTAAAATTAATATTTAAAACCCTCTTCACATCAATTCACATATTTCACAATATATAACACGTATACACATACTCAAACTCAAAACATCAGATAATAAGAATTTTATTTATTAAATTCTCATTTATAAATTCTTAAAAATCCGGGATGTCACACTTGTAAGCTTTTCCAAAAATTTGACGTGAAGCGCGGATCTCGATCAGAAACAATTGACATCGACACTCCATGTCGTGAAACGATTTCCTTTACGTATAGACTCGCTAACTGATTTAAATTGAATCGAATCTTGATCGGTAGAAAATGAGATGTCTTTGTTAGTCGATCCACGATAACCCAGATGACATCATAACCTCTCTGTGTGACTGGAAGTCCCACCACGAAGTCCATCGTAATGTGCTCCCACTTTCACTCTGGTATTTCTAAAGGTTGAAGTAAACCACTCGACTTCTGGTGCTCTGCTTTGACTCGTTAACAAGTAAAACATCTACTGACGCGCTATGCAACCTCTCGTTTCAGATTGGGCCACCAAAAATGTTGTCTAAGATCTCGATACATCTTCGTGCCTCCTGGATGAACAAAATACGTCGTATTGTGCGCTTCGTGCAAGATTTCCTCTCTTAGTTCGATTACCGCTGTGACAACCCAGATTTTCAAGAATTTGTAAATGAGAATTTAATAAATAAAATTCTTATTTTAAGATGTTTCGAGTACGAGTATATGTATATGTATTATATTCTGAAATGTGCGATTTGGTATGAATAGAATTATATTCATGTATTGGAGTAATTTAATTAAGTAAAATACATTAATTAAATTGATGTTTAATATTAAATTGATGTTTAAGTAATTTTGTGGTTTTTGTTAGTAGAGATTTACTAATTGTTACATGAAATTATGATTAATGAGTAATTATAATTGTGTAGCAATTTGAGCTATGTGGCAATTTTAGTTAATTAAGGGATGTTAACTTTAATTTAATTAAATTAGAATATTGAGATTTAATTAAATAAAGTGTAACATTTAAAGTTATGTGTTAAAAGAGTTAAAAAGGGTTTTAAATGAGTTTTACCAAACAAGGCTCTTAAAATTATTTTTAAAGAGTTTTGCTAAACAAGACCATTGCACCTGTTTTAACTCCGTTTTGCCAAACTGGGCCTTAACTACTAAAAATCTATTTTTTTTAAATAAGCTGTTTGCCAAACAAGCCTTATGGCTTTTAAAATTTAAAATATTATAACTGATATATTAATTGTTAGTTATTATATATAATTATATGTATTAAATATTATAACAGTTATATTATATGTATATACGTTAGTTTAGAAGAACAAAACAAAGTTAGAATTTTAACAGTGTTAGAAAGAGAAGTACAGAGAAAGTTAGAAGAAAAAGAAGAGAGAAGAAGAAGAGAAAAAGGGAAAAGGTTTGAGAGAATCCTTGCTATATCAACAAGCATCATCATCTTCTTCTTCCTCACTAAGCTTAAGGGTATAATCCTATCTTGTAGTTTTTAGAATTTTGTTTATATGTTCTTCAAGTTTTAATTCTCTGTGTATATATATATATATGAATTTAGTATAAAATTAATGAAAACATGAAATTTATATGCAATATATGTTATAACATGCTTATATGTGATTAGTATAATGATTTAAGTGATTTAATTCATGAAAACATGATGAACATGAAGAAATCATGTTCATCAAAACTTACAGTTAATTGATTTTAATAAATAGCTCTTTTAAAATATAAATTCGTGTTTGATTGTGTTATATTATATAAATTGATTATAGATTATAATAATATATCAAGAAACAAAATTAACATGCTTTGAATTGTTTGATTTGGTTTAAAAACGAACTCACAGTGTTAATTTTCTTCAAGAAAACTTAACAATGGTGTTTTCTTTAAAATCGTGAAATTAAGTGTTTTGATTATGTGTTGTAGTGTTATTGTATGTTAAAAATATGTTAGAAGTTTAAGATTTTATTTTTATAAAGTTTCATGTACATTGTGTTAGTTAAAATCGGACTTTGGTGCGAAGAAATAAGCCAAATTGGCTTTTTCTCGGAACAGTTCGAGAGCCGGGGAACCCACCAGCAGAGGGCCTTGCCCCAGCGGGGCTTTTGGCCAAGAAACCCCCACCCCAGCAGGGGTGCATGCTGTCCGGAATAGTTTAAGTAGTGTAACGCAAAACTATTTTGACCTCCTGTAGTAAAACAACATAACTTCTTCATACGAACTCCGATTATGGCGATTCATGATGATTCGGAAAGATAACGAGTAGACCTACAACTTTTGTTCTTTAAGTTTTTCGATTTGAATTCGTTATAAGGGGTCAAAATGGCCATCTTTGTGACTGATGCGTATTCGAAGACAATCAGAGAACGTCGGACATGCACATACACAAGTATAGTGCTGTCGACGATAAAAGATGTTCTAAGTTATAAAACACGAATATTATAAAATATAACGATGTTTAACATTAATCAATAATGTAATGACAACTATATCGACTTAACTAAAAGTTAAGTGTCGATTAAAAGAGAAGTATAAAGAAATTTGAAACGAATGTTAACTTAATTAATGTTAACAAACATTATACATCTAATGTGATGTAAAGACGAGGTTTAAGACTTAAATAAATGTTAAGTGTATTAGAATGGAACTTGATGAGAAGTAAAAGGAAATTTAATGTGAATAAATTGAATGGACAATGAGGAGCCCTAATAGGACTTAACCACATAAATTGAACATTTTGTGTGTCAAACCTAAAGAAGATGATAGTAGATCGTAAAGTAGAGTTACTTAAACGATTACTAAGCATTGATATGTGACTAATAAATGATGTGCATGATTATATAATTGTGTAGGATTCATGAAGTACAGATAACTGTAAGCTGTTTTATGTAATTGGTAATCTACAAACTAGGCAAGTCTTTCAGTTCCTATTTGCTTTATGAATTTGGTAACTGATTGTTGTAATTTAGACTGTTGAATGTATGTACAATTATAAATGATGCTTTACACTATGAAAGTTAATTTATGACTAAACTGATTGGGTTATGGAACTCAATCTTTAATTAAGATGTGAAATACAGCATGTATGATATGTTTAGTTAAACGATTATGATGTATGAAGTAAGAATGATATTGCATGCTATGTGATGTATGAAAACTGTTAGATTTGCTGAGCTGTCGAGCTCATTCTTGCAAACTAACCATTTTGCAGGTCAATGATTCAAGGTAATAATAGGTGCTAACTGAATGCTAAAGATCAATATCAATTCAAGAAGATTATTTTCTTTTAGCTGAGAAATATATTTGATGGTTTAAATGTATTATAATTGTTGAGTTATAAGTTGAGTTGCCTGATGTATAATGGATACTGATTTGTAATTTAAGATTTTATTTATACCTTTGATGAAGCGATTCATGAAATAAATTTGAATCAAAGATATATAATGATAAAGGTTGTGATTCAGGGAAATATAGAAAGAAAAATATAAAATTTTTAATTATTTCGCATTTTATTAAGTTTAATACCGATTAATGATGTAAAGTTAGAAGTTCGATGTGTTGTTAACGACCGATGTCGAGAATTGTATTGTATCAATTTTGGGGACGTTACAACCGCTGGTACCCATACTCGCCCCTCAAATCTCAATATACCGTCTCTATCTATCTTGAACTTCTCTTCTTCATTTTCTACTATTCTCTTTCTTATCATTTCACATTCTTCATCCTTCTCTTGTGATTTTCTTACTCTATCCAATAATGTTGGACGAGCTTCCATTACAAATACTTTTTATTCAGACCTTCCAGGTCCGTTCACTTCTATTTCTAATTTCTCCATTTCTCTTATTAACTCCTCCTGAGTTGTCAACTTCAACAATTTCTCCCTTCCTTTTCTACTCAGTGCATCGGCAACTACGTTTGCCTTTCCCAGGTGATAAAGAATCTCGCAGTCATAATCCTTGATCAATTCCAACCACCTTCTCTGTCGCATGTTCAACTCCTTCTGTGTGAAGATATATTTTAGACTCTTGTGGTCCGTGTTTATCTCACATTTTTCTCAGTACAGATAATGTCTCCATATCTTTAACGCAAAAATTACTGCCGCTAACTCTAAGTCATGAGTAAGGTATCGTTTTTTGTAATCCTTCAATTGTCGTGATGCATACGCAATGACCTTGCCATATTGCATTAGCACACAGCCAAGTCCCTTGTGCGATGCATCACTATATACCACGAAACCTCCCGCATCGTCCGACAATGATAATACAGGCGCCTCGCTTAATCTCTTCTTCAACTCCTGGAAACTTTCCTCGCATTTCTCTGTCCATACGAACTTTAACGTCTTCCTCGTTAGATTGGTCAGCGGGGTTTCTATCTTAGAAAAATCTTGGATAAATCTTCGATAGTACCCAGCTAACCCTAATAAACTTCTTACCTCCGTTGCTGTCTTCGGCTGTTCCCAATTACTCACTGCCTCCACCTTCGCAGGGTCTACTGAAATTCCATCCTGGTTAATCACGTGTCCTAGAAACTGGACTCTCTCCATCCAAAATTCGTACTTTGAAAATTTTGCATACATATTCTCTCTCCTTAGTGCTTCCAAAACTATCTTCAGATGTTCAGCGTGCTCTTCCTTGGTCTTTGAGTAAATCAAGATGTCGTCGATGAAAATAACTACAAATTTATCTAAGTATGGCTTCAAAACTCGGTTCATCAAGTCCACGAATGCTGCCAAAGCATTAGTTAATCCGAATGACATTACCAAAAACTCGTAGTGCCCCATAACGGGTTCAAAATGTCGTCTTTGGTATGTCCTCCTTTCGTACCTTCAACTGGTGATAACCTGTTCACAGATCTAATTTCGAGAAACACTTCGCTCCCTTTAATTGGTCAAAAAGGTCGTCTATCCATGGTAACGGATACCTATTATTGATTGTTACTCTGTTCAATTCTCAATAATCAATACAAAGTCTCATCGATCCGTCCATCTTCTTAACAAATAACACTGATGCTCCCCAAGGAGACACACTCAATCGTATGTAACCCTTATCTAGTAATTCTTGTAATTGTATCATCAATTCCTTCATTTTTACCAGCACCATACGATATGGAGCTTTCGAAATTGGTGCAGTTCCCGATGCTAAGTCTATTACGAATTCGATTTGTCTGTCTGGCGGTAAACCAAGCATATCATTCAGAAATACGTCTTGAAATTCTCTTACTACGGATATATCCTTCATTTCTACTCCCCTTTTCTGAGTATCTATAATGTAAGCTAAGTAACCTACACATCCTTTCCTTAACAATTTCTTGGTCTGCATCATCGTAAGATAACATGATTGCTTAAGCGATGAGCTACCATAAAACACCACCTTAGACCGATTCGGAGCTTGAAGGTTCACACATTTATTTTGACAGTCAATTATCGCCGCATGGTTATACAACCAATCCATTCCCAATATTACGTCTAATTCTCCCAATCTAATCGGAATCAAGTTTATACTTAGTTCGTGATCTCTAATATTTGCGCAACAATTTCGGTATATGAATTCTACGGGGATTACTTCCTTATTCACGTTTTCTGAAATAAGGACATTTGTATTCATATGCCAAATCATTACATATATATGATCATTCCTAGCATACTTCAATAAATGTCAACATATATCCCATAATATCACAAAAAATGAGGAAAAACACTATCATACTACCCCTTTAACATAAGCCTACTCGGGGTTTACATAACTATCCCATATCTTATACAAAAGATTAGGATTACACAACAATATGTACATCACATAAAATAACTACTATTACTAGGCTAATAGGTCTCAACCTAACATCCCGCACTCCACTGCACTCTGGTACTCTACCTGAGTTATGTGAGCCATCATGTCTCTACTCAAGGTGTAACGGGTCTGTCCCTGCTCCACTGGATAATGGTACATACCATCTATCAACCTCTCTATAGCCGTGCGAAAAGTATAACCCATTCGGTTCATCTTCCTCTTCTTACACCTAGTCTCATCCTCTAAGTCTTTAGCTCTATCGTTGGCTTCCTCCCACTTCTCCTCGAAATGAATCTTCTCCATGACTTCTAGCTCCAGCTGAGTGCGAAGAGCTTCTTTCTCAGCTTTCTAACTCAACTCCTTCTGCTCGGACTCTTCCAACTTACCCACCAAATCCATGTTCCTAGTTATCGAACGGTGAATCCCATCTGAATTCCCTCTTCCTTGCGGTAGGCAATCTCCACCTCCATATCTTGCATCACCAACTTCCTCTGATGGTCTGCATCCCTCAGTTGCTGCAACTCAGTCTCTCTCTCTTGAGCCTCAGCCTTTAGCTCCTGAACTAGACAGTCTAACTCCAAGATCCGCTCCTCATACTCTCCTAGCATCCTATCCTTAAATGTATCCTCGTCAGAATCTTCCACGGGCTCGTCCTCCATAGGCTCCTCCTCGGGATTAGACTCCATCTCTATTTCATCCTCGTCGTCAAACTCGAATGGTGCTACTGCCTGAACGGGTTTGCCTACCAAAGGTGCCTCATACATTACGTGTATATCCCGTGGCTCCTCCTCTACTACTCTACTAGGTCCTCCCAAGTCTGTCATCCTATAACCACAAACATAAGACAAACAAACAACAAACTCCATTAGAATGTTAAATAAAGCATAAGTTCATTGTATAGAATGAAACTATATTTCATAACACACTAAGTTTCTAGGAAAACTCTATATGAGTTTTATCTCCTTCAATCTTCTAAGTTCTTCTAAGGTTATAGTCTAAGGATTCTCGCTCCAAAGGTTTATAACCTAATGCTTTGATACCAACCTGTGACGACCCCAAATTCCCCTGTATCTCGAATTCAGTGCATCACGTGCTAATACTAATAACATACTAAAATCTTATGCAACGGAATAATAGAATATTTTACATTGATTTTAATATAAATATTCGCGTCCCACGATCTCGCAACTTAAACATATCTTAAACCACATCATAACTACTACATAATATGAAATAAGTCTTATTACAATATTATAATAATCTTAAAAGAGAACAAAACTACGCCGTAGCCTTGCCCTTTCCCTTGTCTGTGCCAGAGGGTCCGTACTGCTCTACGTTAATTGAAATATTTTAGGGAAAGCAAGAATGAGCAATAAATTTGCTCAGCAAGTAATATAGCAATAAGGGTAAGAATAATTATAAAGCTTTACAATATCAAAGATATGATGTCAAGAAATAACTCAAGAGTTCAAAGAATAATGTTGTAAACAAAGATATATCAATAGTTCCAAAACTATCCTTTGAAATGTAAACCAAAGGTCATTATAGACCGAAGCATTTATCGAAAGGTTCAAAGGTGTCAATGTTTTCCAAAAGATAAGTTTGATACTGAGCAGTCACTAAGGACTAATAACTCTTACTAGAATTAACAGTATTTAACTGATAATTGGATATAAACAAGTACAACAGGTGATCAGCCTCAAGTACCCTCAAGTACCCTACATTATGCATAATATTCACATGTTATTTATGTGTACGTCGGTCTCCTGAAGGATATATATTTTTCCCTTCAATGAGGGTTGTTTATCTTAGTCAATTTATAAGATTCCTCACCAAACAATTGGTTTGGATCGCTTTCAAATTTATGACATGGGTCTAGCCGAATCAAATGGCATAGACAACTTTTACAATGTATATGAGAACAATTTATAAGTTCAATACTCGCAACATAGTTCGAAGAATATAAACATGCTTTAAATCAAGCTATGAAGTATTAATTTATAAGACAAGAATCATGCTATCAATTGTTTACTCGCATGATCAATAATAGTACAAGCTTAAGTAGGGCTCAATAAAGAGTAAGGTTAAGAACTTGCATAATCATAGATATCCTCGCATAAAGTAAATGCATAGGTTAGCATACTTGCCTGAGTCATTGATTAATTCCGACTTCAACTTCTTATCCTTTGATTAACCTATTTTTATTGTAACGGTTAATCTCTATCAACACATAAACCTAAATCGGTCTAATCACACTAGCCTTAGGTATCTAAGACTTCTCAAAACAATTATATATTGTTTCTCTAATCATTATTTCTATCACTCTATCATTAATATGGTACTCTATTATTATCTGAGTAATTCCCTTAATTTTAATTAGGGGTATTCATATTAATGTCTCATTGGTTCACAATTAAATAATCTTTGAAAGTATTTAATTGTTTAATAATATTATTCTCAATTAAAATATTTATTAATGTCACTTTAATTGTTCATACTTTTAACAATTAGAAATAGTCTTCACTATTACAAATTGGTCTAAGTCTTATTGTTTTACAATTAAGTATTATCTTAATTGTTTATTCGTTTCACAATTAAAACCTTATTTAGTTTTAATTGTTTATACTTTAAGAATGTTAGATTAATTATCACTTATTGAATTACAATTAAAATTATTTTAATTGTTTAATATTCTTTAAGTCAAATAAGTCTTAAACTTTTAAATTCCAAATTGTATTTAATTAACTCACAATTAAATTACTTTAATTATTTTATATCTTTAATTAATAAAATCTCTTACTATTAATAAAATTAAATATTATTATTAGTTAATTAATTATTATTTTATTTTTAGAAAAATTAAGTTTCTGATCGGGTCTGACCCGACCTTGACTCGACCTGGTTTGACCCGGATCTAGGTCAACTGTGAAATAATCCTGGCGCTGCAGCGCCAAGTTTAGTACTGCAGCTGGCGCGGCAGCGCCGGCCCTTCAGAACTAGACCCGGCAGTGGCGCTGCGGCGCTGGGATTTGTATTGAGGACGGCTCTGCAGCGCCAGTTTTGGATTCCTGGGCGGTGCGGCAGCGCCAGCCCTGCAAAATGCTTAGGTAAGAATTTTCAGAAAATGTTTTCTTACCTTATTTGATTCTAACTTGCATAACTTATTCATTTTACATCCAAATAAGTTGAAATGACTTCCAATATCTCATAAAATTACATATCTACAATTTATGATATCTTGTACAATTTTCAAAAATGTTTATTTAATTTAGTTTAGTTCTTTTCCAAGCTAGGGTTTGCATAACGACATATTTTACGAAAAGTTCCGCTACAGGTTTGTTTTATGTCCGATTACTATGATTCCACTTGGGTTATGTCCGTATTTCATAGAGGTTCAACATAACATTATTGGATCATATGTAAGGCTTATACATTTTATGACTCATAACAACATATCTCATGCTTACAAGTGTTTCAACTAGGTTTCAAGCTTAACATGCGTTTCTACTTAACTAACTCAACTAAGACAAGTATATAATGAACTTAGTTAGTCATCCTACCTCTTGATGGTTTTCTTTCTCTTGGCTAGGAACTTTGAGTATGTCTCCAACTTGTTCCTTGAACCACCAACTAGCAAAAACTTCTCTAGGTTTCTCTTCTTTTCTCTCAACTTTCTCTAGCTTTCTATATCTCTTACTTAGCAAATGAAAAGGCAAACTCTTAACACCAACACAAGTCTTCTATTTATAGGCATTCTATTATCCTCTTATGGTCATTACACAAAGGGCAAAGAGGAGTTGGTGACTAGCTCCACCAATTATTACTATTTAAAGTACAACTAGTCATTGGGCTATATCATCATTTCTATCACATGGGCTAGCTTGTGAGCTTATACAAGCTTAAAAATCAGTATTCTAAAGGGTCCAATGGGTGGGGTTTGGTTGGGAGTGCACCACACTATGTCACATTTTATTTTCCCACTTCCACACCAAAGATAGCATACTTGACTCTATACACACACATATATATAAATACCTCCACTATATACCCACATACATGTATACCTATGTAAGACCCCAAATTTTATGAATAAAAATTTAATTTTCTTTATATATTATTTTGAAATAGTAAGGTGTTAATTTGATAAATGTGATAAGTTATGGGAGATATGTGCAAATTTTTCAAAGTTAGCAAGTGGTAATAAAGTATTCATTGTTGTCAGGGAATATTCGTTTGGTCGTGGAATATTCATGCTATCGGAGAATATTCATACGACGGCGCAGCCATTTGTGGGCCCTACAACAGAATAACTGTCGGATATAGAAAGCGACAGAAATAAAATTTTTATAAAATAATGGTAAAACTGTTACCATTAAACTGTTAAAATACCCGGTGATAAAAATACAGTAATACGTGTTGTTGCACAGTAGCACACGGTATTGCACAGTATTTCGAATTATTGATTCTTAAGTAAGAAGGCATTTACTCAATTATTATTACAGTAATTACTGTTCAATATTTTATATTATTGATTCAATAATTGCTACCGTGGATATTTTATATTATTGATTCAATAATTATCACAGTAACCACTGCACAGTATTTTACATTATCAAATCAATAATTCATGCTATTTGAATAATATTATTACACATCATTATTGGCAATGTCTAGGATGTTCTGTCTAGGAAAGGGGTTAGTTAATCTAATTGCGCGCCAGTAAGGAGAAATTCTTATCGAAAAGCCCCCTCTTTCCTAGGAACGACCTAGTTGTCAATATTGTAGTTCTATAATATTATTTGGGAATAATTAATTATTGACAAAAATGATAAGAAAATATTAATTTAATGTGGATATAAATGAAGGAATTAGTGTTGATGGTTATTTTTATCAGTATATGTATTTTGTCGGAATGGAGGTGTGAAAAAATCATCAGTATGTAAATTTGAGTCATTTTTCGTTCGAAATTTGGAAAACATTTCTTCTACAAAGTTGTAGAGAAATAAATTTCATATGAAATGGACATAAGGTTCGTATTTTTCTTATAAAAGGGCTATTTATTATGAATTATTGAAGTTTCGGAATAAATGTTTTTATTAAAAATATGGGTGGGCCCACTCTTCTTTTTTTGTGGTGTATAATGCTGAAATTCAAAGTGGTGTGCGTTCAATTTTTAAAGAGGTAAAAGCCACCGGTTGCATGTTTTGTCAGAACTGGCGTTCTGGCAGTTTTCTATAAATAGGGTGCTTAAGTTAGAATTGAAAATCACACCAGAATCAAAAAAATTTCTCTCTATAATATCGACCATATTTCTTGTGAGTATAAGGATAGTTTGAGTGTGGATTACGGTGCAAGATTTTTTTCAGCATTATATCCGATATTCCAGTCAAAAGTACTCTTCTGTTAAGGTAAAGGATGTTATTTTTCTCGTAAATGATGTTATTTCCTTTCAATATTCATAATGAATATTATTTTCTTTCATATTCCATATTATAGAAGTAAAAATATTTTCTTTCATATTCTTAAATCTGAACTTACTACGGTAAGTATTGCTTCTATAATTTCTGAAATGATCAGAATTTTTTTTGTTTTGCGCTTCATCTAGTATCATTTCACTAGAATAATTTTTTGAACTTTTTATGAAAATTTAAAACTTTTCATGACGAGTTACTATTTATGAGTTACTATTTACGGTAAAAAAAACATTTTTTTATCTTTAATTGAATCCAAGTTTTGATCTTCATTCTTGAATTTTGCTCCACAATTGATTATTACAGAGTATTATTGAACTTGGATAAACTAAATTACGAATCCCTAATTTTTGTCATTTATCTCACCGGATTTGTTATTTATATTATTTTTCATCATCCTCAGTCCTAAATGGTGATATAACTGAATATCTTTGGCCTGTAGTGCAAAGATGAATGATTACTTGATGAATATCTTTGGCCTGTAGTGCAAAGATGAATGATTACCTGATGAATATCTTTGGCCCGTAGTGCAAAGATGGACAGGCGTTGAGATGAACATGATCAACTGGTGATACAAATGAATATCTTTGTCCCGTAGTGCAAAGATGAATATTTGGTTTGAGATGTATATTGATTGATGTTACAGGGATAAAATATTGATGATGGGCTTTTAAATCATAGAAGATAGTAGACTTCATTCTCTACTTAACTCTTCAAATGAATTGTTATTTCCGCTGTAGTTGTTGATCTAAAACTTGTTGTCCATAATATTTTATCTGATTTGTTGAAGACTAACGATAATTTATTTTCCATTATCTTAGTCATAATATTTTTTACTGGGCTAGTTGAGCACCCTTTTCTTCCATTGTTCTCTTCAGGAAATGAGAATATCGCGGGGACTAGTCGGGGAACAGTGTGATGATCAGAGTTAGATCTGTAGAAGTCCTCACTATTCTATAAAATAGTGGGATAATAATTGTAATGAATAAGGAATGAATTTGAGTGCTTATATTTCGTATAATATACGATTTGTATTGAAGCTCATAGTTTGTGTGGTCGTATTTTACACGACCATATGTTATAAAAGATTGTATTTGGATTCTGTACCATGTATTTGGCGACTCAGAATGGGTTGACTATTGAACCTATTTTGGGGGCATTACAGTTGGTATCAGAGCTTAGGGATATGATCTCTGGAGGAGATCTGGGAATATAACTAGGAAGAGAGAGAAGAGTAAATCCTTCGCTAGTATGTGTCCTACCTAAGCTTATTTGATATTTAATTGGTCGTTTGGAACATAGGGTTAATATGTGATATGTTAATTTGTTTGATTAACCCTTGTTTTATGGCAGTATTTGAGAATGGCAGCTGAAAATCTAAACAATGGAGTGAATGAGACCGTTGAGACACCTTTAATCACCAACTAGAAGAACGTGCAACAAGAAGGCAATATTCCTTCTGGAAACGACACCACCGATCAAACGATGAACGATGGGATGTTTAGAAGCTTTTTGCAGTTCATGCAAAACCAGACAAGGGAGACTCGTGTTCATAATACAGGTGGAAATAATAACTCAAGGCTTGTCACTGCCAAGCAGTTTAAAGAGTTCGGACCACCAAGGTTTCAGGGAAAGCCAGATCCAATCAAGGCAGAAAATTGGATTAAGCAAATTATCAAGATATTTAATGTCTTGGGATGCACAGAGGAAAAGAAGGTTCCATTCGCCACGTTTATGTTCCATGGAGAGGCAGATTATTGGTGGGAATCTGTGAAGCGTACCCAGCCTGCCGCACTCAAGATGTCTTGGGAAGAGTTCCAGAAACTGTTCAATGACAAGTACTTTCCAGAAAGTATTCGTCATATAAAGAAGGTAGAGTTTATCAAACTGAAACAGAACAACATGATTGTGTCCCAGTATGAGGCTAAGTTCGCGGAGTTATCCCGATTCGCATCTCATTTGGTTGATAATGAGGAATGTATGACGCGGATGTTTCTAAGAGGTTTGAAACCCGAAATTCGTCAGTACCTCATTTCTCACAAACTTTCTTTATATTCAGATGTGGTGAACAGGGCCCAATTGTTAGAACGAGATAATAATTATGTTCAACCAAGGGACAACAACCAAGGTCGTACTGGTGGCAGCAGTCATCGGAACAATGACAACCAGCAGGAAAGAAAGTATCATGACAGAAGCGGTAACCACTCCGGTGGTAATCGTGGCTATGATAATAGAAGAAGTGAGTCGGGGGGAGATTTTAAGAAGAGAAGGTACAACAATGAGAATGTGAAAACATCGACAGCATCACCAACATCAACGGTTTTTAGGGGAGGAGAACGACCGCCGGTCGTATACTATAAATGCGGACAAGAGGGACACATCAGTCCCAACTGCACACAGCAATCCAAGGTGTGCTATAACTGTGGAAAGGAAGGACATATAGCTAGAGTGTGTCCTGTAGCGAAACCAAGTCCAGCAGGGATGGTGACTCCAAAGGTTGTCCCTGACAAGGCAAAGTCAGTGGTTCCTGGAAGAGCTTTTGTCATAACTGCCCAACAAGCGAGGAACCCGAATGAGGTTATTACGGGTAAGCTAATCATAAACTCTTGCGACCTTATTAGATATCGGTGCTACCCATTCTTTTATTTCACCTGCTTGTGCTCAACGTTTGAACTTGACTTCTGAGAAGTTGGACTTTGACTTATCTGTTGAAACTCCTATTAGGAGAAACCTTCGTTACATCTATAGTTTACAAATCTTGCTTGATTCAAATAGGCACCCTCACCCTACCTTTTGATCTTATATCTTTGAAAGTACTTGCATTTGATGTGATTTTAGGAATTGACTGGTAAACCACTTATCATGCCAAAATTGATTGTTTTCGTAAGGTTGTTATTTTTCATATTCCTAACCAACCTGTTGTGCGAATTCAAACCACCAAACCATTAAAATCAGTCAATGTCATTTCAAGTCATAAAGCTATTCGTTTATTGAAAAACGGATGTCAAGCATTCTTAGCCCATGTCACTGATCTAAACCAGAGTATGTTAGGTTTGAATAATATTTCTGTTGTTAATGAGTTTCCTAATGTATTTCCCGAAGAACTTCCCGGTCTACCCC
Organism: Panax stipuleanatus; assembly: GCA_020205555.1. Lineage (NCBI taxonomy): Eukaryota > Viridiplantae > Streptophyta > Magnoliopsida > Apiales > Araliaceae > Panax > Panax stipuleanatus. The sequence goes on from CM035116.1 coordinate 106,380,609, forward strand.
CAGAACGTGAAGTTGAATTTTTTATTGACCTTGAACCCGGTACAAAACCCATTTCTAAAACCCCATATCGAATGGCTCCTATTGAACTTCAGGAGTTAAAGGTCCAACTATAGGAGTTGTTAGACATTGGTTTTATACGTCCTAGTACATCTCCTTGGGGTACTCCTGTTTTATTCGTAAAGAAGAAAGACGGGAGTATGCAACTTTGTATTGACTATCGGAAGTTGAACTATGTCACCATCAAGAATAGGTATCCGTTACCTTGTATTGATGACCTGTTCGACCAGTTGAAAGGTGCACAATTCTTTTCAAATATCGATTTTCATTCTGGATATCATCAGTTAAAGATTAAAACTGAGGATATTTTAAAAACTACCTTCAGAACTCGGTATGGGCATTATGAATTCTTAGTCATGTCTTTTGGATTGACTAATGCTCCTGCTGCTTTCATGGATATGATGAACCGTGTATTCAAGGAATATTTGGATCAGTTCGTGGTTGTCTTTATTGATGACATCCTCATCTATTCCAAAAGACGTGAAGATTATGAACACCACCTGAAGCTGGTACTTTAAAGGCTTCGTGATAACAAACTATATGCCAAGTTGAAGAAATGTGAGTTCTGGCTTGAGGAGGTAGCATTCCTTGGGCACGTAGTATCAAAACGTGGAGTATCTGTGGACCCGGCGAAGATTGAAGTAATACAAAGTTGGGAGCAACCAAAGTCGGTGATCGAAGTACGTAGCTTTCTGGGCTTAGCTGGTTATTATCGGAGATTCGTGGAAGAATTTTCTCGAATCGCTAATCTATTAACTCAACTGAATCAGAAAGATACGAAATTCATATGGGATGAGGAATGCGAGAAGAGCTTCCAAGAGCTCAAGAGGAGACTCATTTCGGCACCTGTTCTGACGATACCATCTGGTTCGGATGGATTTGTCATTTATAACGATGCTTCGGGCAAAGGGTTAGGATGTGTTCTCATGCAACATGGGAAAGTCATAGCCTATGCCTCACGAAAACTCAAGGAATATGAGAGAAATTATTCTACTCATGATCTAGAGTTGGCAGCTGTCGTTTTCGCGTTGAAGATATGGAGACACTACCTGTATGGGGAGAAAATGGAGATGTGACACCCCCAAATTCGGGTACTTCGTTTTCATATGATTTGGTGTTCACTTTCTAACTATAACAACATCTACCCAATATAATATCAAAATAAATTTACAACCTTTAATTAAAATAATGAAATCTCCCTTAAAACAAGGGTTACAACCTTTCGAAAACAATCCCAGGGTTTAATCTAACCTTAACATAATAAATAAGTGCGAAAATAAAACATAACATTAAAGTCTATTATAATTATTTTTAAAATAATAAAATAAGTCTTCACTTGTTTTGCTTCCCCTTGCCTTTACTCATAGACGGGGCATCAACATTATCAACTCTAGCTGCAATTGTTATTTAATGCAAGAGTGAGCAACCACAGATCACTGAAGTTTAACAATAATAAATACATGAAAGGATATCTTTAAAAAGAATTGAATAACTTAGCTTACTTCAACAATAAAGAATTGAATAATAATTCTCTATCAACATTAAAATTTGAATATAGAATTTATCTGAGGGTCATAAGACCTTTGAACTCTTGTCCTAGGTTATAAACATTTCTATTTAAACCTTTAACAGTCAATAAGACTATGGACCTTAACTCGTACTTAGGGGGATCAGCCCTTCGTACCATGTATTGTGCACAAATATCTTAACGCTTTCGCGTAGTAACCTCCCCTAATAATTAGGGTTGTTCATCTCAGTATTTTGAATACAAGTCGCACCAAAGAAAGTTTGGTTTGGATAAGCTTACAATGGTAATTTAGAATTAAACGTTCATCAACTAAGGATTAGTTGAATCGACTTTCAGTAATTCATAAATGAAAGAACTATGTATTAACATATGCTTTAGAAGTAAACTTAAAGCATTTAAAATAATAACTGGATCTTACTTGAACAATAAGTCAAGATCACTTCAATTAAATAAATAATTGTCCAATACAGAAATGAAAAGGACATTCTCAACAATTCATATATGTACTCAAAGAGCTTGCATAGAAGTAACGAGTTTAGGGTTTAGAAGACTTGTCTTAAGCTCAAGCTACTTAACACAATCACGTACTTTAACACTTCCTACATACGTACATATTCAATCACAATAATCTAAATTAGTTAACAAATAACGAATTAACATAATTGGTTAACCCTCATGGTTAACTCATTCTAATTAAATAAATAAATAATAATCAACCATTCCATAGCTAATTACATCACATAAACATGCTCACATAATTAAATCAATTATGTATTTAACTAAATTATAATTAACAATTATAATTTAAACACTTAATCTAATTATAATTACTTAAATTATAATTATCTCTCATTCTAATTAAATTATAAACAATTTATAATTTATAATCAATTAAACTACATCATGCATCATAATTACACAAACTATAATTAATCATGCAATTATCAAATTAAAATCTATAATTAAACATGCATTTATTAAATTATAATTACATAAATTATAATTTAAATTAACATCTAATTGATTAAAATAAATCAACTACTATTCATCATAATTTAATAAAATTGTAATTTAAATTAATCATTTACTCTTAATTATAATTACTCAAATTATAATCAAGTAGTTCATATTACAATTAAACAATTATAACTTTTAAATACTATATTAGGTTTTCAAAACTCTTTTATTTTCCAAATATGAAACTGTCAAATTCATGTTAGCAACATGTTTTAGCAGCTAGATACATGCTCATTATCCTAGCAACAATGTAATTGAAACACAAAAATAAACTGCACAACTGACCAAACTCACTATTTCTACACAGCCAGCTGCGCTGCTTCTGGCTGTGCTACCGGCGCAGCTGTGCAGGTACGCAGATAGAAGCAGGCAGTGCAGCCTCCCTGCTTCACCGATCAAACCCAAACAAGCTAACAAACGGAAAAATATAGCAACACAGATACTGTAAATCATATCTATGCCTTAAAACTCATGCTATATATACTACCAATCATTGAATTTGTCCAAATAATGAAAATCAAAGATTTTAAAAATTCAATATTGACATTTTCACAAAACCTCATATATTTTCTAAAACCATTCACTGTAACTCAATTTCTCAAGCAATTCAACTTTATATACATGCATTATATATGTAATTGAAGATAACATCAAACAAATTCCTAATAAGCATGTTAGCATATACTAATTCATCAATTTTACTCTAAAATCAACCAAATACATGAAATTCCATATGAACTCATACTATTCATTAAAACATATTTTTTTTCAGTAGTTTGATTTCTAAAAATCCTCTTATGTCATCTCATTACTACAATCCACACATGGATACAATACATAGCTACAATTCATGATTACAACTTCCATAAAAACTTAATTTTAACAGAGACTGAATATGAAACATATAACCTGAGTTCTATAACAATTTAAATATTATAGATGATACCTTTTGCTAATAGGTTGAAAGAGAAGGTGATGCGAGTTCAATTCTAGCAATTCTTTTTCCTCTTTTCTCTTTTTCTCTAACTCTTCTCTACTCTTCCTTCTCTCTGCTCTCTTTTCTTCTTAGTTCTTAGTTAGACTTAGGATTAGAACTAACGTAGTAGATATATTATAACTGATATAATATACGTATACTAATGATATATATGTAACTGCTAATTAATTAAGATATATAATAAATACATATTATTATATAAGTTACAACTATTTGAATTTGAAAAACCTTAAGGCTTGTTTGGCCAAAACAACATTATTTTTAAAAAAACAAATTATTGTTACTAAGGCCATGTTTGGTAAAATGAGTTTAAAACAATTGCAAGGGCCTTATTTGGTTAAAATCAATTAAAATCCTTTTTCTTTATTTTGACAAATTATTTTAACACATACTTTAATGTCACAGTTTAATTATTAAATCCTTTAACATTTTAATTTAATCAATTAAAATCTAACATCAATTAATCACATAAAAATTGCCACATAATTATAATTACTCGCTAATTATAATTCATGTAACACTTTATCACATAATTCATCTAATTTAATTATCTCAATTAAATTAGAACTATACTATAAAATTAATATACATCAATTAAATTAAATATCAAATATTCATTTAATTAATATATAACACTTAATTAAATCACTTCCACAAATCACATAATTTATTTAACTCAATAAATAAATCACATAAAATATTTATTTCACTCAATAAATATTAAAATTATTATATAAAATCTCAATCGTTACAGGAGATCTATACGTATCATAAGAGCCTTAAATATTTCTTCACCCAGAAGGAACTCAACATATGGCAACGACGTTGGCTTGAGCTGTTGAAAGATTACGATCATACCATCTAATACCATCCTGCAAAAAGAAAACGTGGTAGCAGACGCGTCAAATAGAAGATCATATGCGGGAATGAGTGCGATGCTGTCAACACAAAGACCCATTTTGTGTGACTTACAAATGATGGAGATAGAGTTCAAGACTCCGGGGACCCACATGATGATGTCAAGTATACTGCGTAGAACCAGCTTTGATTGATAAAGTTAAAGCTGCTCAAGCTACAGACCCGGAGCTGATGAAGATGAAGAAAAAGGTGCAAGAAGGTGCTATTCCAGAAGCAAGAATCGATAAAGAAGGAATACTTCGAGTCAACTCTAGACTTTGTGTTCCTAACGATTCTTATTTGAAGTATAGAATCATGATGGAGGCACACAACACACCGTTTGCAATCTATCCTGGAAGTACCAAAATGTATCGTGATCTTCGACATACATTTTGGTGGAGCAATATGAAGAGAGAGACCGTGGAGTTTATCTCGAGGTGTTTAACGTGTCAACATGTCAAGGCGGAGCATCAAGTGCCAAAGGGTCCATTGCAACCATTTGAGATTCCAAAGTAGAAGTGGGAACACATTACCATGGATTTCGTTACGGGTCTTCCCAAGGTTTCTCAAGACATAGATGCGATTTGGGTTATTGTTGATAGATTAACTAAGTCTGCTCATTTCTTACCTATACGAGAGACTTATTCCCTTGACCGTCTTGCTCGTATGTACGTAAATGAGATTGTGAGGTTGCATGGCATGCCAGTATCCATAGTTTCAGATCGTGACCCAAGATTTACTTTATGATTTTGGGTCAGTTTGCAGAAAGCTATGGGCACGGATCTACGATTCAGTTCGGTTTATCATCCTCAAACGGACGGGAAATCAGAAAGGACTTTCCAAACTCTTGAAGATCTATTGAGACTCTGTGTTCTAGACTTCAAAGGGAGTTGAGATAAGTACTTACCATTAGTGGAATTCTCCTACAACAACAGTTATCAGGCAAGTATAGGCGTGACTCCATTCAAAGCGTTGTATGGACGAAAGTGTCGTTCTCCAGTATGCTGGGATGAGGTGGGTGAAGCAACATTGTTGGGACCGGAGTTAGTACGTATGACTATGAAAAAGATTCAAATGATCCGACAACAGATACAAACCGCACAAGATCGACAAAAGAGTTATGCGGATCTTCATCGAAGGGACGTGGAGTTTAATGTCGGAGATCATGTATTGTTACGTGTGCTCCATGGAAAGGAGTTACGAGATTCGGGAAGAGAGGAAAGCTCAATCCACGATTTATTGGTCCATTTGAGATTCTTGACCGAGTAGGAAATGTGGCTTATAGACTCGCTTTACCGCCAAGCATGTCTCATGTTCATAACGTTTTTCACATATCCGTGCTATGTAAATATGTGAAAGGCCCAAACTACATTATTGAGATAGAACCAGACGAGATAGCCGAAGATTTAACGTACGAGGAGATACCTATCAAGATCTTGGATAAGAAAGAACATGTTTTACGCTCAAAGATTATACCTCAAGTTAAAGTTTTGTGGATGAACCATGATATTGAGGAAATGACCTCGGAGTTGGAATCGGAAATGAAAGCGAGGTATCCTCACCTTTTCGATATACCAGGTACGTACGTCTATTTCGAGAACGAAATTTCATAAGGAGGGGAGGTTGTAAGATCCCAAATTTTATGAATAAAGATTTAATTTTTTTATATATTATTTTGAAATAGTAAGGTGTTAATTTGATAAATGTGATAAGTTATGGGAGATATGTGCAAATTTTTCAAAGTTAGCAAGTGGTAATAAAATATTCATTGTTGTCGGGGAATATTCGTTTGGTCGTGGAATATTCTTGTTCGGGGATTATTCGTACGACGGCGGAGCCATTTTTGGGCCCCACAAAGGAATAACTGTCGGATATAGAAAGCGACAAAAATAACCTTTTTATAAAATAACAGTAAAACTGTTACCGTTAAACTGTTGAAATATCCGGTGATAAAAATATAGTAATACACGTTATTGCACAGTAGCACACGGTATTGCACAGTATTTCGAATTATTGATTCTTACGTAAGAAGGCACTTACTCAATTATTGTTACAGTAATTACTGTTTAATATTTTATATTATTGATTCAATAATTGCTACCGTGGATATTTTATATTATTGATTCAATAATTGTCACAGTAACCACTGCATAGTATTTCACATTATCAAATCAATAATTCATGTTATTTGAATAATTTTATTAGACATCATTATTGGCAATGTCTAGGAAGTTCTTTCTAGGAAAGGGGTTAGTTAATCTAATTGCGCGTAGGAAGGAGAAATTCTTATCGGAAATCCCCCTCTTTCCTAGGAACGACCTTGTTGTCAATATTGTAGTTTTATAATATTATTTGGGAATAATTAATTATTGACAAAAATGATAAGAAAATATTTATTTAATGTGGATATAAATGAAGGAATTAGTGCTGATGGTTTTTTTTTATCAGTATATATATTTTGTCGGAATGGAGGTGTGAAAAAATCATCAGTATGTAAATTTGAGTCATTTTTTGTTCGAAATTTGAAAAAACTTTCTTCTACAAAGTTGTAGAGAATTAAATTTCATATAGAATGAACATAATGTTCGTATTTTTTTGATAAAATGGCTATTTATTATGAATTATTGAAGTTTCAGAATAAATATTTTTATTAAAAACATGGGTGGGCCCCACTCTTATTTTTTTGTGGTGTATAATGCTGAAATTCAAAGTGGTGTGCGTTCAATTTTCAAAGAGGTAAAAGCCACTGGTTGCAAGTTTTGTCAGAACTGGCGTTCTAGCATTTTTCTATAAATAGGGTGCTTAAGTTAGAATTGAAAATCACACCAGAATCAGAAAAAAATTTCTCTATAATATCGAGCGTATTTCTTGTGAGTATAAGAATAGTTTGAGTGTGGATTACGGTGCAAGATTTTTCTCAGTATTATATCCGATATTTCAGTCAAAAGTACTCTCCGTTAAGGTAAATGATGTTATTTTTCTCGTAAATGATGTTATTTCCTTTCAATATTCATAATGAATATTATTTTCTTTCATATTTCATATTATGGAAGTAATAATATTTCATTTCATATTCTTAAATCTGAACTTACTACGGTAAGTATTTCTTCTTTAATTCCTGAAATGATCAGAATTTTTTTTTGTTTTGCGCTTCATCTAGTATCATTTCACCGGAATAATTTTTTGAACTTCTTATGAAAATTTACAACTTTTCATGACGAGTTACTATTCACGGTAAAAAAAACATTTTTTTTATCTTTGATTGAATCCAAGTTTTGATCTTCATTCTTGAATTTTGCTCTACAATTGATTATTACGGAGTATTATTAAACTTGGATAAACTAAATTACGAATCCCTAATTTTTGTCATTTATCTCACTAGATTCGTTATTTATATTATTTTTCCTCATCCTCAGTCCTAAATGGTGATATAACTGAATATCTTTGGCCTGTAGTGCAAAGATGAAGGATTACTTAATGAATATCTTTGGGCTGTAGTGCAAAGATGAATGATTACCTGATGAATATCTTTGGCCCGTAGTGCAAAGATGGATAGGTGTTGAGATGAACATGACCAACTGGTGATACAAATGAATATCTTTGGCCCGTAGTGCAAAGATGAATATTTGGTTCGAGATGTATATTGATTGATGTTATAGGAATAAAATATTGATGATGAACTTTTAAATCATAGAAGATAGTAGACTTCATTCTCTACTTAAATCTTCTAATGAATTGTTATTTCCGCTACAGTTGTTGATCTAAAACTTGTTGTCCATAATATTTTATTTGATTTGTTGAAGACTAACGATAATTTATTTTTCATTATCTTAGTCATAATATTTTTTACTGGGCTAGTTGAGCTCACCCTTTTCTTCCATTGTTATCTTCAGGAAATGAGAATATCGCGAAGACTAGTCGGGGAACAGTGTGTTGATCAGAGTTAGATCTGTAGAAGTCCTCACTATTCTATAAAATAGTGGGATAATAATTGTAATAAATAAGGAATGAATTTGAGTGTTTATATTTCGTATTATATACGATTTGTATTGAAGCTCATAGTTTGGGTGGTCGTATTTTACACGACCGTATGTTATAAAAGATTGTATTTGGATTCTGTACCATGTATTTAGCGACTCAGAATGGATTGAGTATTGAACCTATTTTGGGGGCGTCACAACCTACATATATATGTATACATATATCCATCATCATATATTACACATTGGGCCATATCAAATTAAATCAAATTGGGCTAAGCACCACACAAAAGCACATGGACTCTAATATTAACCTAGTACATATATATTGATTGGGCCACATTTTCTAACTCTTACAAGCATGTCACATTAATGTAGGTGGGCTTGGATATAACTTAAGTCCAATACATTATTAAATCATGACCCAATTAGTCCAATTAGGAAATTAATTATGCCACACAAGGCTTAACACTTAAGCTTAATTAGGCTTATCATTATCATCAACATACTTCTTAATCATTTCATACTTGATTAAATTATTAATCACATGACATATATATATATATATATATATATATATATATGCATACAAATAATTGTAATAACCTTTGTTTTAAATTCTAAAATTATTTATAAAATTCTCAGGTATTACACTTAACCCCGATGTAGAATCCACTAGAATTAACCCCAGTAAAGGTATCGGCCAAACCTCAATGATGAATCCATTGGATACAACCCAAAGAAGATGTTGACAATGATCGATGACATTCTCACAATCCTTATCTTCCCCAGCAGGTGAGCACAACCCTTTTTAATTCTGAATCACACATTTCATTGCATACTTTACACATGACATTGCAACATTAGATATACCTTGTCATTAATCTTCCGGTCTAGTAATCTTTGTCATGTTCATTCCATTGCATTACATAAACATGACAAAGATGGGCATCTGTAGACAATCAAAATTTCGCTTTCTTGGACTAACCTTTCAGGAGGGTAAAAGCGTAATTTCACTTCGAAGATAACCCCGAGGTAGGGCAAAGGCATCTTTTCACCCCGGAGACAACCTCGTGGAGGAATCAAAGTGCCAACGATGCCCAGACACGACGCGGACCGAACGAGGATCGCAAAGCTGAGAAAGTGGCCATAAGAAGTCACCGCAGCAACCATTGAACTGTGTGTTATTCAAGACGAGCCGATTGATGACCCTTGGAAATTGAAAGGTACCTTTCAACTTACTGTATCATCTTCCCGGACTCCGATTTCTCTACTCGACCTTATTTCGCATCCTTCCGCAAGGACTTTCTGTGATTTTTGGGTACGGAGCTCAATTTTCACCAAACCGAGACCGAAGGAATGAACTTCGAGGCAACTGGATCCATGGGGCCCAGCCTCAGATGTACCTACTTCAGCCGCAGGTACACCCGGGGCTGCCCCTGGGAGCTTCAATCAGTAGCGAGCAACTCATTTAAAAAAAAAGAAGTTAGAGAGAAAGAGATTCTAGAGAGAGAAAACCTCAAGTTTGGCATTTTTTCACCACATTTGAGTGATTTAAGCTTAGATATTGAACATTTTGAGTGTCTAGAGAAATATATAGAGATCCCAAGCCATAAGAAGCTTGTCCACGCGTCCCCCAAGGTGAAAAACGCTCATTTTTGGCACTTGCTTTGTAAATCTTTGTTCAATATACTAGATTGATGTTATATATATAGCTTGAATCTAGTTAAACTTGTTATTTTTTACGTATATTGTGTAGTAGTTGGTAGATCTTGAGTTTCTACTGGTTCCATTGTGCATATATTGTTGTAAATCAAGTTCGAAGGCTAAATCTACCTAGATCTAATTCGAATCTAGCCTTTTGAGTGGTTATTAAGCATGAATCTTTAACCTGTATGCTAGATCGGTTTAGATCGATGGTAGAACTACGTGTTTTACTGCTTTTGGTCAGTCCCGGTTACCCTGTATAGCCCTAGATCTAAATCTGGAGGCGAGGGGGTCCGAAGTGGCTTTAGACGGCGATTTCAACCGATGAAATCACTTAATATCAAGTCTAGGACGTTGTACATACATATTTAAGTTTAATAATGTGAGCCTAGGAATCCCGATGTCGAGATCCAATGATCGGATCTTGACTTGATTCCCACGATGGACATTTCATTTTCAATGTAATGTTTAAATATTGCGAAATTATTGTATATGTAATGTTTGGATCTTGAAAACGAATTCGAGGGGTTAGTCCTGAGAGTTTGGATTCAAGATCTCGTGATAGTGAAAACTTTAATTGTGGGTGCTCGGATTCATCGAGATGGCTTACATGCCCGATGATAATTTGACCCTTTTTGGCACTTTCTAACATGCATTTTCACTAAAATGATTTTCAAATAAAACCACAAAGAGCTTTCATGAAGAATAAAGCGTTTTGAGGTAGATCACCTTATAAACGTAAAGATAATAAAAGAAAGTATCGAAATCCTCAATTCCTAGTCCAGCAAAGGATTTGAAAACCCTTTTTTTCCAAAATATCATTTCAATTTGTATATCGTGTTTAAAAATGAACTTTTTGTTATATCAAATCCATCGTACCTAGGCGCAAAAGAGATACAACACTACTTTCAAACAACACAAATAAATCTTAGGATAAACTTTGAAAAAAAAAACACACACACTTTATGCATAGGAAATCAATAATGCGGTACCGTATTTTCACGGGAGTTGTGGGGTGCCTAACACCTTCCCCTCACTTAACCAAGCCCCCGAATTCCATGAATCTCAGGTTTTAGACCAATGCTATGGAGACACATATTGGTCCATATTGTGAAAACCTTTAAAATTCGGATGAGTTGGTACATCCTTTTAAATCATACCAACTGGCGGCTCTGTCTCATTCGATCCAATCATCATTAATAAAATCAAACTTTGTAAAATAAGTCAACTAATGTCGTTCTTTTCCTTAAAATTTCATCTTCCAACAAATCAATCGACATATCAAAAGATAAAGGGTAGAAAGAAGGAAAACAAGGAAAAAACAATCAAAAAATAAACAAAGAAGAACATGTTTTTTTCCCGGCATCGACAAAGTTCATAACTGAACTCGGTATGGTTCCTAGCATTAGAGAAGCAGTACCTTTATTCTGTGACAACACCGGAGCTGTTGGACAGGCTAAGGAACCCATGTCTCATTAGAAATCCAAACATGTATTGCGGCGGTTTCATTTGATTAGAAAGATCATTGAAAGAGGAGATGTCACCTTGGAGCATGTGGACTCTCAAGAAAACATTGCAGATCCATTTATTAAAGTTTTAACACAATAACATTTTGATCGTCACTTAAAGAAAATGAGTATGAGATACCATGGCGATTTTCTTTAGTGCAAATGGGAGATTAAAATTAGTATGTATACAAGCCAATCATGTTTGATGATAAAGCATATATACTTTGTAACAACCTTATTCATTTATTATTAATAGTATTATTTAATTAAAGGCATTTATTTATCTACATGGTGTTGTTTTTATAATATGTGATAAACCCTTAGTTTTATAAGCAATGCTTTTAGAATCATGATGATGATTATGCTAATGAAATCTAAATTCTTAGATAGCTTAAAACTAAAATAGTTCCCAATCGTTGGATTACTAAAAAGGGATTACTGAATCCGGATAGATTGGTACATACGTTGCTTGCTCATTGGATGAGGATGATCGATCTCATAATCATTTGTGTGGAGACACTAAAGCAAATATGTAGGTGCTTATTGGAGAATAAGTACACTGAACGTGGCTCGCTAAAGAATACCTAATGGATTCTTACTTGCCTATCAATAGGAATTCCTTTAGTGATAGTAGTACAAATAATCCTTAGACTTGAGATCAACATAGTATCTTGTGTATGATGATGAATTATACGTTGACCTGTCCCTTAAGACCTTAACGGTATATCAAAGAGTATGATTGGGTATAATGATTTATACATGGAGATAATGAATGATCAATAAAGAATCAACCACTTCTAGTAAAAGAAGAGAATGTTCTATGTGATTCGATAAATGACAACCCAGTAGTCCTTGACCAAGGCAGAATGAAATTAGAAAGTAGTTTCTAATTTGAATTATTTGGTGTTGTGCATTTTAGAATCGAAATAAATATAATTAAATAAAATAAGACTTGATAGTAAATCCATATCTTCACTACAAGAAAATGGCCTAACAACGACCAATGGTTTCAGCGACCGCATTGTTCGGTCGCTGATAGGACTAATAGTGACCGCCTTTATCGACTGATAGTGAATCTAGTCGCTGGATGATATCAGCGACCGCATGCGGTCCCAGTTTGGTCGCCAGTATATTTTTGCCACCTAAAAATTAGCGTAAAGCGTTGGCGGGTTATTTTGTTGCGACCACTCAGTATGTCCACATCATTAAAAATCAACGACCGCATACGGTCGCTGATCCTTTTTAATGTACTCAGCATCAGGCGCCTCGATAGACCAGACAGAAAGAACAAAAAGGGAGACCAGAAGAGGAAGAAGAGGGAGAAGGGGGAGAAGAGAAGAGAAGAGGGAGAAAAGGGAGACCGCCGCCACCGCCCGCCGCTACCATCTCCACCGCCGCCGCTACTCTCGTCACATTAGGTATATATTTTCTTTTTTTGTATACTAATAATTAATTATACAATGAATCTGATTAATTTGGGTAATGTATACATATATGCATTGATATGTTGCTGTGAATATATAAATATAAATATATATATATATATATATATATATACATAAATTTGATTAATTTGGGTAATGTATACTATATGTTTAAGAACCCTTAATTATGTTTAATTTGCGTAATGTATATTATATATTTAAGAACTCTTAATTAAGAACTTAATATGTTACTAATGTATACTATATGTTTAGGAACCCTTAATTAGGTTTAAGAATCCTTAATTAGGTTTAAGTGAGACTTTGTTTCATATCCCAAGTACCCCAACAAATTAAGGAAACAATAAGTTATATACATATATAAGTTAGTATTGATTTTAAATTCTTTATAACATTACTAAGTTACCATTTACTTAGTTTTCAACTAATAAAAAAAAATTAAAATAAAATAACATGATATAATATAACAATTAAACTAAATAGCATTTACTTAGTTTCTCATACTAAATTTAGTAACATTTAATATTTGACATATAATATATATTAAATATGATTAAATATATAATTAAATTAAAATAGAATATCATATAAATATAATAAAATAGAATATTAAACTTAAATAATATAAAATATATTATTAAAATATAATATAATATTATATTATATTATATTATATTATATTATATTAAAATATAATATAATAAATTAAAATATCATATCATATAAAATATAATATTAAACTAGAATATAATATCATATTAAATATATTAAAATATAATATAATAAACTAAGTAGCATTTGCTTAGTTCCACTACTAAATATCATATAAATATAATAAAATATAATATTAAACTTAAATAATATAAAATATATTATTATAATATAATATAATATAGTAAAATATTATATTAAAATAAAATATAATAAATTAAAATATAATATAATATTAAACTAAAATATAATATCATATTAAATATATTAAAATATAATATAATAAACTAAGTAGCATTTGCTTATTTCCACTACTAAATATAATAAAATATAATAAATGATGTATTAAATAAACTAAGTACCATTTAGGAAGTTTTCCATTGCTAAAATAAACTAAATACAATTTCGTTAGATATTCACTGCTAAAAGACATTAATGATCAAAAGCAATATCATACTCTTAAGTTAAAGAACCAAGAGATAAGTGCTCTAATCAAGAGTAAGTTATTTAGCTCTCTGTAAAGTAAAAAAAGAAGCTTGCAAAAAAGAAAGCGGGAGTTTGGTCTAAAGCAAACCTTGAATTTGTATACTCTTGAACTTTTTACTTTTTTAATTTGCATTCATTTATTATTGTTTTAGTCTTATTATATTGGGAATTTTTATATTTCTCTTGGGTTGTGTCTTGGGGCCTAGAAATGGCCATATATGCATGGCGTCGTGCATGTGGATAGTCCATATTATAGGGGAGACTCTGGAAAAAAAATTTATTTCTCAATAGTAAATAAACCAAATAAACAAAATAAGAGACTTTCTTTTAATAGTAGTTGCGAACATTTATAATACTTACCTTTTTAGAGACAAAAGAGAGAGAATACAATTGGACAACCAATAAGTCTATATACAATTATCTCTTGTGCTTTGAATTTGCAATTCTATGAACCCTAAAGATGAGTAATATAGACTCGTTCTCTCTTTTCCTATCAATTAGGTTTCCAACTAATTTGGACCTTCCCTATATATGATTATTGATCCCAATCCCAACTAATATAGACGAGTTGCACAACATGAATGAATCTTACCGTGATAACGAATCTTAGCATATTAAGAGAGATCTAGTTAAGTCAGATCGATAACCCCTAAACTCGACTCAATTCGCGAGTCAACTCATCCAAGTCGAGCGAGTTTAACAACTATGGTTACATGTTAAATTCATTTATCCATATGAGTGATAGAGTCATCTAGTCAAGTCATATGTATAACCCCTAAACTCAGCTTGACTCGTGAGTCAACTCATCCAGAAGCAAGCGTGTTGAACAGCTATGGTTACACATACTTATATGTTACCCATAACTATAAGAAAGAGGCTAAGTCATATTCTTACAAGTATGCTGAAGGCATATGCTTACAAGTATACTAAAGTTATATGCTTATGCTTAAATGTTAATCAAATTCTAACAAGTATGCTCAAGTCATATGCTTACAAAGTATGCTTAAATGTTAATAATATGCTTACAAGTATGCTCAACTCATATTCTTATAAGTATGCTTAGAGAGCATGACCATGCTATACATTAATAAGCTCATGTTATCTGTAGTAGGTACCGTGGTATCATGGACCTCTATTCAGACCAAAGTTGGATGACACGACGAAAGTTAAGTGCCCAGATAGGTGCTACAGCTGAATTTAAAGCTGGTTGCCAGTGTTTTTGGAGTATGCGTATAGTCACCCGGAATGTGTGAATAGTCAAAACAAGATAAGATGCCTTTAATTGAAGTGTAAGAATGTAAATTATATGGACAGAGACGTGGTAAACTATCATTTACTTGTTTCTGGGTTCATAAAAAATTACAAAGAATGTTGGTGGGTACATGGGCAAAGAAGAGATGGTGGCATCACATAAGTACACAATCCGGGCAGCAGTACTCATCGTATAAATGAAATAGTTCATGAAATTACAGGGCCAGATTTTGATTGGGTACAAGGTAGAAAGCAACCTATGAATTCAGATGCCAAAGCCTTATTTAAGTTGTTAGACGAGGGTAGCGAGCCATTGTGGCATGGTTGCCCCAAACACACTACATTGTCTGCAGTGGCGACATTACTTAACATCAAGGTTAATCACAATATGTGCCATGAGTGCTTTGAGTCGCTCTTGAAGGCCATTAAGAGTATGTTTCCTGACGATGAGAAATTACCAGATAACTATTACTATTGAAAGAAAATAGTGAAGAAGTTAGGTCTTGGATACCAAAAGATCGATGCATGTCCCAACGATTGCATGTTGTTTTATAAGGAAAAGGAACATATAACTCGGTACACGTTTTGCAGTCATGATCGATTTAGGCCTAATAAAGAGGGTGTGACTACAAAAAAATTAACTATACCATTTAAGATTTTAAGGTATTTTCCAATTACACATCGGCTAAAAAGATTGTACATGTCTTCAAGAACAGCTGAACATATGAATTGGCATGCAAAATCTCCAGCTAAAGATGGAGAACTAAATCATCCCGCAGATGAGCAGGCTTGGAAAGATTTCAACTTAGAATATCCTGGGTTTGCATCGGAACTTAGAAATGTGAGGTTTCGATTGTCCACCGATGGTTTGAACCAGTTTGGCCACTCAGCGGTTCCGTACTCATGTTGGTCTGTGATTGTTACTCCATACAACTTGCCTCCTTGGATGTGTATGAAACAGTCATACTTGTTTCTTTCACTCGTGGCTCCTTGTCCTAAGAGTCCTGAAAAGAACTTAGATGTTTACTTGAGACCTCTTATAGACGAGTTGCAGGTATTGTGGGAGGATGGAGTACAGACTTGGGATGTTGTAACGAAAATAAATTTTAACCTTAGGGCAGCGGTTATGTGGACTATAAGTGACTTCCCAGCTTATGGTATGTTAGCTGGATCGAGTACACACGGGAAGTTGGCTTGTCTGTATTGTATGGAGCATACAAAGTCTTTAAATCTATCAAAAGGTTGAAAGCCTTGCTGGTTTGACTATCATCGTTGGTTATTACCGGTAGATCACCCGTTTCGAAGAAATGGAGAACACTTCAGGAAAGGGAAAGTAGACAATGATATGCCTGCATCACGATTGTCGGGAGCGGAGATGCGAGACCATGTGATGAGATTTCTGGTCATCCCATTTGGTAAGATTGATTCCACAAATATAATTAATGGGTTTGGCAAATCTCATAACTCAATTCGGAGAAGCATCTTTTGGGAACTGCCTTATTGTTCTATAAATTTGATTCGTCATAATCTCGATGTGATGCATATTGAGAAGAATGCGTTCGACAATGTGTTTAACACGTGATGAATGTTACGGGGAAGATAAAAGATAATGACAAGGCACGGTTGGACATGAAAGATATCTATAAGCATCCTAGATTAGAACTTTATGAATCTCCTAATGGTAAGATTGTCAAATCGCATATAAGGTACACATTGTTCAAAAAGCAAGTTGAAGATGTGTGCACATGGGTTAAGTCTCTGAAACTACCAGATGGATATGCGTCAAACATTGCAAGGTGTGTTACGGGTGGGAAATTACAAGGGATGAAGAGTCATGACTGTTATGTGTTAATGGAGAGACTCCTGCCTATAGCATTTCGGGATCTGCTTAATAAACCAATATGGGATGCTTTGACGGATCTTAGTCGTTTCTTCAGAGACTTATGTTCAAAAAAATAAAATGAGAAGGACATGTCCGTACTTGAGAAGAACATCATAGAGATCACGTGTAAACTTGAAAAAAATACTCCCACCTACTGACTATGTGAGAGCTATCTGTTGAGATCATGATCTTCGTATAGTGGGCGGGCATCTGGCGGCTCTGAGTCCTAATGAGTTAGCTACTACAGTGGCGGCAACAACAACATCACAACATAAGGATGGCGATGAGGTAATCTTAGTATTTATTACAATCAATTTAGTCACTTATATATATATATATACATAGATATTGTTGTGTTTAACTTGTTGTATATTGTCGTAATAACAGTATCAATATATATACTATATATATATATATATGTAACTTATTTTATTAATTTGTTAATTACAAGGTGATCAACGAGAAACTAATTTGGACGATGATGCATAACGACCGACCTAGTCTTGTTTTCTAGCTATTTATGAGCCTTGTACTTTTATATTCATTCTTTGGATGACTGTATGTTACTTAAAGATTAGATTTGTATATATTTCTTCAGTTCATATTGGTATTTTAATGTTTATATAGCTTATACTATTTTGGTGTATTTGTCGGTTTATGAATGGATGTTTATATTATTGTGCATTAGTTGGGATATATAAAACTTGGTTGGAAGTTTATATATACTGTCTGTTGTGTGTTGGGATATAAAGTAGGTACAAAACAGGTACAGTTTTTTGGAAAATCCAAAAAATAGGAATTTTTTTATTTTATTTTATACATCAACGACCTACATGCGATCGCTAATAGCAATTAGCGACTGCTAATTGAATCAGGGTGTTAACGACCGGTGTCGGTCGCTACTGGCAATCGCTGACACGTGGCCCACGTCAGCCTTTGACCCTGAACCATACTGACTTAGCTTAGCGACGGTCCTAGTCGCTAATAGCGGTCGCAAATAAATAGGTCGCTAATAGTGGTCGCTGATGTGCATTTCAGCGACCAGATTTTATGCGACGACTATCAACGACTGATATTAGTCGCTGATAGGCATCTGCAACCGATAGCGGTTGCTGATAGGAGGTCGCTGATAGGCCATTTTCTTGTAGTACTTATATTTAATTGGGACATTGTATGGTGGAAGGAATGAATTGTACGGCAACTATTTACTCACAGATTCTTTTATGATTAATGTTAAAATCTATATTATCTGAAAAGTCGTTGAGCGCTAAAGGGGTTTACCCTTATTGTAGAATAAATATTATTTATTTAAATAAAATAATAGTTAATTTATTTATTTAAATAAGATTAGAAGTGTTCTAATTGATAACCAGTTTAATATGGAGCACCTAAATGGTCACACCATAAAAGGAACAATAATTATTAAAGAAGTAAATGACATAATCATAATAATAAGTTAAGTATATTTAATTTAATCTATGGTGATAGAATAAATTAAATAGCTTAATATTTATTATTTAATATTTTAAAAATATTAAATATAAATTAATAAGAGGATTATTATTATTATTATTATTATTATTATTATTATTATTTTAATTTCTAAATGAGTTTGGAAATTAATTAATAAGAGTATTCTCTCATATATTCCTAATAAGATTAGGAGGCTAATTAATTAAAAGAGTTTATTTAGTTATTCCTAATAAGATTAGGAAGCCTAATTAATTAAAAGAGTTTAATTAATTAAAATAAAACACAAATCCTAAATGGTTTAGGAGGGTTGCCTACATCTATATAAATAAGAGGAGTCTTATTTTGATTTAGGATTAATGATCTTTCCAAGAGTTGAGAGAGTATACAATTTCTAGAAAGATAGAAATTAGGGTTTAGCTAAATACCCACCTTCTTGAATTCTTCTTCTTCCTTGGTCGATCACCTCTAAAGGCCAAACACTTTGGTGGCTAACGTTGATCAAAGGAAGGAATCAACCCGGTGGATTTAAGTAGAACACGAAAATGATTTGGGGTTGAACTCGTACTTGAGGAAGCTAGAATCTTCAAGGGTATGAATCTTATTCTTAATCTTTTTGTTTAATTAATAATTGTGCATAAAGGATGATCCAGGTATATGGTTTGTAAAATTTTAAAACTCTGATTTACCATGCTTCCGCTTATTTTATGTAATTTGATTGCGTTGATGCAAACCTAACACATAAAGTATATCTGAGTGTCACAAGACCACGAACTATGTCCTAGGTTAACAAGTATCTCTACCGTAACCTTTAACAGTCTTATAGACAATATGGACCATCCATCTCGTACTCCGGGGAATCAGCCCTTCGTACAATGTATTATGCACAAACATTTTAATGCTATTGCGTAGTATAATCCCCTATAATAAGGTTTTTTCATCTCAACTTTGACATCAGAGTCCGCACCAAAGGAAGTTTGGTTTGGATTAGCTTCAATAAAGGTTTCAAAGTTTAGGACGTCCATCAACTATGGACTAGTTGAATCAAAAGGATTCGACAATATTCGAGAGCTCGATAACAACATGATATCGTAAAGGGTACTTAACAATGATAGGATAGCCATGAATCATAATTGAATAAACATTATACATTGAAGTCATGCTTTTGAAATAAGTTAGAAAAGCTTAGTCAAAACATAGGCATTAAACATTATAAGAGGAATCGATTTCGCACTTAAATGGGTTGGAGGTAAACCTTGGTCCTGCTCTTGGAGAAAATGCAAAGGAAATTTTTCTTGCAGCTCAGCACTTCTCCCAAAAGGATTGAGTCAAAGCTTTATTTGAAACAAAGAAGAACCTCTATCTTATGAACTTTCTTAGCGCGCATGGGATTTCATCAAATGATGTTCAAAAATTCCTCTCTGATGGGGGAACTAGTGGATTTCGGCTCTTCCCAAAAGGTATTTGATAAAAGTCCTCTTGGAGCTCTAGTTGGTAACTCTTCTCTATCCTTTTTTGGTGGTAATCTAGTGTGTTCTCATTATGTGGGTGAATCCTCAAAGATGGAGCGTGTAGCTCAACCGCCTAAATCATCAAACATTATGCCTACTGTTGATAGTACGGATTTGGGAAAGAGTAATTCAAATTCAAGTTTTAACCAGAGTCGAATTCCTGGTTCTTCCACTGAGGAAGGTGAAATCTCTCCACATCTGTCGAGTGGTCCCCCTAAATCTTGGAGTGATGTGGTAACAAAAAACTCTGGCAAACCTTCGAGGACCCTCTCTTTTCACCCCCTACAATAGAGAATGGTAATATTCTTGTAAAGCCCCCTGATGATATGCTTATGCGTTGAAATCTTAACTTGTTTTCCAGTTTAGTTAGTTATTTCCTTCACTTTTCTCTCCCTTTCAAGGTGGTTGAGCCTATAGCTAGGAGATTATGGAGTAATATGGGACTCTCTAATGTCTTTTTGTATAATAAGGGGTACTAAATCTTCAAGTTTAAGTCCATCTCTGACCGGGATAATGTCCTAGCTTCTGGCCCTTGGCATTTTGCCTCCAAAATTAATGTTCTTCAGAAATGACAAGAGGGGTTGAATTCTCTAAGTCAGACTGTGATAAATTCCCCATTTGGGTAAAGCTTAGTCAAATTCCTTTATCTTATTGGTCTGATGAAGGCATTAGGTACATAGCCAGTGCTATAGGTAAACCTCTCTTCATTGATGTGATGACCTCAACTAATGATTTCATGAGCTATGCTCGTGTCTGCATTGAAATAAATGCTTCTTTTGCATTTCTTTCTTCTATCAATGTGGTTGTGCGGAATGAAGAGAAATCTATTAACCTTACAGTTTCAGTGGATGTGAAATACCAGAGCAGACCACCCTCTTGTCCAACTTGTAAAGTATTTGGTCATTCACAACTGAAGTGCCCTAAAGCTAATTATCAATGGGTACCTAAAGTGGTCTCAAATGCTGGCCATGGCCCTTCAAAGATTTGCACCCTTGATCCCAAAATTGGTTCTGGTCCTGATTCAAATGATTGGGTTACTATTTCTAGGGGTACTAAAGGAGGGATGGACCCTCTCATCTCTAGCACTCCTATGGCTTCCACCAACTCCTTTTCCCTACTACTGCTTCTAGTGATATTCAGGCATGTCCAGACTCTAAATCCCCAGCTGCTGTAAACCCTCTGATTACTAAACTCAAATTGATTGATTAAAAGGAGGGGAAGGATCTGAAGCAAAAGCAATGTTCTGGAAATGACAATCCTCAAGCTGCCAAGAAAAAGAAAGGCAAGGGCAAAGCTTGTTCCCCTCCTCTTTAGTTGTCAATGCTAGTTTCTTATAATGTTAGGGGGTTAAATAAAAATCCTAAGCAGGCTTATGTTGAATAGTTTATATTAGATAATAGTATCACCATTGTGGGTCTACTGGAAATAAGGGTTAAAGAGCACAAATCTTATAGGATTTCCAGGTCTATTTGTAGAAATTGGAACTGGGCCTTTAATTATGACTCCCACTATAATGGTAGAATTTAGGTTGGATGGAATCCATCTTTTTGGCATGTGGACATCCTTTCTGTTTCCTCCCAAATTATCCACTGTAAAGTTCAGCAGCTTAATAATACTAGCAATCCTTTTTTAGTTTCTTTTGTTTATAGTTTGAATACTTATATTGAAAGGCATGAGGTGTGGAGGGATTTATTAACTCTTTCCTCATCTGCTTGTTAGTGCATAATGGGAGACTTTAATGTCATCCGTGATCTTAGTGAAACTAGTAGAGATGATGTTAATTGGAATTCTGGTATGGACGACTTCAAGGAATTCTGCCAATCGATTGGTGTTGATGATATTCGTGGAATTGGTCCCATATTCACTTGATGGAATAGTCAACACTCCATCCCCATCCATAAGAAACTGGATCGTGCTCTAAGCAACTCTGAATGGTTTTCTTCTTTCCCCCTTGCTTAAGCTACTTTCCTTCCCATAGGCCTATTTGACCACTCCCCGATCATTCTTTACACTGGTATCCCTACTGTGCAGTCTAGGAAGCATTTTTAATTTTTTAACCATCTGATGCTTCTTGAGGGATTTAATGACTGTGTTTCTAATGCTTGGGGTTTATCGATTTCTGGAAATCCCTTTTATGTTATAAAGGAAAAATTAAAGCGAACTAAAAAAGCTCTAATCTCCCTTAATAAAGCTTCTGGGAGCTTATCCTTTGCAGTTAAATCAGCTAAGGAATCCCTCCATCGAGTGCAGGTCAATCTCCAAGCTAACCCCTCTGATCCGGACCTCCTTGAACAAGAGAGTAGCTGCACCCCTATTTTATGGTTTGTTATGGCTCGGGAAGAATCTCTGTTTCAGCAGAAATCTAGAGTAACTTGGCTGTCTTTGGGGGACAAAAACACAAGTTATTTCTCAAATATGGTGAAAAACATGTGGAACTTTAATAAAATTCTTTCCATTTAAAATGCGGACGGTATTGTGGTACATGGCAAAGAGAAAATTGAATTTGTTGTTAGGTTTGTACGAAATCATGGGCGCAATCAAATTGCAAAATAGCGAAAACATGGTATATCAGAGTTTAAAATTTCTACAAAACCATTACCTGGATCATCCTTTATTCGTAGTTTTTAATTAGAACGAAGTAGAAAAAGATTATATTCATACCCTTGTAGAACGAAGCTTCCATAGGTACAAGTTCAACTCCTTTGTTCTTCGCGATCTCCTTAAATATCCGGTGTTGATTCCTTTCTTTGATCAATGTTAGCCACCCAAGTGTTTGGCCTCTAAAGGTGATCCAACAAGGAAGAGAAATTATTCAAGAAGGAGGGTGGTTGGCTAAACCCTAATTTTTTGGCAAAACTAATGAAATAATCACTGTAGCTGGCACGTTTTACTGATTTCGTCATTGAACTTTTAATATTTCAAATTAACCCACTAAACAAATTATTATTTTGAAATTGGGTCATTCCGTTAAAAAAAATAAACCGACGTTAATTTTTTATCGACAAACTAATGAAGTATCCACTGTAATTGACACGTTTTACTAATTACACCATTGAACTTTTAATTTTTTTAAATTACCCCACTAAACTAATTATTATTTTGAAATTGTGTCATTCTATTAAAAAAATTAAGTCGACATTAATTTTTTTATCTATGTAGCTTTGGAAAAAAAATTCAAAAATAAAAATATTTTGGTTCTCTAATCTTAGATGTTTATCGATAGAACAAATTTTCTTGCGAATGAAACTGCAATGCATTAGTAGTAGAAATGAAAACGTGGTAATTAACAACAACAACGTTTTGCATCTAACTCTGAATTATCTCCTCATCCATCCGTAAAAACTCAGGCTCCTATCAAATCATGAATACAACCCCAACAAAATCAATTTAACCAAATATTACTACCACATGTATATATATATACACACACACACACATAGATATATAGAGAGATTGGGGAAGGAGTGGACCTTGTGGAGGCGATCGAGAGTGAATGAGAGGAGTTCAGAGACAGAAGGTTGTTGATAGTCGAAGGTGAGAGGGAGAAAATCTACTGCAACACCATTTACTTCATATGTTGCTGTTGTTGGGGATTCAGACTCCATTGTTATATCTAATGTTGAACTTTGAAGCTTAATTCAATGTCTTGGTTATTCAAATTTAGGAATTTTCATAGATTTTAGAGAGAGAAAATACGCAGATCTATTTGATATAGAAGAAGGGGGAGAAGAGAATGAAAAGGAGGAGAGAGAATAAATCAAATTTATTTATTTTTCTTTTTCACATCCACGTATGATAAAAAATGAAACGATTTAACACTCGTGAGACAAAGATAACAGAATGACCAAATTTTAAAATATTAATTAGTTTAATGGGGTAATTTAAAAAATTAAAAGTTCAATGGTATAATTAGTAAAACGTGTCAACTATAGTGCGTAATTCATTAGTTTTGTCGATAAAAAATTAACGTCCGTTTATTTTTTCAACAAAATGACCAAATTTCAAAATAATAATTAGTTTAGTTGGGTAATTTGAAAAATTAAAAATTCAATGGTGTAATCAGTAAAACGTGCTAACTACAATAGGAATTTCATTAATTTTGCCCTAGTTTTTCTATTCTTTGTAGAAGAGGAGTACTCTCCACTAATTGAATTACGTCTACTGATATCTAACATAAGTCTCCTCTTATATAGATATTGGTCAATCATTTTAATCCTATTAGACATAGGGTTTTATTTAATTAATTAAACTCGTTTAATTAATTAGGCTTCCCAATATATTGGAATTAATTAATTAAACTCCTTTAATTAATTTGCCTCCTAATCTTATTAAAAATAAATAAGAGTACTAATATTAAATTAATTGCTAAACTCCTTTAGAAATTAAAATAATAATAATTGTAATAATATTAATAAGACTCCTCTTATTAATTTATATTTAATATTTTCAAAATATTAAATAATAAACATTAAGCTATTTAATTTATTCTATCATCATAGACTAAATTAATTACACTTAATGCATTATTACAATTATGCCATTACCTTCTTAAATAATTATTCTTCCTTTTATGGTGTGACCCTTTAGGTTCTCCATGTTAAATCGATTGTGAATAAATCAATTAGAACAATTCTAATATTATTTAAATAAATCAATTAGAATAATAATCTATTTAAATAAATAATATTTATTCTACAATAGGGATAAGCCTCCCTAGCGATCAACGACTTTCCAGATAATATAGATTTCAACATTAATCATAAAAAAACCTGTGAGTAAATAGTTACCGTACAATTCAATCCTTCCACCATACAATGTCCCAATTAAATATAAGACATGGAATTACTGTCAAGTCTTATTTTATTTAATTATATGTATTTTGATTAGAAAATGCACAACTTCAAATAACGCAAATTAAAAACTCCTTTCTAATTTCATTCTACCTTGACCAAGGACTACTGGGTTGTCATTTAACGAATCACATACGACATATCTCTTCTTTTATTAGAAGTGGTAGATTATTTATTGATCATTCATTATCTCCATATATAATTTATTATATCCAAGCATACCCTTTGATATACCCAAAGGGTCTTAAGGAATAAGTCAAAATATAATTCATTACATACAAGATACTATGATGATCTTAAGTCCAAGGATAACTTGTACTACTATGACATTAGGAATTCCTATTGACAGACAAGTAAAACTCTATTAGGAATTCTTTAACGAGTCACGTTCAGTGTACTTATTCTCCAATAAGCTCCTACATACTTGCTTTAGTGTCTCCACACAAATGATCATGAGATCAATCGTCCTCATCTAATGAGCAAGCAATATATGTCCCAATCTATCCGAATTTACTAATCCCTTTTTTAGTAATCCAACGATTGGGAACTATTTTAGTTTTAAACTTTCTAAGAATTTAGATATCATTAGCATGATCAACATCATGATTCTAAAAGCATTGCTTAAAACTATGGGTTATTTACATATTATAAAAACTTCATCATGTAGATAATTAAATTCAATCGGATCGTCAATCCAACTCCAATCTCCAATCGAACCGTCTATCCAGCGCCGATTGTCAATAGGACCGTCAATCCAGCTTCGGTCATCAATCAGACTGTCATATCAATCTCGATCTCAATATCGGGCTATCAAATCAACCCTGATCTCCGATCGGACCGTCAGTTCAAACCCTAATCTCAATATCGGGCCTTCAAATCAGCCTCGGCAGTAACCCGAGAGGTACAAATCAGCCCCGACAGCAACCTAGGAGATACCTATCAATCCCGAACTCAATATCGGGCCATCAAGTTAGCCCCGACATCAACCCGAGAGGTATAGGTCAACCTTAACATCAACCAAGGACATATCAAGTCATCTCGGTCTAAGTTTGGGAAGTGCAGTTCAGCCCTAGAGATGACCCTGGGAAGCCAGATCCACCAAGGACCACCCCGGGAGGGGCAAAATGGTTATTTTATCAACTCTCAGTCGATTCGGTCAAAATTAAGCCGAATTGACGCCATCGAAGTCAGAATAAACCATAACGACGATCCCGAGTGCAAACGACGCAAGACAGCTCAACGGACAAACTGCGGGGAATCGAAGACCTGGTTATGAACCCATCTTCTGGGACCCAGAAAATGTTTTATCCCATGTCATTGTGATACTCTCGGCAAGGGCTTTCCGAAAAGGTATCGCACGCCTCAAACGGACGCTCCGATCAAAAGTTAGAAAGTATCGACTTCGACTGCGTGTTATCCGGAGTGCACGTACTTCTAGACTACGAAACCCAGCACTACGGGCCCCACCATGGGAGCCGCACCTCTACCTGCGGAAGCAGCAAGTAGAGTGGAGGCTCCCTAGCCTATAAAAAGAGGTGCCCCCTTCATTTCAGAAAAAGAAAAGAAAAACGCAGTGAAGCTCTGCCAGTTCAATTTTTTGACTTTTACACCTCTTCCAAACCCAAATATTTTCACTCTAACACGTAAATATACCTATACACTACCACATATCAAAAAATAACCAGTAGATTTGGACGTATAGAGCCTACGATTTGACAAAAAGCCCGTGTAACAGTCAATTGTAAGTATTTTCACGATCAGAAAGTGAATATTACTTCTTCGTACTTTTATACACTTGCACGTTAAGTTTCGTTTTCTAAAAATGCCCGAAACTTAGTTCTGTGGCCGTTTTCGTCAAAATTTGGTACATTTTTGTACATAAACTGATTTTCTGGCATTTTTACAACTCGGATTGACGATCCGTCAGCTCCAGCAGCTTCAATGCACTAGCACACACATTCTGGCAACTTCGCCGGACTGGGTTATCTTCTCAGTCTAGGTTTGGCCCTTTTTGGTATATATTTAACTGTATATATACTAACATTCAATTCTGTCAAACCCGGATGCCAAATCCGAGGTAGTTTACCGCTTTTATATATTTACGTATATATGAGCGATTTTCACCATAACTGGGTTCTCTTCCCAGTATTGGTTGACTATATTTCTGTCAATATATATATATATATATTTCAATTCTAGTCTGGGCACCGGCATGAAAACCCATCGCCCTTTATATTATTTTTGCACTCTTCGCCAATATGGGTGATCTCCCCAGTCATTAGTTGACTACTTTTCTGCAATTTACATTTCAGTCTGGCCTGGACTATTTCGTGGCCTTTATACTGTTTTTGCACACTTCATCATTACTGAGTTATCTTCTCAGTCACTGGTTGACTACTTTTCTGTATATTTACATTCCAGTTTGGCCTGGATCATTCTGTGGCTTTTTTACTGCTTTTATATATATTTATGCATATATAAGCAGCCTTCACCATCACTGGTCCTCTCTTCAGTCTTGGTTGACTACGTTTCTGTCAATATATATATATATATATATATATATATATATATATATATTTTAACTCCAGTCCGGGCACCGGAGTGAAAACCCATCGCCCTTCGCTTTCTATTCAACTGCTGCTTTAAATATTCATTTTATATGAATTGACATTGACATATCTGCAGGCGAACTAGATTTATTTAAATCTCACCAATTCTAGTTTTCAAACGGTTCAAAACCTCCAGATTGAACCGGGAAGCTAGATTGGCTGAGATTTCGTTAAATCTAGCTTTCTTTCTAGTTCAGCTTTAAAAGCAACCTCTCGTCCCTTAGATCGTTATCTAGTGGGAACGAGATGCTTCGGCCATGCGGATCAGGATTTACTGAATGATTCCTCGGTTTTGGTAATATTGGGATATTTATATGTTTCTGTACAAATTTGAACTGTGTAGGTTTTGGCTACTCATATGTGAGCCTAGGAGTCGTGGGATTCACGATCAAAATGATCGGAATCTGATTTCCACGATGGACAAACTCCGATTTATAAATGTACCTTGCCAGTTTTTCTAAAGAAATGTATATGTAAACAGACCTTAAAACGGTTATTCGGATTTAAGGTCTCAAGATAATGAAAAAATGTTGATTATCGTGTCAGCGTCCCTCCGATGGTTTTTATACCCATGAGGAGACTGACACTTGTATATTCTATGGTCGAGGATGCTTCGCAGCCCGACGAATCACCATTCACATGCAGCCTTAAGGCTTTAAAGATAAAATTGGAAGTATCAACAAGCTTCAATTCCTATGGCAGCGTAAGGGTTTGATAAACCAGCTTTCAAAACATCATTTTCAATGCAATCAAAAGAAAAACTTTTTGTAAATCAAATTAAATGCTTTTGCAAATCAAATCAAAGATTGATTTTCAAATCAAATCAAACCCTTCGTATATAGGTTCAACGAAGCAAAACATTACTTTCAATTAATCAAATTAATAGGCCCAATTTTCAAACAGCATTCACTCGCGCATTCCAGTTTTAAAGGGAAATATTGAAAAGATATGGTACCGTGTTTATACTGGAGTCGTGGGGTGCCTAACACCTTCCCCACACTTAACCAAGCCCCCGAGCACAAAACTTTGTTTTCAAAGATCAAGTTTCGACAGTGTCCAGCAATTGGGCCTCTTTCAAACAAAACTCGGTTGAGTTGGTATAACCATTTCAAATTTACCAACTGGCGACTCTGTAAAATATTCAAATCGTCGACATGATACATGTTGGCCTTTCTCCTAGAAACCCTTCAAAACCTTTTTCCTAAATAAAAAGAGTGAGGGTAGAGAGAACTTAGGAAAAGAGATTAAAAGATCCGAGTTGTGGCCCGACCCACGGATTTTTTAAACCAACGTCGACAGGTGGCGACTCTGCTGGGGACAGTAGAGGGCTTAGGCCGCTTTCAAATCTTTTCAAACATTTCCCTTTCAAAACTATTGAATACGTGAAATTTTGCGTCACCACAGTCAATGAATGAGTGAATGATGCATCTTTACATTGAATGAATGTGAATAAATGTGAATGAATGCTTTCCTGCTTTTTAGTGCTTCGCACCCATAATTAGTGCTTCGCACCCATGTCATCATATGCACTACGGTAAGGCACGATGTATGTGAATGTATGTTGTGTGTCCTTCTCACAAGGAGGAAAACCCAGTCGGTGATAAGTAATGTCTCTGGGGACGACTAAGTCTCTGGGGCTCATGAAAATGCACCACCCAGATTCGCTCCAGTTGAACGATCGGATTAATTTCCCCTCTAGTAGATTGCGATGATCTGGGAACCTTCATGCCGAAAACAAAGCCGCGAGAGTAACCTAAGATAGGTCAGCCTCTGATTAACCAAATTCGAAGGGAAGCTTCTTCATACCTTCCTCTTTCAATTCCATGTTAAGTCTCCAATTATCAAGGAGCACAATGTAAATATCATAATGAAAGATTTATTTTTCCTGTCAAAATACCATGTCATCCTGCCATCAAAGCAACTAACCTCGATTTTGCAGGATCAAATCTAAAAAACGCATCATGCATCCTGTCCTTACCTACATCAGAGAATTGACACGCTTACGTTTTGTTGTAGGTAAAAATTGGTCATGTTACTAGGTCTAAATCTAAAGCACCCAGTCCATCCATGGACATGGCTTCTAGTGCTCAACCAGAATCCACCTCGGTATCCCGGGAAGAGTTCGAAGGACTAAAAAATCAAATAGCCGAGTTAGCCAGTTTCCTACAAGAACAAAGCAAGGCCCTTAAAGGGAACAACCTCAAGCTCACACAGAACCAAAAGCATCTGGTGGTAGTGCTGGCGGTTAAGAGACTGAAAAGGCCGAAACTTAGATTCCTGAACCACAAAACCAGGACACGGCCAACAAAACCCTTGAAATCACCCCCTCATCAAAGAACAAGAAGCTGGTGACATTATTAAGAAAGTACAACAAATGGAGGAAGCTCTCCGATCAATCAAAGGGATTGGGGCATTCGGTAGTGTCAATTACTCCTACCTCTGTATATTCCCCGGGGCTCGTTATCCTGAAAAATTTAAAACTCCTGACTTCGAGAAGTATGATTGAATGAGAGATCCTTACACTCACTTAAAAGTATTCATTGGAGAACTCAGATCCTATGCAGAGGATGAGAAGCTTCGAATACAGCTATTTCAGAAGAGTCTGACTGGAGAGGCGAGAGCATGGTATGCCCATCTGGACAACTCCAAAATCCACAGTTGGGAAGAACTGGCCCATGCCTTCCTTGTTCAATACAGCTTCCAATCTCAGCTGGATCCAGACAGATACCAAATTACCAAGATCAGGAAGAATAACACTGAATCATTCAGAGAATATGCCCAGCGATGGAGACGGGTCGCAGCACAAGTTACCCCAGCCATGACTGAATCTAAAATAGTCATGACCTTCATCGACATCCAAGAAGTGCCTTATTATGAGAAGGTCCTAGCAGGCATATGAAACCATTCTCTGAAATGATCAAACATGGCAAAATGGCCGAATTGGGGCTCAAATCCGGGAAGATAGAAGATCTAATCGCCTTCGAAGCTGTCGCTGAGCATATCCAGTCCGAAAATTATGGGAATAATCCCAGGAGGGTGCACAAAAAGAAAGACGAAGAAGTTTCCTTAGTCTTACAAGGACAAAATCCAAGGGGCGAATCAAATAGTATGCCTATTCAAAGGAGGAATTATACCCCTTTTCAAAATCCAGCACAACCTTCAAACCCTCCACTCCAGAAAAATATGGAGGTTAGGCATCGAAGAACTTTCACCCCTCTAGGGGATTCACTCAAAAACGTATTCAAGCTTCTGACAGCCCAAAAGAAGATTGTCCAACTCCTTCCACCAACCAACACCAATGGTCAGAATTTTGACCCAAGCAAGAAGTGTGCTTATCACTCTGGATCTCCAAGCCATGACACCCAAGACTGTTAGTCTCTCAAGCACAAAATACAAGATTTGATTGACAGCGGAGAGATTGTGGTCACAAAGCCTGAGCAACCCCATGTGCAGGAAAATCCTCTGCCACAACATAAAGAGGAGAATGTCAACATGATCAGCACCATAAATGGAGAAGGATCCAATTACCTCCGTTATGTGGGAGAATCAATTCAATCCAACAACACCAGCCCAGATAGTTGGGAAGTTTTTGAAAGGAGGTTCCTGATAGAGCAGGAGATCAAGTCTATCAAGGAGCAGATCGAGCAGTTAGCAGAACTGGTCGTTTACCAGAATCAGCTTACCAGGAGTATGGTGAAACAAATCAACCAGTCCATTGTCGATCGTCCTCCCACACCGGATATCACTTCCCTGAGAAATCAATACCAGCCTAATGAGAATGATCTTTGGGCCAACAAGGTGGCCGAAGAAGAGAATCTCCGAGCAGATGGGAAATTCCTATGCTAGAAGAACTTCACCAACCTAAATCAATAAATAGAAGAAATCCTTCAAATGATAATCAATGAAGGAATGGTTGCAGACTTGTTACCTCCATTGAACCCTCGAGCCAGAAAATTCAAACCTGATCAAATATGTATGTACCATTCAAATTCACTCGACCATGATACTGAAGATTGTTGGGCACTTTGTAACTTGATTCAAGACATGATTGAAAATGGGGACCTGATAAGGGGAAATCAAATCCTCGATCTCCCAGACAATGACACTATCTAGATCCCCACTGTATGGAACCAGAACATAGTGGCTGTTATATCATACAATGGGGAGTCGGCTCTCAAACCCTTAGTACTGCCCGCGAAAGGGGTTCAATAACTACCAGATCCTGTGAAAATGGCAGCTCCTCAGCCTCTAATCTTGCCCTTCAGACCTCAGTATCCAATCATCAGTCTGAAGTGTGTCCCATAGAACTACGGGGATATTAAAGGTTCCACTTCAAACAGTATTACCATCCTGTCAAAGATAATCCACTATACCTACCTCAGAGGGTAATCAAACCGGTCATCAAAGCAAAAGAGAAGGTGGGTGAAGAGAAAATCAAAGAGTTCCTCAACAAAATGGGACACAATGAAATCAAAATAGTGCAAAGCTTGGAGGACGCACCTAAACAAGTGTCCATCCTCGACTTGGTCCAATTCTCAGCGGATCATCACAACATTATAGTGAAAGTACTAGAAGAAGCTCATTTTCCACGTACAGTGGATACCGAGAAATTCCGTCACGTGATCGAACACATCTTCAACAGCAATGTAATATCTTTCACTAACGATGATATCCCGGCAGAGGGAAAGGGCTACCACAAGTCCCTACATATAGCTATAATGTCCTCCGGATATGTGATCGGAGGTGTGCTCATCGATGGAGGATCATCCCTCAACATTTGTCCATACGATACTTTAGAAAGGATGAAGATCAATCCAAGTCGGATCAAAACCAGTCATATGGTTATCCGGGCCTTCGATGGATCTCGCCGACAGGCTATGGGGGAAATAGAGCTTCCTCTAGAGATTGGCCCACACACTTTCTACGTATCTTTCCAGGTGCTCAACATCGCCACCGGATACAACTTATTGCTGGGCAGACCCTGGATCCACATGGCAGGGGCAGTGCCATCCACCCTCCATCAATAACTCAAGTACATTATCCACGGCAGCCTCATCACAGTGAATGCTGAACCAGAATACCCTACCTACATACATGGGGATATACCAGTGATCAGCCTTGATGCGGGGATTGAACCTGCCAGTTTTCAAGCTCTAGAGGTGAGCGATACGCAGTATCTACCTATCGGGGCACCAGCCCTAAAACCTAAAGTCTCCACCTAAGTAATGGCAGTGGGGCAAGAAATGGTATCTTTGGGCTTCCAACCTGGAGAAGGGTTGGGAAAGGATAAGCAAGGTATCAAGATGCCAGTCCAAATCCCAAGTCAGACTAGGAGAGCAGGATTGGGATATTCATCCGGGTCAAGCCGTTGGAACCCACATAATCATCCCAAAGCTCATGACTCTATAATTTTGCTTCCAAACCTCACAAATGCCGGATGGGTGAAACCTACGAGGAAAATCCTAGCTGTGGTATCAGCCATGCTATTCCCTCCAATCATACCTGTCCATGAAAGAAAAGCCTTTAAGCCTGAGGCAGATAGTGAAAAGGGAAAAGAAAAGATTATGTACGAAGGACGAGACCCATTCGCAAACATGAGGGTCATTATCAACTACGAGGGCATGAATGACGAACTCCCAGATAGCGACGATGAGGATCAAGTTCAAATTCCTCGTATCAAGAAGGGAAAAGGGAGCAGTTCAAAGAAGTGCCCTAGCCCTATTATAAAGGATGTCTCAGTCATCATCCAAGACGAGACAGATAATCACAAATCCCTGATCCTCCCGGTTCTTGAGGATCTGACCTTGGACAACTGGAGCAGTGTCCCTTGCCTTGGTAGAAAAGGGTAAAGGGGCAGAGAGTACATCTGCCCTTTAATCATGCTTTCATTTACTGCTTACTTTTGCTTGCACAGCTATAGTAGTAACTTTTGTCATGCTTTACAAATGCTCTGTATGTTTAAGTAGTTGTATATATTAATGAAAGCATTTTTGTTTTCAAGACCCAAGAATTGGATGTGTGTGTCTCTGCTGATGAGATGCCAACCTGTCAAAATGACTACGACTTTGATGTAGAAATGAACTTCAACTTGATGGATATTAATCAAGAGGAGGAAGATGACTATGAGGTGCTCGAGGAGATCAAAGAATGGGTCGAAGACAAACCCAAACCAAACCTCGACCAAACCATCACCATCAACATAGGAACCTCCGAAAATATCAAAGAAATCCAAATAGGTTAAAACCTCACACCCAATCAAAAAGCAGACCTGATCAAACTCCTAAAATAGTACCAGGATGTATTTGCATGGTCACGTGAAGACACGATTGGCTTATCCACTGATATTATCATCCATCGAATGCCCATCAAAGATGGATTCAAACCAGTCAAGCAAAAGCTCAGGCGATTGAAACCTGAATGGAGTTTGAAAGTTAAAGAAGAAATTGTTAAACAATTCAAAGCCGGAATCATCATGGTATCAACATACCCAGAATGGCTGTCAAACATAGTTCCCATGTCTAATCCCGGAGGGAAGGTACGAGTCTGCGTAGATTACCGGGATTTGAACAAAGCCTGCCTCAAGGACAATTTCCCGGTACCATTCATCCACATCCTGATCGACACTACTGCGCAGTATGGCATGTATTCGTTCGTGGAATGCTTTGCTGGTTATCATCAAATCATGGTTGCTGAAGAGGACCGAGAGAAAATAGCTTTTATCACTCCCTGAGGAACCTTCTACTATAGACGACTATCCTTCGGCCTTATCAATGTCGGAGCCACGTATCAGCGAGCCATGATGGCCCTCTTTCATGACATAATGCACAAAGAGATCGAAGTTTATGTGGATGACATCATCATCAAATCCCGGAGGGAGGATGATCACATTGACCATCTCAGGAAGCTGTTCAACAGGTTACATAAGTATAACCTCAAGCTCAATCCCGCCAAATGTGCTTTTGGCGTCAAAGCAGGCAAGCTGCTAGGATTCTTGGTGAGCAATCGGGGCATCGAGCTCAACCCTGCCAAGACCAAAGCCATTATTGAAATGCATGTACCTCATACAGAGAAGGAGATACGGAGATTCCCGGGAAGGATTAACTTCATCAGCCGTTTCATTTCACAGCTCACAGCAACCTGTGAACCCATCTTCAAGCTGTTAAGGAAGAATTCCTCCACCAAATGGAATGAGGAGTGTCAACAAGCCTTCCTTGCCATCAAGAAGCAGCTGACTGAAGCACCTATTTTGGTAACCCCACGGGATGGAGTTCCCTTGTTCATGTACCTGTCAGTCAATAACAATGTAATGGGCTGCATGTTAGGATAGAAGGATGATAGTAGCAAAGAAAGAGCTATCTACTACATCAGCAAAAGATTAAGCAGTGGTGAACAGAAGTACATCCTGATCGAAAAGACATGATGTGCATTAGCATGGGCCACCATGAGGTTACAACACTATTTGCATGGACATACGACCTACCTCATATCCCGCATGGATCCAATCAAATACGTATTCAACAAACTAATGCTGAATTGCCGACTGTCCAAATGGCAGTTCATCCTAAGCAGTTCGACATTGTCTACGTGACTTAGAAGTCAATCAAGGGTCAAGGCATTGCAGATCAATTAGTTAAAGCACCTTTAAGAGGGTTTGAGCCCCTGGAGACATATTTCCCAGATGGTGGGATCATGACAATTCAATAACTCCAGTCAGAGAATACAGTCCAACCATAGAAAATGTATTTTGACGGAGCGGTAAACATAGAAGGCGCCAGAGCTGGGGCAGTCCTCATCTCTGGTGCAGGAAAGCAGTATCCTGTGGCTACCAAACTTCAATTTGGCAACACCAACAACACGGCCGAGTATGAAGGCTGTATAATGGGGTTGAAATTAGCCCAATCCATGTCTATCAAGCCCTTACTCGTCTTCGGAGATTCTGAGATGGTCATCAGACAAACCACCGGCGCGTATCTCACCAAAGAACTGCATTTGTTGCCCTATCATCGGCATGTCCTCAAAATATCCTGGGAATTTGAAGACATAACCTTCGTTCATATTCCTCGGGGTCGGAATGACTTCACTGATGCATTGGCAACGTTGGCTTCATTAATCCGCATATTCGATAAGAGTGGATTTCCCAACATCAAGTTTATAATTTAGAAACCCCTGACATATGGGAATTACATTGGAGAAGTATCAGATGAAATACCTCCTGTCAAGCAGCCTTGGTATCAAGACATCAAGGAATATCTCCGTAATGGATCCACACCCGATGGGGCAAGTCAATCTGAGCGAAAGCGGATTCACAAAATGGTCATGAAGTTCTATTTGAGCGGAGATGCACTTTACAAAAGGGATGCTGGAATAGGCCTGTTAAAATGCCTCGACAAAGAGCAAGCCCAAAGACTTATGGATGAAATACATGGAGTCTGTGGTCCACACATGAGCGGTCATCTGCTGGCCAAGAAAATATTAAGAACTGGACATTATTGGATCTCTCTTAAGGCTGACTGCGACGATCACGTTAAGAGATGTTTTCAATGCCAAATATATGGAAATGCCATCCACGCTCCTCCAAATGAGCTGCACAACATGAGTTCACCATGGCCTTTCTCCATGTGGGGAATGGATGTGATAGGTCCAGTAGAACCAAAAGCCAGCAATAGTCATCGATTCATTTTCACCATGATCAATTACTTCACCAAATGGGTTGAAGCAGCCTCAT
Organism: Panax stipuleanatus; assembly: GCA_020205555.1. NCBI lineage: Eukaryota > Viridiplantae > Streptophyta > Magnoliopsida > Apiales > Araliaceae > Panax > Panax stipuleanatus. Next base: position 106,417,237 of record CM035116.1, read on the forward strand.
TTCCCAAAGTCATAAAAGAGGTCATCATTAGTTTCATCAGAAACAATATCGTCTGTCGATATGGACAACTGGAGGTGATCGTATCAGAAATGCCAAAAACCTGAATAATCAAATGATGAAAGAATTATGCAGTAAGTTCCACATCAAGCATCTCAATTTTGTTATCTATCGGCCCAAGATGAACGATGCGGTCGAAGTGGCCAATAAAAACATCAAGAAGATCATGCAGAAAATGTCCGCCAATCACAAGGAATGGCCTGACTGCTGCCTCTCACCCTGTTAGCATACAGGACATCAATGCGCACCTCTACTGGGGCTACCCCCTATTCATTGGTCTATTGTATGGAGGCAGTACTCCCCATAGAGGTAGAGATGGAATCCTTGCGAGTATTGATCGATGCTCAGATAGAAGAGGATCAGTGGTTGTAAGACCGGTATCATCAACTGTCCCTGATAGATGAAAAGAGGGCTACAGCCATTTTCCACGGACAGTTATACCAGCAAAGGATCGCCAGATCCTACAACAAAAAGGTCTGAATCCGGCAATTCAAAGAAAATAACTTGGTGCTAAAGAAAGTCCTGGCCAATCAGGATGAAGCCAAAGGAAAATTTGCCCCAAATTAGGAAGGTCCTTTCATTATCAAGGAGGTGTTGACAGGGGGAGCTATCAGACTACAAGAAATGGATGGGAATGAATTCCCCCAACTCATCAATTTAAACACCATCAAGAGATACTACGTTTGAGACACATGCATACCCGCATCCGGGTTCTACGAATCAAATCAGGTTCGATTTTTCACTAGAAAGTCGGAACTACGAATGACTTGATCTCCCTCAACTTGGAAGTACGTAGGCAGCCATTTTTGGTGCGGTCAAACCAAATAAAAAGCTCAAAAACTCATCAAATCAAACTCAAAACCCAAGATAAATACTTTTCAAACCCTCTCCAATCAAACAGCCTGAACTACGAATGACCTGATCTCCCTCAACCCGGGAGTACGTAGGCAGCCATTTACGGTGCGATTTGACCTTCAAGAAAAAATGAAAAACAAATAAAAGACCAGTTCCAAGACACCAAAGACAAATAGAAGCTAAATTCTATCAAGCCACCCTGGTCAACAGGCCCATCTAAGATACTCCTTGACATCTCAACTGTTACTCCTTCAAGGAGAAGCTCAAGATACATTTACAACTGCGAGTCATAAAAGAAGTGGTAATCACTCAGCAATGACAGTACATATCCAATCAGGGAAGTGAATCAAAATTATATTTCTCTGATATATAACACTGTTTAATATATACATAATGCCATGTACATGACAAAAATGCCTGATCTAGTCTGTGCAGGGAAAATAAAGCTAGTCTATGGACCCAAGGACAAGCGGGTCAGCAATGCCAGCATGAAATCTCTCTCTAAAGATGGGGGAGCAGCTGTAAGTGCAATCCACTCAGCCTCCATATGGCTCAATACCTCCACGGTCATCTGCAAGGTGGCACTGTGGTCATCCATATACGCACTCATCTCGGTGACCAAACCATGAGTGTAAGATCGAAGAGCAGTACTATTAGCTATGTGGAAATCACAGGAAGCAATAGCCTCTTCCCTCTCCGTAAAAGCTGCGTCTCGAGCAATCAAAGTCTCCTCGATCTCAACATATGCTGCGTCTCTAGCTGAGCGGATCTCGTCTCGCTCTACAACAGCTGCATCTCTGGCAGATCGGAGCTCCTCCCGCTCAATCAATCCAGCATCTAGAGCGACCCTGAGTCCATCTCTCTCAGCAAAAGCTAAATCTCTGCCAAACAAGGCAGCCAACATCTGCGCTCTAGCTGAATCTAGCTCAAAGGCCATCCTGAATAGTGAGTCCGCTAAAGTTGGATCTGTCTCTACAGGAATAACTGACATATCACTCACTAGAGCCACTGTCAAACCCGTGAATAGCTCATCCTCGATAGGAGAATCTGGATCCTCCATAGGCTCCTCCTCGTCGGAGTCCACAATCGGAGATAAATGAGGCTCTGCTACTGCAACTACTATCTCTGCCTCCAACCATGCAGAATACTCCTGAGAACGACCCGGATAGCTACCAGAGAAATCAGCTCTCTCTCGATGAGTCCAACACTCATATACTCTAACCAAGTTGATGGACGACATAGAAGCAGCCGACATCCTCTAATCAGCAGACCCCTCAAAATGGTGCAAACTCTGCAGCTGATCGAGCTGACACATGACTGCCAAGGGATGATAGGTAGTCACTCCCCTCAATCCCGCTAGGGGCAAATAATCCAGGCAAGAAGCATGGGTGATAAAGCTATATGGAGTCGCTAGCCTTAAGCATGGCAAGATCAAGAACGGATGCTCAATATTCGACAGAAATGCCAACCATGACTCTGCATCAATGCACTCCGCAGGCTGAAAGGAGTAAACTATGGATGTCTCATAAGTAAAGCAAAAACCTCGAGGCCTGAAGAATCCAATCGATCGTATATGGGACATCAACCATATATACAGCAAGACCGAGCTGCCCCTAAAAAACCCCTCTGGATGGGTACTACAATGTGTGGCGGATTTAAATGTGTTAGCCAATATCATCGGGATGACGGTGCTACCCTATCTAAGGGCCCGATCCACAACTACTAATCCCACGCCCAAATGATCCAAGCGAAGCGGAATATAGACGTATGCCATAATACACATCAGCAGAATGTCTACTCTAGCCAAATGCCATGCCTCTGCTGAAATAATAAAATCTCCGACATGGCGATCATAGTTGTCGAGCTCGCCAAATCGATCGATCAGGAAATCAATCGAGATCACGTGTCCAGATACGATCTCGTCCCTGATCAAGCTCTGACGGAGATCGGACATACGGGTAAACGGTCTCCTCATATCACTAATAGCCGTACAAGCACACGACAAATCCAGAACCAACCCAATAAATCGCTCGTACTCCTCGAGAGTCGACGTCAACTCATGCCGCCCGAAGCGAAACACCTGTCTCTCAAGTATCCAGAAGGGTAAAATGCCATCAACAAATCCAGACGGCACCATAAAATCTGCAAGGGCCAACGAATGCCCCAGCATATGATGCACTGTCCCTCTGACTAGGTAGGGTAGACTCTCATACCATGACCTCAATGATGTGGCCACCTCAGACGGTGGTGAATGCTCAATACGGCTGATCGCAGACGACGTCATCTGTAGCAACGTACCACAAGACCATCCAGAGGTCAAATCAAGTCGCAGCTGTCTTAATGCATACACATGACATAATACATGCATGATGACAAATATAAACATGATGCGATAGATAGAAAAGATCATGAATATCTACAACAAACTATCTACTGCAGGACATCATATATGTTTGATAATACAAAGCAAAAAGGAAAAAAATAGGGAAATAGGGGCACCACCACCCAACTAATACAGTGATCTATCAAAATAATGGCACAACCGCCAAATAGCCAAAACAGTGGCTGACAAAAAATATAGCTCCAATAGCTATTAGAGGAAGTCGAAGACGTTAGTGTCAAAGCGATCGACCTGCTCCATCTCCTCAGTAGATACAAAATCGCTGCTATCAGGCATGTCTGGGCGGCATAAGGGAGGATCTGCCCCTGCATAGCTACTGCTAAATGGACCGGAAGAGGGACCCGCTCCTGAGCTGGATGGGTAAAAAGAAGATGCCTTTTGATGGATCTCAGCCAAAGTGCCTGATAAAGAAACGGGCTGCTCTAACTCCCTGGTCAGATCTGCTATCTGGTCTGCATGAGTAGGCTCCCTAAGGCAAGCGATCCAGCCCATCATCATCACGGACCCTGGCACCATGTCTGCCATGAACTGGATGGCACGAGTCTGAGCTCTAATAGTGCGAGGACTCCACCAACTGCTAAAGGCCTCCTGGCAGTACGGGCCCTCTGATAAGGTGAAGCCATCTATACCCTCCACAGGGATATCTGTCAATGGCACGGTCAATGGCCAATGATGCCAAGTAGGAGGAATAATGAGAATGCGGATCTCCCCCATAACTTTCCTAATGGAACGCTCTCCAAGATAGAGCTCCCAGCCTCACACCATTAACAAAGGGACTCTGCGGGTCGACAAAATAAACTTCTGACCTGTATGGACGCCTCCCTCGAATCCGACGGTTAAAAACTCAGAGGTATACGGCGTCCAGGTGATCGAACCCGCTGTCAAAAGCTCCAACTATAAATGAGCGTGAGTGAATCCCTCAGCAATAGGGACCTCCGTCAAAGTGGAGTGATGCCATCTCTGTCCCCGAGGATAGGTCTCCAGACCTAGGGTAGAAGCGGGCCGTAGGCAAGGAAGCCTCTTAAATGCCCAAAGTTGATCATGCAAATATCAAATGCCCTCAGTGACCAAGACTGACAAAAATGGATGATGAAATCAAAAAGATACAGAAAGATGTACTCACCAGCAAAAATGGGTAAAATCCTAACCAAGCCTCCGTCACACCCTCCGAAAGTATGCGCATGCCACGAAGAAAATAGGCAAAGGTATAGGAGCCCCAATCATAGTCACTGAGGTGCTCTATATGTCGAGTGGCGCTAATCAAGGTGAAGGACACAGTAGACGAGTTGTCTGCCACAAAACAACCTCTGATGATCGACAAAAATAATCGCCTCAGAATACAATTCCTAGCCCTCTAATCATCAGGCAAGGGCTCCTGTAAAGTCCCATCCTGGGCATCTATACTCAAGGGACCAGATCGGACCGTCCGACCCTTGAATACCGTCGTAGGGACTCCCAGCAGGGACCGAATGACAGTGGGCGTAATGTCAGCCACGACAGGCACTGGCTCGCCCTCAAACTCAATGTCGGTGATAAATCTCCAATACATAAAAGTCATCATCACCTCACAATCTAGCAGATGAAGGGACTGAGTCTGGTAGAACCAGCGCTCAGACAAAGCCCTCATATACCCCAGGGGAAACTGCGGGGAAGGATCGAGAAAAAGGCCTGAAAGCCCCAGCCATCTATGATATCCCTGTAATCCTCGTGCTAAGTGTGATACAGGGAATGCACGCTAAACCAATTCCCTCGAGGTTGTGTAAAGCCGAGAACCTGCATCAAAAAATTAACCCATGTCAAAAACCTGAGCCCCGAGAATGGCAAAAAGGAAGAAAAGAATCCAGAGAAAAAAACTTCAAGTCACCTCATTGGCATGAAGATATCTCGATGGATGGAGACTCAAGTCGCCCAACAACTCCTGCGTCTGCACAATAATGCCAGGGACCTCCGCACGTGGAGCCTGAGCGGGAACAGGAGCAGCAAAAAGAGCCTCCTCATCATCAATATCAAGTGGATGTTCATCCTGTGCTGGATGAATCACCTCCTCCACCAATCTATGAGGCGTCCGAGCTGGACGAGGCTGAGGAACATCAGAAGCCCTTCTACGTCTGATACCTGATGATACCCTGCTAAAGCTGCTGGGTCTATCGCGATCCATCGCATACACCAATACTCCAAATCACCTTAGAAGGGGTGTGGTAAGCCTAAAACCTGTGGCTTATCATTTTCAATCAGTCCAACATATATCTTTAGGTCCTAAGACATGTATGGGTCGGTCAAAAATACCTAGTAAAGTCAAACTGCATGTTGTCAAAACCTAGAAGCTAAAAACCTACATGGGTCAGTCAAAAATCCCCAGTAGAGTCAAAAATGCATATTTTTCAATGTCTAAGATTCTGAAAATTTTTTGCCAGAGTCTCCTTTGTACAATGGGCTGTCCACATGCACACAGGCATGTATACGTGGCCATTCAGTAGCACACCTACCCAAAAATAGAAATAGTTCATATTTATGAAGAAAAATCAAAAGTCAACCTCACATGGTAGCCAAATTACCATGGACATTTTTAGTTGAAAATCCAGGCGCACTAGGCCTCAAAAAGGATGACTAAACTGGTCAAAAAGTGTAAAATAGCACTGTCTCAGAACCTGAATTTTCTTACATCCAAACGTACATTACAGTAAGATATACATACATATGTAGTCAAAAAAAATTTAGTAGGTCATATAGGCATATATTTTTTATACATTGCGTCTGAAAGGCCCCTAAGTGGCTCGCATGCTTTTAACAGTCAAAACTTGCAAAAAAAGGACGTAAAACGTTACCTGCGCTGCGCTGCTCGCGTAGGAACTGACGGATTCAAAATACATCTGTCCAAGCTCCGTAGATCTGAAAAAGAAGATCAAAATCCGTTTGGAACTCAAAATTGAAACTTGAAAAATGAAAATCCCGCAGCCTATTAAATAGCCCAGGTGGAAGCAAACCCACCTGCTGCTGCCGCACCTCCACCTGCGAACCCCAGGGTGGGTCCCACTCCCCAGGGCTCAGTTCAGTTCGGGTCGAAACGGAGTTCTTATGTGCTGCCGAGTCAAATCAGAAAAAAAATCGCTACGTGATTGAGCGGTTTGTCCTGAAAATCTGCGTTTAAGCAACGGGAATCTAACAGACCCTTGTATTCATCCCGGAGCCATGTCCAGGGATCAACAAAGCAAACTACAAAAAAAAACTGCCCAAAACTGCCGAAAATTATCATTCTCAAAGTTCGGGTACAGACCGAAGACAGTTCAACCGTTGGTTCCACCCCAGCGAAGTTCGGGTGAAGACCAAAGTCAATTTCAACCGTTGGTTCAACCCCATTGAAGTTCAGATGCAGACCGAAGCCATTTCAACCATTGGTTCCATTCCAGCGTAGTTCGAGTAAAGACCGAAGCCAGTCCAACTGTTGGCACGACCACAACGGAGTTCGGTTGCAGACCGAAGCCATTTCAACCGTTGGTTCCATTCCAGCGAAGTTCGGGTGCAGACCAAAGTCAATTTCAACCGTTGGTTCAACCCCAGTGAAGTTCGGGTGCAGACCAAAGTCAATTTCAACCGTTGGCACAACCCCAACGAAGTTCGGGTACAATCCAAAGTCAATTTCAACCGTTGGCACAACCCCAGCGAAGTTTGAGTACAGACCAAAGTCAAGGTCAACCGTTGGCACAACCCCAGCGAAGTTCGGGTATAGACCAAAGTCAAGTTCAACCATTAGCACAACCCCAGCGAAACGTCGGGTACTGACCGATGATAATTCAACCGTTGGCACAACCCCAACAAAGCGTCGGGTACTGACCGATACAGTTTAACCGATTGCTCAGCCCCAGCAAAGCATCGGGAATGATCCGGTGATGGAGGCAATTTTAGTAATCCATCGTCAATGATGGAATCTGTTATACACATCCTCAAAAGGGAATGAGGTAAAAGATTGGATATTCAATTCCCTACTGCAAGCTGCCAAGTGAAACCTATCATTCGGATAAGCATCGAAAGATCCCAATAAGGTGAATCAATACCTGAAGGATGACCCTATCAGAGAAACCTTTAAAAACACACAAACGGCATCAGCCGAGAGGAAATCTGCCCCCTAATAATGCTAACAGATGCGGGAAACCATGGGTTTCAAACCATGGTAGAATAATAGCATCCTCATCAGAGTTAAGCAGGCTACCGTGAATAACATCATCCCCATCATAAAATGACAAGAATAGTTCGCGGTAACCTGTCAATAATATCAAGGGTTATCCATAACAATGTTATCCTCAGCAGATAGATGACATAAGCAACTGAGAGCAGCGCCGTTCAACTGCAAAGACACCCAGCCTTCGTAACGTCTCTGGCATGTGTTTTATTTACAGTGTCTACTAATCTTTATCCTGTCCATTCCACTACATTGCATGGACATGATAAAAAGGGGCAACTGTAGACATTCAAAATTTTCCTTGCCCCAATACGAACACTGTAGGAGGGCAAAGCCGTCAATCAAATCAACCCCGGTACCGATACCAGGCTTCCAATCCAAATTCGGCCACCAATGCCGGTAAACCCAAATCAGATCCCCAATATCGGTACTTCAGTCAAATTCGATCCCCAATATCGGTACTCCAGTTAAATCCAATTTCTAATCGGACCGTCTATCCAGCTCCAATCTCCAATTAGACCGTCTATCCAGCTCTGATCTCCAATCGGACCGTCTATCCAGCTCCGATCTCCAATTGGACCGTCTATACTGCTCCGATCATCAATCGGACCGTCTATCCAGCTCCGATCTCCAATCGGACCATCTATCCAGCTCTGATCTCCAATCGGACTGACTATCCATCTTCGATCCCCAATCGGACCGTCTATCCAGCTCCGATATCTAATTGGATCGTCTACTCAGCTCCGATCGCCAATCGGACCGTCTATCCAGCTCCGATCTTCAATCGGACCGTCTATCAAGCTCTGATCTTCAATCGGACCATCTATCCAGCTCCAATATCCAATCAAACCGTATATCCAGCTCCGATCTCCAATCGGACCGTCTATCCAGCTCTGATCTCCAATCGGACGGTCTATCCAGCTCTGATCTCCAATCGGACCGTCTATCCAGCTTCGATATCCAATCGGACGGTCTATCCAGCTCTGATATCCAATCGGACCGTCTATCCATCTTCGATCTCCAATCGAACCGTCTATCCAGCTCCGATTGCTAATCAGACCGTCAATCCAACTCCGATCTCCAATCGGATCGTCTATTTAGCGCCGATTGTCAATCGGACCGTCAATCCAGCAAGTGTCAAAATAATAAGGTCCATCATTGCATATGTCAATTGTTAAAGAATACCACTTAACATGATAGTGTCATAGTTAACTAGACAACTATGGTATCATAATGAGCGACAAACATCAATGTGTTCCCTTCATGATGGTTCGTTGATAAATTCTAACTTTCTCCTTCCATTAGCAGAATGAAATGAAGTCACCACTTCAAACTACTTTAGCTACTAGTTACAGCATGGGCCCTTTGACAGAATGGAATTTATATAAAGTTTTTTTCCTGGTTACAGTTCCCATGTTAAGAATGTTATAACTCATAAATAGTAAACAAACTAAATATAGATTGACAAAAACAAAGAAAAGATCAACTTCCAGGGAAAGAAAGAATGACATGCCAACCATGTATATTTTATTTCTCAACAATTCAAACAAATAGCTCTCAACTAGAAGATTTAAAATTTCTGTCAATTTCACCTGAAAGTTACCTTACAAGTTCACATAGGATCTCAACTTAACAATATAAAGTGGAGGAGAACTTCAGTGTACGGGGATAGTCAATATTTTATTTTAAAAGGGGAAAAAGTTTGGATTATCAACAAAGGGGTAAAGTTTTTAAAAAACAACCAATAGATAAGGTGGGGAAGAATATGAATACAGCCATCTAATGCCTCTATTCTCTAGTCTCTCTTATTTTATATGTTCTGCATTTTTTTCTCATACACATATCCTTCGTTTGTCTAAATTATAAAAGCTTGGGTGGTAAGCACAACATGGAAGTAAGAAGTAAGAACACGCCTGAACTGGATTGGAAGAATATAGACAACGGATTACATAACTATGGAACCATTATCCTTAATTCCAAGTAGAAGGGGTAAAGAAGCTAAATAAGATAAAAGCAGTGCAGCCAATTAAGATTAGTGGCTACTGATGCCCATATCTTTAATAACTAGTATATGCTTGTTTATAGCAAAGCAACAACACGAGAACTAGGAAAGATAAAATGTTCAATACATTATACATACACATCAGCTTGCACATAAACTTCAGAACTAAGATTGACCAATGTCCGCAGACTGGTTGCGCTATTCTTCTCCAAATTCTCTATATTTCTTTTATGGTCAGAGCTACAAGTGTTCATGGTCAAGTAAAAGCAGTTACAAACAGAAACTTTCAGTTATTTTAACAACTTCATAAGAAATCAAAGAGAAATTTTTTATATATGGAAATAAAAATAAATAGTAAAAAGGAAGGATACAAAGTTTTTTGTTGCTCAAAGATATTGTCCCTGCAAAATAAATGAAAAGCAATTAGGTTGCATAACAAACTAACTAAAAGAAAGTCTTAGAGTTCTTAAGCCCAACTCAACAAATCAGTCGAGAAATGCTACTATTGGGAAAGGTCAGATATGCACATATTCTTGCTGCTTCGTCATTATTGACTTCTCTTCAAGAGTCTGTTAAGTCAATCTGTGCTTACTGCTTAGTGATACTTTTTTGAGACAGACTATTCTTCTCTAGAAGCACAGAAATGGGAAACATGCACGAAATGATTCAGAAGAGTCGTTTTCAAGAATCCAGGATACAAAATATTGGGGAAAGGTTAAGTTTTATCTTATGTTTAAAATATATACATTAATGTCAGAAAAAATATATACATTATATATCTTGTTATGTAATTCCATTAAAGAAAATATATACATGTATTTAATATAACACATATATTGAACAAATAAAGGGAAACACTTAAAGAGCATAACAAAATCACTTGAATTATATAGTCTGAAATTCCTAGAGTTTCCCCAACGCGTCCAAATTAAAAGAAAACAATAAAGTAAGAAACTGATATTCACTTCTTCGAGACGGTTCCCAAGAGATTCAAATGGCCAAGGAGTGGTTTCTGTGCGTCAAGATTCTAACATACGCTAATCGATTTGCTATCTGCTAACTTTCCATTATTTATCATAAGATTAGGCTGTAACCAAGAAGACCATAAGCAAACACACAATTAGCATCCCACAGGCCACACATAAAGGCAGCTGCAACAATGATTCACTGCATATTAGATAACTGCAAAAGAGATGAGTAATATAATCAAAAATTCAGTGGTGCATTGGGTTTTTTTGGGATGTCCATAATATAATCAAAAGAACAAATATACAACCCCAAATGAAGAAATCAATGTCTTAATCCCAAATGTACATTCTACCAAAACATATTAAAAGAAATTTCATTTCTCAAACTTAACCACTGCAAAATTCCCTCTTATTTCCCCTAAAATTAGCTCCATACCATAATTTATATACGTCTACTTTTTCATATATTTATTTGTCAAAGCAAGTATATAAGTAATGGAGCTTCACTTTTTACATACAATCTTCAACTACTTTAATGCAAATTAGCTAAAAACAATTATAACAAGATTCTATACAATTCCTAAAGATAATTGAATTGAACTTACGTGTTGAGGAAATCAGAAAGACAAACAAGTTCCATTGAAGAGAAGAATAAAGAGTCACAATATCCTTCAATTGACTCTCCTGAATTGAAACTCAGGCGAATATTACGACGATTCCTTTTACTTTTGCGGTGGTGTCCTCTTCAAACCCAATAAAATTGGCCTCCTCCTCCTATATTCAACATTTCAACCCTGAACCCTACCCCTAATTTAGCATCCGAAGCAAAGTGAAGTGATTAATAATCATAATAAAAATAAATAACTCTTTTTTCCTTCAATTTAAAGGACACTATTTGGGATTTGGGAATCAAATTGGGAGAGGATCGGAGAATTCGTGAGATGCTGAGAGAATTTGAGAAACTGCGATGGAGAGAAGGCAGACAGAGAAAGTCTGAAAGTAGAATAAAACTAATAAATTATCAATTAACCGGTACAATCGGTTCGGTTCGATTTATACCGAACTATCCAAACCACTTCCCGAACTCGGTCCCGATTATTCTATATATGATCCAAATTGAAACATCCACTTTTGGCTAAAGAAATTGATCTCTTGCTTTCCTCTCCGGACCAACCACGCACGCACGCACGCACGCACCAACTGAAGAACACTGAAGAAGCTATTTTCCACACACACATAGAAATACTCATCTGTTTCAAAAATATAAGATAACTGAGATAAAAACATATAACATAATATTAGATAACATGGGATATATAATATTAGATAATATTATAATATCAGAATATTAGATAATAGGAAAAATATAAGATAACATAGGAATATATATTATTTGTTCCAAAAAAAGTTAGATAACTGATATGTACAAGCACATTTACAGTTGGTATGTAGGAAGTGCACGGGGTCTTCATGATGCAGTACGTGGGTTCATGCAGCAATACGTGGGTGTGTGGGGGGTTTTTCCTAATTCTTAGGTTAATGTGTTAGTGGGTACTGTGGTAGTGTGGTAGTGTGTTAATGTGTCAGTTTTTCCTATTTCCTAGTTAGTAGTTGTTTATGTTTCCAAATAGTTGGGCTATATAATATAGCCAGTAGGTTGTTCTTTTTGGTATGCAAATTATCAATAACAAACCTTCCACAAAACTCTCTGTTTCTCTCTGTTTTTCTCTCCCCTATCTGAATTCCTTCTATCTATCACAAATTATCATACCAATTGGTATCAAAGCCAGGTTCTGACTATGGATACCCGGGGAAAGTCTAATGCCGAATTTCGTAATGACGTAAACGAGACATTAGCCAAACATGAATCTCATTTTGATCAACTCCAAAATAGTATTGATCAGCTGCATGCCTCCATGCAAACAGTCATCACGGAGCTTCACGCCTTGCAATTACCTCGGCATCAAGGTCCTCCTAAACCTCATCCTCACCCTCCTGACACTAACCCGTTTGTTGTGGGTGAAACCTCTAATGCCAATCGTGACCATGTTCATCAACACCTTAAGCTTTCCTTTCCAAAGTTCAGCGGTGATGATCCCACAGGTTGGATTTACAAAGCGGAGCAATATTTTGAGTTCAACAATGTACCTCATGACCAACGAGTCCAGTTGGCATCCTTTCATCTCGAAGACATTGCTCTTCAATGGCATCGGTGGTTGATTAAGTTTCGTGGTCCTCTCACTTGGATCGACCTCACTTGAGCGGTTCTTTTTCGCTTTGAACCCACGGAGTACGACGACCCATCCGAGGCTCTCACTCGCCTTCGTCAAACCACAACTGTTGCTGCCTACCAGGAAGCTTTTGAACGACTTTCACATCGCGTGGATGGCTTACCTGAAGCCTTCCTCATTAGTTGCTTCATTGCGGGGTTACGAGACGACGTTCGGCTCGACGTTAAAATTAAACATCCAACCTCCTTAACATAGGCAATTGGCGTTGCACAATTAATTGAGGAACGTAATCAGTTGCAGCGACTAGTCACTCCATTATCACGCCCTTCGCCCATCACGGTTCCATCCAAGGCAACGACCAATCAAGTGGCGGGGTTGCTTGGACCTCCACCCACCATGCGTCCACCGGGATCCTTTTTATTGGGATTTGACATTAAATACTACGTTCTCTCAACGTGATGGTGTATGGTTGAAACAAGGAAGGATTTATTTGAATCCTAATTCACCACTAGTTCAAGACATTGTATTTAAGTGTCATTCCTCACCTTCTGGTGGTCACTTCGGTTTCCATAAGACACTCTCACATCTCAAAAAAAAATTCTCTTGGTTGCACATGCAACGTACTATCAAGGAATTTTTGCAACGTTGTGAGACGTGCCAGTGTTACAAAACTGATACTATGAAGCCCGCCGGACTTCTACTTCCACTACCGATTTCGGATCGTATATGGACCGACATCTCTATGGACTTTATAGAGGGATTGCCTCCATCTAATGGCCACACAATTATTATGGTAGTTGTTGATCGCCTGTCGAAATATGCCCATTTTATCCCAATGAAACATCCCTTCACAGCAACTGTAGTCGCTAAGGCCTTCGTTGCTAATGTAGTACGTCTACATGGGGTTCCCAAGACCCTTGTTAGTGACAGAGACAAAGTGTTCACAAGCTCTTTTTGGCGTGCTTTATTCCAGCTTCAAGGGTCTAAACTTTGCATGAGCTCTAGTTACCATCCACAGTCCGATGGTCAAACGGAGGTAATAAATCGTATTTTAGAGCAATATTTGCGATGCTTTGCAGGGGAACAGCCACGGAAATGGGTGGAATGGGTACCCTGGGCTGAATTCAGCTATAATACATCCATTCACTCTTCTACCAAGATGACACCTTTTGAAGCAGTTTATGGGGTTCCTCCACCAGACTTCTTGTCATATGTTCCAGGCACTTCACCAGTACAGGCAGTGGATAACTACTTAAGAGACCGAGATACCATTCTTCGCGAGTTACGTTTGAATCTCTCTCGAGTTCAAAAACGAATGAAAAACCATGCTGACCAACACCATCGAGAAGTGACCTTTGAAGTGGGAGATTATGTGTATTTAAAACTCCAGCCTTATCGTCAAACATCGGTAGCGTTTCGCAGTTCTTTGAAGCTGTCTCCACGGTATTTTGGTCCATATGAAGTTATTGACAAAGTGGGTCCGGTAGCCTATCGCCTTGCCTTGCCGTCGGGGTCACTGATTCATAACGTCTTTCATGTGAGTATGTTGCGCAAACATTTAGGACCGGTATCTACTGTATCTACTCAACTTCCACCTGTGACCGAGGAGTCCATCATCCTTCCACAACCTGAAATCGTGCTTGATCGTCGTACAGTACAAAAAAACCACTATCGTCCTAAAGTTGAAATTTTGGTTAAGTGGAAGGGGGCACCGATTGAAGATGCCACGTGGGAAGACGCCAGATGCTTGTCTCGAATCTATCCCGATTTTCCTTGCGGACAAGGAAATTTAAGGGGGGAGGATTGATATGTACAAGCACATTTACAGTTGGTATGTAGGAAGTGCACGGGGTCTTCATGATGCAGTACGTGGGTTCATGCAGCAATACGTGGGTGTGTGGGGGGTTTTTCCTAATTCTTAGGTTAATGTGTTAGTGGGTACTGTGGTAGTGTGGTAGTGTGTTAGTGTGTCAGTTTTTCCTATTTCCTAGTTAGTAGTTGTTTATGTTTCCAAATAGTTGGGCTATATAATATAGCCAGTAGGTTGTTCTTTTTGGTATACAAATTATCAATAACAAACCTTCCACAAAACTCTCTGTTTCTCTCTGTTTTTCTCTCCCCTATCTGAATTCCTTCTATCTATCACAAATTATCATACCAATGACATTTTTTTTAAAACAACTCTTTTACAAATAATAGTGTAAGTTACTTAAAAAGTATAGTTATTATAGGTAAATTTACTACTATAAAAAAAATTAATGTATTTATATTATAATTTATATTCACCACACAATTAATTCTAAAAAAATTATTTAGAACAAAACAGCAACCAATTTTATCTCTCGCAAAAAAACTCTGAACAATAATATATAATGAGTAATAATTCCTTCATTAATAGATTTTTTTTCATCGCAAAATTTCATCATAAATTGGAGCAAAAAATCATTATATCACCTCAATTTTGCAAGAAAAAAAAATATAAATTGTGAAGAATGTTTTTTTCGCTAATAACTATATTATTACTATATTTTTTTCCTTCACTATTCCTTCGCAAAAAAACTCCTCATGTGAAGTAATAAATTCCTTTACAAAATTTCCTTCGCTACATCCCTAATTTCTTGTAGTGAATTGTGTCACCACAAGGCTATATATATTTGAAATAGGATCCTTATTCTCACTAGCAAATCTTTAAATAGTTTTGTCGAATTATATATTATGAGGGTAATATAGTTTGATAAAAATAGTGGGAGATACCAATTTAAAATAAGACCTAATTTATTTTTATAATTAATTAAATGAATGTATGCTAAAATGTTATTTTATTTCACATGCAGAATTTGAAAAAATGTCACACTCACTATCACTGCGTAGCATACTTAATGCTAACAAGTTGACCGGACCGAATTACACGGACTGGTTAAGAAATTTGAGAATTGTTCTCACTGCTGAAAATCTTTCTTATATCAAAGATTCACTTGTCCCTGCAAAGGTTGCAGAAATAGCCTTTGAGGAAGAGATTGCTACTTTTAGAAAATGAAAAGATGATGCATCCATTGCACAGTGCATCATGCTCACATCCATGAGTAACGAGATACAATATCAGCACGAGAAAATGGATGCATATTCTATTTTGCTGCATCTAAAAGAATTATCTGGTGAGCAAAGTAGAACTGCTAGGTATGAGATATTTAAGGAGCTCTTCCGATCTCGCATGTCTGAGGGCACTACAGTTGAGACTCATTGTCTAAAGTTGATTAATCTGATTGAACAACTGGAACAATTAGGGTTCAACATGGATGGGAGTTAAGTCAAGATTTGATCTTGTAGTCACTCCCAAACACCTTCTCACAATTTGTTGTGAATTTTCACATGTATAAGTTAGACGTCAACTTGCCTGAGTTACATAACACGTTGAAAACTGTTGAAGGTCACTTCCCATCCAAGCGGGACCATGTTGTAGACACTCAAAAAATTTCATTCTTAATACTAACCCTGCAGGAGGACAAAACAGTCTTTCAACCCCGGCCACAACACCGGGATGTTAAGACAAGCTTCGGCGACAATCCCGGGAGGTACAAAAGCCCCGGCCACAACACCGAGAGATCAAACTCAACCCCGGCCACAACACCGGGATGTTAAGTCAAGCCTCGACAACACCAAGATGTCAAGTCAAGCCCCGCCTGGGAGGTACAAAAGCCCCTACGACAACACCGGGAGATCAAACTCAACCCCGGCCACAACACCGGGATGTCAAGTGAAGCCCCGGCAACACCGAGATGTCAAGTGAAGCCCCGGTGACAACCCTGGGAGTTACAGAAGCCCCGACGACAACACCGGGAGATCAAACTCAATCTCGGCCACAACACCGGGATGTCAAGTCAAGCCCCGACGACACCGGGATATCAAGTCAAGCCTCAGCGACAATCCCAAGAGGTACAAAAACCCCGAAGACAACACCGGGAGATCAAACTCAACCCCGGCCACAACACCGGGATGTCAAGTCAAGCCCCGACAACAACGAGATGTAAAGTCAAGCCCCGGCGACAACCCTAGGAGAAACAAAAGCCCCGATGACAACACTGGGAGATCAAACTCAACCCCGGTCACAACAATGGGATGCCAAGTCAAGACCCTGCAACACCGGGATGTCAAGTCAAGCCCCGACGATAACCTTGGGAGGTGCAGAAGCCCCGACGACAACACCGAGAGATCAAGCTCAACCCCGGTCACAACACCGGGATGTCAAGTCAAGCCGCGACAACACCGGGATGTCAAGTGAAGCTCCAACAACAACCCCGGGAGGTACAATAACCCAGACGACAACACCAGGAGATTAAACTCAACCCCGACCACAACACCGAGATGTCAAATCAAGCCCTGGAAACATCGGGATGTCAAGTGAAGCCCCGGTGATAACCTCGGGAGGTGCAGTAACCCTGACGACAACCCGAAGAGATCAGATCAACCTTCAGAGACAGCCCCGAAAGCATCAAATCATCCTCAGAGACAAACTTGGGAGACCAAATCAGCCTCAGAGATAACCCTGAGGAAGAACAGAGTCGGCTAGGATCAAACCTTGGAGACAACCCCGAGAAAATAATCGAAAACCTTGCCAATACAGGAGACAAACCCTGGAAGGGAAAAACGGTCATTTTACCGACTTGAAGTTAAATCAAGTCAAAATCAAGCCAAATTAATTCAATGAGGGTCAGAGAGAACCATAACATCGATCCCGAGTGAAAATAGTGCAAGACAGCTCAACGAACGGACTGCAAAAAAGCGAAGATCTAGTCATAAACCCATCTTCTTGGATTCGAAAATAGTCAAATCACATGTCATTGTGTAGCTTTCAGAAAGGGCTTTCTGGAAAGGTATAGCACGCCTCAAACGGACGCCTGGTTCAAAATTTATGAGATTCGAAGCATACCCAGAGTTGGTCAAAGTGCACGTACTTCGAGACGATGAGACCCACGGGAGTGGGCCCCACTCGGGGAGCCGTAACTCTACCCGCAGCTGCCGCGAGTAGACCCATTTTCATCTGGTCTATAAATAAGACCCCCCACCCTTGCAAAATAAGAAGAAAAAATAAAAAAATATAGAGAAACTATGCCCATTTCGACCATTAGCCCTACTTCTAGTACTCTTAACTTTGATTTTATTCTTCCAATACGTTTGCACACGTATATTCTACAACATATCAAAAATTAACCGGTGGAAACGTCCATTTGAAGCCCTCTGAGTGGCAAAGAGCCCGTAGGAGCAGTCCATTGTAAGTTTTTTTACGATCAGGAACTATTTCCTACTTTATTACGTATATGTGAACGTGCATATAAAGTTTCATCTTCTGGTTTTGCCCGGATTTCAAATCCGTGGCCTTTCTAGATTACTTTTTAGTATATATTAGTATATATATATACGTTTTTCTTTGTTTGCACAGCCTGGATTGCTAATCCGCGGCTTTTTACCGCTTTTATATATATATATATATATATATATATATTTATACTATTTTGTTCGGCCTGGATCGCTGATTCGTGGCCTTTTTCAGTTTTATTATATATATAATTGACTATATATATACTAACTTTCAATTTAGTCGGGCCTGGATTGCTAATTCGTGGCCCTTTTACTGCCTTTATATATATAACTAGATATATATATATATATATATATATATATATATATATAATTTTTCTGACTTCTTTTGTCCTAGATTGCAAATTCGTGGCCAATTCGTGGCCTTTTTACAGCTTTTATAAATATATATATATATATATATATATATATATATATATATTTACATTTCAGTCTAGTCTGGATTGAAAATTCGTGGCTCTTTACAGCTTTTATAATTACATTTTAGTTGAGCCTGGATTAGAAATTCGTGGCTCTTTACATCTTTTATACATATATATATATATTTACATTTCTTCGACGGGCCTGGATTGGAAATCCGTGGTCCTTTACAGCCTTATATATATATATATTCTTTGCTCATTATGATTAAATATTTGCTTTAAATATTCATTTGATATGAATCTGCATTGATGTAAATATTGTGGATTAGATTTATCTCAATCTAGCCATTTCTAACTTTCAAACGGTTCAAAATCGGTCAAACCAGAACCGGAAAGCTAGAATGGCTAAGATTAATTTAAATCTAGTATTTTTCTAACTTTGTAAATATTAAAGCTACTACGTGACCCTATATCTATATCTAGTGGAAACGGGAAGTTTCGGCTACTCGCAAGCAAGAATTTAACTGACGAATCCTTTGTTTTGCGACGTCTAGAGTACAGTTTGCATTTTCTATGAATATCAGTGATGTGCAAGTTTTCTTGGCTATTTTCTTTGAGCCTAGGAATCATGGGATTAATGATCAAACGCATTGATCTAAATCTGATTCCCACAATGGACAACTCCATATTCTAAACATATCCTACCAAGTTTTCTGTAAAATGTACATCCGAGGGACCTTAAAACAGTTATTTGGATTTAAGGTCTCAAACATAGTGAAATATGGTTTGTAGTGCTTGAGTCACTTCGATGGCTGTTATGCCCATAAGAAGACCAGCACTTGTATATACATTATGTGGTCGAGGATGCTTCGCATCCCGACAATAAACATCCAAATAGAGCCAAAGGCTGAATAGAATAAAAAATGGAAGTATCAACATGCTTCAATTCCTATGCGAGTAAAAGGGTTTGAAAACCACATTTCAAAACGTCATTTTCATATCTTGTCTAAAAAATGGACTTTTCACACAAATCAAACCCTTCGCATATAGGTCCAACGAAGCATGTCACTACTTTCAAATCAAATAAATGTAGGCATTACTTCCAGCATACACACACACATTGCAAATAAAAAAGGAAAATATTGAAAAGATGCAGTAACTGTGTTTTACCGAAGTCGAGGGGTGCCTAACACCTCCCCCCCGCTTAACCAAGCCCCCGAACTTTAAGAATCTTGGTTTCAAGGCCAAGTTTTGACATCGTCCAGCAATTGGGACTACTTGCAAAAAATCAAACAAAACTCGATTGAGTTGGTACAACCATTTCAAAATATACCAACTAGCGAATCTGTAAACCTTTCAAAATCATCGACATGATACATGTTGGCCTTTCCTTAAAAATTTCACCCTTCATAAAATAGATAAGACAAACAAGGGTAGAAAACAACAAATTTAGGAAGAGGAAGATCTGTCCAAAGAGAAGATTTTTTCCCGACGTCGACAGGTGGCGACTCTGCTGGGGACAGCAGAGGGCTTAGGCCGCGCTCAAATCTTTTCAAAATTTCCCTTTTCTATCTGCGTATGTGTGGATGCTGTGTTTTATATTGAATGGATGTGAATAAATGCTTTACTACTTTATGTTAGTGTTTCGCACAAATGTCAACATTTCATACGGTGAGACACGATGTATCCTCCACCAGAATGCAAGCCCGTCAGTGTTTGATTACTTGACTCAAAGGAGATTAATCGTGTGAGGCTCAGGAATGGCACCACTCAGATCCGCTCCAATTGAAAGATCGGATTAATTTCCCCTCTAATAGATTGCAAAGATCTGG
Source organism: Panax stipuleanatus (assembly GCA_020205555.1). Lineage (NCBI taxonomy): Eukaryota > Viridiplantae > Streptophyta > Magnoliopsida > Apiales > Araliaceae > Panax > Panax stipuleanatus. The sequence goes on from CM035116.1 coordinate 106,437,498, forward strand.
GGACCTTCATGCCAAAAAACCGTGAGAGTAGCCTAAAATAGGTCAGCCTCTGATTAACCTAATCCGAAGGGAAGCTTCTTCATGCCTTCCTTTTTTAATTCAATGTAAATTTTCCAATTCAAATATAAATTTCAAGATTCAATGTGAATATACATTCCATGTCTTGTAAATCCTGATATACTATTATGTCATCAAAACAACTTACCTTTGTTTTACAGGATAAGATTAAAAAACCTCAAAAATAAATACATTGCATAGCATGCATCCGGTTGATATCTACATCAAAAATTAACATACCTACTTTTATTGTAGGAAAAAATTGGTCCCATCACCAGATCCAAATCTAAGAAAGCACTAAGCCCATCTCCAAACATGGCTTTAAGTGCTCAACCTAAATCCACCCCTATCTCTAGGGAGGAGTTCAAAGGATTAAAGAACCAGATAGCCGAATTGGCTATTTTCTTGAAAGAGAAAAGAAAAGGTCTTCAGGGTAAACAAACACCTGGTCATACAGAATCATCTACACCCGGTAGCAGTCAAGATACTGGAAAGAATGATACTCAGATTCCTGAGCCTCAGAACCAGGATATGACCAACAAAACCCCAGAAATCATCAACCTCGACAACAAATAGGAGGCTGATGATATTATAAAAAATGTCCAACAAATGGAAGAAACAATCCGGTCCATCAAAGGGACCGGGGCATTTGGGAGTGTCAATTACTCCGATTTATGTATATTCCCAGGGGCTCGTTATCAAGACAAGTTTTAAGTCCCTTATTTTGAAAAATATGATGGATTAGGAGATCCTTACACCCATTTGAAGGTATTCATTGGAGAGCTTGGATCCTATGCAGAGGACGAGAAGCTCAGGATGTAATTATTCCAGAAAAGTCTGACCGGAGAGGCTAGAGCCTGGTATGCCCGACTTGACAATTCAAAAATTCACAGTTGGGAAAAGTTAGCACAAGCCTTCCTCAATCAATACAGCTTCCAGTCTCAGATGACTCCAGATAGATATCAAATCACCAAAGTCAAGAAGCAAAACACTGAGTCATTCAGAGAGTATGCTCAACGATGGAGACGGATGGCGGCACAAGTTACTCTGCCTATGACAGAGACTAAGATAGTCCTGACCTTTATCGACATTCAAGAAGCTCCGTATTACGAGAGGGTCCTAGCAGGTATAGGAAAACCATTCTCGGAGATGATCAAACACGGAGAGATGGACGAAATAGGGCTAAAGTCTGGGAAGATAAAAGATCTTACCGCCTTGGAAGCCGTGGCCGAACATATTCAATCTGGAAGCTATGGGAGTAATCCCCGGAGAGTACACAAGAAGAAAGAAGAAGAGGTGTCCTTGATACTTCAGGGACAAAATCAGAGAGGTAATTCGAGCAGTTTGCCCATTTAAAGGAGAAAATATTCCCCTTTCCAAGCTCCTACACAATCTTCTAACCCTCCATTTCAGAGAGCGGGAGAGGTTAGACGTCGAAGAATGTTCGCCCCCTTAGGAGATTCACTAGAAAATGTGCTAAAACTGCTGACAGCACAAAAAAGATTGTTCAGCTCCTTCCGCCAGCCAGTTCCGGTGGAAAGAATTTCAACCCATGTAAAAAGTGTGCATACCATTCTGGATCCTCGGGCCACGATACACAAGACTGTTGGTCTCTCAAGCACAAAATCCAAGATTTAATAGATAGTGGAGAGATTATGGTGACAAAGCAAGAACAACCACATGTGCAAGATAATCCTCTCCCTCAACACATTAAGGAGAGTGTCAATATGATTAGCACAAAGAACGGAGAAGGATCAAAATACCTCCATTATGTTGGAAAGTCAACCCAATCAAGTACCAATAGCCAGACAGTTGGGAGTTCTAAGAGAAGCAGTTCCTGATGGAATAGGAAATCAAGTCCATTGAGGAACAGATTGGACAGTTGGCAGAGCTGGTCATGTATCAACATCAGTTAACCAGAAAGCTAATAAATCAGACCAACCAGCATGAAGCAAGTCCTCCTACACCAAAAATTAGTCCTATTGCTATGAGGGATCATTACTGATTTCATGAGCGTGAACCCTTGGCCGAAAAGGTGGCCAAGGAAGAAAAGTTCCAAGCAGATAGGGAATTCGCCTTCCGAAGGAATTTCACTAATCTGAACTATACTATTAAAGAAATCCTCCAAATGCTGATCAGTGAGGGGATGGTTACGAATTTGTTACCCCTGGTGAACCCTCGATCCATAAAATTCAAGCCTAACCGGATCTGTCAATATCATTCCAACGCGCCTGGTCATGACACTGAGGATTGTTGGGGACTTCATCACCTGATTCAGAATCTGATTGAAAGTGGTGAACTGATGAAAGGAAATCGAGATTATGGTTATCCCGATGAGGAAGCACTCTTTATTCCCATGGCATGGAATCAGGAAGTAGTAGCTGTAATTTCTTGTGAGAAGGATATAGCCATCACACCCCTGATACTGCAAGGGAAAGGGGTCCAAGAAGTACAGAATCCTGTGAAAGTGGTTGCGCCCGAGCCTCTAATATTGCCTCTTCAGACCAAAATATCATGTCATCAGCCTGAAAAGAGTCCCATGGAACTATGGGAAAGATGAAGGTTCAACCTCGAACAATATTGCCAGCGTATCAAAGGAAAACCCGCTGTACCTTCCTCAGCTGGTGATCAATCCAATCATTAAAGCTAAGGGGAGAGTAGCTGAAGAGAAAATTAAAGAATTCCTCATCAAAATGGGGCATAATGAAATCAAGGTGGTGCAAAGTTTGAAAGAAGCACCCAAATAGATATCCATCCTATATCTGGTCATATCCTCAGAGGATCGTTGCAAAACTCTGGTGAAAGTACTGGAGGAATCCCATCTACCAAAGACAGTAGATATTGAGAAATTTTGCCATGTGATAGAGCACATCCTCAACAATAATGTGATATCTTTCACTGACGATGATATACTCGCAGAGGGGACGGGTCATTGCAAGTCACTGCACATCGCAGTGATGTCATCAGGGTATGTGATTGGAGGTGTACTGATAGATGGAGTATCGTCCATGAACATTTGTCCCTACGATACCTTGGAAAGAATGAAGATCAACTCGGGTAGCTATGGCACTCATATCTGCAACGAGGCTGTGTGTATATGATCTGAGTGCAGTGCTGTCAGTAATATAAACATCCCGGGTAGCTATGGCCTCATCCCTTTTAATAAAAGCAGCATCTCGGGCGACTAAAGCCTCCTCAATCCCAATAAATGCTGCATCCTGGGTAGCTCGAGCCTCATCTCTATCAGCAAAATCTGCATCCCTGCCAGAGAGAGCTGTCAACATCAGCGCTCTAGCCTAATCCTTCTTAAAGGTCATCCAAGCTAACGAATTAATGAGAGCTGGATCTGTCCCAGTCTGAATGCTTGGGGGGTCACTAACTAAGGATGTTGTCAAACCAGCAAATAAATCATCCTCTATGGGAGAATTAGGATCTTCCATAGGCTCCTCATCATCTGATTCAACGCTTGGAGCTGAATGGATAACCACAGCCAATGCAATATCTACCTTCAACCATGCAGAATACTTTGGAGAACGATCTGGATGGCTAGTAGAAAAATCAGCCCTCTCCCTACGAGTCCAACACTCATAAGTTCTGATAAGGTCAGCTGACGACAAAGATGAAGCTGATATCCGCTGATCCATAGCCCCCTCAAAATGGTGGAGGCTCTGAAACTGATCAAACTGGCCCATGACTACCAACAGATGATGTGTGATCACCCCTCTCAAACCCACCAAGGGCAGGTAATCCATACCGTCTATATGAGTGATGAAGCTATAAGTGGAGCTAAACCTTGAGTAGGGTAAGATCAAAAATGGATGATCAATCACCATCAAAAAGGCCAACCAGGATGCCGCGTCTGTACACTCCATCGGCCGAAAAGAGTAGGACATGGCTATCTCATGAGTAAAGCAATACCAATGATGTCTGAAAGTGCCGATAGGACTCAAATGTGTCATGAACCACACGTACAGCAAAACGACATTGCCCCTGAAAAACCCTACTGGATGGGAATGACAGAATGTGGCCTACCTCAAGGTCTCGGCTAATATCATCGACAGGATAGTACAATTATGTCTGAGAGCACGAACCACTACCATCAAGCCAGTATCTAGGTGGTCCATATATAGTGGCATGTACAAATAAGTCGTGACACACATAAACAGAATGTCAACACGTGCAAACTGCCACTCGTTTGCAGGGATGATGAAATCTCCTGAATATTGCTCGTAGCTATCCAGTCGGCCAAAGCAATTGACCAAAAAGTCCAGGGACACCACATGTACCGCTGTAATCTCCTCAATGACGACTCTGCATCTTAGACCAGTCATGGTCATGAATGGGCGTCTCATGTCACTAATAGCTGTCCTGGCACAGGGCAGATCTAAAGACAAACCTGTGAGGCGCTCATACTCCTCCAGTGTAGGAGTCAGCTCATGAAGGCCAAACCTGAAAACCTGGCGCTCAGTTATCCAGCAGGATAACATGATGTCCACGAAGCCTTGTGGAACCTGAAAAGATAAAATGGCCAAAGAATGCCCCGACATCTAATCAATTATCCCCCTGTCTGTCGGAGGCAAACTGTCATACCAAGATCTCAAGGAAGATGCTATCAAAGAATGTGGCAGATGCTCGATACGGCTGATGGTAGATGACGACATATGTATAATCGTATCATGAGACCATCCAGGGGTCAAATCTAAACTCACCTGTCTAAGTACATATCCATGACATAATGCATGCATAATGACAATGATAAATGATAATAGGATGCAATAAATAGAAAATATCATGCATTTCTAAAATACACTTTCTACTGAAGCATCATCTTTGTCTGCTCATAAAATGCAAAAATAAAAAGTACAGGGAAATGGGGCAGAACCGCCCAATAACTAACAGAGGCCTATCAAAATATATAACGAGAAATGGGGCACAGTCGCCCAATATCTAACAGAGGCCTATCAAAAGATATAGCTATCAGAAGAAATCTATAATATCTGTATCCAGTTGATTAACCTGCTGCAGCTCCTCTTGAGTCACAAAATCTCGGCCAGTCAAAATGTCCGATCTATACAGAGGAGGATTGGCACCTGCAAAGCTGCCAGAATATGGATCAGCTGAGGGGCCAGATCCAGAGCTAGAAGGATCAAATGAATCTACCTCTGATGGATCCCTGCCAAGGTGCCTGATGAAAAAATGAGCCCTCTCCAACCGCTGGGTCAGTCCTAAAATCTGCTTCAAATAAGTCAGCTCTCTGAGGCAAGCTATCTAGTCTATCATCATCACAAACCCTGACACCATGTCTGCCATAAGCTGGGTAGCACGAGTCTGAGCTCCGATAGTGTGAGGACTCCACCAGCGATGAAATTCCTCCTGAGTATAAGGACTCTCTGATAGGGTGAAGCCATCTATGCCTATCAAGGGAATATCTGTGATAGTCTGGGCCATGGGCCAAGGGCCAATGATGCCAAGCAGAAGGAACAAAGGGAATACTGATATCTCACGTGACGCTCCTAATAGCGCGCTCTCCCAAGTAGAGCTCCCAACCTCCCTCAGTCAAACGAGGAATCCGACGAGTGGATAATGTAAACTTCATCTCAGTCAGAAAGCCATCCACAAACCCGACTGTCAGATAGTCTGGGGTGTAAGGGACCCACGTGATAGAATCGACAGTCAACAGCTCTAGCTGCAAGCGAGAGTGGGTAAATCCCTCTGCTACAGGGACCTCCGTCAAAGTGGAGTGATGCCAATGCAGGCCCCTTGGATAGGTCTCCAGGTCCAAAGTAGTGGCAGGACGTAGGCAAAGGAGCCTCTTATATGCCCAAATTTGGCAATATAAAGATCAAATGACCTTTGTGGAAAAACTGTAAACACAAATGAGGAAAATTAAAAGGTGAAGGAAAATTACTCACCATCAGGAAGGGATAAAAACCTAGCCAAGCCTCCGTCACGCCCTCAGAACGTAGGTGCATCCCACAAAGAAAATAGGCAAAGGTGTAGGTACCCCAATCAAAATACCTGAGGCGCTCCATGTATCGAGTAGCGCTAACTAGAGCAAAAGAGACCGTCGAGGAGTTGTCTACAATGAAACAACCCCTAAAGATCACCAAGAACAGTCGTCATAGGATGCGATATCTAACCCTCTGATCATCAGGCATAGGCTCAGTCAAAGCCCCACTTTGGGCATTAACACTCAAGGGACCAGAACGGACAGTCCGACCCTCGATGGCCATAGTAGGAACTCCCAAGAGAGACCTAACGGCAGCAGGTGAAATGTCAGCCACTAACGACACTGGCTCCCCTGCAAACTCTATCCCGGTGATGAACTGCTAGTCCATCGGTGTCAGCATCACCTCACAGTCCAACAAATGGAGAGACTGAGTTTGGTGGAACCAGCGCTTAGATAATGCCATCAGATAACCCCAGGGGAAACGACGGGGAGGGATAGAAAAGAAGGCCTCAAACCCCCAAGTGTTGACAATGGCCTGATACTCCGGATGCATAGTATAATATAAAGAGTGGACGCTGAACCAGTTCCCCCTGGGCTGCGTGAAGCCAGGAACCTGCATAAAATAGCAAGTCCAGATTAAACCTGTGCCCTGAAATGGCAAAAGAAAGAAAAATCCAGAATAAAAACTTCAGTCACCTCATTGGCATGAAGTTATATAGAGGGATAGCGTCTCAAATCGCCCAGCCGCTTCGGAATCGGCCCAATGATGGCTGAAAGCTCCCTACGTGGAGCATGAGCTGGAGCAGGATCCACAATTGGGACATCCTCATCGTCCACATCATTCAACATCACAGCCTGAATTGGACGAATCACAGAGTCAACCAACCGACGAGGCAGTCGGGCTGGACAAAGCTTGAGAAACATCAGAAGCTCTCCTCTGCCTCACACTTGAAGTGACCCTGCTGTAGCTACCTAGTCTATCTGGCTCTTTAACCTGGACAAAGTCTCAAAATCACCTCAAAAGGGTGAGGTAAGCCTTAAACCTATGGCTTGTTATGATTAAATCGTTGATTCATGCCTATTTTAAGTCCTAAAGCATGCATTAGTTAACAAAAATCCCTTGTAGGGTCAAAATTGCATGTTCATTAAATGCTCAGGCTTTTGAAAAAATTTCGCCAGAGTCTCCTTTGTAAAATGGATTGTCCGCATGCTCATAGGCATGACTAGGTAGCCATTCAGTAGCACACCTACCCAAAAACATGAACAGTTCATATATATGAAAAAAATCAAAATCAAACTCCCCATGGTAGCTAAATTACCATGTGTATTTTTAGTTGAAAATCCAGGCTCATTTGCCCTCAAATAGGACGAGTAAACTGGCCAAAAAGGGCGTCAAATGACTGTCTCAGAAATTGAATCTTTTTACATCAAAACATTCAGCGTAGTAAAATATGTATATTTACTAAGTCTAAAATTTTTTATCAAGTCATATAAGCATATATATTTGTATATTGTATCTAAAAGCATACTGTATGAAATCTAACATTCTAACGGTCAAAACTTGAAAAGAAATGATGTAAATGTTACCAGAGATGTGCAGAACGTTTTTACGGTGACGAAATTTAAAAAAACAGCCCGAACTTAGTAGATCTGAAAAAGAAATTTTAGATTTTCTTTATAGTTCAAAATTAAAAATGAATTATGAAAGCCTCGGGTGGCTAAGTTATACTCGTAGGGAGTAGTAACTCCACCTATGACAGCCGCAAGTGGACCTGAGGCTCCCTAAGGTGGGTCCCACCCCAAATAACTCAATTTTCTCCCATGAACTATTTGTGTCAATGGATTAGTTCGATCCAAAACTTGAGATAATAGGTGTAAACCTCTAGATATGGGATTTCTTTCTCTGGATATACTCGAAAAAAGTACTAGATTGTATAATGATGATCTTATAGATCTAAAAAGTAGTAAATTAATAAAAAGATTGATACATAAGACAAATACAAGAAAAGATAAGAAGAGATGCGACCCCACCTACAGATTTGATACCCCTCTAGTTTGGTTTGATTGATGGCAAAGTAGAGTTTACAGAAGCTGAAAAGTCAAATCAGGGAAAAAACTGCTACACGATTGAGCGGAATGGCCTGCAACCCTGATTCTAAGCGTCAAGCTCCTGACGAAGGAAGAAACTTTCTATAAACCATTGGTAGTAGCCCTGATGTGGTATTCGGAATGCCGATGCTAAAAACTGCTGAAATTGCTGAAGACTATCTCTGTCAGAACATCTGGAAGGTCCGGCGTTGTGAACAACGGGTTTTGAATACGTCAAAGTATCCAGATCGGTCCGAGGGTATGACTTATCAGAAAGATACCCCACGTCGAGATCGATTAGGTCCGACATTACAAACCGCTTGCGACAACTCCAGCGAGACATCGGGAACGAGCCGGTGATGAAAGCCGTTGAAAACTACTTCAGCGAAGGTTAGAGCATCTGACATGACAAACCGTTGGTGACAACTCTAGTGTAGCATCGGGAATGAGCCGGTGATAAAAATTGTGGAGAAATTTCCCCCACAGATGACAGATAATGGAATCTGTTATACAAATCCCCAGCGGGAGCACCGAGAAGGATCGGTGGTTCAACCGACCGTGTAAACTACAGTTCGAGTAGGCATTGAGAAGGTTCGGTGATGGCCAACTCTTCAAACTACTATTCGAGTAGGAATCAAGTCAGTTCAACCGACCGTTGCAAACTACCGTTCGAGTAGGCACCGAGAAGGTTCAGTGATGTTCAATTCTACAAACTACCATTCAAGTAGGTATTAAATCAAATTAATTCAATCGACCGTTGTAAACTGCCATTCGGGTAGGCATCGAGGAGGTTCGATGATGGTTAAATCATTGTCAGCTATTGTTCGAGTAGATCGTGAGACTTCTACCCCCGACAAAAACGTCGGCATCAACCGAACAGTAATCCAAATCGTTGGCAACAACTCCAACGTAGCATCGGGAAAGATCCGATGATGTAAACTGGTGTAAGCTATCATCAAGATAAGCATCAGGAATCCCCAATGAGGTCACTAGTTAAACGAGGAACATCCCCAGCGGAGAAAAATCAGAAAGCTTATCTGGAGACAGAAGATATTGGTGACAACCTTAATGTCGAATTCAAAAATGTCTAAAGGCATCAGCCAAGGAAGAATCTTCCTCACAGAGATCTTGAAAACATAGCTCTAGCATGTCATGGGATTAGTCTTGATAGCACCGCCGGACATTGTAAATCATTGGCTTCAACCAAATGCAACATTAGGAAAGATCCGGTGATGTTTAAATGTTGCAAACTACCATTTGAGTAGGCATCAAAAGAGGTCAGTGAAAACCATCATGATCAACTACACCCTCAACAGGAAGTACGGGAGCAGCGAGGGATAGCATACAGGTGGCAACTAACACCACAAGGGTATATTACATTCGTTACATGACATATCACGCATTGCATTACATTTGCATGTGTCATATTTCCAGTGTCTAGCAGTCTTTATCCAGTTCATTCCATTGAATCATATAATCATGATAAAGAGGGGCATCTGTAGACACTCAAAATTTTGCATTCCTGTTACTAACCCTGTAGGAGGGCAAAACCGTCTTTTAACCCCAGCCACAACACCGGGATGTCAAATCAAGCCCCGACAACACCGGGACGTCAAGATAAGCCTCGGTGACAACCCCGGGAGGTATAGAAGCCTCGGCGACAACACTGGGAGATCAAAATCAACCCTGGCCACAACACCGGGATGTCAAGTCAAGCCCCGGAAACACCGGGATGTCAAGTGAAGCCCCGGCGACAACCCGGGAGGTACAGAAGCCCTAGCAATAACACCGGGGGATTAAACTCATCCCCGACCACAATACCGGGATGTCAAGTTAAGCCCCAGCAATACTAGGATGTCAAGTCAAGCCCCGGTGACAACCCCAGGAGGTACAGAAGCCCCGGTGACAACACCGGGAGATTAAACTCAACCCCGGCCACAACACTGGGATGTTAAGTCAAGCCCTGGCAACACCATGATGTCAAGTCAAGCCCCGACAAAAATCTCGAGAGGTACAAAAGCCCTGGCGACAACACTGGGAGATCAAACTCAACCCCGGCCACAACACCGGGATGTCAAGTCAAGCCCCAACAACACTAGAATGTTAAGATAAGCCCCGACGACAACCCCGGGAGGTACAAAAGCCCCGATAACAACACCGGGAGATCAAACTCAACCCCGGTCACAACACCAGGATGTCAAGTCAAGCCCTGACAACACTAAGATGTCAAGTGAAGCCCCGACAACAACCTCAGGAAGTACAGTAGTCCCGACGACAACACTGAGAGATCAAACTCAACCCCGGCCACAACACCGGGAAGTCAAATCAAGCCCCGACAACACCGGGATGTTAAGTGAAGCCCCGACGACAACCCCAAGAGGTACAGCAACCCCGACGACATCCCCGGGAGATCAGATCAACCTTCAGAGATAATCCTAAAGCATCAAATCATCCCTAGAGATAACCCTGGGAGACCAAATCAACCTCGGAGATAACCCTAAGGAAGAACAGAGTCAGCTAGGATCAAACCTTGGAGACAACCCCGAAAAACAGTCAAAAACCTTGCCAATACATGAGACAACCCCTGGAAGGGCAAAACGATCATTTTATTAAATTGAAGCCAAATCAAGTTAAAATCAAGCCAAATTGATGCAAGAAGGGTCAGAAAGAGCCATAACATCGATCCCGAGTGAAAACAGCTCAAGATAGCTCAACGGATGGACCGCGAAAAAATGAAGATCTGGTCATAAACCCATCTTCTTGGATTCAAAAATGGGCAAATCCCATGTCATTGTGTATCTTTTGGAAAGGGCTTTCCGGAAAGGTATAGCACGCCTCAAACGGACGCCCAGATCAAAAGTTATGAAGATTCGAAGCATACCCAGCATTGATCGGAGTGCACGTACTTTAAGACGACGAGACCCACGTGAGTGGGCCCCACTCGGGTAGCCACACCTCTACTCGTGGCTGCCACGGGTAGACCCACTACCATCTAGTTTATAAATAAGACCCCCCACCCTTGCAAAATAAGAAGAAAAAAAATAGAAAAATACAGAGAAACTCCGCCCATTTCGACCTTTAGCCCCACTTCTAGTACTCCAAACTTCTATTTTATTCTTCAAATACTTTTTCACACGTATATTCTACAATATATCAAAAATTAACTGGTGAAAACGTCCATTTGAAGCCCTCCGAGTGGCAAAGAGCCAGTGGAGCAGTCCATTGTAAGTTTTTTTACGATCAGAAATTATTTCCTACTTTATTGCGTATATGTGAACGTGCATATAAAGTTTCATATTTTAATTTTGCCCTAATTTCAAATCATTGGCCTTTCTAGCTTACTTTTTAGTATATATAAGTATATATATACATTTTTCTTTATTTTCACAGCCTGGATTGCTAATCCGAGGCTTTTTACCGCTTATATATATATATATAACTATATATATTTGTACTATTTTGTACAGTCTAGATCGCCGATTCGTGGCCTTTTTTAGCTTTATTATATATATAATTGACTATATATATATATATACTAACTTTCAATTCAGTCGGGCCTGGATTGCTAATTCGTGGCCCTTTTACTGCCTTAATATATATAACTATATATATATATATATATATATATAATTTTTCTGACTTCGTTTGGCCTGGATTTTAAATTCGTGGCCTTTTTACAGCTTTTATATATATATATATATATATATATATATATATATATATTTACATTTCAGTCGAGCCTGGATTGAAAATTCATGCCTCTTTACAGCTTTTATAAATATATATGTATTTACATTTTAATTGAGCCTGGATTAGAAATTCGTGAATCTTTACAGCTTTTATACATACATATATATATATATATATATATATATATATTTACATTTCTTCGTCGGGCCTGGATTGGAAATCTGTGGCCCTTTACAGCTTTTTTATATATTCTTTGCTCATTGTGATTAAATATTTTCTTTAAATATTCATTTGATATGAATCTGCACTGATGTAAATATTGTGGATTATATTTATCTCAATCTAGCCCTTTCTAACTTTCAAACTGTTTAAAATCGGTCAAACCGGAACCGGGAAGCTAGAATGGCTAAGATTTGTTTAAATCTAGTATTTTTCTAGCTTTATAAATATTGAAGCGACTATGTGACCCTAGATCCATATCTAGTAGAAACGGGAAGCTTCGGCTACGCGCAAGCAATGATTTAACTGACGAATCCTTTGTTTTACGACGTCTAGAGTGTAGTTTGCATTTTCTATGAATATCTGTGTTGTGCAGGTTTTCTGGGCTATTTTTTGTGAGCCTAGGAATCGTGGGATTAATGATCAAACGCACTGATCTAAATTTGATTCCCACGGTGGACAACTCCATATTGTAAACATTTTCTACCAGTTTTTCTATAAAATGTACATCCGAGGGACCTTTAAACAGTTATCCGGATTTAAGGTCTCAAACATAGTGAAATATGGTTTTTATTGCTTGAGTCACTTCGATGGCTGTCATGCCCATAAGAAGACCAGCACTTGTATATACATTCTGTGGTCAAGGATGCTTTGGATCCCGACAATAAACATCCAAATAGAGCCAAAGGCTAAATAGAATAAAAAATGGAAGTATCAAAATGCTTCAATTCCTATGCGAGCGAAAGGGTTTGAAAACCACCTTTCAAAACGTCATTTTCATATCTTATCTAAAAAGGGACTTTTCACAAAAATCAAACCCTTCGTATATAGGTCCAACGAAGCATGTCACTACTTTCAAATCAAATAAATGTAGGCATTACTTCCAGCACACACACACACATTGCAAATAAAAAGGGAAAATATTTAAAAGATGCGGTAACCGTGTTTCACGGAAGTCGGGGGGTGCCTAATACCTTCCCTTCGCTTAACCAAGCCCCCGAACTTTAAGAATCTCGGTTTCAAAGCCAAGTTTTGACAGCGTCCAATAATTGGGCCTACTTACAAAAAATCAAACAAAACTCGATTGAGTTGGTACAACCATTTCAAAATATACCAACTGGCAACTCTATAAACCTTTCAAAATCGTCGACATGATACATGTTAGCCTTTTCTTAAAAATTTCACCCTTTATAAACACAGATAAGACAAACAAGGGTAGAAAACAACAAAATTTAGGAAGAGGAAGATCTGTCCAAAGAGAAGATTTTTTCCCGACGTCGACACATGTCTTAATGGTAGATGATTCTTCCAAGAAAAGGAAGAGGCCCAAGGTATCTTTTGAAAAGAAGAAAAGCAAGAAGGCTAAGGGTAAGGCGAAGAAGAAGGACAATAAGAAACCTGATCCAGACAATAAAGGAATATGCTTCAATTGCAACAAGCCGGGTCACTGGAAGAGGAACTGTGATAAGTACATTGTAGAACAAAAGCAGAAGAAGCTTGGAGAAGCTTGAAGTTTGTTCATGATTGAAATAAATTTTTCTCAAAGTCAAAATTCTACTTGGGTATTGGATACCGGATGTAGTTCTCACATATGTAATACTATGTAGGGACTGGTCAAAAGTAGAAAGCTGGACAAAGATGAAGTCGTCCTACAAGTGGAAAATGAAACAAAGGTTGTTGCATTAGTTATATGGACTTATTGTTTAGCACTGCCTTTGGGCAAGTCCATATATTTAAATAATTGTTATTATGTTCCAACACTTATTAGAAACATTATTTTAATTTCTGTATTGGATATGGAAAGATTTGATATTATAATTAAGAACAATAGTTGTTCCATTTATAATAAGAATGTTTTATATTGTGTTGGTAATTTATTGAATGGACTTTACGTAATTGACTTGAATGAAAATATACTTCAAATTGAACAAACTAATAAAAGGAAGAGAGACGATGTTAATTATACCTTTATATGGTACTGCAGACTCGGTCATATCAATGAAATAAGATTATCCAAGTTGCATAAGAATGGGCTCTTAAAGCTGTTTGATTATGAATCATATCCAACTTGTGAATCATGTCTCATAGGTAAAATGACTAAATCCCCTTTTAGTGGAAAAGGATAAAGAGTTACAGAATTATTAGCGTTGGTACACACAGATGTATGTGGACCTATGACAACGAATACACGAGGAGGGTATTTTTATTTCATTACTTTCACTGATGATCATTCAAGATATGGATATGTGTACTTAATGAAATATAAATCTGAATTGTTGAAAAATTTCAAAGAATTCAAAAGTGAAGTAGAGAAACAAACAGGCAAGAGTATTAAGATTCTTCGATCGGATCGAGGTGGTGAATACTTAAGTGGTGAGTTTCTCAACTGTATCAAAGAAAATGGTATAATCTCACAATGGACTCCACCAGGAACACCACAATTGAATGGTGTATCTAAAAGGAGAAATCGAACATTGTTGAACATGGTTCGTTCCATAATGAGTTTTACCGATCTTCCAGTATCATTCTGGGGCTATGCCTTAGAAGCGGCTGCATACCTACTTAACAAGGTACCTACCAAATCTGTCCCAAATACTCCATATGAGTTATAGACAGGGAGGAAACCAAATTTTAAGCATGTTAAGACTTGGGGTTGTCCAGCTTATGTTAAAAAATTTAAAAATGATAAGCTAAAGACTAGATCTGAAAAATATAGATTTGTGGGATACCCTAAAGAAACTTCAGGGTATTACTTCTATCATCCTACTGATCAAAGGTGTTTATTGCGAAACATGCTGCCTTCTTGTAAAAGAAGTTTATCCTTGAAGGGGTCAGTGGGAGTAAGATATATTTTGAAAAAGTTCTAGACCCACAAATTACAACAGATCAAAGTCAGATACCTAACCAAGTAGAAGAACCTACTGTACAACACCCTATTAATAAATCTGGAAGGATACCAAAGATACATGATAGGTATGGATTCGTCATAGAGGATGACGATGAGGTACGCATCATGAATGATGATGATCCATTGAATTACGAACACGCTATGAGTAGTAAAGACTCAGAGAAATGGCAAGAAGCCATGAAATCCGAGATGGACTCCATATATGAAAACCAAGTATGGACTTTGGTTTCAGCACAGAGGGCATTAAGACTTATGGGTGCAAATGGGTCTTTAAGAGAAAGACTGGAGCGGGTGGCAAGGTAGAGACCTATAAGGCCAGATTGGTTGCAAAAGGTTTCAAACAAAGGCAAGGTGGAAGATTTGTTTTGATGAGACAATCAAAGAGTTTGATTTTATCAAAAATGAAGATGAACTATGTGTGTACAAGAAGGTTAGTGGGAGTGCTGTATCATTCCTTGTATTATATGTTGA
Organism: Panax stipuleanatus; assembly: GCA_020205555.1. Classification (NCBI taxonomy): domain Eukaryota; kingdom Viridiplantae; phylum Streptophyta; class Magnoliopsida; order Apiales; family Araliaceae; genus Panax; species Panax stipuleanatus. Next base: position 106,452,881 of record CM035116.1, read on the forward strand.
TGATATATTACTGATAGGGAATGATATTCCGATTCTACAGTCAATTAAAATCTGGTTATCTAAACACTTCTCCATGAAGGACTTGGGAGAAGCATCTTATATTTTGAGGATAAAGATCTATAGATATAGATCTAAAAGGATGCTTGGCTTGTCCCAAGGAACCTACATTGACATGATGCTAAAGAGGTTTAGCATGGAAGATTCCAAGAGAGGTCTCATCTCGATGAGCCATGGAATACATGTCTCCAAGAAACAGGCCCAAAAGACACCTAAGGAGAGAGAACGTATTAGTAAGATACCTTATGCTTCAGCAATAGGATCTATCATGTACGGTGTGATATGTACTAGACCTGATGTCGCTAATGCACTTAGTGTAACAAGCAGATATCAGTCGAATCCAAGAAAAGAGCACTGGAAAGCGGTGAAAAATATCCTAAAGTACTTGAGAAGAACTAAGGATGTATTTCTTGTCTACGGTGGATCTGAATTGAAACTAGAGGGCTATACAGACTCAAGTTTCTAAACGGATCAAGATGATAGTAAATCTATTTTGGGGTATGTGTTTACCTTAAATGGTGGCGCAGTGAGTTGGAAATGTTCCAAGCAGCAAACAGTTGTTGATTCAGTGATAAAGGCAGAGTACATAGCTGCAAGTGAAGCTGCAAAGGAGGCTGTTTGGATGAAAAAGTTCATAACTGAACTTGGCGTAGTTCCTAGCATTAGAGGAGCAATACATTTATTCTGTGATAACATCGGAGCTGTTGCACAGGCCAAGGAACCTAGGTCTCATCAAAAATCCAAACACTTATTGCAACGGTTTCATTTAATTAGAGAGATCATTAAAAGAGGAGATGTCACCCTAGAGCGTGTGGACACTTAAAACAACATTGTAGATTTATTTACTAAAGCTTTAATAAAACAACAGTTTGATCATCACTGAGAGAAAATGGGTATTAGATATCATGATGATTGGCTTTAGTGTAAGTGGGAGATTGAAAGTAGTATGCACACAAGCCAATCATATTTGATATGATGAAGCATTTACTTTGTAACAATCTTATTCATTTATTAATAAAAGAATTTTTTATTTAAAGGCCTTTATATTATCTATATAATGTTGTTATATTTAAATGTGATAAACCCATAGTTTTAAGCAATGCTTTTAGAATCATGATGAAGATGATCATACTAATAAGATCTAAATTCTTAGATATCTTAAAACTAAAATAGTTCCCAATCTATGGATTACTAAATAGGGGATTAGTGAATCCGGATAGATTGGTACATACGTTGCTTTCTCTTTGGAAGAGAATGATTGATCTCATAATCATTTGTGTGGAGACATTAAAGCAAGTATGTAGGTGCTTATTGGAGAATAAGTACACTGAACGTAGCTCGCTAAGGAATACCTAATGGACTTTTACTCGCCTATCAATATAATTTCTTTAGTGATAGTAGTATAAGTAAATCCTTAGACTTGAGATCATCATATTATCTTATGTATGATGAGTTATACTTTGACATGTTACTTAAGACCATAAGGGTATATCAAAGGGTATGCTTGGGTATAATTAATCATATATAAGGATAATCAATGATCAATAAAGGATCTACCACTTTTAGTAAAAGAAGTGAATGTCCTATGTGATTCGATAAATGACAACTCAGTAGTCCTTAGCCAAGGCAGAATGAAATTAGAAAGTAGTTTCTAATTTGCATTATCGGAGTTTGTGCATTTAGGATCGGAATACATATAATTAAATAAAATAAAACTTGATAGTAAATCCATGTCTTATATTTAATTAGGACATTGTATGGTAGAATGAATGAATTGTATGGTAACTATTTACTCAAAGGTTCTTTTATGATTAATGTTGAAATCTATATTATCTGAAAAGTTGTTAAGCGCTAAGGGGGCTTACCCTTATTGTAGAATAAATATTATTTATTTAAATGAATTAATAGTTAATTTATTTATTTAAATAAAATTAGAATTATTTTAATTAATTTATTCACAATCGGTTTAATATGAAGAACCTAAAGGGTCACACCATAAAAGGATGAATATTTATTTAAGAAGCAAATGGCATAATCATAATAATAAGTTAAGTGTATTTAATTTAATCTATGGTGATAGAATAAATTAAATAGCTTAATATTTATTATTTAATATTTTAGAAATATTAAATATAAATTAATAAGAGGAGTTTTATTATTATTGTGAATTAATTAATAAAAGTACTCTCCCATATTCCTAATAAGATTAGGAGGTAAATTAATTAAAGGAGTTTAATTAATTGCTCCTAATAAGATTAGGAAGCCTAATTAATTAAAAGAGTTTAATTTATTAATATGAAACCCTAATCCATAATGTTTCGGAGGGTTGCCTACATCTATAAATAAGAGGATTCTTATTTTGATTAAGGACTAATGCAATTCCATTAGTTGGGAAAGCACACCTTTTATAAAGAGAGAGAAAAATGGGATTTTGCCAATAACCCACCTTCTTAATACTTGTTCATCCTTGGTGGATCACCTCTATAGGCTAAACACTTGGGTGGCTGACATTGATCAAAGGAAGGAATAATACCCGGTAGATTCAAGTTGAACAAGGAAAGGATTGGAGTTGAACTCGTACCTGAGGAAGCACGAATTTTCAGGGGCATGAATCGTTCTTCATCTTTTTAGATTAAATTAATAACTGCGCATAAAGGATGATTCGAGTTCATGGTTTGTAAAATTTTAAACTCTATTTTTACACTTTCGCTGCTATGTATATAATTGTTGCATGCTATTTTGATCTTACAAACCTAACAAATTTTTCCTCTGAATGGGCAGGTTTTGATTGCCTCTCTGAGTTTGACCTTGGAGTACCAAGGATACATCATCCTCTTTCTTCTTATGACCTCTCTGAGGCTTATTCCCATAATTTCTGGCCTGAATGTGCTCAGCCACCGCTTCCAAAGCAGTAAGGTATTTAATCTTTCCAGACTTTAACCCCATCTCAGCCATTTCTCTGTGTTTAATCATCTCTGAGAATGGTTTTCCTATGTCTGCTAGGACTTTTTCACAGAATGGAGCTTCCTATATATCGATGAATGTCATTACCATCTCAGTTTCTGTCAGTTATGGAATGACTTGAGCAGCCAGACGTCTCCATCTTTGGGCATATTCTCTGAATGACTCACTGTTCTGCTTTTTAACTTTGGTAATTTGATATCTGTCTGGAGCTATTTGTGACCGGAAGTTGTATTAATTTAGGAAGGCATGAGCTAGCTCTTCGCAGCTATGGATTTTAGAGTTGTCCAATCGAGTGTACCAGGCTCTGGCCTCTCCGGTCAGGCTTTTCTAAAATAACTGCATTCTTAGCTTTTCATCCTCGATATAAGATCCAAGTTCTCCAATGAATACTTTCAAATAAGTGTAAGGATCTCCCAATCCGTCGTCCTTTTCAAAATTCGGGATCTGGAACTTGTCTGGATAACAGGCCCCTGGAAAGATGTAGAGGTCTGAGTAGTTAACACTCCCATACACTCTAGTCCCTTTGATTGACTGGATGGTTTCTTCTATTTGCTGGACTTTCTTTCGAATATCACCTGTTTCTCGATCTTCTTTGAGATTGGTGATTTCAAGGGTTTTGTTAGTTTTCTCATTGTTTTGAGGTTCAGGTATTTGTGCTTCCTTTTTCTTGTCAGTACCATAGCTGCCACCTTGTGCGGAGGACTCTGGTTAAGTGGGTATATGTTGACCCTGAGTACTTTTTCTCTGGTCTTTCGGTAAGACAACTAATTCTGCTATTTGATTTCTGAGTCCTTCGAAATCTTCTCGAGACACGAAACCTGACCCCTGTTTGGTACTTTCTTCCATGTTAGTGAGTAGGCTTTGTGCCTTTTTAGATTTGGATCTGGTAATGGGACCAATCTTGCCTACAATAAAAGTAGGTAGTTTAGTCTTGATAGACACTAACAGTATGCATGCTTATGCAATGTGTCAGTTTTTAGGATTTTTTAATGTTTTCCTACAAAACAGATGTCAGTTATTTTGATGACAGGATAGTATGACATGATTTAATATTTGACATCAGATTTGAAAAGGAATTGATATTTACAACATTTACTATTTGACAAGAATATGATTAACATTTACAATATTTAACGTGGAATTGAAAGGGAAAGGTATGAAGAGCTTTCCCTCCGCGTTTGGTTTATCAGAGGCTGGCCTATCTTATGTTTACTCTCACGGGCTTTTCGGCATGAAGGTTCCCAGATAATCGCAATCTACTAGATTGGAAGTTAATCCAATTTTTAAATTGGAGCGGATCTGAGTTGTGACGCCCCCAAATTCAGACCGTCACTAATCTCGAATTCGGTTCATCACGTATTAATTCTAATAACAACTAAAATCTCAAACAATAGAATAACAGAATAATTTACATTGATATAACATAAATATTCTCGTCCCAAGTCTCGAAACTATTACTAATACACTTCATAACCTAAACCAAACATTTCTTAATACATAACATTTAAATAAGTTTTAATACAACATAACGGAAACATCCTAATATAGAAAAGCACAGCTACTCCATAGCCTTGCCTTCGCACTTGTCCTGTCTTGGGGTTCCACCTTGCCCTGCCCTAACTGAAATGTTTATGGGAAGCAAGAGTGAGCAACAAATTTGCTCAGCAAGTAATATGCCAATAAATGTGAACAGGAATATATACAGTTCTAAATCTCAAGGGTAAAACGGTAATTAATCGCTCAGGATTTCAAATAAGAATGTTGTGAACAAAATGAATAGCAATGACTTCCAAATCTATTTCGTGAAGTTGAATAAGGACCACTACGGGTCGAGAAGTTATTAATGGTTTTGAAAGTTTCAACAATTTCAAGTGAATGAATAGACATCACTGAGTGTCGCTGTGGACCAAGGATTAATAAAAGAATTCAAAGTTTCAAGTTAATAAATACTAGATACTGAGTGGTCGCTAAGAACCATGAACTTCTACTAGAATCACAAAAAATATTTCTGGTAACCCAAACAAGTACAATTAGGGGATCAGCCTATCGTACCTGGTGTTATGCATAACCTACCACACTACTGTCGGCACTCCGACTATATAGCTCCCCTTCTTACGAGGGTTGTTCAACTTAGTTAATTTATAAGAGTCCGCACCAAGGCAATTGGTGTGGATCGCTTTCTAATTCATGATATTGGTCTAGCCGAATTAAATGGCGTAGACAATTTCAACAATGTATATAAGAATAATTTATGAGTTCAATACTCGCAACAATAATTCGAAGCATATAATCGTGATTTAAATCAAACTATGAAACATAAGTTTGTATGGCAAGAATTATTCTAGCACCTATTTACTCGTACGACCAAAGTTAGTACAAGCTCGAATATGTGTTCAATAAAGAGTATGAATCAAATACTTGCTCAATAAAAGAGTAGTAAGATACTTGCAATTACTATACAAGAACGGTTTCAAGGAAACTTACACAATGAAAGAGTATAAGTTCAGGAACTTGCTTACGACGTTCCTCGAATAAGTAACCACAAGGATAGGATACTTGCAACACAATAAAAGTAGGGTTCAGATACTTGCACTATAAATGAGTGTAAGTCAGGAAACTTGCCTCAAGCGTAGTCTATCCACGTAAAGCTAATCAACACTTTCGAATCCCTATCGTAATATAGTTACATATGTATATGATATCCATTAGTCATATATTATAGCTTCATATCATATCTTGGACATACAATCAACACACAAGTTAGGTCTTAACCTTACTACACAGTTATAACACATATAACATTGTATTAAATCATAACGCTTAATCGATTAGGTCATTATTATCTAGGGAATTCCTTCTCTCAAGTTAAACATCTTCATAGTATGTTATTATTTACTTACACACATGTCGTACGAAATCAGATTATCATGAAATCAAGTAACATAGTTATATCATGTATGGCATTGTAGTAAATTATAACACTAAATTGGTTATGTCTTTATTATCTCTAGAGTTTCTTTTATAAGTAAAACATCATCATATATTACTACTATCACATAAGACCACAACTAGTACCAAACATACTTTATTTAGCAAGTTATGGCATTTCTATAAGTTAACCGTCAAGATCGGATTCAAGTATCAACATATGATAACATATATATATGTTAAAGGGTCCATCTATGTTTGTACAACCTTTTCACATTCAATTCTACATGATATAGGTTCTAAGTTAATACCCTTAATAACTTAAGTCCATTCAAGGTCATGAAACCACATTAGCTATCATGCTTGTTATTTTAAACATATGGGGTGATCACATAACTTGTTTTAGGTATGCTTGCAAGTTTCTACTTCATATACACATAACTAGTATTGTTACTTAGCTTAAATAATGCTTCACTTGTGCTCAACTAATCTTTATGGCATCTAACATGGCATGTATACGTGTATGACATATTAATGAGGTTAAGAGCACTGCCAAACATGTCGGAATATCAGAATATGAAACTCGCAATAACATGTCGAAGTCTACTTCCAAAACTTATCTTTTGTTCAGTAATGTTCACTAATGAGTCCATCGTGTGCATGTTATATCATGAAACATATACGTACATGGTATCACGTTCTTCATGCATTTCTAGGTCACACTAACACGTATCCAAATTAGAATATAAACTTGAGTATATCATACTAAGGCTTCTCTTTAAGTTCTAAGTTTATTTATAAATTCTAAGTTTGTTTCAACACTATAAGTTTTCATCAATCAGGCATGTAATCATAGTAAAACATGTTTGCGTTAACTCCATGTACTCCTATAGGCATGCTACTTATGTTCTCAAACTTGTTCCAAAGTGTTATCATAAGTTCGCACGTAACAACAGCCTGGATCAGAAGCAGAATCTAAAACCAGTGACCGGCTCAGCTGCGCAGCGCCCAAGTTCAAAACTGGCGAAGCTGCGCAGGACCTTGGCCAGCAAAATGGAAGTCTAGCACTGGCGCAGCAGCGCAGCACCCTAGTATAACCAGGGCGCAGCTGCGCCGTTACCTGTATAGAGCTGGAAGCTCCTACTTCGGCAGACAGCAACCCAATTCTTAAAATTCATTCACGAAAACAACCACATTGTATTCCAATATGCTTATAAGTTTATTATAACAACTAAACAAGCTTTTTATAATTCAATTAGCATGTATTGCAACCAAAATCAAGAATTTAGAACTTGACAGAAAATAAGAAATGGAGTCCACGAAATGAAGAACAAGAAATGAAATTATACCTCTGTAATGAAATCATTGCTAACTGAATTCTCAACTCTTAAAATACTTAACACTGATATATATGCTCTCACCCAACTCTTAGACAAAATTCTCAGCAAATGAATTTGTGAAGGAGAAGAGGCCATATATATAGCAAAACCAATACATAGATATTGCAATTGCACTATAAATTAAACCAACGGGAATGTAGGATTGAATATTGGGTAAGAAGAAGTTGGTGGATGGTTGGTGAAGAAATCATGACTCCCACTACCTTGCTCTTCATGAGCTATGAAATGCTGAGTTTGAGGAAGAAATAGAGAAGTAGACTAGCTTGAGCTTGCACACGTGAAGAGAGAAGGAGACTCTCAATTTGGGACAAGGCTTAATAACTCAGCATTTGCAACACACAACACTTAAATTATTATACACACACATCATATACTTAGTTTATAATTTGAGTCATAATGTACTTTAATTTAGACAATAAGGTATGTAGTAAAAATAATTTACACATATAAAATCCATGTACACTTGGGTCCTCATAAAATAATATTGTAAGGTAATAAGTTGGAATACATATAATCCATGTATATTTTGTTAATACCGGATATAATTTACTCAAATATTATCACATTACATTGTCTCATTTATTATTAAATTCTACTATCCAACAATTGTTTACAATATATCCATGATGTATTATTTTAATATCCACACACACACATTGTCACATAGGCATTATTCAAGTAGCTTATATAATTTAATCAATTTTAATATATGGTTTCTATAAATAATATAGTCACCTTCAAGGCCACATTACACTATATGATATAGCTATAGCTACGATATTTGATTATCGCATCCTTGGTATATAGCAATAACAATCCACTCGATTATATATTATTATTCTTAATGGTAATTACTTATCTTATTAATTAATAATAATATTAATTAATCTTTTCCTCATCAATCAATGTAATTATTAATCTCCATAACAATTCATTATCACTTATAGGATTAATTACCACATTCAATAAATACAAATCTTATTATACTTATAACGAAGTCACTTATTATTATTATATTACTTGCAATAATAATAATCACATATTATTAATAATTAATCACTATTAATATTCTTTTATAATTAAATAACAATTAATATTTAATTAATTGTTCACATAGTAATTTCTTCATTAATTTAACCTTATCAATAATCACATTCCTCAATAGTTTAATAAATACAAATCTTATCATATTTATAAATAAGTTGCTTATTATTATACTATTACTTGCAATAATAATAAATCAACAGACTATTATTATATTTCTCATAATAACAATTAACAATTAATATAGATTAATTGTTCACTTAATAATTCATTTACTCTTTAACCGATTATTATTCATAATAACACTTAATAACGTTATTATATGATTAACTATCACATGTATTGCACTCAACAAATAATCAATTAAATATAACTCTTATTATATTCATCAATTACTTATTCGTAAATGTTTTGTTATTCCCAATAACATACTATTAATAATTACTCATTAATAAGAACAATTAATTAACAATGTAATATTAATTAATCATTCGCTTATTAATTTCCCTCTTGAATTAATTAAATCATCATTATTTCCATTCTCATGCCACACAAGGCATTCTACAAATTCGTTGAATTTCTCCATATTTTCTTCTAAATTCAATTTAATATAATCGAATTACTTTTCTCATAACTCGTAAACATTATGTTCCAATAAGTATTCATTTTCTTATTATATCAAATAAAAAATTTATTCATGAAATTTACGGTTCTTACATCCTCCCCCCTTATAAAAATTCCGTTCTCAAAATTGCTACAAGGTTACACAGATAGATGGGAATAGTCATTCGTCGTCCTATCTTCTAATTCCCACGTGGCCTCCTTGGCGTCGTGGTTTCGCCAAAGCGCTAGCACAAAATATATAATTTTATTTCTTAATATCTGTTCTTTCCTATCTAGTATTTGGACAGGAATTCTTCATATGACAGATTCTTCCCTACTTAAATGGGCTCATAGGGTATCACACGCTTCTAATTATGCTTATAGGATCATAAGACAGAAACATAAAACACACCGTGGATATATTCCAGTTCAATAGGTAAGGCTATCTTGTACGCCACTTTTCCTGCTCTCTGCAATACTTCAGAAGGTTTCACGAACCTCAAACTCAATTCTTCTTTCTTACCTAATCTTATCTTCCCCTCACAGGAAAACATTTAAGAAATACGAAACTACCGTCTTCTAAAATCTTGGTTATGACGATGGCAATCTGCGTATTTCCCATGTTGATCTTGAGCTGCTACTAATCTGGCTCTTTTTGTTTTCACATCGTCTGCCATTCGTCGTACTAAATCCGATCCCAATTGAAGTCGTCGTTCTCTGACCTCATCCCAATGTAGCGGTGTTCTGCATTTTCTTCCGTGGAAAGCTTCGTACGATGACTTACCGATATTTGTATAATAATTATTACTATAAGCGGGTTCTACTAAGGATAAGTGATATTCCAAGTTACCTTTGAAATCCATTACGCAAGCTCTTCCAAAACTTTGAAGTGGAGCGCGGGTTTCGATCAGAAATTATTAACACCGTCATTTCGTATTGCAAAACGATTTTCTTAAAGTATAATTTTGCTAACTGATTTAAATTGAATCGAATATCTATCGATAGGGAGTGCGTTGTCCTTTTCAATCGATCGACATATTCTACAACTTCTCGTCTCATATTGACCACCAATAGTGTCTTCGAAGATCCCAGTACGTTTTCGTACTTCCTGGGTAAACAAAATATGTCCAACTATATGCCTCATGAAAACTCTTATCTCGCAATTTTAGTTACGGTTGACTCTCACGCTCGATCTACAATTATCAAGATACCATTTTTATTTCTTCTGAACTTTTCCTCTTTATCTTCTCGCACTTTTTGTCTTTATCTTGTTATCCCTTCACTCTATCCAACAATGCTGGACAAACCTTCGTTATAAACTTCCCTTTGGACTCTCTGGGTCCCTTCACTTCTATTTCCAATCTCTTCATCTTCCTGATTAGTTCTTCTCGAGTTATCAACTTGAATAATTTCTCCATTCCCTTTTCCTACTTAGCATATCGGCTACTACGTTCGCCTCTTCTAGGTGATAGAGAATTTTGCAATGGTAGTCTTCGTCTGCTCCCAATTACTTACCGCCTTCAATTCTGCCGGATCTGACGTGCCCTAAAACGAACCTTCTCCTTGACTCACAGCACTGGTGCTCCCTAAGGGAAAACACACTCAACTGAATATATCCTTTATCTAACATTTCTCGTAATTGTATTAATAATTCTTCATTTCTACCGGTGCCATAAGATTGGTGCTTTCAAAATCAGTGCAGTCTCCGGTACTAAATCTATTACGACTTATTTTTTTGTCTGGCGGAAGGCCGAGCAGATCGTCTGGGAATACGTTTTGAAATTTTGGTTCTATTAATACATTATTTATTTCTACTGATACATTCTTTAGTTCTACTCTCGCTCTCTTAGTATCTACAATATGGTGAAACAATCTACACAAACTTTTCTTAACAATATCTTGGCCTGCATCATCATAAGGCAAAACAATTGCCTAAGCGACGAGCTACCATAAAACACTTCCTTGGATCGGTTTGGATTCTGAAGGTTCACATTTTTCTTCTAAAAGTCAATTATCGTAGTATGGTTATGTAATCAGTCCATTTTTTTTAGTATCCCATCACACTTTCCAAATTTTATCGGAATTCAGTCTATGCTTAGTTTACATACCCTAGTTTACGCACAACAATTACGGTAAACGAATTTTTACGGGAATTACTTCCTTATTCGCAACTTCTATGTTTAAAGGATCTTCTAATTATTCTTGGGGTAACTTAGTCATTTCACAGTCCTTCAGATGCAAAAGGGAAAGATAGCACTCTGATTAGATAATATATACGCATTTATATTATAGATTAAGATAGCACCTGACATCACAACTTGGAACGCCACTGCATCATGTATTATAACGTTAGTCGTACTTGGCATTGGTTCACTCGATTGAGCTAGTTCGATTATCCCCGGCTTCCCGCTATGGCTTCCTTTGTTGCTGTCTTCTTCCTTCCTTCCTTTCTTTGGGTAGTTCTTAACCTGATGACCTGTTGACCTACAAGCGAAGCATCCTTCAATCTTCTTCGGGTTTGGGCAATTCGGAGAAATATGCCCTTCCTGGCTGCAGCTATAGCAAATGCCTCGTCCCTTCCAGCACTCTCCTTGATGACTCTTTCCACATTTCGGGCAAACCTTGTTCTTTTTCTTGAGTCCTTCTTGGTGACTTCCCCTTGGATTGTTGTTAATGTTGTTGTTGTCCTGTCTTCTTTTGTTTCCAACCCCTTCCCCATTTGTTTCCTTCTGCCAATTGCGTATTTGATGTTTTTTAGATCCATACGCAAAACACTCTTTGGTTTTCTTCTTCCTAGGACAGTTAGGAGAAATATGACCCTTCTCACCGCACTCATAACACACATGTTTTCCTTTCAAGCATGCTCCCACATGGTTCTTTCTACATTTCTTACAGGCTTCTATCTTCTTCTTGCATAGTTGTCATTCTCCTCGTACATACCTATTCTCATTCCACTTCCTCTTGAAATTCTTACTACTACCACTACTACTCTCTTCCATCCTTCCTTCGTTCGCTTTCTTTAAATTATTAACCTCTCCTTCTTTAGTCAAATTAATATCTTTTCCTACCTCAGAAGTTTCCGCCTGTCTCTTCTTATAATCATTGATTCCTTCTTCAAAAGCATTTACTATAAGATCTACCAATTGTCGTAAGGGTTCTTGATTCAATTCCCTATCTCCATTCTCCGTCGCTTGACGAGTCTATCCTCCTTGGGGTATTGACATTTCTCTGCGTAGAAATAAAATGGTATTATCATCTTTTTGTTAAACATCTAATACTTCTTAAGACGTATAAGTTTTATTGCTATCCTCCCTTGTTATTATTTAACATAATCTGGTTACTACACGCACGTTTAATAAAACATGCCACAAAAAAACATATCACATCATATAGCATTCTGCTAGTCTCAATACATACCCCTCTCGGGTACCACTAAAGTTGGGGTTAGAAAGATACTTTCCACATTATCCTTAAAATTGGGATTCGCAACACCGTTTCGCATCTATATTTATTGTATCATCCGCAACACTTATTCCAATAACTACCTACTTCCTTTCCTCCCACTATGTCTGTAACTATTAATTAATAATCTGAAGGTCTGGAACTTCGCCTCCCACTATTGTATCTTATTTTTCATTTTAAAGAAACTCAAACATGTCTCCATCCTAAAAGAAAACTTCCACCGTGGATTTTCGGTTATATTCCAATTCCATCTCCTCCTAGGTTAAGGTTACTGCTGAAAAAGGCTTAACTTCAAGGGGTGTTGCGGACACCACATGTATATCACATGGTTCCTCCTCCATGACCCTACGAGGTTTACGTATCTCTGACATCCAAAATCACAAAACCAATGAACTTTATTATTGTCTCCGAGTAAAACATAATTTCATTGTATGGAATGAAAATATATTTCATAACACTACTAGCTTTCTAAGAAAACTCTACATGAGTTTTATCTCCTTCTACTCTATAAATTCTTCTAAGGTTATAGTCTAAGGACTCGCTCCTAAGGTTTATAACCTACAGCTTTGATACCAACCTGTGACGCCCCCAAATTCAGACCGTCACTAATCTCGAATTCGGTTCATCACGTAGTAATTCTAATAACAACTAAAATCTCAAACAATGGAATAACAGAATAATTTATATTGATATAACATAAATATTCTCGTCCCAAGTCTTGAAACTATTACTAATACATTTCATAACTTAACCCAAACATTTCTTAATACATAACATTTAAATAAGTCTTAATACAACATAACGGAAACATCCTAATATAGAAAAGCACAGCTACTCCATAGCCTTGCCTTCGCACTTGTCCTGTCCTGGGGTTCCACCTTGCCCTGCCCTAACTGAAACTATTTATGAGAAGCATGAGTGAGCAACAAATTTGCTCAGCAAGTAATATGCCAATAAATGTGAACAGGAATATATACAGTTCTAAATCTCAAGGGTAAAACGGTAATTAATCGCTCAGGATTTCAAATAAGAATGTTGTGAACAAAATGAATAGCAATGACTTCCAAATCTATTCCGTGAAGTTGAATAAGGACCACTATGGGTCGAGAAGTTATTAAAGGTTTCGAAAGTTTTAACAATTTCAAGTGAATGAATAAACATCACTGAGTGTCGCTGTGGACCAAGGATTAATAAAAGAATTCAAAGTTTCAAGTTAATAAATACTGGATACTGAGTGGTCGCTAAGAACCACGAACTTCTACTAGAATCACCAAAAATATTTCTGGTAACCCAAACAAGTACAATTAGGGGATCAGCCTATCGTACCTGGTGTTATGCATAACCTACTACACTACTGTCGGCACTCCGACTATATAGTTCCCCTTCTTAGGAGGGTTGTTCAACTCAGTCAATTTATAAGAGTCCGCACCAAGGTAATTGGTGTGGATCGGTTTCTAATTCATGATATTGGTCTAGCCGAGTTAATGGCGTAGGCAATTTCAACAATGTATATAAGAATAATTTATGAGTTCAATACTCGCAACAATAATTCAAAGATTATAATCGTGATTTAAATCAAACTATGAAACATAAGTTTGTATGGCAAGAATTATTCTAGCACCTATTTACTCGTACGACCAAAGTTAGTACAAGCTCGAATATGTGTTCAATAAAGAGTATGAATCAAATACTTGCTCAATAAAAGAGTAGTCAGATACTTGCAATTACTATACAAGAACGGTTTCAAGGAAACTTGCATAATGAAAGAGTATAAGTTCGGGAACTTACTTACGACGTTCCTCGAATAAGTAACCACAAGGATAGGATACTTACAACACAATAATAGTAGGGTTCAGATACTTGCACTATAAATGAGTGTAAGTCAGGAAACTTGCCTCAAGTGTAGTTTATCCATGTAAAGCTAATCAACACTTTCGAATTCCTATCGTAATATAGTTACGTATATATATGATATCCGTTAGTCATATATTATAGCTTCATATCATATCTTGGACATACAATCAACATAGAAGTTAGGTCTTAACCTTACTACACAGTTATAACACATATAGCATTGTATTAAATCATAATGCTTAACCGATTAGGTCATTATTATCTAGAGAATTCCTTCTCTCAAGTTAAACATCTTCATAGTATGTTATTATTTACTTACACACATGTCGTACGAAATCAGAGTATCATGAAATCAAGTAACATAGTTATATCATGTATGGCATTGTAGTAAATTATAACACTAAATTGGTTATGTATTTATTATCTCTAGAGTTCCTTTTATAAGTAAAACATCCTCATATATTACTAATATCACATAAGACCACAACTAGTACCAAACATACTTTATTTAGCAAGTTATGGCATTTCTATAAGTTAAACGTCAAGATCAGATTCAAGTATCAACATATGATAACATATATATATATATATATATATATATATGTTAAAGGGTCCATCTATGGTTGTACAACCTTTTCACATTCAATTTTACATGATATAGGTTCTAAGTTAATACCCTTAATAACTTAAGTCCATTCAAGGTCATGAAACCACATTAGCTATCATGCTTGTTATTTTAAATATATAGGGTGATCACATAAATTATTTTAGGTATGCTTGCAAGTTTCTACTTCATATACACATAACTAGTATTGTTACTTAGCTTAAATAATGCTTCACTTGTGCTCAACTAATCTTTATGGCATCTAACATGGCATGTATACGTGTATGACATATTAATGAGGTTAAGAGCACTGCCAAACATGTCGGAATATCAGAATATGAAACTCGCAATAACATGTCGAAGTCTACTTCCAAAACTTATCTTTGTTTAGTAATGTTCACTAATGAGTCCATCGTGTGCATGTTATATCATGAAACATATACGTACATGGTATCACGTTCTTCATGCATTTCTAGGTAACACTAACACGTATCCAAATCAGAATATAAACATGAGTATATCATACTAAGGCTTCTCTTTAAGTTCTAAGTTTATTTATAAATTCTATGTTTGTTTCAACACTATAAGTTTTCATCAATCAGGCATGCAATCATAGTAAAACATGTTTGCGTTAACTCCATGTACTCCTATAGGCATGCTAGTTATGTTCTCAAACTTGTTCCAAAGTGTTATCATAAGTTCGCACGTAACAGCCTGGATCAGAAGCAGAATCTAAAACCAGTGACCGGCTCAGCTGCGCAAGGCCTTGGCCAGCAAAATGGAAGTCTAGCACTGGCGCAGCTGCACAACACCGTAGTATAACCAGGGCGCAGCTGCGCCGTTACCTGTATAGAGATGGAAGCTCCTACTTCGGCAGACAGCAACCCAATTCATAAAATTTATTCACGAAAACAACCACATTGTATTCCAATATGCTTATAAGTTTATTATAACAACTAAACAAGCTTTCTATAATTCAATTAGCATGTATTACAACCAAAATCAAGAATTTAGAACTTGACAGAAAATAAGAAATGGAGTCCACGAAATGAAGAACAAGAAATAAAATTATACCTCTGTAATGAAATCGTTACTAACTGAATTGTCAACTCTTAGAATACTTAACACTAATATATATGCTCTCACCCAACTCTTAGACAAAATTCTCAGCAAATGAATTTGTGAAGGAGAAGAGGCCATATATGTAACGAACAAGATTTTTGTAATTTAAATTGAATATTTATTGAATTAAATAAATATTTTTCGATGATTTAATTATTGAGTTAAATAATTAATTGATGAAATTGTGGTAGATTAATTTAATTATACGTGTCACATTAGTTAAATTAATGTGGTGAATTTTATATTCAAAGTATGTATTTAATTGAGCTTATTTGATTAATATATTAATTAATAAGCATAATGTTATTCTAATTAATTTAAATAATTAATTGGAGATTTAATGATTTGGCATAATTAATGAATGAGAATTTTAATTATGTGACTATGTGATTTAAAGTGGATTTATGCTATTTTATTTAATTGATTTAAATAACATTAATTGATTAATTAAAAGTGTGACATTATTAAACTATATTATAGTAAGTTAATTAAATTAAAGGGAAAGAAGAGTGAATGGGAGAAACCAAACATGGCCTTATGGGGAGTTGATCAGTTAACCCACTATGGGACTAACCGACGACCACTCACCCACTATACACATTATACGTATTACGCTATACATATATCTTATACATCAGTCTTATATTTTATATTACAAACATCAGAGAACTTAGAGAGATTAGGAGAGAAAATTGAGAGAAGAATCGATTAGAGAAGAGATTGAAGAATTAAAACCCATATCATCATCTTCACAAACTAGCAAGGGTAATTCCTTCTCCTAAGTTTTTAAATTCAAGTTCTTAAAGTTTTCCATTAACGTATGTTAGAAATTCTCTGTGAATAACTAATTTGATAATTAATGTATGATATGATTTTATATGTGTTATTGTATGATCATAACATGTTGTATATCATGTATGCATGATTTAATGCGATTAAATCCATGTAGTTATGCTTAATTTGATTTTTCAAAAGTTACAGAGTTTTCCATTTACGTGCTTTAAAAATTCTCTGTGAATGGAAAAAAATTGATATTTGTTCATTATATGGCTATATGTGTGTTCATATGTGTTTATAACATATTATATGCCATATATGCATAACTTGCAGTAATCGAATTTTGTTTAAATTGGGTTTTCAAAAATTACAGAGTCGTATATATGGCCATACGGCCCTTACGGCCCTTACGTACAAATTTTATACCATGAATCGATGGTTTAACTTTGAATTAACATTTGCATATGATTGTACACGTTTATACGAACAAAACGGAAGTTAAACGAACGGATTCGGTGTTATAACGAATCCGTAACGTTGAATTTCTTGATTTTCTTCAAAACCGTCAAGAACACCAAGAACAGTGAAATTTAATGGTTTGATTCGAGTAATTGCATGATTTAAGATGTTAAAAACATGTTAGTAACATTGTATGATGTTTCTATGAAGTTCGTACTTCATAGAAATCGCTGTGTGAGTTTAATTTGCATTTAATTGGAGTAATTGGGCCAACGAACTGTCAAAATCGCGAACCAGGGAGTGCACCAGCAGGGGGCCCCGCCCCAGCGGGTGTTCATGGGTATTAGGACCCGCCCCAATGGGTATAAGTGCTGTCCAGGAGCCTTTGTTTTTTTATTTTCGAGACTATTTTGACCTCCTGTAGTAAAATAAGCATAATTTTTTCATACGAACTCCGATTAAGGCGATTCAAGATGATTCGGAAAGATAACGAGTAGACCTACAACTTTCATTCTTTAAGTTTTTCAATTTGAAATCGCTAAAATGGGTAAAAATGGCCATCTTTGTGACTGATGCGTATTCGGAGGCAATCGGAGGGTTTCGGACATGCACGCACACAAGTGTAGTGTTCTCGATAATAAAAGATGTTTTAAGTTACATAAATGAATATTATATGATTTGAAGTTCATGATTAATAAATTAAGTTATTGACATGTATAAGATAATGTGAAGGTTCAAGTTAACAAACTAAGTGCGAACTTGAATATCGTAATTGTAAAACTTGATTATGATTGTTTAAAGGGCTATACATGTGTGATATGCATGTTGTGAGTTTACATTCATGTTATGTGGTTAGCCATTGAGTAATATTATAAACCAAGTTATAAGTCGAACTTAAGTGAATAGTTCTACAGTTAAACATGGTAGTTATGAAAACTAATCGATGTCGTATACATAATGTAATGTGTAGGACGTTGAGGAAGTGAATTGTAATTATATTTGTAGCTTGTGCAAGAGGCAAGTATCCTATCCCTAACTTATTGATTTAGCAAGTTCCCTAAATTCTAATTTATTCATTTATTAAGTCTTAGACTTGTGTTTCTATATCGAGTAAGCTCGTTTTTCTTAATTGTTCAAGTTCGAAATTCATATTACATATTGTAACTCTTTTAAAAGCATGATTCAGTTATACAATACTTATTCGATTGTATACTCTTGAGATTTATTATTCAAGTTGAATATCGATGTTATTGTTGAACCTTATAGGACTAGTGAACCCTTATTGATTCGACTAGTCCATAGTTGATGAACGTTCTAAATTCCAAAATACTTATTGAGCTTATCCAAACCAAACTTCCTTTGGTGCGGACTCTGATGTCAAAACTGAGATGAACAACCCTGTAAAAGGGGATTATTTACGCTTTAGCGTTGAGATATTGTGCACAGTATGGTACTAAGGGCTGATCCCCCTAAGTACGAGAAGCAGAGTCCATAGTCTTATGACTGTTAAAGGTTTAAAGCATAAAAACTTTACAACCTAGGACATAGTTCAAGGTCTTATGACCCTCAGACGTTCTTTTGATTCCTGTTATTCATTCTTGAGTCAAAAGTTGAGTTTCTTTATTCAGATGTCTTTGATTCACTCGCATGTTATTATATTGTTGTCATATTATTATACTTGTGGGCAATCGTGCTCACTCTTGCGTAATAATAACATTGCAGTTAAGAACGAAAGGTCCAACGAGCCTTCTACTCGCAAAGGCAAGGGCAAGGTCAACAAGTGATGAAGACTTGTTGTTTATTTTATTTGTTTATGTTTCAGACTTATATTAGACTTGTGTAAGACTTATTTATTTGTTTATGTTCCGCACGGATGTTTAAGGTTAGTATGACCTGGGATTTATTTTATTTATTACTCAGATGTTGTAACCCCATAAGGGGAGGATTTAATTCTATTTATTGCATGGTTTGCATTTACTATGGGTAGATAGATAGATGATATTCGTATAGTGAACACCAAGTCCCGTGGAATTGAAGTACCCGGATTTGGGGGTGTCACAGGTTGGTATCAAAGCTGTAGGTTATGAACCTTAGGTTGGGGGAAAACCTTAGGATAGTAGCCTTTTTAGAGATCGAGAACATAGTAATGATAACTCTTATCGAGTTCTAAGAAAGATAATAACTTACCTTATGTGTTATATGCATATACTTATATATTCGAGTATCGATTAACATCACGTAATTACTAAAACTTAAAATTTTATTTGTCAGGATGACAGATGCTGGAGAACCTAGTCAGTCCAGGGACCTTATACCCCTAGAGGCTAGAGAAGAGGAGCCCCGAGATATCCACGTAGTCTGGGAGCAGTTAGTCCAACGAGAGCCATCACCCTTGATCACAGTCATTGGTCAGGAGTATGTGCCGGTGTCTGATTCAGATGAGGACTCTGAGGAAGACCCTGAGGAGATTGAGGTTCAGGCTGAGGCAGCCGTAGAGGAGGAGGAAGACCCTGAAGAGTTTCCGCCGAGCTCTATCAGTGCCGAGATGTATGACGAGCTGTATGACCGTAACATAGAGTTACGTGATACTGTTCAGGAGCTGAGGGAGACTGTTCAGGAGCTGAGGGAGCGGTCGGTTACTCAACAGTCTACCATCGAGCTGAGGGATGGAGAGGTTGAGGCTCTTCACACACGTTTGGGAAATATAGAGTGGAATTTGGTTCACGAGAAAGGCCAAACTAAGCAGAAGTCAGAGGAAATAGAGGAATTGAAGAATGAACTGAAAGAGAAATCAGCAAGGCTGGCCATAGCAGAGGAGGCTTGGGTAAGGGAATCACGACGAGCAGATCTCGCAGAAGATAATTATCGGGCGAAGAAGGCCAAGCTTGAGGAGACGTACTCTACGCTTCAATATGCAATTAATGAGGCCCAGGATCGGGTTATGAGGTACCCAATTCAGTTCGAAGGACTACCGTCATACATGCTAGATCGCAGGACGATGTCTCGGATTATGGAAGAAGAGCGTGGCAAAGCTGTTCGTCGCCTTAATGGGCAGTGATAGGAACATTTGATTTTGTGAAACCTATCTTGTAGTTAATAATGTAAATTCCAATGTGTTTATAAACAGAGGAATATTTTATGTTTTAAATCCTGTAGATTCTTTATCTCAGGATAGTTGATGTAAATAGCAGTGATGCTATCGTATTATGTTAAAACTTTTGATTTAGTAATATATCAGAGTTTATTTGAGATAATGTGTTGACTGATTGTGTCTAAATGTTTAAGTTAAGCCTTAAATATTTAAAAGATTGAATAAAGTTCTAATAAGCATATATCTTAACAGAAATATGCCGCCAAGGAGAAGACCAAACCGTCGACCGGCCCAGGAAGGGTCAACTAACAACAACAACGACGCCAATGCTAACCCCGTTCAGCAGTTGGCGAACTTACTTGCTGGAGCGCTTAACAACCAACCTCAAGCTCCATCGAACACAACGTTCAAGGACTTCAAGGCGGTGGGACCGCCAGAGTTTAAAGGCACCATGAACCCGATAGAAGCTCAAACCTGGGTTATGGAGATGGAAAAAGTTTTCGACGTCGCCAGAGTTAGAGAAGACCAGAAAACCGCCTATGCAACGTTCATGCTAAAATCCGAGGCCAGCTATTGGTGGCAAGCGAATAAGGTCCGGGGAGGTGAAGGCGTGATTACTTGGGAGAGGTTTAAAGAGATGTTCTTCGAGATGTACTTTTCGACCAGTTCGCAGAATCAAATGGAGGTCCAGTTCCTGGAGCTGAAACAGGGAAATATGTCCGTACCGGAATATGCGGCGAAATTCAATGAGTTGGCTAGGTTTGCTACGTATCAAGTGCACACCGATCAGAGGAAGGCAAGGAGGTTTGAGCAGGGCCTGAAGCCCTGGTTATATAGCAAGGTGTCAATGTTCCAATTGAACACTTTTGCTGGGGTGTTGGAGAAGGCCATTCTCGCTGAAGGCGGGAGTGACGCTGTTACAAAGTACAATCAAGACCAGAAGAAGAAAAAGAGTGAAGGTGAAGGAATTAACAAGGCTAGTGGTAGCAACACGGGGGGAAGTAATAATCAGAAGAGGAAGTGGAATGATAACTCATCAACTGGGAATCAGCAAGGAGGTCAGAAGAAGAGGATCGAAGCATGTCCGACCTGCGGAAAAGCTCACCTGGGGGTCTGTATGAAAGGAAAACGAGTATGCTACAATTGTGGTCAGGAAGGCCACATAGCACCTAACTGTCCGAACCCAAAGAAGGGCGCTTGCTTCACTTGCGGCTCAAAGGACCATTTGGCAAGGGACTGTCCCAAGAAGGGATCTGGAGGGGCAGGATCAGGAGGGAACAGGGGAAACAGCAGTGGAAGTGCTCTAACTATCACGGGACCAACCGCAACCAACCGACCGACCGCCAGGACCTTCAACATGACCGTACAGGATGCTGTACAGTCTCGCGATGTGGTGTCAGGTATCATTCCGATCAATAAAGTTAATGCTTATGTACTATTTGATTCGGGTGCTACTTGTTCATTTATATCCGATGACTTTGCTAAGAACTTAGAACTTCCTATGGACGAGTTAGAATACCCCATGAACATAGAGATTGCGAATAGAGAAGTGATCCCTGTTAGGTATGTACACAAGAACTGTAGAGTAGATATTAAGGGTAATATTATGAACGTAGATCTTATCCCGATTAGACTTGGAGAATTCGATGTTATTCTGGGAATGGATTGCCTAGTCAATTATGGGGCTGTAATTGATTGCCAGAGGAAGTGTATCAACCTTATGACCCCGTCAAAGGTTGTGTTTTATGGCAGCAAATCGCCTAGACAAGCAAGTTGTCTGACGATGATGCAGGCCAGGAAGTTGTTAAGACAAGGCTGTGTAGGATATTTAGCCTACATAGTTGATAGTCGTAAAGAAAACCCGAAAGTGGAAGATATACCAGTCGTGAGGGACTTCATAGACGTATTTCCGGATGATCTGCCAGGACTTCCGCCAGACAGAGAGGTTGAGTTTGTGATCGATTTGGCCCCAGGGACGGCCCCAATATCGAAGGCACCATACCGGATGGCTCCGGTAGAGATGAAAGAGTTAATGGTACAACTACAAGAGTTACTAGACAAGAAGTACATCCAACCGAGCGTATCGCCGTGGGGAGCGCCGGTGTTGTTTGTGAAGAAGAAGGACGGGACGATGCGACTTTGCATCGACTATAGAGAACTGAATAAGGTCACAATTAAGAATAGATATCCATTACCGAGGATCGACGATCTGTTTGACCAATTGAAGGGTGCAAGGTACTTTTCAAAGATAGACTTGAGGAGTGGCTATCATCAGCTGAAGGTGAGGCCAGAGGATGTTCCAAAGACAGCATTTAGGACTCGATATGGTCACTATGAATTTCTGGTAATGTCATTTGGTCTAACGAATGCTCCTGCAGCATTCATGGGCTTAATGAATGGAGTGTTCAAGCCGTTTTTGGACAAATTTGTGGTGGTCTTTATCGACGATATTTTAGTATACTCAAAGACCAAGGAAGAACATGTAGAACATCTGAAGTTAACATTAGAGGCGTTGAGAAGAGAGAAGTTGTATGCTAAATTTTTGAAATGTGAATTCTGGATTGAAAGAGTGCAATTTCTTGGACATGTGATCGACAAGGACGGAATTTCGGTAGATCCCTCTAAAGTCGAAGCTGTGATGAACTGGGATCAGCCTGAAAACACCGTCAGAAGTGAGGAGTTTTCTTGGATTGGCGGGTTATTATAGAAGATTCATTCAGGACTTTTCCAAGATCGCAACTCCGTTGACGAATTTGACTAGAAAATCGGTGAAATTCGTTTGGACAGAGAAGTGTGAGGAAAGTTTCCAAGAGCTTAAGAGGAGGTTGAGTTCAGCACCTGTGTTATCCCTTCCGGTGACACAAGATATTTTGTGGTTTATAGTGATGCGTCGCATAAAGGACTTGGCTGTGTGCTTATGCAAAACGGCAAGGTCATTGCGTATGCGTCACGACAATTGAAAGACTATGAGAAAGGGTATCCGACCCATGACTTGGAGTTAGCTGCAGTGGTATTTGCTTTGAAAATTTGGAGACACTATCTCTATGGGGAGAAGTGTGAAATATATACAGACCACAAGAGTCTGAAATATATTTTTACACAGAAGGACTTGAATATGCGCCAGAGAAGGTGGCTGGAGTTAATTAAGGACTATGACTGTGAAATCTTATACCATCCGGGTAAGGCTAATGTGGTTGCCGACGCCTTAAGCAGAAAGGGTCGGGAGAAATTGATGATGTTGACTGCTCAGGAGGAGCTAATTTCAGCAATGAAAAAGCTGGAATTGGAAGTGAAGTATCCGATGGAGATTGACGAGAAGTTGTTTCAGATGCAAACTGGTACAATCCTATTGGATAAAGTTAAAGAAGCTCAACTTCAGGACGAAGAATGTGAAAAGGTCAAGAAAAAGATATCTGAAGGAACCGAACTGAGATTCAAGATAGACAGTGAGGGACTACTGAGATTTGAGAACAGAGTTTGGGTACCGTCAGTGCCAGAGATTAAGGATGACATTTTGAGCGAGGCTCATAGCTCACGGTATTCGATTCACCCCGGTAGTACCAAGATGTACCAGGATCTTCGACAGCACTTCTGGTGGCCGAATTTGAAACGAGATGTTGCTGAGTGTGTTGCAAAGTGTCTGACCTGTCAGAAAGTAAAAGCAGAACATCAGAGGCCGAGTGGTTTGCTACAACCCCTGGAAATCCCAGAATGGAAATGGGAACACATTACGATGGATTTCGTGGTTGGCCTTCCGACGACTCAGAAAGGCTACGACGCAGTATGGGTTATCGTTGACCGACTGACGAAATCAGCACACTTCCTTCCGATCAAAATCAGATTCAACTTAGATCAGTTGGCAAGGTTATATGTGAAAGAGATTGTTTCGAGGCACGGAGTTCCGGTGTCAATTATTTCCGACAGAGATCCGCGCTTCACATCAAACTTCTGGAAGCGACTACAGGAATGCATGGGGACACAGTTGAGAATGAGTACAGCTTATCACCCTCAGACAGACGGGCAAAGTGAAAGAACGATCCAGACATTGGAAGATATGTTGAGAGCATGCATCATAGATTTTAAAGGAAATTGGGATGATCACCTACCACTTGTGGAATTCGGTTACAACAACAGTTACCACGCTAGTATTGGCATGCCGCCTTACGAAGCGTTGTACGGAAGAAAATGCAGAACTCCGCTATACTGGGATGAAGTTGGCGAGAGACAATTGCTAGGTCCAGAGTTAGTACAACAGACAGCAGAGATAGTCAAAGTGATCCGGACAAGACTGGTAGCCGCTCGGGATAGACAGAAGAAATACGCCGATCCACACCATAAGAACGTTGAGTTTGAATCGGGAAGCTATGTGTTCTTGAAAGTCTCTCCCTGGAAGGGGAAGATCATATTCGGTAAGAAGGGAAAATTGAGCCCAAGGTTCATTGGACTCTTTGAAGTACTACGAAGGATTGGAGAACTTGCGTATGAGGTAGCCTTACCTCCAGCGCTTGAGAATGTCCACAACGTCTTTCATGTTTCAGTTTTACGCCCCTACAAACCCGATTACAAACATGTGATTGAATATGAACCCCTACATTTTGAAAAAGAATTATCCTATGAAGAAATTCCTGTTTAGATTGTTGACAGGAAAGAGCAAGTCCTCAGAAACAAAGTTATACCTTCTGTTAAGGTAATTTGGAGGAACCACAATGCTGAAGAAGCTACGTGGGAACTCGAAGAGCATATGATGAAGAATTACCCAGATTTATTTACTTAAATTTTTTGTATATGTGATTCTGGGGACAGAATCGTTGTAAGGGGGGAGAATGTAACGGGACGAATTTTTAATTGAACCGTGATTCTGGGGACAGAATCCTTTTAAGGGGGAAAGATGTAACGAACAAGATTTTTGTAATTTAAATTGAATATTTATTGAATTAAATAAATATTTTTCGATGATTTAATTATTGAGTTAAATAATTAATTGATGAAATTGTGGTAGATTAATTTAATTATACGTGTCACATTAGTTAAATTAATGTGGTGAATTTTATATTCAAAGTATGTATTTAATTGAGCTTATTTGATTAATATATTAATTAATAAGCATAATATTATTCTAATTAATTTAAATAATTAATTGGAGATTTAATGATTTGGCATAATTAATGAATGAGAATTTTAATTATGTGACTATGTGATTTAAAGTGGATTTATGCTATTTTATTTAATTGATTTAAATAACATTAATTGATTAATTAAAAGTGTGACATTATTAAACTATATTATAGTAAGTTAATTAAATTAAAGGGAAAGAAGAGTGAATGGGAGAAACCAAACATGGCCTTATGGGGAGTTGATCAGTTAACCCACTATGGGACTAACCGACGACCACTCACCCACTATACACATTATACGTATTACGCTATACATATATCTTATACATCAGTCTTATATTTTATATTACAAACATCAGAGAACTTAGAGAGATTAGGAGAGAAAATTGAGAGAAGAATCGATTAGAGAAGAGATTGAAGAATTAAAGCCCATATCATCATCTTCACAAACTAGCAAGGGTAATTCCTTCTCCTAAGTTTTTAAATTCAAGTTCTTAAAGTTTTCCATTAACGTATGTTAGAAATTCTCTGTGAATAACTAATTTGATAATTAATGTATGATATGATTTTATATGTGTTATTGTATGATCATAACATGTTGTATATCATGTATGCATGATTTAATGCGATTAAATCCATGTAGTTATGCTTAATTTGATTTTTCAAAAGTTACAGAGTTTTCCATTTACGTGCTTTAAAAATTCTCTGTGAATGGAAAAAAATTGATATTTGTTCATTATATGGCTATATGTGTGTTCATATGTGTTTATAACATATTATATGCCATATATGCATAACTTGCAGTAATCGAATTTTGTTTAAATTGGGTTTTCAAAAATTACAGAGTCGTATATATGGCCATACGGCCCTTACGGCCCTTACGTACAAATTTTATACCATGAATCGATGGTTTAACTTTGAATTAACATTTGCATATGATTGTACACGTTTATACGAACAAAACGGAAGTTAAACGAACGGATTCGGTGTTATAACGAATCCGTAACGTTGAATTTCTTGATTTTCTTCAAAACCGTCAAGAACACCAAGAACAGTGAAATTTAATGGTTTGATTCGAGTAATTGCATGATTTAAGATGTTAAAAACATGTTAGTAACATTGTATGATGTTTCTATGAAGTTCGTACTTCATAGAAATCGCTGTGTGAGTTTAATTTGCATTTAATTGGAGTAATTGGGCCAACGAACTGTCAAAATCGCGAACCAGGGAGTGCACCAGCAGGGGGACCCGCCCCAGCGGGTGTTCATGGGTATTAGGACCCGCCCCAATGGGTATAAGGGCTGTCCAGGAGCCTTTGTTTTTTTATTTTCGAGACTGTTTTGACCTCCTGTAGTAAAATAAGCATAACGTTTTCATACGAACTCCGATTAAGGCGATTCAAGATGATTCGGAAAGATAACGAGTAGACCTACAACTTTCATTCTTTAAGTTTTTCAATTTGAAATCGTTAAAATGGGTAAAAATGGCCATCTTTGTGACTGATGCGTATTCGGAGGCAATCGGAGGGTTTCGGACATGCACGCACACAAGTGTAGTGTTCTCGATAATAAAAGATGTTTTAAGTTACATAAATGAATATTATATGATTTGAAGTTCATGATTCATAAATTAAGTTATTGACATGTATAAGATAATGTGAAGGTTCAAGTTAACAAACTAAGTGCGAACTTGAATATCGTAATTGTAAAACTTGATTATGATTGTTTAAAGGGCTATACATGTGTGATATGCATGTTGTGAGTTTACATTCATGTTATGTGGTTAGCCATTGAGTAATATTATAAACCAAGTTGTAAGTCAAACTTAAGTGAATAGTTCTACAGTTAAACATGGTAGTTATGAAAACTAATCGATGTCGTATACATAATGTAATGTGTAGGACGTTGAGGAAGTGAATTGTAATTATATTTGTAGCTTGTGCAAGAGGCAAGTATCCTATCCCTAACTTATTGATTTAGCAAGTTCCCTAAATTCTAATTTATTCATTTATTAAGTCTTAGACTTGTGTTTCTATATCGAGTAAGCTCGTGTT
Organism: Panax stipuleanatus; assembly: GCA_020205555.1. Taxonomy (NCBI): domain Eukaryota; kingdom Viridiplantae; phylum Streptophyta; class Magnoliopsida; order Apiales; family Araliaceae; genus Panax; species Panax stipuleanatus. The sequence goes on from CM035116.1 coordinate 106,480,413, forward strand.
CTTAATTGTTCAAGTTCGAAATTCATATTACATATTGTAACTCTTTTAAAAGCATGATTCAGTTATACAATACTTATTCGATTGTATACTCTTGAGATTTATTATTCAAGTTGAATATCGATGTTATTGTTGAACCTTATAGGACTAGTGAACCCTTATTGATTCGACTAGTCCATAGTTGATGAACGTTCTAAATTCCAAAATACTTATTGAGCTTATCCAAACCAAACTTCCTTTGGTGCGGACTCTGATGTCAAAACTGAGATGAACAACCCTGTAAAAGGGGATTATTTACGCTTTAGCGTTGAGATATTGTGCACAGTATGGTACTAAGGGCTGATCCCCCTAAGTACGAGAAGCAGAGTCCATAGTCTTATGACTGTTAAAGGTTTAAAGCATAAAAACTTTACAACCTAGGACATAGTTCAAGGTCTTATGACCCTCAGACGTTCTTTTGATTCCTGTTATTCATTCTTGAGTCAAAAGTTGAGTTTCTTTATTCAGATGTCTTTGATTCACTCGCATGTTATTATATTGTTGTCATATTATTATACTTGTGGGCAATCGTGCTCACTCTTGCGTAATAATAACATTGCAGTTAAGAACGAAAGGTCCAACGAGCCTTCTACTCGCAAAGGCAAGGGCAAGGTCAACAAGTGATGAAGACTTGTTGTTTATTTTATTTGTTTATGTTTCAGACTTATATTAGACTTGTGTAAGACTTATTTATTTGTTTATGTTCCGCACGGATGTTTAAGGTTAGTATGACCTGGGATTTATTTTATTTATTACTCAGATGTTGTAACCCCATAAGGGGAGGATTTAATTCTATTTATTGCATGGTTTGCATTTACTATGGGTAGATAGATAGATGATATTCGTATAGTGAACACCAAGTCCCGTGGAATTGAAGTACCCGGATTTGGGGGTGTCACAGGTTGGTATCAAAGCTGTAGGTTATGAACCTTAGGTTGGGGGAAAACCTTAGGATAGTAGCCTTTTTAGAGATCGAGAACATAGTAATGATAACTCTTATCGAGTTCTAAGAAAGATAATAACTTACCTTATGTGTTATATGCATATACTTATATATTCGAGTATCGATTAACATCACGTAATTACTAAAACTTAAAATTTTATTTGTCAGGATGACAGATGCTGGAGAACCTAGTCAGTCCAGGGACCTTATACCCCTAGAGGCTAGAGAAGAGGAGCCCCGAGATATCCACGTAGTCTGGGAGCAGTTAGTCCAACGAGAGCCATCACCCTTGATCACAGTCATTGGTCAGGAGTATGTGCCGGTGTCTGATTCAGATGAGGACTCTGAGGAAGACCCTGAGGAGATTGAGGTTCAGGCTGAGGCAGCCGTAGAGGAGGAGGAAGACCCTGAAGAGTTTCCGCCGAGCTCTATCAGTGCCGAGATGTATGACGAGCTGTATGACCGTAACATAGAGTTACGTGATACTGTTCAGGAGCTGAGGGAGACTGTTCAGGAGCTGAGGGAGCGGTCGGTTACTCAACAGTCTACCATCGAGCTGAGGGATGGAGAGGTTGAGGCTCTTCACACACGTTTGGGAAATATAGAGTGGAATTTGGTTCACGAGAAAGGCCAAACTAAGCAGAAGTCAGAGGAAATAGAGGAATTGAAGAATGAACTGAAAGAGAAATCAGCAAGGCTGGCCATAGCAGAGGAGGCTTGGGTAAGGGAATCACGACGAGCAGATCTCGCAGAAGATAATTATCGGGCGAAGAAGGCCAAGCTTGAGGAGACGTACTCTACGCTTCAATATGCAATTAATGAGGCCCAGGATCGGGTTATGAGGTACCCAATTCAGTTCGAAGGACTACCGTCATACATGCTAGATCGCAGGACGATGTCTCGGATTATGGAAGAAGAGCGTGGCAAAGCTGTTCGTCGCCTTAATGGGCAGTGATAGGAACATTTGATTTTGTGAAACCTATCTTGTAGTTAATAATGTAAATTCCAATGTGTTTATAAACAGAGGAATATTTTATGTTTTAAATCCTGTAGATTCTTTATCTCAGGATAGTTGATGTAAATAGCAGTGATGCTATCGTATTATGTTAAAACTTTTGATTTAGTAATATATCAGAGTTTATTTGAGATAATGTGTTGACTGATTGTGTCTAAATGTTTAAGTTAAGCCTTAAATATTTAAAAGATTGAATAAAGTTCTAATAAGCATATATCTTAACAGAAATATGCCTGCCAAGGAGAAGACCAAACCGTCGACCGGCCCAGGAAGGGTCAACTAACAACAACAACGACGCCAATGCTAACCCCGTTCAGCAGTTGGCGAACTTACTTGCTGGAGCGCTTAACAACCAACCTCAAGCTCCACCGAACACAACGTTCAAGGACTTCAAGGCGGTGGGACCGCCAGAGTTTAAAGGCACCATGAACCCGATAGAAGCTCAAACCTGGGTTATGGAGATGGAAAAAGTTTTCGACGTCGCCAGAGTTAGAGAAGACCAGAAAACCGCCTATGCAACGTTCATGCTAAAATCCGAGGCCAGCTATTGGTGGCAAGCGAATAAGGTCCGGGGAGGTGAAGGTGTGATTACTTGGGAGAGGTTTAAAGAGATGTTCTTCGAGATGTACTTTTCGACCAGTTCGCAGAATCAAATGGAGGTCCAGTTCCTGGAGCTGAAACAGGGAAATATGTCCGTACCGGAATATGCGGCGAAATTCAATGAGTTGGCTAGGTTTGCTACGTATCAAGTGCACACCGATCAGAGGAAGGCAAGGAGGTTTGAGCAGGGCCTGAAGCCCTGGTTATATAGCAAGGTGTCAATGTTCCAATTGAACACTTTTGCTGGGGTGTTGGAGAAGGCCATTCTCGCTGAAGGCGGGAGTGACGCTGTTACAAAGTACAATCAAGACCAGAAGAAGAAAAGAGTGAAGGTGAAGGAATTAACAAGGCTAGTGGTAGCAACACGGGGGGAAGTAATAATCAGAAGAGGAAGTGGAATGATAACTCATCAACTGGGAATCAGCAAGGAGGTCAGAAGAAGAGGATCGAAGCATGTCTGACCTGCGAAAAAGCTCACCTGGGGGTCTGTATGAAAGGAAAACGAGTATGCTACAATTGTGGTCAGGAAGGCCACATAGCACCTAACTGTCCGAACCCAAAGAAGGGCGCTTGCTTCACTTGCGGCTCAAAGGACCATTTGGCAAGGGACTGTCCCAAGAAGGGATCTGGAGGGGCAGGATCAGGAGGGAACAGGGGAAACAGCAGTGGAAGTGCTCTAACTATCACGGGACCAACCGCAACCAACCGACCGACCGCCAGGACCTTCAACATGACCGTACAGGATGCTGTACAGTCTCGCGATGTGGTGTCAGGTATCATTCCGATCAATAAAGTTAATGCTTATGTACTATTTGATTCGGGTGCTACTTGTTCATTTATATCCGATGACTTTGCTAAGAACTTAGAACTTCCTATGGACGAGTTAGAATACCCCATGAACATAGAGATTGCGAATAGAGAAGTGATCCCTGTTAGGTATGTACACAAGAACTGTAGAGTAGATATTAAGGGTAATATTATGAACGTAGATCTTATCCCGATTAGACTTGGAGAATTCGATGTTATTCTGGGAATGGATTGCCTAGTCAATTATGGGGCTGTAATTGATTGCCAGAGGAAGTGTATCAACCTTATGACCCCGTCAAAGGTTGTGTTTTATGGCAGCAAATCGCCTAGACAAGCAAGTTGTCTGACGATGATGCAGGCCAGGAAGTTGTTAAGACAAGGCTGTGTAGGATATTTAGCCTACATAGTTGATAGTCGTAAAGAAAACCCGAAAGTGGAAGATATACCAGTCGTGAGGGACTTCATAGACGTATTTCCGGATGATCTGCCAGGACTTCCGCCAGACAGAGAGGTTGAGTTTGTGATCGATTTGGCCCCAGGGACGGCCCCAATATCGAAGGCACCATACCGGATGGCTCCGGTAGAGATGAAAGAGTTAATGGTACAACTACAAGAGTTACTAGACAAGAAGTACATCCAACCGAGCGTATCGCCGTGGGGAGCGCCGGTGTTGTTTGTGAAGAAGAAGGACGGGACGATGCGACTTTGCATCGACTATAGAGAACTGAATAAGGTCACAATTAAGAATAGATATCCATTACCGAGGATCGACGATCTGTTTGACCAATTGAAGGGTGCAAGGTACTTTTCAAAGATAGACTTGAGGAGTGGCTATCATCAGCTGAAGGTGAGGCCAGAGGATGTTCCAAAGACAGCATTTAGGACTCGATATGGTCACTATGAATTTCTGGTAATGTCATTTGGTCTAACGAATGCTCCTGCAGCATTCATGGGCTTAATGAATGGAGTGTTCAAGCCGTTTTTGGACAAATTTGTGGTGGTCTTTATCGACGATATTTTAGTATACTCAAAGACCAAGGAAGAACATGTAGAACATCTGAAGTTAACATTAGAGGCGTTGAGAAGAGAGAAGTTGTATGCTAAATTTTTGAAATGTGAATTCTGGATTGAAAGAGTGCAATTTCTTGGACATGTGATCGACAAGGACGGAATTTCGGTAGATCCCTCTAAAGTCGAAGCTGTGATGAACTGGGATCAGCCGAAAACACCGTCAGAAGTGAGGAGTTTTCTTGGATTGGCGGGTTATTATAGAAGATTCATTCAGGACTTTTCCAAGATCGCAACTCCGTTGACGAATTTGACTAGAAAATCGGTGAAATTCGTTTGGACAGAGAAGTGTGAGGAAAGTTTCCAAGAGCTTAAGAGGAGGTTGAGTTCAGCACCTGTGTTATCCCTTCCGGTGACACAAGATATTTTGTGGTTTATAGTGATGCGTCGCATAAAGGACTTGGCTGTGTGCTTATGCAAAACGGCAAGGTCATTGCGTATGCGTCACGACAATTGAAAGACTATGAGAAAGGGTATCCGACCCATGACTTGGAGTTAGCTGCAGTGGTATTTGCTTTGAAAATTTGGAGACACTATCTCTATGGGGAGAAGTGTGAAATATATACAGACCACAAGAGTCTGAAATATATTTTTACACAGAAGGACTTGAATATGCGCCAGAGAAGGTGGCTGGAGTTAATTAAGGACTATGACTGTGAAATCTTATACCATCCGGGTAAGGCTAATGTGGTTGCCGACGCCTTAAGCAGAAAGGGTCGGGAGAAATTGATGATGTTGACTGCTCAGGAGGAGCTAATTTCAGCAATGAAAAAGCTGGAATTGGAAGTGAAGTATCCGATGGAGATTGACGAGAAGTTGTTTCAGATGCAAACTGGTACAATCCTATTGGATAAAGTTAAAGAAGCTCAACTTCAGGACGAAGAATGTGAAAAGGTCAAGAAAAAGATATCTGAAGGAACCGAACTGAGATTCAAGATAGACAGTGAGGGACTACTGAGATTTGAGAACAGAGTTTGGGTACCGTCAGTGCCAGAGATTAAGGATGACATTTTGAGCGAGGCTCATAGCTCACGGTATTCGATTCACCCCGGTAGTACCAAGATGTACCAGGATCTTCGACAGCACTTCTGGTGGCCGAATTTGAAACGAGATGTTGCTGAGTGTGTTGCAAAGTGTCTGACCTGTCAGAAAGTAAAAGCAGAACATCAGAGGCCGAGTGGTTTGCTACAACCCCTGGAAATCCCAGAATGGAAATGGGAACACATTACGATGGATTTCGTGGTTGGCCTTCCGACGACTCAGAAAGGCTACGACGCAGTATGGGTTATCGTTGACCGACTGACGAAATCAGCACACTTCCTTCCGATCAAAATCAGATTCAACTTAGATCAGTTGGCAAGGTTATATGTGAAAGAGATTGTTTCGAGGCACGGAGTTCCGGTGTCAATTATTTCCGACAGAGATCCGCGCTTCACATCAAACTTCTGGAAGCGACTACAGGAATGCATGGGGACACAGTTGAGAATGAGTACAGCTTATCACCCTCAGACAGACGGGCAAAGTGAAAGAACGATCCAGACATTGGAAGATATGTTGAGAGCATGCATCATAGATTTTAAAGGAAATTGGGATGATCACCTACCACTTGTGGAATTCGGTTACAACAACAGTTACCACGCTAGTATTGGCATGCCGCCTTACGAAGCGTTGTACGGAAGAAAATGCAGAACTCCGCTATACTGGGATGAAGTTGGCGAGAGACAATTGCTAGGTCCAGAGTTAGTACAACAGACAGCAGAGATAGTCAAAGTGATCCGGACAAGACTGGTAGCCGCTCGGGATAGACAGAAGAAATACGCCGATCCACACCATAAGAACGTTGAGTTTGAATCGGGAAGCTATGTGTTCTTGAAAGTCTCTCCCTGGAAGGGGAAGATCATATTCGGTAAGAAGGGAAAATTGAGCCCAAGGTTCATTGGACTCTTTGAAGTACTACGAAGGATTGGAGAACTTGCGTATGAGGTAGCCTTACCTCCAGCGCTTGAGAATGTCCACAACGTCTTTCATGTTTCAGTTTTACGCCCCTACAAACCCGATTACAAACATGTGATTGAATATGAACCCCTACATTTTGAAAAAGAATTATCCTATGAAGAAATTCCTGTTTAGATTGTTGACAGGAAAGAGCAAGTCCTCAGAAACAAAGTTATACCTTCTGTTAAGGTAATTTGGAGGAACCACAATGCTGAAGAAGCTACGTGGGAACTCGAAGAGCATATGATGAAGAATTACCCAGATTTATTTACTTAAATTTTTTGTATATGTGATTCTGGGGACAGAATCGTTGTAAGGGGGGAGAATGTAACGGGACGAATTTTTAATTGAACCGTGATTCTGGGGACAGAATCCTTTTAAGGGGGAAAGATGTAACGAACAAGATTTTTGTAATTTAAATTGAATATTTATTGAATTAAATAAATATTTTTCGATGATTTAATTATTGAGTTAAATAATTAATTGATGAAATTGTGGTAGATTAATTTAATTATACGTGTCACATTAGTTAAATTAATGTGGTGAATTTTATATTCAAAGTATGTATTTAATTGAGCTTATTTGATTAATATATTAATTAATAAGCATAATATTATTCTAATTAATTTAAATAATTAATTGGAGATTTAATGATTTGGCATAATTAATGAATGAGAATTTTAATTATGTGACTATGTGATTTAAAGTGGATTTATGCTATTTTATTTAATTGATTTAAATAACATTAATTGATTAATTAAAAGTGTGACATTATTAAACTATATTATAGTAAGTTAATTAAATTAAAGGGAAAGAAGAGTGAATGGGAGAAACCAAACATGGCCTTATGGGGAGTTGATCAGTTAACCCACTATGGGACTAACCGACGACCACTCACCCACTATACACATTATACGTCTTACGCTATACATATATCTTATACATCAGTCTTATATTTTATATTACAAACATCAGAGAACTTAGAGAGATTAGGAGAGAAAATTGAGAGAAGAATCGATTAGAGAAGAGATTGAAGAATTAAAGCCCATATCATCATCTTCACAAACTAGCAAGGGTAATTCCTTCTCCTAAGTTTTTAAATTCAAGTTCTTAAAGTTTTCCATTAACGTATGTTAGAAATTCTCTGTGAATAACTAATTTGATAATTAATGTATGATATGATTTTATATGTGTTATTGTATGATCATAACATGTTGTATATCATGTATGCATGATTTAATGCGATTAAATCCATGTAGTTATGCTTAATTTGATTTTTCAAAAGTTACAGAGTTTTCCATTTACGTGCTTTAAAAATTCTCTGTGAATGGAAAAAAATTGATATTTGTTCATTATATGGCTATATGTGTGTTCATATGTGTTTATAACATATTATATGCCATATATGCATAACTTGCAGTAATCGAATTTTGTTTAAATTGGGTTTTCAAAAATTACAGAGTCGTATATATGGCCATACGGCCCTTACGGCCCTTACGTACAAATTTTATACCATGAATCGATGGTTTAACTTTGAATTAACATTTGCATATGATTGTACACGTTTATACGAACAAAACGGAAGTTAAACGAACGGATTCGGTGTTATAACGAATCCGTAACGTTGAATTTCTTGATTTTCTTCAAAACCGTCAAGAACACCAAGAACAGTGAAATTTAATGGTTTGATTCGAGTAATTGCATGATTTAAGATGTTAAAAACATGTTAGTAACATTGTATGATGTTTCTATGAAGTTCGTACTTCATAGAAATCGCTGTGTGAGTTTAATTTGCATTTAATTGGAGTAATTGGGCCAACGAACTGTCAAAATCGCGAACCAGGGAGTGCACCAGCAGGGGGACCCGCCCCAGCGGGTGTTCATGGGTATTAGGACCCGCCCCAATGGGTATAAGGGCTGTCCAGGAGCCTTTGTTTTTTTATTTTCGAGACTGTTTTGACCTCCTGTAGTAAAATAAGCATAACGTTTTCATACGAACTCCGATTAAGGCGATTCAAGATGATTCGGAAAGATAACGAGTAGACCTACAACTTTCATTCTTTAAGTATTTCAATTTGAAATCGTTAAAATGGGTAAAAATGGCCATCTTTGTGACTGATGCGTATTCGGAGGCAATCGGAGGGTTTCGGACATGCACGCACACAAGTGTAGTGTTCTCGATAATAAAAGATGTTTTAAGTTACATAAATGAATATTATATGATTTGAAGTTCATGATTAATAAATTAAGTTATTGACATGTATAAGATAATGTGAAGGTTCAAGTTAACAAACTAAGTGCGAACTTGAATATCGTAATTGTAAAACTTGATTATGATTGTTTAAAGGGCTATACATGTGTGATATGCATGTTGTGAGTTTACATTCATGTTATGTGGTTAGCCATTGAGTAATATTATAAACCAAGTTGTAAGTCAAACTTAAGTGAATAGTTCTACAGTTAAACATGGTAGTTATGAAAACTAATCGATGTCGTATACATAATGTAATGTGTAGGACGTTGAGGAAGTGAATTGTAATTATATTTGTAGCTTGTGCAAGAGGCAAGTATCCTATCCCTAACTTATTGATTTAGCAAGTTCCCTAAATTCTAATTTATTCATTTATTAAGTCTTAGACTTGTGTTTCTATATCGAGTAAGCTCGTGTTCTTAATTGTTCAAGTTCGAAATTCATATTACATATTGTAACTCTTTTAAAAGCATGATTCAGTTATACAATACTTATTCGATTGTATACTCTTGAGATTTATTATTCAAGTTGAATATCGATGTTATTGTTGAACCTTATAGGACTAGTGAACCCTTATTGATTCGACTAGTCCATAGTTGATGAACGTTCTAAATTCCAAAATACTTATTGAGCTTATCCAAACCAAACTTCCTTTGGTGCGGACTCTGATGTCAAAACTGAGATGAACAACCCTGTAAAAGGGATTATTTACGCTTTAGCGTTGAGATATTGTGCACAGTATGGTACTAAGGGCTGATCCCCCTAAGTACGAGAAGCAGAGTCCATAGTCTTATGACTGTTAAAGGTTTAAAGCATAAAAACTTTACAACCTAGGACATAGTTCAAGGTCTTATGACCCTCAGACGTTCTTTTGATTCCTGTTATTCATTCTTGAGTCAAAAGTTGAGTTTCTTTATTCAGATGTCTTTGATTCACTCGCATGTTATTATATTGTTGTCATATTATTATACTTGTGGGCAATCGTGCTCACTCTTGCGTAATAATAACATTGCAGTTAAGAACGAAAGGTCCAACGAGCCTTCTACTCGCAAAGGCAAGGGCAAGGTCAACAAGTGATGAAGACTTGTTGTTTATTTTATTTGTTTATGTTTCAGACTTATATTAGACGTTGTGTAAGACTTATTTATTTGTTTATGTTCCGCACGGATGTTTAAGGTTAGTATGACCTGGGATTTATTTTATTTATTACTCAGATGTTGTAACCCCATAAGGGGAGGATTTAATTCTATTTATTGCATGGTTTGCATTTACTATGGGTAGATAGATAGATGATATTCGTATAGTGAACACCAAGTCCCGTGGAATTGAAGTACCCGGATTTGGGGGTGTCACAGGTTGGTATCAAAGCTGTAGGTTATGAACCTTAGGTTGGGGGAAAACCTTAGGATAGTAGCCTTTTTAGAGATCGAGAACATAGTAATGATAACTCTTATCGAGTTCTAAGAAAGATAATAACTTACCTTATGTGTTATATGCATATACTTATATATTCGAGTATCGATTAACATCACGTAATTACTAAAACTTAAAATTTTATTTGTCAGGATGACAGATGCTGGAGAACCTAGTCAGTCCAGGGACCTTATACCCCTAGAGGCTAGAGAAGAGGAGCCCCGAGATATCCACGTAGTCTGGGAGCAGTTAGTCCAACGAGAGCCATCACCCTTGATCACAGTCATTGGTCAGGAGTATGTGCCGGTGTCTGATTCAGATGAGGACTCTGAGGAAGACCCTGAGGAGATTGAGGTTCAGGCTGAGGCAGCCGTAGAGGAGGAGGAAGACCCTGAAGAGTTTCCGCCGAGCTCTATCAGTGCCGAGATGTATGACGAGCTGTATGACCGTAACATAGAGTTACGTGATACTGTTCAGGAGCTGAGGGAGACTGTTCAGGAGCTGAGGGAGCGGTCGGTTACTCAACAGTCTACCATCGAGCTGAGGGATGGAGAGGTTGAGGCTCTTCACACACGTTTGGGAAATATAGAGTGGAATTTGGTTCACGAGAAAGGCCAAACTAAGCAGAAGTCAGAGGAAATAGAGGAATTGAAGAATGAACTGAAAGAGAAATCAGCAAGGCTGGCCATAGCAGAGGAGGCTTGGGTAAGGGAATCACGACGAGCAGATCTCGCAGAAGATAATTATCGGGCGAAGAAGGCCAAGCTTGAGGAGACGTACTCTACGCTTCAATATGCAATTAATGAGGCCCAGGATCGGGTTATGAGGTACCCAATTCAGTTCGAAGGACTACCGTCATACATGCTAGATCGCAGGACGATGTCTCGGATTATGGAAGAAGAGCGTGGCAAAGCTGTTCGTCGCCTTAATGGGCAGTGATAGGAACATTTGATTTTGTGAAACCTATCTTGTAGTTAATAATGTAAATTCCAATGTGTTTATAAACAGAGGAATATTTTATGTTTTAAATCCTGTAGATTCTTTATCTCAGGATAGTTGATGTAAATAGCAGTGATGCTATCGTATTATGTTAAAACTTTTGATTTAGTAATATATCAGAGTTTATTTGAGATAATGTGTTGACTGATTGTGTCTAAATGTTTAAGTTAAGCCTTAAATATTTAAAAGATTGAATAAAGTTCTAATAAGCATATATCTTAACAGAAATATGCCGCCAAGGAGAAGACCAAACCGTCGACCGGCCCAGGAAGGGTCAACTAACAACAACAACGACGCCAATGCTAACCCCGTTCAGCAGTTGGCGAACTTACTTGCTGGAGCGCTTAACAACCAACCTCAAGCTCCACCGAACACAACGTTCAAGGACTTCAAGGCGGTGGGACCGCCAGAGTTTAAAGGCACCATGAACCCGATAGAAGCTCAAACCTGGGTTATGGAGATGGAAAAAGTTTTCGACGTCGCCAGAGTTAGAGAAGACCAGAAAACCGCCTATGCAACGTTCATGCTAAAATCCGAGGCCAGCTATTGGTGGCAAGCGAATAAGGTCCGGGGAGGTGAAGGTGTGATTACTTGGGAGAGGTTTAAAGAGATGTTCTTCGAGATGTACTTTCCGACCAGTTCGCAGAATCAAATGGAGGTCCAGTTCCTGGAGCTGAAACAGGGAAATATGTCCGTACCGGAATATGCGGCGAAATTCAATGAGTTGGCTAGGTTTGCTACGTATCAAGTGCACACCGATCAGAGGAAGGCAAGGAGGTTTGAGCAGGGCCTGAAGCCCTGGTTATATAGCAAGGTGTCAATGTTCCAATTGAACACTTTTGCTGGGGTGTTGGAGAAGGCCATTCTCGCTGAAGGCGGGAGTGACGCTGTTACAAAGTACAATCAAGACCAGAAGAAGAAAAAGAGTGAAGGTGAAGGAATTAACAAGGCTAGTGGTAGCAACACGGGGGGAAGTAATAATCAGAAGAGGAAGTGGAATGATAACTCATCAACTGGGAATCAGCAAGGAGGTCAGAAGAAGAGGATCGAAGCATGTCTGACCTGCGAAAAAGCTCACCTGGGGGTCTGTATGAAAGGAAAACGAGTATGCTACAATTGTGGTCAGGAAGGCCACATAGCACCTAACTGTCCGAACCCAAAGAAGGGCGCTTGCTTCACTTGCGGCTCAAAGGACCATTTGGCAAGGGACTGTCCCAAGAAGGGATCTGGAGGGGCAGGATCAGGAGGGAACAGGGGAAACAGCAGTGGAAGTGCTCTAACTATCACGGGACCAACCGCAACCAACCGACCGACCGCCAGGACCTTCAACATGACCGTACAGGATGCTGTACAGTCTCGCGATGTGGTGTCAGGTATCATTCCGATCAATAAAGTTAATGCTTATGTACTATTTGATTCGGGTGCTACTTGTTCATTTATATCCGATGACTTTGCTAAGAACTTAGAACTTCCTATGGACGAGTTAGAATACCCCATGAACATAGAGATTGCGAATAGAGAAGTGATCCCTGTTAGGTATGTACACAAGAACTGTAGAGTAGATATTAAGGGTAATATTATGAACGTAGATCTTATCCCGATTAGACTTGGAGAATTCGATGTTATTCTGGGAATGGATTGCCTAGTCAATTATGGGGCTGTAATTGATTGCCAGAGGAAGTGTATCAACCTTATGACCCCGTCAAAGGTTGTGTTTTATGGCAGCAAATCGCCTAGACAAGCAAGTTGTCTGACGATGATGCAGGCCAGGAAGTTGTTAAGACAAGGCTGTGTAGGATATTTAGCCTACATAGTTGATAGTCGTAAAGAAAACCCGAAAGTGGAAGATATACCAGTCGTGAGGGACTTCATAGACGTATTTCCGGATGATCTGCCAGGACTTCCGCCAGACAGAGAGGTTGAGTTTGTGATCGATTTGGCCCCAGGGACGGCCCCAATATCGAAGGCACCATACCGGATGGCTCCGGTAGAGATGAAAGAGTTAATGGTACAACTACAAGAGTTACTAGACAAGAAGTACATCCAACCGAGCGTATCGCCGTGGGGAGCGCCGGTGTTGTTTGTGAAGAAGAAGGACGGGACGATGCGACTTTGCATCGACTATAGAGAACTGAATAAGGTCACAATTAAGAATAGATATCCATTACCGAGGATCGACGATCTGTTTGACCAATTGAAGGGTGCAAGGTACTTTTCAAAGATAGACTTGAGGAGTGGCTATCATCAGCTGAAGGTGAGGCCAGAGGATGTTCCAAAGACAGCATTTAGGACTCGATATGGTCACTATGAATTTCTGGTAATGTCATTTGGTCTAACGAATGCTCCTGCAGCATTCATGGGCTTAATGAATGGAGTGTTCAAGCCGTTTTTGGACAAATTTGTGGTGGTCTTTATCGACGATATTTTAGTATACTCAAAGACCAAGGAAGAACATGTAGAACATCTGAAGTTAACATTAGAGGCGTTGAGAAGAGAGAAGTTGTATGCTAAATTTTTGAAATGTGAATTCTGGATTGAAAGAGTGCAATTTCTTGGACATGTGATCGACAAGGACGGAATTTCGGTAGATCCCTCTAAAGTCGAAGCTGTGATGAACTGGGATCAGCCGAAAACACCGTCAGAAGTGAGGAGTTTTCTTGGATTGGCGGGTTATTATAGAAGATTCATTCAGGACTTTTCCAAGATCGCAACTCCGTTGACGAATTTGACTAGAAAATCGGTGAAATTCGTTTGGACAGAGAAGTGTGAGGAAAGTTTCCAAGAGCTTAAGAGGAGGTTGAGTTCAGCACCTGTGTTATCCCTTCCGGTGACACAAGATATTTTGTGGTTTATAGTGATGCGTCGCATAAAGGACTTGGCTGTGTGCTTATGCAAAACGGCAAGGTCATTGCGTATGCGTCACGACAATTGAAAGACTATGAGAAAGGGTATCCGACCCATGACTTGGAGTTAGCTGCAGTGGTATTTGCTTTGAAAATTTGGAGACACTATCTCTATGGGGAGAAGTGTGAAATATATACAGACCACAAGAGTCTGAAATATATTTTTACACAGAAGGACTTGAATATGCGCCAGAGAAGGTGGCTGGAGTTAATTAAGGACTATGACTGTGAAATCTTATACCATCCGGGTAAGGCTAATGTGGTTGCCGACGCCTTAAGCAGAAAGGGTCGGGAGAAATTGATGATGTTGACTGCTCAGGAGGAGCTAATTTCAGCAATGAAAAAGCTGGAATTGGAAGTGAAGTATCCGATGGAGATTGACGAGAAGTTGTTTCAGATGCAAACTGGTACAATCCTATTGGATAAAGTTAAAGAAGCTCAACTTCAGGACGAAGAATGTGAAAAGGTCAAGAAAAAGATATCTGAAGGAACCGAACTGAGATTCAAGATAGACAGTGAGGGACTACTGAGATTTGAGAACAGAGTTTGGGTACCGTCAGTGCCAGAGATTAAGGATGACATTTTGAGCGAGGCTCATAGCTCACGGTATTCGATTCACCCCGGTAGTACCAAGATGTACCAGGATCTTCGACAGCACTTCTGGTGGCCGAATTTGAAACGAGATGTTGCTGAGTGTGTTGCAAAGTGTCTGACCTGTCAGAAAGTAAAAGCAGAACATCAGAGGCCGAGTGGTTTGCTACAACCCCTGGAAATCCCAGAATGGAAATGGGAACACATTACGATGGATTTCGTGGTTGGCCTTCCGACGACTCAGAAAGGCTACGACGCAGTATGGGTTATCGTTGACCGACTGACGAAATCAGCACACTTCCTTCCGATCAAAATCAGATTCAACTTAGATCAGTTGGCAAGGTTATATGTGAAAGAGATTGTTTCGAGGCACGGAGTTCCGGTGTCAATTATTTCCGACAGAGATCCGCGCTTCACATCAAACTTCTGGAAGCGACTACAGGAATGCATGGGGACACAGTTGAGAATGAGTACAGCTTATCACCCTCAGACAGACGGGCAAAGTGAAAGAACGATCCAGACATTGGAAGATATGTTGAGAGCATGCATCATAGATTTTAAAGGAAATTGGGATGATCACCTACCACTTGTGGAATTCGGTTACAACAACAGTTACCACGCTAGTATTGGCATGCCGCCTTACGAAGCGTTGTACGGAAGAAAATGCAGAACTCCGCTATACTGGGATGAAGTTGGCGAGAGACAATTGCTAGGTCCAGAGTTAGTACAACAGACAGCAGAGATAGTCAAAGTGATCCGGACAAGACTGGTAGCCGCTCGGGATAGACAGAAGAAATACGCCGATCCACACCATAAGAACGTTGAGTTTGAATCGGGAAGCTATGTGTTCTTGAAAGTCTCTCCCTGGAAGGGGAAGATCATATTCGGTAAGAAGGGAAAATTGAGCCCAAGGTTCATTGGACTCTTTGAAGTACTACGAAGGATTGGAGAAGTTGCGTATGAGGTAGCCTTACCTCCAGCGCTTGAGAATGTCCACAACGTCTTTCATGTTTCAGTTTTACGCCCCTACAAACCCGATTACAAACATGTGATTGAATATGAACCCCTACATTTTGAAAAAGAATTATCCTATGAAGAAATTCCTGTTCAGATTGTTGACAGGAAAGAGCAAGTCCTCAGAAACAAAGTTATACCTTCTGTTAAGGTAATTTGGAGGAACCACAATGCTGAAGAAGCTACGTGGGAACTCGAAGAGCATATGATGAAGAATTACCCAGATTTATTTACTTAAATTTTTTGTATATGTGATTCTGGGGACAGAATCGTTGTAAGGGGGGAGAATGTAACGGGACGAATTTTTAATTGAACCGTGATTCTGGGGACAGAATCCTTTTAAGGGGGAAAGATGTAACGAACAAGATTTTTGTAATTTAAATTGAATATTTATTGAATTAAATAAATATTTTTCGATGATTTAATTATTGAGTTAAATAATTAATTGATGAAATTGTGGTAGATTAATTTAATTATACGTGTCACATTAGTTAAATTAATGTGGTGAATTTTATATTCAAAGTATGTATTTAATTGAGCTTATTTGATTAATATATTAATTAATAAGCATAATATTATTCTAATTAATTTAAATAATTAATTGGAGATTTAATGATTTGGCATAATTAATGAATGAGAATTTTAATTATGTGACTATGTGATTTAAAGTGGATTTATGCTATTTTATTTAATTGATTTAAATAACATTAATTGATTAATTAAAAGTGTGACATTATTAAACTATATTATAGTAAGTTAATTAAATTAAAGGGAAAGAAGAGTGAATGGGAGAAACCAAACATGGCCTTATGGGGAGTTGATCAGTTAACCCACTATGGGACTAACCGACGACCACTCACCCACTATACACATTATACGTCTTACGCTATACATATATCTTATACATCAGTCTTATATTTTATATTACAAACATCAGAGAACTTAGAGAGATTAGGAGAGAAAATTGAGAGAAGAATCGATTAGAGAAGAGATTGAAGAATTAAAGCCCATATCATCATCTTCACAAACTAGCAAGGGTAATTCCTTCTCCTAAGTTTTTAAATTCAAGTTCTTAAAGTTTTCCATTAACGTATGTTAGAAATTCTCTGTGAATAACTAATTTGATAATTAATGTATGATATGATTTTATATGTGTTATTGTATGATCATAACATGTTGTATATCATGTATGCATGATTTAATGCGATTAAATCCATGTAGTTATGCTTAATTTGATTTTTCAAAAGTTACAGAGTTTTCCATTTACGTGCTTTAAAAATTCTCTGTGAATGGAAAAAAATTGATATTTGTTCATTATATGGCTATATGTGTGTTCATATGTGTTTATAACATATTATATGCCATATATGCATAACTTGCAGTAATCGAATTTTGTTTAAATTGGGTTTTCAAAAATTACAGAGTCGTATATATGGCCATACGGCCCTTACGGCCCTTACGTACAAATTTTATACCATGAATCGATGGTTTAACTTTGAATTAACATTTGCATATGATTGTACACGTTTATACGAACAAAACGGAAGTTAAACGAACGGATTCGGTGTTATAACGAATCCGTAACGTTGAATTTCTTGATTTTCTTCAAAACCGTCAAGAACACCAAGAACAGTGAAATTTAATGGTTTGATTCGAGTAATTGCATGATTTAAGATGTTAAAAACATGTTAGTAACATTGTATGATGTTTCTATGAAGTTCGTACTTCATAGAAATCGCTGTGTGAGTTTAATTTGCATTTAATTGGAGTAATTGGGCCAACGAACTGTCAAAATCGCGAACCAGGGAGTGCACCAGCAGGGGGACCCGCCCCAGCGGGTGTTCATGGGTATTAGGACCCGCCCCAATGGGTATAAGGGCTGTCCAGGAGCCTTTGTTTTTTTATTTTCGAGACTGTTTTGACCTCCTGTAGTAAAATAAGCATAACGTTTTCATACGAACTCCGATTAAGGCGATTCAAGATGATTCGGAAAGATAACGAGTAGACCTACAACTTTCATTCTTTAAGTATTTCAATTTGAAATCGTTAAAATGGGTAAAAATGGCCATCTTTGTGACTGATGCGTATTCGGAGGCAATCGGAGGGTTTCGGACATGCACGCACACAAGTGTAGTGTTCTCGATAATAAAAGATGTTTTAAGTTACATAAATGAATATTATATGATTTGAAGTTCATGATTAATAAATTAAGTTATTGACATGTATAAGATAATGTGAAGGTTCAAGTTAACAAACTAAGTGCGAACTTGAATATCGTAATTGTAAAACTTGATTATGATTGTTTAAAGGGCTATACATGTGTGATATGCATGTTGTGAGTTTACATTCATGTTATGTGGTTAGCCATTGAGTAATATTATAAACCAAGTTGTAAGTCGAACTTAAGTGAATAGTTCTACAGTTAAACATGGTAGTTATGAAAACTAATCGATGTCGTATACATAATGTAATGTGTAGGACGTTGAGGAAGTGAATTGTAATTATATTTGTAGCTTGTGCAAGAGGCAAGTATCCTATCCCTAACTTATTGATTTAGCAAGTTCCCTAAATTCTAATTTATTCATTTATTAAGTCTTAGACTTGTGTTTCTATATCGAGTAAGCTCGTGTTCTTAATTGTTCAAGTTCGAAATTCATATTACATATTGTAACTCTTTTAAAAGCATGATTCAGTTATACAATACTTATTCGATTGTATACTCTTGAGATTTATTATTCAAGTTGAATATCGATGTTATTGTTGAACCTTATAGGACTAGTGAACCCTTATTGATTCGACTAGTCCATAGTTGATGAACGTTCTAAATTCCAAAATACTTATTGAGCTTATCCAAACCAAACTTCCTTTGGTGCGGACTCTGATGTCAAAACTGAGATGAACAACCCTGTAAAAGGGAATTATTTACGCTTTAGCGTTGAGATATTGTGCACAGTATGGTACTAAGGGCTGATCCCCCTAAGTACGAGAAGCAGAGTCCATAGTCTTATGACTGTTAAAGGTTTAAAGCATAAAAACTTTACAACCTAGGACATAGTTCAAGGTCTTATGACCCTCAGACGTTCTTTTGATTCCTGTTATTCATTCTTGAGTCAAAAGTTGAGTTTCTTTATTCAGATGTCTTTGATTCACTCGCATGTTATTATATTGTTGTCATATTATTATACTTGTGGGCAATCGTGCTCACTCTTGCGTAATAATAACATTGCAGTTAAGAACGAAAGGTCCAACGAGCCTTCTACTCGCAAAGGCAAGGGCAAGGTCAACAAGTGATGAAGACTTGTTGTTTATTTTATTTGTTTATGTTTCAGACTTATATTAGAGTTGTGTAAGACTTATTTATTTGTTTATGTTCCGCACGGATGTTTAAGGTTAGTATGACCTGGGATTTATTTTATTTATTACTCAGATGTTGTAACCCCATAAGGGGAAGATTTAATTCTATTTATTGCATGGTTTGCATTTACTATGGGTAGATAGATAGATGATATTCGTATAGTGAACACCAAGTCCCGTGGAATTGAAGTACCCGGATTTGGGGGTGTCACAGGTTGGTATCAAAGCTGTAGGTTATGAACCTTAGGTTGGGGGAAAACCTTAGGATAGTAGCCTTTTTAGAGATCGAGAACATAGTAATGATAACTCTTATCGAGTTCTAAGAAAGATAATAACTTACCTTATGTGTTATATGCATATACTTATATATTCGAGTATCGATTAACATCACGTAATTACTAAAACTTAAAATTTTATTTGTCAGGATGACAGATGCTGGAGAACCTAGTCAGTCCAGGGACCTTATACCCCTAGAGGCTAGAGAAGAGGAGCCCCGAGATATCCACGTAGTCTGGGAGCAGTTAGTCCAACGAGAGCCATCACCCTTGATCACAGTCATTGGTCAGGAGTATGTGCCGGTGTCTGATTCAGATGAGGACTCTGAGGAAGACCCTGAGGAGATTGAGGTTCAGGCTGAGGCAGCCGTAGAGGAGGAGGAAGACCCTGAAGAGTTTCCGCCGAGCTCTATCAGTGCCGAGATGTATGACGAGCTATATGACCGTAACATAGAGTTACGTGATACTGTTCAGGAGCTGAGGGAGACTGTTCAGGAGCTGAGGGAGCGGTCGGTTACTCAACAGTCTACCATCGAGCTGAGGGATGGAGAGGTTGAGGCTCTTCACACACGTTTGGGAAATATAGAGTGGAATTTGGTTCACGAGAAAGGCCAAACTAAGCAGAAGTCAGAGGAAATAGAGGAATTGAAGAATGAACTGAAAGAGAAATCAGCAAGGCTGGCCATAGCAGAGGAGGCTTGGGTAAGGGAATCACGACGAGCAGATCTCGCAGAAGATAATTGTCGGGCGAAGAAGGCCAAGCTTGAGGAGACGTACTCTACGCTTCAATATGCAATTAATGAGGCCCAGGATCGGGTTATGAGGTACCCAATTCAGTTCGAAGGACTACCGTCATACATGCTAGATCGCAGGACGATGTCTCGGATTATGGAAGAAGAGCGTGGCAAAGCTGTTCGTCGCCTTAATGGGCAGTGATAGGAACATTTGATTTTGTGAAACCTATCTTGTAGTTAATAATGTAAATTCCAATGTGTTTATAAACAGAGGAATATTTTATGTTTTAAATCCTGTAGATTCTTTATCTCAGGATAGTTGATGTAAATAGCAGTGATGCTATCGTATTATGTTAAAAATTTTGATTTAGTAATATATCAGAGTTTATTTGAGATAATGTGTTGACTGATTGTGTCTAAATGTTTAAGTTAAGCCTTAAATATTTAAAAGATTGAATAAAGTTCTAATAAGCATATATCTTAACAGAAATATGCCGCCAAGGAGAAGACCAAACCGTCGACCGGCCCAGGAAGGGTCAACTAACAACAACAACGACGCCAATGCTAACCCCGTTCAGCAGTTGGCGAACTTACTTGCTGGAGCGCTTAACAACCAACCTCAAGCTCCACCGAACACAACGTTCAAGGACTTCAAGGCGGTGGGACCGCCAGAGTTTAAAGGCACCATGAACCCGATAGAAGCTCAAACCTGGGTTATGGAGATGGAAAAAGTTTTCAACGTCGCCAGAGTTAGAGAAGACCAGAAAACCGCCTATGCAACGTTCATGCTAAAATCCGAGGCCAGCTATTGGTGGCAAGCGAATAAGGTCCGGGGAGGTGAAGGTGTGATTACTTGGGAGAGGTTTAAAGAGATGTTCTTCGAGATGTACTTTCCGACCAGTTCGCAGAATCAAATGGAGGTCCAGTTCCTGGAGCTGAAACAGGGAAATATGTCCGTACCGGAATATGCGGCGAAATTCAATGAGTTGGCTAGGTTTGCTACGTATCAAGTGCACACCGATCAGAGGAAGGCAAGGAGGTTTGAGCAGGGCCTGAAGCCCTGGTTATATAGCAAGGTGTCAATGTTCCAATTGAACACTTTTGCTGGGGTGTTGGAGAAGGCCATTCTCGCTGAAGGCGGGAGTGACGCTGTTACAAAGTACAATCAAGACCAGAAGAAGAAAAAGAGTGAAGGTGAAGGAATTAACAAGGCTAGTGGTAGCAACACGGGGGGAAGTAATAATCAGAAGAGGAAGTGGAATGATAACTCATCAACTGGGAATCAGCAAGGAGGTCAGAAGAAGAGGATCGAAGCATGTCCGACCTGCGGAAAAGCTCACCTGGGGGTCTGTATGAAAGGAAAACGAGTATGCTACAATTGTGGTCAGGAAGGCCACATAGCACCTAACTGTCCGAACCCAAAGAAGGGCGCTTGCTTCACTTGCGGCTCAAAGGACCATTTGGCAAGGGACTGTCCCAAGAAGGGATCTGGAGGGGCAGGATCAGGAGGGAACAGGGGAAACAGCAGTGGAAGTGCTCTAACTATCACGGGACCAACCGCAACCAACCGACCGACCGCCAGGACCTTCAACATGACCGTACAGGATGCTGTACAGTCTCGCGATGTGGTGTCAGGTATCATTCCGATCAATAAAGTTAATGCTTATGTACTATTTGATTCGGGTGCTACTTGTTCATTTATATCCGATGACTTTGCTAAGAACTTAGAACTTCCTATGGACGAGTTAGAATACCCCATGAACATAGAGATTGCGAATAGAGAAGTGATCCCTGTTAGGTATGTACACAAGAACTGTAGAGTAGATATTAAGGGTAATATTATGAACGTAGATCTTATCCCGATTAGACTTGGAGAATTCGATGTTATTCTGGGAATGGATTGCCTAGTCAATTATGGGGCTGTAATTGATTGCCAGAGGAAGTGTATCAACCTTATGACCCCGTCAAAGGTTGTGTTTTATGGCAGCAAATCGCCTAGACAAGCAAGTTGTCTGACGATGATGCAGGCCAGGAAGTTGTTAAGACAAGGCTGTGTAGGATATTTAGCCTACATAGTTGATAGTCGTAAAGAAAACCCGAAAGTGGAAGATATACCAGTCGTGAGGGACTTCATAGACGTATTTCCGGATGATCTGCCAGGACTTCCGCCAGACAGAGAGGTTGAGTTTGTGATCGATTTGGCCCCAGGGACGGCCCCAATATCGAAGGCACCATACCGGATGGCTCCGGTAGAGATGAAAGAGTTAATGGTACAACTACAAGAGTTACTAGACAAGAAGTACATCCAACCGAGCGTATCGCCGTGGGGAGCGCCGGTGTTGTTTGTGAAGAAGAAGGACGGGACGATGCGACTTTGCATCGACTATAGAGAACTGAATAAGGTCACAATTAAGAATAGATATCCATTACCGAGGATCGACGATCTGTTTGACCAATTGAAGGGTGCAAGGTACTTTTCAAAGATAGACTTGAGGAGTGGCTATCATCAGCTGAAGGTGAGGCCAGAGGATGTTCCAAAGACAGCATTTAGGACTCGATATGGTCACTATGAATTTCTGGTAATGTCATTTGGTCTAACGAATGCTCCTGCAGCATTCATGGGCTTAATGAATGGAGTGTTCAAGCCGTTTTTGGACAAATTTGTGGTGGTCTTTATCGACGATATTTTAGTATACTCAAAGACCAAGGAAGAACATGTAGAACATCTGAAGTTAACATTAGAGGCGTTGAGAAGAGAGAAGTTGTATGCTAAATTTTTGAAATGTGAATTCTGGATTGAAAGAGTGCAATTTCTTGGACATGTGATCGACAAGGACGGAATTTCGGTAGATCCCTCTAAAGTCGAAGCTGTGATGAACTGGGATCAGCTGAAAACACCGTCAGAAGTGAGGAGTTTTCTTGGATTGGCGGGTTATTATAGAAGATTCATTCAGGACTTTTCCAAGATCGCAACTCCGTTGACGAATTTGACTAGAAAATCGGTGAAATTCGTTTGGACAGAGAAGTGTGAGGAAAGTTTCCAAGAGCTTAAGAGGAGGTTGAGTTCAGCACCTGTGTTATCCCTTCCGGTGACACAAGATATTTTGTGGTTTATAGTGATGCGTCGCATAAAGGACTTGGCTGTGTGCTTATGCAAAACGGCAAGGTCATTGCGTATGCGTCACGACAATTGAAAGACTATGAGAAAGGGTATCCGACCCATGACTTGGAGTTAGCTGCAGTGGTATTTGCTTTGAAAATTTGGAGACACTATCTCTATGGGGAGAAGTGTGAAATATATACAGACCACAAGAGTCTGAAATATATTTTTACACAGAAGGACTTGAATATGCGCCAGAGAAGGTGGCTGGAGTTAATTAAGGACTATGACTGTGAAATCTTATACCATCCGGGTAAGGCTAATGTGGTTGCCGACGCCTTAAGCAGAAAGGGTCGGGAGAAATTGATGATGTTGACTGCTCAGGAGGAGCTAATTTCAGCAATGGAAAAAGCTGGAATTGGAAGTGAAGTATCCGATGGAGATTGACGAGAAGTTGTTTCAGATGCAAACTGGTACAATCCTATTGGATAAAGTTAAAGAAGCTCAACTTCAGGACGAAGAATGTGAAAAGGTCAAGAAAAAGATATCTGAAGGAACCGAACTGAGATTCAAGATAGACAGTGAGGGACTACTGAGATTTGAGAACAGAGTTTGGGTACCGTCAGTGCCAGAGATTAAGGATGACATTTTGAGCGAGGCTCATAGCTCACGGTATTCGATTCACCCCGGTAGTACCAAGATGTACCAGGATCTTCGACAGCACTTCTGGTGGCCGAATTTGAAACGAGATGTTGCTGAGTGTGTTGCAAAGTGTCTGACCTGTCAGAAAGTAAAAGCAGAACATCAGAGGCCGAGTGGTTTGCTACAACCCCTGGAAATCCTAGAATGGAAATGGGAACACATTACGATGGATTTCGTGGTTGGCCTTCCGACGACTCAGAAAGGCTACGACGCAGTATGGGTTATCGTTGACCGACTGACGAAATCAGCACACTTCCTTCCGATCAAAATCAGATTCAACTTAGATCAGTTGGCAAGGTTATATGTGAAAGAGATTGTTTCGAGGCACGGAGTTCCGGTGTCAATTATTTCCGACAGAGATCCGCGCTTCACATCAAACTTCTGGAAGCGACTACAGGAATGCATGGGGACACAGTTGAGAATGAGTACAGCTTATCACCCTCAGACAGACGGGCAAAGTGAAAGAACGATCCAGACATTGGAAGATATGTTGAGAGCATGCATCATAGATTTTAAAGGAAATTGGGATGATCACCTACCACTTGTGGAATTCGGTTACAACAACAGTTACCACGCTAGTATTGGCATGCCGCCTTACGAAGCGTTGTACGGAAGAAAATGCAGAACTCCGCTATACTGGGATGAAGTTGGCGAGAGACAATTGCTAGGTCCAGAGTTAGTACAACAGACAGCAGAGATAGTCAAAGTGATCCGGACAAGACTGGTAGCCGCTCGGGATAGACAGAAGAAATACGCCGATCCACACCATAAGAACGTTGAGTTTGAATCGGGAAGCTATGTGTTCTTGAAAGTCTCTCCCTGGAAGGGGAAGATCAGATTCGGTAAGAAGGGAAAATTGAGCCCAAGGTTCATTGGACCCTTTGAAGTACTACGAAGGATTGGAGAAGTTGCGTATGAGGTAGCCTTACCTCCAGCGCTTGAGAATGTCCACAACGTCTTTCATGTTTCAGTTTTACGCCCCTACAAACCCGATTACAAACATGTGATTGAATATGAACCCCTACATTTTGAAAAAGAATTATCCTATGAAGAAATTCCTGTTCAGATTGTTGACAGGAAAGAGCAAGTCCACAGAAACAAAGTTATACCTTCTGTTAAGGTAATTTGGAGGAACCACAATGCTGAAGAAGCTACGTGGGAACTCGAAGAGCATATGATGAAGAATTACCCAGATTTATTTACTTAAATTTTTTGTATATGTGATTCTGGGGACAGAATCGTTGTAAGGGGGGAGAATGTAACGGGACGAATTTTTAATTGAACCGTGATTCTGGGGACAGAATCCTTTTAAGGGGGAAAGATGTAACGAACAAGATTTTTGTAATTTAAATTGAATATTTATTGAATTAAATAAATATTTTTCGATGATTTAATTATTGAGTTAAATAATTAATTGATGAAATTGTGGTAGATTAATTTAATTATACGTGTCACATTAGTTAAATTAATGTGGTGAATTTTATATTCAAAGTATGTATTTAATTGAGCTTATTTGATTAATATATTAATTAATAAGCATAATGTTATTCTAATTAATTTAAATAATTAATTGGAGATTTAATGATTTGACATAATTAATGAATGAGAATTTTAATTATGTGACTATGTGATTTAAAGTGGATTTATGCTATTTTATTTAATTGATTTAAATAACATTTATTGATTAATTAAAAGTGTGACATTATTAAACTATATTATAGTAAGTTAATTAAATTAAAGGGAAAGAAGAGTGAATGGGAGAAACCAAACATGGCCTTATGGGGAGTTGATCAGTTAACCCACTATGGGACTAACCGACGACCACTCACCCACTATACACATTATACGTCTTACGCTATACATATATCTTATACATCAGTCTTATATTTTATATTACAAACATCAGAGAACTTAGAGAGATTAGGAGAGAAAATTGAGAGAAGAATCGATTAGAGAAGAGATTGAAGAATTAAAGCCCATATCATCATCTTCACAAACTAGCAAGGGTAATTCCTTCTCCTAAGTTTTTAAATTCAAGTTCTTAAAGTTTTCCATTAACGTATGTTAGAAATTCTCTGTGAATAACTAATTTGATAATTAATGTATGATATGATTTTATATGTGTTATTGTATGATCATAACATGTTGTATATCATGTATGCATGATTTAATGCGATTAAATCCATGTAGTTATGCTTAATTTGATTTTTCAAAAGTTACAGAGTTTTCCATTTACGTGCTTTAAAAATTCTCTGTGAATGGAAAAAAATTGATATTTGTTCATTATATGGCTATATGTGTGTTCATATGTGTTTATAACATATTATATGCCATATATGCATAACTTGCAGTAATCGAATTTTGTTTAAATTGGGTTTTCAAAAATTACAGAGTCGTATATATGGCCATACGGCCCTTACGTACAAATTTTATACCATGAATCGATGGTTTAACTTTGAATTAACATTTGCATATGATTGTACACGTTTATACGAACAAAACG
The DNA here is from genome assembly GCA_020205555.1 of Panax stipuleanatus. Taxonomy (NCBI): domain Eukaryota; kingdom Viridiplantae; phylum Streptophyta; class Magnoliopsida; order Apiales; family Araliaceae; genus Panax; species Panax stipuleanatus. The sequence continues at coordinate 106,506,716 of CM035116.1, forward strand.
GAAGTTAAACGAACGGATTCGGTGTTATAACGAATCCGTAACGTTGAATTTCTTGATTTTCTTTAAAACCGTCAAGAACACCAAGAACAGTGAAATTTAATGGTTTGATTCGAGTAATTGCATGATTTAAGATGTTAAAAACATGTTAGTAACATTGTATGATGTTTCTATAAAGTTCGTACTTCATAGAAATCGCTGTGTGAGTTTAATTTGCATTTAATTGGAGTAATTGGGCCAACGAACTGTCAAAATCGCGAACCAGGGAGTGCACCAGCAGGGGGACCCGCCCCAGCGGGTGTTCATGGGTATTAGGACCCGCCCCAATGGGTATAAGGGCTGTCCAGGAGCCTTTGTTTTTTTATTTTCGAGACTGTTTTGACCTCCTATAGTAAAATAAGCATAACGTTTTCATACGAACTCCGATTAAGGCGATTCAAGATGATTCGGAAAGATAACGAGTAGACCTACAACTTTCATTCTTTAAGTTTTTCAATTTGAAATCGTTAAAATAGGGTAAAAATGGCCATCTTTGTGACTGATGCGTATTCGGAGGCAATCGGAGGGTTTCGGACATGCACGCACACAAGTGTAGTGTTCTCGATAATAAAAGATGTTTTAAGTTACATAAATGAATATTATATGATTTGAAGTTCATGATTAATAAATTAAGTTATTGACATGTATAAGATAATGTGAAGGTTCAAGTTAACAAACTAAGTGCGAACTTGAATATCGTAATTGTAAAACTTGATTATGATTGTTTAAAGGGCTATACATGTGTGATATGCATGTTGTGAGTTTACATTCATGTTATGTGGTTAGCCATTGAGTAATATTATAAACCAAGTTGTAAGTCGAACTTAAGTGAATAGTTCTACAGTTAAACATGGTAGTTATGAAAACTAATCGATGTCGTATACATAATGTAATGTGTAGGACGTTGAGGAAGTGAATTGTAATTATATTTGTAGCTTGTGCAAGAGGCAAGTATCCTATCCCTAACTTATTGATTTAGCAAGTTCCCTAAATTCTAATTTATTCATTTATTAAGTCTTAGACTTGTGTTTCTATATCGAGTAAGCTCGTGTTCTTAATTGTTCAAGTTCGAAATTCATATTACATATTGTAACTCTTTTAAAAGCATGATTCAGTTATACAATACTTATTCGATTGTATACTCATTTATTATTCAAGTTGAATATCGATGTTATTGTTGAACCTTATAGGACTAGTGAACCCTTATTGATTCGACTAGTCCATAGTTGATGAACGTTCTAAATTCCAAAATACTTATTGAGCTTATCCAAACCAAACTTCCTTTGGTGCGGACTCTGATGTCAAAACTGAGATGAACAACCCTGTAAAAGGGGATTATTTACGCTTTAGCGTTGAGATATTGTGCACAGTATGGTACTAAGGGCTGATCCCCCTAAGTACGAGAAGTAGAGTCCATAGTCTTATGACTGTTAAAGGTTTAAAGCATAAAAACTTTACAACCTAGGACATAGTTCAAGGTCTTATGACCCTCAGACGTTCTTTTGATTCCTGTTATTCATTCTTGAGTCAAAAGTTGAGTTTCTTTATTCAGATGTCTTTGATTCACTCGCATGTTATTATATTGTTGTCATATTATTATACTTGTGGGCAATCGTGCTCACTCTTGCGTAATAATAACATTGCAGTTAAGAACGAAAGGTCCAACGAGCCTTCTACTCGCAAAGGCAAGGGCAAGGTCAACAAGTGATGAAGACTTGTTGTTTATTTTATTTATTTATGTTTCAGACTTATATTAGAGTTGTGTAAGACTTATTTATTTGTTTATGTTCCGCACGGATGTTTAAGGTTAGTATGACCTGGGATTTATTTTATTTATTACTCAGATGTTGTAACCCCATAAGGGGAGGATTTAATTCTATTTATTGCATGGTTTGCATTTACTATGGGTAGATAAATAGATGATATTCGTACAGTGAACACCAAGTCCCGTGGAATTGAAGTACCCGGATTTGGGGGTGTCACAATATATATAGCAAAACCAATACACAGATATTGCAATTGCGCTCTAAATTAAACCAACGGGAATGTAGGGTTGCATGGTCGGTAAGAAGAAGTTAGTGGAAGGTTGGTGAAGAAATCATGACTCCCACTCCCTTGCTCATCATGAGCTATGAAATGCTGAGTTTGAGGAAGAAATAGAGAAGTAGACTAGCTTGAGCTTGCACACGTAAAGAGAGAAAGAGACTCTCAATTTGGGACAAGGCTTAATAACTCAGCATTTGCAACACATAACACTTAAATTATTATACACACATATCATATACTTAGTTTATAATTTGAGTCATAATGTACTTTAATTTAGACAATAAGGTATGTAGTAAAAATAATTTACACATATAAAATCCATGTACACTTGGGTCCTCATAAAATAATATTGCAAGGTAATAAGTTGGAATACATATAATCCATGTACATTTTGTTAATACCGGATATAATTTACTCAGATATTATCACATTACATTGTCTCCTTTATTATTAAATTCTACTATCCAACAATTGTTTATAATATATCCATGATGTATTATTTTAATATCCACACACTCACATTGTCACATAGGCATTATTCAAGTAGCTTATATAATTTAATCAATTTTAATATATGATTTCTATAAATAATATAGTCACCTTCAAGGCCACATTACACTATATGATATAGCTATAGCTACGATATTTGATTATCGCATGCTTAGCATATAGCAATAACAATCCACTCGATTATATATTATTTTTCTTAATGGCAATTACTTATCTTATTAATTAATAATAATAATATTAATTAATCTTCCTCATCAATCAATGTAATTATTAATCTCCATAACAATTCATTATCACTTATAGGATTAATTACCACATTCAATAAATACAAATCTTATTATACTTATAACCAAGTTACTTATTATTATTATATTACTTGCAATAATAATAATCACATATTATTAATAATTAATCACCATTAATATTCTTTTATAATTAAATAATAATTAATATTTAATTAATTGTTCACATAGTAATTTTTTCATTAATTTACCTTTATCAATAATCACATTCCTCAATAGTTTAATAAATCCAAATCTTATTATATTTATAAATAAGTTTCTTATTATTATACTATTACTTGCAATAATAATAAATCAACAGACTATTATTATATTTCTCATAATAACAATTAACAATTAATATAGATTAATTGTTCACTTAATAATTCATTTACTCTTTAACTGATTATTATTCATAATAACACTTAATAACATTATTGTATGATTAACTATCACATGTATTTCACTCAACAAATAATCAATTAAATATAACTCTTATTATATTCATCAGTTACTTATTCGTAAATGTTTTGTTATTCCCAATAACATACTATTAATAATTACTCATTAATAAGAACAATTAATTAACAATGTAATATTAATTAATCCTTCGCTTATTGATTTTCCTCTTGAATTAATTAAATCATCCTCATTTTCATTCTCATGCCACACAAGGCATTCTACAAGTTCGTTGAATTCCTCCATATTTCCTTCTAAATTCAATTTAATATAATCGAATTACTTTTCTCATAACTCGTAAACATTATGTTCCAATAAGTATTCATTTTCTTATTATATCAAATAAAAAATTTATTCATGAAATTCACGGTTCTTACATGAGTGGCGCCTTTCCTGAGCCTCGCGGGATTATTCTCCTTTAGAGTCCAGTAATCAGTCACCGACGGGTTCACCTCCTGGTGGAAGAATCACACAATATACATTCATCGTGTCTCACCGCATACAATATGATGACATTGTGCTGAAGCACTAATATAAAGCGCTGTAAATAAAGCATTCATTCACATCCATTCAATGTAAAGACAGCATTCACATGCATGCTGATAAAAGGAAATTGAAAAGATTGAAATGCGACTTAAGCCCTCTACTATCCCCAGCAGAGTCGCCACCTATCGACGCCAGGAAAATTCCTCAATTCCTAGAGTTTGGTTCTTACCCTTTATATTTTCTATGTGATTTAATCTATCTTGTTTAAAGGGTGAGATTTTAGGAAGAGACCGACATACAATGTCGACGATTTGAAAAGATTTAATTTTAATGATTGGGTCGAATTAGACAGAGCCGCCAGTTGGTATGAGTTAAATGGTTGTACCAACTCAACCAAAGTTTGAAAGGTTTTACAATATGGCCCAATATGTGACTCCATTTAATTGGTCTTGGAAACCGAGATTCATAGAGTTCGAGGGCTTGCATAAGCGAGGGGAAGGTGTTAGGCACCCCCCGACTTCCGTGAAACACGGTTACCGCGTCTTTTCATTCCCTAAACATGTGTGTGTGTGTGTGTACGATACATTTAATGGTGCTTAAAGTGCTTTATTTGAAAATAGTGTTGTGCTTCGTTGGACCTATATACGAAGGGTTTGATTTATTGAAAAGTCCATTTATAACAAGAATATGAAAGTGAAGTTTTGAAAAGAGGTTTTCAAACCCTTTCGCTCGCATAGGAATTGAAGCCCTTTGATACTTCCATTTTTTTCCATATTCGGCTTATTTTAATTTTATTCTCGAGATGCGAAGCAGCTTCGACTGTAACAAACGAGATTTTATATTTTATTTTAAATATTTATTTGATTAAATAAATATTTGATTTGATTTATTTATTGAGTTGAATAAGTAATTAATGTGATTATGTTGTGTAGTAATTTAATTAAGTGCAATATGTTGATTAAATTGATGTGTAAGTAATTTTGTGTTGTAGCTCTAATTTAATTGAATGAGTAAATTATAATTGTGTAGTAATTTAATTTATGTGACAATTGTATTTAATTAATTGATGTTAGCTTTAATTTAATTAAATTAGAATAGTGAGATTTAATTAAGATAAAGCGTGACATTTAAACTATATAGTAAAAAGAGTTATTAAAATAAATTAAAAGGGTTTAATTCTGTTTTACCAAACAAGGCCCTTAAATCTATCTTAAAGTAGTTTTAGCAAACAAGGCCTTAGTTCCTAAAAATTTATTTTTTGAAAATAAAGGGTTTTTGCCAAACAAGCCTTATGGCTTTTGATTTTCAAAAATATGTAACTGATATGTATTTATTAGAGGGATTAAATATTTTGTCAGGTTATATGTTATGTTATTATATGTGTAATATATGTATATCAGTTTATTTTAAAACTACGTAAGTTAGGGTTAGAATAACAGAGTAGAATATTTGAGAGAAAGAGAGAAGGAAGAGAAGAAAGAAAGAAGAAACTATGTGAAAAGAAAGAGGAATCCTCATCATCTTCTTCTAAAACTAAGGCTAGGCTAAGGTAATCATCTAACATTAAGGTTATGAATTATTGTTCTTCATTGATATTCATAGTTTAGTTCTCTGTAATTTGAGTTTTCATGATATTTGGAATTGGTAGTTGATGATTTGGTTAGATAAGTGTTATATGAATTAGTAGATGTTTATAATTCATTATATGTATGCTATAAACGATTTTCAGAAATCAAAATATTATAAAAACAAGTTTTAAATGAAGAATTTGTGTTCTTATAGAGTTCACATGTTTTGGTTGATTTTTAGAGTAAAAAATTGGTGATTTAATTATGTTTTAATCTGCAAATTGAGAGTTGTTATGATATTACCTTTAAAAACGAAAACAATGCATGTGTTATGGATTGATTTGGTTGAAAATTGAATCCATGGTGAATTATTTAGTTAAATGTATGAGTTTTGGAAAAATAGCAAAATTTGGATTGAAAACCTTTGATTTTGGTTGTTTAGATGGTTTTTGTGGTTGGAGTCATGTTATACATGTATGTTGTTGCATGTATGTGGTTTATATTGTTTGGGTAGCTTTGAATTACTGATTATTAGAGTTTTGGGGAAGAACAGTGCAGTAGAGAGCAGCCTGCAACGTTCCTGTCTGCGTTTCGACGCAGCTGCACCGGCAACAAAGGCAGGAATGGTGCAGCTACGCCTGCTGAGTTTCCTGGGTCAAGCACCAGCACAGCTACGCCGGTGCCAAGGCTTAGAGAAGCGCAGCTGCGCCAGACTCTGAGCAGAGGCAGTTTACTTTAATTGTTTATTCAGTCTTTAAAACCCAATCTGATTTGGTTTAATGATGATGGTTATGTGTTAGACACGTAATAAGTTGCTATAGCATATTCTTAACATGTATTTGACGATTTCAAATTGAAAAGTAAGTAAGTTGTGAAAACTTTAAGTTATTGTTTGATAAAGTCTAGAGATGCAATTAAGTGTTGTATTGCTTTACTAAGACTTGTGATTAGAGTTGTGTATGATGATGGTCAGAACTTGAACTAAGATAACGAGTTCAACTAAGATGGAATTTAACTTGTTAAGTTAATGTTAGTGTAGCTAATCGGCATTACAATTCTAATGGTATGTGTAGGGTATTCGAGAAGCGTGTGTATTAATTGTGTAGCTAACGCACGAGGTAAGTTTCTTAACTCCACTTTTTAATTGAGCAAGTTGTTCTATCCTTTCTTGTTTACGTTTATGCATGTTATCTTACTTGCTATTGTTATCAAATGAGCAAGTACTCTAGTTTCCATATTGAGCAAAATCTTATTGAAGTTCATTATTGAAAATAATGTAACCTTAACTTAATTGTTCAAGCAAGATTTTATTGTATCTTTAAAATGCTTTAAGTTTAATTATAAAGCATTACTATTGAATATGATGTCTATTGTTGTGACTCATAGTTATTTCATAATTCTTTTGTTATCAAATTCTTAAATTATTGTAAATTGATTCAACTACTCCTTAGTTGATGATGGTTGAATAACCTTTGAGCTTATCCAAACCAAACTTTCTTTGGTGCGGACTTGTTAATCAAAACTGAGATGAACAACCCTATTATTAGGGGATTACCATGCGAAAGCGTTAAGATGTTTGTGCACAATACATGGTACGAAGGGCTGATCCCCCTAAGTACGAGTTAAGAGTCCATATAGTCTAACGACTGTTAAAGGTTTAAATAGAAATGTTTATAACCTGGGATATAGTTCAAGGTCTTATGACCCTTCAGATTAATTCTAAATTCTATATTAAATTCTTGATTATCGACGATAGAAATATTATTCAATTCAGTTGAAGCTATTCAGGAATATGTCATCACTATTGATTGTTATTTCCAGTGAGCTTTTGTTTGCTCACTCTTATATTTATATAAGCATTGCAGTCAAAGTTGAGAGAGTTGACGAACCGTCAACTAGCAGAGGAAAAGGCAAGATGAACAAGTGAAGACTTGTTCATATTTGATATATTTTTTATAAGATTAATTTTATTATGTGATGCTTTAATTTTCGCATTGACGTTGTTTAAAGGTTAGAAACCCTGGGAATGTTTTGACAAGGTTGTAACTCTTTTGAAGGAAGATTTTAGTTATCAAGGTTGTAATTTATTTTGCATTCCTTATTTATGGGCAGTAGTTAAGTTTTATTTAGATAGTGAACACCAAATCTTGAGGAAATGAAGTACCTGAATTTGTGAATGTCACATCGATAATATATAATATTATATATATAAGTGTCGGGCTCCTTATGGGCATAAAAGCCATCGAAGTGAGTCTGAGCACCACAACCACAGTTTTCACTATTTCGGGGCCTTAAACCCGTATTATGACACCCCCAAATTCGGGTACTTCATTTTCACATGATTTGGTGTTGACTATCTAAATAAAACATAACTACTGCCCGTAAATAAGGAATGCAAAATAAATTACAACCTTAACCAAATAAAATCTTCCTTTAAAAAGGATTACAACTTTATCAAATCATTCCTAGGTTCCTAACCTTAATAAACATCAAATGCGGAAAATAAAACATCATAACAATTTAAGTCTTATTTATTACAAATCATTTCAAATTTGAACAAGTCTTCACATGTTCATCTTGCCTTTTCCTTCGCTAGTTGACGGTTTGTCAACTTTCTCAACTTTGGCTACAATGGTTATATAAATGCAAGAGTGAGCAAACAAAAGCTCACTGGAAATAACAATCAATAGTGATGACATATATTGAATAACTTTAACTGAATTGAATAATATTTCTATCATCAACAATTAAGAATAGGATTTACAATTTAGAATTCATCTGAGGGTCATAAGACCTTGAACTATGTCCCAGGTTATAAACATTTCTATTTAAACCTTTAACAGTCGTTAGACTATATGGACTCTTAACTCGTACTTAGGGGGATCAACCCTTCGTACCATGTATTGTGCACAAACATTTTAACGTTTTCGCATGGTAATCCCCTATTAGTAGGGTTGCTCATCTCAGTATTAATTAACGAGTCCGCACCAAAGAAAGTTTGGTTTGGATAAGCTCAAAGGGTAATTTAGAGTTCAATTATCATCAACTCAGGAGTAGTTGAACCAATTTACAATAATTAGGAATTCAATAACCAAAGAATTATGAAATAACTTATGCTTTAGAATTAAACTTAAAGCATTTGAAAGATATGATAAGACCTTGCTTGAATAATTAAGTCAAGGCTACATTATTTCAATAAGATACTTGTCCATTGCAGAATAAAAGGACTTGCTCAAATAAAAGTAAAGTTTGAGTTTAGAAAACTTGCTCAACAATGGTAAATTAGGGATAGAATACTTGCATAACTTAAAAGTAAGGTTTAGAAACTTGCTCAACAATAGTAAACATAATCGAGTTAGGGTAAAAAAACTTGCCTCGTGCACAAGCTACAAATTACAATTCTCGTTCCTCAATTAACCCTACATATCATTACATTTGCAATAACAATTAATTCTAAGTCTAATCAATCACGAACATCAGTTTTGAACACATTATTAGACTTTTTGAATAACGGTTTACATAACGTATCTAACTTAAAAGTTAATCACGTGAAATACGTTAATGAATTGTTCTAACATCTCAATGTATGCTTAACTTGTCATCAAGTTCATCACATTAAGTTAGCTTATCGTGTAACGCATAAAAACTACACAAAATACAAAACAAATTTTTGGACAGCAAGGGGGCCCGCTGTGGCGGGGGTATAGCCCTCTGGGGCGGGGGTCCCTGCTGGGGAAAAAGACAGTTCGCGAATTATGCAGGAAAAAACCCAATTTGGCTTATTTTCTCGCACCAAACTCAGAATTTAGTACTTATAATGCATATAAAACTTTTTAAAATCATAACTTTAAGCTTCTATCATGTTTTAATATATATAAACACCACAACACATAATCTAAAACCCTTAATTTTATAATTTTGAAGAAACACCATTGTTAAGTGTTCTTGAAGAAAATAAACACCGTGACTTTGTTTTTAACCCAAATCACATAATTCAAAGCATGTTAATTTCGTTTCTTAACATGTTGTTATAATCAAAATTCAATTCTCATAATCATAGCATAATCAAACACCAATTTTGATATTTAAATAAACCATTTTTCAAACTAATTCACTATAAATTGCTATGAACATGATTTCTTCATGTTCATCATATTTACATGAATTGAACCACATAACCAATCCTATAAATCTTATATAAGCATGTTATAACACAAATTACATGTAGAATTCATGTTTACATTAATTTCATAAACAACTTATAAAGAACTAAACTATGGTGAAACTATAGAAAACAAAAGCTTAAATTAGATTATACCTTTGATTGATAGAAGAGAATATGATGATGATCTTTAGATTTCTCAGAGTTTTTATTTTTGAATTCACAAGCTTACTCCTTTTTCTTCTTTCTTCTTCTCTCTTTTCTTTCTCTGCTTTCTCTCTTCTCTTAGTCTGATAGTCTAATTCTAACTCTAATATTCTAATGTAGTATATCATATACCTATAACAGACATATACATATAATATAAAACATAATAATTGATAAATAGTTAATCTCTCTAATAAATACATATCAGTTATATATTTTTGATAATCAAAAGCCATTAAGGCTTGTTTGGCAAAACCCATTTATTTTCAAAAATAGATTTTTAGGAACTAAGGCCTTGTTCGGTAAAACTACTTTAAAATAGATTTAAGGACCTTGTTTGGTAAAACTACTTTAAAACCCTTTTTAATTTATTCTAGTAACTCTTTTACAACATAGTTTTAAATGTCACACTTTATTTACTTAAATCTCAATATTCCAATTTAATTAATATTCAAGCTAACATTCATTCATTAAATAAAATTGCTACATAAATTACATTGCTACACAATTATAATTTATTTATTAGTAATAATTTCATGTAACAATTTAGTAAATCCCTAATTTAATTATTTCAATTAAATTATTATATCCTCATTACCAAATACCACATAAAATTCATCTATTTTAATCATCTCAATTATATTAGAATTTCACCACAAAATTACTTAAACATTAATTTAATATTAAACATCAATTTAATTAATGTGTTGCACTTAATTAAATTACTCCACAACACAATCACATAAATTATTTATTCAACTCAATAAATAATCAACTAAAATATCTATTTAATTCAATAAATATTTAAACTTAAAATACAAAACTCTCGTTTGTTACAATATTCCCTCCTTAAAAGGATTCTGTCCCTAGAATCACAACAAAAAAAAACTCATTCGTCACATTCTTCCACCCTTAAAAAGATTATGTCCCCAGAATTGATATACAAGAAATTAAACAAATAATTAGGGATAAGTTTTCATCATAACATCTTCGAGTTCTCACGTAGCTTCTTCAGCATTGTGGTTCCTCCACATTACCTTAACAGAAAGTATCACTTTATTTCTAAGTACTTTCTCTTTCCTGTCAACTATCTAAACAGGAACCTCTTCATATGTTAAGTCTTTGTCAAACTGTAAAGGCTCATACTCTATCACATGCTTGTAGTCGTGTTTGTACGGTCGCAACAAAGAAATATGGAATACGTTATAAAAATACTTTAGCTCCGAAGGTAACGCGACCTCGTAGGCTACCTCGCCAACCCTTCGCAGTATCTCAAAAGGTTCAATGAATCGGGGACTCAGTTTCCCCTTCTTGCCGAATTGAATCTTCCCCTTCCAAGGAGATACCTTTAGAAAAATGAAGCTTCCCACTTCAAATTCTCGATTCTGAGGATGATAATCGGCATACTTCTTCTGTCTATCCTGAGAAGCTACCAATCTCGTTCTGATCAACTTCACGATCTCAGCAGTTTGTTGCACCAATTTCGATCCCAACAGTTGTCGTTCACCAACCTCATCCCAGCACAATGGAGTCCTGCATCTTCTGCTGTACAATGCTTCGTAAGGCGGCATGCCAATGCTTGCATGGTAACTATTATTGTAGGCGAACTCCACCAACGGTAGATGATCATCCCATCTTCCTTTGAAGTCCATAACACAATCTCTTAGTATATCCTCTATTGTCTGAATCGTTCTCTCGCTCTGGCCATCAGTTTAGGGATACTATATCGTACTCATCCGTAGTTGCGTTCCCAAGCATTCATGTAATCGTTTCCAGAAATTTGACGTGAAACGCGGATCCCTGTCTGATATAATTAATATCGGAACACCGTGTCTAAAAATAATTTCCTTAACGTACAGCTTCGCCAACTGATCCAAGTTGAATCTAATCTTGATAGGTAAGAAATGCGCTGACTTCGTCAGTCGATCCACTATAACCCATACTGCATCATAGCCCTTCTGAGTCGTTGGAAGACCAACCACAAAATCCATCATGATATGCTCCCATTTTAACTCCGGAATCTCCAGCGGTTATAGTAATCCACTTGGTCTCTGATGTTCTGCTTTGACTTTCTGCCATGTTAGGCACTTTGCAACACATTCAGCCACGTCTCTCTTCATATCCGGCCACCAGAAATGTTGTCTGATATCCTGGTACATCTTCGTACTCCCAAGGTGAATCGAATATATCAAACTGTGATCTTCGCCTAAAATTTCCTCTTTGACTTCCGGTACTGGCGGTACCCAGATTCTCCCTTCAAATCATAGCAGTCCATAATTATCAATCTTGAATTTTATCTCTTCACCATTGGTTATTCTCTTCCAGATCTTCTCACATTTCTCATCATATAGTTGTGCCTCTTTTACTTTGTCCAAAAAAGTTGAACCAGTAGTTACTTAGAACAATTTCTCATCCACCACGTTTGGATACTTAACTTCCAGCTCCAACTTAGCCATCTCATTTACCAACTGTTCCTGAGCAGTTAGCAACATTAACTTCTCACGACCCTTTCTGCTTAAGGCGTCGGCAATGACGTTATCTTTACCCGGATGGTATAGAATTTCACAATTGTAGTCCTTGATAAGCTCCAACCATCTCCTTTGGTGCATATTCAAATATTTCTGTGTAAAAATGTACTTCAGACTCTTATGATCTGTGTATATCTCACACTTTTCTCCATATAGGTAACGTCTCCATATCTTCAAAGCAAACACTACTGCCGCTAATTCCAAGTCATGGGTCGGATACCCTTTCTCATAATCCTTCAACTGACGTGATGCATAAGCAATGACATTATCGTTCTGCATCAGCACACAGCCTAATCCCTTCTTTGAAGCATCACTGTATACAACAAAATTTCCTGTACTATCAGGCAATAACAACACAAGAGCAGTACTCAACCTCTTCTTCAGTTCTTGAAAACTCTCCTCACACTTTTTCGTCCAAACGAACTTTACCGTCTTTCGAGTCAAATTCGTCAACGGAGTTGCTATTTTGGAAAAGTCCTGAATAAATCTTCTGTAGTGACCTACCAAACCAAGAAACTCCTCACTTTTGACGGTGTCTTCGGCTGATCCCAATTCATTACAGCGTCAACCTTCGATGAATCTAGTAAAATCCCATCTTTGTCAATCACGTGGCCAAGAAATTGCACACGTTCTAACCAGAATTCACACTTCAAGAATTTTTCATACAACTTCTCCCGTCTTAGTGACTCCAACATCAGCCTCAAATGTTCATTGTGTTCTTCCTTAGTTTTGGAATAGACCAAAATGTCGTCTATGAACACCACTACGAACTTGTCCAGAAATGGCTTAAACACCTTATTCATTAAGTCTATAAATGTTGTTGGTACATTCGTTAGACCAAATGACATCACCAAGAACTCGTAATGTCCATACCGAGTTCTAAATGCGTCTTCGGTACATCCTCTCTTCTTACCTTCAACTGATGATACCCACTTCTCAAATCTATTTTCGAGCAGTATCTAACACCCTTCAGTTGATCAAACAAGTCATCAATTCTAGGTAAAGGATACTTATTCTTGATCGTGACTTTGTTCAACTCCCTATAATCAATGCAAAGTCGCATCGATCCATCCTTCTTCACGAACAATATCGGTGCTCCCCACGGTGATACGCTCGGCTAAATGTACTTCTTGTCCAGCAATTCTTGCTGTGGAACCATCAACTCCTTCATCTCGATCGGAGCCATTTTGTACGGGGCTTTCGATATCGGAGCAATCCCCGGTGCTAAGTCAATCACGAACTCTATCTCTCTATCCGGCGAAAGTCCTGGAAAATCGCTCAGAAACACGCCCACAAATTCCTTAACCACTGATATCTCTTCCATCTTTGGACTCTCCTTACGAGTATCCACTATGTAGGCTAAATACCCTACACAGCCTTGCTTCAATAACTTCTTGGCCTACATAATTATCAATTAACTCGCTTGCCTAAGCGACTTGCTGCCATAAAACACTACCTTCAATGGAGTCGTAGGGTTTACAGACTTCTTCTGGCAATCAATTACCACCCCATGGTTGAACAACCAATCCATACCCAATATAACATCGAATTCCCCAAGTTTAATTGGAATCAAATCTACCATCAATTCATGACCCTTAATGTTCTATCTACAGTCCTTGTGTACAAACCTAACATGAATAACCTCCCTATTTGCAATCTCTATGTTCAAGGGGTAAACTCATTCCTCTTTAGGTAAGTCTAATGTCTTAGCAAAGTCATCAGATATGAATGAACAAGTAGCACCCGAATCAAATAATACATAAGCATTAATACTATTGACCAAAATAATACCTGACACTACATCCTTTGACTGCACAACATCCTGCACGGTCATGTTGAATTTTTTGGCAGTGGGTCGGCTCGCCTGCTGTGGTCCAGTGATAGCCAATGTGCTGCCGCTGCCATTTCCTCTCCCTCTTGTCGACCCTCCAGCTGGCTTCTTTGGGAAATCCCGAGCCATATGATCCTTGGACTTGCATGTGAAGCACGCTCCCTTCTTCAAGTTAGGAAAATTTGGGGCAATATGGCCTTCTTGACCACAGTTGAAGCATACTCGCCTTCCCCTAAAACATACACCAGAGTGATTCTTCCCCCATGTAGCACATGCTTTGATTCTTCTCTTCTGCTGACTTCCCTGTTGACTCCCAGCAGATGAATTGTCGTTCCATATCCTTTTCTGGTTAGTACCACTACCACCAGCCTTATTCTCTGCCTCACTCTTCTTCTTCTTCAGGTCATGGTTATACCTGGTCAAGGCATCGCTTCCACCTTCCGCGATGATCGCCTTTTCCAACACTGCAGCAAACGTATTCAGCTGGAATATGGAGACCTTACTATATAACCAGGGCTTCAATCCCTGCTCAAATCTTCTTTCTTTTCTCTAGTTAGTACTGACCTGGTAAGTTGCAAATCTTGCCAGCTCATTGAATTTTACTGCGTACTCTGGCATCATCATCGCTCCCTGTTTCAGCTCTAGAAACTGAACCTCAATCTGGTTTTGTGAGCTTACTGGAAAGTACATTTCAAAGAACATCACTTTGAAGCGGTCCCATGCTATCACACCTTCTCCTCCCCAAGTCTTGTTAGCCTGCCACCAGTAGCTAGCTTCCGATTTCAGCATAAATGTCGCGAAAGCCGTCTTCTGATCATTGTTAATTCTGGCCACATCAAAGACCTTTTCCATCTCCATCACCCACGTCTGGGCCTCTATCGGGTTCACAGATCCCTGGAATTCTGGCGGTCCTACCGATTTTAATTCTTTAAACATTACGGCTTAAACTTGCGACTAATTCGCAAGCGCCCCCATCAGTAGGTTCACCAGTTGCTGAACTGGATTAGAATTCGCCTCATCATTGTTGTTGTTGTTTATAGAACCCTATTGTGGTTGTCATACTGTTCTTATTCTAGGAGGCATCTTTCTATTAAAACATACTCTTATTAGATCCCTTACTCATCCCTTAAATATTCAAGTTCCAACTTAAACATTTAAAATAAATCCATTCACACTTGAACACATAGCACGCCATTAAACTTCGTTATTTATTTATTCATAGTTTTAAAACATAGAATCGATAGCATCTCTGCTATTTACATAATCTTTTCTGAATTGAACAAGTTACAAGATAACCTCATCATCTTATTCCATTATTATCTCAAATTCTGGGATTTACATTTATTTATTATATAAGGGAACACATAGTATATTACTCTACTATCTAGGCATGTTAAGACGTCGCACAGCTTCACCACGTTCTTCTTCCATCACCAGAAACACTGTTCTGTGATCCACCATATACCACGGTAAATCCTTGAACTGAGCTAGGTAATAAAAGACATGATCCTGGGCCCTATCTATCGCCAAATGAAACGCATTCCTTCATCTTGGCCTTCTTCGCTTGAACCTCATCTTCAGCTCGATCTGCACGCAGAGTAGCCTTCAAACACACATCCTCTGCTCTGGCACGCTTCGCTGACTCCTCTTTAATGTCGTTCTTCAATTTTACTAGCTCAGCAAGTGCATCATCCTTTTCACTCTCCACGTGAACTAGATCCCACTTCACGTTTCCAAGCTGATCGTCCAGTTCTTGAATCGTTTCCTCCTTCAGCTGTATAGTAGTCTGGCTCACATCCACCAGCTCCTCTAACTCTCCCACTCTACCCTGCAGCTCAATGTTACGGTCGTATACTTTCTCGTACATCATAGCGCTGATAGATTTAGGTGGAAATTCCTATTCAGGATCCTCCTCTTCCTCTGACTCATCCTCGTCATCTCGGTCAAAGACTGGCTCATGCTCCTGACCCACTACGGTGATCAATGGAGATGGCTCTCTCTAAACCAACTGCTCCTAGACAGCATGGATGTCGCGGGGCTCCTCATCCCTAGGCATCTTGGGTAACTCCTCCTTAGCCTGACTGGACTCTCTAACAATAGTCATCCTGACAACAAAATTTTAAAGTTTAATTATTATGTGTTACCGATCGATACTCTTCGAGTACATAAACGTAAACACATAACACATAAGGTAGTTTATTATCTTGACTATCACCACTATCTTTTCGATCTCCTATAAGGCTACTACCTAAGGTTTTCCCATCTAAGGTTTATAACCTAAAGCTTTGATACCAACTTGTGACACCCCCAAATCCGGGTACTTCATTTTCACAGGATTTGGTGTTCACTATCTAAATAAAACATAACTACTGCCCGTAAATAAGGAATGCAAAATAAATTACAACCTTAACCAAATAAAATCTTCCTTTAAAAAGGATTACAACTTTATCAAATCGTTTCCAGGTTCCTAACCTTAATAAACATCAAAAACGGAAAATAAAACATCATAACAATTAAAGTCTTATTACAAATCATTTCAAATTTGAACAAGTCTTCACTTGTTCATTTTGCCTTTTCCTTTGTTAGTTGACAGTTCGTCAACTTTCTCAACTTTGGCTGCAATGGTTATATAAATGTAAGAGTGAGCAAACAAAAGCTCACTGGAAATAACAATCAATAGTGATGACATATATTGAATAACTTTAACTAAATTAAATAATATTTCTATCATCAACAATTAAAAATAGGATTTAGAATTTAGAATTCATCTGAGGGTTATAAAACCTTGAACTATATCCCAGGTTATAAACATTTATATTTAAACCTTTAACAGTCGTTAGACTATATGGACTCTTAACTCGTACGTAGGGGGATCAGCCCTTTGTACCATGTATTGTGCACAAACATCTTAACGCTTTCGCATGGTAATCCCCTATTAATAGGGTTGTTCATCTCAGTATTAATTAACGAGTCCGCACCAAATAAAGTTTGGTTTGGATAAGCTCAAAGGGTAATTTAGAGTTTAACTATCATCAACTCAGGAGTAGTTGAATTAACTTACAATAATTAAGAATTCAATAACCAAAGAATTATGAAATAACTTATGCTTTAAAATTAAACTTAAAGCATTTGAAAGATACGATAAGACCTTGCTTGAACAATTAAGTCAAGGCTACATTATTTAAAAAAGATACTTGTCCATTGTAGAATAAAATGACTTGCTCAAATAGAAGTAAAGTTTGAGTTTAGAACACTTGCTCAACAATAGTAAATTAGGGATAGAATACTTGCGTAATGTAAAAGTAAGGTTTAGAAACTTGCTCAACAATAGTAAATATAATCGAGTTAGGGTAAGAAAACTTGCCTCGTGCACAAGCTACAAATTACAATTCTCGTTCCTCAATTAACCCTACATATCATTACATTTGCAATAACAATTAATTCTAAGTCTGATCAATCAGGAACATCAGTTTTGAACACATTATTAGACTTTTTGAATAACGGTTTACATAACGTATCTAACTTAAAAGTTAATCACGTGAAATACGTTAATGAATTGTTCTAACATCTCAATGTATGCTTAACTTGTCATCAAGTTCATCACATTAAGTTAGCTTGTCGTGTAACGCATAAAAACTACACAAAATACAAAACAAATTTTTGGACAGGAAGGGGGCCCGCTGGGGCGGGGGTATAGCCCTCTGGGGCGAGGGTCCCTGCTGGGGAAAAAGACAGTTCGCGAATTATGCAGGAAAAAACCCAATTTGGCTTATTTTCTCGCACCAAACTCAGAATTTAGTACTTATAATGCATATAAAACTGTTTAAAATCATAACTTTAAGCTTCTAACATGTTTTAATATATATAAACACCACAACACATAATCTAAAACTCTTAATTTATAATTTTGAAGAAAACACCATTGTTAAGTGTTCTTGAAGAAAATAAACACTGTGACTTTGTTTTTAATCCAAATCACATAATTCAAATCATGTTAATTTCGTTTCTTAACATATTATTATAATCTAAATTCAATTCTCATAATCATAGCATAATCAAACATCAATTTTGATATTTAAAGAAACCATTTTTCAAACTAATTCACTATAAATTGCTATGAACATGATTTATTCATGTTTATCATATTTACATGAATTGAACCACATAATCAATCATATAAATCATATATAAGCATGTTATAACACAAATTACATATAGAATTTATGTTTACATCAATTTCATAAACAACTCACATACAGAAAACTAAACTATAATGAAACTACAAAAAACAAAAGCATAAATTAGATTATACCTTTGATTGATAGAAGAAGAATATGTTGATGATCTTTAGATTTCTCAGAGTTTTTCTTTTTGAATTCACAAGCACTCCTTCTTCTTCTCTCTTTTCTTTCTCTGGTTTCTCTCTTCTCTTAGTCTGATAGTCTAATTCTAACTCTAATATTCTAACGTAGTATATCATATACCTATAACTGACATATACATATAATATAAAACATAATAACTGATAAATAGTTAATCTCTCTAATAAATACATATCAGTTATATATTTTTGAAAATCAAAAGCCACTAAGGCTTGTTTGGCAAAACCCATTTATTTTCAAAAATAGATTTTTAGGAACTAAGGCCTTGTTTGGTAAAACTACTTTAAAATAGATTTAAGGGCCTTGTTTGGTAAAACTACTTTAAAACCCTTTTTAATTTATTCTAATAACTCTTTTACTACATACTTATAAATGTTACACTTTATTTACTTAAATCTCAATATTCCAATTTAATTAATATTAAAGCTAACATCCACTCATTAAATAAAATTGCCACATAAATTACATTGCTGCACAATTATAATTTACTTATTAATCATAATTCCATGTAACACTTTAGTAAATCCCTAATTTAATTTTTTCAATTAAATTATTATATCCTCATTACCAAATACCACATAAAATTCATCTAATTTAATCATCTCAATTAAATTAGAATTTCACCACAAATTTACTTAAGCATCAATTTAATTAATGTATTGCACTTAATTAAATTACTCCACAACACAATCACATAAATTATTTATTCAACTCAATAAATAATCAACTAAAATATCTATTTAATTCAATAAATATTTAAACTTAAAATATAAATATCTCGTTTATTTCAATCTTCCCTCCTTAAAAGGATTTTGTCCTCAGAATCACAACTAAAAAAAACTCATTCGTCACACGTATAACCGTTTTAAGGCCCTAGATTTACAAGTACAATGATTTGCAAGCTAGATGTACAATTTAAAAGGCCCATCATGGAAACTTGATCTAGATCTATTGATTGGATCGTAGATCCTGTAACTTCTAGGCTCACATGATATCAAATAAACAGCCTGCATAATGAATATATTGAAATAAGATATATATATATATATATATATATATATATATATATATATACACGGAATCGCTAGACGAAGGATTCATCAGTTAAATCATCGTTAACGAGTAATCCAAAGCTTCCAGTTTCCCTTAGATACAGATCTAGGGTCACACAGTCACTAAATATTTATAAAAACTAGAAAGAAAACTAGATCTATATAGATCTTAGTCATTCTCGCTTCCAGGTTCAAGTTTTTCAACTTTTGAACTGGTTAAAAGCTAGATCTGGCTAGATATAGTACAGATCTAGTCAATAAAGCTTAAATGTTAACTATTTACAAAAAATAAACGGTTAAAAAGTCAAATATGACGAATATAAGCTATTAACTATATATATAGCACTTATATACGTATTAGAGTAAGCGAAGAAGACAGATCTGGCGAAATCTTACAGTATTTCGCAAGAATGGCTATCGAACGGCTTCTGGCACCTCAAAACTCATTTCCCACTAGTTAAAATTTGATATGTTGTAGTATAAATGTATATGAGTGTTTACAAAGAAGTTTTACAAAAATTGGAGTAAGATAGAAGCTCAGTTTAGCTCTCATAGCCTCTTTTTCTCTCGCCTCAGCCCTCTTCTTCTCTAATCTTCTCTTGAAAGCCAAAGGGAGGAGGCCATATATATAGACCCGGCCTATCGCGACTCTACCTGCGGCAGCCGCAGGTAGAGCTGCGGCTGGGCCTGGTGGGTCCTGCTATCTTGAAGTATGTGCACTCCAACCAACGCGCAGTCTATTTGAACCTTCATAACTTGCAATCCGAGAATCCGATGAAGGCATGTCATAACTTTTTAGAAAGCTCTTTCTGAGAGCTACGCAGTGACATGGGGCTTAAGCGTTTCCTAATTCGGGAAGATGGGTCCATGACCAGATCTTCAAGTCTTTGCAGTCAGCCCGTTGAGCTGTCTGACGCAGTTTCACTCGGGATTGCTGTGATGGTTCTATATGACCTTATTCATAGTAATTTGATTCGTATTGATGTTGGGTTGACAAAATTACCCTTTTGCTCTTTTAGATTGGTTTGCAGGCTTGAGGCAGCTGCAGCTGTCTTCCCTTAGGGTTATCTCCGGGGTTTGACTTCTGTTAACTTCTGTCTATCCTCAGGGTTGTCTCTGAGGTTGATTTGATGTTTCTCAGGGCTATCTCCGGAGGTCTGATTTGATGTTTCCCGGGGCTGTCTCTGGAGGTCTGGTTTGATGTTTCCCGAGACTGTCTCTAGGGGTCTAATTTGATGTTTTTCGGGGCTGTCTCCGAGGGTCTGGTTTGATGTTTCTCGGTGTTGTCTCTAGAAGATAAAATATAATTTTGCCCTCCTGCATGGTTAGTAATAGGAATGCAAAATTTTGAGTTTCTACAGATGTGGTAGTTTAGAATGAAGATAACCCTTCAGATATTATAGTCCTGGTTTATGTTGAGTACCAAAGTAGACCTCCTGCTTGTCCTTCTTGCAAGGTCTTTGGGAATTTCCCTTTAAAATCTCCAAAATATTCTTATAAATGGATTTCAAAGGTAATGCCTTCAACTGTCCCAGCCCGCTGCTAATGCTCAGCCATCTGCTAATATTGATGGATCTCCCAATCAAAAGCCAAGATCTAATTTACTTGGGAAGGACCCTGATGTCAGTAATGAATGGGTCACAGTTTCTAGAGGTGCAAAATCTAGGATAGACCCTTCTATTCCTATCCCTATTATGGCTACTTCTAATGCTTTTTCCCTATACAAATTTTATGAAATTAGTATGCACACAAGCCAATCATATTTGATATGATAAAGCATATACTTTGAAACAATCTTATTCATTTATTAATAAAAGAATTATTTATTTAAAGACATTTATATTATCTACATGGTGTTGTTTTTTTAATAAGTGATAAACACATAGTTTTAAGCAATACTTTTAGAATTATGATGATGATCATGCTAATGAGATCTAAATTCTTAGACAGCTTAAAACTAAAATAGTTTTCAATCGTTGAATTACTAAATAGGGGATTAATTAATCCGTATAGATTGGTACATACGTTGTTTGCTCATTGGATGAGGATGATTGATCTCATGATCATTTGCGTGGAGACACTAAAGCTGTGACATCCCGGATTTTTAAGAATTTATAAATGAGAATTTAATAAATAAAATTCTTATTATTTGATGTTTTGAGTTTGAGTATGTGTATACGTGTCATATATTGTAAAATATGTGAATTGATGTGAAGAGGATTTTAAATATTAACTTTAATATTTATTGAATTAAAATAAATATTTTAATTAAATTATTTATTGAGTTAAATAAATAATTATGTGATTAATATAGAGTAATGTAATTAAGTGTATTATATTAATTAAATAATTATTTAATATTTAATTTAATTAATATGTAATAATTTTATGTTATAGTTCTAATTTAATTGAGATAATTAAATTAGAAGTAGTGATGTGGTAATTGTTACATGAAGTTATAATTTACGAGTAATTATAATGTGATAATTTTATGTGATTAATTGATGTTAAACTTTTAATTAATTAAATTAATGTTCATATTTAATTAATTAAAGGATAACATTAAAAAGATGTGTTAAAGGATTTATTAAAATAATAAAAAGAGTTTTTAAAATCGTTTTCCCAAACAAGGCCCTTACTTTTGTTTTAAATCTGTTTTGCCAAACGGGGCCTTAACTATTTAAAAACCCGTTTTAAAAATAAATTATTTTGCCAAACAAGCCTTAGGGCTTTTTAAATTCCAATTATGTAACCTATGTATTAAGTACAATTATTATGGTAATTATGTGTTATAAGTTATAAGTTATAAACTCTATATTTATGTTTATACTTATAATTTATGTATATTATATTACATATACATACGTTAGTTTAGAAGTTAGAAGAGTTAGAGAAAATAGTCAGTGTTAACAAAGAAGAGAAAAATACAAAGAGAAAACACTGTGATTTTTATAAAGAAAATTGAGAGGAGTTTGGTGATTCTGAGAATTAAAAGGGGGATTATCAGAGCTATTCTCACCATCTAACGAAGCTTAATCAAGGATTGAAGGTAGTAATTCACCTCTTGTTCTTAGTTTTCCTTGTAATTCGAGTTTCATAGATAATTGAAATTATAATTGATGATTTGGTTAATTACAGGACATATGAATTGATAGATGTTGTAATCCATTAATTCGAATGCTATAAGCGATTTTCAGAAATCAAAGTATTATAAAAATAAGGTTTTTCATGAAGAAATTGTGGTCTTATGAGTTTTCCTATATTGATTGATTTTAGAATAAAAATTGATGATGTAGTATGTATTAATATGCAAAATTAAAAGATGTTCATGATACTATCTTCAATAACAAAAATAATGCATCTATTATGAATGGAATCGGTTGAGAATTAAAATTTTGGTGAATTATTTTGTTAAAAGTATAAGTTTTATGAAAATAACAATTTACAATGAACTAACTTGAAAAATAGTTTCTTAAATATCAAAATTAGTGTTTGGTTGTGATATGTTATGTAAATTGATCATAAATTATAATAATATATCAAGAAACGAACAAAACATGATTTGAATCATGTGATTTGGGTTAAAAACGAACTCACAGTGTTAATTTTCGTTAAGAACGCTTAAGAATGTCATTTTCTTCAAAAATCATGAAACTTAGGTGCTTTGATTATGTGTTGTGGTGGTTTTGTATGTTAAAATCATGTTAAAAGTGTAGGATTTTGTTTTTATAAAGTTTCATGTACATTGTGTTAGTTAAAATCGGACTTTGGTACGAAGAAATAAGCCAAATTGGCTTATTTCTCTGCACAGTTCGCGAGCCGGGAACCCACCAGCAGTGGACCCCGCCCCAAAGGGGTTTTTGGCCTTGGAACATCCGCCCCAACGGGGCTACAAGCTGTCCGGATTGTTTAAGTAGTGTAATACAAAACTGCTTTGACCTCCTGTAGGAAAACGGCCATAACTTTTTCATACAAACTCCGATTGAGGAGATTCAAGATGCTCCGGAACGAGCACGAGTAGACCTACAACTTTTGTTCTTTAAATGTTTTTATTTGAGGCCGTTAGCAGGGGTCAAAATGGTCATCTTTATAACTGATGCGTATTCAGAGGCAATCGGAGGTCGTCGGACATGCACATACGCAAGTATAATGCTGTCGACGATAGTAGATGTTGTTTTAAGTTATAAAACATGAATATTAGTAAATATAATGATGCTTAACATTAATAAATGATGTATTAGATAAGTTATGTAAGCACACTAACCATACACAAGAGAGACGATTCGGGCGTGTGACGAATGAACGTCGAAACGCTGTGACAAGTGTTAACGAACGTAAAAAGTGTTTTAAGTCAAATGAAATGAACATTATAAGATATGAAATGAGGTTAATATAAAACCCATAAGTAGTCCAAGCAAGACTTAAACACTTGAATGAATTTCGAATATTACTAAAAAGAAATATAGTGAGATATAAGTCGAAAGTTAACACAATCTAATTGAACATTGTGTATTAATTAACAGGAAGGATTATGAGATGTAGAGTAGAGTTTACATTACAACTACTATGCGTTGCTATGTGACTAATAGTTGATGTGCATGATTATATAATTGTGTAGGGCACGTGAAGTGTAGATAGCTGTAAGCTGTTAATCTGTTATTGGTAAACAACGATCAAGGCAAGTCTTTCAGTTCCTATTTTCTACGTGAACTTGATGATGAACTATTTTCAATTGTTTTGCAAAGAGCATGATATGTTATATATGTTGCAAGCATACAATGTTAAAGTCAATTTATGACTACATTGATTGATTAAAGAATGTTGATTGAGTAAGGAACTCAATCTTTATATTTGTTATGTGAATTAAAACATGTATGCCATGTTACTTTGATGATTATGAGATGTATGTTGAGCATGTTATTATGTGCTATGTGATACATGAAAACTGTTAGGTCTTGCTGAGCTGTCGAGCTCACTCTTGCAAATAACCACTTTTGCAGGTCAAGGATGCAAGGTAATGATGCATGCTAATTGAATGTTAAGATCAATAGCGGTGCAAGAAATTATTTATTCTAGATGAGTAATATGTTTGTTTTGGATGTATTATACTTGTTAAAGTGGTAAAGTTGAGATATCCGATGTATAGTGGATATTGCTTGTGATGTAATACTTTGTATAGTAACTTAGAGGAAGCGATTCATGTAATAGAATTGAATCAAATATTTGTAATGTAAAGGTTGCGATTTAGGGCAATAAAGAAAGATTGTATAAAAGTTTTAAATATTATGCATTTTTAGTGATTTTAATATCGAATAATGATGTGAAGATAGAATAAAGTTGTATTGTTAACGATCGAGAATGAGAATTATATTGTATGAATTTTGGGGTCGTTACAAAAGCAAGTATGCAAGTGCTTATTGGAAAATAAGTTCATTAAACGTAACTCGCTAAGGAATACCTATTGGAATTTTACTTGCATGTCAATAGGAATTCCTTAAGTGATAGTAGTACTAGTGTTCCTTAGACTTGAGATCATCATAGTATCTTGTGTATGATGAATTATACTTTGACATGCCCCTTAAGACCCTTAGGGTATATCAAAGGGTATACTTGGGTGTAATAAGTTATATATAGAGATAATGAATGATCAATAAAGAATCTACCGCTTCTAGTAAAAGGAGATAATGTCCTATGTGATTCGATAAATGACAACCCAGGAATCCTTGGCCAATGTGGAATGAAATTATAAAGGAGTATCTAATTTGTATTATTTGGAGTTGTGCATTTGAGAATCAAAATACATATAATTAAATAAAATAAGACTTAACAGTAATTTCATGTTTTATATTTAGTTGGGACATTGTATGGTAGAATGATTGAATTGTACGGTAATTATCTACTCAAAGGTTCTTTTATGATAAATGTGAAAATCTATATTATCTGAAAAGTCGTTGAGCGCTAAGGGGGCTTACTCTTATTATAGAATAAATATTATTTATTTAAATGAATCAAATAGTTTAATTTATTTAATTAATAGTTTAATGGCGAACCTAAAGGGTCACACCATAAAAGAAAAATATTTATTTAAGAAGTAAATGACATAATCGTAATAATAAGTTAAGTGTATTTAATTTAATCTATGGTAATAGAATAAATTAAATAGCTTAATATTTATTATTTAATATTTTGAAAAAATTAATAAGAGGAGTCTTATTATTATTATTGCTATTATTATTATTATTATTTAATTTCTAAAAGAGTTTGAGAATTAATTAATAAGAGTACTCTCATAATTCCTAATTGGATTAGGAATGGAATTAACTAAAAGATTTCAATTAATTAATACAAAAACCTAATTCCAAATGGTTTGTCTGCACCTATAAATAAGATAGACTTATTATAGATTAGGGTTACACTTAACACATAATTTCAAGAGTTGGGAGAGTACTATATTCTATAGAGATAGAAACTAGGGTTTTGCCAAACACCCATCTTCTTGAATATTTGTTCTTCCTTAGTGGATCACCTCTAGAGGCCAAACACTTGGGTGGCTAACGTTGATCAAAGGAAGGAATCAAAGTCGATGGATTCAAGTTGAACGTGAAAAGGAATTGGAAGTGAACTTGTACCTAAGGAAGCTAGTTTCTACAAGGGTATGAATTTGATCTCCATCTCTTTTTCTATTGAATTGATAATTAAGCACAAAGCATGATCATGGTGAGAGTTTGTATAAAAATTTTAAATTCTTATTTCATCGCATTTTCGCCTTTATTATGTAATTAGATTGCATGTATGCGTAATATATAATCCCAACGTGGTATCAAAACCAAACTTTGTGCTAAATATCTATTTTCATGATTCCATGTATGAATTGGTATGGATTGGATAGAATTTTCTGGGCAAAACAAAAATTTTCTGGATCTGCTACGCGGCGCAGCTGTGCCGTTTCCCAGTTCATTCTGGGCACGGCCGCGCCTATCCCCAGAAAAACGTTCTCTGGCGTTACAGCGCAGCCATGCCACACCCCAAGAATTGAAATTTTTCTGTTTTTCAATTAACATAAATGGTTTATTTAATTGATAAAATTTTATAATAAAGATATTATTTTATCTGAAAAATGATTTCAGATTACTAAAAATTAAAGGAGTTTAATTTGGATTTGGTTTTTGATTAAAATAAAAGAGTTTATTTTGTTTAAAAACTAAATATTAGCAAACTTTTACCCATTAAATTGATATCGATGCATATATGGAATGAATTTATTATTCATGAGATGAATGTTATTTATTAATGCATATGTTGATATGTTTGACAATAAATGGGATTGATTATGAACTACTGACCAATGTGATTGGATTTTATTTTAGTTGGATGCATGAATCTTCGGCTAACCCTAAGAAACTTCTCACCTCTGTTGGCGTCTTCGATTGCTCCCAATTACTCACCACCTCCACCTTCGCAGGATCTATTGAAATTCCATGTTTGTCTATCACATGTCCTAAAATTTGGACCTTCTCCATCCAAAATTCACACTTCAAAATTTTTGCGTACATCTTCTCCCTTCTCAACGCTTCTAATACCTTCTTCAGATGTTCGGCATGCTCTTCCTTGGTCTTCGAATAAATCAAAATATCGTCGATAAAAACTACGACAAACTTAGCCAAATATGGTTGGAAAACTTGGTTCATCAAATCCATAAATGTCGTTGGAGCGTTAGTCAAACCAAATAACATCACCAAAAATTCGTAATGTCCGTAGCGAGTTCAGAATTCCGTCTTCGGTATGTCCTCTTTTCGTACTTTCAACCGATGGTAACCCGTCTTCAGATCTATCTTTGAAAATCACTTTGCTCCCTTCAATTAATCGAAAAGGTCGTCAATTCTCGGTAATGGGTATCTATTCTTAATCATTACTTTGTTCAACTCTTCATAGTAGATACAAAGCCTCATCGATCCATCCTTCTTCTTGACAAACAACACTAGTGCTCCCCAGGGAGACACACTCGGCTGAATATATCCCTTATCTAGCAATTTTTGTAGTTGTATAATCAATTTCGTCATTTTCACTGGCGCCATACGGTATGGGGCTTTTGAAATTGGTGTTGTTCCCAATACTAAGTCTATTACGAATTTGATTTCTCTGTCTGGTGGAAGGCCAGGCCGATCATCTGGAAACACGTCTTTAAAATCTCTCACTACCGACATATTCTTCAATTCTATTCCCTTTTTATAAGTATCCACAATATAGGCTAAATAACCTACACATTCTGTGGCGCCCCCAAATTCAGATACTTGTACCTCGAATTCGGTGCTTTACGTTCTAATTCTAGTAACATAACAAATCTCACACAACGGAATAATAAAATAATTTACATTGATGTAATATAAATATCCTTGACCGAGTCTCGTAACCGTTACTAAGACATTACATAATAAGGTCCATAATACAACTTAATACATAAACCTTTATCAAGTCTTAATACATAATCTAAGATAAATTTAATACAACATCATAATAAGTTTATTCTTATAGAGGAACAAAGTTAAGTCGTAGCCTTACCCTTCTCCTTATCATTTCCTGATGGTCCACCCTGCTCTGCTTTAACTGAAATATTTAAGGGAAGCAAGAATGAGCAACAAATTTGCCCATCAAGTAATATAGCAATAAGGGTGAAGAGTTATAAAGTTCAAAATCTCAAGGGCATAACAGTAAATGATAGTTCAAGAATAACAATAAGTATCAATTATTTTAGATAAGAGTTGCTATGGGCTGAAAGATATCATCGAGATTCAAAGATTTAATCATTTCAAAGTTCAAAAAGAATGAACACTGAGTAGTTATTATAGACTAAGAACTCCTGTTAGGATTAATAATATTATATTAAAAATCCAATATAAACAAGTATAACAGGTGATCAGCCTAATGTACCCTATGTTATGCATAATATTTAAACATGCTAGTATGTGCGCACGTCGGTTCCCCGATAATTATATAATTTCTCCTTCAATGAGGGTTGTTCAACTCAGTAGATTTATAAGAGTCCGCACCAAGACAATTGATTTGGATAGCTTTCTAACTCAAGATATTAGTCTAGCCGAGTCAAATGGCTTAAACAACTTTTACAATGCATTTAGGAACAATAAGTTCAATGCTTGCAACAAAGTTAAGATATTGAATTAGTAATAGATATTTGATAGTTGTGACTATGATCGATGTAGCAACAATTCGGATTTACACAATATGTAAAGTTTAGGGAACTTGCATAATAAAGAGAAAGGTTTGAATACTTGCCTTAAGCGTCAATTACCACTTATAGCTTATTACCACCTCAATGAAATATATTATGATATTTACGTCCGTATAGGTATACATTAGTCACACATACTTGACATATATATCAACATACATTTATCACACATATGTCTATCCATATATTCGATACATATTTAAAACTCATAGATGTATAATCCACATTGTTCTTACTTTCGAAAACCTTAGAAACACTTTGGCAAATCTTAGTTCCATATACTCATCTTGTGTTTGTATACTTAAAATATTACTTAATTCACACATTATAGCTCAAGTTATTCACACATACATGTTAAGGAACTTTTAAACTAGGTTTGGTCTTTTCTATTTACTTTCAACAACTTCTAGTTTTATTCGTAAAATTTCTATTTTACAAGTTAAGAGGGCTCGTGACGTCAAGGACTAACCATATTACTCATTAACCCACATAATAATGCTAAACAACTTTTACTATGCATGCTTGCATGTATTTGATTCATTTACACGTAACTAGTGTAGTTCTCTACTTAGAAACTCATTTTAACTCATGCGTGAGTAGTTTATATCGTGTCTAACTAGATGAGTGAACGTGTTTGTCATATCTAGAGGCATAAAGTGTGACATCCCAGATTTTTAGAATTTATAAATGAGAATTTAATAAATAAAATTCTTATTATCTGATATTTTGAGTTTGAGTGTGTGAATACGTGTCATATATTGTGAAATATGTGAATTGATGTGAAGAGAATTTAAATATTAATTTTAATATATATTGATTAAATAAATATTTTAATTGAATTATTTATTGAGTTAAATAAATAATTACATGATTATTATAGAGTAAGGTAATTAAGTGTAGTATATTAATTAAATGGGTATTTAGTATTTGATTTAATTGATATAATGATTTTGTGTTATAGTTCTAATTTAATTGAGATAATTAAATTAGATGAGTAAGGTGATGAGTGTTACATGCAATTATAATTAGCAAGTAATTATAATTATGTGTTAATTTTATGTGCTTAATTGATGTTAGACTTTTAATTAATTAAATTAGAATGTTAAGATTTAATTAATTAAAGGATAACATTAAGAATATGTGTTAAAGGATTTATGAAAAGAATAAAAAGAGTTTTTTTAAAAAATCATTTTCCCAAACAAGGCCCTTGCACCATTTTTAAGTCCGTTTTGCCAAACGGGACCTTAACTATTTAAAAACTTATTTTTTAAAAAAAATAACTTGTTTTGCCAAACAAGCCTTATGGCTTTTTAAATTCTAATTGTAACTTATATATTAATGGTACTTATTATATTTAATATATGTCATTATGTAGTGGAAATTATATGTATTAAATATATGTATATTATATTATATGTATATTACGTTAGATTAAAACAAGAGTTAGAAAAACAAAGTTAGTTTGCTAAAGAGAAAAAGAAAGAGCAGAGAAGAATTAGAAAAGAAGAGAAGGAAAGAAAAGAAGAACGTAAGAGAATAATCATCTTCTTCTTCAAACATCTAAGCAGAAAGGATATGTTTTAATTCCCTTATGTTTTTATATGTTTTCTGTATGATTGTTCATGAGTATGGGTTCTCTGTGCATATGATTTAGCATGAAAGTTATACATATATGATGTACATATATAAATTGTGTTTATAATGCTTTATATATGAATTGTATGCCATAAACAAGGATTTTCAGAAATCAAAGTTTTGTCAGAACATGTTTTAAATGGAGAATATGTGTTCACGTAGAGTTTTCATGTTTTGGTTAATTTTAGAGTAAAATTGATGAAATTAGTATATGTTAATATGCTTGTTAGAATTGTTTTTGATGATATCTTGAATCATGGAAAGAAAATGCATGAATTTCTTAAGAAATTATTTTACAGTGAATGATTTTGGAAAGTATATGAGTTTATATAAAAATGTCAAAATTGAGTTGTCAAAATCTTTGATTTCATTGCTTGGACAATTTTTGTGGTTGGTAGCATCTATATAACATGTGTAGTATTGTGTATGCATGTCTTACATTGTTTGAGTGACTGGTAATTGCCGTTGTTGAATTGTTTGGGTTAGCAGTGAAGCAGAGTGTCGTTGCTGCACTGTTTTCTGTCTGCGTTCCTACGCAGCTGCGCCGGCAACAAGGGCAGAAGCAGCGCAGCTGCGCCGCTGGGTTTTTTGGGTTTTGACACTTGCGCAGCTGCGCCGGTGCCAAGGCTTGTGGCTGCGCAACTGCGCCGCTGGCTGAGAAGAGGCAGAGAACTCTAGTTATTTGTTCAAATTTTAAAACCTAAATTATTTTGTTTCTATGGTAATGATCATGCACCAAGTTGCAATAACATATTGTTATCATGAATTTGACAATTTCATAATTGGGAAAGAAAAGAAGTTTTGAAAAACCTTAAAGTATTATTTGAATTGTTTATAATAGATATTAAATTATAATTGCTTAAATATAACTTAGCTAATATGATATATATATATAATTATAATTTGAATAATTATAATTATAGTAAAGGTTTAATATAAATTATGATTGTTAAATTATAATGAATTGAGTTGATTGTTTTAATCAAAGTAAATGTTTAACTTGAAGTATAATTTGTTTAATTATAACTTAATATGTTATTATAATTTGAAATAATTATAATCAAGGTAAAAGTGTAATTTAAATTATAATTTATATAATTATAATTTAATGAGGGCATGAATAGAAATTGAGTATTTATAATCTAAGTAATGCTTTAATTTAAATATGTTTAAATTATGATTTAATGCATGATGTAGTTGATTCATTATAAATTATGATTGTTTAATTATAGTTTGATTAAAGTGGATGTTTAAATTATAATTTGTTTAATTATAATTTAAAATGAGTATTTAATTATTAATTAATTAATCATGTGAAATATAATATGATTATGTGATGTGATTAATTATGTGGTAATTAATTATTAACTTATTAGTTAAAGAGGAATGAGTTAACCTAAAGTGGATAACTAACGATGAGGATTAGCTATGTGATAATTAACTGATATTGTTAATTATAC
The DNA here is from genome assembly GCA_020205555.1 of Panax stipuleanatus. NCBI lineage: Eukaryota > Viridiplantae > Streptophyta > Magnoliopsida > Apiales > Araliaceae > Panax > Panax stipuleanatus. Next base: position 106,538,606 of record CM035116.1, read on the forward strand.
ATATGATTTGACAGCGAGTGTCAAACGAGTAAATAGAAGAGAATTAGAAAGTATAAAGTAGTATTTACTTAGACGTTTGATAAGCGTTGCTAGGTGACTAATAATTGATGCGTATGGTAATACGTTATGTAGGATCATGAAGCAGATTATATTAAGCTGTTTTTCGGTATTTGGCAATCTACGAGCCAGGCAAGTCTTTCGATTCCTATTTTCTATGTGAACTTGATGATATTATGAACTGTTTTAAATTATTTTGCAAAGAGCATGATATGTTATATATGTTGTAAACATGAATGTTAAAGTCAATTTATGACTACATTGATTGATTAAAGAATGTTGATTGAGTAAGGAACTCAATTTTATATTTGCTATGTGAATTGAAGCATGTATGCCATGTTACTTTAATTATTATGAGATGTATGTTGAGCATGTTATTATGTGCTATGTGATGCATGAAAACTGTTAGAACTTGCTGAGCTATCGAGCTCACTCTTGCAAATAGCTATTTTTGCAGGTCAAGAATGCAAAGTAATGATATGTGGTAGTTAAACTTTAATTGAGATTAATAGCGATGCGAGGAATTATTTATTCTAGATGAGTAATGTAATTGTTTTAAATGTAACATGATTGATAAATTATAAGTTGAGCTATCCGATGTATATGGATATTGCTTCATGATGTAAGACTTGTATAGTCATTTTGTTGTAACGATTCATGATATAGATTTGAATCGAGGAGATGTTATGTAAATGTTAAGATTCAGGGCAATAAAGAAAAGATTATATAAAAGTTTTAATTATTCCGCATTTTTAGTGATTTTAATATCAAATCATGATGTAAAGTTAGAATAAAGTTGTATTGTTAACGATCGAGAAGGGAAATTATATTGTACAAATTTTGGGGTCGTTACATAAAGTATCCTATTATGACCGTTCGCAAGTTCAAAGTACAAGTAGGGTAGTTTTCAACAAATCGGTTTTTTAACTTCTAAGTCTTTGAAAATTTCATATTAAACGAAGTAAGAACTTTGAATACACATTTTATACTTATTTATAACTTAACTAAGTAACATACGCATGCTCAAAAAGTCAGAATCTAAAATGTTACGAGATTTATCAAGTTTGGTTTTCAACTTTTAATTCTTCTTATCAATGCTATAACTTAAGCCTCATGCAAACTAAAAACAACTTACAATATGCCTTCTTACTTATTTACAGTTTATTCATGTTCATTGGGTTGGGGTAGGTTAGGTTGGGTCAACATCTCTTGAACTGAACATGCAAAACAACCATTTTAGACCATTCTGCCAGTACCTCGCCGGGGCAAGGTTTTGTATTGTGCAAATCTAACCGGGGCGGATCTGCACCAGGGTGGAGATTTTGAACTAGGTAACTTCGCCGGGGTGAAGAAGTCCAGACTCGACTACTGCAGTTCGCAACTGCACTCTGCTCTAAGCCAAAAATTCCCAATTTCTTCAATTAAACAGCCAAATAAACATTCCCATATGCTAAAAACTTTACCAAAACATCATAACATATATACATAACCATTCTAACAACACAACCAATTAGAGAGCCAAAAATTAAAGTTTATGTGATTTTTCCATAGTTTAACATATTTAATGATTTCTCTCATTACAGAATCGTTTCTAGACCAAATTATACCGTTTAAATTTCATTATTTTCGTATTTAACCATATTAACAACGTATAACCACATTTTTCAGATTACTACCAACTTAAATCATAAAGTTTGACCCAATATGCAAGTATTCAGAAATATTTCCAAGAACTTAAAAACTTGAAATCAAAAAACATGGTTTAAGTCATTACCTCTTGAAATTGGAATGTAAATTCTCACTTCTAATCCCTGATTGCTCCCCAATTCACAGCACCCACACTCTAATTGAACTTATCAGAAATTGCAAGTGTGAAGAAGGCAAACTCTTATTTATAGCCAAGCTATGGACCAAAATTTAGTTTTGCTCAATGAATTAAACTAAGAGGAAGAAGAAGAAGCCATTGGGCATAGATTCAATAGTCGAATTCCACTATTAGGGCCACTCCCCATGATTGTAAGAAGGGAGAACGGCTATGAATAGGTCTTTGGCCTATACACGTGAATTAGAAAGGGCTAAGACTATGAATATAGGACATCCCTCCTTAACACTCAGCATTTGCAAGAAAAATGATATTAGCATACTTGGGTCTATTTCATATACCACTACACCATATATATATATATATATATATATATATATATATATATATATATATATGAATACCCCCATATGCCAGTATACTCATACATTAAACATATACAAATACATATAGTCATATAATCCATGAACATTGGACTAGTCCAAATAATATTTAATTTAGGTTAGCATATAATTCTGTTGGGTATTAACAACCCATTATTTCCATAAAGCTTTATTAATTCAATTACACATAAATATTGAAATAATTATTTATTTACTTACATTAGTATTCTCCCATATATTTAAATTACACATATACTTGTCGTACCATACATCATGATGTCACAAGCTTCCTCATATAATTTAGTAAAACTATATAATTCAACTTTCTCTATCATATAGTTTTATATAAGATCTAGTCTCATTTTAATGTTACACCTTATATAATATTTTAATGCATAAAGCAACCTTATTGAATTAATTATGTATATGCTTAGTCAATACATGTAATTTATGTTAGAGTTTATATCCTAGAGGCCAATTCTTTGATGTAATTGCTTAACATTTTGATATTATATTTGATTGAATAAATGAATTATTTTATTATGGTTTTACTTACTGTGTTATATAAATGTTAACATAATAAAAGTCCTTAGAATAGTGATACAAATTATATGGCTTCAAGTATGTGACTTAAACATGAGATCAATTAGTATTATTATTCTTAAATGTCCCTAGTCGAGTGTCATTGTTAATGGGACAACAATGATACATTGAGACTAGTATGTGGATTGACTGATGGCCAAATCTCATTGGTCATAAATATATGAGATATTGAGTCAATGCATAGGTACATGTTAGAGAACAAGGTACTGGACAAACCCACCATGAGAATTCTACGTGGAGCATTATGCAAAGTGTCATAAGTAATTCTCATAATGACAATGATGTAATGATCATCCGACCTGAAATCACTATATTATTACACGAGAATTTATGTACTTTGATATCATCAAAGGTCACCTTTAATAGGGTGGACAATAAAGATGATTATTGGGTACATCATGAATCGTGTTAGGAATATGAGTGATCTAGATGGAATTTAACCCTCCTATATATTAGGGGTGATATCCATAGGCTTCTTGATTTAGAAGGACTATGAAATTCATGGCCATGCTCAAATAGTGATTTATTTCATATAGTCTACTCATTGATCAAGAAAACTCAGATTAAATTATGAAGAGTATGACACATTCCATGACTTGAGTTTAATCTAGGATGTCAAGGTTAAAAGGATTAAATTACATTAAAACATTGGTCACGAAAAGGTTGCATCGAATCACCGATCTTATTATTATTTAGGTAACAGTGATGCATTACTAGATGCCGCTCACAGTTTATAATTTTATAATATGATTTTAAAATTATTGTCAACATAATAATAACCTATAGGGTCACACACTTAGAACGTAATTAAAAGGGAATTAATTTAAATTGTAAGGATTTAAATATGTCAATATGATTGATAGTATTTAAATTACGAATTTAAATTAATAGGATAATTTATATATATGTATATTAATTAAGTAAGACTTAATTAATATATAATATACATAAATTCAGATTTTATTTTTTAAATTGGATTAGGTTTTGGTTAATTCCTTTAACTGTTATATATATGAAATATCAGTCGTTTTCGGGTATTCATTAAAAACCCAAACCCTAGACGATCTTAGAGAGAGATTAGAGAGAAAAACACGAGAAAGTCCAGATCCTTGGCGGCTAGTACCGCAGTTCTCTTCACTGCAGATCGTGTGACGATTCGCGAGGCATTCGTGTGGATACCGTAGAGATGCAGTTCCTTTGGATTGCGTTGAAGATTCGAAGCTGTTCCAAAATTTCGATCGTCTCTATTCAAGCTTAGATAATCGGTAAAATAAATCTAAACCTCTAAATTAATATGTTTTCGCATGGATCTTGTTTTAGGGTTTCGAAAAATTTTAATTTCCGCTGCGTTTATGTGCCGAAATCCCTATAATTTACACATGGAAAATAACATTAGAAATTAGTCTATGACATTAGTATTTACTCATCAATATAATAATTAAATTAATCCTACATTAATTTAATTAATCCATCGTTTAGTCCATCACTATGCCACACAAGGCATATTATTTCCTCCATATTCCTCAATTATTATAAATTCAATTTAATTTAATTGAGTTATCCCATCTTATGCCACAGAAATATTTGTACTTGAATAAATATTCAAACATTTATTATTTTCAATATTAATATTATTTATAAAATTCGTGGGTATTACACATCCTTTTCTTAACAGTTTTTTGCCCTGCATCAACATAAGACAACACGATTGCCTGAGTGATGAGCTACCATAAAACACTACCTTAGACCAGTTTGGAGTCTGAGGGTTTACACTTTTCTTTTGACAATCAATTATCGCGGCATGGTTGTATAACCAATCCATTCCTAATATTACATCAAACTCTCCCAATCTTATTTGGATCAAATCTACATTTAGTTCGTGACCTCTAATGTTTACATAATAATTTTGATAAACGAACTCTACGGGGATTACTTCCTTATTCACAACTTCTATGTTCAAAGGATTTTCTAATCGTTCTTGGGGAGAATCTAGTCGTTTAGCAAATTCTTTAGACACAAAGGAACAGGTAGCACCCGAATCAAATAATACGTAAGCATTTATATTATTGCTTGGGACAATACATGACACTACATCCTTCGCAGCTACTGCCTCCTGGACCGTTATGCTGAATGTTCTGGCAGTTGATCGGTTTGGTTTAACAGGTCTGTCAATCATCAGCTTGCTGCCTCTTCCCTGATTGTTGCTTCCTCCGTCATTTCCTTTCTTCGGGCAGTCTTTAATCTGATGCTCTGTCAATCCACAAGCAAAGCATCCTCGAATTTTCTTTGGCTTTGAGAAATTTGGCGAAATATGCCCCTCCTGACCACAGTTGCAGCAGACACTGCGTCCCTTCCAGCATTCTGCTTGATGACTCTTCTCACACTTCGAACATGCTTCATTTCTTTTCTTAAATCCTCCATGGTGACTTCCAGTCTGATTGTTATTTCTATTGTTGTTGTTGCTATTATCTCATCTCCTCTTTCCTAAGTTGCTTCCTCCACTACTGTTTCTTCCCCTACTTTCTCCTCCACTATTCTTGTTCCTTTTTTCCTTGTTGTATTAGCTTAGAGCCTCACTACCCCCTTCAGCGATGATAGCCTTCTCCAACAGTGTGATGAATGAATCGATGTGATTTACTGATACCTTTTTAAACGGCCATGGCTTCAGTCCTTATTCAAAATGTCGAGCTTTCCTTTCTTCCATGTCTACTTGATGCATTGCAAATTGCGCAAGTTCATTAAATTTTGCCGCATACAGTGCCACGATCATTTCATTCTGTTTCAGCTCTAGAAATTTAACCTCCATTCGATTCTGCATGCTCTTCGAAAAGTAATTCTCGATGAACAGTGTCTTAAACCTTTCCCATGCTATAATTCCTTCTCTCGCTCTCTGTTGATTCGCCTCCCACTAGAAGTTTGCTTCGCCCTTCATCATGTATGTAGCGTACGTGGTCTTCTGGTCGTCTCTTACAGGAGCGTTGATGAATGCCTTCTCCAACTATTTGATCCAAATCTGTGCCTCGATAGGATCAGTAGTTCCCCTATATTCTGGAGGTCCTACACTCCTAAAGTCCTAAAAATTTATCATAGGCATCTCTTCGGGATTGGGGTGTTCGGGTACATTATTTCTTCCCCGATGGGCTTCTCCTAGCAATTTTGCTAATCGTTGTATGGGGTCTACTTGATTTCTTTCATTATTGACGAATCCTTCGGGTGTTGGTTGTCTACGTCTGGGTGGCATTTTCTGCATCATAAAACTTCATGTTATTACTGCATTATATTCTTTAAGTATTTATTTCTAATGCAACAATTCTTTAACATTTTTAAATAAGAACATTTATATTCATATGCCAATAATCAGTGCATAAAGTGTGATCAACTTATAGCACACTTCTATAAATGCTATCATCTAACCCCAAATATATCAAAAAGTGGGGAATACTAACATACTAGCATACCAACATACTACCCCTCTAACAATTACATAACTTGGGGTTTACGTATCCTATCCCACATCTTACACAAAAGATTAGGATTAACACATCAATACATACACAAATATACTACACTACTAGGCACATAGCTAATCAATCGCATCCTAGCATCCCGCGCTCCAATGCGCTCTTATACTCAATCTGTCCTATGTGTGCCATCACATCCCTACTCATGGTGTATCGGCTCTGCCGGATAATGGTACACACCATCAATCCACCTATCCATTATTGTACGAAATTCATAGCCCCTTTTGTTCATCTTACTCTTCTTACACTTGACCTCATCTTCTAAGTCTTCGGCTCTATCACGGGCATCTTCCCATAGTTCCTCAAAATAGATCCTATCCATCACCTCTAATTTCAGCTGGGTCCGAAGGGCCTCCTTCTCAATCCTCTCGCTCAGCTCCCTCTGTTCAGATTGTTCTAACCTACCTACCAGCTCTATATTGCTGGCCAGTATACGGTGCATAAGAGTTCCCAATAAGATACCCGCCTCCTTGTGGTCTGTAATCTCTACTTCCATCTCCTGCATCCTAGCCTGCCTCTATTGGGCCTCATTCTTCAACTCCTGCATCTCGTTCGCCTTTCCTGTGCCTCTGCCTCTAACTCCTCTACTCTGTCTCCCAACTCAACTATTTTGTCCGCATATTTTCCCAGCAGCTGATCCTCATATCTGGTCCCATCGTGTGGTACCCCATTAAAATTTTCCACGGGCTCATCTTCAATACGTTCTTCTTCCGGGTTAGACTCCATCTCCTCGTCATCCTCATCTTCAACATGGGCCACTACCGAGATGGGTTCCGCTATCAGAGGTGCCTCATATACCACGTTTATGTCACATGGCTCCTCCTCGACAATCCTACTAGGTTCTTCTAGCTCTGGCATCCTACAACCATTAACACTAGACGACAAACAATAACCTCCATTAGTATCTCATAATAAAAAAATATAAGTTCATTATATGGAATAAAAATATATTTCATAATGTTACTAAATCTCTAAGAAAACTCTACATGAGTTTTATCTCCTTTTATTCTTTAAATTTCTTCTAAGGTTATAACCTAAGGACTCTCTTTCCTAAGGTTTATAACCTAATGCTTTGATACCAACCTGTGACGCCCCCAAATTCAGATATTTATACCTTGAATCTGGTGCTTCACGATCTAACTCAAATAACATACTAATATCTCACACAACAGAATAATAGAATAATTTACATTGATATAATATAAATATTCTCGCCCAAGTCTTGTAGCCGTTACTTATATCATACATAGCTTAAACCCAAACATAATACTAATTAAGTCTTATTAAATAACCAAAGCTAGTCTTAATACAAAATAATAGTGAATTATAACATAGTAGGTCAAAGCTACTCCAGAGCCTTGCCTTTGCCCTTATTCTTGCCTGAGGGTCCACACGGTTCTGCCTTAACTGAAATATTTAAGGAAAGCAAGAATGAGCAACAAATTTGCTCAGCAAGTATTATAACAATAAGTGTGAACATGTATAATTTTAAAGCTAATAATCTCCAAGGTATAATGATAAAGGATAAGTCAAGAGTTTAAAGAATAATGTTGTAAACAAAGAAGTATCAATAGTTCCAAATTTGTCCTTTGAATTGAAATAAGAGTCACTATAGACCGAAAGATTATTAACGAAATTCAAAGGTTTCAATGTTTTCCAACTTGATAAAATTATAATACTGAGTAGTCACGATAGACCAAGAACTTTTGCTAGAATTAACAGTATTTCACTAACAATCAATATAAACAAGTATACTAGGTGATCAGCCCAAAGTATCATACGTTATGCATAACATTTAAACATGATGTTCACGTATGTGTTGGGTTCCAACATAATATATATATATATATATATATATCCCCTTCTATGAGGGTTGTTCATCTCAGTAGATTTATAAGACTCCGCACCAAAATAATTGGTTTGGATCGCTTTCTAACATATGATATTAGTCTAGCCGAATCAAATGGCATAGACAGCTTTCACAATGCATTTAGGAACAATTTATAAGTTCAATGTTCGTAACATGATTCAAAGAATATAACTGTGATTTCAAATCAAATTTAAGAGTATGAATAATTTTATGACTTTAGATAACACAAGAGTTATTCAATAGAATGATTATACGATCAGTAAGTATGTTTGCTCAAATATATAGTTGATATAACAACATTTAGAAACTTGCACAGTATCCAAGGTTGTGTAAGTTAGAGAACTTGCCTTTCGTGTAGATTACCAATTTATAGCTTAACGTCACCTCAAAGTCCTATTTTATCATAGTTATGTATATATAATTTCATTAGTTACACATAGTTGATATACACACCAATCAATCCCACTTATCTAATATACACATGTATAGTCATGTTCTTTATGTCCATACATTCAGTCATATATTCAACACATAGTCAATTCACGTAGTCACTTAACCAACATTGCATTCGCATTTAAAAGTCTTATTTTAAAGCATTTTAAAAAGTTTTGAAATCTTGATTCAATATAACCATTACATAATTGAACACTTAAAACATCACTTAAACTCTGTTTTATAACTTAGGTTATCAATATAAACATGCTTCAAGGTTCAGATTACAGTTTAAAATAGTTAGTGAAAAGTTACTCTCTAGCATACATGGATAATGACACATACTATATACACCTGTTAAGAGGTTTTGGGCTAGGTTTGGTCTTTTTTATGGTCATTTCAAGTTTACTTTCCAATGCCATGGCTTTACCTTAAAATTTCCATTTAACAAGGATACATGAGTTTATTTCACAAAGGCTAACCAAGATAACCATTAAACCACATAAAGATGTTGAATATACCTTTACTACACATGCTCAAATGTATTTGACTTATTTACACATAGTTAGTATAGTCCATCATTTGAAAACTTACTTTGAAACATGCTTAAATAGTTCATATCATGCCTACCTAGATGAGTGAGCATATTAGTTATGTTTAGATGCATAAAGTATCATAGCATGTTATCTCATAAGGTTAAAATATAACTAACGCAATGCTTATCAATATTAGTTTTCAAAACTTCTACGTTTTCTTTTAAAATCATTCTAAACCAAGCTAAAGTGACTTACTATAATCAAAGAAACTTCAATCCATATGTTAGGGTCATTTATATGCATAATCAAGCCAAACTAACATGTTCAGAAAGTCAGATTTCAGCAAAAAGCATTTTCAAGGACTGGCAAACTGCGCTGCTGCGCTAGTTTATACTGAGGAAGTGGCGCGGTCGCGCCACCTCGACTCATTCCCATACTTGGCTCTTTTCCTTTAGAATCCCAGAATACATAACATATAACCTTCGAAACTGCATATATAGATCAATATATTGCTTCCAATAGATGTACAACTCATATAACACAATGCTTCCACTTTCGAAACCAATTACCAACTAGTTCATACCAATTCCTAAGATTTATCAAATTTAAATCAAGAACAAACTTAAGATAATATTACCTCTTGAAGTCGAAATGCTAATTCTTGCTTCTCACTTCAGATTGCTCTCCAATTTCAGCAACACTCACTCTCTCTATATTGAACTTATATAATTTCTAGCAACTGGAAATTGAGAAGTGAGGACTACTATATATAGTCAAGCTATTGACCAATCACTAGATTTTGCCCTAAGGTTTGAACTACTGGAAGGTAGAAGAAGCCATTGAACAATGAGAAGTTGGTGGAAAGATCTACCTACTCCATCTTCAGTCATTTCTCTAGCCATCATCACCAATTCCTGAGATTGAGCAACATAGGGATAGGCCAAAGGCTTATACATGGCTGAAGCAAAGGAATGGGACTAACATTTTGGGACAAGTATTTTAATATACTGCATATTAGAGTTACTTCCTTTTAGGGTTCACAAGTTTACATTTGATGACTTAATGTTATTTCCTAGGCTTTAGTTATGGTGACATATACCACTACACATAATCATATAATCCATGTATATTGGGTTAGTCCCAATAATATTTGAATTGGGCTAGAATATAATTTAGGTGGGTACTAACAACACATTTTTTTCCATAAAACTTATTATTATAATTATACCCAAATATCACAATGATATTTAATATCAAATATTTATTTTCTTAAAATTAATTCTCTTCTATAATTCTAATTAAACCTTCAGCTGGTCCAACATTAATTATTATGACACATAAGGCTCATTTATGCAAGTTTAGTAAGATTACACATCTCAATCTTATTATAATATAGTCTCACAAAATAGTCATTTACATAATAACATTATTCTTAATATTCCATGATGGCATTTTATTTATATGCTCACATAACACATATATTTGCATACAACAAATAATAAAAATAATAACTTTATTTAATCCATCACATTATTTATTCATTTCCTTATTAATTTAATTAATGAATTATTTATTCTATCACTTTGCCACACTAGGCATATCTTACAAGCTGAATTAAGCTCATTATCAATTCCACCACATTTCTCAACTTTCACATACTTAATTCAATTTAATTGAATTATCAAATTTCATGTCACACAATTATATATGTATTCAAATAAATATTCAAACATTTTTATTAATATTTATTAAATTTACGGGTATTACATGCACCTTATGTTTGACCCTTGGTTCACTTGGTGACTCTAGTGAACCAAACTAGATTAAAGTCCATAATCAATTCGGGTAGAATATAGTTATCTATATGTGCATGCTTATACTATATATATATATATATATTATTATATATTATGCAACTGAAAGTAGTATGCACATAAGTCAATAATGTTTGATGATAAAGCATATACTTTGTAACAATCTTATTCATTTATTAATAAAAGAGTTATTTAATTAAAGGCTTTTATTTATCAACATAGTGTTGTTATATTAAATGTGATAAACCCATAATTTTAAGCAATGCTTTTAGAATCATGATGATGATCATGCTAATGAGATCTAAATTCTTAGATAGCTTAAAACTAAAATAGTTCCCAATCGTTGAATTACTAAAAATGGGATTAGTGAATCCAGATAGAATGGTAGATACGTTGTTCGCTCATTGGATGAGGATGATCGATCTCATAATTTTTTGTGTGAAGACACTAAAGCAAGTATGTAGGTGCTTATTGGAGAATAAGTTCACTAAACGTGACTCGCTAAGGAATACCTAATAGAGTTTTACTTGCCTATCAATAGGAATTCTTTAAGTGATAGTAGTACAAGTGATCCTTAGACTTGAGATCATCATAGTATTTTGTATATGATAAGTTATACTTTGCCATGTCCCTTAAGACCTTTAGGGTATATCAAAGGGTATGCTTGAGTGTAATATATATGGAGATAATGAATTAATGATCAATAAAGAATCTACCACTTCTAGTAAAAGAATAAAATGTCCTATGTGATTCGATAAATGACAACCCAGGAATCCTTGGCCAAGGTGGAATGAAATTAGAAAGAAGTTTCTAATTTGCATTATTTGGTGATTGTTCATTTAGGATCGAAATGCATATAATTAAATAAAATAAGACTTGATAGTAATTCCATGTCTTATATTTAATTGGGACATTGTATGGTAAAAGGATTGAATTGTACGATAACTATTTACTCAAAGGTTCTTTTAAGATTAATGTTGAAATCTATATTACCTGAAAAGTCGTTGAGCGCTAAGGGGGCTTATACCCTTATTGTAGAATAAATATTATTTATTTAAATGAATTAACTAGTTTAATTTATTTATTTAAATAAGATTAGAATTGTTCTAATTGAGTTATTCACAACCAGTTTAATATGGAGAACCTAAAGGGTCACACCATAAAATGAATTATATTTATTTAAGAAGCAAATGACATAATCGTAATAATAAGTTAAGTATATTTAATTTAATCTATGGTGATAGATTAAATTAAATAACTTAATATTTATTATTTAATATTTTGAAAATATTAAATATAAATTAATAAGAGGAGTCTTATTATTAGTATTACTATTATTATTATTAGTTTAATTCCTAAAGGATTTTGGGAATTAATTAATAATATTACTCTCATATATATATATATATATATATATATATATATATATATATATATATATTCCTAATAAGATTAGGAGGCTAATTAATTATTCCTAATAAGATTAGAAAGCCTAATTAATTAAGAGAGTTTAATTAATTAATATAAAATCCCAATCCTAAATTGTTTAGGAGGGTTGCCTACATCTATAAATAAGAGGAGTCTTATTTTGACTTGGGGCTAATGTTATTTTTCAAGAGTTGTGAGAGCACTCCTTTTCTAGAGAGAAAGAAACTAGGGTTTAGCCAAACACCATTCTTCTTGAGTAAAGATTGTTCCTTGGTGGATCACCTCTGGAGGCCAAACACTTGGGTGGCTAACGTTGATCAAAGAAAAGAACCTAACCCGCTAAATTCAAGGAGATCAGGAAAGGATTTGGAGTTGAACTCGTATCTAAGAAAGCTCGTATCTTCAATAGTATGAATCTTAATCTCCATCTATTTCGTTTATTTAATAATTGTGCATAAAGTATGATCCAGGTATATGATTTGTAAAATTTTAAAATTCTGATTTATCAAGCTTCCGCTTATTTTATGCAATTTGATTGTGTTCATGAATCTTACAAACCTAACAGTGGCATCAGAGCGAAACCTTTATGCAAGTTATTAATTGTTCAGATTTGATATGTGTTTAGAACAATTTTTTTGGGCATAATTATTGGCATAGAATCATATTTGTTGGAGAAAAACTACATAATTCGCAAACGGGAAAAACTGATTCTGAAGCCTGGCGCTGCGGCGTTGGATTATAGTGTAATCCGGGCACTGCAGCGCCAGATCCGGATCTTGATTGCAGACGAGGCGCCGCGATGCCTGATTACAAAGTAATTGGGCCACTGCCGCGCTGGGTCGGATTTGGCAGGGTAACCTGGCGCCGCTGTGACAACCTGGAAAAATCGGATTGTCCAAAATTTAAGTTTAAAGAATTATTAATTAATAACATAAATTTTTGTTAGTTAAATTTTGTGTTATGTGTTTAAAGGTCGTTCTATGACCTAGAAGATGCGAATGTGGTTAGGATTCTAGCTATGTTCTAGAATTAAATGATTTTAATTTCCAAGATAAAAATAAAAGTTTTCTGAGAAATTTCTAAAAAATCACTATTCATCTGTTTCTGCTCAAAAAAATTTCGAGAAACGCGTGATAATAGGATTTGAAGACGAGATTGAATATTTAATAATATTTCAGTTCTGGCTCGCGGAGTTTTCTCTTAAGGACTTAAAACCCTAAGGGTTAGAAAAAATGAAATCAAAGAAGAAATGATTAAGTGTAATAATAAGGATTATTATACATAACGAATACAAGTATAATAATAGTTATTATACAAGTATGGTACGAGATGAATATGACGTATAATACGAACATTATATGAAGTATATACGAAAAAAATACGAGAATTATACGATAAGTCTTAATGAACTTTAATTATTGGACTTTGACTTTGTCAAGACCAATTGGTGAATGATTAAGGCCCAATGATTATTTAAATCTTGCCCGAAGATAAGCCAAATGTGAATTAACTAAAAGTAGTATGCATACAAGCCAATCATGTATGATGATAAAGAATATACTTTGGAAACAATCTTATTTATTTATTAATAAAAGTATTTATTTATTAAAGGCATTTAATTATCTACATGATGCTGTTTTTATAATATTTAAATAACACATAGTTTTAAGCAAAGCTTTTAGACTCATGATGTTGATCATGCTAATGAGATCTAAATTTTTAGATAGCTTAAAACTAAAATAGTTCCCAATCGATGGATTACTAAAAAGGGGATTAGTAAATCCGGATAGATTGGTACATATGTTGCTTGCTCATTGGATGAGGATGATTGATCTCATGATCATTTGTGTGGAGACACTAAAGCAAGTATGTAAGTTCTTATTGGATATTAAGTACACTGAACGTGACTCGCTAAGGAATAACTAATGGAGTTTTACTCGTGTGACGCCCCCAGAATAGGTCCAGTCAACCCAACCCATTCTGAGTCGCCAGATATATGGTACAGAATTCAAATACAAACTTTATATCACACGGTCGTGCAAAATACGACCACACAACTGTGAGTGTCAATACAAATATGTAGAAAATATTAATATTCAAACTAAGTCTTCATTACAATTATTATCACACTATTTATCAGAAATAGTGAGGACTACTACTGCTCTAACTCGGACCATCACTCTGTTCCCCGACTAGTTCCTGCGACATTCTCATTTCCTGAAGATGACAATAGATGAAAAGGGTGAGCTCAACTAGCCTAGTAAAGAATATTATGACTAAGATAATGGAAAATAAATTATCGTTAGTCTTCAACAATTCAGATAAAATATTATGGACAACAAGTTTTAGATCAATATTCGCAGCGAAAATAACAATTCATTAGAAGAGTTAAGTAGAGAATGAAGTCTACTATCTTCTATGATTTAAAAGTCCATCATCAATATTTTATCCCTGTAACATCAATCAATATACATCTCGAATCAAATATTCATCTTTGCACTACAGGCCAAAGATATTCATTTGTATCACCAGTGGTCATGTTCATCTCAACACCTGTCCATCTTTGCACTACGGCCAAAGATATTCATCAGGTAATCATTCATCTTTGCTCTACAGGCCAAAGATATTCAGTTATATCACCATTTAGGACTGAGGATGATGAAAAATATTTTAAAGAACGAATCCAGTGAGATAAAAGACAAAGATTAAGGATTCGTAATTTAGTATATCCAAGTTCAAGAATATTTCATAATAATACTTTGTGGAGCAAAATTTAAGAATAGAGCTCAAAACTTGGATACAATCAAAGATAGTAACCTTAACAAGCAACTTGGACATATAGAAGAAAATTTAATTTTTTCGTGAATAGTGCCGTATACGTGAATAGTGCCGTATACGTGAATAGTAACCCTAACGGAAAAAAAATAAGAATTTCATAACAAAATCCATGACAATATTTTAGTATTATGATATTGAAAAGAATAACATCATTTATGAAAGAAATAACATCCCTTACCTCAAAAGAATAGTACTTCTGACTGGAATATCGGATATAAGACTGAAGAAAACTTGCACTGAATAGTAACACTCAAAGTATCTAAATACTAACAAAAATACGCTCGATATTATAGAGAGAGAAAACTTCTGATTCTGGTGTGATTTTCAATTTTAACCTAAGCACCCTATTTATAAGAAAAGCTTAGGATGCCAAAGTTGACTAACTAAGCCTTCGTAGAAATTTCTCACTTTGAAAAATCGTCTGCCTGCTTTCAAAAATCAGAATTTTTCAACAAAAAAAACAAAAGTGGGGCCCACCCATGTTTTTAATAAAAACATTTATTTTCCGAAACTTCAATAATTCATAATAAATACCCCTTTTCTCAGAAAAATACAAATTCTATGTCTTTCTATAGGAAATTTAATTCTCTACAACTTTGTAGAAGGAAGTTTTTCCAAATTCCAAACATAAATTATCCGAAATCCATAAACGGATGATTTTCCATATCAAAATACTGATAAAAACACATCAGCACTAATTCCTTCTTTTATATCCACAAAATAAATATTTTCTTGTCATATAAATCAATAATTAATTATTCACAAATAATATTACAGAACTACAATATTGACAACCAGGTCGTTCCCAGGAAAGAGGGGGCCTTCCGATAAGGACTTCTTCTTACTGGCGCGCAATTAAATAACCCCTCCTAGACAGAACTTCCTTAGACATTGTCAATAATGTTATCTAATAATATTATTCAAATAATATGAATTATTGAGTTGATAATGTTAAATACTGTGCAGTGACAATTATTGAATCAATAATACAAAATATCAACGGTAGCAATTATTGAATCAATCATATAAAATAGCAACGTAGTAATTATTGATATAAATATCAACGTAGCAATTATTGAATCAATAAAATATCATGCAATTATTGAATCAATAATATAAAATATTGAACTGTAATTACTGTAACAATAATTGAGTAGTGACTTCTTACGTAAAAATCAATAATTTAAAATACTGTGCAATACCGTGTGCTACTGTGCAACACTGCGTATTACTATATTTTAACCACCGGGTATTTCAACAGTACTAACGGTAACAACTACGCCGTTATTTTATAAAAAGATTATTTCTGTCACTTTCTATATCCGACAGTTATTCCGTTGTGGGGCCCACAAATAGCTGCGCCGTCGTACGAATATTCTCCGACAACAAGAATATTCCACGACCAAACGAATATTCCCCGACAACAATGAATATTTTATAACCACTTGCTTATTTTGAAATATTTGCACATTTCACCCATAATTTTTCACATTTATCACATCAACACCTTACTATTTCGAAATAATATATAAAGAAAATTAAATCTTTATTCATAAAAGTTGGGGTCTTACAATCTCCCCTCCTTATGAAATTTCGTCCTCGAAATTGACGTACGTACCTGGTATGTCGAAAAGGTGAGGATTCCTCGCTTTCATTTCCGATCCAACTCCCAGGTCATTTCTTCAATTTCATGGTTTCTCCACAAAACTTTAACTTGAGGTATAATTTTCGAGCGTAGGTACATGCTCCTTCCTATCCAAGATCTTGACAGGTACCTCCTCGTACGTTAAATCTTCAGCTATCTCGTCTGGTTCTAACTCAATAATGCAGTTTGGATATTTCACATATTTACGAAGCACGAATATATGAAAAACGTTATGAACACGAGACATGCTTGGAGGTAAACCGAGTCTATAGGCAACATTTTCTACTCGGTCAAGGATCTCAAATGGACCAATGAATCGTGGATTGAGCTTTCCTCTCTTGCCAAACCTCGTAACTCCCTTCCACGGAGCAACACGTAATAACACATGATCCCCAACATTAAATTCCACGTCCTTTCGATGAAGATCCGCATAACTCTTTTGTCGATCTTGTGCTGTCTGTATCCGTTGCCGGATTATTTGGATCTTTTCTGTAGTCATACGTACCAACTCCAGTCCCAACAATGTTGCTTCACCCACCTCGTTCCAACATACTGGAGAACGACACTTTCTCCCATACAATGCTTCGAATGGAGCTACGCCTATACTTGCTTGATAACTGTTGTTGTAGGAGAATTCCACCAATGGTAAGTACTTATCCCAACTCCCTTTGAAGTCTAGAACACAGAGTCTTAATAGATCTTCAAGAGTTTGAATAGTCCTTTCCAATTATCCGTCCGTTTGAGGATGATAAGCCGAACTAAATCGTAAATCCGTGCCCATAGCTTTCTGCAAACTGATCCAAAATCGTGAAGTAAATCTGGGGTCACGATCTGAAACTATGGATACTGGCATGCCATGCAATCTCACAATCTCATTCACGTACATATGAGCAAGACGTTCAAGGCAATAAGTCTCTCGTATCGGCAAGAAATGAGCAGACTTGGTTAATCTATCAACAATAACCCAAATCGCATCTATGCCTTGAGAAACCTTGAGAAGACCCGTAACGAAATCCATCGTAATGTGTTCCAACTTTCATTTTGGAATCTCCAGTGGTTGCAATGGACCCTTCAGCACTTGATGCTCCGCCTTTACACGTTGACAAGTTAAACATCTCAAAATAAACTATGCGATCTCTCTTTTTATATTGCTCCACCAAAATGTATGTCGAAGATCACGATACATTTTGGTACTCCCAGGATGGATTGCAAATGGTGTGTTGTGTGCCTCCATCATGATTCTATGCTTCAAGTCGGAATCGTTAGGAACACAAAGTCTGGAGTTGACTCGAAGTATTCCCTCTTCATCGATTCTTGCTTCTAGAATGGCACCTTCTTGCACCTTCTTCTTCATCTTCATCAGCTCCGGATCCGTAGCTTGAGCAGCTTTAACTTTATCAATCAAAGCTGGTTCTACGCGTATACTTGACATCATCGCACTCGTTCCCACATATGATCTTCTACTCAACGCGTCAGCTACCACGTTCGCTTTTCCAGGATGGTATTGGATGGTATGATCGTAATCTTTCAACAGCTCAAGCCCACGTCGTTGCCTCATGTTGAGTTCCTTCTGAGTGAAGAAATATTTAAGGCTCTTATGATCCGTATAAATCTCCACTTTCTCACCATACAGATAATGTCTCCAAATCTTCAACGCGGCCAACTCTAAATCATGAATAGGATAATTCCTCTCATATTCCTTGAGTTGTCGCAAGGCATAGGCTATGACTTTCCCATATTGCATGAGAACACATCCTAACCCTTTGCCCGAAGCATCACTGTAGATAACAAATCCATCCGAACTAGATGGTATTGTCAGAACAGGTGCCGAGATAAGTCTTCTCTTGAGCTCTTGGAAGCTCTTCTCGTATTCCTCGCTCCAAATGAATTTTGTGTCTTTTCGAGTCAACTGAGTTAATGGAGTAGCGATTCGAGAAAATCCCTCTACAAACCTCCGATAATAACCAGCTAAGCCCAGAAATCTTCGTACTTCGATCACTGACTTAGTTTGCTCCCAGCTTTGTATTGCTTCAATCTTCGTCAAATCAATAGATACTCCACGTTTCGATACCACGTGCCCAAGAAATGCTACTTCCTCAAGCTAGAACTCGCATTTCTTCAGCTTGGCATATAGCTTGTTCTCACGAAGCTTTTGAAGTACTAGCTTCAAGTGGTGCTCATGATCCTCACGGCTTTTAGAATAGATGAGGATGTCATCAATAAGGACAACAACGAACTGATCCAAATATTCCTTGAATACACGGTTCATCATATCCATGAAAGCAGCAGGAGCATTAGTCAATCCAAAAGACATGACTAAGAACTCATAATGCCCGTACCGAGTTATGAAGGCAGTCTTCGGAATATCCTCAATTTTAATCTTCAGCTGATGATATCCAGAACGAAGATCGATCTTTGAAAAGAATTGTGCTCCTTGCAACTGGTCGAACATGTCATCAATACGAGGTAGCGGATACCTATTCTTGATGGTGACATGGTTCAACTCCCGATAGTCAATACAATGTCGCATACTCCCGTCTTTCTTCTTTACAAATAAAATAAGAGCACCCCAAGGAGACGTACTAGGACGAATAAAACCGATGTCTAACAACTCTTGTAATTGGACCCTTAACTCCTGAAGTTCAATAGGAGCCATTCGATATGGAGTTTTAGAAATGGGTTTTGTACCGGGTTCAAGGTCAATAAAGAATTCAACTTCACGTTCTGGGAGTAGACCGGGAAGTTCTTCGGGAAATACATCAGGAAACTCATTAACAACGAAATATTATTCAAACCTAATGTATTCTGCTTTAGATCAGTGACATGTGCTAAGAAAGCTTGACATCCATTTTTCAATAAACGAATAGCTTTGTGTCTTGAAATGATATTGACTGATTTTAGTGATTTGGTGGTTTGGATTCGCACAACAGTTTGATTAGGAATATGAAAACTAACAACCTTACGAAAGCAATCAATTTTGGCATGGTAAGTGGTTAACTAGTGAATTCCTAAAATCACGTCAAATGCAAGTATTTTCAAAGATATAAGATCAACAAGTAAGGAAAGGGTACCAATCTGAATCAAGCAAGATTTGTAAACTGTAGATGTAACAAAGGTTTCTCCTAACGGAGTTTCAACAGATAAGTCAAAGTCTAATTTATCAGAAGTCAAGTTCAAACATTGAGCACAATCAGGTGAAATAAAGGAATGGGTAGCACCGGTATCTAACAAGGTGTAAACTTCGCAAGAGTTTATGATTAGCTTACCCGTAATCACCTCGTGTGGGTTCCTCGCATTTTGGGCTGTCACGACAAATGCTCTTCCAGGAATTACCGACTTTGAATTGTCCAAAAATGCCTTTGGAATCACCACCCCCACTGGATTTGGTTTCGCAATAGGACAATCTCGAGCTATATGTCCTTCTTTTCCACAGTTATAACATGCTTTGAATTGTTGTGGGTAGTTTGGGCTGATGTGTCCCTCTTTTCCGCATTTATAGCATACGACCGGTGGTCGTTCTCCTCCCCTAGAAACAGTTGATGCTGGTGCTGATGTCGACGTCTTCACGTTCTCATTGTTGTACCTTCTCTTCTTGAAATCTCCTCCCGATTCGCTTTTTCTACTATCATGGCCACGATTACCACCGAAGTGGTTACCGCTTCTGTCATACTTTCCTCCCCGCTGGTTGTCATTGCTCCGATGACTGCTGCCACCGGTACGACCTTGGTTGTTGTCCCTTGGTTGAATATAATCTCTATCTCGTTCTAACAACTGGGCCCTGTTCACTACATTCGAATATAGAGAAAATTTGTGAGAAATGAGGTATTGACGTATTTCAGGTTTCAAACCTCTCAGAAACATCCGCATCATACGTTCCTCATTCTCCACCAAATGAGGTGCAAACCTGGACAGCTCCGCGAACTTAGCCTCGTACTGGGATACCGTCATGTTGTTTTGTTCTAGTCTGATAAACTCTACCTCCTTCATATGACGAATACTTTCAGGAAAGTACTTGTCATTGAACAGTTTTTGGAACGCTTTCCAAGACATCTTGAATGCAGCAGGCTGGGTATGCTTCACTGGATTCCCACCAGTAATCTGCCTCTCCACGGAACATAAATGTGGCGAATGGAACCTTCTATTCCTCCGTGCATCCCAAGACATCAAATATCTTGGTAATTTGTTTAATCCATGTCTCCGCCTTGATCGGATCCGATTTTCCCAAAAACTCTGGTGTTCCCAATTCTTTGAACTGCTTGGCAGTGACAAGCCGCGAGTTGTTATTATCTCCACCTGTATTTTGCACAAGAGTCTCCCTCGTCTGGTTTTGCATGAACTGCAAAAAACTTCTAAACATCTCATCGTTTATCGTCTGACCAGCGTTGTTTTCAGGATGAACATTGCCTTCTTGTTGCACGTTCTCTTGGTTGGTGATTAAAGGTGTCTCCACGGTCTTATTCACTTCGTTGTTAACATTCTCAGCTGCCATTCTCAAATACTGTCATAAGACAAGGGTTAATTAAATAAATTAACATATCACATATTAACCCTATGCTCCGGCTGACCAATTAAATACCACATAAGCTTAGGTAGGACATACTAGTGAAGGATTTACTCGTCTCTCCCCTCCTAGTTCTATTCCCCGATCTCCGCCAGAGAGCATATCCCTAAGCTCTGATACCAACTGTGACGCCCCCAGAATAGGTCTAGTCAACCCAATCCATTCTGAGTCGCCAGATACATGGTACAGAATTCAAATACAAACTTTATATCACACGGTCGTGCAAAATACGACCACACAACTGTGAGTGTCAATACAAATATGTAGAAAATATTAATATTCAAACTAAGTCCTCATTACAATTATTATCACACTATTTATCAGAAATAGTGAGGACTAATACTGCTCTAACTCGGACCATCACTCTATCCCCCGACTAGTTCCTGCGACATTCTCATTTCTTGAAGAGGACAATAGATGAAAAGGGTGAGCTCAACTAGCCCAGTAAAGAATACTATGACTAAGATAATAGAAAATAAATTATCGTTAGTCTTCAATAATTCAGATAAAATATTATGGACAACAAGTTTTAGATCAATATTCGCAGCGAAAATAAGAATTCATTAGAAGAGTTAAGTAGAGAATGAAGTCTACTATCTTCTATGATTTAAAAGTCCATCATCAATATTTTATCCCTGTAACATCAATCAATATACATCTCGAATCAAATATTCATCTTTGCACTACAGGCCAAAGATATTCATTTGTATCACCAGTGGTCATGTTCATCTCAACACCTGTCCATCTTTGCACTACGGCCAAAGATATTCATCAAGTAATCATTCATCTTTGCTCTACAGGCCAAAGATATTCAGTTATATCACCATTTAGGACTAAGGATGATGAAAAATATTTTAAAGAACGAATCCAGTGAGATAAAAGACAAAGATTAGGGATTCGTAATTTAGTATATCCAAGTTCAAGAATATTTCATAATAATACTTTGTGGAGCAAAATTCAAGAATAGAGCTCAAAACTTGGATACAATCAAAGATAGTAACCTTAACAAGCAACTTGGACATATAGAAGAAAATTTAATTTTTTCGTGAATAGTGCCGTATACGTAAATAGTAACCCTGACGGAAAAAAATAAGAATTTCATAAGAAAATCCATGACAATATTTTGGTATAATGATATTGAAAAGAATAACATCATTTATGAAAGAAATAACATCCCTTACCTCAAAAGAATAGTACTTCTGACTGGAATATCGGATATAAGACTGAAGAAAACTTGCACTGAATAGTAACACTCAAAGTATCTAAATACTAACAAAAATACGCTCGATATTATAGAGAGAGAAAACTTCTGATTCTGGTGTGATTTTCAATTTTAACCTAAGCACCCTATTTATAGGAAAAGCTTAGGATGCCAAAGTTGACTAACTAAGCCTTCGGAGAAATTTCTCGCTTTGAAAAATCGTCTAGCTGCTTTCAAAAATCAAAATTTTTCAACAAAAAAAACAAAAGTGGGGCCCACCCATGTTTTTAATAAAAACATTTATTTTCCGAAACTTCAATAATTCATAATAAATACCCCTTTTATCAGAAAAATACAAATTCTATGTCTTTCTATAGAAAATTTAATTCTCTACAACTTTGTAGAAGGAAGTTTTTCCAAATTCCAAACATAAATTATCCGAAATCCATAAACGGATGATTTTCCATATCAAAATACTGATAAAAACACATCAGCACTAATTCCTTCTTTTATATCCACAAAATAAATATTTTCTTGTCATATAAATCAATAATTAATTATTCACAAATAATATTACAGAACTACAATATTGACAACCAGGTCGTTCCCAGGAAAGAGGGGGCCTTCCGATAAGGACTTCTTCTTACTGGCGCGCAATTAAATAACCCCTCCTAGACAGAACTTCCTTAGACATTGTCAATAATGTTATCTAATAATATTATTCAAATAATATGAATTATTGAGTTGATAATGTGAAATACTGTGCAGTGACAATTATTGAATCAATAATACAAAATATCAACGGTAGCAATTATTGAATCAATCATATAAAATAGCAACGTAGTAATTATTGATATAAATATCAACGTAGCAATTATTGAATCAATAAAATATCATGCAATTATTGAATCAATAATATAAAATATTGAACTGTAATTACTGTAACAATAATTGAGTAGTGACTTCTTACGTAAAAATCAATAATTCAAAATACTGTGCAATACCGTGTGCTACTGTGCAACACCGCGTATTACTGTATTTTAACCACCGGGTATTTCAACAGTACTAACGGTAACAACTACGCCGTTATTTTATAAAAAGATTATTTATGTCACCTTCTATATCCGACAGTTATTCCGCTGTGGGGCCCACAAATAGCTGGGCCGTCGTACGAATATTCCCCGACAACAAGAATATTCCACGACCAAACGAATATTCCCCGACAACAATGAATATTTTATAACCACTTTCTTATTTTGAAATATTTGCACATTTCACCCATAATTTTTCACATTTATCAAATCAACACCTTACTATTTTGAAATAATATATACAAAAAATTAAATCTTTATTCATAAAAGTTGGGGTCTTACAACTCGCCTGTCAATAGGAATTCCTAATGTGATAGTAGTACAAGTGATTCTCAGACTTGAGATCATCATAGTATCTTGTGTATAATGAATTATACTTTGACTTATTCCTTAAAACCCTTAGGGAATATCAAAGGGTATGCTTGGGTGTAATAAGTTATATATGGAGATAATAAATGATCAATAAATAATCTACCGCTTCTAGTAAAAGAAGAGATATGTCCTATGTGATTCGATAAATGACAAACCAAGAATCCTTGACCAAGGTGGAATGAAATTAAAAAGGAGTTTCTAATTTGCATTATTTGGAGTTGTGCATTATCTGATCAAAATACATATAATTAAATAAAATAAGACTTGACAGTTATTCCATATCTTATATTTAATTGGGACATTGTATGCTGGAATGATTGAATTGTACAGTAACTATTAACTCAAGAGTTCTTTTATGATTAATGTTAAAATCTATGTTATCTGAAAAATCGTTAATCGCTAGGGAGGCTTATCCCTATTGTAGAATAAATATTATTTATT
Source organism: Panax stipuleanatus (assembly GCA_020205555.1). Taxonomy (NCBI): domain Eukaryota; kingdom Viridiplantae; phylum Streptophyta; class Magnoliopsida; order Apiales; family Araliaceae; genus Panax; species Panax stipuleanatus. The sequence continues at coordinate 106,563,221 of CM035116.1, forward strand.
TAAATAAATTATAAGTTTAATTTATTTATTTAAATAAGATTAGAATTATTATAATTGATTTATTAACAATCGGTTTAGTATGGAGAACCTAAAAGGTCACACCATAAAAAGATAGAATAAATTAAATAGCTTAATGTTTATTATTTAATATTTTGGAAATATTAAATATAAATTAATAGGAGGAGTCTTATCAATATTATTACAATTATTATTATTTTAATTTCTAAAGGAGTTTAAAAATTAATTTAATATTAGTACTCTCATTTATTCCTAATAAGATTAGGAGACAAATTAATTAACAGAGTTTAATTAATTATTCCCATTGTGTTGGGAAGCCTAATTAATTAAAGGAGTTTAATTAATTAAATAAAACCCTATTTCTAATTGGATTAGAACGGTTGACTAAATATCTATATAAGAGAAATCTTATGTTAGATATCAGTTGATGAAATTCTAATTATTGGAAAGAGTACTCATTTTCTATAGAGAATAAAAAATTAGGGTTTAGCCAACCACCCTCCTTCTTGAACAATTCATTTTCCTTGGTGGATCACCTCTAGAAGCCAAACACTTGGGTAGCTAACGTTGATCAAAGGAAGGAATCAATCTCGGAGATTCAAGGAGATCGCGAAGAACAATGAGTTGAACTCGTACCTATGAAAGCTTAGTTCTACAAGGGTATGATTTCATTACTTCTTATTTATCGTTTTAAATTAATAATTTGCAAAAAGGATGATCCGGGTAATTGGTTTGTAGAAAAATTTTAAACTCTGATTTTATCAAGCTTCCGCTAATTTTGCAATTTGATTGCGCCATGATTTCTTGCAAACCTAACATTAACTCTAAGCCCAAACCAAGAATCGAACCCGTGGGTCGAACCGATCGATCGTCGGGTGGATAAAACCTATGGTGCAACCCATGTGGGAAGACATGGGGGCACATGGGAGGACATGGGAGGACATGGGGTGGCACATGTGGTGCACATGGTAGCATGTGGCAAACATAGGCAAGATATGGGGGGTTGAGGAGGTACGCATACCATATTTAATAAAACACATACATTCAAGCATCCAACTAAAATAAAATCCAACCACATTGGTCAATAGTCCATAATTAACCCCATTTATTGTCATACACATCAACATATTCATCAATAAATAAAACATTCATCTCATGAATAATAAACATTCAATATATACATTGATATCAATTTAATGGGCAATTTTTGTTAGCATAAAATTCAATTCTGAATTAAAATAAACTCTTTTATTTTAATCCAAATTTAAATTAAAAATAAACATTTTATTTTAATTTATCCATTTTTGAATAAAAATAAACTTCTTTATTTTTAATCAAATTATTTAATCAAAATAAACTCATTTATTTTAATTAATATGGAATCCAATTCCAAGTCAAAATAAACTACTTTATTTTAATTTTTAAAACTGTTATGAAAAAAAAATAAAATATATGGAATCCAATTCCTTATCAAAATAAACTTTTTTATTTTGATTAATACGAAATTCTATTTCATATCTAAATAAACTAATTTATTTAAGGAAACAAAGAATCTTTTTCCTAATCACAAATAAATTCCTTTATTTTAGGAAATAAACAATTCAATTTCATCTCCAATTAGTTATCATGGAATCAAATTCTAATTCTAATTAGTTAACATGGAATTAAATTCTAAAAAACTGTGACTCCGGGTTACCCATTTTTTCAAAAAATTGTGACTAGCGCTGCGGCGCCCCATGTATATTGCAAATCGTCGCTGCGGCGCTGGGTCACCCATTTGAAAACCCAGACCGGGGCTGCAGTGCCCGAATTATACTATAATCCGACGGCACAACGCCAGTGTCCAGAAACTGTTTTTTCAGTTCGCGAATTATGCAATTTTTTTCCAAAAATATAATTTTATGCGAATAATTATGCCCAAAAAAATTGTTCTAAACACATATCAAATCTGAACAATTAATAATTTGCATAAAAGTTTGGCTCTGATACCATTGTTAAGTTTGTAAGATTCATGGACACAATCAAATTATATAAAATAAGCGGAAGCATGGTAAATCAGAGTTTTAAAATTTTACAAACCATATACCCGGATTATCCTTTATGCATAGTTATTAATTAAACGAAATAGATAAAGATTAGATTCATACCCTTGAAGATTCTAGCTTCCTAAGGTACGAGTTCAACTCCAAATTCTTTTCACGTTCTACTTAAATCCATCGGGTTGATTCCTTCCTTTGATTAACGTTATCCACCCAAGTGTTTGGCCTCTAGAGGTGATCCACCAAGAAAGAAGAAGAATTCAAGAAGATGGGTATTTGGCTAAACCCTAGTTTCTATCTCTATAGAAAAGGTGTACTCTCCTAACTCTTGGAATGAAGTGTGTAATCTTGTTCTATAATAAAACTTTCTTATTTATAGATGTAGGCAACCCTCCTAAATAATTTATGATTAGGGTTTCATATTAATTAATTAAATCTTTTTAATTAATTACGCTTCCGAATCGTATTAGGAATAATTAATTAAACTCTTTTAATTAATTAGACTCCTAATCTTATTAGGAATATATATATGAGAGAGTATGTTATTAATTAATTTTCAAACTCATTTAGGAATTAAATAATAATAATAATAATAATAATAATAAGACTCCTCTTATTAACTTATATTTAATATTTTCAAAATATTAAATAATAAATATTAAGCTATTTAATTTATTCTATCACCTTAGATTAAATTAAATATACTTAACTTATTATTATGATTATGCCATTTGCTTCTTTAATAAATATTTTTTCTTTTATAGTGCGACCCTCTAGGTTCTCTATATTAAACCGGTTGTGAATAAATCAGTTAGAACAATTCTAATCTTATTTAAATAAATAAATTAAACTAATAATTTATTTAAATAAATAACATTTATTCTACAATAAGGATAAGCTTCCTTAGCGATCAACGACTTTCCAGATAATATAGATTTCAACATTAATCATAAAAGAACCTTTGAGTAAATAGTTATCGTATAATTCAATCATTCCACCATACAATGTCCCAATTAAATATAAGAAATGGAATTACTGTCAAGTCTTATTTTATTTAATTATATGTATTTCGATTCCAAAATGTACAACTCCAAATAATACAAATTAGAAACTCTTTTTTAATTTCATTCCACCTTGGCCAAGGATTCCAGGGTTGTCATTTATCGAATCACATAGAACATATCTCTTCTTTTACTAGAAGTGGTAGATTCGTTATTGATCATTCATTATCTCCATATATGACTTATTACACCCAAGCATACCCTTTGATATACTCTAAGGGTCTTAAGGGACATGTCAAAGTATAACTCATCATACACAAGATACTATGATGATCTCAAGTCCAAGGATCACTTGTACTACTATCACATTAGGAATTCCTATTGACAGGAAAGTAAAATTCCATTAGGTATTCTTTAGCCAGCCACGTTCAGTAAACTTATTCTCCAATAAGCACCTACATACTTGCTTTAGTGTCTCCACACAAATGATCATGAGATCAATCATCCTCATCCAATGAGCAAGCAACGTATGTACCAATCTATCCGGATTCACTAATCCCCTTTTTAGTAATCCAACGATTGGGAACTTTTTTAGTTTTAAGCTATTTATGAATTTAGATCTCATTAGCATGATCATCATCATGATTCTAAATATATTGCTTAAAACTATGGGTTTATCACATATTATAAAAACAGCACCATGTAAATAAATAAATGTCTTTAATTAAATAATACTTTTATTAATAAATGAATGATTTATTCAATCAAATGAAAGTGTCACAACATATGTTTGGATCCAAGATGAGACTTAGGAACTATTCCTAGTTCTGTTATGAACTTTTCATCCAAAACATCAACTTGCAACTTCATTTACAGCTATATACTTTGTCTTTATCACTAAACCAATAACTTTTTGCTGTTTGGAACCTTTCCAATTCATTGCACCACCTTTCTAGGTAACGACTTACCCTAAAGTGGATTTACTGTCGTCTTGGTTAGTCTGAAAAACCTGAGTCTGTTTAGTCTTCTAGTTTAATTCAGACCCATCATAAATCATGATTACATCCTCAGTGTCGGTTAAGTACTTTAAGCTGTTTATCACTATCTTACAGTGATCTTCTCCAAAATATGACTGATCAATATCAAGTCTCATACATTTCATTGCATACATGATAGTAACTCATGCGATCTCTCTTTTATTGAGGACAATTTTAGAGAGATACAGTCTATGGCTCATCATCATGAGACATCTTTTGGAGTTTGCCCTGCTAAATGCCTTTAGCATCAAATAAATATACGTTCCTTGAGTACAGCCGAGCATCCTTTTAAATCTATCTATATAGATTTATATCCCCAATTTAGGATGTTCTACCCAAATCATTCATGAAGGAATGTGTAGACAACTTTATCTTTACTAATTATAGCACTGGTATGTCATTCCTTATCAGTAGTATATCAACATATAATACCAAAAATGTCACAGCGCTCCCACTGACCATTTTGTACACATAGGTTCATTCTCATTTTTGATAAAATCAAACTCCTTTGATTGTCTCATCAAAACAAATGTTTCATCATTGAGAAGTTTGCTTTAATCAATAAATGGATTGTTATAGCTCATATACATGATTTGCTTCAACCATTGAAACAAATCCTATCTGGTTGTATCATACATACATTCTCCTCTAACAATTTATATTTGAGGAAGGGCGTCTTCACGTCTATTTGCCAGATCTAGTAATAATAAGCTGCAATCGCAAGTAAAATCCAAATGGACTTGAGCATTACTACCGGTAATAATATTTTATTACAGTCAACTCCTTGAATTTATTTGAAAACTTTTCCTTGATGGTCTGGCCTTATAGGTTTCCACCTTGCCATTTGTTCTAAAGATCCATTTCGAATTTTATGGGCATCTGCCATTTCTCTGAGTGTTTACAACTCTTAGCCTTATTGTGTATTACTGGATCATCATCCTCTATGATGCATACCTCATCATCATCATCTATGATTAATCCATACCTCGTAGGTATCTTCAGTACTATTCCAGATTCACGATTCGGTTGTGTTAGGTTTATATGTTACGCATACATATAATCAAATCACACATTAAGGGCGGAAGCGCAATAAATTAGTTTTTAAAATTTTTATACAAACCCTCACCAAGATCATGCTTTATGCTTTATGCTCAATTATCAATTAATAGAAAAGGAAGGATAAATCAGAATCATACCCTTGTTGAACCTAGCTTTCACAGGAACGAGTTCAACTCCTTGCTCTTCGTGATCTCCTTGAATCTCCTGAATTGATTCCTTCCTTTGATCAACGTTAGCCACCCAAGTGTTTGGCCTCTAGAGGTGATCCACTAAGGAAGAGGAATTGTTCAAGAAGGAGGGTGGTTGGCTAAACCCTAATTTTTTTTATTCTCTATAGAAAAAGGGAGTACACTCCAACTCTTGGAATTACGTCTACTGATATCTAATATAAGACTGATCTTATATAGGTATTAGTCAACCATTCTAATCTAATTAGAAATTGGTTTGTTTAATTAATTAATTAATCTCTTTTAATTTATTAGGCTTCCCAACATATTGGGATTAATTAATTAAACTTCTTTAATTAATTTGCCTCCTAATCTCATTAGGAATATTTGAGAGTAACAATATTAAATTAATTCCTAAACTCCTTTAGAAATTAAAATAATAATAATTGTAATAATATTAATAAGACTCCTCTTATTAATTTATATTTAATATTTTCAAAATATTAAATAATAAATATTAATCTATTTAATTTATTCTATTACTATAGATTAAATTAATTATAATTAATGCATTATTACGATTATGTCATTACCTTCATAAATAATTATTCTTCCTTTTATGGTGTGACCCTTTAGGTTCTCCATATTGAACCAGTTGTGAATAAATCAATTAGAACAATTATAATCTTATTTAAATAAATAAATTAAACTAATAATCTATTTAAATAAATAATATTTATTCTACAATAGGGATAAGCGTCCCTAGCGATCAACGACTTTCCAGATAATATAAATTTTAACATTAATCATAAAAGAACATGTGAGTAAATAGTTACCGTACAATTTAATCCTTCCACCATACAATGTGACAACCCGAAAATTTCTAAGATTTTAAATGATTAAAATAAAGGTTAAAGAATAAAACCTAGATAGGAATTTGAGGATTTAATTAAAATTTTTAAGTAAAACCTATATGGTTTACTATTTGAATGAGAATAGAAAAAATATGGGTTACAAAAATTTCTAAACCTTAGAAATGAATTTATATGTACTTGAAGAAATATTAAGGATAAGGTACTATAATACCTATAAAGTTTTGTGACCTAATATATAAATTAGGTATTTGAATTAAATAACCTCAAGGATTATCTTTATTTAATTGTCATAGTATTTTAATTATATACTAATGACATAATCTAAGATATTTATGAAATATGTCTCAACCTATTAGATTATCTTGTATGATTATGTGAGTGTCTATAACTTATTAAAGTCAATTAGGGTTATTAAGTTAATGCAGTAGTGAAATATGTTTTGACTTATGTGAATTATGTAATTGATTAAATAAATATATATTATATAATGTATATACATTTATTTTGTATATAAAAAAAATTAAGAATTAAGAAATGTAACCTAATACATATATTAGGTATGGTAATTAAATAACCTAAGGGATTATAATATGAGAGAATGTTAGTATTTAAAAACATATACTAACCCTAGGAGATTTATTTTATACATCTCAATTAATAAATTTTATAACCTAAGTAAAGAAAGTCTAATTGGGTTATGAAATTAAAGATACATGAGTAAGGAATTTAATTACAAATGTGTGTAATGGAAACCCTAATTGAATAATTAGGGTAAGATAAAATTAAAGAGTATTAAACTAAGTTGATTTTATGGCCCAAAGAATTAAATAAGTAGCCCATTTTGTAGCCCAATTGTTTATTTAAGCATTGGACTTGTAGCTAATTTGATTTAAGAGCAATTAAATTATTAAACTAGCCCAAAATAAAATTTAGAGGGCAAGTATATTAGTGGCACAATTAATTGGTGGTGGAAGCCCAAGTCCATTTTAATTAGTAAGCAAACTAAGAAAATTGCAAGCCCAAAAGAAATTAATTAAAAGCCCAAACTTAGCCCACTTGAGGAGGGGTATTTAGGACATTGAATAAAATAATTAAAGCACAAAAGAAAAAAAAAATTAAGTGGATAAGAGGCCATGTGGCCAGATTTTAAAGAGGCGAGAAAGGGGTGGTGTATATAATGATTAACTTACTTTATTAGGTTATTAACTCTCACCGACTTTTGCTAGGTGTCACCCATTTTATGGAAACAACACTTATGCTTATTCTTGCAATAAATACCTACAATGATGAGAGAGAGGAAGAGTAAGAGATTGGATAATAATAATAGATATACACATTATATCTATACACCTTTACTAACTAACAAAACTTGGTTTATTTCTCTCTCATCCTTAATTTCCATTAGTTGCTAAAAAGAACAAAGCTAGGGAGAGAGAGAGAGAGAGGCTATTTCGGTGGGAAGAAGAAGAAGAGAGAAAGAGAGTTTTGTAGTTTCATACTTTCCTAATCAATCTTAGAAAGAAGAATAGAGAAGAACCAAGCTAAGGTATAAAGATTTCTACTTATATAGTCTAAGTTTTTTTTGTTTTGATTTGAATTTTGATTTTTGTAAAGTTATGATCTTGAGGTTTAAAACCATAGATCTATGTGTTTAATAGTTTTTCATGTTTAGATTTAAACCTTTTGAGGATCAAAAGTTAGATCTAAAGTATAAAATAGAAACTAGGTTTTTCAAAAGTTAGAAAACCTAATTTTTCTTAGCCTTGATTGTGTTTAATCTTGTGTTTGGTGATGTTTGATTAAATATATAATGGATCATGGTAGATCCATGAGTATATAAAGTATTAGTAGGTATTTTGATGGTTTATATTGGTGAATGGTTGAGAATATGAAAGTTTTCTTATAAAACACAAAGGATTGAAAATCAGATTTTTAAGAAAACGCAATATAAAATTAAACAATCATCTCTCTTATTATATTTTGAATTTTTGAGTGTGGTCAATTTCTCGAGTTAGATCTATGAGTCTTCTAACGGATCCAAGTGGAATCACTGAAAAATTCTTTGTATATTTCCGTGTGGAAAGGAGTCAAAATCTGAAAAATGCCTAAAAGTAATCTGCCCAAAACTACTAGGGGAAGTTTCGGCAACTTAATTATTGAAATAAATTTCAATCTTTTCGGACATGAAAATATATGATATAAAGTAGTTCTTTTCCAAAAATGAGCTTATTCTGACTTAAATTGACCTAGTTATGGTCATTTCAATATTTGGGTTTTTTCGACGAAAACCGCTATAACCGGAGTTCTATAACTCTAATGGCCACGAAATTTTAACTGGAAGCTCACGTTAATACGTGTAAGATCCTGCCAAGAACTGGGAATTGTTGGAGTTAAGCATGATGTAGCTAATTTCTTAAGCTACGAACTAAAAACGGATTTTTGAAAAATACTAAAGGGAATTGAAGAATTCCAAAAAAATTATTTTTGTATGTGAAGTATATGTATATATGTGTGGCCAAAGAATAGAAAAATAATAATATGATTTGATATTTTTGTGATAAGGGTATTTCAGCTTGCTGAATTGAACAATTCAGGTTGTTGAAATGGAAACTGAAAATGTTAGGAAGGGAAGACAGTATGATTTCAGCTTACTGAAATAAGGTATTCGGTTTGTTGAAATAGTAGACAGTTTACCGAGTTATAATAAGAACTTATAATTGTTAAGTCTAAGGTAGTGCAGTCGTACTCTTGAATGGTTGATATATAGTAGCTGGGCTAAATGATTCCTTCAGGGAGCGGAGATATATACGAATTAGCAACCGATCTAACTCGCTGTAAAAATAGTGTAGACGAGACAAAAACTAATTTGTTGTTTGTTTGTGAGAAACCACTCAGTATACTATATGGAATACTATTAAAGACTCGATGTGTGCTAGGTTTAGACTTGTGAATACGTATGGTGTTAAGGTTATCTAATATTTAACTATGTGGTTAAGTGTTAGATAGTTTACTTATAAAGTAATAGTATTATGGGATAAGGTATGTTATAATAATTGAAAGATCAATCTTAACAATGATAGGTCTTTACAATAAAGAGATTAAATTAGATTGCGTAGCAGGAATCGACGGTACATGCAAGTTTTCTTTAACTCAAACTTGAGTTATATTTTCAAAGCATGTTAGTGAATAATTATTATTGATTATTCACATCTATACTGATTATTGATTCGCACTTAGTGCATGTTGCATATGTTCATCAGGTATGAAAGGCTGATCACCTTCATTACCATAAGGTGTAGTTAAAGTTGTTCATGGTCCTTGTTGACATGAAACATTATTGATTTAGTCATTCAATTATTGACATGTTGATTCATGCTCTTTCACAAATTATTATATTGTTAAAAATTCAAAAGCTTATTCTTTCTTTCAATCATGATATATTCTTGTTGTATTTAAACTTGCTGAGCGAAGTAGTTGCTCACCCTTGCTATATCATGATAACAAATTTTAGATTAAGACGAAGGATCAACGAAAGTCAGAGAGAAAGGAAAATTCCAAAGAATATATTATTACGCAGTCATAACTATTTAGTTATCATATACAAGTAATGTTGTAAACCTTTTTAATTATATAAGGTATGTATTTAGTTAAGGTTAACATACCTTGGAAAATATTATAGAATCATGTGAAATAAACAATATATATTTATATATTCCACATTAGATTATAGAATATGTATGATAATGAAGTACCGTAACGTACCAAGTTCGGGTTCTAAGGAACCGGATTTGAGGGGGTCACATACAATGTTTCAATTAAATATAACATATGGAATTACTGTCAAGTCTTATTTTATTTAATTATATGTATTTCGATTAAAAAATGCACAACTCCAAATAATGCAAATTAGAAACTCCTTTCTAATTTCATTCTACCTTAGCCAAAGACTACAGGGTTGTCATTGAACGAATCACATAGGACATATCTCTTTTTTTACTTGAAGTGGTAAATTCTTTATTGATCATTCATTATTTCCATATGTAACTCATTATACCTAAGCATACTCTTTGATATACCCTAAGGGTCTTAAGAAATAACTTAAAGTATAATTCATTACACACAATATACTATGATGATCTTAAGTCCAAGGATCACTTGTACTACTATCACATTTGGAATTCCTATTGACAGGCAAGTAAAACTCTATTAGGTATTCCATAGTGAGTCATGTTCAGTGGATTTATTCTCCAATAAGCACCTACATACTTGCTTTAGTGTCTCCACACAAATGATCATGCGATCAATCATCCTCATCCAATGAGCAAGCAACATATGTACCAATTTATCCGGATTTACTAATCCCCTTTTTAGTAATCCCACGATTGGAAACTATTTTAGTTTTAAGCTTTCTAAGAATTTAGATCTCATTAGCATGATCAACATCATGATTCTAAAAGCATTGCTTAAAACAGTGGGTTATTTATATATTATAAAAACAGCATCATGTAGATAATTAAATGTCTTTAATAAATGAATATTTTTATTAATAAATAAATTAGATCGTTTATAAAGTATATGCTTTATCATCATACATGATTGGCTTGTATGCATACTACTTTCAATCTCCCACTTGCACTAAAGCCAATCGCCATGGTATCTCATACCCATCTTCTCTAAGTGACGATCAAACTGCTGTTGTGTTAAAGCTTTAGTAAATGGATCTGCAATGTTGTCTTGAGAGTCTACACGCTCCAAGGTAACGTCTCCTCTTTCAATGATCTCCCTGATCAAGTGAAATCGCTGCAACACGTGTTTGGATTTCTGATAAGACCTGGGTTCCTTAGCCTGTGCAACAGCTCCGGTGTGGTCATAGTATAAGGGGACTGCTCTTCCAATGCTAGGAATCACACCAAGTTTGGTTATGAACTTCTTCATCCAAACAGCTTCCTTTGCAGCTGCACTTGCAGCTATGTACTCTGCCTCTGTCACTAAATCAGCAACTATTTGCTGCCTAGAACTCTTCCAACTCACTGCGCCTCCGTTCAAGGTAAAGACATACCCCAAAATGGATTTACTGTCATCTTGGTCTGTTTGAAAACTTGAGTCCGTGAAGCCCTAGAGTTTTAATTCAGACCCACTGTAGACAAGAAATACATCCTTAGTTCTTCGTAATTACTTTAGGATATTTTTCACTGCCTTCCAGTGCTCTTCTCCTGGATTCGACTGATATCTGCTTGTTACACTAAGTGCATGATCGACATCCGGTCTAGTACATATCATCCCGTACATGATAGATCCTATTGCTGAAGCATAAGGAATCTTATTCATACGGTCTCTCTCGTCAGGTGTCTTTAGGGCCTATTTCTTGAAGAGAGGTATTCCATGGCTCATTAGCATAAGGCCTCTTTTAGAATCTTCCATGCTAAACCTCTTTAGCATCGTGTCAATGTACATTCCTTGGGATAAGCCACGCACCCTTTTAGATCTATCTCAATAGATATTTATCCCTAAAATATAGGATGCTTCTCCCAAGTCCTTCATGGAGAAGTGTTTTGATAACCAGATTTTAATCGATTGTTGCATAGGAATGTCATTCCCTATCAGTAATATATCATCAACATATAATACAAGGAAAGAAATAGCACTCCCACTAACCTTCTTATACACACATGGTTTATCCTCATTTTTGATAAAATCAAACTCTTTGATTGTCTCATCAAAATGGATGTTCCATCTACGAGAAGCTTGCTTTAATCCATAAATAGATCTTTGCAGCTTACAGACTTGATTTGTTCCAACCTTTGAAACAAATTCCTCTGGCTGTGTCATATACACATCCTCCTCAAGTTTCCCATTGAGGAAGGCCGTTTTCACGTCCATCTGCCAGATCTCATAGTCGTAATAAGCTGCAATCGCAAGCAAAATCCGAATGGACTTGAGCTTTGCTACTGGTGAGAAGGTTTCATCATAGTCAACTCCTTGCCTTTGTTTGAAACCTTTTGCAACCAGTCGGGCCTTATAGGTCTCTACCTTGCCGTCCGCTCCAGTCTTTCTTTTAAAGACCCATTTATACCCAATAGGCTTAATGCCTTCAAGTGGTGAAACCAAAGTCCATACTTGGTTCCCATGGAGTCCATCTCGGATTTCATGGCTTCAAGCCATTTTCCTGAGTCTTTATTACTCATAGTCTGTTCATAATTCAATGGATCATCATCATTCATGACGTGTACATCATCGTCATCCTCTATGACGAATCCATACCTATCAGGTATCTTCGGTACTCTTCCAGATTTACGAATAGGGTGTTGTACAGAAGGTGTCTCTACTTGGACAGGTTCATCCACTTGATCTGTAGTGGTTTGTGGTTCTTGAATTTTTTCAAGATCTATTTTCCTCCCACTAGCCCCTTCAAGAATAAACTCATTTTCCAAGAAGGCAGCATGTTTCGCAACGAACACCTTTTGCTCAGTAGGATTGTAGAAATAGTATTTCAAACTTTTTTTAGGATATCCCACAAACGTGCACTTATCAGATCTTGTCCCAAGCTTATTATTTTGAAACTTTTTCACATAAGCTGGACATCCCCAAATCTTAATATGCTTAAGACTAGGTTTCCTCCCTGTCCACATCTCATATGGAGTCTTGGGTCAGATTTTGAGGGGACCTTATTTAGTAGATATGCAGTCGCTTCTAGGGCATAACCCCAAAATAATATTGGAAGATCAATAAAACTCATCATGGAACGAAACATGTCCAATAATGTTCGATTTCTCCTTTCAGATACTCCATTTAACTGTGGTTTACCTGGTGGAGTCCATTGTGAGATTATACTATTTTCTTTGCGACAGTCGAGAAACTTACCGCTTAAGTATTCACCACCTCGATTTGATCAAAGAATCTTAATACTTTTGCCAGTTTGTTTCTCTACTTCACTTCTGAACTCTTTGAACTTTTCAAATGATTTAGATTTGTATTTCATTAAATACACATATCCATATCTTGAGTGATCATCAGTGAAAGTAATAAAATAAGAATACCCTCCCCTTGCATTCATTGTTATAGGTCCACAAACGTCTGTTTGAACCAACGCTAACAACTTTGTAACTCTTTCTCCTTTTCCACTAAAAGGAGATTTAGTCATTTTACCCATGAGACAAGATTCACAAGTTGGATATGATTCATAATCGGATAGCTCTAAGAGACCATCCTTATACAACTTGGATAATCTTGTTTCACTGATATGACTGAGTCTACAGTGCCATATACAGGTATAATTAACATCATCTCTTTTCCTTTTCTTAGTTTGTTCTATTTGAAGTATATTTTCATGCAAGTTAAGTATATAAAGTCCATTTCGCAGATTACCAACACTATATAAAATATTGTCTTTATAAATAAAATAACTGTTGTTCTTTATTATAATGTCAAATCCATCCATATCTAATACGAAAATAGAAATAATGTTTCTAATGATATTCAAAACAAAATAATTATTATTTAAATAAATGGACTTGCCCGTAGGTAGTGCTAAATAATAAGTGCATACAGCTAATGCAGCAACCTTTGCTCTATTTCCCACTCGTAGGATAACCTCATCCTTGTTCAACTTTCTACTTCTGACTAGTCCCTGCACAGTATTACATATGTGAGAACCACAGCCAGTATCCAATACCCAAGTAAAATTTTAACTTTCTGAAAAATTAATTTCAATCATGAACAAACCTTGATTGGAAGTCGAAGCTTCTCCAAGCTTCTTCTCTGCTAGAAACTTATTGAAGTTCCTCTTCCAGTGACCCGACTCATTGCAATGGAAGCACATTCCTTTGCTAGCTAGCTAGATCAGGTTTCTTTTGTTCCTTCATGTTCACCTTGCCCTTAGCCTTCTTAGATTTCTTCTTTTCAGAAGATACCTCGGGCCTCTTCCTTTTCTTAGAAGAATCCACCATTAAGACATGGTTCTTCATGGATGGGAAGTGACCTTCTGCAGTTTTTAACATGTTAAGTAATTCAGGCAGGCTGACATCTAACTTATTCATGTGGAAATTAAAAACGAACTGCGAGAAGGTCTTAGGGAGTGACTGCAAGACTAAGTCTTGACTCAACTCCCCATCCATGATGAACCCAAGCTATCCAGGGCATTCAATCAGATTGATCACCCTTAGGACACGAGTCTTAACGGCAGTACCCTCGGACATCTGAGATCGGATGAGCTCCTTCAACATTTTATATCTAGCAGTCCTACTTTGTTCACCATATAACTCCTTGAGGTGAATCAACATAGTAGGAGCATCAATGTTTTCATGCTGACGCTGAAGCTCGTTATTCATGGATGCGAGCATGATGTATTGAGCCACAGATGCATCATCTTGACACTTTACAATGGTAGCAATCTCTTCCTCAGAGACTGATTCTAGAACAGTTCCAGGGACATGTGAATTTAGGACATAAGAAATCTTTTCAGCAGTGAGAACTATTCTCAGATTTCTTAACCAGTCCGTGTAATTCGGCCCAGTTAGTTTGTTAGCATCAAGTATGCTACGCAGTGAAATTAGTGATTTCGACATTTTTAAATTTCTACATGTGAAAAGAAAATATTTTAGCAAACATTCATTTAATTAATTTTATATACCAAAATAGATTAGGTCTTATTTTAAATTGGTATCTCCCACTATTTTCTTCAAACTATATTACCCTCACTTATATAGTTCGGCAACATCTAATTAAAGATTTGCCAGTGAGAATAAGGATCACATTTTAAATGTATATAGCTTTGTGTGTGCACAACAAACCATATATAAATAAATAGGTAGACAACTCTTATCAATTATATCAACATGTAACTCCTTGTGTTCTGCCTCTTAGATCATAATGGTCAAATGTGTGCACTTCCGAACTAAAATAATTTAAGTTAAGTCCAACCTAGCACTCCATATATTTAAAAAAGAAAAATATTGTCCTTGTGTGTGCACAACAAAATAATATTGTTCAATTTTTTTATAAGCATCAAATGTGATTAAATTAATATCTTAAATACTTAATACTTGCCTTGTGTGTGCACAACAAACTCATATTAAATATTTAATGCTCTATTAATTTTATCATGTTAGAAGGCGACATTCGATAGTACAAATATCTTTGAACGCTTTAGATTTAATATGATTTCTTTGAGGGGTTTGTTATTATTTGTCTTATCTTGTTTAGCGCGCATGCACACACACACACACACACACACACATATATATTTATATATATATATATATATATATATATATAATACGCATCATTTTATTAAAACATATGAAGCATGTTTGCATAAAATATAATATATATATATATATATATAATACTAGCATGCGCATATAGAATACTATATTCTACCCGGATTGACTATAGACTTTTATTCTAGTTTGGTTCACTAGAGCCACCAAGTGAACCAAAAGACCAAACCTAGGAGTGCAAGAATTTAAATTTAAACGTAGCTATTACATTTAAACACAGGCTACATTACAAAAGGGTCTTCACGCGCTCCTCTTTCA
Source organism: Panax stipuleanatus (assembly GCA_020205555.1). Classification (NCBI taxonomy): domain Eukaryota; kingdom Viridiplantae; phylum Streptophyta; class Magnoliopsida; order Apiales; family Araliaceae; genus Panax; species Panax stipuleanatus. Next base: position 106,578,953 of record CM035116.1, read on the forward strand.
ATGGTCTTCAATTTTTTAAGATAATTCTAACTATTTCTATTACATTAAATTATTTACAATTAAATAGAAACCTTGATCAGCAGTCAAGGGAAATTATATAGGAGGGATATAGAATTTACATCAAGAATAAATTAGAGAAGACGAGGTACGCAGACACCATTTAATAAAACCTATACATTCAAGCATTCAACTAAAATAAATTCAATCACATTGGTCAATAGTCCCATAATCAATCCCATTTATTATTATACATATCACCATATGCATCAATAAATTAGCATTCATCTAGTGAATAATAAAAACATTCCATATATATATATCGATGTCATTTAATGGACAAAAGTTTGCTAAATTTTAGTTTTGAAACAAAATAAACTCTTTTATTTTAATCAAAAACAAAATCCAAATTAAACTCCTTTAATTTTTAGCAATCTGAAATCACATTTCAGATAAAATAAATATTTTTATTTTAAACTTTTATTAATTAAATAAACTATTTACTTTAATTATACAAAGTTAGTTTTTCAAAATCTGCAGTGGCACGCCCGCGCCCAGATTGAACTGGGACGCGGCGCGGCTGCGCTGTTGATTGGATCCTGTTTTGCAGACGGTGCGCCTGGACCCAGAATGAATTGGGACGCGGCACGGCAGCGCTGTTCGTCGCAGAATCTACATAAATCAATTTTTTTCCAGAAAATTCGATCCAATCTCACATCAATTCATACATGGAATCATAAAATTGATAATTAGCACAAAGTTAGGATCTGATACCACTGTTGAGTTTGTATGTTACGTATACATGTAATCAAATCACACATTAAGAGCAGAAGCTCGATAAATTAGTTTTTAAAATTTTTATACAAACCCTCAAAAAGATCATGCTTTTGTGCTCAATTATCAATTAATAGAAAGGAAGAATAAATCAGAATCATACCCTTGTTGAACCTAACTTCCACAGGTACGAGTTCAACTCCATGCTCTTCGTGATCTCTATGAATCTCCTAGATTGATTTTTTCCTTTGATCAACGTTAGCCACCCAAGTGTTTGGCCTCTAGAGGTGATCCACCAAGGAAGAGGAATTGTTCAAGAATGAGGGTGGTTGGCTAAACCCTAATTTTTCTATTCTCTGTAGAAAAATAGAGTACACTCCAACTCTTCGAATTACGTCTACTAATATCTAATATAAGACTCCTTTTATATAGATATTAGTCAACCATTCTAATCTAATTAGAAATTGGTTTGTTTAATTAATTAATTAAACTCTTTTAATTAATTAGACTTCCCAATATATTAGGATTAATTAATTAAACTCCTTTAATTAATTTGTCTGCTAATCTCATTAGGAATATTTAAGAGTACCAATATTAAATTAATTCCTAAACTCCGTTATAAATTAAAATAATAATAATTGTAATAATATTATTAAGACTCCTATTATTAATTTATATTTAATATTTTCAAAATATTAAATAATAAATATTAAGCTATTTAATTTATTCTATCATCATAGATTAAATTAATTATACTTAATGCATTATTACGATTATGCCATTACCTTCTTAAATAATTATTCTTTCTTTTATGGTGTGACCCTTTAGGTTCTCCATATTAAACCGGTTGTGAATAAATTAATTAGAACAATTATAATCTTATTTAAATAAATAAATTAAACTAATAATCTATTTAAATAAATAATATTTATTCTACAATAAGGATAAGCCTCCCTAGCGATCAACGACTTTCCAGATAATATAGATTTCAACATTAATCATAAAAGAACCTGTGAGTAAATAGTTACCGTACAATTCAATCTTTCCGCCATACAATGTCCCAATTAAATATAAGACATGAAATTACTGTCACGTCTTATTTTATTTAATTATATGTATTTCGATTAGAAAATTCACTACTCCAAATAATGTAAATTAGAAACTCCTTTCTAATTTCATTCTACCTTGGCCAAGGACTACAGGGTTGTCATTTAACGAATCACATAAGACATATCTCTTCTTTTACTAGAAGTGGTAGATTCTTTATTGATCATTCGTTATCTTTATATGTAACTCATTATACCCAAGCATACCCTTTGATATACTCTAAGGGTCTTAAGAAATAAGTCAAAGTATAATTCATTACACACAAGATACTATGATGATCTCAAGTCTAAGGATCACTTGTACTACTACCACATTAGGAATTCCTATTGACAGGCAAGTAAAACTCCTTTAGGTATTCCATAGCGAGTCACGTTTAGTGAACTTATTCTCCAATAAGCACCTACATACTTGCTTTAGTGTCTCCACACAAATGATCATGAGATCCATCATCCTCATCCAATGATCAAGCAACATATGCATCAATCTATCCGTATTTACTAATTCCATTTTTAGTAATCCCACGATTGAGAACTATTTTAGTTTTAAGCTTTCTAAGAATTTAGATCTCATTTGCATGATCAACATCATGATTCTAAAAGCATTGCTTAAAACTATTGTAAGACCCCAGATTTTATGAATAAAAATTTAATTTTCTTTATATATTATTTTTAAACAGTAAGGTGTTGTTTTGATAAATGTGGTGAGTTATGGGAAATATATGCAAAATTTTCAAAATAAGCAAGTGGTTATAAAATATTCATTGTTGTCGAGGAATATTCGTTTGGTCGTGGAATATTCTTGTTGTCGGAGAATATTCGTACGACTGCGTAGCAATTTATGGACCCCACAACAGAATAACTGTCGGATGAAGAAAACGACAAGAATAAGTTTTTTTAAAAATAACGGCGGGGTTGTTACCGCTAAAACTGTTGAAATACCCGATGGTTAAAATACAGTAATACGCGGTGTTGCATAGTAGCACACGGTATTGCACAGTAATTCTAATTATTGATTCTTACGTAAGAAGTCACTACTCAATAATTGTTACAGTAATTACTGTTCAATATTTTATATTATTGATTCAATAATTGCTACATTGATAATTGTATAATATTTTATTGATTCAATAATTATCATTGCACAGTATTTCAAATTATCAAATCAATAACTCATATTATTTGAATAATATTATTAGATAACATTATTGACAATGTCTAAGGAAGTTCTGTCTAGGAGGGGTTATTTAATTGTGCGCCAGTAAGGAGAAATCCTTATCGGAAGGTCCTCTCTTTCCTAGGAACGATCTGGTTGTCAATATTGTAGTTCTATAATATTATTTGGGAATAATTAATTATTGATTTATATGATAAAAAATATTTATTTTTGTGGATATAAAAAAAGAAATTAGTGCTGAGGTATTTTTATCAGTATTTGTTGTAAGTTTGGCGTATTATTTTGGACCCCCATTTACTCATTTTTAATAATCGGTAGAAAGTTATTCAATATATATATATATAAGGTGGGGCCCATATATTGGATGGATTATGGGTGGGGCCCACATGTGATGAAAATGAAAATGGGGGAGGGGGAGTTTACGTGAATGGAGGGTAATATATATAAATATATATATTATAAGTTTTGTTTTATATATATAAATTTTATATATTTATTATATAATTTATATATATATATATATATATATATATATATATATATATAATCAGATTACCTGCCGTATAAGGCAGGTATGTTTTTTTTAATATATATATATATATATATATATATATATTATAAGTTTTATTTTATTAGATTATAAATAGAATATATTATATTTTATTTAAATTTTTTGTTTTATTAGAATATTTTATTGCATAGTGCTGCATAGTAAATTAAATTTTTTCAGAAATTCGGGCGAAGGATTTGGCGCCCGTGAATGTATTGTGCAGTCCGTGATTTTATTTTCTAAATAGTATCATTCCATTCTCCTATAAATAGGATGCATAGTTTAGAGTTAAAAATCACACCAGAATCAAAAGTTTTCTCTCTATAATATCGAGCGTATTTTTATGAGTATTTAGATACTTTGAGTATTGCTATTCAGTGCAAGTTTCCTTCAGCATTATACCTGAAATTCCAGTCAGAAGTACTGTTCTTTTGAGGTAAAGGATATTATTTTATTGCAATATTCGTAAGAAATATTATTTTCTTTCATATTCCATATTATGAAAGCGATAATATTTCATTTCATATACCAAATTTAAAACTTACTACGGTAAGTATTGCTTCTATAATTCCTGAAATGATCAGAAATTCTTCGAATTTTGCGTTTCATCTAGTATCATTTCATTGGAATGTTGGTATGAATTTTATTATAAAATTTTTACCTTTTCATGTCGAGGTTACTATTCACGTATACGGCACTATTCATGTATACGGCACTATTTACGAATATGGCACTATTCACGAAAAAATTATATTTTCTTCTAATTGTCCAAGTTGGCTATTAGGGAAAATATCTTTGATTGTATCCAAGTTTTAAGTTTTATTCTTGAATTTTGCTCCACAAAGTATTATTATGGAGTATTTTTGGACTTGGATAGATTGATTTACAAATCCCTAATCTTTGTCCTTTATCACTGGATTCGTTTGCTTTAAGATATTTTTCATCATCCTCAGTCCTAAATGGTGATATAACTGAATATCTTTGGCCTGCAGTGCAAAGATGGATGATTATTTGATGAATATCTTTGGCCTGTAGTGCAAAGATGAATGATTACCTGATGAATATCTTTGGCCCGTAGTGCAAAAATGGACAGGTGTTGAGATGAACATGACCAACTGATGATACAAATGAATATCTTTGGCCCGTAGTGCAAGGATGAATATTTGATTCGAGATGTATATTGATTAATGTTACATGGATAAAATATTGATGATGGACTTTTAAATCATGGAAGATAGTAGACTATATTCTCTACTTAATTCTTCTGATGCATTGTTAATTCCGCTGCAGTTGTTGATCTAAAACTTATTGTCCATAATATTTTATCTGAATTGTTGAAGACTAACGATAATTTATTTTTTATTATCTTAGTCATAATATTCTTTACTGGGCTAGTTGAGCTCACTCTTTTCATCTATTGTCCTCTTTAGGAAATGAGAATGTCGCAGGAACTAGTCGGCGGACAGAGTGATGGTCTGAGTTAGAGCAGTAGTAGTCCTCACTATTTCTAATAAATAGTGTGATAATAATTATAATGAGAACTTAGTTTGAATATTAATATTTTTTACATATTTGTACTGACACTCACAGTTGTGTTGTCGTATTTTGCACGACTGTGTGATATAAAGTTTGTATTTGGATTCTGTACCATGTATTTGGCGACTCATAAAGGGTTGGGTTGACTAGACCTATTCTGGGGGCGTCACAGTTGGTATCAGAGCTTAGGGATATTATCTCTGGCGGAGATCAGGGAATAGAACTAGGAGGGGAGAGACGAGTAAATCTTTCGCTAGTGTGTCCTACCTAAGCTTATCTGATGTTTAATTGGTCAGTCGGAGTATAGGGTTGATATGTTAATTTGTTTAATTAACCTTTCTTTTATGACAGTATTTGAGAATGGCAGCTGAGAACGTTAACAGTGGAGTGAATGAGACCGTGGAGACACCTTTAATCACCAACCAGGAGAACGTACAACAAAAAGGGAATGTTCATCCTGAAAACAACACTAATCAGACGATAAACGATGAGATGTTTAGAAGCTTTTTGTAATTCATGCAAAACCAGATGAGGGAGACTCGTGTGCAAAATACAGGTGGAGATAATAACAACACGCGAATTGTCACTGCCAAGCAGTTCAAAGAATTGGGACCACCATAATTTTTGGGAAAGCCGAATCCGATCAAGGCGGAGACGTGGGTTAAGCAAATTACCAAGATATTTGATGTCTTGGGATGCACGGTGGAACAGAAGGTTCCATTTACCACCTTTATGTTCCGTGGAGAGTCAGATTACTGGTGGGAATCTATGAAGCGTACCCAGACTGCCGCACTCAAGATGTCTTTGGAAGCGTTTCAAAAACTGTTCAATGACAAGTACTTTCCTGAAAGTATTCGTCATATGAAGGAGGTAGAGTTTATCATACTGAAACAGAACAACATGACTGTGTCCCAGTACGAAGCTAAGTTCGCGGAGTTGTCCAGGTTTGTACCTCATTTGGTAGAGAATGAGGAACGTATGACGCGGATGTTTCTGAGAGGTTTGAAACCCAAAATTCGTCAATACCTCATTTCTCACAAATTCTCTTTCTATTCAGATGTAGTAAACAGGGCTCAGTTATTAGAACGAGATAATGAGTACGTTCAACCAAGGGACCACAATCAAGGTCCTACCGATGGCAACAGTAATTGGAACAATGATAACCAGCAAGGAGGAAATTATCAGGCTAGAAGCGGTAACCACTCAGGTGGTAATCGTGACCATGATAAAAAAAGAAGTGAGTTAGGGGGAGATTTTAAGAAGAGAAGGTACAACAATGAGAACGTGAAAACGTCGACAGCAGCACCAGCATCAACTGTTTCTAGGGGAGGAGAATGACCGCCGGTCGTATGCTATAAATGCGGGCAAGAGGGAAACATCAGCCCTAACCGCACACAACAATTCAAGGTATGTTATAACTGTGGAAAGGAAGGTCATATAGCTCGAGATTGTCCTGTAGCGAAACCAAGTCCAGCGGGGATGGTGATTCCAAAGGCTGTCCCGGACAAGTCAAAGTCGGTGGTTCCTAGAAGAGCGTTTGTCGTGTCTACACAAAACGCGAGGAACCCGAACGAGATTATCACGGGTTAGTTAATCGTAAACTCTTGTGAAGTCTATACCTTATTAGATACCGGTTCTACTCATTCTGTTATTTCACCTACTTGTGCTCAAGGTTTGAACTTGACTCCTGAGAAATTAGACTTTGACTTATCTGTTGAAACTCCGTCGGGTGAAACCTTCGTTACATTCACAGTTTACAAATCTTGGTTGATTCAAATTGGTACCCTCACCCTACCTGTTGATCTTATATCTTTGAAAATACTTGAATTTGATGTGATTTTTGGAATCGATTGGTTAACCACACATCTTACTAAAATTGATTATTTTCGTAAAGTTGTTATTTTCATATTCCTAAACAACCCGTTGTGCGAATTCAAATCAATCAATGTCATTTCAAGTTATAAAGCTATTCGTTTATTGAAAAACTGATGTCAAGTTTTCTTAGCCCATGTCACTGATTTAAATCAGAATACATCAGATTTGAATGATATTTCTGTTGTTAATGAGTTTCCTGATGTATTTTTTGAAGAACTTCCCGGTCTACCCCCAGAACGTGAAGTTGAATTCTTTATTGACCTTGAGCCCGGTACAAAACCCATTTCTAAAACCCCATATCGAATGGCTCCTATTGAACTCCAGGAGTTAAAGGTCCAACTACAGGAGTTGTTAGACATCGATTTTATTCGTTCTAGTACGTCTCCTTGGGGTGCTCCTGTTTTATTCATAAGGAAGAAAGACGGTAGTATGCGACTTTATATTGACTATCGGGAGTTAAACCATGTCACCATCAAGAATAGGTATCCGCTACCTCGCATTGATGACCTGTTCGACCAGTTGCAAGGTGCGCAATTCTTCTCAAAGATCGATTTTCGTTCTGGATATCATCAGTTAAAGATTAGAACTGATAACATTCCAAAGACTATCTTTAGAACTCGATACGTGTTGGTCGGAAAACTGATCACTAAACACGCGCAAGTATACGCGGTCTAACAAGTAATACAGTGATAAGGAAAGTGTCGTACCCACGAGGAACTATCACTAATATTTACCAAATACCAACTTTGTATCGCTTAAGTCTTATTCAAACAGTAAACTAATAGGAGTGTGGTTAAACTAGTTATAACTAATTATTAAAGCAAGTAAACGGATAACGAATGGTAATCGAAGGAATTACAAGCTAAGGTTACAACTTCACCCCACACAGGCATTCTGTCGAACACCTGGCGTGCTATGCTTCATCAAACTTCCTACCCTTCTTTCTTTGGTCTTAATGGTCACGACAGTTTGTCGACCGAGAACACACAGGTGCTCATACACCTCTGTCGAGGTATGCACAAACATATCCTCTCCAGATCCACCCGATAGGGAATAGAACAGAAAAGAACATCCAAACTAAGTGATAATCCTACACATGTCTATGCGAATTAACCTAACAAGGATTTAAGCATAAGTTCTCAATTAGGTCACACGTGGCACACATATATATGTCTATTCTACGCACACTTATGCAGTCAAAACTCATAATCACATGCCAATATATTTAGGTGTAAATCTATAATCCTTCTTTCGATATCATATAGATTACCAAAAACATCACTAATGTCTTAGTGAGAATCATTAAGCATGAATATATTAAACCAAACCATATGGTGCCAACCAAAGAGATAAGACAGTCAATTTAACTAACAAAGGGTTCCGTTATAACCTTAGAGCCAATACTTAGTTCATAGCTATTGAACAAAATATAAGTAGCAATAAAGACAACATTTATGGATTACAAAATTAGAGGAAATAAATGGATAAGAATAAACTCTGTCAAAGCTCTTCAGTCTCCAAACATTCCGCTCCTTTCAAGCTCTCCAATCCGTGTAGCTCACTGCTCTTGTTGCTCCAAGGAAATCCTAAACTTTATCCTCATCTACCTAATCTATATTTACAAACATTACCTAATAACTAGACAGAGAAAGTACAAAAGAGATCTAATCTATCCTAAGCTAAGCTAACCGATTCTATCCCAGTCTTTTTTCTCTGCTCTTTTTCTTCCTCTCCAATGCCTCCCTGCAGAGGCTCTCTTCATATATATATATATATATATATATATATATATATATATATATATCTATTTTCCTCCTTTTGCTAGGTTAAAAGCAAGCCTTTCCTGCCTTGGCACCGGCGGTCGCGCTGATGAGCGGGCAATAGGCTTATAAGTGGCGCTGCGGCGCCACGTTAAAATCAAAAGACCGGAGGTCGCGCTGCAGCCCGAGTCCATAAAGGAACTATGGCGCTGCAGCTCCAGAATGACATCAGCAAGGACCAGGGGCGGCGCCGCGGCTCGAGAATACGACTAGGCATTGGCGTTGCGGCGCCAGTATATGTAAATTCTCCGTTTTGTCCCCTGAAAGCTAGAAAAGTCCTGTAAAGCCTGCAATACATCGGTTAAACATAATAATACTATAAACATATAAAACTATATAAAAACTACAAAGATCAGACAACTATTTAAGCCATAAAGTATCCGATTTGCGGGTATAAATCTCACTCATCAATACGCGCATTACGAATTTTTAGTTATATCTTTCGGATTGACCAATGTCCATGCTACGTTCATGGACATGATGAATCGAATATTTGAGAAATATTTGGATTATTTCGTGATTGTCATTATTTATGACATCCTAATATTTATTTATTTAGAACGAACTCAACATGCCACAATAATGTTGGTTGGAGCTGTTGAAAGATTACGATCATACCATTCAATACCATCTTGGAAAAGCGAACGTGGTAGCTGACGCGTTGAGTGGAAGATCGTATGCGATGCTGTCAAGACAAAGACCCATTTTGTGTGACTTACAAAGGATGAAGATAGAGTTCAAGACTCCGGGGACACACGTGATGATGTCAAATATGCGAGTAGAACCAGCTTTAATTGATAAAGTTAAAGTTACTCAAGCTACAGACCTGGAGCTGATGAATATAAAGAAGAAGATGTTATTCCAAAAATAAGAATCGATGAAGAAGGAATACTTCGAGTCAACTCCTGACTTTGTGTTCCTAACGATCCTAATTTGAAGTATAAAATCATGATGGAGGCACACAACACACCGTTCGCAATCCATCCTAGAAGTACCAGAATGTATCGTGATCTTCGACATACATTCTGGTGGAGCAACATGAAGAGAGAGATCGCGAAGTTTATCTCGAGGTGTTTAATGTGTAAACGTATCAAGGCGAAGCATCAAGAGCCATAAGTAAAGAGCCCCGAGCCTCTCGCTGGTGACTTCTTGCGTGGGGTGCACCGAAGCCAGAGTCTCAGTAGGGGATTACGTTTTTGTGCGGTGGCAAACTGATAGGTATTATTGTGAGCTACTATGGTTGAAGCACCATGAGAGTCATAGTTGGAATTGAAGAAATGACCTGGGAGTTAAAATCAAAAATAAAAACGAGGTATCCTCACCTTTTCGACATACCAGGTATGTACGTCAATTTCGAGGATGAAATTTCAGTAAGGAGGGGAGGTTGTAAGACCCCAGATTTTATGAATAAAAATTTAATTTTCTTTATATATTATTTTTAAATAGTAAGGTGTTGTTTTGATAAATGTGGTGAGTTATGAGAAATATATGCAAAATTTTTAAAATAAGCAAGTGGTTATAAAATATTCATTGTTGTCGGGGAATATTCGTTTGGTCGTGGAATATTCTTGTTGTCGGGGAATATTCGTACGACGGCGTAGCTATTTGTGGACCCCACAACAGAATAACTGTCGGATGAAGAAAACGACAAGAATAAGTTTTTCTAAAAATAACGGCGGGGTTGTTACCGCTAAAACTGTTGAAATACCCGATGGTTAAAATACAGTAATACGCGGTGTTGCACAGTAGCACACGGTATTGCACAATAATTCTAATTATTGATTCTTACGTAAGAAGTCACTACTTAATAATTGTTACAGCAATTACTGTTCAATATTTTATATTATAGATTTAATAATTGCTACATTAATAATTGCATAATATTTTATTGATTCAATAATTATCATTGCACAGTATTTCAAATTATCAAATCAATAACCCATATTATTTGAATAATCTTATTAGATAACATTATTGGCAATGTCTAAGGAAGTTCTGTCTAGGAGGGGTTATTTAATTGCGCGCCAATAAAGGAGAAATCCTTATCGGAAGGCCCCTCTTTCCTGGGAACGACCTGGTTGTCAATATTGTAGTTCTGTAATATTATTTGGGAATAATTAATTATTGATTTATATGATAAAGAAATATTTATTTTTGTGGATATAAAAGAAGGAATTAGTGCTGAGGTATTTTTATCAGTATTTGTTGTAAGTTTGTCGTATTATTTTGGACCCCCATTTACTCATTTTTCAATAATCGGTAGAAAGTTATTCAGTATATATATATATATATATATATATATATATATATATATATATAATATTATATATATATAAGGTGGGGCCCATATATTGGATGGATTATGGGTGGGGCCCACATGTGATGAAAATAAAAATGGGGGAGGGAGAGTTTACGTGAATGGAGGGTAATATACATAAATATATATATTATAAGTTTTGTTTTATATATATAAATTTTATATATTTATTATATAAATTTTTTTATATATATATATATTCAAATTACCTGTCGTATAAGGCATGTAAGTTTTTTTTAATATATATATATATATATATATATATATATATTATAAGTTTTGTTTTATTAGATTATAAATAGAATATATTATATTTTATTTAAATTTTTTGTTTTATTAGAATATTTTATTGCATAGTGCTGCATAGTAAGTCAAATTTTTTCGGAAATTCGGCCGAAGGATTTGGCACACGTGAATGTACTGTGCAGTCCGTGATTTTATTTTCTAAATAGTATCCTTCCATTCTCCTATAAATAGGATGCTTAGTTTAGAATTGAAAATCACACCAGAATCAGAAGTTTTCTCTCTCTATAATATCGAGCGTATTTTTGTGAGTATTTAGATACTTTGAGTATTGCTATTCAGTGCAAGTTTCCTTCAGCATTATACCTGAAATTTCAGTCAGAAGTACTGTTCTTTTGAGGTAAAAGATATTATTTTATTGCAATATTCGTAAGAAGTATTATTTTCTTTCATATTCCATATTATGAAAGCGATAATATTTCATTTCATATACCAAAATTAAAACTTACTACGGTTAGTATTGCTTCTATAATTCCTGAAATGATCAGAAATTCTTCGAATTTTGCGTTTCATCTAGTATCATTTCATTGGAATGTTGGTATGAATTTTATTATAAAATTTTTACCTTTTCATGTCAAGGTTACTATTCACGTATAAGTCACTATTCATGTATACGGTACTATTCACAAATACGACACTATTGACGAAAAAAATTCTATTTTCTTCTAATTGTCCAAGTTGGCTATTAGGGGAAATATCTTTGATTGTATCCAAGTTTTGAGTTTTATTCTTGAATTTTACTCCACAAAGTATTATTATGGAGTATTTTTGAACTTGGATAGACTGATTTACAAATTCCTAATCTTTGTCCTTTATCACTGGATTCATTTGCTTTAAGATATTTTTCATCATCCTCAGTCCTAAATGGTGATATAATTGAATATCTTTGGCCTGTAGAGCAAAGATGAATGATTACCTGATGAATATCTTTGGCCCGTAGTGCAAAGATAGACAGGTGTTGAGATGAACATGACCAACTGATGACACAAATGAATATCTGTGGCCCGTAGTGCAAGGATGAATATTTGATTCGAGATGTATATTGATTGATGTTACAGGGATAAAATATTGATGATGGACTTTTAAATCATGGAAGATAGTAGACTATATTCTCTACTTAATTCTTCTGATGCATTGTTAATTCCGCTGCAGTTGTTGATCTAAAACTTGTTGTCCATAATATTTTATCTGAATTATTGAAGACTAACGATAATTTATTTTTCATTATCTTAGTCATAATATTCTTTACTGGGCTAGTTGAGCTCACCCTTTTCATCTATTGTCCTCTTCAGGAAATGAGAATATCGCAGGAACTAGTCGGCGGACAGAGTGATTGTTCGAGTTAGAGCAGTAGTAGTCCTCACTATTTCTAATAAATAGTGTGATAATAATTATAATGAGGACTTAGTTTGAATATTAATATTTTTTACGTATTTGTATTGACACTCACAGTTGTGTGATCGTATTTTGCACGACCGTGTGATATAAAGTTTGTATTTGGATTCTGTACCATGTATTTGGCGACTCAGAATGGATTGAGTTGACTGGACCTATTATGGGGGCGTCACAACTATGGGTTATTTATATATTATAAAAATTGCATCATGTAGATAATTAAATGATTTTAATAAATGAATACTTTTATTAATAAATAAATAAGATTGTTTATAAAGTATATACTTTATCATCATACATGATTAGCTTGTATGCATACTACTTTCAGGTTGTGGTACAATAGGTCTATCTACAGGTTCCTCCTTTTGACTAATAGTGATTTGTAGTTCTTGAACTCCTTCAACATCTATTATCTTCACACTAGCCTTCAATGATAAACATCTTTATCTTAGAAGGTTGCGTGTTTCGCAACAAACACCTTTTGCTAAGTAGGATTATAGAACATTTACCCTAATCTTACTTTAGGATCTCCCACAAATCTGTACTTGTCAAATCTTGTCCTAAGTTTATCCTTTTGAAACCTTTTCATATAAGTTGGACAACCCTTTATCTTAACAAACTTAAGATTTGGAATCCTCGCTGTCCATAACTCTTCTGAATTCTTGGGGATGGATTTTGAGGTTTTCTTATTTTGTAGATATGCAGCCGTTTCCAGGTCAGTACCCCAGAATGATATTGGAATGTCGGTAAAATCATTATGGACCGCACCATGTCCAATAAGGTATGATTTTTCTTTATAGATACACCAATCTATTATTGTATATCAAGAAGCGTCTATTGTGAGAAAACCATTTAAGATGATCTTTAAAATTTATTGCACAAGTATTTATTCCTCGATCCAATCAAAAAATCATAATACAATGCCAATTAGTTTTACTTCTGAATTCTTTGAACCTTTTAAATGATTCATACTTGTATTTCACCAAATACAAATATTTAACTCTTTGAATGATCATCTCCTTTTCTTTTACTATTTTGTTTAATTTAAAATTATTTTTCATGTAAGTCAAGTATGTAAAGTCCATTCAGTAAATTGTTAATTATTTAATCTAATGAACTTGCCCGTAGGCGACGCTAAACAATAAGTTCATGTAGTTAATGGACCAACCTTTGCTCCATTCCCACACGCAAGAAGACTTCCCCTTGTTTAGCTTTCTACTTCTGCTTGGTCCCTTCATAAATCTGTATTTATGAGAACTATAACTGGTATCCAATACCCAAGTAGAAACTTTACTTACTGAAAGATTTATTTTAATCATTGACAAAACTGTTTATGTAACTGAAGTTTTACTAAGCTTCTTCTGGTTAGCCTCTACAAGATACTTCTCGCAGTTTCTATTCCAGTGTCCAAGCTTATTGCAGTGGAAGAAAACTCCTTTTCTATCCGTATCAGTTTTATTCTTATTATCTTTTGTATTTGCCTTTCTATTTACCTTCTTTGAATCGTTCTTCTTTTTAGAAGATCCTTTGGCCCCTACCAGTAAGATTTGGTCTTTCTTAGTTGGAAAGTGACTCTCAACAGTTTTTTAACATATTTAAGCAAATCAGCGAGGTTGGCCTCTAGCTTGTACATCTGAAAATTCACAACAATTGTGAGAAGGAGTCCGGGAGTGAGTGCAAGATCTAATCTTGGCTTAATTTTCCATCCATGACAAAACCTAGTTGTCCTATTTGTTCAATCAGATTGATCATCTTAAGGACATGTGTCTTTACTGTATTACCATCGGTCATTCTAGATTGGAAGAGCTCCTTAGATATCTGATATTTATTAGTCCTACTTTCCTCACCATTTAACTCTTTGAATTGTAGGAATATGGTAGGAGCATCCATAGTTTCATGCTGATGCTGATGCTGAAGCTCGTTACTCAAGGATACGAGCATTATGCATTGAGCCAACTATGCATCATCTTGCTACTTTCTAAAAGTAGCAATCTCTTCCTTAGAGGCATTTTTTACAACCATTGCAGGAATAGGCGTATTAAGGACATAAGATAGCTTTTCAGCTTTGAGAACTATTCTCATATTCCTTAACCAATTCGTTTTATTCAGTCCGATTAAATAACATCTAATATGCTATGCAGTGATAGTAATTTAGACATTATGAAATTCTGTAAATGAATTTGTAATTAAACAATATTTTAGCATACATTCTTTTATTAATTACCAAAATAAATTAGGTCTTATTTTAAATTGGTATCTCCCATTATTTTCTTCAAACTATATTACCCCCAAAATATATAGTTCGGCAAATCTAATAAGAGATTTGCTAGTGAGAATAAGGATGTAGCGCCCCCAAATTCGGGTCCCAAGAACCTCGGACCTAGTACGTTACGATACATCATTTCTATAACTATTGCAGAAGATATAAACATAAATTATTTATACAATAAACTTTTACACATAATTCCCAAGGTCTGAAACCTTAACTTAATACCTGCATTCAATATCCTACATGACATATAATATCATTTATATCCTATACTATTACCATTTTAACCGTATAATAATTCCATCCTGTAACTTGTCTTTGCCTTTGACTGTGTCCGAAGTTTCGTCTTTAATCTGAAATGTTTATCATGATATAGCAAGGGTGAGCAACAAGTTTGCCCAACAAGTTTAGGTTAAATGAAGATATATCATGATTGAAAGAAAGAATAATAAGCTGACAAACTTTCAACAATATAAGAATTATGAAAGAACATGAATCAATAATGCTGAATAGCCAACAATGAACTTGAATAAATTCAACTTAACAATATGGTAATGAAGGTGATCAGCCTTTCATACCTGATGAACATATACAATATGCACAATGTGTGAATCAATAAATCATAGATGTGATATAATCAACAATGATTAATCACGAACATGCTTTACAATAACAACTCGAGTTCGAGTTAGGAAACTTGCTCAATAAAAGTATAGTTTAGGAACTTACCTGTACCGTCGATTACTTCTACGCAATTTAATTTAATTGCTTTATTGTAAAGACCTATCAGTTATAAGATTGATCTTTCAATTAGCATAACATACTTTATAAGTAAACTATCTAACATTAAACACATAGTCAAATATTAGATAACCTTAACACTATACATATACATAAGTCTAAACCTATCACACATCGAGTCTTTAATAATATTTAATATAGTATACTGAGTGGTTTTCCACAAACAACTAACAAATTAGTTTCTGTCTAGTCTACACTATTTTCACAGTGAGTTAGATCGGTTACTAATTCGTAGATCCCTTTCCTATATGAAGGAGTCGTTTAGCCCAGCTACTATACATCAACCATTAAAGGGTACGATTGCACTATCTTAGACTTAACACTGCTGTATCATACAACTTGTGAATTAACACTTAATCTTTTTATTTTATAAGTCCTTTATAACTAAGTAAGTCGAATTCCTAATCCAGCAACCTGGATTCAAACTGAACTATAATCCAGCAACCTGAATTCAAACTGACATCCAATCCAGTAACCTGGATTATCTAAACAGACCAATTCAGCATCCTGGATTGTCTAAACATCTCATCCAGCAAATTGATGGCCAATCTAGTAAACCAGATTGCAATCCAGCAACTTGATGGCCAATCCAACAAGCTGGATTCCCCTTTTTTAATCTAATTATCTTATTATTTTTTCACCATTTGGCCAAACATATATACACATATTTCATACACAAAAATAATTTTTCAGGAATTTTTCAATTTCCTTTAGTATTTTCCAAAAATCCATTTCTAGTTAATTCCTTAAGAAATTAGCTACCTCACGCTTAACTCCAAAAATTTCCAACTCTTGGAGGGATCTTACACATGTTATCGTGAGCCTCCAGTTTAAATTTCGTGGCCATCGGAGTTATAGAACTCCGGTTATAGCGATTTTTGTCAGAAAAACCCAAATATTGAAATAGTCATAACTTGCTCATTTTAAGTCGGAATGAGCTCATTTTTGGACACAAACTATTTTATAACATATATTTTCATGTCCCAAAATATTGGAGTTTATTTCATAAAATAAGCTGCCAAAATTCCCCTTACAATTTCCGGACAGATTGCTCAACGTCATTTTCAGTTTTTGCATGCTTTGCTAAAAACTGTCCAGACGGAAATCTACAAGGAATTTTTCAGTGATTCCACTTGAAAATGTTATAAGACTTATAGATATAACTTCAAAAATTAACCACACTCAAAAATTCAAAATAGAATAGGAGATATGATCGTTTGAATTTCATGTTGCGTTTTCTCAAAAATCTGATTTTCAAATCTTTGTGTTTTGTAAGAAAACTTTCATGATCTATTGATTAATCCAAAATTAGCCATCATAAACCATTATAACACATACTAATACCTCTAAGACTCATGGATCTATCATGATCCATGATCTATTTCATCAAACTTCCACCAAATCGAAGCAAATCATAATTTATGCTAAAAAATCAAGATTTTCTAACTTTTAAAACATAGTTTCCTTTTTCTTGCATTTTATCTAACTTTTTACACTTAAAAGTGATAGATCTAAACATATAACACTTATACATATGAAGATCTATGGTTTTTAAGTTTGAAGAACATAGCTTGATTATTTCATCAAATCAAACAAAATAAAAGGAATAAACTAACTATGATTTTATACCTAGATCATGTACCTCTTCTCCTTCCCTTTACACCATAAGATGAAGTTAGGAAACATAAAAAATTTCTCTCCTTCCTCATCTATAGGCTGCCGAACTCACCCCCTTTTCTCTCTCCATTCTATTTCTTTCTTTTGTTTGCTAAGCTTGGAAATGAATGAAAATGAGTAAACTCTTTATTTGCAAATGAGATGAATAAGCTAGCAATATGTGTAGATATAACTTATATATCTATGATAAATCTCCCAATATCTTCTATCTCCCCTCTCTTATCTTTAGAAAATCTAAGCATATCTCACCAAATCTCTCCATATCTTTCCATATCTTTACAAAATCTATCCAATATCTTTTCTTTCTCTTTAATAATCTTTAGCAAATCTAAGCATATCTCACCAAATCTCTCTATATCTTTACAAAATCTATCCAATATCTTTTCTTTCTATCTCATAATCCTTAGCAAATCTAAGCATATCTCACCAAATATCCCTTAACAATTGGGCTAAAGTCTTGGGCTCTAAATTAATTCTTTTGGGTTTGCTAATAAAATAATTAGGTTATGTAAATTAACATAGTCCACTATTTATAATTCTATCATACCCTAATCATTTAATTAGGATTTTTATTCACTCAATTGTAATTCAAATCCTTACTCATGTAATTACTTAACCCAATTAGACTTGCTTTAATAAAATTAATTAATCGAGATAATAAACTTAATCTCTTAGTGTTAGTTAATATTTTAAATACTAACATCCTTACATATTATAACCCTTAATTTATTTAATTTCCATACCTAATATATATTAGGTTATAAGAATTTATTCTTAATTCTCTTTATATGTTAAATAAATATATAAATAATACACAAAATCATATAAGTCCTTCACAAAATTTTTAAATCCATACTCTATATCCAGTCTAGGTCTTATTATTTAACATTTATTTAATCATTTAAAATTTTATTAATCTTATAAATTCTCGGGTTGTCACAAAGGATCTCATTTCAAATGTATATAGCTTTGTGGTGACACAACAAACTATATATAAATAAATTAGTATACAACTTTTGTCAATTACATCATCATGTAACTCCTTTTGCCTCTTAAATTATTTTGATCAAGTGGTGGCACATCCAAATCAAAATTATCTAAGTTAAGTTCAACCTAGCACTTTCATATATTCAAATAGAAAAATACCATCTTTGTGGTGACACAACAAAACAGTATTATTCAATTTCTTTATAAGTATCAAATGTGATAAAATAACATCTTAAATATTTAATACTTGCCTTGTGGTGACACAACAAACTCATATTAAATATTTAATACTCTATTAATTTTATCATGCTAGAAGGCAACGCTCGATATTCCAAATATCTTTGAACGCTTAGGACTTAATATAAATTCTTTAAGGGGTTTGTTATTATTTATCTCATTTTGTTTAGCGCGCAAGCGCGCCCACACACACACACACACACACACACACACACACACATATATATATATATATATATATATATAAAATATACGTCATATTAATTTACATGCGAAGCATGTTGCATAATATATAATATATATAGTGTAAGCATGCATATAGAATACTATATTCTACCCAGATTGATTATGGTCTTTATTCTAGTTTGGTTCACTAGAGGCACCAAGTGAACCAAAAGGTCAAATCTAGGGGTGCAAAAATTAAATTTAAATATAACTATTATATTTAAATCCCGTGCTCCATTACAAACGTGTCTTCATGCGCTCCTTGCTCCTTGGTCTCCAATTCTTTAAGATAATTCTAACTAATCTTATTACATAAACTATTTATATTAAATAAAAACCTTGATTAGCAATCAAGAAGAAGTACATAGAAGGGAGATAAAATTTACATCAAGAAAAATTAGAGAAGACTAGATATGCATACCCCATTTAATAAAACCCATACATTCAAGCATCCAACTAAAATAAAATCTAATCACATTGGTCAATAGTCCATAATCAACCCCATTTATTATCATACATATCAACATAAGCATCAATAAATAAAACATTCAATATATATACATTGATATCAATATAATGGACAATTTTAGTTAGCATAAAATTTAATTTTGAATTAAAATAAACTCATTTATTTTAATCTAAATTTAAATAAAAACTAAACCTTTTATTTTAATTTATCTATTTTTGAATAAAAATAAACTCCTAAAGTTTTAATCAAATTATTTAATCAAAATAAACTACTTTATTTTAATTAATATGGAATCCAATTCCAAGTCAAAATAAAATACTTTATTTTAACTTTTAAAACTGTTATGGAAAAAAAATTATGGAATCCAATTCCTTGTCAAAATAAACTCCTTTATTTTGATTAATATGAAATCTTATTTCATATCTAAATAAACTCATTTATTTAAGGAAACATGGAATCATTTTCCTAATCACAAATAAACTCCTTTATTTTAAGAAACAAAGAATTCAATTTCATCTCCAATTAGTTATCATGGAATTTAATTCTAATTCTAATTAGTTAACATGAAATTAAAATAAACATCTTTATTTTAATCCAATTCCAAATAAAAATAAACTACTTTATTTAAATTTAGGATTATTGGAAAAACGTGGAATTTAATTTTTAATTTAAATAAACTTTTTATTTTAATTAGAAATCAAATTATTAAATAAAATAAAATTTTATTCAATTCTGGGTACCGGCGCTGCGGCGCCGCGAATGAACTGGATACGGGCGGTGCGGCGCCCGGTTACCCATTTTTTCAAAAAATCGCGACCAGCACTGTGGCACCCCATGTAATACCCGAGAATTTCTGAATATTATTAATGAATAAATTAATGAAAGTCGAATACTTATTTGCATATAAATATTTATGTGTTATGAGATGAGTTAACTCAATTACTTCAAATTGAATATATAATAATTGAGAAAAATATGGAGTTCATGATAAGTTCGTTGAATGCCTTGTGTGGCACGAGAATAGAAACGATGATGAGTTAATTAATTAGAGGATGAAGGAATTATTAAGTGAACAATTAATCAATATTAATTATTATTATGAGAAATAGAATATTAATGGGTGATTAAATAATAGTATGTTAATTTAATTGTTGTGTGCGAGGAATGTGATAGTTAATCGTATAATAATGTTAATAATTGTGTTATGGATAATAACCGGTTAATAGAGTAAATGAATAATTAATATAATGATTACTCAATTAAATTCTAAGTGTCATATTATGTAATAGGTGATTGTATATTAAAGTGCCTACATCTAGTGTATAAAGAGATGTGACACTAACATGTGATTTCATATAATATATAAGAACTATATATTAAGATTGATTAAATGGTGTAAGTTACATAATAATAATGCTTATGTGACATTAAGTGATGTGTGAGAACATTAAATAGGTACCTCATGAATATTTTACTAAGTAAACAATTGTTAATTTATGGTTACTTCAATATATTAATATAATTGAAATAATAGAGTTGAGATGATATAATGTGATAATACCCACTTGAATTACATTCGGTATGATAAAATATACATGGATTATATGTTGAGATATATATGTACCCTATTTACTACATTGTAATGTAATTTACTTATTAGAATTATATTGTCACTCTATTTATAACCTAAGAATATATGTTATGTATATGTATATAATCTATAGTATATGATGTTACTATATTCCAACTTGCAAATGCTGAGATTAGTAACATTGTCCCAATATGATAGTCACTTCTCTCCCTCAATTGTTCAAGCAAAAGGTTAAGGCCTATTCCTTCTTCTTCTCCCAAGCTCAGCAACTAGCCAATGATTCGATGGGGAGTTAGCATCATGATGGAATTTAACAACTAATCACCAACTCTCTCTTAACCTTCATGTTCTTGCTCATACCAAGGGATTGAAATTGTGTAGAATTGCATTGCCTGGGTAATTGTTTTCCTATAAATATAGCCCCTTCTCCTCTCTTTTTCATTTGCTGAGAATTCCAAGTGAATCTAATATAAGTTTAAGCTAGTATATTGAGAGAGATATTAGTTGAGGAGAAGTTGATATAGCAGCAAGTTAGCAGAGGTATAATTCCATATCATGTTCTTCATTTCTTATTTTTTAAAATTTCTTAAAGTTCTTGATTATGTTGAACTAGATGGTAATTGGATTGTAGAATGCTTGTTAAGTGTTATATAAACTAATAAGCATGTTAGAATTACAGTGTAGTTGGTTTTCAATAAAATTTGTAGGGAAATTTTAATTTGGGTTGCTAACTGCCGAAGCAGAAAGCCAATTCAGTTATGGCCGAGCAACGGCACAGCTGCGCCCTGTTTGTAATAGGGTGAAGCGCAGCTACTCAAGGCTCTGGTTTTTGTTTTCTGATTCTAATACAATCTGTTATGTGCTAACATGATTATACCACTTAGACAAGCATGAGAACATGATTAACATATAGATATAAGTACCTAGACCTAGCATGAACATGTTCGACTATGTTAGTATACATTATTGATGGAAGGACTTATAGTTTGAAAATGGACTTATAATTTGGAACTGAACTTTGATATATGCATACCATGTTTACATTCTGACTTTTGAGCATGATTGTATGATTTAGTTAAGCATGCAAAGTTAGTCTAAAGTGTTGAGATTACACTAGCATACATGGTTCACGTTTAAAACGATTTCAAAGGCTAAACTTAAAAGTTTTGGAAAGCTAAAGTTGCATGAACACGGTAGAATAGCATTATGATATTTTTGACATACATGATAACGTCTTTAACATCACTTAGTTGGCCTACATGTATTCATACTATGTTAGCTACCATAAAAGCTAGTTGAGCATGAATAAGATATGAGTTTAGGTGAGTTTTCAAGCAATAAACCCTACTAGTCATGCGTGAATGATATGAATACTTGTGAGCATGCCAAACACAGATTATGGGACCACTTTAAGTGTATGGATGACAAGCATGATAACCTATGTAATTTCATGACCTTGAATGACCCTAAGTCGTTAGAAATCGTGATTTAGAACTATATCATGTATGATTGAACTTGGAAAGGTTGTGTAAGCATGCAAGACCCTTTAACATATATATATACTATGTGGTATTGTATGTTGATGTTTGGATATAAACAGCAGTGCAAAAAACTCAACCCTGGTCTAGCCAGGGGACAGCGCAGCTGCGCCAGGCTACTTTCAGTTCTGGACAGTTTGCTTAAATCTGATTTTTATAGTTAACCTATTATGATGTCTAAGCTATTAGACTTGGTCAGATCTCTACTGATATATGTTTACAAGTATTGATAGTGAAGCATGATGATGTTTAACTTATAAACGGAACTCCATGAATAAGAAGGACATAATCGATTTAGTGTTATGAATTGCTATAATGCCATACATGATATAACTGAAAGTAGTATGCATACAAGCCAATCATGTATGATGATAAAGCATATACTTTGGAGGCAATCTTATTTATTTATTAATAAAAATATTCATTTATTAAAGGCATTTAATTATCTACATGGTGCTGTTTTTATAATATGTAAACAACCCATAGTTTTAAGCAATGCTTTTAGAATCATGATGATGATCATGCCAATGAGATCTAAATTCTTAGAAAGCTCTAAAACTAAAATAGTTCCTAATCATGGGATTACTAAAAAGGGGATTAGTAAATCCGGATAGATTAGTACATATGTTGCTTGCTCATTAGATGAGGATGATTGATCTCATAATCATTTGTGTGGAGACACTAAAGCAAGTATGTAGGTGCTTATTGGAGAATAAGTTCACTGAACGTGACTCGCTATGGAATACCTAATGGAGTTTTATTTGCCTGTCAATAGGAATTCCTAATGTGATAGTAGTACAAGTGATCCTTGGACTTGAGATCATCATAGTATCTTGTATGTAATGAATTATACTTTGACTTATTCCTTAAAGCCCTTTAGGGTATATGAAAGGGTATGCTTGGGTATAATGAGTTACATATGGAGACAATGAATGATCAATAAAGAATCTACCACCTCTAGTAAAGGAGGAGATATGTCCTATGTGATTCGTTAAATGACAACCCAGGAATCCTTGGCCAAGGTAAAATGAAATTAGAAAGGAGTTTCTAATTTACATTATTTGGAGTTGTGCATTTTCTAATCGAAATACATATAATTAAATAAAATAAGACTTGACAGTAAATTCATGTCTTATATTTAATTGGGACATTGTATGGTGGAAGGATTGAATTGTATGGTAACTATTTACTCACAGGTTCTTTTATGATTAATGTTGAAATCTATATTATCTAGAAAGTCGTTGATCGCTAGGGAGGCTTATCCCTATTGTAGAATAAATATTATTTATTTAAATAGATTATTAGTTTAATTTATTTATTTAAATAAGATTAGAATTGTTCTAATTGATTTATTCACAACCGGTTTAATATGGAGAACCTAAAGGGTCACACCATAAAAGGAAGAATAATTATTTAAGAAGGTAATGGCATAATCGTAATAATGCATTAAGTGAAATTAATTTAATCTATGGTGATAGAATAAATTAAATAGCTTAATATTTATTATTTAATATTTTGGAAATATTAAATATAAATTAATAAGAGGAGCCTTATTAATATTATTATAATTATTATTATTTTAATTTCTAAAGGAGTTTAGTAATTAATTTAATATTAGTACTCTTATTTATTTCTAATAAGATTAGGAGACAAATTAATTAAATGAATTTAATTAATTATTTCCCATGTGGTGGGAAGCCTAAATTAATTAAAGGAGTTTAATTAATTAAAAGAAATCCCATGTCTAATGGGATTAGAAGGGTTGACCAATATCTATATAAGAGGATTCTTATAATAGATATTACTTGATACAATTCCAATTGTTGGAGAGTACTCCTTTTCTATAGAGGATAGAAAACTAAGCCAACCACCCTCCTTCTTGATAATTCATCTTCCTTGGTGGATCACCTCTAGAGGCCAAACACTTGGGTGGCTAACATTGATCAAAGGAAGGAATCTAATCCGGAAATTCAAGGAGATCACGAAGAACAAGGAGTTGAACTAGTACCTGTGGAAGCTTCGTTCTACAAGGGTATGATTCCATAACTTCTTATTTATCGTTTTAAATTAATAATTTGCATAAAGGATGATCCGGGTAATGGTTTTGTAGAAATTTTTTTAAACTCTGATATACCATGCTTCCGCTAATTTTTGCAATTTGATTGCGTCACGATTTCGTACAAACCCAACAGTGGCATCAGAGCCAAACTTTTATGCAATTATTAATTTATTTTTGATTTCATATACATATGGGTATATATTTAAAATAATTTATTGGGCATAATTTTATTGTATAAAATTATTTTTTTTTAAGAAAAAAAAATGAAGTTTTATTTTTTTTGGGACGAATCACAATTTTTTTTTTGGGGTGCTAATCTTGAATTCTGCAAAGAAAATGTGGTCTCTTTCTTACTCCAAAAAGAATGTGACCCATCAGGAAAGGACTCTTTTAATAAACCTGTAGGACTCTTTTAATAAAAGAAGGTGACTTCTTTTTAAAAAAATAAATATGATATATTTATATATTATATTCTAAATAATTTTATAATTAAAATAAAGAGTTTATTTTAATCTTGAAATTGGATTTCATGCAATTTAAAATTGCCCATTAAATGATACTCATATATATATGGAATGTTTTAATTCATGAGATGAATATTTATTTATTGATATATATGGTGATATGTATGATAATAAATGGGGATTGATTATGGACTATTTGACCAATGTGATTGGATTTTATTTTAGTTGAATGCTTGAATGAATGGGTTTTATTAAATGGGGTCTGTGTACCTCGTCTTCTCTAAAAAAATTTTTTCGTGATGTAAAATTCTATCTCCCTCCTATGTACTTCCCCTTGACTGCTGATCAAGGTTTCTATTTAAATTAAATAGTTTAATGTAATAGAAATAGTTAGAATTATCTTGAAAAAATTGGAGACCAAGGAGCAAGGAGCGCGTGAAGACCCGTTTGTATGGAGCCCGAGTTTAAATGTAATAGTTATATTTAAATTTAAATTCTTGCACTCCTAGGTTTGACCTTTTGGTTCACTTGGTGGCTCTAGTGAACCAAACTAGAATAAAAGTCCATAATCAATCTGGGTAGAATATAGTATTCTATATTGCATGCTAAATATTATATATATTATATTTTATGCAAACATGCTTCGCATGTTTAATAAAATGACGCGTATTTTATATATATATGTGCATGCACGCTAAACAAGATGAGACAAATAATAACAAATCCCTCAAAGAAATAATATTAAGTCCGAAGCGTTCAAATGATATTTGGAATATCGAACGTCGCCTTCTAGCATGATAAATTAATAGAGTATTAAATATTTAATATGAGCTTGTTGTGCTATCCACAAGGCGAGTATTGCATATTTAAGATGTTAATTAATCACATTTGATGCTTATCAAGAAAATTGAACGATCTAGTCTTGTTGTGCTATCCACAAGGACGAACATTTTTCTTTTTTGAATTTATAGAAGTGCTAGGCTGGACTTAACTTAAATCGTTTTAGTTCGGATGTGCACACACTTGACCATTATGATTTAAGAGGCAAAATAAAAGGAGTTATATAGTGATGTAATTGACAAGAGTTTTCTATCTATTTATTTGTATATCGCTTGTTGTGCTATCCACAAGGTTATATACATTTGAAATGGGATCCTTATTCTCACTAGCAAATCTTTAATTAGATGTTGCCGAACTATATAAGTGAGGGTAATATAGTTTGATAAAAATAGTGGGAGATACCAAGTTAAAATAAAGACTTAAATTTATTTTGGTATGCAAAATTAATAAAATGAATGTTTGCTAAAATGTTATTTTTCACATGCAAAATTTTAAAAATGTCAAAATCACTAATTTCACTGCGAAGCATACTTGATGCTAATAAGCTTACCGGGCCGAATTATACGGACTGGCTAAGAAATCTGAGAATAGTTCTCACTGCTGAAAAGATTTCTTATGTCCTAAACTCACCTGTCCCTGGAACTGTTCCAGAAACAGCCTCTGAGGAAGAGATTGCCACCATTGTAAAGTGGCAAGATGATGCATCTGTGGCTCAATGCATCATGCTCGCATCCATGAATAACGAGCTTCAGCGTCAGCACGAAAACATGGATGCTCCTACTATGTTGATTCACCTCAAGGAGTTGTATGGTGAACAAAGTAGGACTGCTAGATATGAGATATCTAAGGAGCTCTTCCGATCTCGGATGACCAAGGGCAAAGTGAACATAAAGGAACAAAAGAAATCTGATCCAGCTAGCAAAGGAATGTGCTTCCATTGCAACGAGCCGGGTCATTGGAAGAGGAACTGCAAGAAGTTTCTGGCAAAGAAGAAGCTTGGAGAAGCTTCGACTTCCAATCAAGGTTTGTTCATGATTGAAATTAATTTTTCAGAAAGTCAAAATTCTACTTGGGTATTGGATACCGGCTGTGGTTCTCACATATGTAATAATGTGAAGGGACTGGTCAGAAGTAGAAAGCTGAACAATGATGAGGTGATCCTACGAGTGGGGAATGGAGCAAAGGTTGCTGCATTAGCTGTAGGAACTTATTATTTAGCAATGTCTTCGGGCAAGTCCATTTATCTTAATAATTGTTATTATGTTCCGAATATTATTAAAAATATTATTTCAATTTCTGTATTGGATATGGAAGGATTTAACATTGTTATAAAGAACAATAGTTGTTCTATTTATAAAGACGATATTTTATATGGTGTTGGAAATTTACGAAATGGACTTTATACACTTGACTTACAAGAAAATATTTTTCAAATTGAACAAACTAAGAAAAGGAAAAGAGATGATATTAATTATACTTACATGTGGCACTGTAGACTCGGTCATATCAATGAAACAAGATTATCCAAGTTGCATAAAGATGGGCTCTTTGAGTTATCTGATTATGAATCATATCCAACTTGTGAATCTTGTCTCATGGGTAAAATGACTAAATCTCCTTTTAGTGGAAAAGGAGAAAGAGTTACAGAGTTGTTGGCATTGATTCACACAGATGTTTGTGGACCTATACAACAAGTGCACGGGGTGGGTATTCTTATTTTATTACTTTCACTGATGATCACTCAAGATTTGGATATGTGTATTTAATGAAATACAAGTCAGAATCATTTGAAAAGTTCAAAGAGTTCAGAAGTGAAGTAGAGAAACAAACGGGCAAGAGTATAAAGATACTTCGATCAGATTGAGGTGGATAATACTTAAGCGGTGAGTTTCTCAATTATCTCAAAGAAAATGGTATAATCTCACAATGGACTCCTCTAGGTACACCACAGTTAAATGGAGTATCTGAAAGGAGAAATCGAACACTGTTGGACATGGTTCGATCTATGATGAGTTTTACCGACCTTCCAATTTCCTTATGGGGATATGCCCTAGAAACGGCTGCATACCTACTTAACAAGGTACCTACCAAATCCGCCCCAAAGACTCCATATGAGATATGGAAGGGGAGGAACCAAATCTTAAGCATGTTAAGACTTGGGGTTGTCCAGCTTATGTCAAAAAGTTTGAAAACGATAAGCTACAGACTAAATTCGATAAGTGTAGATTTGTGGGATACCCTAAAGAAACTTTAGGGTATTATTTCTATCATCCAACTGATCAAAAGGTGTTTGTTGCGAAACATACTGCCTTCTTGGAAAAGGATTTTATCCATGAAGGGGTCAGTGGGAGTAAGATATATCTTGAAGAAGTTCAAGACCCACAAATTACCACGGATCAAAGTCAGGTACCTGACAAAGTAGAAGAACCTACTATACCACACCCTGTTCGTAAATCTGGAAGAGTACCGAAGATACCTGAGAGATATAGATTCGTTATAGAGGATGACGATGAGGTACACATCATGAATGATGATGATCCATTGAATTACGAACAGGCTATGAGTAATAAAGACTCAGGGAAATGGCTTGAAGCTATAAAATTCGAAATGGACTCCATGTATGAAAACAAAGTATGGACTTTGATTTCACCACCTGAAGGCATTAAGCCTATTGGGTGTAAATGGGTATTTAAAAGAAAGACCGGAGCGGACGGCAAGGTAGAGACCTATAAGGCCCGACTGGTTGCAAAAGGTTTCAAACAAAGACAAGGAGTTGACTATGATGAAACCTTTTCACCAGTAGCTATGCTCAAGTCCATTCGGATTTTGCTTGCGATTGCAGCTTATAACGACTATGAGATCTGGCAGATGGACGTGAAAACGGCCTTCCTCAATGGGAAACTTGAGGAGGATGTGTATATGACACAGCCAGAGGGATTTGTTTCAAAGGTTGGAACAAATCAAGTCTGTAAGCTGCAACGATCCATTTATGGATTGAAGCAAGCTTCTCGTAGATGGAACATTCGTTTTGATGAGACAATCAAAGAGTTTGATTTTGTCAAAAACGACGATGAACCATGTGTGAACAAGAAGGTTAGTGGGAGCGCAGTTTCATTCCTTGTATTATATGTTGATGATATATTACTGATAGGGAATGACATTCCTATGCTACAATCGATTAAAATCTGGTTATCTAAACACTTCTCCATGAAGGACTTGGGAGAAGCATCCTATATTTTGGGGATAAAGATCTATAGAGATAGATCTAAAAGGATGCTTGGTTTATCCCAAGGAACGTACATTGATGCAATGCTAAAGAGGTTAAGCATGGAAGATTCCAAAAGAGGTCTCATGCCGATGAGCCATGGAATACATCTCTCTAAGAAACAGGCCCCAAAGACACCTGAGGAGAGAGACCGTATGAGTAAGATCCCTTATGCTTCTGCAATAGGATCTATCATGTACGGTATGATATGTAATAGACCGGATGTTGCTCATGCACTTAGTGTAATGAGCAGATACTAGTCAAACCCTGGAGAAGAGCACTGGAAGGCAGTGAAGAATATCCTAAAGTACTTGAGAAGGACTAAAGATATTTTTCTTGTCTACGGTGGGTCTGAATTAAAACTCAAGGGATTCACAGACTCAAGTTTTCAAACAGACCAAGATGACAGTAAATCTGTTTCAGGGTATGTGTTTACCTTGAAAGATGGTGCAGTGAATTGAAAAGGTTCCAAACAACAAAAGGTTGTTGGTTTAGTGACAAAGACAAAGTATATAACTGTAAGTGAAGCTGCAAGTTGATGTTTTAGATGAAAAGTTCATTACAGAACTAGGAATAGGTCCTAAGTCTCATCTTGAATCTAAACATGTGTTGCGACACTTTGATTAAAGAAATCATTGAAAGAGGAGAGTGTAGACTCTCAAGACAACATTGCAGATCCATTAACTAAAGCTTTAACACAACAGCAGTTTGATCGTCACTTAGAGAAGTTGGGTATGAGATACCATGGCGATTGGCTTTAGTGCAAGTGGGAGATTGAAAGTAGTATGCATACAAGCCAATCATGTATGATGATAAAGCATATACTTTGGAGGCAATCTTATTTATTTATTAATAAAAATATTCATTTATTAAAGGCATTTAATTATCTACATGGTGCTGTTTTTATAATATGTAAATAACCCATAGTTTTAAGCAATGCTTTTAGAATCATGATGATGATCATGCCAATGAGATCTAAATTCTTAGAAAGCTCTAAAACTAAAATAGTTCCTAATCATGGGATTACTAAAAAGGGGATTAGTAAATCCGGATAGATTAGTACATATGTTGCTTGCTCATTAGATGAGGATGATTGATCTCATAATCATTTGTGTGGAGACACTAAAGCAAGTATGTAGGTGCTTATTGGAGAATAAGTTCACTGAACGTGACTCGCTATGGAATACCTAATGGAGTTTTACTCGCCTGTCAATAGGAATTCCTAATGTGATAGTAGTACAAGCGATCCTTGGACTTGAGATCATCATAGTATCTTGTATGTAATGAATTATACTTTGACTTATTCCTTAAAGCCCTTTAGGGTATATAAAAGGGTATGCTTGGGTATAATGAGTTACATATGGAGACAATGAATGATCAATAAAGAATCTACCACCTCTAGTAAAGGAGGAGATATGTCCTATGTGATTCGTTAAATGACAACCCAGGAATCCTTGGCCAAGGTAAAATCAAATTAGAAAGGAGTTTCTAATTTACATTATTTGGAGTTGTGCATTTTCTAATCGAAATACATATAATTAAATAAAATAAGACTTGACAGTAAATTCATGTCTTATATTTAATTGGGACATTGTATGGTGGAAGGATTGAATTGTATGGTAACTATTTACTCACAGGTTCTTTTATGATTAATGTTGAAATCTATATTATCTAGAAAGTCGTTGATCGCTAGGGAGGCTTATCCCTATTGTAGAATAAATATTATTTATTTAAATAGATTATTAGTTTAATTTATTTATTTAAATAAGATTAGAATTGTTCTAATTGATTTATTCACAACCGGTTTAATATGGAGAACCTAAAGGGTCACACCATAAAAGGAAGAATAATTATTTAAGAAGGTAATGGCATAATCGTAATAATGCATTAAGTGAAATTAATTTAATCTATGGTGATAGAATAAATTAAATAGCTTAATATTTATTATTTAATATTTTGGAAATATTAAATATAAATTAATAAGAGGAGTCTTATTAATATTATTATAATTATTATTATTTTAATTTCTAAAGGAGTTTAGTAATTAATTTAATATTAGTACTCTCATTTATTCCTAATAAGATTAGGAGACAAATTAATTAAATGAATTTAATTAATTATTTCCCATGTGGTGGGAAGCCTAAATTAATTAAAGGAGTTTAATTAATTAAAAGAAATCCCATGTCTAATAGGATTAGAAGGGTTGACCAATATCTATATAAGAGGATTCTTATAATAGATATTACTTGATGCAATTCCAATTGTTGGAGAGTACTCCTTTTCTATAGAGGATAGAAAACTAAGCCAACCACCCTCCTTCTTGATAATTCATCTTCCTTGGTGGATCACCTCTAGAGGCCAAACACTTGGGTGGCTAACGTTGATCAAAGGAAGGAATCTAATTCCGAAAATTCAAGGAGATCACGAAGAACAAGGAGTTGAACTAGTACCTGTGGAAGCTTCGTTCTACAAGGGTATGATTCCATAACTTCTTATTTATCGTTTTAAATTAATAATTTGCATAAAGGATGATCCGGGTAATGGTTTTGTAGAAATTTTTTTAAACTCTGATATACCATGCTTCCGCTAATTTTTGCAATTTGATTGCGTCACGATTTCGTACAAACCCAACAATAACTATATTACTTGAATGCATAAAACTAATTTCGTGCCACGTGTGTGCAAGTACGTAATGACGTACGTATAAAGTTACAAGACTAAGTTAGAACCATATGTGTATACTTGAATTACATATCGAGCTTGTGTATGGAATGTGCTTAGCTAATGAGTATCCTATATATGTAAATATATTATAATAGGATTTGAAAGTGTTGATTAGCTTTATGTGGGTAGACTACGCATAAGGCAAGTATCCTAAACCCTTGCATTACTTTATTCAACGGATATTGTAAGCAAGTACTCGAATTCTATTCTTGTCGAATATTATTGAACTTGTGCTATTATTGTTGTACAAGTAAGCCATTGGAATTGAAATTCATATTTTATGACTTAAAATACTTCGTCGATAAGATAAAGTCGATTTATATTCTTCGAACCTTAATCTTGAGTTTTGAATTTATGATTGTTCTTATATACCTTGAAAGAACGTTCTATGCCATTGGATTCGGCTAGACCTATATTATGAATTTGAAAAGCGATCCAAACCAATTGATTGGTGTGGAGTCTTATATTAACTGAGATGAACAACCCTTTTGAAGGGGAAATTATATTTGTCGGGAGACCGACGTGCGCACTTGAGTAGTATTGAATATTATGCATAATATTGGGTACTTTAGGCTGATCACCTGTTGTACTTATTTTATTGGATTATCAGTATATTTCTGTTAATTCTAGTAGAAGTTCATAGTTCTTAGTGACTGCTCAGTATTCATTGTTTTGAAATCATAAATTGATTTAGTATTGAATCTTATTGATATCCTTCTGTCCTTAGCGACTGTTGCTGAGAACTATCGATACTTCATATTATACTTGAACTATCCTTATTGATATACTCCCTTTGGGATTTGAAAATTATATTACTCACCCTTATTGCTATATTACTTGCTGGGCAAACTTGTTGCTTATTCGTGCTTTTCGTAAAAACATTTCTGTTAAGGCACAACAGGGCTGACCTTCGGGCATCGATAAGGGCAAGGGCAAAGCTACGGGGTAGCTTTATATTATGTAGAACTCTATGATGTTGTAATAAGATTATATTCTATTATGTATTAGTTATGATTACGTACCCTTAAGCTATGTTTAAAATATAATCAATGTTTAAGTTATGAACCCTGGGACATGAATTGTTATATTAAATAAATGTAATCTATTCGTATATTACGTGTTATTCCGCTATGCGATGCGACATTTAGTCGTATCATTATATTAGATTGTAGAACGTGGCGAACCGAATTCAAGACTCTGTGGCGGTCCGAATTTGGGGGCGCCACAGGTTGGTATCAGAGCTGTAGTTATAAACCTTAGGAGCGAGTGTCCTTAGATTATAACTTAGGAGAACTTATAAAGTTAGAAGGAGATAAAACTCGTGTGGAGTTTTCCTAGGGAGACTTAGTGTGTTATGAAATGTAACTTCATTCTATACAATGAACTTATGTTTTATTTAACATTCTAATGGAGTTGTTGTTTGTTTGTCTTGTGTTTGTGATTGTAGGATGACAGACATGAGAGAGCCTAGTAGAGTGGCATAGTAGGAGCCCAGAGATATACATGTGGTATATGAGGCACCTCTAGAGGCTGTGCCTGTGTAGGCAGTTGCACCGTTCGAGTTTGACGACGAGGATGAGATCGAGGTAGAGTCCGATCCAGAGGAGGAGCCGATGGAGGACGAGCCGATGGAGGACAAGCCGATGGAGGACGAGCCCGTGGAGGACTCTGATGAGGCTACTGTAGAGGAGCAGATGCTAGGAGAGTATGAAGAGCGGATCCTAGAGCTGGACTGCAGAGTTCAGGAGCTAGAGGCTGAAGCTCAGGAGAGGGAGTCCGAGTTCTAGATGCTGAGGGATGAGTACCATCAAAGGAAGCTAGTGATGCAGGAGTTAGAGGTGGAGATTGCTTACCGTAGAGAGGCAGGGATCCAGATGGGAACCTTGTTCCACAGGTCGGTGTCCAGGAATGTAGATTTGGCTGGAAAGTTGGAAGAGGTAGAGTTTGAGAATTAAGTGAGAAGACGAAGAAGGAGGCACTCTGTACTCAGGTAGAGTTAGAGATGATGGACAGAATCCACTTCGAGGAGAAGTGGGAAGAGGCTAATGAATGGGCTGATGACCTAGAGGATGAGGTCAGGAGCAAGAAGAGGAAGGTGAACAAGATGGGGTATGTGTTCCGTTCAGCTTTTGAGAGGGTGATCGATGGTGTATACCATTACCCAGCGGAGTAGGGATAGACCCTACATACTATGAGTAGAGAGCTGATGGCGTACATAGCACAGATCGAGTACAAGAGCGCTGTGGAGCGTGGGATGATGGGATGAGACCCTTAGCTAGACTAGTAATAGCTTAGTAGTGTCTTTCATGTGATGTATATATTGTATTAAAATCCTAATATTTTGTGTAAGGTATGTGATAGATATGTAAACCCCGAGTAAGCTTATGTTAGAGGGGTAGTATGTTGGTATTTCCCCATCTTTTGTGATATTAGGGGATATATGTGATGACATTTATAGCAGTATGCTAGGGAAAATCATGTAATGAAATGAATTGGCATATAAATTTAAATGATCTTATTTCAGAAACGTGTTATAAAATTCTATGCCTTTAGTATTAAAGAATACTTAAGTAATATAATTGAGTATTATAAAATAAAAAATTTGTGATGCAGATAATGACACCAAGACGTAGATTAACTGCACCTGAGGAATCAGTTAACAATGAGAGGGAACAAGTAGACCCAATCCAGAAGCTAGTAGATCTGTTAGGAGAAGTTCTTAGGGGAAGGAACAACGAACCCGTTCGCCCCAATCCCCAAGCAGTTCCAGTCATAAACTTTAAGGACTTTAGGAGTGTAGGACCCCCAGAGTTCGAGGGTACTACCGACCCGATCATTACGCAGACTTGGATAAAAGAGATCCAGAAGGCTTTCACCATCTCCCGAGTGGGTGAAGACCAGGAGACGGTATTTGCTACGTATATGATGAGAGGCGAAGTGAACTACTGGTGGGAGGCTAATCAACAAAGAGCTGGAGAAGGGATAATAGCATGGGAGAGATTCAAGATGCTGTTTTTCGAGAACAACTTCCCAAAAACCATGAAGAATAGAATGGAGGTTAAATTTTTAGAACTTAAGAAAGGTGATATGACGGTGGCACAGTACGCGACTAAGTTCAATGAACTAGCGCGATTTGCAGAACACTAAGTAGGAGACGAAGAGAGAAAAGCGAGACGTTTTGAACAAGGACTGAAGCCTTGGCTTTTTAATAATGTATTAGTTCTTCAGATTGATTCTTTTGAAACATTATTGGAGAAGGCAATCATTGCGGAAGATGGAAGTGAAGCCTTAAGTTTATATAACAAGGAGAAGAAGGGTAAGAACATGGGTGGAGAAAATAGTGGAGGAGGAAGCAGCAGTGGAGGAAGTAATTTGGGAAAGAGAAAATGGGAGAATAACAACAACAACAACAACAACAATAATCAGTCGGGAAATTTTCGTGGAGGTTTTAAGAAGAGGGCTGAGGGATGCCCAAAATGTGGAAAGAATCACCAGGGCGAGTGCTGGAAGGGACGCGACACTTGTTACAACTGCGGCTAGGAGGGACACATTTTGCCCAACTGCTCAAAGCCAACGAAGATACAAGGGTGTTTCGCTTGCGGCTCAACGGAGCACCGGATCAAGAACTGCCCGAAGAAGGGAAGTGGCGGAGGTAGCAGCCAACAAGGGGGAGGTAATAAACTAATGATTGGCGGACCGACACAATCAAACCTCCCAACCGCTAGGACCTTTAACATGACCCTCCAAGACGTAGTAGCTGCGAAGGACGTGGTGTCAGGTATAATCCCAATCAATGATATAAATGCATATGTATTATTTGATTCGGGCCTGTTCTTTTGTATCTGAAGAATTTGCTAGTCAACTTAATTCACCCCGAGAACGATTAGGAAATCCTTTAGACATAGAAGTTGCGAACAAAGAAATAATCCCTGTAGAATACGTTTATCGAAATTTTCGCACAAACATTAGAGAACGTGAATTGAGCATAGACTTGATTCCAATTAGATTGGGAAAATTTGACGTAATATTGGGAATGGATTGGTTGTATAACCATGCTACGATAATTGACTGTCAGAATAAAAGTGTGAACCTTCAGACTCCAAGTAAGTCTAAGGTAGTGTTTTATGGTAGCTCATCGCTTAAGCAATCGTGTTTCCTTACAATGATGCAGGCCAAGAAATTGTTAAGGAAAGGATGTGTAGGTTACTTAGCTTACATTGTAGATACTCGAAAAAAGGGAGTAGAAATTAAGGATATATCCGTAGTGAATGAATTCTAAGACGTATTTTCGGACGATCTGCCTGGTCTTCCATCAGACAGAGAAATTAAATTCGTAATAGACTTGGCACCGGGAACGGCACCGATTTTGAAAGCTCCATATCGTATGGCGCCAGTAGAAATGAAGGAATTGACGATACAATTGCAAGAGTTATTAGATAAAGGTTACATACGGCCGAGTGTGTCCCCTTTGGGAGCACCAGTGTTGTTTGTTAAAAAGAAGGATGGATCGATGAGGCTCTGTATCAATTATCGAGAATTGAACAGAGTAACGATCAAGAACAGATATCCGTTACCAATGATAGACGACCTATTTGATCAACTTAAGGGAGCGAAGTGTTTCTCGAAGATCGACCTACGGATAGGTTATCACCAACTAAAAGTACGGGTGGAAGCCATACCA
Organism: Panax stipuleanatus; assembly: GCA_020205555.1. Taxonomy (NCBI): domain Eukaryota; kingdom Viridiplantae; phylum Streptophyta; class Magnoliopsida; order Apiales; family Araliaceae; genus Panax; species Panax stipuleanatus. The sequence goes on from CM035116.1 coordinate 106,615,627, forward strand.
AAGACTGCGTTACTAACCCGTTATGGACATTACGAGTTTTTGGTAATGTCATTCGGATTTACTAATGCTCCAGAAGCATTAATGGACTTGATGAACCGAGTTTTCAACCCCTACTTGGATAAGTTTGTGGTAGTTTTCATCGATGACATCTTGATCTACTCGAAGACGGAAGAAGAGCACGCCGAACATCTAAAGATAGTTTTGGAAGAGCTAAGAAGAGAGAAGATGTATGCGAAGTTTTCTAAATGTGAATTTTGGATGCAGAAGGTTCAATTCTTAGGACACGTGGTGGATAAGAATGGAATCTCAGTAGACCCTGCGAAGGTAGAAGAAGTAAGTAATTGGGAGCAGCCGAAAAACACCAATGGGGGTGAGAAGTTTCTTGGGGTTAGCTGGGTACTATCAAAGATTTATCCAGGATTTTTCTAAGATAGCGACCCTGTTGACCAATCTAACGAGGAAGACGGTAAAGTTCGTATGGACGAAAAAATGCGAAGAAGTTTTCAAGAGTTGAAGAAGAGATTAAGCGAAGCACCTGTGTTGTCACTACCAAACGATGCGGGAGGTTTCGTGGTGTATAGTTATGCATCGCACAAAGGACTTGGCTGTGTGCTCATGCAATATGGCAAGGTCATTGGTATGCATCACGATAATTTAAGGACTATAAAAATTAATACCCTACTCACGACTTAGAGTTAGCGGTAGTAGTTTTTGCGTTAAAGATATAGAGGCATTATTTGTACGGAGAGAAATATGAGATATACACGGAGCACAAAAGTCTGAAATATATCTTCACACAGAAGGAGTTGAATATGCGTCAGAGAAGGTGGTTGGAATTGATCAAGGATTATGACTGCGATATCTTTTATCACCCAGGAAAGGCAAACGTAATTGCTGACGCTCTGAGTAGGAAAGAAAGGGAGAAATTGTTTCACTTGACGACTCAGGAAGAGTTAATAAGAGGAATGGAGAAGTTGGAAATAGAGGTAAAGGGACCAGGGAGGTCTGAGGAAAAGTTATTTGTAATGGAAGCTCGTCCAACCTTGTTGGATAGGGTGAAGGAATCACAAGAAAAAGATGAAGAGTGCGTGAAAATTAGAAAGAGGATCGCAAAAAATGATGAACAAAGGTTCATAATGGATAATGACGGTATCTTGAGATTCGAAGGGAGAGTGTGGGTGCCAGCAATAACCGAGTTGAGGGAAGAAATTTTGTATGAGGCACACAATACGATATATTTCGTTCACCCAGGAGGCACGAAAATGTACCGAGATCTGAGGCAACATTTTTGGTGGCCTAATTTAAAACGGGAAGTCGTAGAGTGCGTTAGTAGATGTCTTACTTGCCAACACGTCAAAGAAGAGCATTAAAGGCCAAGTGGTTTACTATAACCGTTGGAAATACCAGAGTAGAAATGGGAGCACATCACGATGTACTTCGTGGTGGGACTTCCAGTCACGCAGAAAGGATATGATGCCATTTGGGTTATCGTGGATCGAATAATGAAGACCCCACATTTTCTACCGATTAAGATTCGATACAGTTTGAATCAATTAGGAAGCCTATACGTAAAGGAGTTTATTTCACGACATGGAGTGCCGATGTCAATTGTCTCTGATCGAGATCCGTGCTTTACGTCAAACTTCTGGAAAAGCTTGCAAGAGAGGATGGGAACACAGTTGAGGTTGAGTACCGCTTATCATCCTCAGACAGACGGACAAAGTGAGCGAACAATATAAATGCTGGAGGACATGGTTAGGACTTGCGTGATGGACTTCAAGGGAAATTGGGACGACCATCTACCCTTAGTAGAATTCGCATATAACAATAGTTACCATGCGAGTATCGGCATGCCACCGTACGAAGCTCTTTAGGAAAGAAAGTGCAGAACACCGTTATGTTGGGACGAAGTCGGAGAATGACGAATGTTGGGGCCAGAATTAGTATAACAAATTGCAGATGTGGTGACAATGATAAGAGCCAGACTAGTAGCATCTCAAGATCGCCAGAAAAAGTGCGCAGACCTACATTGGCAGGACCGAGACTTTAAAGTCGGTAGTTTCATTTTCTTGAAGGTATCTCCCTGGAAAGGAAAGATACGATTCGGCAAGAAAGGAAAGTTGAGTCCGAGATTCATAGGACCATTCGAGATTTTGAAGCGAGTGGGCGAAATGGCATATAGAGTTGCATTACCACCTGAGTTGGAGCACATCCACAACGTGTTTCACATATCCGTGTTGCGTTCGTACAAGGCCGACTACAAGCACGTGATTTCTTACGAACCCATTCAGGTGGAGAAAAACCTTGCATATGAAGAAATTCCTGTCCAAATTTTAGATAAGAAAGAACAGACATAAAGAATAAAGTTATTTCCTCTGTAAAAGTACTTTGGCGTAACCACGATGTCGAAGAGGTTACATGGGAATTAGAAGATAGGATGATGAGGGACTATCCCCATCTATTTGTGTAACCTTGTACCAATTCTGAGGACGGAATTTTTATAAAGGGGGGGGGGGGGAGGATGTAATACTCTAGAATTTTTGAATATTATTAATGAATAAATTAATGAAAGTCGAATACTTATTTGAATATAAATATTTATATGTTATGAGATGAGTTAACTCAATTACTTCAAATTGAATATATAATAATTGAGAAAAATATGGAGTTTATGATAAGCTCGTTGAATGCCTTGTGTGGCACGAGAATAGAAACGATGATGAGTTAATTAATTAGAGGATGAAGGAATTATTAAGTGAACAATTAATCAATATTAATTATTAATTAATTGTTATTATGAGAAATAGAATATTAATGGGTGATTAATTAATATTAAGTTGATTTATTATTATTGCATGTAATAGAATAATAATAAATAAATTGTTTATAAATTTAATTGTTGTGTGCGAGGAATGTGATGGTTAATCGTATAATAATGTTAATAATTGTGTTATAGATAATAAACGGTTAATAGAGTAAATGAATAATTAATATAATGGTTACTCAATTAAATTCTAAGTGTCATATTATGTAATAAGTGATTGTATATTAAAGTGCCTACATCTAGTGTATGAAGAGATGTGACACTAACATGTGATTTCATATAATTTATAAGAACTATATATTAAGATTGATTAAATGGTGTAAGTTACATAATAATAATGCTTATGTGACATTAAGTGATGTGTGAGAACATTAAATAGGTACCTCATGAATATTTTACTAAGTAAATAATTGTTAATTTATGGTTACTTCAATATATTAATATAATTGAAATAATAGAGTTGAGATGATATAATGTGATAATACCCATTTGAATTACATTCGGTATGATGAAATGTACATAGATTATATGTTGAGATATATATGTACCCTATTTACTACATTGTAATGTAATTTATTTATTGGAATTACATTGTGACTCTATTTATAACCTAAGAATATATGTTATGTATATTTATATAATCTATAGTATATGATGTTACTATATTCCAACTTGCAAATGCTGAGATTAGTAACATTGTCCCAATATGATAGTCACTTCTCTCCCTCACGTGTTCAAGCGAAAGGCTAAGGCCTATTCCTTCTTATTCTCCCAAGCTCAGCAACTAGCCAATGATTCAATGGGGAGTGGGCATCATGATGGAATTTAACAACTAATCACCAACTCTCTCTTAACCTTCATGTTCTTGCTCATACCAAGGGATTGAAATTGTGTAGAATTGCATTGCCTGGGTAATTGTTTTCCTATAAATATAGCCTCTTCTTCTCTCTATTTCATTTGTTGAGAATTCCAAGTGAAGCTAATATAAGTTTAACCTAGTATATTGAGAGAGATATCAGTTGAGGAGAAGTTGATATAGCAGCAAGTTAGCATAGGTATAATTCCATATCATGTTCTTCATTTCTTATTTTTTGAAATTTCTTAAAGTTATTGATTATGTTGAACTAGATGGTAATTGGATTGTAGGATGCTTGTTAAGTGTTATATAAACTAATAAGCATGTTAGAACTACAATGTAGTTGGTTTTCAATAAAATTTATAGGGAAATTTTTATGTTGGGCTGCTTATTGCCGAAGTAGAAAGCCAATTCAGTTATGGTCGAGCAACAGCGCAGCTGCGCCCTGTTTGTACTAGGGTGCAGCGCAGCTGCGCCAGGCTCTGGTTTTTATTTTTTGATTCTGTTACAATCTGTTATGTGCTAACATGATTATACCACTTAGACAAGCATGAGAACATGATTAACATATAGATATAAGTACCTAGACCTAGCATGAACATGTTCGACTGTGTTAGTATACATTATTGATGGAAAGACTTATAGTTTGAAAATGGACTTATAATTTGAAAGTGAACTTTGATATATGCATACCATGTTTACATTCTGACTTTTGAGCATGATTGTATGATTTAGTTAAGCATGCAAAGTTAGTCTAAAGTGTTGAGATTACACTAGCATACATTGTTCACGTTTAAAACGATTTCAAAAGCTAAACTTAAAAGATTTGGAAAGCTAAAGTTGCATGAACATGGTAGAATAGTATTATGATATTTTGTGACATACATGATAGTGTCTTTAACATCATTTAGTTGGCCTACATGTATTCATACTATGTTAGATACCATGAGAGCTAGTTGAGCATGAATAAGATATGAGTTTAGGTGAGTTTTCAAGCAATAAACACTACTAGTCATGCGTGAATGATATGAATACTTGTGAGCATGCCTAACACAGATTATGGGACCACTTTAAGTGTATGGATGACAAGAATGATAACCTATGTAATTTCATGACCTTAAATGACCCTAAGTCGTTAGAAACCATGATTTAGAACTATATCATGTATGATTGAACTTGGAAAGGTTGTGTAAGCATGCAAGACCCTTCAACATGTATATATACTATGTGGTATTATATGTTGATGTTTGGACAGAAACTGCAGTGCAAAAAACTCAACCCTGGTCTGGCCAGGGGACAGCGCAGCTGCGGCATCCCTAGGCTTAACCAGGGCGCAGCTGCGCCAGGCTACTTTCAGTTCTGGACAGTTTGCTTAAATCTGATTTTGACAGTTTACCTATTATGATGCCGAAGCTATTAGACTTGGTCAGATCTATATTGATGCATGTTTACAAGTATTGATAGTGAAGCATGATGATGTTTAAATTATAAACGGAACTCCATGAATAGGAAGGACATAATCGATTTAGTGTTATAAATTGCTATAATGCCATACATGATATAACTATGTTACTTGATTGAATAAAACTGATTTCGTGCTACGTGTGTGCAAGTATGTAATGACGTACGTATAAAGTTATAAAGACTAAGTTAGAACCATATGTGTATACTTAAATTACATATCGAGCTTGTGTACCGAATGTGCTTAGCTAATGAGTATCTTATACATGTAAATATATTATAATAGGATTCAAAAGTGTTGATTAGCTTTACGTGGGTAGACTATGCATAAGGCAAGTATCCTAAACCCTTGCATTACTGTATTCAACGGATATTGTAAGCAAGTACTCGAATTCTATTCTTATCGAATATTATTGAACTTGAACTATTATTGTTGTACAAGTAAGCCATTGGAATTGAAATTCCTATTTTATAACTTAAAATCCTTCGTGGCTAAGATAAAGTCGATTTATATTCTTCGAACCTTAAATCTTGAGTTTTGAATTTCTGATTGTTCTTATATACCTTGAAAGAACGGTCTATGCCATTGGATTCGGCTAGACCTATATTATGAATTTAAAAAGCGATCCAAACCAATTGATTGGTGCGAAGTCTTATATCAACTGAGATGAACAACCCTTTTGAAGGAAAAATTATATTTGTCGGGAGACCGACGTGCGCACTTGAGTACGATTGAATATTATGCATAATATAGGGTACTTTAGGCTGATCACCTGTTGTACTTATTTTATTGGATTATCAGTATATTTCTATTAATTCTAGTAGAAGTTCATAGTCCTTAGTGACTGCTCAGTATTCATTGTTTTAAAATCATAAATTGATTTAGTATTGAATCTTATTGATATCCTTCTGTCCTTAGCGACTGTTGTTGGGAACTATCGATACTTCATATTATACTTGAACTATCCTTATTGATATACTCCCTTTGGGATTTGAAAATTATATTACTCACCCTTATTGATATATTACTTGTTGGGCAAACTTGTTGCTTATTCGTGCTTTTCGTAAAAACATTTCTGTTAAGGCACAACAGGGCGGACCTTCGGGCATCGATAAGGGCAAGGGCAAAGCTACGGGGTAGCTTTATATTATGTAGAACTCTATGATGTTGTAATAAGATTATATTCTATTATGTATTAGTTATGATTACGTACCCTCAAGCTATGTTTAAAATATAATCAATGTTTAAGTTACGAACCCTTGGGACATGAATGGTTATATTAAATAAATGTAATCTATTATTATATTACGTGTTATTTCGTTGTGCGATGCGACATTTAGTCGTATCATTATATTAGATTGTAGAGTGTGACGAACCGAATTCGAGACTCTGTGGTGTTTCAAATTTGGGGGTGTCACACCCCATGTATACTAAAAACCAGCACTGCGGCGCCGGGTCACCCATTTGAAAACTCGGACCGGGGCTGCAACGCCCGAATTATACTGTAATCCGACGCTACGGCGCCAGTGTCCAGAAATAGTTTTTCTAGTTCGCGAATTATGTAGTTTTTCTCCAAAAACATGACTCTATGCCTATAATTTTGCCCAAAAATTGTTCTAAACACATATCATTATACCTATCAAGTCTGAACAATTAATAACTTGCACAAAGGTTTGACTCTGATACCACTGTTAGGTTTGTAAGATTCATGGACACAATCAAATTGCATAAAATAAGCGGAAGCGTGGTAAATCAGAGTTTTTAAATTTTACAAACTATATACCCGGATCATCCTTTATACACAGTTATTAATTAAATAAAATAGATGGAGATTAGATTTACACCCTTGAAGATTCCAGCTTCCTAAGATACGAGTTCAACTCCGAATCCTTTTTGCGTTCTACTTGAATCCACCAGGTTGATTCCTTCCTTTGATCAACATTAGCCACCTAAGTGTTTGGCCTCTGTAGGTGATCCACCAAGGAAGAAGAAGAATTCAAGATAATGGGTGTTTGGCTAAACCCTAGTTTCTATCTTTATAGAAAAGGTGTACTCTCCCAACTCTTGGAATAAAATGTGTAACCTTGTTCCATAATAAGACTTTCTTATTTATAGATGTAGGCAACCCTCCTAAATAATTTAGGATTAGGATTTCATATTAATTAATTAAATTCTTTTCATTAATTAGGCTTCCCAATCTTATTAGGAATAATTAATTAAACTCTTTAAATTAATTAGACTCCTAATCTTATTATGAATATATATATATATATATATATATATATATATATATATATGAGAGAATATCTTATTAATTAATTTCCAAACTCCTTTAGGAATTAAATAATAATAATAATAATAATAATAATAATAATAATAATAATAAGACTCCTCTTATTAATTTATATTTAATATTTCCAAAATATTAAATAATAAATATTAAGCTATTTAATTTATTCTATCACCATAGATTAAATTAAATATACTTAACTTATTATTACGATTATGCTATTTTCTTAATTAATAAATATTCTTCCTTTTATGGTGTGACCCTTTAGGTTCTCCATATTAAACCGGTTGTAAATAAATCAATTAGACCAATTTTAATCTTATTTAAATAAATAAATTAAACTAATAATTTATTTAAATAAATAACATTTATTCTACAATAAGGATAAGTCTATTTAGCGATTAATCACTTTCCAGATAATATAGATTTCAAAATTAATCATAAAATAACTTTTGAGTAAATAGTTACTGTACAATTCAATCCTTCCACCATACAATGTCCCAATTAAATATAAAACATGAAATTACTATCAAGTCTTATATTATTTAATTATATATATTTCGATTCCAAAATGCACAACTTCAAATAATGCAAATTAGAAACTCATTTCTAATTTCATTCCACCTTAGCCAAGGATTCTTAGGTTGTCATTTATCGAATCACATAGGACATATCTCATCATTTACTAGAAGTGGTAGATTCTTTTTTGATCATTTATTATCTCCATATATGACTTATTACACCCAAGCATACCCTTTGATATACCCTAAGGGTCTTAAGGGACATGTCAAAGTATAACTCATCATACACAAGATACTATGATGATCTCAAGTCCAATGATCACTTGTACTACTATCACTACTGGAATTCCTATTGACAGGCAAGTAAAACTCCATTAGGTATTCCTTAGCGAGCCACGTTCAGTGAACTTATCCTCCAATAAGCACCTACATACTTGCTTTAGTGTCTCCACACAAATGATCATGAGATCAATCATCCTCATCCAATGAGCAAGCAACATATGTACATATATATCCGGATTCACTAATCTCTTTTTTAGTAATCCAACGATTGAGAACTATTTTAGTTTTAAGCTATCTAAGAATTTAGATCTCATTAGCATGATCATCATCATGATTCTAAAAGCATTGCTTAAAACTATGGGCTTATCATATATTATAAAAACAGCACTATGTAGATAAATAAATGCCTTTAATTAAATAATACTTTTATTAATAAATGAATAAGATTGTTACAAAGTAAATAATTTATCATCAAACATGATTGGCTTGTGTGCATACTACTTTCATAATTGTCAAGAAAGTCGTAACAAAATGTAATAAGATGAATGAAAGTCCGAGTGTGAATCGGATAACGGAACGTAGGAAGACAAGTAAACGTAAAAATACTTACACCGATGTAAAGGTGTTAAGTGTACACGTAAGTTAAACATGCCTAGCATACACGTCGTGTATGGTTCGAACGTAAAGAAACGAAGAGTAATGAATAATGTATAAACGTTAAAAAGCCGAGTTAATGATAATAACTTGAATAACATTCCAAGTTAAGTATACCAGACATTGTAAAATATGGAATGATAATTAACTTAACGAACTTTATAGTTTTAATAGTTCGGCTAAGTTAAATTTAAGTTGTGGTACAATCGTAGTCTGTAATGGTTGATGTATAGTACCTGGGTTAAACGTTTCCTTTAGAGAGCGGAGGTATATACGAACTAGCAACCGATCTAACTTGCTGTAAAGACAATGTAGATGAGACGAAAAACTAGTTTGTTGGTTATTTGTGGAAAACAACACAGTGTACTGTATTGAATACTTTTAGAGACTCGATGTGTGCTAAGTGTAGATGGTATGAGAGGAAGATGAAAATGTAAATTATCAGAAAAGATAATTGTAATGTTGTTGATAGTAGTGTGCATACAAGCCAATCATGTATGATGACAAAGCACATACTTTGTAAATAATCTTATTTATTTATTAATAAAATATTCATTTAAGGCATATAAATTATCTACATGGTGCTGTTTTTATAATATATAAATAACCCATAGTTTTAAGCAATGCTTTTAGAATCATGATGAGATCATGATAATGAGATCTAAATTCTTAGAAAGCTTAAAAACTAAAATAGTTCCCAATTGTGGGATTACTAAAATGGGGATTAGTGAATCGGATAGATTGGTACATATGTTGCTTGCTCATTGGACGAGGATGACTGATCTCATGGTCATTTGTGTGGAGACACTAAAGCAAGTATGTAGGTGCTTATTGGAGAATAAGTTCACTGAACGTGACTCGCTATGGAATACCTAATGGAGTTTTACTCGCCTGTCAATAGGAATTCCTAATGTGATAGTAGTACATGTGATCCTTGGACTTGAGATCATCATAGTATCTTGTATGTAACAAATTATACTTTGACTAATTCCTTAAGGCCTTTTAAGGCATATATAGGGTATGCTTGGGTATAATGAGTTACATATGGAGATAATGAATGATCAATACAGAATCTACCACCTCTAGTAAAAGAGGAGATATGTTCTATGTGATTCGTTAAATGACAACCCAGGAATCCTTGGCCAAGGTAGAATGAAATTAGAAAGAGGTTTCTAATTTGCATTATTTGGAGTTGTGCATTTTCTAATCGAAATACATATGATTAAATAAATTAAGACTTGACAGTAAATCCATGCCTTATATTTAATTGGGACATTGTATGGTAGAAGGATTGAATTGTACGGTAACTATTAACTCACAGGTTCTTTTATGATTAATGTTGAAATCTATATTATTTGGAAAGTCGTTGATCGCTAGGGAGGCTTATCCCTATTGTAGAATAAATGTTATTTATTTAAATAGATTATTAGTTTAATTTGTTTATTTAAATAAGATTAGAATTGTTCTAATTGATTTATTCACAACCGGTTTAATATGGAGAACCTAAAGGGTCACAGCATAAAAGGAAAAAGAATTATTTAAGAAGAAAATTGCATGATAGTAATAATGCATTAAGTATAATTAATTTAATCTATGATGATAGAATAAATTAAATAGCTTAATGTTTATTATTTAATATTTTAGAAATATTAAATATAAATTAATAAGAGGAGTCTTATTAATATTATTAATATTATTATTATTTTAATTCTAAAGGAGTTTAGGAATTAATATAATATCAGTACTCTCTCTCAATCCTAATAAAGATTAGGATATAAATTAATTAAAAGTAATTAATTAATTAATTAAATAAAACCCTATTCTAATTGGATTAGGAGGGTTAACCTAATATCTATATAAGAGAGTCTTATATCAGAAATAAGGAACGTGAATTTTTCAAGAGTTGGGAGTACACATATTCTATAGAGATAGAAACAAGGGTTAAGCCAATAACCCATCTTACTGAGTTCTTCATCTTCCTTGGTGGATCACCGTTAGAGGCCAAACATTTGGGTGGCTGACATTGATAAAGGGAAGGAGCCACTACAGAGGAATCAAAGGAATCAAAGGAGTAGAACTTGTACCTGAGGAAGCTTGGATCTTCAAAGGTATAATTCTGTTTTTCTCCTTCTTCATTCACTGATAATTGATGCACAAGAATGATCATGGTAATGGGTTTGTATAAATTTTTGAAAACCTAGTTTTTTACGCTTCCGCCCTATTTATGTGATTTGATTGCATGATTGCGTTACGTACAAACCCAACAGTGGTATCAGAGCCAATCTTGTGCTAATTATCAGTCTATGTGATTCCATACATGTATGATATGCTATTGGATCGAGTTCTGGGCAACAAAAATTTTTCAGATTCTGCGAAGCTGCGCCGGTACAAGGTAATATTGCTGCGCAGCTGCGCCGGGTGCTGTTCCTGGTTTTCATGCTGCGCAGCTGCGCCGGTTCCCTTTACATTCTTGGCGCAGCTGCGCCACTGGACAGGAACTGAATTTTTTTTTTATTTAATTAAATGAATGGTTTATTTAATTAATAAAGGTTTAAAATAAAGATGTTTATTTTATATGAAATGAGATTTCAGAATTGCTAAAATTAAAGAGTTTAATTTGGAATTGTTTTTGAATGAAATAAAAGAGTTTATTTTTCCAAAAAACAAAGTTTAGAAAACTTTTGCCCATTAACTGATATTAATACATATATGGAATGAATTTATTTTCATGAGATGAATAAGTTTTATTGATACGTATGATGATATGTATGGTAATAAAAGGGATTGATTATGGACTATGACCAATGTGATTGGATTTTATTTTGGTTGAATGCTTGAATGAATGGGTTTTATATAATGGGGTCTGCGCACCTCGTCTTCTCTAGTTTTATTCTCGATGTAAATTCTATCTCCTTTCTATGTACTTCCCCTTGACTGCTGATCAAGGTTTCTATTTAATTTTAAATAGTTAATGTAATAAAGATAGTTAGAATTATTTTGAAGAAATTGGAGACCAAGAAGCAAGGAACGCGTGAAGACTCATTTGTATGGAGCCAGGGTTTAAATGTAATAATTATATTTAAATTTAAATTCTTGCACTCCTAGGTTTGACCTTTTGGTTCATTTGGTGGCTCTAGTGAACCAAACTAGAATAAAAGTCCATAATCAATCCGGGTAGAATATAGTATTCTATATTGCATGCTAAATATTATATATATTATATTTTATACAAACATGCTTCCCATGTTTAATAAAATGACGCGTATTTTATATATATATGTGCATGCGCGCTTAAAAAGATGAGACAAATAATAACAAACCCCTCAAAGAAATAATATTAAGTCTGAAGCGTTCAAATGATATTTGGAATATCGAACGTCGCCTTCTAGCATGATTAGTTAATAGAGTATTAAATATTTAATATGAGTTTGTTGTGCTATCCACAAGGCGAGTATTGAATATTTAAGATGTTAATTAATCACATTTGATGCTTATCAAGAAAATTGAACGATCTAGTCTTGTTGTGCTATCCACAAGGACGAAAATTTTTCTTTTTTGAATTTATGGAAGTGCTAGGCTGGACTTAACTTAAATCATTTTAGTTCGGATGTGCACACACATGACGATTATGATTTAAGAGGCAAAATAAAAGGAGTTACATGGTGATGTAATTGACAAGAGTTGTCTACCTATTTATTTGTATATCGCTTGTTGTGCTATCCACAAGGTTATATACATTTGAAATGGGATCCTTAATCTCACTAGCAAATCTTTAATTAGATGTTGCCGAACTATATGAGTGAAGGTAATATAGTTTGATGAAAATAGTGGGAGATACCAATTTAAAATAAAGACCTAAATTTATTTTGGTATGCAAAGTTAATAAAATAAATGTTTGCTAAAATGTTGTCTTTTCACATGCAGAATTTTAAAAATGTCAAAATCACTAATCTCACTACGAAGCATACTTGACGCAAATAAGCTTACCGACCCGAATTATGAGGACTGGCTAAGAAATTTGAGAATTGTTCTCACTGCTAAAAAGATTTCTTATGTCCTAAATTCCACTATCCCTGAATCTGTTTCAGAAACAGCCTCTGAGGAAGAGATTGCCACTTTCAATAAGTGGCAAGATGATGCATCTGTGGCTCAATGCATCATGCTTGCATCCATGAATAACGAGCTTCAGTGTCAGCACAAAAAAATGGATGCTCCTGCTATGCTGCTTCACCTCAAGGAGTTGTATGGTGAACAGAGTAGGACTGCTAGATATGAGATATCTAAGGAGCTCTTCCGATCTCGGATGACCGAGGGCACTGCCGTCGAGACTCATGTTCTGAAGGTAATCAATTTGATTGAACGCCTTGGACAGCTTGGGTTCGTCATGGATGGGGAGTTGAGTCAAGACTTGGTCTTGCAGTCACTCCCTGAGACCTTCTCGCAGTTTGTGGTTAATTTTCACATGAATAAGCTAGATGTCAGCTTACCTGAGCTGCTTAACATGCTGAAAATTGCAGAAGGTCACTTCTCATCCAAGAAGAACTATGTCTTGATGGTGGATTCTTCCAATAAAAGGAAGAGGCCCAAGGTGTCTTCTGAAAAGAAGAAATCTAAGAAGGCTAAGGGAAAAGGGAAAGAAAAGGAGCAAAAGAAACCTGAACCAACTAAAGGAATGTGCTTTCATTGCAATGAGCCGGGACATTGGAAGAGGAACTGCAAGAAGTTTCTAGCAGAGAAGAAGCTTGGAGAAGTTCGACTTCCAATCAAGGTTTGTTTATGATTGAAATTAATTTTTCTGAAAGTCATAATTCTACTTGGGTATTGGATACCGGCCGTGGTTCTCTAATATGTAATAATGTGAAGGGACTGGTCAGAAGTAGAAAGCTGAACAATGATGAGGTGATCCTATGAGTGGGGAATGGAGCAAAGGTTGCTGCATTAGCTGTAGGAACTTATTATTTAGCAATGCCTTCGGGCAAGTCCATTTATCTTAATAATTGTTATTATGTTCCGAATATTATTAAAAACATTATTTCAATTTTTGTATTAGATATGGAAGGATTTAACGTTGTTATAAAGAACAATAGTTGTTCTATTTATAAAGACGATGTTTTATATGGTGTTGGAAATTTGCGAAATGGACTTTATACACTTGACTTACAAGAAAATATTTTTCAAATTGAACAAACTAAGAAAAGGAAAAGAGATGATATTAATTATACTTACATGTGGCACTGTAGATTCGGTCATATCAATGAAACAAGATTATCCAAGTTGCATAAAGATGGGCTCTTTGAGTTATCTGATTATGAATCATATCCAACTTGTGAATCTTGTTTCATGGGTAAAATGACTAAATCTCCTTTTAGTGGAAAAGGAGAAAGAATTACAGAGTTGTTGGCATTGATTCACACAGACGTTTGTGGACCTATGACAACAAATGCACGGGGTGGGTATTCTTATTTTATTACTTTCACTGATAATCACTCAAGATTTGGATATATGTATTTAATGAAATACAAGTCAGAATCATTTGAAAAGTTCAAAGAGTTCAGATGTGAAGTAGAGAAACAAACGGGCAAGAGTATAAAGATACTTCGATCAGATCGAGGTGGAGAATAGTTAAGCGGTGAGTTTCTCAATTGTCTCAAAGAAAATGGTATAATCTCACAATGGACTCCTCCAGGTACACCATAGTTAAATGGAGTATCTGAAAGGAGAAATCGAACACTGTTGGACATGGTTTGATCTATGATGAGTTTTACCGACCTTCCAATTTCCTTATGGGATATGCCCTAGAAACGGCTGCATACCTATTTAACAAGGTACCTACCAAATCCACCCCAAAGACTCCATATGAGATGTGGAAGGGGAGGAAACCAAATCTTAAGCATGTTAAGACTTGGGGTTGTCCAGCTTATGTCAAAAAGTTAGAAAATGATAAGCTACAGACTAAATTCGATAAGTGTAGATTTGTGGGATACCCTAAAGAAACTTTAGGGTATTATTTCTATCATCCAACTGATCAAAAGGTGTTTGTTGCGAAACATGCTGCCTTCTTGGAAAAGGAGTTTATCCATGAAGGGGTCAGTGGGAGTAAGATATATCTTGAAGAAGTTCAAGAACCACAAATTACCACGGATCAAAGTCTGGTATCTGACCAAGTAGAAGAACCTACTATACCACACCCTGTTCGTAAATCTGGAAGAGTACCGAAGATACCTGAGAGGTATGGATTCGTTATAGAGGATGACGATGAGGTACACATCATGAATGAAGATGATCCATTGAATTACGAACAGGCTATGAGTAATAAAGACTCAGGAAAATGGCTTGAAGCTATGAAATTCGAAATGGACTCTATGTACGAAAACAAAGTATGGACTTTGGTTTCACCACCTGAAGGCATTAAGCCTATTGGGTGTAAATGGGTCTTTAAAAGAAAAACTGGAGCGGACGGCAAGGTAGAGACCTATAAGGCCCTACTGGTTGCAAAAGGTTTCAAACAAAGACAAGGAGTTGACTATGATGAAACCTTTTCACCAGTAGCTATGCTCAAGTCCATTCGGATTTTACTTGCGATTGCAGCTTATAACGACTATGAGATCTGGCAGATGGACGTGAAAACGGCCTTCCTCAATGGGAAACTTGAGGAGGATGTGTATATGACACAGCCAGAGGGATTTATTTCAAAAGTTGGAACAAATCAAGTCTGTAAGCTACAACGATCCATTTATGGGTTGAAGCAAGCTTCTCGTAGATGGAACATTCGTTTTGATGAGACAATCAAAGAGTTTGATTTTATCAAAAACGAGGATGAACCATGTGTATACAAGAAGGTTAGTGGGAGCGCAGTATCATTCCTTGTATTATATGTTGATGATATATTACTGATAGGGAATGACATTCCTATGTTACAATCCATTAAAATCTGGTTATCTAAAAACTTCTCCATGAAGGACTTGGGTGAAGCATCCTATATTTTGGGGATAAAGATCTATAGAGATAGATCTAAAAGGATGCTCGGCTTATCCCAAGGAACGTACATTGATACAATGCTAAAGAGGTTTAGCATGGAAGATTCCAAAAAAGGTCTCATGCCGATGAGCCATGGAATAAATCTCTCCAAGAAACAGGCCCCAAAGACACCTGAGGAGAGAGACCGTATGAGTAAGATCCCTTATGCTTCTGCAATAGGATTTATCATGTACGGTATGATATGTACTAGACCGAATGTTGCTCACGCACTTAGTGTAACAAGCAGATACAAGTCGAATCCAGGAGAAGAGCACTGGAAGGCAATGAAAAATATCCTAAAGTACTTGAGAAGGACTAAAGATATTTTTCTTGTCTACGGTGGGTCTGAATTAAAACTCGAGGGATTCACGGACTCAAGTTTTCAAACAGACCAAGATGACAGTAAATCTGTTTCAAGGTATGTGTTTACCTTGAACGGAGGTGCAGTGAGTTAGAAGAGTTCCAAGCAGCAAATGGTTGCTGATTCAGTGACAGAGAAAGAGTATATAGCTGCAAGTGAAGCTGCAAAGAAAGCTGTTTGGATGAAGAAGTTCATAACTGAACTTGGTGTGGTTCCTAGCATTGGAGAAGCAGTTCCCGTATACTGTGACAACACCGGAGCGGTTGCACATGCTAAGGAACCCAGGTCTCATCAGAAATCTAAACACGTGTTGCGGCGATTTCACTTGATCAGGGAGATCATTGAAAGAGGAGACGTCACCTTGGAGCGTGTAGACTCTCAAGAAAACATTGCAGATCCATTTACTAAAGCTTTAACACAACAGCAGTTTGATCGTCACTTAGAGAAGATGGGTATGAGATACCATGGCGATTGGCTTTAGTGCAAGTGGGAGATTGATAGTAGTGTGCATACAAGCCAATCATGTATGATGACAAAGCACATACTTTGTAAACAATCTTATTTATTTATTAATAAAATATTCATTTAAGGCATATAAATTATCTACATGGTGCTATTTTTATAATATGTAAATAACCCATAGTTTTAAGCAATGCTTTTAGAATCATGATGAGATCATGATAATGAGATCTAAATTCTTAGAAAGCTTAAAAACTAAAATAGTTCCCAATTGTGGGATTACTAAAATGGAGATTAGTAAATCCGGATAGATTGGTACATATGTTGCTTGCTCATTGGATGAGGATGACTGATCTCATGGTCATTTGTGTGGAGACACTAAAGCAAGTATGTAGGTGCTTATTGGAGAATAAGTTCACTGAACGTGACTCGCTATGGAATACCTAATGGAGTTTTACTCGCCTGTCAATAGGAATTCCTAATGTGATTGTAGTACATGTGATCCTTAGACTTGAGATCATCATAGTATCTTGTATGTAACAAATTATACTTTGACTAATTCCTTAAGGCATTTTAAGGCATATATAGGGTATGCTTGGGTATAATGAGTTACATATGGAGATAATGAATGATCAATAAAGAATCTACCACCTCTAGTAAAAGAGGAGATATGTCCTATGTGATTCGTTAAATGACAACCCAGGAATCCTTGGCCAAGGTAGAATGAAATTAGAAAGAGGTTTCTAATTTGCATTATTTGGAGTTGTGCATTTTCTAATCGAAATACATATGATTAAATAAATTAAGACTTGACAGTAAATCCATGTCTTATATTTAATTGGGACATTGTATGGTGGAAGGATTGAATTGTACAGTAACTATTAACTCACAGGTTCTTTTATGATTAATGTTGAAATCTATATTATCTAGAAAGTCGTTGATCGCTAGGGAGGCTTATCCCTATTGTAGAATAAATGTTATTTATTTAAATAGATTATTAGTTTAATTTGTTTATTTAAATAAGATTAGAATTGTTCTAATTGATTTATTCACAACCGGTTTAATATGGAGAACCTAAAGGGTCACACCATAAAAGGAAGAAGAATTATTTAAGAAGAAAATGGCATGATAGTAATAATGCATTAAGTATAATTAATTTAATCTATGATGATAGAATAAATTAAATAGCTTAATGTTTATTATTTAATATTTTAGAAATATTAAATATAAATTAATAAGAGGAGTCTTATTAATATTAATATTATTATTATTATTTTAATTCTAAAGGAGTTTAGGAATTAATATAATATCAGTACTCTCTCTCAATCCTAATAAAGATTAGGATATAAATTAATTAAAATTAATTAATTAATTAATTAAATAAAACTCTATTCTAATTGGATTAGGAGGGTTAACCTAATATCTATATAAGAGAGTCTTATATCAGAAATAAGGAACGTAAATTTTTCAAGAGTTGGGAGTACACATATTCTATAGAGATAGAAACAAGGGTTAAGCCAATAACCCATCTTACTGAGTTCTTCATCTTCCTTGGTGGATCACCGTTAGAGGCCAAACATTTGGGTGGCTGACATTGATCAAGGGAAGGAGCCACTACAGAGGAATCAAAGGAATCAAAGGAGTAGAACTTGTACCTGAGGAAGCTTGGATCTTCAAAGGTATAATTCTATTTTTCTCCTTCTTCATTCACTGATAATTGATGCACAAGAATGATCATGGTAATGGGTTTGTATAAATTTTTGAAAACCTAGTTTTTTACGCTTCCGCCCTATTTATGTGATTTGATTGCATGATTGCGTTACGTACAAACCCAACAGTTGTGACATTTTCGTATGTCATAACAACTGAAGGAATGAAAGTAAAGTTGGTTGCGTGGACTTAAAGTTTAAGAAAGTAGCATTCATATAAAATAGAATGAAGTTAGAAAACTTGCCTTAGCACTGCATACTGCTTACACTATAACGTTCATCGAA
Source organism: Panax stipuleanatus (assembly GCA_020205555.1). Classification (NCBI taxonomy): domain Eukaryota; kingdom Viridiplantae; phylum Streptophyta; class Magnoliopsida; order Apiales; family Araliaceae; genus Panax; species Panax stipuleanatus. Next base: position 106,634,347 of record CM035116.1, read on the forward strand.
ATCCCTATATAACATATAAGGAAATACACATACCAATTAGTCATATATTTGACTTACGCATTGGTTTAAACTTCTCTTTACTTCTTATGGTTTAAGTCTACGCGACCAACTTTACTTTCATTCCTTCGGTTGTTATGACATACGAAAATTTCACAACCTTACGATTATCTTTTATGATAATTTACATTTTCATCTTCTTCTCATACCATCTACACTTAGCACACATCGAGTCTCTAACAGTATTTGTGACGAATGAGTTTTTTTTAGTTGTGATTCTGGGGACAGAATCCTTTTAAGGAGGGAAGATTGTAACAAACGAGAATTTTATATTTTAAGTTTAAATATTTATTGAATTAAATAGATATTTTAGTTGATTATTTATTGAGTTGAATAAATAATTTATGTGATTGTGTTGTGGAGTAATTTAATTAAGTGCAATACATTAATTAAATTGATGTTTAATTGATGTTTATATAATTTTGTGGTGAAATTCTAATTTCATTGAGATGATTAAATTAGATGAATTTTATGTGATATTTGATAATGAGGATATAATAATTTAATTAAAATAATTAAATTAGGGAATTACTAAATTGTTACATAAAATTATGATTAATAAGTAAATTATAATTATGTAGCAATGTAATTTATGTGGCAATTTTATTTAATGAATGAATGTTAGCTTGAATATTAATTAAATTGGAATATTGAGACTTAAGTAAATAAAGTGTGACATTTAAAACTATGTAGTAAAAGAGTTATTAGAATAAACTAAAAAGGGTTTTAATTTTGTGTTACCAAACAAGGCCTTTAAATCTATTTTAATGTAGTTTTACCAAACAAGGATTTTGTGACACTCCCAAATCCGGGTACTTCGTTTCCATATAATTTGGTGTTCACTTTCTAATTAAATCATACATCTACCCAATAATAAAGAATTGTAAAGTAAATTACAACCTTCATAAATACTTAAATAAAATCTACCTTGAAAAAGGATTACAACTTGTCCAATATAAAATCCCAGGGTTAACTAAACCTTAACATTAATAAAAAATAATGCGAAAATAAAACATCATCAACTAAGTCTTATTACGAACAAAATTGAAGACAACAAGTCTTCACTTGCTCATCTTTCTTTTTCCTTTACTATTTGATGGTACGTTAACATTCTCGGCTTTAACTGTAAGGGGTTGTAAAATATGCAAGAGTGAGCAAACAAAAACTTACTTGAAATGTACAATGATATGCCATAATTGAATAACTTCAAAAGAATTTGAATAACTTTTCTTTCGTCAAAATAAAGAATTGAATAATAATTCTTTCATCATATTTAGAATTCGAATATAGAATTTATCTGAGGGTCATACGACCTTGAACTATGTCCTAGGTTATAAATATTTCTATTTAAAACCTTTAACAGTCATTGAGACTATGGACCTTTAACTCGTACTTAGGGGGATCAGCCCTTCGTACTATGTATTGTGCACAACCATCTTAACGCTTTCGCATAAATGTCCCCTAATAAATAGGGTTGTTCATTCTTAGTATTTGAATACAAGTCCGCACTAAAGAAAGTTTGGTTTGGATAGATAAAGGAACTTTGGAGTTTCAACTATCATCAACTAGGAGTAGTTCAATCGACTCACAATGCTTTAACAGTTCGATAATATAAGAATTATGAATCAAATGTAAGATTCAACAATAGATTTTATGATAACTAGGCATGCTTTATGAATAACTTAAAGCATTACTCGGATCAAATGTACGAAATCAAATTAAATCAAATGTACGAAATCGTGACGCAATCAAATTGCAAAATAAGTGAAAGCATGGTATATCAGAGTTTAAAAAATTTCTACAAAACCATTACCCGGATCATCCTTTATACAAATTATTAATTTAAAATGATAAATAAGAAATTATGGAATTATACCCTTGTAGAACGAAGCTTCCACAGGTACGAGTTCAACTTCTTGTTCTTCGTAATCTCCTTGAATATCCGGGGTAGATTCCTTCATTTGATCAACGTTAGCCACCCAAGTGTTTAGCCTCTAGAGGTGATCTACCAAGGAATAAGAATTAGACAAGAAGGAGGGTGGTTGGCTAAACCCTAGTTTTCTATCCTCTATATAAAAAAAGTACTCTCCAAAAATTGAAATTGCATAAACTGATATCTATTATAAGAATCCTCTTATATAGATATTGGTCAACCCTTCTAATCCTATTAGGCATGTGATTTCATTTAATTAATTAAACTCCTTTAATTAATTTAGGCTTCCCACCACATTGAAAAAAATTAATTAAATTCATTTAATTAATTTGCCTCCTAATTTTATTAGGAATAAATAAGAGTACTAATATTAAATTAATTCCTAAACTACTTTAGAAATTAAAATAATAATAATTATAATAATATTAATAAGACTCCTCTTATTAATTTATATTTAATATTTCCAAAATATTAAATAATAAACATTAAGCTATTTAATTTATTCTATCACCATAGATCAAATTTATTACACTTAATGTATTATTACGATTATGCCATTACCTTCTTAAATAATTATTCTTCCTTTTATGGTGTGACCCTTTAGGTTCTCCATATTAAACCGGTTGTGAATAAATCAATTAGAACAATTCTAATCTTATTTAAATAAATAAATTAAACTAATAATCTATTTAAATAAATAATATTTATTCTACAATAGGGATAAGCCTCCCTAGCGATCAACGACTTTACAGATAATATAGATTTCAACATTAATCATAAAAGAACCTCTGAGTAAATAGTTACCGTACAATTCAATCCTTCCACCATACAATGTCCCAATTAAATATAAGACATGTAATTAATGTCAAGTTTTATTTTATTTAATTATATGTATTTCGATTAGAAAATACACAACTCCAAATAATATAAATTAGAAACTCCTTTCTAATTTCATTCTGCCTTGGCCAAGGACTACTGGGTTGTCATTTAACGATTCACATAGGACATATCTCTTCTTTTACTAGAACTGGTAGATTATTTATTGATTATTCAATATCTCCACATGTAATTCATTATACCCAAGCATTCCCTTTGATATACCCTAAGGGTTTTTAAGGAATAAGTCAAAGTATAATTCATTATATACAAGATACTATGATGATCTCAAGTCCAAGGATCACTTGTACTACTATCACATTAAGAATTTCTATTGATGGGCAAGTAAAACTCCATTAAGTTTTCTATAGCGAGTCACGTTCAGTGAACTTATTCTCCAATAAGCACCTACATACTTGCTTTAGTGTCTCCACACAAATGATCATGAGATCAATCATCCTCATCCAATGAGCAAACAACATATGTACCAATCTATCCGTATTTATTAATCCCCATTTTAGTAATCCAATGATTGGAAACTATTTTAGTTTTAAGTTTTCTAAGTATTTAGATCTCATTAGCATGATCAACATCATGATTCTAAAAGCATTGCTTAAAACTATGGGTTATTTACATATATTAAAAATAACATCATGTAGATAATTAAATGTCTTTAATAAATGAATACTTTTATTAATAAATAAATAAGATTGTCTCCAAAATATATGCTTTATCATCATACATGATTGGCTTGTATGCATACTACTTTTAATCTCCCACATGCACTAAAGCCAATCGCCATGGTATCTCATACCCATCTTCTCTAAGTGACGATCAAACTGCTGTTGTGTTAAAGCTTTAGTAAATGGATCTGCAATGTTGTCTTGAGAGTTTACACGCTCTAAGGTGACGTCCATTCTTTTAATGATTTCTTTAATCAAAGTGTCGCAACACATGTTTGGATTCAAGATGAGACTTCGGAACTATTCCTAGTTCTGTAATGAACTTTTCATTCGAAACATCAACTTGCAGCTTCACTTACAGTTATATACTTTATCTTTTTCAATAAACCAGCAACCTTTTGCTATTTAGAACCTTTCCAATTCACTGTATCAGCTTTTAAGGTAACGACTTACCCTAGAGTGGATTTGCTGTCATCTCGATCAGTCTGAAAACTTGAGTCTGTTTAGTCCTCTAGTTTAATTCAAACCCATCATGTGTCATGATGACATCCTTAGTGTAAGTTAAGTACTTTAGGATGTTTATCACTATCTTACAGTGATCTTCTCTAGAATATGGCTGATCAACATCTAGTCTTGTATATTTCATTGCATACATGATAGTAAATGTTGGCTTGTTTCAGTGTTAAACAAAACAATCACATGCACGCAAGTGCACGCGGTCCACAAGTATTATACGTTAAGTAAGTATCGATCCCACGGAGAAAAATGAGTATTTCTATTCTAACATGCAATAATTTTGTAATTATTTTGGTCTACTTAAACAGATGATCAAAATGTGATTTTTCTAACAATAATGATTATCAAATATTAACTAACTAACAAGCAAATGACTCAGATGAGGGAGATGTGGGATTCTAACTTCACTTAATGTCTCATTCAAATTATACACCTCTTGTTAAGCCCAATTGATTAATTCGGATTTCTAGTCGAGAGCACGAAAGTAAAACATGGCTATCTCTCTATATACGATGCTTATATCACACAAAATCCACAAAAGATAGAATACACGTGAACATCCAATATTATATAAACCACTATATTTCTATGTTACTTAAAAGTAATACAAATTTAAGCACAAGCTCTCTTAAATGACTACATGCCGTAATACGGTATATGTCTATCCGGATTACAAATCATGAAGTCTATCACATGTAAAAATCATGAACACATGCTAATATGGTCAAATCTACACTTGTAATTCATTTTCCAATTTCATACAAGTTATTTCGGTAGTTGGTGATCAAGCAACTAAGCAAGCAAAACAAACCATATTAGGCAATCCATACATAATCAACAAGTGCTCAACATAGAAGCATATAAATCTGAACTTAAGCAAAAAGATCCATTAAAATCCCATAATGGAGATTAGTTCATAACTGAAGTAATAACCATTACCAAAACTTATTCATGCATTGAGAATCAAATATGGAAGTAAAGAGAAGCTAAGGGATAAGAAATGCAAATCTAAAATCTCTACTTCAACTATGAACCATCAATGTAGAGTCAAATATTTCAATCAACCAATTCTAGCCCTATTCTATGCAAAATATATGGAAATCTCCTAAGAAGACAAGAGAGAAGCCACGATATAGGAGAAGAGTCTATGAACTCTCTATGTCTCTCAAAAACCCTAAAACAGTAATAAAAACATTCAAAAGATCAAGTCTCAACTTCCAAATACACCCTTATAAGGAAAAACACGCAAAACATGATTTAATGAAAAAGTCAACTCTGGTGTTGACCAGACAGGCGCGACCGCCCCGCCCCGTAGTGTAACTAGGGCGCAGGCGCGCTGCCTGCTGGCCTCATCTCATCCTGGCGCGGGCGCGCCGTGTCAAAGCCCTATAAGGGCGCCGCCGCGCTGCTGGAATTTCCTGCACAATGTTTTTCTTTGTTTGGCTAGCTTGCTGCTATTGCATCTTTTGGCCCTCTAGCTGATGCTCCATACTCCTTCTTCATCACATGCCACTTTTGTACCCACACCACCAAATGCCTTATGCTCGTTATCAAGTCTGCTCCATGCTCATTCCACCCACGATGCCATCGAGAGAGAGTTTCCGCCATGCTATCTACAAAATGAAGATAAAATGCATGAAAAGGAACTAAAACACGTGAGAATAAGCTATAGTTATAGTAAGTTGATAGCCAATAAGTAGGTATAAAACCTACTTATCAAATACCCCCAAACATAAACTATTGCTTGCCCTTAAGCAATAAACACAAATGCAAACTACATAATATTCAAACTACGCTACTATGAAAATGAATCCCAAATTTCAGTCACGTCATGAATTCCAATAAGAGGTGCCTCAGAGAAATCAGAGGATATATGAACAAAGTATCAAACCAAGCTAAAACCATAGAGACATACAATCCAAAAATCAAAACCTGTTGACAATGATGTAGTGTATGTGTGTGTGCTAATATCCACTAAGCTTGATAAAGGTAAAAATTCCACATGTTATGCTTCTAAGAAGGAAAAATAAGGCTTTAAATTAAGAAAACTGAGAACATATGAAGCATTAACCAATCATACACATCAATCCAAACTAAGGGTCAACAAAGGGTTTATTATGCTTTTATTCACTCACGAAGGCGATATTCGCGCATTCCCGTAGTTACACCTGACTGTGCAATGCTAAGCCCTCTTAGGCTTTTCAATGATACCCATGTAGCGAGCTTTCGACCAACGACTCCCAAACCATAAGGCTTTAGGGTGCTGGGTGTAGAGACAATCCCCTAGGGTGTACTTGCTCAAATATCAAAGGCCGCAGAACTCGACTAGTCAAGGTGTTTATTTTATTTTTCTTTTTCTCATTTTATTTTCAATTTTTTTATATAGCATGCATACCAAATGTTTCCCCCAAACTTGAATTTCTGTGTCATTATGGTCATTGCTCACTATCTACCAAATTCTATTATTAAAAATAAATTTTATTATTAAAAACAAATTTTTTTCCTCAGAAGACAAGCATGTATTAATCTTAACCAACAAGAAAATATAACAATGCCGTGCTATCCGGTAACATCAAAGCAACAGGTAAAGATCACATCATGTAATGAAACTATGAATAAGCTTAAGTTATCAACAATGTTCAAAAATCTATACAAGTCAATATTATCATCGGCCAACAGGAATTCAAACTAACTGAAATATGGAATCATGCAATGATACAATGCAATGCAACTAAACAAAAAAAAATGACAGAAAACTAACTAAACATGCAAAACTAACTAACAAATAATGACAAAAAACTAACTAAACATGCACTACTACTATATGCAACTAACTACGACCCAATACCCCCAAACTTAAAATAAGCATTGTCCTCAATAGAAGTAAAGGGTTAAGAAACTCCCCTAGGCATCGTCGTGACCACCCGACTGTGGCTCGGGTGGTGAATCCGGTGGTGGATATGGCATGGCTGAGCCGAAGACTGGAAACTCCACTATCGTGCCTTGCTGAGCAAAGGCCTGAGCTAGGGCGCCTAACAGCCCATCTATATATGCTTGGAAATTGAAGTGCAGAGCATCAATCCTCGCCTATAAATGCCTCATTTGGCGATCATGTCTAGCTGTGTAAGCAGGAGGAGCACCATTCGTCCTTAGATGACTGTGGTGGTGGTGGTGGTCATTCTGTACGAGCTGGAGGAGTAGGCAAAAGGAATCCACGGCCTCGAGGATGAGCCTTGTCGCCGGTCCATTCAGAGTACTTCTTAATAGTAGCATGGTCTATGTCCTTGCTAGGCATTTTCACTTGCTCATCGTCCCATTCAACCCCTACCTGAGCACATAATTGCATCACAACTGAGGCATATGGAATCCCACCCGTAGTACCTCCTCGCATATAGCGGAGCATAGACTGATGAATCAAGTGGCCGACGTCGATGTACTTGCTGGTGATGATCCCCCATAAGATAATGGCCCTATCAGCCGTGACGTCATGCTGGTGTTGAGAAGGCATTAGATTGGCGCAGATAAAATTATTCGACGCGTTGGCATATCCGTTCAATGACGCGTGTGGGAAGTTTGTTTTCGTATCCGTGCATGGTTTAATGGCCCATTTGGTGCCTGGCACGTAGAGCTGTCGGATAACCATATCTAAATCAGTCTCAAACCTCTCAGCCACAACCTAGTTCACTTGGCCAGTAGGAAGATTGGGCAAATGGAACACTTCACGGATTGCTGGCGGAAGATAATTCACTTGCTTTCCCGTACGAATGAGATGTCGCTCTGTGTCTCCCTAGCATTTGTATATAACTCCCGCACTATAGCCGTAGGTATAGCCAAATGTGTTGCTACAACTCCGATCCAACCCCTTTCCCGAATCATAGCTAACATCTGCCCATCATCCTTGGTCGGCTTGAGACCCCTTTCCAAAATAAAAGACTTAGGCACCACCTTGGCATAGTGAGTCTGGGCTGACAGGTTGATGAATCTGGTTGTGTCTAGAACATCCCTGCTGCTTGCTTCACCTTGACTTTCGCCAGAAGAGGACGATGGAGAGATTGAGAGCTTTTCGGTGCCATGGAATCTGCAGAATAATTCACCCTTTTCTAACTAAATCAACAACCCCCAAACTTGGTTTTTGAAACCTTCTCTGTAACCCTAACTCTGATGAAATTAGAGATGGATTGATTGTATGGAAATGGCTAGGGTTAGTTTTATAGAGAATTGTAGTGAAGAGAAGTGTTCTGAAGTAGTGGAGATAGTGGAGGGCAAGGGCTTGAGAATCGTGGAGAGAGAACGTGGGAACGGTTGGAGATGATGAAGGAGGTGGGATTCGAATGGGATTAGGTTAGGTTTTGAGAATGAGATGGAATAGAAGTAGGAAGTTTGTATTTTGTTTTGTGCTGATATGAGGAGTCGATCAAAAGGATATAAAATAAAGGGCTTGGGTCGACTTTTGTCGATTTTTTTTAAATTTTTTTTTTCTGGATATTGGCGCGGGCGCCATGGATTAGGCTTGAACGGGCGCGGGCGTGCTGGGGACTAAAAAGCTATTGCATAAGATTTTAATAGCACGGGCGCGCTGATATTGGCTTGGGTTATGGTGCGGCCGCACTGCCGTGGTGCCTGCCCTGAACTTTCTGCAACAGATTGAAACCAAGGAAATAACTAGCATGTGAGCCATTTCCTACATAAAGGGCATTCAAAATTGAGACATGATCTTATTCCATTGCTCAAAAGTGGACTATGTAAACTAACTTGATCTATTACCAAAAGTGCGGTATTTGAAAATTTACTATACTATATCCAAAATGTATTCAAACTCAAACTTTTCAAGAATTAAACATGGGGGGGGGGGAGAGAATAGATAAGTAACAAGAATTAAACAAGAGGGTGAATAAAGTGAATGGGGTGCATCCCATCTAGCGCATGTTTATAGTCAATTAGCTCGACTTTCACAGACCTGCTCATGGAGTGGAAAGAGTCATGGAGGCCTTTTGTCGGTCAACTTCGCCTCCAAAATAATGCTTCAATATCTGCCCATTGACCTTGAACGGCTTTGTCCAGGTCTTAACCTATAATCTCAACTGCATCGTGAGCATACACGATTTTCACCGTGAATGCCCCCGACCATCTAGACTTGAGTTTGCCAGGGAAAAGTCGAAGACGTGAATTGAATAATAACACGGCTTGTCCCGGCTCAAACTTCCTGTGCATAATTTTTCGGTCGTGCCATTTCTTCACCTTCTCCTTGTACAGTTTAGAGTTCTCGTAAGCCTGCAGTCGGAATTCACCAAGTTCCTTTAATCGGAGAAGTCTCTTATCTCCTGCAGCCTTGCGGTCAAAATTCAGCTTTTTGATTGCCCAGAATGCCTTGTGCTTGTCGACGTTGGGTAAAAAACATTTGCGGGTCGGGTCACAACCTGGATCTTTTATCTCTTCCTAAATTATCTCTACCTTCACTCTTTTTATTGCGAAAAAGGTTTTGAAAAGCTTTTTAGGGAAAAGGCCAACATGCATCATGTCGACGATTGAACATTTTACAGAGTCGCCAGTTGGTAGATTTGAAATGGTTGTACCAACTCAACCGAGTTTTGTTTGAAAGAGGCCTAATTGCTGGACACTGTCGAAACTTGATCTTTGAAAACAAAGTTTTGAGTTTTGGGGCTTGGTTAAGTGTGGGGAAGGTGTTAGGCACCACACAACTCCTGTGTAAACGTGGTACCACAATCTTTTTAATATTTCCCTTAAAACTGAAATGCGTGTGTGAATGTTGTTTTAAAAATTGGGCCTATGTTTGATTGATTGAACGTAGTGATTTGCTTTGTTGAACCTATATACGAAGGGTTTGATTTGATTTTGCAAAAGTTTTTGGTTTGATTTGCAAAAGTATTTGATTTGATTCGCAAAAACTTTTCTTTTGATTGAATTGAAAATGATGTTTTGAAAATTGGTTTATCAAACCCTTACGCTAACATAGGAATTGAAGCCTGTTGATACTTCTATTTTTTTACCTTTATAGCCTTAAGGCTTGCATTTGAATGGTGATTTGTCGGGCTGCGAAGCATCCTCGACCACAGAAATGCATACAAGTGTCGGTCTCCTCATGGGCATGAAAACCATCGGAGGGACGCTGACATGGCAAACCATATTTTCACTATGTTGAGACCTTAAATCCTTATAACCATTTTAAGGTCTTTGCATGTACATTTTATAGAAAAACTGGCAGGGTACATTCATAAAGCGGAGTTTGTCCATCGTGGGAATCAGATTCTGATCGATTTGATCATGAATCCCACGATTCCTAGGCTCACATTATAGTAGCCAATAAACCTGCACAGTTTAAATTTGTACAGAAACAGATATATATCCTAATATTGCCAGAACCGAGGATTCATCAGTAAATCCTGGTTCGCACCTGGCCAAAGCGACTCGTTCCCACTAGATAGCGATCTAAGGGACACGAGGTTGCTTTTGTGACTGAAAAATGTTGATTCATATCGAATGAATATTTAAAGCATTAATTTAATGAAAAGCAAATAAAGCCAAGATATATACACAGTTATATATACAAAAGCTATAAAGGGAGATGGGTTTTCACACTGATGCCCGGACTGGAATTAAAATATATATATATATATATATATATATATATATTGACAGAAAAGTAGTCAACCAAGACTGGGAAGAGAACCCAGTGGTGGTGAAGGCTGCTTATATATGCATATTTATATATAAAAGCAGTGAAAAGGCCACAGAATAATCCAGGCCGAACTGAAATGTAAATGTACAGAAATGTAGTCAACTAGGGACTGGGAAGATAACCAGTAATGGTGAAGTGTGCAAAAATAGTATAAATTCCATAGAATAATCCAGGCCGGACAGAAATATATATATATATATATATATATATATATAAATTAACAAAAATGTAGTCAACCAAGACTGGGAAGAGAACCCAGTGGTGGTGAAGGCTGCTTATATATGCATAAATATATATAAAAACAATAAACTACCTTAGATTTGACATTTGGGAATAACAGAATTAAAAAGTTCGTAAATATATAGTTAAATAAACACGGGAAAAAGCCAAAGCCGGACTGGGAAGAGAACCCAGTCCGGTGAAGTTGCTTAAAATGAAGAAGGTAGTGCACTGAAGCTGTTAGAGCTGCCGGATCGTCAATCCGAGTTGTAGAAATGCCAGAAATTGAGTTTATGTACAAAAATATACTAAATTTTGACGAAAACGGCCACGAAACTAAGTTTCGGCCATATTTAGAAAATGAAATTTGATATGCAAGTGCAAAATAGTGCAAAGAAGTAGGAATCACTTTCTGATTGTAAAAATACTTACAATGAACTGCTACACGGGCTTTTTGCCAAATTGTAAGCTCTAAACGTCAGAATCTACCGGTTATTTTTTGATATGTGGTAGTATGTGGGTATATCTACATGTTAGAGTGAAAAAATTTGGGTTTAAAAGAGGTGAAAAAGTCAGAAAATCAAACGGACAGAGTTTTGGTACGTTTCTTTTTTTTCAAATGAGGGGGGGTGCACGTTTATTTATAGCTCAGGGAGCCTCAGCTTAACCTGCTGCTATCGTAGGTAGAGGTGCGGCTCCCCTGGTGGGGCCCACGTGTCCGGTTGAGTCGTCTCAAAGTACGTGCACTCCGAGCAACGCGAGGTTGAAGTCGAAACTTCCTAACTTTCAATCGGAGCGTCCGTTTGAGTCGTGCGATACCTTTTCGAAAAGCCCTCGCCGAGAGTGTCACAATGACATGGGAAAAAACATTTTTGGGTCTAAGAAGACGGGTTCATAACCAGGTCTTCGATTCCCTACAGTTTATTCGTTGAGATGTCTTGCGCTGTTTGTACTTGGGATCGTCGTTATTGTTTGTTTTGATCTTAGTGGCATCCATTCAGCTTAAGTTTGACTAAATCGGTTTGAGGTTGGTAAAATGACCATTTTTCCCCTCCTAGGGTTGCCTTCAATGTCGGCATGGCCTTTGGTTGACTTTCGGGAGTTGTTTCCGAGACTATCTGTCCTCAGTGTAATCGCTGAAGTTGACTTGGTCATTCTAGGTTGTCTTCTAGAGATGTTGTGGAGCTTCAGGTTCATTCCCAAAGTTGACTTGACTTCCCGGGTTGAGACCGGGGCTGACCTGTACTTCACAGGCGGGGATGATCTGTACCTCCCGGGTTGAGACCGGGGCTGAGTTAACATCTCAAGACTGGTGTTCGAGGCTGTGGTTGTCCCGGTATTGGTGATCGGGGTTGATTTAAAAGTCCCAATATTGAGATTGGGGTTGATCTGACAGTCCGATAGGAGATCGAAGTTGATTTGGTGGCCTGATATTGAGATCAGGGTTGATCTGACGGTCTGATCGGAGATCAGAGTTGATTTGATGGCCCGATATTGAGATCGGGTTTGATTTGACGGTCCGATTAGAGATCGAAGTTTATTTGATGGCCTGATATTTAGATCGGGGTTGATTTGATGGCCCGATATTGAGATCGGGGTTTGGCTGTCCGATTGGAGATCGGAATTGATTTGATATTCTGATTAGAGATCAGAGTTGATTTAATGGCCCGATATTGAGATCGGGATTGATTTGACGGTCCGATATTGAGATCTAAGTTGATCTGACGGTCTGATTGGAGATCGTAGTTGATTTGACGGTCCGATTGGAGATCGGAGTTGATCTGATGGCCCGATATTGAGGTAGTGGTTGATTTGACAGTCCGATATTGGGATCGGGGTCAATTTGAAAAGTCAGTTTTACCCTCTTATAGTGTTAGTATCTGGGTAGGAAATTTCGAGTGTCTACAGATGCCCCTCTTTATCATGCTTATGCAATGTAATGGAATAAGCAGGATAAAGATTGCTAGACACTTGAAATGCAAAGATATCAATGATGCAATGCAATAAATGTTGTAATGTTTTTGCAGATCGCAGGTCGCACTTCGCATAGCCAATCGCATCGCAAATCGCTTCGCTAATCGCAGCGCAAATCGCTTCGCCAATCGCAGCGCAAATTGCTTCGCAACTCGCATCGCAGATTACATTATAAATTGTTTACCTTTATTAGTGCTTGTGTTGGGGCTGATACCAACGATTTAATTCCCATCGGTGTTGTCAATGTTTGTTTGATGATGATAAACTGAAATGTTTTCTACATTTCTGCTGGGGATGTCAATACCAGGCTATCGCGAACTATTTTCGTCACTTTAAGCTGGGGATGACGTTCTATGCGATAGCTTCATTGATTTAGATAGGGATGATACTACTGATGCTACCTTGGTTTGAGACCAATGGTTTCCCTGTCTGGCGGTACTCTTTGCAGGGGTGATTTCCTTTCTGCTGGGGCTGTTGCACATTTCTAAAGGCTCCTCTGCTGGGGACATTTCTCGATTATCGAGTCTCCTTAATGAAGGCTTCCAATGTCCATCTTGATGAAAGTTTACGCCGTTATTTGGCAATATGCGGTTGAATCACCAATTCTCTTTGGTGCACCTTTTGAGGATATGTATAACAGATTCCAACATTGGAGATGGACTATTATATGTATCCCGTCACTGGATCACTTCTGATGCTTCGCGGAGGTTGCTCCAAAGGCTAAGACGTCGCTGGGGCTGAACTAAAGGCTGAATTGAACTTGGTCTGTACGCGATACTTTGTTGGGGCTGAACCAACGGCTGAGTTGAACTCGTTCTGTACCTGATAGTTCGCTTGGGGCTGAACCAACGACTGAATTGAACTCGGTCTGTACCCGATACTTTGCTGGGGCTGAACCAACGGCTTAATTGAATTCGGTCTGTACCCGATACTTTCGCTGGGGCTGAACCAATGGCTGAATTGGATTCGGTCTGTACTCGATACTTCGCTGGGGCTGAACCAACGGCTGAATTGAATTTGGCCAGTACCCGATACTTTGTTGGGGCTGAACCAACGACTGAATTAAACTCGGTCTGTACCCGATACTTCGCAGGGGCTGAACCAACGACTGAATTGGAATCAGTTTGTACCCGATACTTCGCTGGGGCTGAACCAATGGCTGAATTGAAGTCGTTTTGTACCCGATACTTTGCTGGGGTTGAACCAACGGCTGAATTGGATTAGGTCTGTACCCGATACTTTGCTAGGGCTGAACCAACAGCTGAATTGAATTCGGTCTGTACCTGATACTTCACTAGGGCTGAACCAACGGCTGAATTGACTTCGATCTGTACCCGATACTTTGCTTGGGCTGAACCAACGGCTGGATTGAACTCGATCTGTACCCGACACTTTGTTGGATTGAAGCCAACAGCTGGATTGAACTCGGTCTGTACCCGACGCTTTGAAAGTGGCAGTTTTCTGCAGTTTTGCGTAGTTTTTTATATTGATCCCCGGATATGACTTCGGGATGAATACCAATGGTTTCCAGAGTGTCCCCCTTTCCGTCAGGATTACGCTGCTTAAACGCAGGATTTCAGGACAAACAGCTCAATCGCGTAGCAATTTTTCTTTAGATTTGACTTGGCAGCACATAGAAACTCCGTTTCGAACCGAGCTAAACCGAGCCCGGGGGAATGGGACCCACCCTAGGGAGTAGCAGGTGGAGGTGCTGCAGCCGTAGGTGGGCCCACTTCAACTTGGGCTTTATATTGGGTTGCGGGATTTCATTTTTTCAAAGTTCCATTTTGAGTTTCAAACGGATTTCAATCTTCTTTTACAGATCTACGGAGCTTGGATAGCTATTTTCTCATTCCGTCAGTTCTTATGCGTTTAGCGCAGTGCAAGTAACGTTTTACGTCCTTTTTTTTCAAGTTTTGACCGTCAAAAGCATGTGAACCATGTAAGGGCTTTTAGAAGCAATGTATGAAAAATGTATGCCTATATAATCTGTTAAATTTTTTTTGGCTACATATGTATGCATATCTTACTGTAATGCATATTTGGATGTAAGAAAATTCAGATTCTGAGATAGTCAATTTTTGCTCTTTTTGATCAGTTTGCTCATCCTTTTCGAAGCCTAGTGAGCCTAGATTTTTAACTAAAAAATGTCCATGGTAATTTGGATACCATGTGAGGTTATTTTTGATTTTATTTCATAAATATGAACTGTTCTTATTTTTGGAAAGGTGTGCTACTGAATGGCCACCTAGACATGCCTATGTGCATGCGGATAGTCCATTTTACAAAGGAGACTCTGGTAAAAAATTTTCAAAACCCGGACATTTAATAAAACATGCAATTTTAAATCTACTGGGATTTTTGACTGACCCATGCATGTTTTTAGGATTTATCTTTTGAAAAACATGAAGTTTTGACTTTACTAGGTATATTTGACTGACCCATGCATGTTTTAGGACTTAGAGATGCATAGAATACTGATTTAAAATAATAAGCCACGGGTTTTAGGCTTACCACACCCTTTTTGAGGTGATTTGGAGATTTGGCACATGTGCTGGACCGTGATAGACCCAGCAGTGCTAGCAGAGTCGTTTCAGTCGTCAGACATAGGAGGGCCTCTGATGTTTCTCAACCACGTTCGGCTAGACCGCCTCGCAGGTTGGCAGAGTCGGTGATTCATCCAGCTCAGGATGAACCACCGATTGACATTGATGATGAGTAGGCTACTTTTGCTGCTCTAGCTCCAGCTCAAGCTCCACGTGCGGAGGTTCCAGGCATTGTTGTGCCTACCCAGGAGCTGCTGGGCGACTTGAGTCGCCATCCTTTGAGATATTTCCACGCCAATGAGGTGACTTGAGGTTTTTCTCTTCATTGGATTCTTTTTCTTCCTTTTGCCTTTCTCGGGGTACAGGTTTTTGATATGGATCGGTTTTGGATGTAGGTTCCCGGCTTTACGCAGCCTCGAGGGAACTGGTTTAACGTGCATTCCCTGTATCATACTTTGTACGAAGATTATAGGGATATTATTAATTGTTGGGGGTTCTAGGCTTTCTTCTCCATTCTTCCCCGCCATTGCCCCTGGGGTATATGAGGTCTTTGTCTAAGTGCTGGTTCCACCAGACTCAATCCCTTCATCTGCTAGACTGTGAGGTGATGATGACCCATATGGACTGGAGGTTCATCACCAACATTGAGTTTGAGGGCGAGCCAGTGCCTGTCATGGCTGACATTACGCGCACTGCCGTTCGGTCTCTGCTGGGAGTTCTTGCGACGGCGCTCAAGGGTCGGTCGGTCAGATCTGGTCCCTTGTGTGTAGATGCTCAAAGTGGGGCTTTGCTAGAGCCTCCACCTGGTGATCGGAAGGGTTAGAGATCGCATTCTGAGGCAATTATTTTTAGTGATCACCAAGGGTTATTTTGTGGCGGAATAACTCTTCGACTGTGTCCTTCGCCCTGATCCGTGCTACCCGACATGTAGAGTGCCTCAGTGATTTTGATTGGGGTTCTTACACCTTTGCCTATTTTCTCCAGGGCATGCACATGCTTTCGGAGGGTTTGACGGAGGCTTGGTTAGGATTCTACCCATTTTTATTGGTGAGTACATCTTTCTTGTACCTTTTTGATTTCAGCATTTATATTTGTCAGTCTTGATCATTGAGGACTTTTGATATTGACATGGCCAATTTTGGGCATTTGAGAGGCTTCCTTGCCTACGGCCCGCCACTGCTTTAGGTCTGGAGACCTATCCTCGAGGACGACATTGGCATCACTCGACTTTGATAGAGGTCCTTGTTGTTGAGGGATTTATTCATGCCCGCCTATAGTTGGGGCTTTTGACTGATTGATCGATCTCCTGGGTGTCGTATACCTCTGAGTTTTTGATCGTCGGATTCAAGAGAGGCTTTCCCACTGGTCGAAAGTTTGCATTGTCGACCCACAGAGTCCTAATTTTGACAGAAAGAGACTGGGAGCTCTATTTAGGAGAGCGTGCCATCAGAAGTATTATGGGTGAGATCCGAATTCCCATTGCTCCTCTTGCTGGCATCATTGGCCTTTGATCATGCCACTGACAAAGATTCCCATGGAGGGCATAGATGGCTTCACCCTATCAGAGGGTCCGTTCAGCCAGGAGGCATTTAGAAGATGGTGGAGTCCTCGCACTATTGGAGCTCAGACTCGGGCCACCTTGTTCCTGGCAGACATGGTGCCAGGGTCTGTGATGATGACGGACTGGATAGCTTGCCTCAGGGAGCCGACTCATTTAGACCAGATTACAGATCTGACCCGGGAGTTGGATAGGGCTCACTTTGTTATCAGGCACCTTGGTCAAGATCCGTCAGAGGCATCTTCTTTTGACCCGAACAGCTCATGATCGGGCCCCTCTTCAGGTCCATTTAGTAGCAGTTTTGCAGGGATAGATCCTCCCTTATATAGCCCAGATATGCCTGATGACCGCATCTTTGTATCTACAGCGGAGATGGAGCAGGTTGATCACCTGGACGTGGATTATTTGGATCTCTTTTGATAGCTATGGCAGCTATATTTTTGGTCAGCCACTATTTTGGCTATTTGGTGGTTGTGCCATCATTTTGATAGACCACTGTTAGTAGTTGGGTGGTGGTGCCCATTTTCATGTACTTCTTTATTTTGCTTTGTATTATCAGACAGGGATGATGCCCGCAGTAGATAGTTTATTATAGATATTCCTATCTATCGTATCATGTTTATATTTGTCATCATGCATGTATTATGTCATATGTATGTATTTAGACAGATGAGTTCAGATTTGACCCCTGGATGGTCTTGTGGTACGGTGACATAGATGACTTCATCCGCCGTGAGATGTATTGAGCATTTGCCACAGTCTGAGGTGGCTTCATCATTGAGATCGTGGTATGAGAGCCTGCCCTTCTCAACCAGAGGGACAGTTGACCAGATGTTAGGGCATTTGCTGGCCCTTGCAAATTTTCAGGTGCCATATGGGTTTGTGGATGGAATATTATCCTACTGGATACCCGAGAGGCAGGTGTTTCGCATTGGGCTACATGAGCTGACGCCGACTATGGAGGAGTACGAGTGACTTATCGGTCTGGCTTTGGACTTGCAGTGCGCCCGGACTGCTATTAGTGATATGCAGAGACCATTCCTACGGATGTCCGATCTTCGTCAAAGGGTAGTCGCGGACGAGATCGTATCTGGGTGTGTGATCTCGATTGACTTCTTGATCGATCGTTTTGGGGATCTTGGCAGCTACGATCGATATATTGGGGACTTTATTATTTCAGTAGAGGAGTGGCATCTGGCCAGGGTAGATATTTTGCTAATGTGCATTGTGGTATACGTCTACATGCCACTGCGCTTGGATCACCTAGATGTGGGATTGGTAGTTGTTGTTCGGGTCCTTAGACAGGGTAGCACCATTATCCCGATGATATTAGCTGAGACGCTGCGGTCAGCCACTTATTGTATTACCCACCCGGAGGGGTTCTTCCGAGGTAGCTCGGTTTTGATGTATATATGGCTGATGTCCCATATTCGACCGATCAGATTTTTCAGGCCTCATGGATATTGCTTTACTGGGGAGGTAGCCACATCTTACTCCTTTCAGCCTGCGGAATGTACTGATGCCGAGACGTGGTCAACATTTCTGTCGAATATTGAGCATCTGTTCTTGATTTTGCCATGCTCAGGGTTAGCCTCCCCATATAGCTTCATTACTCATGCACCTGACATGGTTTACTTGCCTCTAGCGAGTTTGAGGGGAGTGACTACTTATCATCCCCTGGCTGTTATGAGCCTATTTGATCAGTTCCAGAGCTTGCACCGATTCGAGGGGCTTGCTGATCAAAGGATGTCAGCATTGTCTATGTCATCAACCGATTTGATCAGAGTATATGAGTTTTGGACTGATAGAGAAAGGGCTGAGTTCTCCAGTAGCCACCCGGACCGTTCTCCACGGTACTCGGTATGGTTGGAGGTAGATTTGGCAGCAGCTGCACTTGTTCATTTATCTCTGATTTTGGATTCTGATGAGGAGGAGCCTATGGAGGATCCTGAGTCTCCTACTGAGGATGAGCTATTTATGGGCTTGACAGCTGCTTTGGTTAGCGACCCACCAACTATTCCTACAGGCACAAATCTGGCTTTAGCAGATTCGCTATTCAAGATGACCTTTAAGCATGATTCAGCTACAGCGCAGATGTTGACCGCCTTATCTGGTAGAGATATAGCTTTGGCTAAGAGGGACGCACTTTGAGTCACTCAGGATGCTGGCTTGATAGAGGGAGAGGATCTCTGATCTGCCAGAGATGCAGCTGTTGTGGAGAGGGATGAGATCCACTCAGCCAGAGATGCAGCTTTTGATGAGATCGAGGAGATTTTGATTGCTAGGGACGCAGCTTTTGCGGAGAGGGATGAGGCTATAGCTTCCCGTGATTTCCACATTGCTAACGGTACTGCCCTTTGATCTTATACTCATGGCTTGGTTACCGAGATGAGCACATATATTGATGACCACAGTGCCACACTGCAGATGACGATGGAGGTTTTGAGCTATACGGAGGATGAGGGTATTGCACTTGCAGCTGCTCCTCCATCTTTCGAGAGAGATGCCATGGTGGCATTGCTGGCCCGCTTGTCCTTGGGTCCATAGACTAGCTTTATATTTCCTGCACAGACTAGATCAGCCATTTTTGTCATGTACATGATACTATGTATATATCATATAGTTTTATATCAGAGAAATATATTTTTTGATTCACTTCACTATTTGGAGATGTATTGTCATTACTGAGTGATTACCACTTCTTTCATGACTTGCTTTTGTTGACGTATCCTGAGCTTTTCCTTGATGGACTGACAGTTGAAATGTCAGGGAGTATCTTAGATGGACCTGTTGATCAGGTAAACTGGATAGGATTTAGGTTTTATATGGTTTCGGTGTCTTGGAACTAGTTTCTTATTGGTTTTTATTTTTTCTTGAAGGTCAAATCGTGCCGTAAATGGCTGCTTACGTACTCAAGGGTTGAGGGAGATCAGGTCATTCGTAGTTCTGGTTTTGTATGAGAGAGGCTTGAAAAGTATTTATCTTGGGTTTTGAGTTTGGTTTGATGAGTTTTTGAGTTTTTATTTGGTTTGACCGCACCAAAAATGGGTGCCTACGTACTCCCGGGTTGAGGGAGATCAGGTCAATCGTAGTTCCGGCTTTCTAATGGAAAAACTGAACCTAATTTGATTTGTAGGACCCGGATGTGGGTATATTTGTGCTTTATACATAGTACCTTTTTATAGTGTCTAAGTTGATGAGTTGGGGAAATTCGTTCCCGTCCATTTCTTGTAATCTGGATAGCTCCTCCTATCAACACCACTTTGACAATGAAAGGGCCTTCCCAATTTGGGGCGAACTTTCCTTTGGCTTCATCTTGATTGGCCAAGATTTTCTTTAGCACTAAGTCGTTTTCTTTGAATTGCCGTATTCGAACCTTCTTGTTGTAAGATCGAGCAATCTTTTGCTGATATAACTGCCCTTGGAAAATGGTTGTAGCCCTCTTTTCATCTATTAGGGGCAGTTGGTGGTATCAGTCTTGTAACCAATGATCCTCGTCTAACTAAGCATCGATCAATACTCGTAAGGATTCCATCTCTACCTCTATGGGGAGGACTGCTTCCATGCCATAGACCAATGAATATGGGGTAGACCTAGTAGAGGTACGCATTGTCTTCCTGTATGTTAACAGGGTTAGGGGCAGCAGGTCAGGCTATTCTTTGTGATTGGCAGACATTTTCTGCATGATCTTTTTGATGTTCTTGTAGGCCCTTCGACAGCACCATTCATCTTGTGCCAATAGATGGCGGAGTTGAGATGCTTGATATGGAACTTGCTACACAGTTCTCTCATTATTTGATTGTTCAGGTTCTTGGTATTGTCCGATATGATCACCTTCGGTTGTCCATATCCACATACGACATTTTTTTTTATGAAACTAATGATGACCTCTTTGCAGACTTTGGGAAAAGAGGATGCTTCAACCCATTTGGTGAAGTAATCGATCATGGTGAAGATGAATCGATGACCATTACTGGCTTTTGGTTCCACTGGACCGATCACATCCATTCCCTATATGGAGAAAGGCCATGGCTAACTCATGTTGTGTAGCTCATTCGGAGGAGCATGTATGGTGTTTCCATGTACTTGGCATTGAAAACATCTCTTGATGTGATCATCGCAGTCAGCTTTGAGCGAGATCCGATAATGTCCTGTTCTTAATATCTTTTTGGCAAGCAGATGACCGCTCATGTGTGGACCACAGACACCACCATGGATTTCATCCATCAGTCTTTGGGCTTGTTCTTTATTAAGGCATCTTAAAAGGCCTATTCCAGCATCTTTTTTGTAGAGGGCATCTCCACTTAGATAGAACATCATAGCCATCTTATGAATCCGCTTTCATGCGGATTGGCTTGCTTCAGCGGGTGTAGATCCATCTCGTAGATGTTCCTTGATGTCTTGATACCAAGGCTGCTTGAGAGGAGGAATTTCATCTGATACTTCTCCAATGTAATTCCCGTATATCGGGGCTTTTTGAACTGTGAATTTGATGTTGGGAAACCCACTCCTATCGGATATTCAGATTAATGAAGCCAACATTGCCAATGCATCAGCGAAATCATTCCTACTCCGAGGAATATGGTTGAAGGTTATGTCTTCAAACTCCAAGGATATTTTGATGAGTTGTCGATGGTAGGGCAACAAATGCAGTTCTTTGGTGTGATATGCCCCAGTGGATTATCTAATGACCAACTCAGAGTCTCTAAAGACCAGTAGATGTTTGATACCCATGGATTGGGCTAGTTTCAACCCCATTATACAGCCTTCATACTCGGCCATGTTGTTGGTGTTGCCAAATTAGAGTTTGGTAGCCACATGATATTGTTCTCTTGTACCAGAGATAAGGACTGCCCCAGCTCCGGCACCTTCCATGGTTAGACTGTATTCTCTTACTGGAATTGCTGAATTGTCATGATTCCATCATCTGGGAAATAGGTCTCAAGGGGCTCGAACCCTCATGAAGGTGCTTCAGCTAATTGGTCTGCAATGCCTTGACGTTTGATTAATTTTTAAGTCACATAGACAATGTCGAATTGTTGTAGGATCAACTGCCATTTGGACAGTTGACAATTCAACATTAACTTGTTGAATATGTATTTGAGTGGATTCATGCGGGATATGAGGAGGTCGTGTGCCCATGGAGGTAGTGTTGTAACCTCATTACGGCCCATGCTAATGCACATCATGTTTTCTTGATCAGGGTGTATTTCTGTTCCCCACTACTAAATCTTTTACTGATGTAGTAGATGACTCTTTCTTTGCTACTATCATCTTTCTGTCCTAGCATGCAGCCCATTGCATTGGCATTGACGGACAGGTACATGAACAAGGGAACTCCATCCCTCAGAGGTACCAACATTGGTTCTTCGATCAGCTGCTTCTTGATAGCAAGGAAGGCTTGTTGACAATCCTCATTCCATTTAGTGGAGGAATTCTTCCTTAGTAGCTTGAATATGGGTTCACAGGTTGTTGTGAGCTGGGAAATGAATCAGCTTATGAAGTTGATCCTCCCCAGAAACCCCCGTATATCCCTCTCTGTTCGAGGTACTGGCATCTCAGTGATGGCTTTGATTTTGGCAGGGTCTAGTTCGATGCCTTGATTACTCACCAAGAATCCTAGCAACTTGCCTGCTTTGACGCCAAAAGCACATTTGGCGGGATTTAGCTTGAGGTTGTGCTTGCGTAACCTGTTGACCAGCTTCCTGAGATGGTCGATGTGATCATCCTCCCTCCGGGATTTGATGATGATGTCATCCACATAGACCTCTATTTCTTTGTGCATCATGTCATGAAAAAGGTCCATCATGGCTCGCTGATACGTGGCTTCGGCATTGATGAGGCCGAAGGATAGTCGTCTATAGTAAAAGGTTCCCCAAGGAGTGATGAAAGCTATTTTCTCCCGGTCCTCCTCAATAACCATGATTTGATGGTAACCAGCAAAGCAATCTACGAAGGAATACATGTCGTACTGCGCAGTATTTTCGATCAGGATGTGGATGAAAGGTACCGGGAAGTTATCCTTAAGGCAGGCCTTGTTCAAGTCCCGGTAATCCAAACATACTCGTACCTTCCCTCCGGGCTTAGGCACTAGAACTATGATGGAAAGCCACTCTAGGTAGGTTGATACCATGATAATCCTGGCTTTGAATTGCTTAACAACTTCTTCTTTGACTTTCAGACTCCATTCAGGTTTCAATCGTCTGAGCTTTTGTTTAACTGGCTTGAACCTGTCTTTGATGGCGTTCGATGGATGACAATGTCATTAGAGAGGCCAATCATGTCTTTATGTGACCATGCAAATACATCCTGGAACTGTGTTAGGAGTTCGATCAGGTCGAATTTTTGGTTTGTTGCGAGGTCTAAACCTATCTGGATTTCTTTGATGTTTTCGGAGGTTCCAATGTTGACAGTAGTGGTTTGGTCGAGGTTTGGTTTTGGTTTGTCTTCGACCCATTCTTTGATCTCCTCGGGCACCTCATAGTCATCTTCCTCCTCTTGATCAATATCCATCAAGCCGAAGTTTAGTTCTACATCAAAGTCGTAGTCACTTTGATAGGTTGGCATCTCATCGGCAGAGACAAACATATCCAACGCTTGAGTCCTGAAAATAAAAAGGCTTTCATCTTAGATATATACAACTGCTTAAATATACATAACATTTTGCAACGCATGACAAAGTTGCTGCTATAGCTCTGCAATTAAAAGTAAGCAGTATATGAAAGCATGATTAAAGGGAAAATGCACTCTCCCTTTACCCTTTTTGATAGAGGCAAGGGACACTGCTCCAGTTATCCAAGGTCAAATCCACATGAACCGGGAGGATCGGGGATTTGTGATTATCTGCCTCGTCTTGAATGATGACTGAGACATCCTTTATAATAGAGTCGGGGTTTTTCTTTGAACTGCCAACCCTTTTCCTTCTTGATGCGAGGAATTTGAATCTGATCCTCGTCTTCGCTGTCTGGGATCTCATCATTCATACCCTCGTAGTTTATGATAACCCATATGTTAGAAAATGGGTCTCGTCCTTCATACAGGATCTTTTCTTTTCCCTTTTCGCTATCTGCCTCGTGCTTGAGGTCTTTTCTTTCATTTACAGGTATAATTGGAGGAAATAGTATTGCTGATACCACAGTAGGGATATTCATTATTGGTTTTACCCATCCGATATTAGTAAGGTTTGGCAGCAATACAGTGGAAGCATGAGCCTTGGGATGCTTATATGGGTTCTGGTGGTTCCCAATCATGCTCTCCCAATGTGACTAGGGATTTGTATCGGGCTCTTAATACCTTGCTGATTCTTTCCTAACCCTTCTCCAGGTTGGAAACCCAGGGATATGATTTCTTGGCCCACTGTTATTACTTCGGTGGAGACCTTAGGCTTCAGGGCTGGTGCCCCGATAGGTAGATACTAGGTATCACTCACCTCCAGGGCTTGAAAACTTGCAGGTTCAATCCTTGCGTCAAGGTTGATCACTGACATGTCTCCCTGTATACCGACAGGGTATTCTGGTTCAGCATTGACCGTGATGAGGTTGCCGTTGATAATGTATTTGAGCTACTGATGGAGGGTGGATGGCACTGCTCCTGCCATATGAATCCAAGGTCTGCCCAGTAACAGGTTATATCTAGTGGAGATATTGAGCACCTGAAAGGATATGTAGAAAGTGTGTGGGCCAATCTCCAAGGGTAATTTTATTTCTCCCATAGCTTGGCGTCGCGATCCATCGAAAGCCCAGATGACCACATGACGGGTTTTGATCCTGTTCGGGTTAATTTTCATTCTTTCCAAAGTATCGTAGGGACATATGTTGAGGGATGATCCTCCGTCAATGAGTAATCCTCCGATTACATACCCGAAAGACATTACAGCTATATGCAGGGACTTATGATGGCCCGTTCCTTCTACAGGGATATCATCATCAGTGAAAGATATCACATTGTTGTTGAAAATGTGTTCCACCACGTGATGGAATTTCTCGGCATCTACGGTATGTGGCAAATAGGCTTTCTCTAGTACTTTCACTAGAATGTTGCGATGATCCACTGAGGATAAGACCAAATCTAGGATAGACATTTGCTTGGGTGCATCTTTTAGGTCTTGCACCACCTTGATTTCATTGTGTTCCATTTTGTTGAGAAACTCTTCAATCTTCTCAACATTCACCTTTGTTTTGGCTTTGATGACTGGTTTAATCACCCGTTGAGGCAGGTATAATGGATTGTCCTTTGGCACAACGGTAATGTTGCTTGAGGTGGACCCTTCATCATTCCCATAGTTCCATGGGACCTGCTTCAAACTGATAATTGGATACTAGGGTCTGAAGGGCAAGATTAAAGGCTCGGGTGTGGCCACCTTTACAGGATTTTGTATCTCTTGGACCCCTTTCCTTGGCAATACTAAGGGTTTGAGGGTCGACTCATTATCGCAGGATATGACAGCTACTGTGTTCTGGTTCCATACAGTGGGGATCCAGAGAGTGTCTTAATCTGGGTGGTCGAGAACTTAATTTCCCCTCATCAATTCACCGCTTTCAATCATGTCTTGAATCAGGTTGCGAAGTGCCCAGCAATCCTCTGGGTGAATTGGAATGGTACTGATATATTTGGCCAGGTTTGAACTTTCAGGCCCGAGGTTTCAGTGGAGGTAACAAATCTGCAACCATTCCCTCAATGATTAGCATCTGGAGGATTTCTTCCATTAACTGGTTTAAGTTGGTGAAGTTCCTTTGAAATAGGAATTTTCCACTAGTTTGGACGCTTTCTTCTTTGGTCACCCTATTGGTCCAGAGTTCATTCTCATGAGGCTGATAGTAATTCCTTGGGGAAATGATCTCCGATGTGGGAGGATGAAAGATGTCAGACTGGTTGGCCAGTTTAATCATTTTTCTGGTAATCTGATGCTGGTAGACGACCAGTTCCGCTAATTGTTCGATTTGTTCTTTGATAGACTTCATTTCCTGTTCTATCAGGAACCTCCTTTCGGAGACTTCCCAACTTTTTGGGGTGATGTTGTTGGATGGAGTTGATTCTCCCACATAACGGAGGTACTTAGATCCTTCTCCACTTGTGGTGCTGATTATATTGACATTCTCCTCTTTATGTTGTGGGAGAGGATTGTCCTGTACATGCGGTTGTTTAGGTTTTGTTACCACAATCTCTCCGTTGTCAATCAAGTCTTGAATTTTGTGCTTGAGAGACCAACAGTTTTGTGTGTCATGTCCTGGAGATCCAGAATGATAAGCACATTTCTTTCTTGGATTAAAATTTCGTCCACCGGTATTGGTGGGTGGAAGGAATTGGACAATCTTCTTCTGAGCAGTCTGAAGTTTGAATACGTTCTCAAGTGAATCCCCTAGAGGGGTGAAAGTTCTTCGACGCCTGACCTCCATATTTTTCTGGAATGGAGGGTTTGAAGGCTATGCTGGAGTTTGGAAAGGGGTATAGTTCCTCTTTTGAATGGGCATACTGTTTGCCTCGCCCCTTGGATTTTGTCATTGCAACACTAAGGACACTTCTTCATCTTTCTTTTTATGTACCCTCCAGGGATTACTCCGGTAATTTTCGGACTGGATATGTTCAGCAACAGCTTCAAGGGCATTTAGATCCTTGATCTTCTCAGATTTGAGCCCCATTTCTGCCATTTCACCGTGCTTGATCATTTTAGAGAATGGTTTTCCTATGCCTGCTAGGACCCTCTCATAATATGGCGCCTCTTGGATGTCGATGAAGGTCATGACTATCTCAGATTCATTCATGGCTGGGGTGACTTGTGCTGCCACCCGCCTCCATCGTTGGGCATATTCTCTGAATGATTCAGTATTTTTTTTCTTAATTTTGGTTATTTGGTATCTGTCTGGAGCTAGCTGAGATTGGAAGCTGTATTGACTGAGGAAGGCATGGGCTAACTCTTCCCAACTGTGAATCTTAGAGTTGTCCAGACGGGCATACCAGACTTTAGCTTCTCTAGTCAAACTTTTCTAGAATAGTTGCATTCGAAGCTTCTCGTCCTCGGTATAAGATCCGAGTTCTCTGATGAACACTTTCAGATATTTATATGGATCTCCTAATCCATCATATTTATCAAAATCAGGAGTCGAAATTTTTCAGGATAACGAGCCGAAAGGAAAATACAGAGGTCGGAGTAATTAACATTGCCGAATGCCCAGTCCTTTTGATAGACCGGAGAGTTTCCTCCATTTGTTGTACTTTCTTGAGAAGGTCACTAGCTTCCTGTTCTTTGTTGAGGGTGGTGATTTCAGGTGTTTTGTTGGTTGTGTCCTGGTTTTGTGGTCCAGGAATCTGAGTCTCGGCCTTTTCGGTCTCTTGACTAGCACTACCACCAGGTGCTTCTGGTTCTATATGAGTTTGGGTTTGCTTCCCTTTAAGGGCCTTGCTTCGTTCGCTCATAAAATTGGCTAGTTCAGCTATCTGATTTCTCAGTCCTTCGAACTCTTCCCTAGATACAAGGGTGGATTCTGTTTGAGCACTCAAAGCCATGTCCGTAGATGGACTTAGTGCTTTCTTAGACTTAGATCTAGTGACAGGACCAATTTTTCACCTACAATAAAACGTAGGCGTGTCAATTTCCTGAGGTAGGTAGGGACAGGATGT
Organism: Panax stipuleanatus; assembly: GCA_020205555.1. Classification (NCBI taxonomy): domain Eukaryota; kingdom Viridiplantae; phylum Streptophyta; class Magnoliopsida; order Apiales; family Araliaceae; genus Panax; species Panax stipuleanatus. The sequence continues at coordinate 106,662,023 of CM035116.1, forward strand.
ATGATGTGGTTTTTAATTTTATCCTGCAAAACAATGGTCAGTTGTTTTGATGACAGGATGACAAGAAATAAATATTGAAAAATGGACATTGAATTAAAAGAGGAAGGCATGAAGAAGCTTCCCATCGAATTTGGTTAATCAGAGGCTGACCTATCTTAGGCTACTCTCGTAGCTTTTTTGGCATGAAGGTTCTCGGATCATCGCAATCTACTAGAGGTGAAATTAATCCGATCTTTCAACTGGAGCGAATCTGGATGGTGCATTTTCATGAGCCCCAGAGACTAAGCCGTCCTCAGAGACATTACTTATCACCGACGGGTTTTGCCTCATTGTGACAGGAACACACAACATACATTCACATACATCGCCCTCACCGTATGCATATGATGACAGTTGTTGCGAAGAACTAATATGGGTGCGAAGCACTAAAAAGCAGAAAAGCATTCATTCACATCCATTCAATGTAAAGACGCAGCATTCACGCATTCATTAAATGTAAAGACGCAGAATTCACTTATTTATAGTTTTGAAAGGGAAATGGTTTGAAAAGATTTGAAAACGGCCTAAGCCCTCTACTGTCCCCAGCAGAGTCGCCACCTGTCAACATTGGGTAAAAAAAATCCGCGGATCGGGTCACAACCCGGATCTTTTATCTCTTCCTAAGTAATCTCTTCCTTCAATCTTTTTATTGCTAAAAAGGTTTCGAAGGGATTTTGTGGAAAAAGGCCAACATGTATCATGTCGACGATTGAACGTTTTACAGAGTCGCCAGTTGGTAGATTTGAAATGGTTGTACCAACTCAACCGAGTTTTATTTAAAAGAGGCCCAATTGCTAGACACTGTCGAAACTTGATCTTTGAAAATAAAGTTTTGAGTTCAGGGGTTTGGTTAAGTGTGGGGAAGGTGTTAGGCACCCCACAACTCCCGTGTAAACACGGTACCGCAATATTTTCATCATTTCCCTTAAAACTGAAATGCGTGTGTGAATGCTATTTTGAAAATTAGGCCTATGTTTGATTGATTGAAAGTAGTGCTTTGCTTCGTTGAACCTATATACGAAGGGTTTAATTTGATTTTGCAAAAGTCTTTGGTTTGATTTGCAGAAGTATTTGATTTGATTTGCAAAAACTTTTCTTTTGATTGAATTAAAAATGATGTTTTGAAAGCAGGTTTATCAAACCCTTACGCTAACATAGGAATTGAAGCTTATTGATACTTTCATTTTTTATCTTTATAGCCTTAAGTCTTGCATTTGAATGGTGATTTGTCGGGCTGCGAAGAATCCTCGACCACAGAAATACATACAAGTGTCGGTCTCCTCATGGGCATGAAAACCATCGGAGGGACGCTGACACGGCAAACCATATTTTGCATTATGATGAGACCTTAAATCCGGATAACCGTTTTAAGGTCTTTGCATGTACATTTTACAGAAAAACTGGCAGGGTACATTCGTAAAGCAGAGTTTTTCCATCGTGGGAATCAGATTCTGATCGAATTGATCATGAATCCCATGATTCCTAGGCTCACATGAGGGTAGCCAATAAACCTGCACAGTTCAAATTTGTACAGAAATATATATATATATATATATATATATATATCCCAATATTGCCAAAATCGAGGATTCATCAGTAAATCCTGGTTCGCACCTGGCCGAAGCGACTCATTCCCACTAGATAGCGATCTAAGGGACGCGAGGTTGCTTTTGTAACTGAAAAATCCTGATTCATATCTAATGAATATTTAAAGCATTAATTTAATGAAAAGCAAATAAAGCCAAGATATATACACAGTTATATATACAAAAGCTGTAAAGGGCGATGGTTTTTCACACCGATGCCCGGACTGGAATTGAAATATATATATATATATATATATATATATATATATATATATATTGATAGAAAAGTAGTCAAACAAGACTGGGAGGAGAACCTAGTGGTGGTGAAGGTTGCTTATATATGCATATTTATATATAAAAGCAGTAAAAAGGTCACAGAATAATTCAGGCCAAACTGAAATATAAATGTACAGAAATGTAGTCAACCAGGGACTGGGAAGATGACCCAGTAATGGTGAAGTGTGAAAAAATAGTATAAAGGCCACAGAATAATCCAGGCTGGACAGAAATATATAAATATATATATATATATATATATATATATTGACAGAAATATAGTCAACCAAGACTGGGAAGAGAACCCAGTGGTGGTGAAGGCTGCTTATATATGCATAAATATATATAAAAGCAGTAAACTACCTCAGATTTGACATCTGGGCTTGACAGAATTGAAAAGTTATTATATATATAGTTAAATAAACACGGGAAAAAGCCAAACTCGGACTGGGAAGAGAACTAATTCCGGTGAAGTTGCTTAAAATGAAGGTGCTAGTGCACTGAATCTGTTATAGCTGCCGGATCGTCAATCCGAGTTGTAGAAATGTCAGAAATTGTGTTTATGTACAAAAATGTACCAAATTCTGATGAAAACAGCCACGGAACTAAGTTTCGAGCATATTTAGAAAATGAAATTTGATATGCAAGTGCAAAATAGTGCAAAGAAGTAGGAATCACTTTCTGATCGTAAAAATACTTACAATGAACTGCTACACGGGCTTTTTGCCAAATCGTAGGCTATAAACGTCAGAATCTACCGGTTAATTTCTGCTATATGGTAATATGTGGATATATCTTCGTGTTAGAGTGAAAAAATTTGGGTTTAGAAGGGGTGAAAAAGTAAGAAAATCAAACGGACAGAGGTTCGTTGTGTTTCTTTTTTTTCAAATGAGGGGGGGGGGGGTGCACATTTATTTATAGGCCAGGGAGCCTCAGCTCTACTTGTTGCTATCACAGGTAGAGGTGCGGCTCCCCTGGTGGGGCACACGTGTCCGGTTGAGTCATCTTAAAGTACGTGCACTCCGAGCAACGCGAGGTCGAAGTCGAGACTTTCTAACTTTTGATTGGAGCGTCCGTTTGAGGCGTACAATACCTTTTTGGAAAGCCCTCGCTGAGAGTGTCACAATGACATGGGAAAAAACATTTTTCAGGTCCAAGAAGATGGGCTCATAACCAGGTCTTTGATTCCCCGCAGTTTGTCCGTTGAGCTGTCTTGCGCTGTTTGGTCTCGGGATCGTCGTTATGGTTCGTTCTGACCTTGGTGGCATCAATTCGACTTATGTTTGACCGAATCGGCTTGAGGTTGATAAAATAATGATTTTTCCCCTCCCGAGGTTGCCTTCAGTGTTAGAATGGCCTTTGGTTGACTTCCGAGAGTTGTTTCCATGACTTGGATTCCATTTGAGTCTGTCTGTCCCCAGTGTAATCTCTGAAGTTGACTTGGTCATTCCAGGTTGTCTTCTGGAGATGTTGTGGAGCTTTAGGTTCATTCCCAAAGTTGACTTGACTTCCTGGGTTGCTATCGGGGCTGATATGTACCTCCCGGGTTGAGACCGGGGCTGAGTTGACATCCCGAGACTAGTGTTTGAGGCTGTGGTTGTCCCGATATTGGTGACTGGGGTTAATTTAAAAGGCCCGATAATAAGATTGGGGTTGATTTGACGGTCCGATTGGAGATCGGAGTTGATTTGGTGGCTCGATATTGAGATCGGGATTGATCTGAAGGTCCGATTGGAGATCGGAGTTGATTTGATAACACGATATTGAGATCGGGGTTTATTTGACTGTCTGATTGGAGATCGGAGTTGATTCAATGGCCCGATATTGAGATCGGGGTTGATTAGACGGTCCGATTGGAGATTGAAGTTGATTTGACTATCTGATTGGAGATCGGAGTTGATTTAATGGCCCGATACTGAGATCGGGGTTGATCTGACGGTCCAATTGGAGATCGGAGTTGATTTAACGGTCTTATTGGAGATCGGAGTTGATTTGACGGCCCGATATTGATATCGGGGTATTTGACGGTTCGATATTGGGATCGGGGTTTATCTAACTGGTCTGATTAGAGATCGGAGTTGATGTTTGACGATCTGATTGGAGATCGAAGTTGATCTGATGGCCCAATATTGAGATCGGGGTTGATTTGACGGTCCGATATTGGGATCAGGGTCGATTTGAAAAGATAATTTTACCCTCCTACAGTGTTAGTATCAGGCAGGAAGTTTCGAGTGTCTACAGTGCTCTAGCTCTATAGAAAGATGACATGCTTTCTCATATACCAACTAATAAGGTGACATCCCCAGCAGTGTCTTGTAGCGGTTCTGTAGGCCAATATTGCATCATCAAGCTTGAGTGACCAATCTTTCCTATTGGGGTTGACAATTTTCTCCAGAACCCTCTTGAGTTCACGATTGGAGACTTCGACTTAGCCATTAGTTTGAGGATGATAGGCCGTGGCGACACGATGATTCACCCCATACTTAGCCAATAATGCTGTGAATTATCTATTACAGAAGTGAGTGCCTTCGTCACTGATGATTGCTCTAGGTGTCTCAAATCTTGTGAATATACTTTTCTGTAGAAACCTCAAGACCACCTTTGCATCATTCGTTGGCAAAGCCTCTACTTCAACCTACTTAGAAACATTGTCCACCGCCAATAGAATATACAGATTCTCGCAAGACGAAACAAATTGTCCCATAAAATCAATACCCCAAACATCAAATATTTCAACTTCTAATATCATGTTCAAGGGAATTTCATTCCTTTTGGAGATGTTTCCTACCCGCTAGCATCTATCACATTTTTGAACAAACTTGTAGGCATCCTTGAAGAGAGTCGGCCAGTAAAATCCCAATTGAAGAACCTTAGCCGCTATCCTCTGTCCCCCATAATGTCCCCCGTACACTGATGCATGGCAACCATATAGTATGCTCTCTGTCTCACAGTGTGGAATACACCGTCTAATCATTCTGTCTACACATTGCTTGAATTGATATGGCTCGTCCCACATGTACCATTTGACATCGTGCAAAAATTTCTTCTTTTGGGGCCTTTGTTGGCTTGTTTCGATGTTAAACAAAACAATCACATACACGCAAATGCACGCGGTCCATATGTACGGAGAAAAATGAGTATTTCTATTCTAACATACAATAATTTTGTAATTATTTCGGTCTACTTAAACAAATGATCAAGTTGTGATTTATCTAACAATAATGATTATCAAATATTAACTAATTAACGAGCAAATGATTTAGAAAAGGAAGATATGGGATTCTAACTTCACTTAATGCCTTATTCAAAATATACACCTCTTGTTAAGGCTAATTGATTACTTCGGCTTGCTAGTCGAGAGCACAAAGGTAAAACATGGCTATCTCTCGATAAACCATGCTCATATCACAGAAAATCCACAAAAGATAGAATACATGTGAACATCCAATATTACATAAATCACTATATTTCTATGTGACTTAAAAACAATATAGATTTAAACATAAGCTCTCTCAAATGACTACACGTGGTAATACGGTATATGTCTATCCGGATTACAAATCATGAAGTCTAACACATGTAAAAATTATGAACACATGCTAATATGGCCATATCTAAACTTATAATTGATTTTCCAATTTCATACAAGTTATTACGGTTGTTGGTGATCAAGCAACTAAGTAAGCAAACAAACCATATTAGACAATCTATACATAATCAACTAGAGCTCAACATAGAAGCATCAAAATCTGAACTTTAGCAAAAAGATCCATTAAAATCCCATAATGGAGATTAGTTAATAAATGAAGCAATAACCATTATCAAAATTTGTTCATACATTGAGAATCAAATATAGAAGTAAAGAGAATCTAAGAGATAAGAAATGTAAATCTGAAATCTCTACTTCAAATATGACCATCAATGTAGAGCCAAATCCTTCAAACAACCAATCCAAACCCTAATTTGTCCAAATGTAAGAAAATTTACTAAAAAGATAAGAGAGAAGCCAAAATGTAGGAGAAAGGCTATGAACTCTCTGTGTCACTCTAAAACCCTAAAACAGTAATAAAAATGTTCAAAAGATATGTCTTCAACTTCCAAATACACCCTTATAAGGAAAAACACGCAATACAGGATTTAATGAAAAAGTCAACTCTGGTCAATGTTGGGGCGCCGGCACGCTGCTTCTGGCTGAGTCCTCCTCCTGGCGAGGGCACGCCGTGCCAAAGCCCTATAGGGGCGCGACCGCCCTGCTGGATTTTCCTGCAAATTTCTACAATTCTTCTACTGCTGTGCTGCTGCTGCTTGTTAATCTTCGAGCTTTATATTCTTTCTCCTTCACAAGCCAACTCCTCTACATACCACCATAAACCATTTGCTCGCTGACAAGCTAGTTCCATGCTCATTCCACCTACGATGCCATCGATATAGTTTCTAAAATGCCTTGGCATATTTGTTCAATGACGCATGTGGGAAGTTTATCTTCGTATCTGTTCCAGGCTTGATAGCCCACTTGGTGCCTAGCACGCAGAGCTCTCTGATAACCAAAGCTAAATTGGTCTCAAACCTTTCAGCCACAACCCAGTTCTCTTGGCCAGCAGGAAGATCGGGTAAATGGAACACTTCACGGATTGCTAGCAGAATGTAATTTACTTGGTTTCCCCTTACGAATGAGATGTCGCTCTGTGTTTCCCTAGCATTCGCGTAGACCTCCTGCACTATAGCCGAAGGCGCAGCCAAGGGTGTTGCCACAACTCCAATCCAACCCCTCTCCAGAATCATAGCTAACATCTGCCCATCATCCTTGGTTGGTTTGAGGCCCCTTTCCAAAGTAAAGGACTTGGGCACCAAGACACGGTGATAATGCTTCTGTGCGGACAGATTAATGAACCTGGATGTATCCAGAGCATCCCCACTGATTGACTCATTGTATCTCTCGCAAGAAGAAGAGGACGATGGAGAAACTGAGCGAATTCTTTTTGGTGCCATGGTAGCTGCAGAAACCTTGCCCTTATCTGACCCAATCAACAACCCCAAATTTTTGCCTCTGATATCCTTTCTGTAAACCCTAACTCTGCTGCTGAAATTGGAGATGGATTTATTATATGGTGGTGGCTAGGGTTAGGTTTTATGGAGAATTATAGGTTGATATGAAGTGGAGAAGTGGTTTCTGAGGAAGTGGGTATAGTGGCTAAGATTAGGGCTTGAGGAGGATGTGGAGAGAATGAATGTAAGAGTGGTTGAAGATGTTGGAGGAGTGGATTCGAGTATGAGTATGCTAGGTTTTGAGTAGGTTTTTCAATAGGAGTCTAAGAGGCTTGTATTCTGTTTGTGCTAATATAAGAGTTTGGTCAAATAGATATAGGATATAAGGGTTGGGTCAAATTTTAAGAATTTTAAAAATGACAATTTTTCGGGAATTGGCGCTGGCGAGCCATGAAGAAGGCAGGGTCGGGCGCGGGCGCGCTGAGATTAGCTATGAATATGGTGTGGCAGCGCTGCCCTGGTGCCAGCCCTGAAGCTTTTTTCAGCACAATAAAACTAAGCAACCAACTAGCATGCAAATTATTTCCTGCATAAAAAGCATTCAAAAATGAGACATAATCTTATTCCATTACTCAAAAGTGAACTATATAAACTAACTATATCTATTATCAAAAATGCGGTATTTAATAATTTACTCTACTATAGCCAAAATGTACTCGAACTCAAAACTTTTAAGAATTTAACATGGGGCAGAAGAAAATAGATAAGTGACAAGAATTAAACAAGAGGGAGAATAGAGTGGATGGGGTGCCTCCCATCTAGTGCTTGTTTATAGTCAATTAGCTCGACTTTCTCAGACATGCTCATGGAGTGGAAAGGAACATGGAGGCCTTTTGTCGGTCAACTTCGCCCCCAAAATTAATCTTCAATCTCTGCCCATTGACCTTGAACGGCTTGTCCGGGTATTGACCTACAATCTCAACTGCACCGTGAAGGTACACGGTTTTCACCGTGAATGGCCCCGACCATCTCGACTTGAGCTTTCCCGGGAAAAGACAAATACGTGAATTAAACAATAACTCGGCTTGCCCCTGCTCAAACTTCCTATCCATAATTTTTTGGTCATGCTATTTCTTCACCTTATCCTTTTACAGTTTGGAGTTTTCATAAGCCTGCAGTTGGAATTCGTCATGTTCATTCAATTGGAGAAGTCTCTTCTCTCCTGCGGATTTGAGGTCAAAATTCAGCTTTTTGATTGCCCAGAATGCCTTGTGCTCTAACTCCATAGGAAAATGACAGGCTTTTCCATATACCAACTGATAAGGTGACATCCCCAGCGGTGTCTTGTAAGCGGTTCTGTAGGCCCATACCGCATCATCAAGTTTGAGTGACCAATCTTTCCTCGTTGGGTTGACAATTTTCTCCAAAATCCTCTTGACTTCATGATTGGAGACTTCAGCTTGGCCATTAGTTTGGGGATGGTAGGCCGTGGCAACACGATGATTCACCCCATACTTAGCCAATAATGCTGTAAACTGTCTGTTGCAGAAGTGAGCGCCTTCGTCACTAATGATTGCTCTAGGTGTCCCAAATCTTATGAATATGCTTTTTTATACCTTTGCATCATTTGTTGGCAAAGCCGCCACTTCAACCCACTTGGAAACATAGTCCACCACCAATAAAATGTACAGATTCCCGCAAGACAAAATGAATGGTCCCATAAATTCAATACCCCAAATATCAAATATTTCAGCTTCTAATATCATGTTCAAGGGCATTTCATTCCTCTTGGAGAGGTTTCCTACCCGCTGGCAATATCGATCACATTTCTGAACAAAATTGTAGGCATCCTTGAAGAGAGTCGGCCAATAGAATCCCGCTTGAAGCACCTTAGCCACTGTTCTCTATCCCCCATAATGTCCCACGTACACTGATGCATGGCAGCCATGTAGTATGCTCTCTGTCTCACTGTGTGGGATACATCGCCTGATCATTTTTTCTGCACATAGCTTGAATAGATATGGCTCATCCCACATGCACCATTTGACATCGTGCAGAAATTTCTTCTTTTGGGGCCTTGTCAACTCAGGAGGGAGAATGTTGCTAACTAAGTAGTTTGCAAAGTCAGCAAACCATGGGATCTCTCGTTAGACCACAAATAGTTGTTCATCTAGGAAGAACTCATTAATCAAAACTCCATCATCCGTGTCCTTTCCCTAATTCTCTAGTCATGATAAGTGGTCCGCAACTTGGTTCTCGGAACCCTTTCTGTCCGTTATCTCCAAGTTAAACTCTTGTAAGAGTAGAATCCATCGAATCAAATGGGGTTTGGCATCCTTTTTAGCAATCAAATACCGGATGGCAGCATTATCTGTATACACAACTACTTTTGTGCCAATCAAGTATGAACGGAACTTGTCGAAGGCATACACCACTGCTAATAATTCCTTCTTTGTGGTCGTGTAATTGAGTTGTGCATTCGTCAAGGTCTTACTGGCATAATAGATTATATGAAATATCTTTTCCTTACGCTGCCCCAAAACAACTCCCACTGCAAAGTCACTAGCATCACACATCAACTCAAAAGGTAATGATCAGTCGGGAGCTGTGATAATAGGCATTGTCGTCAACTTTTTCTTCAAATGCTCAAAAGCTGCCAAACAATCCTCGTCGAACTTAAAAGGGACATCCTTCTCCAGTAAACTACATAAAGGCTATATAATCTTTGAGGAGTCCTTTATAAATCGAATGTAGAACCCCGTATGTCCAAGAAAACTACGGACCCCCTTCACTGAAGTCGGTGGTGGTAGGCTCTCAATCATTTCCAACTTTGCTTTGTCAACCTCCAATCCTTTTCCTGAAACCTTGTGCCCGAGAATAATTCCTTCTTATACCATGAAATGACACTTCTCCCAATTTAGCACCAAGTTTGTCTCAACACATCGTTTCAACACCATGACCAAGTTCTCCAAGCAGATATCAAATGAGTCCCCAAAAACTGAAAAGTCATCCATGAAGACCTCCACATTTTGCTTTAACATGTCAGAAAAGATAGCCATCATACACCTCTGAAATGTAGCCGGTGCATTGCATAAGCCAAAAGACGTCCTTTTGAGAGCAAAAGTTCCGTAGGGATAAGTGAAGGTAGTCTTTTCTTGATCTTCGGGAGCAATGACTATCTGATTATACCCCGAGTATCCATCTAGGAGGCATAGTATTCATGGCATGCCAACCTATCCAGCATCTGATCAATGAATAGGAGAGGGAAATGGTCTTTTCTGGTCGCCTTGTTCAACTTTCGATAATCCATACAAGCTTCCACCCAGTGGCCGTCCTAATGGGGATCAACTCGTTGTTCTCATTTTCTATCACAGTCATTCCACCTTTCTTTGGTATGCACTGCACTGGGCTTACCCACGAGCTGTTTGATATAGGGTATATGATGCCGGCATCCAACCACTTCAGGATCTCTTTCTTGACCACTTCTTTCATAATGGGGTTGAGTCTTCTCTGTTGCTCAACTGTCGTCTTGCTATCATCCTCAAGAAGTATTTTATGCATGCAAAATGAAGGGCTTATCCCCTTAATATCCGCAATGGTCCACCCAATTGCAGATTTGAATTCCCTTAATACTCAAAACAACTTACTTTCCTTCAAAGATGTTAGTGTCGTGTAATTATAACAGGAAAAAGTGGAAGAATCACCCAAAAATGCATACCTGAGGTGATTAGGAAGATGTTTTAGATCTCGTGTAGGAGGCATCTCAAGAGATGGTTTTAATCGCTCAGGTGATTCCCCTGTGTTTTAGCGGTTCAGCTGGACCTTTGAACTTGCTTAACCTTGGCACTGTATTCAGAATTTGCACATACTCAACTACCTCAAGGCCATCAGTGCCAAAATCCCCTATCAAAGCGCTCTCCAAATGATCACTGCTCATCACTAGTGTGGTCTCTTCATTCAATACCTTGTCAACTGCATCAATACGGAAACATTCCTCTTCATCGGTAGGGAACTTCATAGCCTTGAATACATTGAAAGTGATTTCTTGATCCTGAACTCTCATTATAAGCTCTTCTTTTAGTACATCGATGAAAGTTCGTTTAGTGGCTAAGAAAGGTCTTCGCAAAATGATCGGAATGTCCTTGTCTTCTTCATAATCAAGAATAATGAAGTCGGCGGTAAATATAAACTTGTCCACCTTCCCAAGGACGTCTTCTACAATACCCATCGGATAAGTGATGGATCTGTCGGCAAGCTGAAGAGTTATGTTTGTCGGTTTAGGGGCCGACAAACCCAACTGTGTATACACCGAGAGTGGCATAAGATTGATGCACGCCCCCAAATCACATAAACATTTATTAAAGGACAAGCCTCCAATAGAGCAAGGGATAGTGAAACTGTCGGGATCCTTGAGTTTAGGATGTAGCTTCCTTTGCAACACCACACTGCACTCTTCAGTCAAGGCCACTGTCTCTTAATCTTCCAGTTTCTTCTTCCTAGACAGAATACCCTACATGAATTTAGCATAGCTCGACATTTGCTCCAAAGCCTCTGCAATGGTATATTAATTTGCAGCTTCTTGAAAACCTCCAGGAACTTGGCAAATTGCTTATCCAGTTTTTGCTTTTGAAGTTTTTGAGGGTACGACACAGGTGGATATACAATTGGTGAGTGAGCACTTGATTTCTCTGCTATTTCCTTCTTTTCTGCCTCAGTCTTGCTTTCCATCACTCTCCTTGGTCAAAACTTCCTCAGAATTTTTTACATATTGGCGTGGGCGCGCTATGTTTCCTTCCTCTTGGGGCGCGGCCGCACCAGGCCCTGATCCTGCAGTTTGTTTTCCACTTCTTAATGTGATGGCTTGGCATTGCTCTTTTTCGTCTCTTCTTGGGTTAGCCTCCGTGTTGCTCGATAGATTCCCTTGTGGTCTATTACTCATCATATAGGCCATTTGACCCATTTGGTTCTCCAAAGTCTTAATAGCCACAGCTTGGCTCTTAACATCATCATCAACTCCTCCATTTTTGATTTCTTTTATGGCTGAGGAGCGGGAGCTTGAGGATGTTGATGTTGTTGGTTCTGAAATCCCAGAGGGTAAAATGGTCTAGGAGCATGTTGTTGTCGTTGATATTGGGGTGGATGTTGTGGTTTGTGTTGTTGAGAAGTTTGGTTGCTGCTCCAAGAAAAGTAGGGGTGATTTCCATTGTTGGGATGGTAATTGTTCTGAAATTGATTGGGTGGCCTTTGATAGTTGCTCACAAATTGCATCGACTAGGAAGTGATAGCATATTAATCTGTAGGGTGGGACCCCGTATAAAGCTCACAGACATAGACAACTTGTTGCACTTTCGACTCTGCCATAGAATCAATCTTCTTTGACATAGCCGCTAGTTGAGCAGAGAAAGCCGTGATGGCATCTACTTCCAATATTCTGGCAACTTTTGGTTGAGGCATCCTAAACAAAGGGTATTGGTAGTCATTCGCTACCATGGTCTCTAGCAACTCATAAGCTTCCTCATAACTCTTCGCCCAGAATGCTCCTCTCGCAGCGGCATCAATTCTCAGCCGAGTTTGCCATCCCAATCCATTGTAGAATGTATTAATTTCCATCCATTGCGGCATCCCATGATGAGGACACTTCCTTTGCATTTCCTTGTATCTCTCCCAGGCTTTATATAAAGACACTACTTGTTGTTGCTCAATGAAGAAAGAGCACTTCTCATCTTTGCAGTCTTAGCCATAGGAAACAATTTTCCTAAGAACTTTTGTGCTAAGTCCTCCCAAGTAGTAACGGACCCCGGTGGTAGCGAGTGAAGCCAACTTCTAGCCTTGTCCCTCAATGTGAAAGGAAAGAGCCTAAGCCTTACCGCTTCATCCGACACACCATTATACTTGAAAATATCACATATTTGAATGAAACTCAAAAGATGCTCATTCGGGTCATCATTAGCCAAACCCCCAAGCTGAACTGTGTTCTGCACCATTTGGATTATCCCCGGTTTGATTTTAAAGGTGGCAGCTATTGCAGGCCTGACTATGCTCGACTGTAGCTCATTGATACGCGGCATTGAATAATCCCTTAATACTTTATGTTCTTCGGCCACCATTATTAATGGTGTTTCAGTTTCCTCTTGTATATTACTAGTAATTGTACTCAATCGCCAAGCTCTCCCGTTGATGTTGTCATTTCTAGGCACCAAAGAAGAATTCTTAGACCGAGTTTGCATACACTAATCAATACAGATTTAAGCATAAGCTCTCTCAAATGACTACACGTAGTAATACGGTATATGTCTATCCGGATTACAAATTATGAAGTCTAACACATGTAAAAATTATGAACACATGCTAATATGGCCATATCTAAACTTATAATTCATTTTCTAATTTCATACAAGTTATTACGATAGTTGGTGATCAAGCAACTAAGCAAGTAAACAAACCATATTAGGCAATCCATACATAATCAACTAGAGCTCAACATAGAAGCATACAAATCTGAACTTAAGCAAAAAGATCCATTAAAATCCCATAATGGAGATTAGTTCATAAATGAAGCAATAACCATTATCAAAATTTATACATATATTCAGAATCAAATATAGAAGTAAAGAGAAGGTAAGAGATAAAAAATGCAAATATGAAATCTCTACTTCAAATATGACCATCAATGTAGAGCCAAATCCTTCAAACAACCAATCCAAACCCTAATTTGTGCAAATGTAAGAAAATCTACTATGAAGACAAGTGAGAAGCCAAAATATAGGAGAAAAGGCTACAAACTCTATGTGTCACTCTAAAACCCTAAAACAGTAATAAAAACCTTCAAAAGATATGTCCACAACATCCAAACACACCCTTATAAGGAAAAACAAGCATTACAGGATTTAATGAGAAAGTCAACTCTGGTCAATGCTGGCCAGGCGCGGCCGTGCTGCCCCATATGCAAAATGGGGCCCGGGCGCACTGCTGCTGGCAGAGTCCTCCTACTGGGGCGGACGCGCCGTGCCAAAGCCCTATAAGGGAGCGGCCGTGCTGCTGGATTTTCCTGCAGCTTTTTGCTAGTCTTCTGCTGGTGTGCTGCTGCTGCTGGTTAATCTTCAAGCTTCATATTCTTTCTCCTTCACATGCCAACTCTTCTGCATACCACCAAAAGCCTTTTGCTCGCTGACAAGCTAGTTCCATGCTCATTCCACCTACGATGCCATCGATAGAGTTTCTAAAATGCAATCTACAAAATAAAGATAAAAATGCATGAAAAGAGACTAAAATATGTGAGAATAAGCTATAGTTATAGTAAGTTGATAACCAATAAGTAGGTATGAAACCTACTTATTAGCCTTGTCAACTCAGGAGGGAGAATGTTAGTAACCAAGTAGTTTGCAAAGTCAGTAAACCATGGGACTTTTCCTTGGACCACAAACAGCTGTTCATCCGGGAAGGACTCATTAATCAAGACTACATCATCCGTGTCATTTCCCGAATTCTATAGTCTTGACAAGTTGTCCGCCACTTTGTTCTCGGTACCCTTCTGTCTTTTATCTCCAAGTTAAACTCCTGCAAGAGTACAATCCATCGAATCAAATGGGGTTTGGCATCATTTTTAGCAATCAAATATCGGATGGCTGCATGATCTGTATACACCACTACTTTCGTGCCAATCAAGTTTGAACTGAACTTGTCGAAGGCGTACACCACTGCTAATAACTCCTTCTCAGTGGTCATGTAATTGAGTTGTGCATCCGTCAAGTTCTTAATAGGATAATAGATGACATGAAACATCTTTTCCTTGCGCTGCCCCAAAACAACTCCCACTGCAAAGTCACTAGCATCACACATCAATTCAAAGGGTAATATCCAATCTAGGAGCCGTGATGATAGGTTCTGTCGTCAACTTCCTCTTCAAATGCTCAAAAGCTGCCAAATAATCCTCGTCAAACTTAAAAGGAACATCATTCTCCAATAAACTACACAAATGCATTGTAATCTTTGAGAAGTCCTTTCAAAATCGACGGTAGAAACCCGCATGTCCAAGAAAATTGCGGACCCCCATCACTGAAATCGGTGGCGGTAGGCTCTCAATCGTTTCCAACATTGCCTTGTCAACCTCCAATCTCTTTCCATAAACTTTGTGCCCAAGAATAATTCCTTCTTGCACAATGGAATGGCACTTCTCCCAATTGACCACCAAGTTTGTCTCAACACACCGTTTCAACACCATGACCAAGTTCTCCAAGCAGATATCAAATGAGTCCCCAAAAACTGAAAAGTCATCCATGAAGACCTCCACATTCTACTCTACCATGTTGGAAAAGATAGCCATCATACATCTCTGAAATGTAGCCAGTGCATTGCATAAGCCAAAAGACATCCTTCTGAAAGCAAAAGTTCCGTTGGGACAAGTGAAGGTAGTCTTTTCTTGATCTTTGGAAGTAATGACTATCTAATTATATCCCGAGTATCCATTTAGGAGGCAATAGTACTCATGGCATGCCAACCAATCTAACATCTGATCAATGAATGGGAGAGGGAAATGGTCTTTTCTGGTCGCCTTTGTTCAGTTTTCGATAATCCATACAAACTCTCCATCCCGTGACTGTTCTGGTGGGTATCAGCTCGTTGATTTCATTGGATACTACAGTCATGCCTCCTTTCTTTGGTACGCATAGCACTAGACTCACCCCGGAGTTGTCTGATATAGGGTATATAATGCCGGCATCCAACCACTTTAGAATTTCTTTCTTAACCACTTCTTTCATGATGGGTTGAGTCTTCGCTGCTGTTCAACTGTCGGTTTGATATCATCTTCAAGAAGTATTTTATGCATACAAAATGAAGGGCTTATCCCCTTGATATCCGCAATGGTCCACCCAATTGCAGATTTGAATTCCCATAATACTCGCAACAGTTTACTTTCCTGAAAAAATGTTAGTGCCGAGGCAATTATAACAGGCAAAGTGGAAGAATCACCCAAAAATGTATACCTGAGGTGATTAGGAAGAGGTTTTAGATCTAGTGTAGGAGGCATCTCAAGAGACGGTTTTAACCGCTCAGATGACTCCCCTGTGTGTTCTAGCGGTTCAGCCAGACTTTTGAACTTGCTCATCCGTGGCACTGTATTCAGAATTTGCACATACTAAACTACCTCAAGGTCATGAATGCCAAAATCCCCTAGTAAAGCACTCTCCAAAGGATCACTGCTCATCACTTGTGTGGTCTCTTCATTCAATACCCTGTCAACCGCATCAATTCGAAAATATTCCTCTTCATCGATAGGGAACTTCATAGCCTTGAACACATTGAAAGTGACTTCTTGATCCTAGACTCTCATAGTAAGCTCACCTTTTTGCACATCAATGAGAGTTCGTCCAGTGGCTAAGAAAGGCCTTCCCAAAATGATAGGAATGTCCTTGTCTTCTTCATAGTCCAGAATAATGAAGTTGGCGAGAAATATGAACTTATCCACCTTCACAAGGACATCTTCCACAATATCCCTCGGATAAGTGATAGATCTATCGGTAAGCTAAAGAGATATGTTTGTAGGATTAGGAGCCGATAAACCCAACTGTGTATACACCGAGAGTGGCATAAGATTGGTGCTCGCCCCCAAATCACATAGACATTTATTGAATGACAAGCCTCCAATAGAGCAAGGGATAGTGAAACTACCAGGATCCCTTAAGTTTAGGAGGTAGCTTCCTTTGTAATACCGCACTGCACTCTTCAGTCAAGGCCACTGTCTCATAATCTTCCAATTTCTTCTTCCTAGACAGAATACCCTTCATGAATTTAGCATAGCTCGACATTTGCTCTAAAGCTTCTACGAATGGTATGTTAATTTGTAGCTTCTTGAAAACCTCCAGGAACTTGGCAAATTGCTTATCTAGTTTTTGCTTTTAGAGTCTTTGAGGGTATGGCACCGGTGGATATACAATTGGTGGTGGAGCACATGATTTCTCAACTTTTTCCTTCTTCTCTACCTCAGATTCTTCCTTTCCATCACTATTCTTGGCCAAATCTGCCTTAGAATATTTTGCATATTGGCACACCCGCACTGTGTTTCCTTCCTCTTAGGGCGCGGCCGCGCCAATCTCTAATTCTGCAGTTTGTTTTCCACTTCTTAATGTGATGGCTTAGCATTGCTCCTTTCTGTCCCTTCTTGGGTTAGCCTCCATGTTGCTCGGTAGAGTCCCTTATAGTCTATTACTCATCATATTGGCCATTTGGCCAATTTGGTTCTCCAAAGTCTTAATAGCCATAGCTTGGCTCTTTAACATCATCATCAACTCCTCCATTTATGATTTCTTTTCTGGATAAGGAGCGGGAGCTTGAGGATGTTGATGTTGTTGGTTCTGAAATCCCGGAAGGTAAGACGGTCTAGAAGTATATTGTTGTTGTGGATATTGGGTTAAATGTTATGGTTGGTGTTGTTGTTGAGAAGTTTGGTTGTTGCTCCAAGAAAGGTTGGGGTGATTTCTATTGTTGGGATGGTAAGTGTTTTGAAATTGACTGGGTGGCCTCGATAGTTGCTCACAAATTGCACCGACTCGAAAGTGATAGCACATTGATCCGTAGGATGGGACCCCGCACAAAGCACACAAATGTAGGCAACTTGTTGCACTTTTGACTTGGTAATAGAATCAATTTTCTTTGACATAGCCGCTAGTTGAGCCGATAAAGCCGTGATGGCATCCACTTCCAATATTCCGGTAACTTTTGGTTGAGGTATCCTAGATGAAGAGTGTAGACACTTTAAATTTCGTTTCCTTGTTACTAACATTGTAGGAGGGTAATACTGTCTTTTCAAATAAACCCCGGTCACAATATCAGGCCGTCAAATCAACCCCGGTCTCAATATCAGGCCATCAAATCAACCCCGGTCTCAATATCGGGTCGTCAAATCAACCCCGGTCTCAATACCGGGCTAACAAATCAACCCCGATCTTAATACCGGGCCGTCAAATCAACCCCGATCTAAATACCGGCCGTCAAATCAACCCCGATCTAAATACCAGGCCGTTAAATTAACGATCTCAATACTGGGCCGTCAAATCCCCGATCTAAATACCGGGCCGTCAAATCAACCTCGGCTCAATACTGGGCCGTAAAATCAACCCCGATCTCAATATCGGACTGTCAAATCAACCCCGGTCTCAACTCGGGAGGTACAGGTCAGCCCCGGTCTCAATCGGGGAGGTACAGATTAGCCCCGTTCTCAACCTGTGAGATGCAGGTCAGCCCCGGTCTCAACCCAGGAGGTACAGGTTAGCCCAGGTCTCAATCCGGGAGGTACAGGTCAGCCCCGATCTCAACCCAGGAGGTACAAGTCAGCCCCGGTCTCAACCCGGGAGGTACAGGTCAGCCCCGGTCTCAACCCGGGAGGTACAGGTCAGCCCCAATCTCAACCAGGGAGATACAAGTTAGCCCCGGTCTTAACCCGAGAGGTACAGGTCAGCCACGATCTTAACCCGGGAGGTACAGGTCAGCCCCGATCTCAACTTGGGAGGTATAGGTCAGCCCTGGTTTTAACCCGGGAGGTACAGGTCAACCCTGGTATCAACCCGGGAGATACAGGTCAGCCCCAGTCTCAACTCGGGAGGTACAGGTCAAACCCGGCCTCAACCCAGGGGGTAAAGGTCAACCCCGGTGTCTCAACCCGGAAGGTACAGGTTAGCCCCGGTCTCAACCTGGGAGGTATAGGTTAGCCCCAGTCTCAACCCGAGAGGTACAGGTCAGCCCTGGTCTCAACCTGGGAGATACAGGTCAGTCCCGGTCTCATCCCGGGATGTACGGGTCAGCCCCGGTCTCAACCCTGGAGATACAAGTCAGCCCCGATCTCAACTCGGGATCTATCTATCTTCACACCCGAATTTCGTACATCACGAGTACTTCTCATTCCATGCATACATCATTATATCATAAAGAATAATGACATATCTATTCAATTCTCAGGTTCTATTACCTTAAAACCTCTTTTATTACAAATAATGGTAATTACATTATTTCTTACATCTTATAAGAGTGACTTTTATTCGCCACAAAGGATTCATAACATTTCATTAAACTAATCTATAGTTTAATAAACTATTCAATACTACAAGTCTTGGCTTGAGTCTTCTTGCTTGTTTTTATACTGAACATCACTTTAAAAGGACACCATTCAGCTTGATCTTTACGGAATCCTTGAGTACGTACTACCGTTGTTCGCTGAAAATGTTTTTATTTAAAGCAAGTGTGAGCATTCAATTGCTCAGCAAGTCATAGCAGTTGAATAATAACAACTCAAGAATCACATATTCTTTAATCTTCAATAACCGAACAAGGGTTATAAAGTAGCTCGAATAATAGGAATACGTTTTGATTCCTACCATTTTAAAATATTCGTCACCTTTACTTTGTCATAATTCCATTCTACTACTCTTTCAATGACATTTGATCTGGCTAGAATCATTAGCACAGACTTAATAATAATGGTTCATGAATAAACAGAACTCTTCACATGAACAGTTCAATCACAGAACAATTTATTTTACAGAAACACCGAAGTGTTAAAATTGCAGCACAAGGCCTCATACATACTAACACCTTCTACAAATATCACACATTTGTACATAGGTAAAACTTTCCAAGTTCAACATTTGGGAAAGTATAAGAAACTAGCATTCATATAAAAATGAATGAAGTTAGGAAACTTGCCTTAGCGCTGCATACTACTTACGCTATACTATTCATCGAAATCCCTATATAACATATAAGGAAATACACATACCAATTAGTCATATATTTGACTGACGCATTGGTTTAAACTTCTCTTTACTTCTTATGGTTCGCATTCTTGTAATTTAAGTCTACGCGACCAACTTTACTTTCATTCCTTCGGTTGTTATGACATACGAAAATGTCACAACCTCACGATTACCTTTTATGATAATTTACATTTTTATCTTCCTCTCATACCATCTACACTTAGCACACATTGAGTCTCTAACAGTATTTGTGACGAATGAGTTTTTTTTAGTTGTGATTTTGGGGACAGAATCCATTTAAGGAGGGAAGATTGTAACAAATGAGAATTTTGTATTTTAAGTTAAAATATTTATTGAATTAAATATATATTTTAGTTGATTATTTATTGAGTTGAATAAATAATTTATGTGATTGTATTGTGGAGTAATTTAATTAAGTACCATACATTAATTAAATTGAAGTTTAATATTAAATTGATGTTTAAGTAATTTTGTGGTGAAATTCTAATTTAATTGAGATGATTAAATTAGATGAATTTTATGTGGTATTTGATAATGAGGATATAATAATTTAATTAAAATAATTAAATTAGGGATTTACTAAATTATTACATGAAATTATGATTAATAAGTAAATTATAATTGTGTAGCAATGTAATTTACGTGGCAATTTTATTTAATGAATGAATGTTAGCTCGAATATTAATTAAATTGGAATATTGAGATTTAAGTAAACAAAGTGTGACATTTAAAACTATGTAGTAAAAAAGTTGTTAGAATAAACTAAAAAGGGTTTTAATTTTGTGTTACCAAAGAAGGCCCTTAAATCTATTTTAATGTAGTTTTACCACACAAGGATTTAGCCCTAAAAATCTATTTTTAAAATAAAGGGTTTTGCCAAACAAGCCTTATGGCTTTTGAGTTTTAAAAATTTGTAACTGATATATGTATTTAGTAGAGTAATAATATATTGTCAATTATATTATATGTAATTATATGTATATTATTAGTTATATGTATAATATCTATACTACGTAACTTAGAATATCAGAGTATTAAGAAAAAAGAAAGAACAGAGAAAGAAACAAGAGAGAAGAAGAAAGAAAGAAAGAGGACGAAACTTTGAGAAATCAAAAACAAAGAATCATCATCATCATCTTCTTCTTTTATCAACAAAATGTATAATCTAGTTTAAGCTTTGTTCTTCCATGTTTTCATAATTTTCAGTTCTCTATGATTTAAGTTTTCATGAGAATTTGTATAATATGATTCGTGTATGTTAAATTGTATATATAAACTGTTATATATGATTTATATGATAGTGTCAGTTGTTTAATTCATGTAAATATGATGAACATGAAGAAATCATGTTCATAGCAATTTACAGTGAACTATTTTGAAAGATGGTTTCTTAATTATCAAAATTGGTGCTTGATTATGCTATGTTATATACATTGATCATAGATTGTAATAATATATTAAGAAATGAAATTAACATGCTTTGAATTGTGTGATTTGGTTTTAAAACGAAGTCACAGTGTTTATTTTCTTCAAGAACACTTATCAATGGTGTTTTCTTCAAAATCATAAAATTAAGGGTGTTTGATTATGTGTTGTGATGTTTATATATATTAAAACAAGTTAGAAGCTTAAAGTTATGATTTTAAAAAGTTTTATATGCATTATATGTATTAAGTTTTGAGTTTGGTGCGAGAAAATAAGCCAAATTGGGCTTTTTCCTGCACAAGTTCGCGAGCTAATTTTTCCCCAGCAGGGACACCCACCCTAACTGGCTATACACCCGCCCAAGCGGGCTATACACCCGCCCTAGCGGGCCCCCTTCCTGTCCAAAAATTGTTTTGTGTTTTAAATCCCTAACATGATGAACTAACTGAATGTAATGAACCTGATGACATGTAAAACAATAATATAACTTATTGTGGACATGTATAAGACAATTTGAAGTCTCATATTAACAAGTTATGTATGAATTTGGATATTGTTGTCGTAGGTTATGATTATGATGGTGTAAAAGGTTATACACGCATGATATACATGTTATGAGTTTAGATTCACGTTATGTGGTTAGTTAACAAGTTAAGATTACAAACCACGTTGTTAAGTTGAACTTAAGTGAGAAGTTCAACAGTTAAACGTAGTGGTTATGAAACTAATCAAAATTGTAAACGTAATGTAATTTGTAGGACGATTTAGGAAGTGAATTGTAATTATAACTATAGCTTGTACACGAGGCAAGTTTCGAAACCATACTTTTACGTTACACAAGTATTCTATCCCTAATTTACTTTTGTTGAGCAAGTTCATAAACTTTTCTTTTATATTGTGAAATTTTCTTAACTATACCTTTATTTGAGCAAGTCCTTTTATTCTGCAATGAAAAAGTATATTATTGAAATAATGTATCCTTGACTTAATTATTCAAGCAAGGTCTTATCGTATCTTTCAAATTCTTTAAGTTTAATTCTAAAGTATAAGTTATATCATAATTCTTTGGTTATTGAATTCTTAATTATTGTAAGTTGATTCAACTACTCCTGAGTTGATGATAGTTGAACTCTAAATTACCCTTTGAGCTTATCCAAACCAAACTTTCTTTGGTGTGGACTCGTTAACTAATACTGAGATGAACAACCCTATTAATAGGGGATTACCATGTGAAAGCGTTAAGATGTTTGTGCACAATACATGGTACGAAGGGCTGATCCCCCTAAGTACGAGTTAAGAGTCAATATAGTCTAACGACTGTTAAAGGTTTAAATAGAAATATTTATAACCTGGGATATAGTTCAAGGTCTTATGACCCTATGATGAATTCTAACTTCAATATCCTGTTCTTAATTATTGATGATAGAAATATTATTCAATTCAGTTGAAGTTATTTAATATATGTCATCACTATTGATTGTTATTTTCAGTGAGCTTTTGTTTGCTCACTCTTGCATTTATATAACCATTGCAGCCAAAGTTGATAAAGTTGACGAACCGTCAACTAGCAAAGGAAAAGGCAAGATGAACAAGTGAAGACTTGTTCAAATTTGAAATGATTTGTAATAAGACTTTAATTGTTATGATGTTTTATTTTCCGCATTTGATGTTTATTAAGGTTAGAAACCCTGGGAACGATTTGAGAAAGTTGTAATCTTTTTTAAAGGAAGATCTTATTTGGTTAAGGTTGTAATTTATTTTGCCTTCCTTATTTACGGGCAGTAGTTATGTTTTATTTAGATAGTGAACACCAAATCCTGTGGAAATGAACTACCCGAATTTAGGGGTGTCACAGTATTCAATACAGTACACTTAGTGGTTTCCAACAAACAACCAACAAACTAGTTTTCTGTCTCATCTACACTGTCTTTCACAGCTAGTTAAATCGATTGCTAGTTCATATATACCTCCGCTCTCTGAAGGAATCGTTTAGCCCAGGTACTATACATCAACCATTACAGACTACGATTGTACCACAACTTAAACTTAACTTAGCCGAACTATTAAAACTATAAAGCTTGTTAAGTTAATTATCATTCCAAATCTTACAACTAGTCGTACTAACCCGTGTCTCCGGCACTACATACGAAGAAGAAGGGGATGAAAGATTGTCGAAACTAGAGAATGGAGGAGGCAGAGGGCGAGCTCGAGATAAGGAAGAACGGAAGAGGATCTGACAGTGAGCAATTTTTTTTTACTTTGAAGTTAAAGAGGATATAATGGACGGTAAGATTTATCCCAAACTTTGGACGGTCCTTGTGACGCCCCCAAATCCGGGACCGCCACTTGGTCTCTCGAATTCGGTTCGTCACTTGCTCATGGTAATACATCACAATAATAATAACTAAAAATCACATAATCACAGCGGAAAATCTATTCTAGAATAATTTACAATGATTTATTATAATTATTCCCCCAAGTCTCGCAACCTACAGTACTTAATAGATTACATAATAATATCAATTAACGACTTATTACATAATCTAAGTTAAGCTTAAACATAACCAAATCCAGTCTTACTACATCATCTTAATATAACATTAAAATATTTAAAAACATAAAAGACACAAGCTAGTTAGTAGCCTTGCCCTTGCCCTTATCAACGCCTGAAGGTTCACCATGCACTGTCTTAACTGAAATGTTTTAGGGAAAGCAAGAATGAGCACAAATTGCTCAGCAAGTAATATACAATAAGGGTTTGTAATAAAATTCTCAATTCTCGAAAGGGTATAGCAAGATTTGATAGTTCAAGGATAACATGAATATCAACAGCTTTCAATAACAGTCGCTAATGATAGAATAATATCAATGTAATTCAATAACAAGATTTCAAGATAACTGAATACTAAGCAGTCACTAAGGACCATGAACTTCTACTAGAATTAACAGTAATAAACTGAAAATCCAACAAAAATAAGTACAACAGGTGATCAGCCTAAAGTACCATCGCTATGCATAACAATCAATCATACTCAAGTGCGCGCGTCAGTTCCCCGACAGTTATATTTTATTCTTCTCAGTCAAATACAAGATCCCGCACCAATCAATTAGTTTGGGTCGCTTTTCAATAATATAAGTCTAGCCTAATCAAATGGCATAGACACTTTAATAATATTCAAGAACAATACCAAGTTCAACATGAATAATAGCTTTAATGAAATAAGAGTTCAAGTATGCTAATTCAATTCAAACGATTAAGTAAAGAAACTAGTTCGCAATATACAAGGATAGAATACTTGCACCGTAAAAGAGTGTAAGTTAGGAAACTTGCATTCAAAGAGATAAGGTTTAGATACTCGCCTTATGCGTAGTTTACTCACGTAAAGCTAGCCAACACTTTCGAATTCCTATCGTATATAGTTACGTATATATATGATATTCATTAGTCATATAATTTAACTTCACATTTTGCCTTCGCATATACGATCAACACATAAGCTAAGTTTTAATCTAGCTACACAGTTATATAGAATATAATTTCTATCCTTAACTTCTTCTTTTCTCAAGTTGATCATATTCATACATCATTACTATCATGCGAGACTACCACAATTAGCAAACATACTCGCATATTATTAATATTACATAAGATCACAATCAATACTAAATATACTTCATTTTAGCAAGTTATGGCATTCACATATGTTAACCGTCAAAATCGGATTCACATATATCACATAGTATAGATACATGTTACGAGTCTTTTTATATTCGTTCAACCCTTTCACAACCAATTTACAGGATATAGGCTCTATGTTAATACTTTTGACGACTTATTGTCATTCAAGGTTATGACGTTACGAAATCTAGCATGCTCACCTTGTAAACACGTAAGGCGTTCGTATACTTATATTTAGCATGTTCATGAGTATTCATATCGTATAGATGCAACTATCAGCGTCATTAGTTTGAAAACATGCTTCGTTTACGCAAATTTTGAATCACGGCAACTAATCATGGTATATATATATATATGCATGATACGTGAGTGAGTCTAAGAATACTATCACATGGTCATAAATATCGGAATTCAAATCTCAATGTAACATGTTAACGTTCACGTTCAAAGCTCATATTTTGTTAGTATTGTTCACTATTAAGGTCCACATGATCATGGTAAATTATGAAACCCATATTCATAAGTCAACATGCCTTTCATGCATTCTCAAACCATACTAATATGCTTGCAAGGTCAGAACATCATTATGGATATAACATGTCAAGGTTTGTTTTCAAAACTTACACTTTCGTTAGGAATGTGCACTAGTGAGGTTCACATGTTCATATTACATTATGGAACCTATATACATACGTTAATATGTCTCTCATGCATCCCTAAGTCATACTAACATGCCCTCAAAAATCAAAATGGCATGCATACATATCGAGTTCGTTTCCAAAATTCTGAGTTTATCTTGAAGTCTATAACTTTATCATTCATGCATGCAATCTTAGTAAAACAAGTTCTCTTTTAGGTTTAGGTATACTCATACATATGTTACTCATGCTAGCAAGCTGGTTCAAGTAGTAATCTAACTATCTAGCATTCACAGTATTAACAAAAATCAAAATCTGGTGCAGGGTACCGGCGCAGCTGCGCTGCCCCTCAGTTCACAACCGGCGCAGCTGCGCCGTTGCCTGAACCGAAATAAAATCTTCTGCTTCGGTAGAGAGCAAAGCTAATTTCTAAATTCCACAACAAATTTGTTTCTATACGACCACATTTTGGTTTAAACTTGCTTATTAGTTCATATAACACTTAAACAAGCATGCTATATCCCAAATTACACTCTAATTCAACATGATTAAGAAATAGAATATTGACAGAGAACATAAATGGCAAACAAGAATGTAGAACAAGGAATGCTACCTCTGCTACTTGGTTGTTATGAGATTGCTTGCTAATACTGCTATAGAAATCCTTCCTTAACTCAAAGAGATAATCACAGTATACTAACCTTACTTAGCAATATTTCAGCAATGAAATGAAGAAGTAGGGAGTTCCTTTATATAGAAGAATGAATACACAGTCCAAGCTTCTAACTCCCAAATCAAACTAATGGATTGACAAATTGCATGGAGGTTATGGAATGGTAGGTATTTAGTTGTTAGAACCCATCATCAAAACCACTCCCTTGCTCATCATTGCTACAAGGCTATGGAAGTTTATTGAGTTTAAGGAGAAGCAATAGGCTTAGGCCATAATGGTTGTGCACGTGAATGAGGGAATGGGACTATCTTTGTGGGACAATTGAGATAAAAACTCAGCAATGTAGCATTATGAATATACACAATACTTATGCCTAAACATGTTATATGTATACATACTATATATAATTAGGCTACAATTAGAGTTACCATGTAATCCTAATGATACTAACATGAATTTACATAATGTAGTAAATGCAATTTAAACACATATAATCCATGTACAGTTCTATCTTACCGATATAATTTAATCGGATGTTATCACATTACATTATCTCATTTATTAAATTTTATTATTCCATTATATATATAAATAATCATCAATTATTATTTATATTCATGATACACTATTTTAATGTATACTTACATACATATCGTCACATAGGCTATTTTAATGTCACAACACATCTTGCCTTATTTAATGAATGAAGAAACTTTATTAATTATTTATATACTTAAACTATACACACATACTTATATTATACAAGTCCACTTAGATTATATAATATATACGTTTAAGTCACAATGTACTTTTAACATGGCAATGTGGTACAATTAATTTACACATATATAATCCATGACATATTCTTTTACTGTATACTCACATGTCACATAGGCATTATCATGTAACTCCCATAATTCAATAAGCCTTATCATATAATAGTGTCATATTACACTTCACATAATACATAGTTAGCTAATATATGTTACACATTTAATTCGCATGCTTGCACATAGAATTACTCATCTTTTTAATTAAATATTAATTAATAATATTCACATATCCTTCATCAATCAATATAATTGTTAATCTCCATAACAATTTAATTAACCCTTATATGATTAATTATCACTTTAATATAAATCTTATTATATTTATAAACATGTTGCTCATTATTATTATTATATTTCTTGCAATAATAATAATCACATATTATTAATCAATCACAGTTAATATTTCACAATAATTAATTAATATTCTACGATAACAATTAATTAATATTCTACAATAATAATTAATATAGATTAATTGTTCACTTAAATTAATATAATCATTCTTATATTACGTTACTGTGCCACACACGGCTATCAACGAGTTGATCGCAAACTCCATCAATTTCTCAATTATTATAATTATTCAATTTAATATCATTGAATTAATCATTCTCATAACAAAAAATCATTTATATTCTAATAAATTCTCATTTCCATTAATATATTTATTTAATAATATTAGAAAATTCTCGGGTATTACATCCTCCCCCCTTATAAAAATTCCGTCCCGGAATTGCTACAAGGTTACACAAATAGATGGGGATAATCCCTCATCATCCTATCTTTTAATTCCCACGTAGCCTCCTCGACATCATGGTTACGCCAAAGTACTTTTACAGATGAAATAATTTTATTCCTCAAAGTTTGCTATTTCCTATCTAATACCTGGACAGGAAATTTCTTCATACGCCAAGTTCTTCTCCATTTGAATGGGTTCATAAGAAATCACGTGCTTGTAGTCGGCCTTGTATGGTTGCAACACAGAAATGTGAAACACATTGTGGATGTGCTCCAACTCGGGTGGTAACGCAACTTTGTATGCCACTTCGCCCACTCGCTTCAGTATCTCGAACGCTCCTATGAATCTCGGACTCAATTTTCCTTTCTTGCCGAAACGGATCTTTCCTTTCCATGGAGATACTTTCAAGAATACGAAATTTCCGACTTTGAAGTCTCGGTCCTATCGATGCAAATCTGCGTATTTCTTCTGACGATCTTGAGCTGCTACAAGTCTGGCTCTTATCACTGTCACCACGTCTGCGGTTTGTTGTACTAGCTCTGGTCCGAGTATTCGTCGCTTTTCGACTTTGTCCCAACATAATGGCATTCTGCACTTTCTTTCGTAAAGAGCTTCGTACGGTGGCATGCCAATACTCGCATAGTAGCTATTATTATATGCGAATTCTACTAAGGGTAGGTGGTCGTCCCAATTTCCCTTAAAATCCATCACACAAGTCCTAAGCATGTCCTCCAGCGTTTGTATTGTTCGCTCACTCTGTCCGTCTATCTGAGGATGGTAAGCCGTACTCAACCTCAACTGTGTTCCCATTCTTTCTTGCAAACTCTTCCAAAAATTTAACGTGAAGCGCGGATCTCGATCAGAGACAATAGATACCGGCACTCCATGTCGTGAGATAATTTTTTTTTATGTATAGGCTCGCTAACTGATTCAAATTGTAGCGGATCTTGATTGGTAGAAAATGTGCGGTCTTCGTTAGTCAATCCACGATAACCCAAATGGCATCATAACCTTTCTGTGTAACTGGAAGTCCTACCACGAAGTCCATGGTAATATGTTCCCATTTCCACTCTAGTATTTCTAACGGTTGTAGTAAACCACTCGGCCGTTGATTCTCTGCTTTAACGCGTTGGCAAGTCAAACATCTACTGACGCACTCTGCGACTTCCCGTTTTAAATTGGGCCACCAAAAATGTTGCCTTAGATCTCGGTACATCTTTGTGCCTCCCGGATGAACGGAATATGTCGTATTGTGTGCCTCATGCAAAATCTCTTCCCTCAACTCGGTTACCGCTGGTACCCACACTCTTCCTTCAAATCTCAAAATACCATCTTTATCCATTCGAAATTTTTCTTCCTCATTTTCCGTGATCCTCTTTCGGATTTTCTCACACTCTTCATTCTTTTCCTGGGCTTCCTTCACTCTATCCAACAACGTCGGACATGCTTCCATTACAATTAACTTCTCACCAGACTTTTCTGGTCTTTTCACTTCTATCTCCAATTTCTCCATCTCTCTTATCAATTCTTCCTGAGTCGTTAAATTAAACAACTTTTCTCTTCCTTTTTTGCTCAGAGCATCGGCAACCACGTTTGCCTTTCCCGGGTGATAAAGAATATCGCAGTCATAATCCTTGATCAATTCTAACCACCTCCTCTGACGCATATTCAACTCCTTCTATGTGAAGATATATTTTAGACTCTTGTGGTCCGTGTATATCTCGCATTTTTCTCTGTACAAATAATGCCTCCATATCTTTAACGCAAAAACTACTGCCGCTAACTCTAAGTCGTGAGTAGGGTATCGTTTTTTGTAATCCTTCAATTGTCGTGACGCATACGTAATGACCTTGTCGTGCTGCATAAGCACACAACCAAGTCCCTTGTGCGATGCATCACTATACACCACAAAATTTCCCGCATCATCTGGTAATGATAATACAGGTGCTTCGCTCAATCTCTTCTTCAACTCCTGAATTTTTTTTTCACATTTGTCAGTCCATACAAATTTCACCGTCTTCCTAGTCAAATTGGTCAACGGGGTTGCTATTTTAGAAAAATCTTGGATGAATATTCGATAGTACCCAGCTAACCCTAAAAAGCTTCTCACCTCCGTCGGTGTTCTTGGTTGTTCCCAATTATTTACTGCTTCAACCTTCGCAGGATCTACAGAGATTCCATTCCTATCCACCACGTGGCCTAAGAATTGAACCTTCTCCATCCAAAATTCGCACTTAGAAAATTTCGCATACATCTTCTCCTTCGTTAGTGCCTCCAAAACAATCTTCAGATGTTCGGCGTGTTCTTCCTCTATCTTCGAGTAGATCAAAATGTCGTCGATAAAAACCACTACAAATTTATCCAAGTATGGCTTGAAAACTCGGTTCATCAAGTCCATAAATGCTGCTGGAGCATTAGTCAATCCAAATGACATTACCAAAAACTTATAGTGTCCATAACGGGTTCGAAACGCAGTCTTTGGTATGTCCTCATCCCTCACTTTCAGTTGATGATATCCTGTTCGTAGGTCAATTTTTGAGAAACATTTTGCTCCCTTCAGTTGATCAAACAGGTTGTCTATCCTCGGTAGCGGATATCGGTTCTTGATCGTTACTCTGTTTAATTCTCGATAATCGATACAGAGCCTCATCGATCCGTCCTTCTTCTTAACGAATAGTACTGGTGCTCCCCAAGGAGAAACAATCGGTCGAATGTAACCCTTATCCAATAATTTTTACAATTGTATCATCAATTCCTTCATTTCTACTGGTGCCATACGATATGGAGTTTTGAAAATCGGTGCCGTGCCCGGTGCTAAGTCTATTACGAATTCGATTTCTCTGTCTGGCTGAAGACCAGGCAGATCGTTCGGAAACACATCTTGAAATTCATTCACTACGGATATATCGTAAATTTCTACACCCTTTTTTCGAGTATCAACGATGTAAGCTAAATAACCTACACATCATTTCCTTAACAATTTCTTGGCATGCATCATCGTAACGCAACACGATTGCTTAAGCGATGAGCTACCATAAAACACTACCTTAGACTTATTCAGAGTCTGAAGGTTCACACACTTGTTCTGACAGTCAATAATCACAGCATAGTTATACAACCAATCCATCCCCAGTATTACGTCAAATTCTCCCAATCTAATAGGAATCAAGTCTACGCTCAGTTCATGTTCTCTAATGTTTGCGCGATAATCTCGATAAACGTATTCTACAGGGATCACTTCCTTATTAGCAACTTCTATGATCAAAGGATTTTCTAATCGTTCTCGGGGTGTACTAAGTTTACTAGCAAATTCTTCAGATATAAAAGAACAGGTGGCACCCGAATCAAATAATACATAAGCATTTATATCATTGATTGGGATTATACCTGACACTACGTCCTTCGCAGCCATGGCGTCCTAGACGGTCATGTTAAAGGTTCTGGCGGTTGGGCGGTTGGATTGTGCCGGCCCGCTCATCATCAGCTTGTTGCCTCCTTGCTGATTGCTACCCCCGCCACTTCCCTTCTTTGGGCAATCCTTAATACGGTGCCCAGTTGAGCCGCAAGAAAAACACCTTTGGATCTTCTTTGGCTTCGGACAGTTGGGCGAGATGTGCCCTTCCTGTCCGCAGTTATAGCAAGTGCCACGTCCCTTCCAGCACTCGCCCTGGTGATTCTTCCCACACTTTGGGCATCCTTCAGCCCTCTTCTTAAAACCTCCACAAAAATTTCCTGATTGATTATTGTTATTTTTGTTGTTGTTGTTGTTATTCTCCTATTTTCTTTTTCCCAAGTTGCTTCCTCTGTTACTGCTTCCTCCGGTACGGTTCTCTCCTCCAGTATTCTTTCTTTTCTTCTCCTTGTTATACAGACTTAAGGCTTCACTGCCACCTTCGTAATGATTGCTGTCTCCAGTAATGTTGTAAAGGAATCAATTTGAAGAACTGATACCTTATTGAACAGCCACGGCTTCAACCCTTGTTCGATGCGTCTAGCCTTCCTCTCTTCATCTCCAACTTGGTGTTCCGCAAATCGTGCTAGTTCATTAAACTTAGCTGCGTACTGTGTCACCGTCATGTCACCTTGTTTTAGTTCTAAGAACTTCACCTCCATCCGATTCTTCATACTCTTCGGGAAGTAATTCTCGAAGAACAGCGTCTTAAACTTATTCCAAGCTATTATCCCTTCTCCAACTCTTTGTTGATTAGCCTCCCACCAGTAGTTCGCTTCTCCCCTCATCATGCATGTGGCAAATACCGTCTTCTGATCTTCGCCTACGCGAGCTATGGTGAAAGCTTTTTCGATCTTCTTGATCCACGTTTGTGCGATGATTGGGTCAGTAGTTCCCTCGAACTTCGGGGGTCCTACACTCTTTAAATCTTTAAAGGTTGATACTGGCATAGTCTGAGGGTTTGGGTGAACGGGTTCATTGTTCCTTCCCCTTAATGCTTCTCCTAACAAGTCTACCAGTTTCTGGAACGGGTCAACTTGTTCCCTCTCGTTATTAACAGATTCTTCGGGTGCAGTCAATCTACGTCTGGGCGGCATTATCTGCATCACAAATTTTCATTTTATTATTATTCAAGTATATTACTTAAGTATTTCTTTTAATACTAAAGGAATAAATTTATAACACAATTCTGAAATAAACTTCATTTATATTCATATGCCAAATCATTTCATTACATGATTATTCTAGCATAATGCTATAAATGTTATCACATATATCCCCTAATATCACAAAAGATGGGGAATATACCAACCTACTACCATACTACCCCTCTAACAAAAGCTAACACGGGGTTCACATCATTATCCCACATCTTACACAAAGATTGGGATTACAACATAGTATGGACACCACATAAAGATAAATTCTACTAAACTACCACCAGACCATCTAAGGAAATCTCATCACATCATCCCGCGCTCCACAGCACTCTTGTACTCTAACTGTACTATATACGTAACCAGCTCTCGACTCAAAGTATGTAGAGTCTGTCCCTGTTCTGCCGGGTAGTGGTACACACCATCAATCACCCTCTCAAAAGCTGAATTAACACATACCCCATCTTGTTCATCTTTCTCTTCTTGCACCTGACCTCGTCCTCTAGGTCGTCAGCTCTCTCATTGGCCGCTTCCCACTTCTCCTCAAAGTGTATCCTATCCATCACCTCCAACTCTAGCTGAGTACAGAGTGCCTCTTTCTCAGTCTTCTCACTCAATTCTCTTTGTTCTACTTCTTCCAGCTTTCCTGCCAGATCCATGTTCTGAGCCACTGACCTATGAAATAGAGTCCCCATCTGGATCCCTGCCTCCCTACGGTAGGCAATCTCCACCTCTAACCCCTGCATGGCCAGCTTCCTCTGATGGTCTTCGTCCCTCAGCTTCTGGAACTCAGACTCTCTCTTATGGGCCTCGGCCTCCAGCTCTTGCACCCGGCAGTCTAACTCTAGGATACGCTCCTCGTACTCTCCTAGCATCTGTTCCTCTATAGTAGCCTCATCAGAGTCCTCCACTGGCTCATCCCCCATCGGCTCGTCCTCCATCGGCTCCTCTTCTGGATCAGACTCTATCTCAATCTCTTCCTCATCCTCAGACTCGAACGGTGCAACAGCCTGCACTGGTGTAGCCTCTAGAGGTGCCTCGTATACTACGTGTATATCCCTGGGCTCCTCCTCTGCCACTCTACTAGGTACACCTGTGTCTGTCATCCTACAATCATAAACACAAGACAAACAAATAGCAACTCCATTAGAATGTTAAATAAAATATAAGTTCATTGTATAGAATGAAGTTACATTTCATAACACGCTAAGTCTCGCTCTTGGGAATACTCTATGTGAGTTTTATCTCCTTTCCAACTTCTAAGTTTGCCTAAGTTATAGTCTAAGGACACTCGTTCCTAAGGTTTATAACTACAGTTTTGATACCAACTTGTGACGCCCCCAAATCCGGGACCGCCACTTGGTCTCTCGAATTCGGTTCGTCACGTGCACATGGTAATACATCACAATAATAATAACTAAAAATCACACAATCACAGCAGAAAATCTAATCTAGAATAATTTAAAATAATTTATTATAATTATTCCCCCAAGTCTCGCAACCTACAATACTTAATAGATTACATAATAATATCAATTAACGACTTATTACATAATCTAACTTAATCTTAAACAACACCAAATCCAGTCTTACTACATCATCTTAATACAACATTAAAATATTTAAAAACATAAAAGACACAAGCTAGTTAGTAGCCTTGCCCTTTCCCTTATCAACGCCTGAAGGTTCACCATGTTCTGTCTTAACTAAAATGTTTTAGGGAAAGCAAGAATGAGCACAAATTGCTCAGCAAGTAATATACAATAAGGGTTTGTAATAAAATTCTCAATTCTCGAAAGGGTATAGCAAGATTTGATAGTTCAAGGATAACATGAATATCAACAGCTTTTAATAACAATCGCTAAGGACAGAATAATATCAATGTGATTCAATAATAAATTAATTCAAGATTTCAAGATAACTGAATACTGAGCAGTCACTAAGGACAATGAACTTCTACTAGAATTAACAGTAATAAACTGAAAATCCAACAAAAACAAGTACAACAGGTGATCAGCCTAAAGTACCATCATTATGCATAACAATCAATCATACTCAAGTGCGCGCGTCGGTTCCCCGACAGTTATATTTTGTTCTTCTCAGTCAAATATAAGATCCCGCACCAATCAATTAGTTTGGGTCGCTTTTCAATAATATAAGTCTAGCCGAATCAAATGGCATAGACACTTTAACAATATTCAAGAACAATACCAAGTTCAACATGAATAATAGCTTTAATGAAATAAGAGTTCAAGTATGCTAATTCAATTCAAACGATAAAGTAAAGAAACTAGTTCGCAATATACAAGGATAGAATACTTGCACCGTAAAAGAGTGTAAGTTAGGAAACTTGCATTCAAAGAGATAAGGTTTAGATACTTGCCTTATGCGTAGTTTACTCACGGAAAGCTAGCCAACACTTTCGAATTCCTATCGTATATAGTTACGTATATATATGATATTCATTAGTCATATAATTTAACTTCACATTTGTCTTCGAATATACGATCAACACATAAGGTAAGTTTTAACCTAGCTACACAGTTATATAGAATATAATTTCTATCCATAACTTCTTCTTTTCTCAAGTTGAACATATTCATACATCATTACTATCATGCGAGACTACCACAATTAGCAAACATATTCGCATATTATTAATATCACATAAGATCACAATCAATACTAAATATACTTCATTTTAGCAAGTTATGGCATTCCCATAAGTTAACCGTCAAAATCGGATTCACATATATCACATAGTATAGATACATGTTACGAGTCTTTTTATATTCGTTCAACCCTTTCACAACCAATTTACAGGATATAGGCTCTATGTTAATACTTTTGACGACTTACGGTCATTCAAGGTTATGACGTTACGAAATCTAGCATGCTCACCATGTAAACACATAAGGCGTTTGTATACTTATATTTAGCATGTTCATGAGTATTCATATCGTATACATGCAACTATCAGCGTCATTAGTTTGAAAACATGCTTCGTTTACGCAAATTTTGAATCACGGCAACTAATCATGGTATATATATATATATGCATGATACGTGAGTGAGTCTAAGAATACTATCACATGTTCATAAATATCGGAATCCAAATCTCAATGTAACATGTTAACGTTCACGTTCAAAGCTCATATTTTGTTAGTATTGTTCACTATTAAGGTCCACATGATCATGGTACATTATGAAACCCATATTCATAAGTCAACATGCCTTTCATGCATTCTCAAACCATACTAATATGCTTGCAAGGTCAGAACATCATTATGGATATAACATGTCAAGGTTTATTTTCAAAACTTACACTTTCGTTAGGAATGTGCACTAGTGAGGTTCATATGTTCATATTACATTATGGAACCTATATACATACGTTAATATGTCTCTCATGCATCCCTAAGTCATACTAACATGCCCGCAAAAATCAGAATGGCATGGATACATATCGAGTTCGTTTCCAAAATTCTAAGTTTATCTTGAAGTCTATAACTTTATCATTCATGCATGCAATCTTAGTAAACCAATTTCTCTTTTAGGTCTAGGTATACTCATACATATGTTACTCATGCTAGCAAGCTAGTTCAAGTAGTAATCTAACTATCTAGCACTCAAAGTATTAACAAAAATCAGAATCTGGTGCAGGGTACCGGCGCAGCTGTGCTGCCGCTCAGTTCACAACCGGCGCAGCTGCGCCGTTGCCTGAACCGAAATGAAATCTTCTACTTCGGCAGAGAGCAAAGCCAATTTCTAAATTCCACAGCAAATTTGTTTCTATACGACCACATTTTGGTTTACACATGCTTATAAGTCCATATAACACTTAAACAAGCATGCTATATCCCAAATTACACTCAAATTCAACATGATTAAGAAATGGAATATTGACAGAGAACATAAATGGCAAACAAGAATGTAGAACAAGGAATGCTACCTCTGCTACTTGGTTGTTATGAGATTGCTTGCTAATACTGCTATAGAAATCCTTCCTCAACTCAAAGAGATAATCACAATATACTAACCTTACTTAGCAATATTTCAGCAATGAAATGAAGAAGTAGGGAGTTCCTTTATATAGAAGAATGAATACACAGTCCAAGCTTCTAACTCCCAAATCAAACTAACGGATTGACAAATTGCATGGGGGTTATGGAATGGTAGGTATTTAGTTGTTAGAACCCATCATCAAAACCACTCCCTTGCTCATCATTGCTACAAGGCTATGGAAGTTTACTGAGTTTAAGGAGAAGCAATAGGCTTAGGCCATAATGGCTGTGCACGTGAATGAGGGAATGGGACTATCTTTGTGGGACAATTGAGATAAAAACTAAGCAATGTAGCATTATGAATATACACAATACTTATGCTTAAACATGTTATATGTATACATACTATATATAATTAGGCTACAATTAGAGTTACCATGTAATCCTAATGATACTAACATGAATTCACATAATGTAGTAAATGCAATTTGAACACATATAATCCATGTACAATTCTATCTTACCGATATAATTTAATCGGATGTTATCACATTACATTATCTCCTTTATTAAATTTTATTATTCCATTATATATATAAATAATCATCAATTATTATTTATAACCATGATACACTATTTTAATGTATACTTACATACATATTGTCACATAGGCTATTTTAATGTCACAACACATCTTGCCTTATTCAATGAATGAAGGAACTTTATTAATTATTTATATACTTAAATTATACACACATACTTATATTATACAAGTCCACTTAGATTATATAATATATACTTTTAAGTCACAATGTACTTTTAACATAGCAATGTGGTACAATTAATTTACACATATATAATCCATGTCATATTCTTTTACTGTATACTCA
Source organism: Panax stipuleanatus (assembly GCA_020205555.1). Taxonomy (NCBI): domain Eukaryota; kingdom Viridiplantae; phylum Streptophyta; class Magnoliopsida; order Apiales; family Araliaceae; genus Panax; species Panax stipuleanatus. The sequence goes on from CM035116.1 coordinate 106,699,166, forward strand.
TATGTCACATAGGCATTATCATGTAACTCCCATAATTCAATAAACCTTACTATATAATAGTGTCATATTACACTTCACATAATAAATAGTTAGCTAATATATGTTACACATTTAATTCGCATGCTTGCACATAGAATTACTCATCTTATTAATTAAATATTAATTAATAATATACACACATGCTTCATCAATCAATATAATTGTTAATCTCCATAACAATTTAATTAACCCTTATATGATTAATTATCACTTTAATATAAATCTTATTATATTTATAAACACGTTGCTCATTATTATTATTATATTTCTTGCAATAATAATAATCACATATTATTAATCAATAACAGTTAATATTCCACAACAATTAATTAATATTCTACGATAACAATTAATTAATATTCTACAATAACAATTAATATAGATTAATTATTCGCTTAAATTAATATAATCATTCATATATTACGTTACTGTGCCACACAAGGCTATCAACGAGTTTATCACAAACTCCATCAATTTCTCAATTATTATAATTATTCAATTTAATATCATTGAATTAATCATTCTCATAACACAAAATCATTTATATTCTAATAAATTCTCATTTCCATTAATATATTTATTTAATAATATTAGGAAATTCTCGGGTATTACAGTCCTGATAGTTTATTAGGGTGAGCGGAAAATTCAAAATCAGTTGTGTTTTGTTAATTAGATGTCCGGTATACTTGACTCGGAATGTTATTCAAGTTTTTATCATTAACTCGGCTTTTTAACGTTTACACGTTATTCATTACTCTTCATTTCTTTATGTTCGAACCATACATGGCGTGTATGCTAGGCACGCTTAACTTGTTGGGTTTGTACGAAATCGTGACGCAATCAAATTGTAAAATAAGTGGAAGAATGGTATATCAGAGTTTAAAAAATTTCTACAAAACCATTACCCGGATCATCCTTTTACGCAAATGATTAATTTAAAATGATAAATAAGAAATTATGGAATCATACCCTTGTAGAACGAAGCTTCCACATGTACGAGTTCAACTCCTTGTTCTTCGTGATCTCCTTGAATATCCGGGATAGATTCCTTCATTTGATCAACGTTAGCCACCCAAGTATTTGGCCTCTAGAGGTGATCCACCAAGGAAAAAGAATTAGACAAGAAGGAGGGTGGTTGGCTAAACCCTAGTTTTCTATCCTCTATAAAAAAAAGTACTCTCCAAAAATTAGAATTGCATCAACTGATATCTATTATAAGACTCCTCTTATATAGATATTGGTCAACCCTTCTAATCCTATTAAGCATGGGGTTTCATTTAATTAATTAAACTCCTTTAATTAATTTATGCTTCCCACCACATTGGAAAAAAAAAATTAAATTCATTTAATTAATTTGCCTCCTAATCTTATTAGGAATAAATGAGAGTACTAATATTAAATTAATTCCTAAACTACTTTAGAAATTAAAATAATAATAATAATATTAATATTAATAAGACTCCTCTTATTAATTTATATTTAATATTTCCAAAATATTAAATAATAAATATTAAGTTATTTAATTTATTCTATCATCATAGATCAAATTAATTACACTTAATGTATTATTACGATTATGCCATTACCTTCTTAAATAAGTATTCTTCTTTTTATGGTGTAACACTTTAGGTTCTCCATATTAAACCGGTTGTGAATAAATCTATTAGAACAATTCTAATCTTATTTAAATAAATAAATTAAACTAATAATCTATTTAAATAAATAATATTTATTCTACAATAGGGATAAGCCTCCCTAGCGATCAACGACTTTTCAGATAATATAGATTTCAACATTAATCATAAAAGAACCTGTGAGTAAATAGTTATCGTACAATTCAATCCTTCCACCATACAATGTCCCAATTAAATATAAGATATGGAATTAATGTCAAGTCTTATTTTATTTAATTATATGTATTTCGATTAGAAAATACACAACTCCAAATAATGCAAATTAGAAACTCCTTTCTAATTTCATTCTGCCTTGGCCAAGGACTACTGGGTTGTCATTTAACGATTCACATAGGACATATCTCTTCTTTTACTAGAACTGGTAGATTATTTATTGATCATTCATTATCTCCATATGTAATTCATTATACCAAAGCATTCCCTTTGATATACCCTATGGGTTTTTAAGGAATAAGTCAAAGTATAATTCATTACATACAAGATACTATGATGATCTCAAGTCCAAGGATCACTTGTACTACTATCACATTAGAAATTCCTATTAACGGGCAAGTAAAACTCCATTAGGTATTTCATAGCGAGTCACGTTTAGTGAACTTATTCTCCAATAAGCACCTACATACTTGCTTTAGTGTCTCCACACAAATGATCATGAGATCAATCATCCTCATCCAATGAGCAAACAACATATGTACCAATCTATCCGAATTTACTAATCCCATTTTAGTAATCCAATGATTGGGAACTATTTTAGTTTTAAGTTTTCTAAGTATTTAGATCTCATTAGCATGATCAACAACATGATTCTAAAAGCATTGCTTAAAACTATGGGTTATTTATATATATTAAAAACATCATCATGTAGATAATTAAATGCCTTTAATAAATGAATACTTTTATTAATAAATAAATAAGATTGCCTCCAAAATATATGCTTTATCATCATACATGACTGGCTTGTATGCATACTACTTTCAATCTCCCACTTGCACTAAAGCCAATCGTCTTGGTATCTCATACCCATCTTCTCTAAGTGACGATCAAACTGCTATTGTGTTAAAGCTTTAGTAAATGGATCTACAATGTTGTCTTGAGAGTTTACACGCTATAAGGTGACGTCTATTCTTTCAATGATTTTATTAATCAAAGTGTCGCAACACATGTTTGGATTCAAGATGAGACTTAGGAACTATTCTTAGTTCTGTAATGAATTTTTCATTCAAAACATCAACTTGCAGCTTCACTTACAGTTATATACTTTGTCTTTTTCAATAAACCAGCAACCTTTTGCTGTTTAGAACCTTTCTAATTCATTGCACCAGCTTTTAAGGTAACGACTTACCCTAAGTGGATTTGCTGTCATCTTGGTCAGTCTAAAAACTTGAGTCTGTTTAGTCCTCTAGTTTAATTCAAACCCGTCATGTGTCATGATGACATCCTTGGTTTTAGTGAAGTACTTTAGGATGTTTATCACTGTCTTACAGTGATCTTCTCTAGAATATGACTGATCAACATCAAGTCTCGTATATTTTATTACATACATGATAGTAAATGTTGGCTTGTTTCTGTGTTAAACAAAACAATCACATGCACGCAAGTGCACGCGGTCCACAAGTATTATACAGTAAGTAAGTATCGATCCCACTGAGAAAAATGAGTATTTCTATTCTAACATGCAACAATTTTGTAATTATTTCGATCTACTTAAACAGATAATCAAAATGTGATTTATCTAACAATAAAGATTATCAAATATTAACTAACTAAAAAGCAAATGACTCAGATGAGGGAGATGTGGGATTCTAACTTCACTTAATGTCTCATTCAAATTATACACCTCTTGTTAAGCCCAATTGATTACTTTGGATTGCTAGTCGAGAGCACGAAAGTAAAACATGGCTATCTCTCGATAAACCATGCTCATATCACACAAAATCCACAAAAGATAGAATACATGTGAACATCCAATATTACATAAACCACTATATTTCTATGTGACTTAAAAGTAATACAAATTTAAGCACAAGCTTTCTCAAATGACTACATGCGGTAATACAGTATATGTCTATCCGGATTACAAATTATGAAGTGTATCACATGTAAAAATCATGAACACATGCTAATATGGTCAAATCTACACTTGTAATTCATTTTCCAATTTCATACAAGTTATTTCGGTAATTGGTGATCAAGCAACTAAGCAAGCAAAACAAACCATATTAGGAAATCCATACATAATCAACAAGTGCTCAACATAGAAGCATACAAATCTGAACTTAAGCAAAAAGATCCATTAAAATCGCATAATGGAGATTAGTTCATAACTAAAGCAATAACCATTATCAAAACTTGTTCATACATTGAGAATCAAATATGGAAGTAAAGAGAAGCTAAGGGATAAGAAATGCAAATCTAAAATCTCTACTTCAAATATGAACCATCAATGTAGAGTCAAATCTTTCAATCCACCAATTCTAGCCCTAATCTATGCAAAATATATGGAAATCTCCTAAGAAGACAAGAGAGAAGCCAAGATATAGGAGAAGAGTCTATGAACTCTCTATGTCTCTCAAAAACCCAAAAACAGTAATAAAAACGTTCAAAAGATCAAGTCTCAACTTCCAAATACACCCTTATAAGGAAAAACACGCAAAATAGGATTTAAGGAAAAAGTCAACTCTGGTGTTGACCAGACAGGCGCGGCCGCCTCGCCCCGCCCCGTAGTGTAACTGGGGCGCAGGCGCACTGCGTGCTGGCCTCATCTCATCCAAGCACAGGCGCACCTTGTCAAAGCACTATAAGGGCGCAGCCGCGCTGCTGGAATTTCCTACAGAATGCTTTTCTTTGTTTGGCTAGCTTGCTGCTATTGCATCTTTTGGCCCTCTAGCTGCTGCTCCAAACTCCTTCTTCATCACATGCCACTTTTGCACCCACACCACCAAATGCCTTATATTAGCTATCAAGTCGGCTCCATGCTTATTCCACCCACGATGCCATCGAGAGAGAGTTTCCGCCATGCTATCTATAAAATGAAGATAAAATGCATGAAAAGGAACTAAAAGACGTGAGAATAAGCTATAGTTATAGTAAGTTGATAGCCAATAAGTAGGTATAAAACCTACTTATCAAATACCCCCAAACTTAAACTATTTCTTTCCCTCAAGCAATAAACACAAATGCAAACTACATGATATGCAAACTACGCTACTATGAAAATGAATCCCAAATTTTAGTCACGTTATGAATTCCAATAAGAGGTGCCTCAGAGAAATCAAAGGATATATGAACAAAGTATCAAACCAAGTTAAGCCATAGAGACTTACAATCTGAAAATCAAAACCTGTTGATAATGATGTAGTGTGTGTGTGCTAATATCCACTAAGCTTGATAAAGGTAAAAATTCCACATGTTATGCTTCTAAGAAGGAAAAATAAGGCTTTAAATTAAGAAAACTGAGAACATATGAAGCATTAACCAATCCTACACATCAATCCAAACTAAGGGTCAACAAAGGGTTTATTATGCTTTTATTCACTCACGAGGGCTATATTCGTGCATTCCCGTGGTTACACCCGATTGTGCAATGCCAAGCCCTCTTAGGCTTTTTAATGATACCCATATAGCGAGCTTTCGACCAATGACTCCTAAACCATAAGGCTTTAGGGCGCTGGGTGTAGATACAATCCCCTAGGGTGTACTTGCTCGAATATCAAAGGCCGCAGGACTCGACTAGTCATGTTGTTTATTTAATTTTTCTTTTTCTTTTCTTTTTCTCATTTTTCTCATTTTTTTTATATAGCATGCATACCCAATGTTTCTCCCAAACTTGAATTTCTGTGTCATTATGGTCATTGCTCACTATCTACAAAATTCTATTATTAAAAACAGATTTTTTTTCCTCATAAGACAAGCATGTATTAATCTTAACCAACAAGAAAATATAACAATACCGTGCTATCCAGTAACATTAAAGAAACAGGTAAAGATCACATCATATAATGAAACTATGAATAAGCTTAAGTTATCAACAATGTTCAAAAATCTATACAATTCTAATATCATCATCAGCCAACTGGAATTTAAACTAACTAAAATATGGAATCATGCAATGATACAATGCAATACAACTAAACAAAACAAAAAAAATGACAGAAAACTAACTAAACATGCAAAACTAACTAATAAATAATGACAAAAAACTAACTCAACATGCACTACTACTATATGCAACTAACTACGACCCAATACCCCCAAACTTAAAATAAGCATTGTCCTCAATGGAAGTAATGGGTTAGGAAACTCCCTAACGCATCGTCGTGACCACTCGACTATGTCTCGGGTGGTGAATCCGGTGGTGGATATGGCATGGCTGAGCCGAAGACTGGAAACTCCACTATCATGCCTTGCTGAGCAAAGGCTTGAGCTAGGGCGTCTGACAGTCCATCTACATATGCTTGGAAATTAAAGTGCAGAGCGTCCATCCTCGACTGTAAATGCCTCATCTGGCGATCATGGCTAGTTGTGTAAGCAGGAGGAGCACCAGTCGCCTTAGATGACTGTGGTGGTGGTGGTGCTTCTGTACGAGCTGGAGGAGTAGGCAAAATGAATCCACGGCCTCGAGGATGAGCCTTGCCGTTGGTCCATTCAGAGTACTTCTTGATAGTGGCATGGTCTATGTCCTTGCTAGGCATCTGCACTTGCTCATCGTCCCATTCAACCCCTGCCTGCGCGTATAATTGCGTCACAACTGAGGCATATGGAATCCCACCCGTAGTACCTCCTCGCATATAGCGGAGCATAGACTGATGAATCAAGTGGCTGACGTCGATGTACTTGCCGGTGATGATCCCCCATAAGATAATGGCACTATCAGCTGTGACGTCATGCTGGTGTCGAGAAGGCATCAGATTAGCGCATATAAAATTATTCCATGCCTTGGTATATCTGTTCAATGACGCGTGTGGGAAGTTTTTTTTCATATTCGTGCCTAGATTAATGGCCTATTTGGTGTCTGGCACGCAAAGCTGTCGGATAACTATATCTAAATTAGTCTCAAACCTCTCAGCCACAACCCAGTTCACTTGGCCAGTAGGAAGATCGGGCAAATGGAACACTTCACGGATTGCTGGCGGAAGATAATTCACTTGCTTTCCCCGTACAAATGAGATGCCGCTCTGTGTCTCCCTAGCATTTGCATAGAACTCCTGCACTATAACTGTAGGCGCAGCTAATGGTGTTGCTACAACTCCGATCCAACACTTTTCTCAAATTATAGCTAACATCTGCCCATCATCCTTGGTCGGCTTGAGACCCCTTTCCAAAATAAAGGATTTGGGCACCATCTTGGCATAATGAGTCTGGGCTGACAGGTTGATGAATCTGGTTGTGTCTAGAACATCCCCGCTGCTTGCTTCACCGTGACTTTCGCCTGAAGAGGACGATGGAGAGACTGAGCGAACCCTTTTCGATGCCATGGAATCTGCCGAATACTTCACCCTTTTCTGACTAAATCAACAACCCCCAAACTTGGTTTTTGAAACCTTCTTTGTAACCCTAACTCTGATGAAATTGGAGATGGATTGATTGTATTGAAATGGCTAGGGTTAGGTTTTATAGAGAATTGTAGCGGAGAGAAGTGTTCTGAAGTAGTGGAGATAGTGGAGGGCTAGGGCTTTATAATCGTGGAGAGAGAACGTGGGAACGGTTGTAGATGATGAAGGAGGTAGGATTCGAATGGGATTAGGTTAGGTTTTGAGAAGGAGATGGAATAGAAATAGGAAGTTTGTATTTTGTTTTGTGCTGATATGAGGAGTCGATCAAAAGGATATAAAATAAAGGGCTTGGGTTGACTTGTGTCGAATTTTTTTTAGAAAACTTTTTCTGGATATTGGCGCGGGCGCGCTATGGATTAGGCTTGAACAGGTGCGGGCGTGCTGGGGACTGAAAGCTACTGCATAAGATTTTAATGGCACGGGCGTGCTGATATTAGCTTGGGTTATAGTGCGGTCGCGCTGCCGTGGTGCCTGCCCTAAACTTTTTGTAGCAGATTGAAACCAAGGAAATAACTAGCATGTGAGCCATTTCCTACATAAAGGGCATTCAAAACTTAGATATGATCTTATTCCATTACTCAAAAGTGGACTATGTAAACTAACTGTATCTATTACCAAAAATGCGGTATTTTAAAATTTACTATACTATATCCAAAATGTACTCAAACTCAAAATTTTCAAGAATTAAACATGGGCGGGGGAGAGAATATATAAGTAACAAGAATTAAACAAGCGGGAGAATAGAGTGGATAGGGTACCTCCCATCCAGCGCTTGTTTATAGTCAATTAGCTCGACTTTCACAGACATGCTCATGGAGTGGAAAAGGCCATGGAGGCCTTTTGTCGGTCAACCTCGCCTCCAAAATAATGCTTCAATCTCTACCCATTGACCTTGAACAGCTTGTCCAGGTCTTAACTGTATCGTGAGGATACACGATTTTCACTGTGAATGGCCCCGACCATCTAGACTTGAGTTTTCCCGGGAAAAGTCAAAGACGTGAATTGAACAATAACACGGCTTGGCCCGGTTCAAACTTCCTATCCATATTTTTTTGGTCGTGCCATTTCTTAACCTTCTCCTTGTACAGTTTAGAGTTCTCGTAAGCTTGCAGTCGAAATTCATCAAGTTCATTCAATTGGAGAAGTCTCTTATCTCCTGTAGCCTTGAGGTCAAAATTTAGCTTTTTGATTGCCCATAATGCCTTGTACTTGTCAACGTTGGGTAAAAAAATTTTGCGGGTCGGGTCACAACCCAGATCTTTTATCTCTTCCTAAGTTATCTCTACCCTCACTCTTTTTATTGCGAAAAAGGTTTTAAAGAGTTTTTTTAAAAAAAGGGCAACTTGAATCATGTCGACGATTGAACGTTTTACAGAGTCGCCAGTTGGTAGATTTGAAATGGTTGTACCAACTCAACCGAGTTTTGTTTGAAAGAGGCCCAATTGCTGGACACTGTTAAAACATGATCTTTGAAAACAAAGTTTTAAGTTTGGGGGCTTGGTTAAGTGTGGGGAAGGTGTTAGGCACCCTACAACTCCTGTGTAAATACGGTACCGCAATCTTTTCAATATTTCCCTTAAAACTGAAATGCGTGTGTGAATGCTGTTTTGAAAATTGGGCCTATGTTTGATTGATTGAAAGTAGTGCTTTGCTTCGTTGAACCTATATACGAAGGGTTTGATTTGATTTTGCAAAAGTCTTTGGTTTGATTTGCAAAAGTATTTGATTTAATTTGCAAAAACTTTTCTTTTGATTGAATTGAAAATGATGTTTTGAAAGCTGGTTTATCAAACCCTTACGCTAACATATTAATTGAAGCCTGTTGATACTTCCATTTTTTATCTTTATAGCCTTAATGCTTGCATTTGAGTGGTGATTTATCGGGCAGCGAAGCATCCTCGACCACAGAAATACATACATGTGTTGGTCTCCTCATGGGCATGAAAACCATCGGAGGGACGCTGACACGGCAAACCATATTTTTCACTATGTTGAGACCTTAAATCCGGATAGCCGTTTTAAGGTATTTGAATGTACATTTTACAGAAAAACTGGCAGGGTACATTTATAAAGCGAAGTTTGTCCATTATGGGAATCAGATTCTGATCGATTTGATCATGAATCCCACGATTCCTAGGCTCACATGAGAGTAGCCAATAAATCTGCACAGTTCAAATTTGTACAGAAACAGATATATATCCTAATATTGCCAGAACCGAGGATTCATCAATAAATCCTGGTTCGCACCTGGCCAAAGCGACTCGTTCCCACTAGATAGCGATCTAAGGGACACGAGGTTGCTTTTGTGACTGAAAAATGCCGATTCATATCGAATGAATATTTAAAACATTAATTTAATAAAAAGCAAGTAAAGCCAAGATATATACACAGTTATATATACAAAAGTTGTAAAGGGCGATGGGTTTTCACAACGATGCCAGGACTAGAATTGAAATATATATATATATATATATATATATATATATATATATATATATATATTGACAGAAAAGTAGTCAAACAAGACTGCGAAGAGAACCCAGTGGTGGTGAAGGCTGCTTATATATGCATATTTATATATAAAAGCAGTAAAAGAGCCACAGAATAATCCAGGGCGAACTGAAATGTAAATGTATAGAAATGTAGTCAACCAGGTACTGAGAAGATAACTGAGTAATGGTGAAGTGTGCAAAAATAGTATAAATGCCACAGAATAATCCAGGCCAGATAGAAATATAAAAATATCTATATATATATATATATATATATATTGACAGAAATGTAGTCAACCAAGACTGGAAAGAGAACCCAGTGGTGGTGAAGGCTGCTTATATATGCATAAATATATATAAAAGCAGTAAACTACCTCAGATTTGACATCTGGGCTTAACAAAATTAAAAAATTAGTATATATATATAGTTAAATAAACACATGAAAAAGCCAAAGTCGGACTGGGAAGAGAACCCAGTCCGACGAAGTTGCTTAAAACGAAGGTGCAAGTGCACTGAAGCTGTTAGAGCTGCCGGATCGTCAATCCGAGTTGTAGAAATGCCAGAAATTGAGTTTATGTACAAAAATGTACCAAATTTTGACGAAAACGGCCACAGAGCTAAGTTTCGGGAAAATTTAGAAAACAAAATTTGATATGCAAGTGCAAAATAGTGCAAAGAAGTAGGAATCACTTTTTGATTGAAAAATACTTACAATGAACTGCTACACGGGCTTTTTGCCAAATTTTAGGCTCTAAACATCAGAATCTAGCTATTATTTTTTGATATGTGGTAGTATGTGCGTATATCTACATGTTAGAGTGAAAAAATTTGGGTTTAGAAGAGGTAAAAAAGTCAAAAAATCAAATGGACAGAGGTTCGCTGCGTTTCTTATTTTTTCAAATGAGGGGGGGTGCACATTTATTTTTAGGCCAAGGAGCCTCTGCTCTACTGACTGCTACTGCAGGTAGAGGTGCAGCTCCCCTAGTGGGGTCCACTTGTCCGGTTGAGTCCTCTCAAAGTACGTGCACTCCGAGCAACGCGAGGTCAAAGTCAAAACTTTTTAACTTTTGATCGGAGCGTCCGTTTGAGGCATGAAATACCTTTTAAAAAAGCCCTCACCGAGAGTGTCACAATGACATGGGATAAAACATTTTCCGTGTCGAAGAAGACGGGTTCATAACCAGGTCTTCGATTCCCCGCAGTTTTTTCGTTGAGCTGTCTTGCGCTGTTTGCACTCGGGATCGTCGTTATAGTTTGTTTTGACCTTGGTGGCATCAATTCGGCTTAAGTTTGACTAAATCAGCTTGAGGTTGGTAAAATTACCATTTTTCCCCTCCCGGGGTTGCCTTCAGTGTCGGCATGGCCTTTAGTTGACTTTTGGGAGTTATTTCCAAGACTTGGATCCCATTCGAGTCTATCTGTCCTCAGTGTAATCTCTGAAGTTGACTTGGTCATTCCAGGTTGTCTTCTGGAGATGTTGTGGAGCTTCAGGTTCGTTCCCAAAGTTGACTTGACTTCCCGGGTTGCGACCGGGACTGACCTGTACCTCCTAGGCTGAGACCGGTGCTGATCTGTACCTCCCGGGTTGAGACCGTGGCTGAGTTGACATCTCGAGATTGGTGTTCGAGGCTGTGGTTGTCCCGGTATTGGTAATCGGGGTTGATTTAAAAGGCTTGATATTGAGATCGGGGTTGGTCTGACAGTCCGATTGGAGATTGGAGTTGATTTGGTGGCCCGATATTGAGATCGGGGTTGATCTGACGGTCCGATTGGAGATCGGAGTTGATTTGATGGCCCGATATTGAGATCGGGGTTGATTTGACTGTCTGATTGGAGATCGAAGTTGATTTGATGGCCCGATATTGAGATCGGGGTTGATCTAATGTCCGATTGGAGATCGAAGTTGATTTGACGGTCTGATTGGAAATCAGAGTTGATTTGACGCTCGATTAGAGATCAGAGTTCATTTGACGGCCCAATATTGAGATCGGGGTTGATTTGACGGTCCTATATTCGGATCGAAGTTGATCTGACGGTCCGATTGGAGATCGGAGTTGATTTGACGGTCCGATTGGAGATCGGAGTTGATCTGATGACCTGATATTGAGATCGGGGCTGATTTGACAGTCCGATATTGGGATCGGGGTCAATTTGAAAAGATAGTTTTACCCTCCTATAGTGTTAGTATCGGGGCACGAAATTTCGAGTGTCTATAGATGCCCTTCTTTATCATGCTTATGCAATGTATATTTTCTACATTTTTGCTGGGGATATCAATACCAAGCTATCGCGAACTATTTTCGTCACTTTCTGCTGGGGATGACGTTCTCTACGATAGCTTCATTGATTTAGATAGGGATGATACTAGTGATGCTACCTTGGTTTGAGACCAATGGTTTCCTTGTCCGGCGGTACTCTTTGCAGGGGTGATTTCCTTTCGGCTGGTGCTGTTGCACATTTCTAAAGGCTCCTCTGCTAGGGACATTTCTCAATTATCGAGTCTCCTTCATGGAGGCTTCCAATGTCCATCTTGATGAAAGTTTACGCCGTTATTTGGCAATAGGCGGTTGAATCAACAATTCTCTTTAGTGCACCTTCTGAGGATATGTGTAACAGATTCCATCATCGGAGATGGACTATTATATGGTTCCCGTCATCGGATCACTTCTGATGCTTTCGCGGAGGTTGCTCAAACGGCTAAGACGTCGTTGGGGCTGAACCAACGGCTAAATTGAACTCGGTCTGTACCTGATACATTGTTGGAGCTGAAACCAATGGCCGAGTTAAACTCGTTCTGTACCCGATACTTCGCTGGGGCTGAACCAACGACTGAATTGAACTCGGTCTGTACCCGATACTTCGCTGGGGCTGAACCAATGACTGAATTGAATTTGGTCTGTACCCGATATTTTGCTGGGGCTGAACCAACGGCTGAATTGGATTCGGTCTGTACCTGATACTTCGATGGGGCTGAACCAACGACTGAATTGAATTTGGTCAGTACCCGATACTTCGCTAGGGCTGAACTAACGGCTGATTTGAACTCAGTCTATACCCGATAATTTGCTGGGGCTGAACCAACGACTGAATTCAATTCGATCTGTACCCAATACTTCGCTGGGGCTGAACCAACGGCTGAATTGAATTCAGTCTATAACCGATACTTCTCTGGGGCTGAACCAACGGCTGAATTGGATTAGGTCTGTACCCGATACTTCGCTGGGGCTGAACCAACGGATGAATTGAATTCGGCCTGTACCCAATACTTTGCTGGGGCTGAACCAACAGCTGGATTGAACTCGGTCTGTACCCGACGCTTTGTTGGAGTGAAGCCAACTGCTTGATTGAACTCGGTTTGTACCCGACGCTTTAAAAGTTGTGATTTTTGGCAATTTTGTGTAGTTTTTCATTATTGATCCTCGGATATGACTTCAGGATGAATACCAAGGGTTTCTTGAGTGTCCCCCTTTCCTTCAGGATTACGCTGCTTAAACGCAGGATTTCAGGACAAACCGCTCAATCGCATAGCGATTTTTCTTCAAATTTAACTTGGCAGCACATAGAAACTTCTTTTGAAACCGAACCGAACCGAGCCCGGGGGTGTGAGACCCACCTGGGGAACCGCAGGTGGAGCTGCGACAGCCGCAGGTGGGCCCGCTTTAGCCTGGGCTATATATTGGGCTGCGGGATTTCAATTTTTTAAAGTTCTATTTTGAGTTTCAAATGGATTTCGATCTTCTTTTTCAGATCTACAGAGCTTGGATAGTCATTTTTTGATTTCGTCAGTTCCTACGCGTTCAGCGCAGCGCATATAACGTTTTACGTCCTTTTTTTTGCAAGTTTTGACCGTTAAAAGCATGTGAACTATGTAGGGGGCTTTTAGACGCAATGTATGAAAAATGTATGCCTAATCTGTTAAAAATTTTCTGACTACATTTGTATGCATATCTTACTGTAATGCATGTTTGGATGTAAGAAAATTTAGATTCTGATAGAGTCAATTTTTGCTCTTTTTGATCAGTTTACTCATCCTTTTTGAGGCCTAGTGAGCCTGGATTTTCAACCAAAAAATGTCTATGATAATTTGGATACCATGTGAGGTTATTTTTTATTTTATTTCATAAATATGAACTGTTCTTGTTTTTGGAAAGGTGTGCTACTGAATGGCCACCTAGACATGCCTATGTGCATGCGGACATTCCATTTTACCAAGGAGACTCTGCCAAAAAATTTTCAAAACCCGAGCATTTAATAAACATGCAATTTTGACTCTACTGGTGATTTTTGACTGACCCATGCATGTTTTTAGGATTTATCTTTTGAAAAACATGCAGTTTTGACTTTTTTGGGTATATTTGACTGACCCATGCATGTTTTTGGACTTTGAGATGCATAGAATACTGATTTAAAATAATAAGCCATAGGTTTTATGCTTACCACACCCTTTCTGAGGTGATTTGGAGACTTAGCACAGGTGATGGGCCGTGATAGACCCAATAGTGCTAGCAGAGCCGTTTCAGGTGTCAGACGTAGGAGGGCCTCTGATGTTCCTCAGCCATGTCCGGCTAGACCGCCTCGCAGGTTAGCAGAGTCAGTGATTCATCCAGCTTAGGATGAACTGCCGATTGACATTGAAGATGAGCAGGCTACTTTTGCTGCTCCAGCTCCAGCTCAGGCTCCACGTGCGGAGGTTCCAGGCATTGTTGTTCCTACCCAGGAGCTGCTGGGCGACTTGATTCGCCATCCTTTGAGATATCTCCACGCCAATGAGGTGACTTGAAGTTTTTCTCTTCTTTGGAATCTTTTTCTTCCTTTTTCCATTCTCGGGGCATATATTTTTGACATGGATTGGTTTTTGATGCATGTTCCAGGTTTTACGCAGCCCCGAGGGAACTGGTTTAACGTGCATTCCCTGTATTATACTTTGCACGAGGATTATAGGGATATTATTGATGGCTGGGGCTTCCAGGTCGTTGCCCCTAGGGGTATATGAGGGCTTTGTCTGAGCGCTAGTTCCACCAGACTCAGTCCCTTCATCTGCTGGACTGTGAGGTGATGATGACCCCTATGGACTGGAGGTTTATCACCGGCATTGAGTTTGAGGGCGAGCCAGTGCCTGTCGTGGCTAACATTATGCCCACTGCCGTTCGATCCTTGCTGGGAGTTCCTGCGACGGCGCTCAAGGGTCGGTCGGTCCGATCTGGTCCCTTGTGTGTAGATGTCCAGAGCAGGGCTTTGCTGGAGCCTCCACTTGGTGATTTGAGGGTTAGAGATCGCATTATGAGGCGATTATTTTTAGTGATCATCAGGGGTTATTTTGTGGCAGATAACTCATCGACTGTGTCCTTCGCTCTGGTCAGTGCTACTTGACATGTAGAGCACCTCAGTGATTTTGATTGGGGTTCCTACACCTTTGTCTAATTTCTCTGTGGCATGCGCATGCTTTCAGAGGGTTCGACGGAGGCTTGGTTAGGATTCTACCCGTTTCTGCTGGTGAGTACATATTTCTTGTACCTTTTTGATTTCAGCATTTATATTTGTCAGTCTTGATCATTGAAGACTTTTGATATTGACATGGCCAATTTTGGGCATTAGAGAGGCTTCCCTGCCTACGGCCCGCCACTGCTTTAGGTCTGGAGACCTATCCTCGAGGACGGCATTGGCATCACTCGACTTTGACGGAGGTCACTGTTGTTGAGGGATTTACTCATGACCGCCTACAGTTGGAGCTTTTGTCGGCTGGATCGATCTCCTGGGTGCCATATACCTTTGAGTTTTTGACCATCAGATTCGAGGGAGGCTTTCCCACTGGTCGAGAGTTTGCATTGTAGACCCGTAGAGTCCCGATTTTAACAGAGGGAGGCTGGGAGCTCTATTTAGGAGAGCATGCCATCAAAAGTATTACGGGTGAGATCCCCATTCCCATTACTCCTATTGCTTGGCATCATTGGCCTTCGATCATGCCACTGATAGAGATTTCTATGGAGGGCATAGATGGCTTCACCCTATCAGAGGGTCCGTTCAGCCAGGAGGCATTTAGCAGATGGTGGAGTCCTCGCACTATTGGAGCTCAGACTCGGGCCACCCAGTTTATGGCAAACATGGTGCTAGGGTCTGTGATGATGACGGACTGGATAACTTGCCTCAAGGTGCTGACTCATTTAGACCAGATTACAGATCTGTCCCGGGACTTGGATAGGGCTCGCTTCTTTATTAGGCACCTTAGCCGAGATCCGTCAGAGGCATCTTCTTTTGACCCGTCTAACTCAGGAGCGGGCCCCTCTTCAGGTCCATTTAATAGCAGTTTTGCAGGGACAGATCCTCCCTTATACCGTCCAGACATGCCTGATGACCGCAGCTTTGTATCTACAGCGGAGATGGAGCAGGTTGATCACCTGGACGTGGATTATCTAGATCTCTTTTGATAGATATGGCAGCTATATTTTTGGTCAGCCACTATTTTGGCTATTTGGTGGTTGTGCCATCATTTTGATAGACCACTGTTAGTAGTTGGGTGGTGGTGCCCCATTTTCCTGTACTTCTTCATTTTGCTTTGTATTATCAGACAGGGATGATGCCTGCAGTAGATAGTTTATCGTAGATATTCATACTATTTCCTATCTATCGCATCATATTTATATTTTTCATCATGCATGTATTATGTCATATGTATGCATTTAGACAGACGAGTTCAGATTTGACCCCTGGATGGTCTTGAGGTAAGGTGACACAGATGACGTCATCCGTCGTGAGCCGTATTGAGCATTTGCCACAGTCTAAGGTGGCTTCATCATTGAGGTCGTGGTATGAGAGCCTGCCCTTCTCAGCCATAGGGACAGTTGACCAGATGTTAGGGCATTTGCTGGCCCTTACAGATTTTCAGGTGCCATACGGGTTTGTGGATGGAATATTATCCTACTGGATACCCAAGAGGTAGGTGTTTTGCATTAGGCGACATGAGCTGACGCCGACTTTGGATGAGTATGAGCGGCTTATTGATTTGTCTTTGGACTTACCGTGCACTCGGACTGCTATTAGTGATATGCGGAGACCATTCCTGCAGATGTCCGATCTTCGTCAGAGGGTAGTCGCGGACGAGATCGTATCTGGGCGTGTGATCTTGATTGACTTCTTGATCGATCATTTTGGGGAGCTTAACAGCTACGATCGACATGTTGTGGACTTTATTATTTCAGCAGAGGCGTGACATCTGGCCAGGGAGATATTCTGCTGATGTGCATTATGGCATACGTCTACATGCCATTGCGCTTGGATCACCTGGATGTGGGATTGGTAGTTGTTGTTTGGGCCCTTAGACAGGGTAGCACCATTATCCCGATGATATTAGCTGAGACGCTGCGGTCAGCCACTTATTGTATTACCAACCCGAAGGGGTTCTTCCGAGGTAGCTCGGTTTTGCTGTATGTATGGCTGATGTCCCATGTAAGGCCCCAAATTTTATGAATAAAGATTTAATTTTCTTTATATATTATTTTTAAATAGTAAGGTGTTGATTTGATAAATGTGATAAGTTATGGGTGAAATGTGCAAATATTTTAAAATAAGCAAGTGGTTATAAAATATTCATTGTTGTCGGGGAATATTCGTTTGGTCGTGGAATATTCTTATTGTCGGGAAATATTCGTACGACGGCGCAGCCATTTGTGGGCCCCACAACGGAATAACTGCCGGATATAGAAAGCGACAGAAATAACCTTTTTATAAAATAACGGCATAGTTGTTACCGTTAGTACTGTTAAAATACCCAGTGGTTAAAATACAGTAATACGCGGTGTTGCTTAGTAGCACACGGTATTGTATAGTATTTAGAATTATTGATTCTTATGTAGGAAGGCATTTACTCAATAATTGTTACAGTAATTACTGTTTAATATTTTATAATTGCTACGTTGATATTTCATATTATTGATTCAATAATTTTCATTGCACAATATTTTAAATTATAAAATCAATAATTCATATTATTTGAATAATATTATTAGATAGCATTATTGGCAATGCCTAAGGAAGTTCTGTCTAGGAAAGGGGTTGATTAATTGCGCGCCAGTAAGAAGAAATTCTTATCGGAAGGCCCCCTCTTTCCTGAGAACGACCTGATTGTCATTATTGTGGTTCTGTAATATTGTTTATGAATAATAATTATTGATAATATGATAAGTAAATATTTATTCAATGTGAATTTAAATAGAGGAAGTTTTTAGCAAAAGTGACAAAGATTGAGAATGGACATTTTATCTGTTCTAATACAATAATTCATTCAAATATATTATTATAATATTACATTATAAGTGTGTAATGTGATAATATAATATTATAATAGTGATGATATTTTTTACAATAAATTCACGATATATGAATAAAATGAGGTGGAAGAGAGAAAATGAAATTTTGAATTCTTTTAATAATTATAATTCTTTTAATATATATATATATATATATATATATATATATATATATATATATAAACATGTGGTAGAATTCATTATTTCAAAAATGGAGGCTTTGAAATTTTGAGTGTGTTGAAGATTTTCAAGAGTGATGAGTGGGGAAAAATCATCCGTATGTAAGTTTGGGTCGTTTTTTTCGTTCGAAATTTAGAAAAACTTCCTTCTACAAAGTTGTAGAGAATTAAATTTCCTATGGAAAGGACATAGAATTCGTATTTTTTTAGTAAAAAGGCTATTTATTATGAATTATTAAAATTTGGAAAATAAATATTTTAATATATATATATATATATATATATATATATATATATAAACATGTGGTTTGTTTTTTTTTTCAAAAATGGTGGGTGAAGTTGGTGAGGTGCAAGAATTGTCAAAAGTTTGGGCTTGAAAATCATACGTAGGATTATTTTTTTTCCAATCTTGGTGTGCCACACAATTCCTATAAATAGGGTGCTTAGTTAGAAAAGAAAATCACACCAGAATCAGAAAATTTTCTCTCTATAATATCGAGCATATTTCTTGTGAGTATTTAGATACTTTGAGTGTTGATAGCAGTGCAAGTTTTCGTCCACATAATATCCGATATTCCAGTCAAAACTACTCTCCTGTTAAGGTAAAGGATATTATTTTTCTCGTAAATGATGTTATTTTCTTTCAATATTCATAATGAATATTATTTTCTTTCATATTCCATATTATGAAAGTAATAATACTTCATTTCATATTCCTAAATTTGAAATTACTACGCTAAGTATTGCTTCTATAATTTCTGAAATGATTAGAAATTTCTTGAGTTTTGTGCTTCATCTAGTATCATTTCACTGGAATAATTTTCTGAACTTTTTATGAAATTTTCAACTTTTCATAACGAGTTACTATTCACAAAAAATAAATTCATCTTTGATTGGATCCAAGTTTTGATCTTCATTCTTAAATTTTGCTCCACAATTGATTATTACGGAGTATTATTGAACTTGGATAAACTAAATTACGAATACCTATTTTTTATCATTTATCTCACTGAATTCGTTATTCGTATTGTTTTTCATCATCCTTAGTCCTAAATGGTGATATAACAGAATATCTTTGGCCTGTAGTGCAAAGATGAATGATTACTTGATGAATATCTTTGGTCTGTAGTGCAAAGATGAATGATTACCTGATGAATATCTTTAGCCCGTAGTCCAAGGATGGACAGGTGTTGAGATGAACATGACCAACTGGTGATATAAATGAATATCTTTGGCCCGTAGTGCAAAGATGAATATCTAATTCAAGATGTATATTGATTGATGTTATAGGGATAAAATATTAATGATGGACTTTTAAATCATAAATGATAGTTGACTTCATTCTCTACTTAACTCTTCTAATGAATTATTATTTCTGCTGCGAATATTGATCTAAAACTTGTTGTCAATTATATTTTATCTGATTTATTGAAGGCTAACGATAATTTGTTTTTCATTATCTTAGTCATAATATTCTTTACTGGGCTAGTTGAGCTCACTTTTTTCATCTATTGTTTTCTTCAGGAAATGAGAATATCGCGAGGACTAGTCGGGAAACAGTGTGATGATCAGAGTTAGATTTGTAGAAGTCCTCACTATTCTATAAAATAGTGAGACAATTATTATAATGAATAAGGAATGATTTTGAATGTTTATATTTCGTATTATATACGATTTGTATTGAAACTCACAGTTTGAATGGTCGTATTTTGAACGACCGTTTGTTATAATAGATTGTATTTGAATTCTGTACCATGTATTTGGCGACTCAGAATGGGTTGAGTATTGAACCTATTTTGGGGGCGCCACAGTTGGTATCAGAGCTTAGGGATATGATCTCTGGCGGAGATCTGGGAATAGAACTAGGAGGGGAGAGATGAGTAAAACCTTCGCTAGTGTGTCCTACCTAAGCTTATTTAGTATTTAATTGGTCGGTTGGAACATAGGGTTAATATGTGATATGTTAATTTAATTTATTAACCCTTGTTTTGTGGCAGTATTTGAGAATGGCATCTGAAAATCTAAACAATGGAGTGAATGAGACCGTTGAGACACCTTTTATCACCAACCAAGAGAACGTGCAATAGGAAGGCAACAATTCTCCTGTAAACAACCCCACCGATCAAACAATGAACGATGGGATGTTTAGAAGCTTTTTGCAGTTCATGCAAAACCAGACGAGGGGGCTCGTGTTCATAATACAGGAGGAAATAACTCGCGGCTTGTCACTACCAAGCAGTTCAAAGAGTTGGGACCACCAGAGTTTCAAGGAAAGTCAGATCCAATCAAGGCAGAAAATTGGATTAATAAAATTACCAAGATATTTGATGTCTTGGGATGCACAGAGGAACAGAAAGTTTCATTCGCTACGTTTATGTTCCGTGGAGAGGCAGATTACTGGTGGGAATCTGTGAAGCATACCTAGCCTGCCGCACTCAAGATGTCTTGGGAGGCATTCCAAAAACTGTTCAATGACAAATACTTTCCAGAAAGTATTCGCCACATGAAAGAGGTAGAGTTTATCAGACTAGAACAGAACAACATAACGGTGTCCCAGTACGAGGCTAAGTTCGCGGAGTTATCCCGGTTTGCACCTCATTTGGTGGAGAATGAGGAACGTATGACGCGGATGTTTCTGAGAGGTTTAAAACCAAAAATTTGTCAATATCTCATTTCTCACAATTTTTTTCTATATTCGGATGTAGTGAACAGGGCCCAGTTTTTAGAACGAGATAATGGTTATGTTCATCTAAGGGACAACAACCAAGGTCGTACCGGTGGTAGCAGTCATCGAAACAATGACAACCAGCAGGGAGGAAAGTATCATGCCAGAAGCGGTAACCACTCCGGTGGTAATCGTGGCCATGATAATAGAAGAAGTGAGTCGGGGGAAGATTTCAAGAAGAGAAGGTACAACAACGAGAACATGAAAACATCGACAGCAGCACCGACATCAACTGTTTCTAAGGCAGGAGAACGACCGCCGGTCGTATGATATAAATGCGGGCAAGAGGGACACATCAGT
Organism: Panax stipuleanatus; assembly: GCA_020205555.1. Classification (NCBI taxonomy): domain Eukaryota; kingdom Viridiplantae; phylum Streptophyta; class Magnoliopsida; order Apiales; family Araliaceae; genus Panax; species Panax stipuleanatus. The sequence goes on from CM035116.1 coordinate 106,720,451, forward strand.
CCCAACTGCACACAACAATCAAAGGTGTGTTATAACTGTGGAAAGGAAGGGCACAAAGCTCGAGTGTGTCCTATAGCGAAACCCAGTGCAGCAGGGATGGTGACTCCAAAGGCTGTCCCTGACAAGTCAAAGTCAGTGGTTCTTGGAAGAGCTTTTGTCGTAACTGCCCAACAAGCGAGGAACCCGAATGAGGTTATTACGGGTAAGCTAATCTTAAACTCTTGCGAAGTCTACCTTATTAGATACTGGTGCTACCCATTCCTTTATTTCACCTGCTTGTGCTCAACGTTTGAACTTTACTTCTGAGAAATTAGACTTTGACTTATCTGTTGAAACTCCATTAAGAAAAATCTTCGTTACATCTATAGTTTACAAATCTTGCTTGATTCAAATTGGTACCCTCACCCTACCTGTTAATCTTATATCTTTGAAAATACTTGCATTTGACGTGATTTTAGGAATTGACTCGTTAACCACTTCTCATGCAAAATTTAACTGTTTTCGTAAGGTTGTTAGTTTTCATATTCCTAACCAACCTGTTGTGTGAATCCAAACAACCAAACCACTAAAATCAATCAATGTCATTTCAAGTCATAAAGCTATTCGTTTATTGAAAAATGGATGTCAAGCTTTCTTAGCCCATGTCACTGATCTAACCCATAATATGTTAGGTTTGAATGATATTTCTGTTGTTAATGAGTTTCCTGATGTATTTCCGGAAAAACTTCTCGGTCTACCCCCAGAACGTGAAGTTGAATTCTTTATTGATCTTGAACCCGGTACAAAACCCATCTCTAAAACCCCATATCGAATGGCTCCTATTGAACTTCAGGAGTTAAAGGTCCAACTACAGGAGTTGTTGGACATCAATTTTATTCGTCCTAATACATCTCCTTGGGGTGCTCCTGTTTTATTCGTAAAGAAGAAAGACGGGAGTATGCGACTTTGTATTGACTATCGGGAGTTGAACCATGTCGCCATCAAGAATAGGTATCCATTACCGCGTATTGATGACCTGTTCGACCAGTTGCAAGGTGCATAATTCTTCTCAAAGATAGATCTTTGTTCTGGATATCATCAGTTAAAGATTAAAACTGAGGATATTCCAAAGACTGCTTTCAAAACTCGATACGGGCATTATGAATTCTTAGTCATGTCTTTTGGATTGACTACTATTCCTGCTGCTTTTATGGATATGATGAACGTGAATTCAAAAAATATTTGGATCAGTTCGTGATTGTCTTTATTGATGACATCTTCATCTATTCCAAAAGCCGTGAAGATCATGAGCACCATTTGAAGCTGGTACTTCACAGGCTTCTTGATAACAAGCTTTATGCCAAATTGAAGAAATGCGAGTTCTGGCTTGAGGAAGTAGCATTCCTTGGGCACGTAGTATCAAAACATAGAGTATCTGTTGACCCTACAAAGATTGAAGCAATACAAAGTTAGGAGCAACCTAAGTCGGTGACCGAAGGACGTAGCTTTCTGGGTTTAGCTGGTTATTATCGGAGATTCGTGGAAGGATTTTTCCGAATCGCTACTCCATTAACTCAGCTGACTCAAAAATATACAAAATTTGTATAGAACGAGGAATGCGAGAAGAGCTTCCAAGAGCTCAAGAGAAGACTTATTTCGGCTCTTGGTATGACGATACCATCTGGTTCAGATGGATTTGTCATTTACAGCGATGCTTTGAGCAAAGGGTTAGGATGTATTCTCATGCAACATGGGAAAGTCATAGCTTATGCCTCGCGATAACTCAAGGAATATGAGAGGAATTTTCCTACTCATGATCTAGAGTTGGCAGCTGTTGTTTTAGCGTTGAAGATTTGGAGACACTACCTGTATGGGGAGAAAGTGGAGATCTATACTGTAACGACCAGGAATTTTAAGCTTCTTATTAATTTTATCTGTGATTTAAAATTTTTGAGAGTTAATTTTTCAAACTTATTTAAACCTTATGTGGTTATGTGCTTATGTGAATTTAACCTATGCAAATAAATGCTAGGATTTTTATTAAAGGGAATCACTAATGGTTATTTAAATTAGTAGATTAACCCTGAGACTTTTATATCAGAATATTGATAAAAGTGTTAGTAATTATATATTCAAATTTCTTGAGTATAGTGTAGAGAGTTAATCGTGATTAATTAATTATTTGAGAGTAATTAATTGATAACGTATGAAATTATTATTGTTGTTGATTAATAATTATTATGGATAAATAATAATGAGTAATTAATTGGGAGTATGTTGATTAATTATTTTGAATAACTAATAATTAATGAGTAAGAGATTAATAAATATATTTACGTCATTTATTATTTTTTTATACAAGCATGTGTTATATTAAACCTTTAATATATGATAGTTAACTATATATTATATATAATACAAGGTGACCTTTAATAAGGCTATTATATATAGACTATATAGTAACCGTAATTGTATTATGTGAGATTGATAAGTGTAATGTGTACTTAGAGCATGTGACATGATGTGGGTAGGAAAACTTTTATGAATACCCTATCACCTTACCTTATATCAATAAACATTATTAATTGATAATACTTTCAATAAGTTATTATAATTATAATAACAATTATTATTATAATAATACCCACTTGCTTTATATTCGGTGTTAAAATAATGTACATGGATTATATGTATGTGCACTACTTGATACCTTGTAATTAGGAATTATATTGTATGCCCTTTAAATTATTGTGACCTGTGTTATATGAAATAAATTGTGTATACAAATTTAATAACCAAGTGTTAGCATACACTATACACCCACTTGCTAGATTGCTGGAATTACTTTGTCCCATAATATGAGCCCAATTTCTCTCTTCACGTGAAAGCAAGAAGCTAGCCTACTCTATCTCTTCTCAATTTCCTCACAGCTATAGCAATGATCATGGGGGAGTGGAGATTATGATGAGTTATACTAACTCCTCACCCACTATTTGATAACCATTAGCTAATTGCATCTCCCATTAGTTTGATTTGAGGAACAATGTCTAGAACCGGATATTGAAATTTCCTATAAATTAACTCTCTTCCTTCTCTATTACAATTGCTGAGATTTCCATACAAGTATAGAATTAGTAGAGTTGCTAGTGAGAGTCTGTGAATTGAGAGAGTGAGAGATAGCAGCAAGTCCCTAATAACAGAGGTATAACTCCATCTTTTCAATTCCTGTAAATTTCTATTCTTGTTCTTCATTAGCACAGTTCTTGATTTTTGCAAGTTAGATGTTAATTGAGCTATGAAGTATGCTTGTAAGTTAGTAAGCATGTTAGTTATATACTGTGACTGGTTTGGAATGAATGCGTAAGAGTTTCTGAGTTGGGATTTTCAGGAATTGCCGAAGCAGTTCAGTCTGGGTTGGAGCAGGAGCTGGCGCAGCTGCGTCGGGTTTATGCCTGGTTGCAGCGCAGCTGCGCAGGCTCTGCAATTCAGATTTTTATTTTCTGCATCAGTGCTGTTGTGTGATAGTTTTCTTGCATTGATTTAAACAAACATGTTAACATGGGTAATACGTATATATGGGTACATAAACCTAACATAAACATGTTCAAGCTAAGATGGTATACATTTCGACGAAACAACTCATGGTTTTCGAAATGAATGTTGAGTTTTAAAAGGGGACTTTGGTATAGAAATGTCACAGATATATTCTGACTTTTGACACGTGTTAGTATGACCTAGGAAGGCATGAAATGCATGTTAATTAATGTATATATATTTTATGTTGTAAAGAGAACGTACGAACCTAACTAGTACACATTCCTAACAAAAATAAAAGTTTTGAAAACAAACTTTGACATGACGACATTCTGATTTTTCAGACATGATATTATAATGTAGAGATGCATGAGAGATGTATTACATTGTGTATATAGGTATCATAACATAACTTGAACAAGTGGACCTTAATATTGAACGTTACTAACATCAACATAAGCTTTGAATATGAACTTTGGCGTATACGTAGTATGTATGAATTTTGATTTCATGATCATGATTATGTGTTCTATATAAACATGAGAACTAAGACTAATGTGATAGAACATACTAGTATACTTGACCGTAAGTTAAGACGTTTTCAAAAGTGAAAATTAAGAACTTTGAAAAGAGAACTTAACCAAGACTTGTGTCTTTTAGATTGTGACCACTTAAATACATGTATGTAACTTATTGTATGCATTCTAATACATGTGAGTAACGGTTACGAGATACTTTACATGTACCGTGTTGTCTTTTTGAGTTAGTGTACTTTGCAAATGGAAACTTAGAATGTGGAAGCTAATTAGCATTGATTACCATGTGAATTGTATTATGATCATGCAAGCATGTTTACTAGGATGTCATTATGCCTATAGACATATTAACATGAACCGCACTTGATTAAACACAGATTTCAACTATGTATGTACTCATAGAAAGTGGATTCCTAAGGCATGAGTTATGACGATTAAAGTATACACTTGTAGTATACGCACAAGCATAACTACTTAAGTATGGTTTGACCTTGTTATGAGATAACATGACTTTAGTAACCAAATCTTGAAGCATGAACTTATATTATTTAAAGTATGTGAATGCCCGACATAAAAACATGTGGTCTTGAGGTAGACATAGAATGAACATGTTAGCTTTCGAACTTGAGTTAGATAAAAACTTGATAAGTATATGTATTGGTTTAATGGCAATAGTTGCATGCTAGGGTTACGCCGGGACACTTTCAGACCCGAACAATTTGCTTAAGTCGGATTTTAACAGTTAACATATTATGATGCTATAAATGGTATATTTGATATTGAACGTGATCTTATGTGATAGAATTATATAATGACTAAATTCTAGTATGTGTTTTAGTTTATACTAATTGGAAAGACGGACTTGTTAATGCTAGGTCGTTCCAACGCAGTTTTAATTAAAGCTAGAATTAATTGTAGCTGAGCAAACAGGCAAGTTCCCGAACTTCACTCTTTGATTGTGCAAGTTCTTTTGAACCAGTTATTGTATTATTTGCAAGTTCCCTATCTTCCTCAAGTTATATTTGAGCAAGTTTCCTAGATCCTTGCATTACTTTATTCAACAGATATTGTAAGCAAGTTTTCTAACTTCATTTAATTGTGATATTGAATGCAAGTGCCCTAGACCCTTGTATTACTTTATTCAACGGATATTGTAAGCTAGTATCCGAACCCTACTTTTATTGTGCAAATATTTTAAATCCTTGCACTACTTTATTCAATTACTCGAGTAAGCGAGATTCTAAACTTCACCTTATTTGTGCAAGTTCCTATCCTTCTCATGTTGTTTTGAGCAGGTTATTATTGTATTGTGAAAGTTCTCCGAACTACACATTTTGAGTATTGTGAAAGTTCTCCGAACTTCACATTTTGAGTATTGTGAAAGTTCCCCGAACTTCACACTTTGGTTATTGTGAAAGTTCCCCGAACTTCACACTTTGGTTATTTTGCAAATTCCCGAACTTCATTTCTTTATTATGAAAGTTCTCTAAACTTATACAAACTCGTATATTGTGCAAGTATCTTATCTTTGTGTTTACTTTACTCAAAGAGCGTTGTCAGCAAATGTCCTAACCTATGCATTTACTTTATGCAAGGGATCTATTATGGTGAAATTCCCCGAATTTCACTCTTTGATGTTGTAAGTGTCTAAGCCTATGCATTTATTTTATGCAAGGAAATCTAGTATTGTGCAAGTTCCCCGAACTTACACAAATTCCTATATTGTGGAAATTCTAAACTTCACTTTGTGCAAGTTCTCTATCCTTCTCATATTATATTGAGTAGGTTATTGTTGAATCGAAAGTTGTTTACTTAATTGCTTGAACTTTATTTTCAAGCATGTTATTTAGTGGTTTAATTACTTATCAATTATTCCACATCGATATTATTGATGTCCGCACCTAGTGCATTTGAGCTCGTACAGTCTTGGACTTGTACATTATTCAAGGTTCTAAATTTCTTGAACCATGCCAGTAAGAGTCTGAACCTTTGCTCGGTCAGACTAGTGTATAAAATTTTCTTTGAAGCTATCCAAACCAATTGATGGTAAGGATTCTTAGACGGAACAGAACACCCCTCATATGTAGGAGTGTGCCCAGGTATCTAATATATATGATACGCGTAAGCAGATTTAAGTGTTATGCATATTCACGTTGTGCCCGAGGCTGATCTCCTTGAGGTACTAAGTTTCTGTAGCCAGAAGCCAGTAATTCTAAAAAGGGTCAATTAGCTATTGAACCCATTGGAAAGTTATAGTTCAGAGTCTACTCGACTATCAGTCATTCTAAAGACAATTATTATCTTTGCTTTTAATATTCATATTATTGAATCATTCTATTATCCGTACTGATTCGTTCAAATATTCATATTGTTGAATCGTTCAGATATTCATATTATTGAATCGTTCTAATATCTATATTGTTGAATCTTTAAGATATTCATTTTGTTGAAATCATTGTCAGATATTTTTTTTTCATTCATCATGATATATCCTTTATTGTTGTATTTAAACTTGCTGAGCAAACTTGTTGCTCATTCTTGCTATATCATGACTTATATTGCAGTTACGCCCGAGCCCTCAGGGAAGGACAGGGGTAAAGGAAAGATTTAGGATGGTTTGCAAGGAGCAGACTTTATCTTTGTGATTTGTTTAATTACTGTTAATGTAATATGAACCCTAATGTTTATTCTAGGGTATGTTTGTATTGATGTATTAAGGTTATCGAATCTTGGGACTAGTAACACCTTTTGAATGAACGACGTACGTTTATTATATTCCGCATTTTTAGTTATCGTATGTTGTTAGAGGTGGATGTTAGTATTGTATCGTGGCGACCGGACCAGGGTCAGAGGACCCGGATTCGGGGGTGTCACAGATACGGGTCATAAGAGCCTTAAATATTTCTTCACCCAGAAGGAACTCAACATGCGGCAACGACGTTGGCTTGAGATGTTGAAAGATTATGACCATACCATCCAATACCATCCTGGAAAAGCGAACGTGGTAGCTGACGTGTTGAGTAGAAGATCATATGCGGGAACGAATGCAATGCTATCAAGGCCTATTTTGTGTGATTTACAAAGGATGGAGATTGAGTTCAAGACTCCGGGGACCCATGCGATGATGTCAAGTATACGCGTGGAGCCAGCTTTGATTGATAAAGTTAAAGCTGCTCAAGCTACAGACCCAGAGCTGATGAATATGAGGAAGAAGGTGCAAGAAGGTGCTATTCCAGAAGCAAAGATTGATGAAGAAGGAATACTTTGAGTCAACTCCAGACTTTGTGTTCCTAATGATTCTGACTTGAAGTATATAATCATGATGGAGGCACACAACACACCGTTTGCAATCCATGCTGGGAGTACCAAAATGTATCGTGATCTTCGACATACATTTTGGTGGAGCAATATGAAGAGAGAGATCGTGGAGTTCATCTCGAGGTGTTTAACGTGTCAACATGTCAAAGCGGAGCATCAAGTGCCAAAGGGTCCATTGCAACCACTTGAGATTCCAAAGTGGAAGTGGGAACACATTACCATGGATTTCGTTACGGGTCTTCCCAAGGTTTCTCAAGGCATAGATGCGATTTGGGTTATTGTCGATAGATTAACCAAGTCTGCTCATTTCTTGCCTATACGAGAGACTTATTCACTTGAACGTCTTACTCGTATGTACGTAAACTAGATTGTGAGATTGCATGGCATGCCAGTATCCATAGTTTTGGATCGTGACCCCAGATTTACTTCACAATTTTGGATCAGTTTGCAGAAAGCTATGGGAACCGATTTACGATTCAGTTTGGCATATCATCCTCAAACGGACAGACAATCAGAAAGGACTATTCAAACTCTTGAAGATCTATTGAGACTCTGTGTTCTAGACTTCAAAGGAAGTTGGGATAAGTACTTACCATTGGTGGAATTCTCCTACAACAACAGTTATCAGGAAAGTATAGGCATGGCTCCATTCGAGGCGTTGTATGGATGAAAGTGTCGTTCTCCAGTATGCTGGGACGAGGTGGGTGAAGCAACATTGTTAGAACCGGAGTTAGTAAATATGACTACGAAAAAGATTCAAATGATTCGGCAACGTATACAAACGGCACAAGATCGACAAAAGAGTTATGTAGATCTTCATCAAAAGGACGTGGAATTTAATGTCGGAGATAATGTATTGTTACATGTTCCTCCATGAAAAGGAGTTACGAGATTCGACAAGAGAGTAAAGCTCAATCGACGATTTATTGGTCCATTTGAGATATTTGACCGAGTAGGAAAGGTGGCCTATAGACTCGCCTTACCTCCAAGCATGTCTTGTGTTCATAACATTTTTCACATATCCATGCTTCGTAAATATGTGAAAGACCCAAACCACATTATTGAGTTAGAACCAGACGAGATAGCCGAAGATTTAATGTACGAGGAGGTACCTGTGAAGATCTTGGATAAAAAGGAACATGTCCTACGCTCAAAAATTATACCTCAAGTTAAAGTTTTGTGGAGGAACCATGATATCGAGAAAATGACCTGGGAATTAGAATCGGAAATGAAAGCGAAGTATCCTCACCTTTTCGACATACCAGGTACGTACGTCAATTTTGAGGATAAAATTTCATAAGGAGGGAAGGTTGTAAGACCCCAACTTTTATGAATAAGGATTTAATTTTCTTTATATATTATTTTGAAATAGTAAGGTGTTGATTTGATAAATGTGATAAGTTATGGGTGAAATGTGCAAATATTTCAAAATAAGCAAGTGGTTATAAAATATTCATTGTTGTCGGGAAATATTCGTTTGGTCGTGGAATATTCTTATTGTCGGGAAATATTCGTATGACGGCGCAGCCATTTGTGGGCCCCACAACGGAATAACTGTCGGATATAGAAAGCGACAGAAATAACCTTTTTATAAAATAACGACGTAGTTGTTACCGTTAGTACTGTTGAAATACCCGGTAGTTAAAATACAGTAATACGCGGTGTTGCTCAATAGCACACGGTATTGCACAATATTTCGAATTATTGATTCTTACGTAGGAAGGCACTTACTCAATAATTGTTATAGTAATCACTGTTTAATATTTTATAATTGCTACATTGATATTTCATATTATTAATTCAATAATTGTCATTGCACAGTATTTTAAATTATCAAATCAATAATTCATATTATTTGAATAATATTATTAGATAGTATTATTAGCAATGCCTAAGGAAGTTCTGTCTATGAAAGAGGTTGATTAATTACGCGCCAGTAAGAAGAAATCGTTATCGGAAGGCCCTCTCTTTACTGAAAACGATCTGGTTGTCATTATTGTGGTTCTGTAATATTATTTGTGGATAATAATTATTGATAATATGATAAGTAAATATTTATTCAATGTGGATTTAAACGGAGGAAGTTTTTAGCAAAAGTGACAGTGATTGAGAATGGACATTTTATCTGTTCTAATAAAATAATTCATTCAAATATATTATTATAATATTACATTATAAGTGTGTAATGTGATAATATAATAATATAATAATGATGATATTTTTTACAACAAATTCACGATATATTAATAAAATGAGGTGGAAGAGAGAAAATAAAATTTGAAATTATTTTAATAATTATAAATATTTTAATATGTATATATATATATATATATATATATATATAAACATATGGTGGAATTCATTATTTCAAAAATGGAGGCTTTGAAGTTTTGAGTGTGCTGAAGATTTTCAAGAGTGATGAGTGTGGAAAAATCATCCGTATGTAAGTTTGGGTCATTTTTTTCGTTCGGAATTTGGAAAACCTTCATTCTATAAAGTTGGAGAGAATTAAATTTTCTATTGAAAGGATATAGAATTCATATTTTTCTGATAAAAGGGCTATTTATTATGAATTATTGAAGTTTCAGAAATAAATATTTGAATATATATATATATATATATATATATATATAAAATGTGGTTTGAATTTTTTTTTTCAAAAATGGTGGGTGAAGTTGGTGAGGTGCAAGAATTATCAAAAGTTTGGGCTTGAAAATCATACGTAGGATTTTTTTTTTCCAATCTTAGTGTGCAACACAATTCCTATAAATAGGGTGCTTAGTTAGAAATAAAAATCACACCAGAATCAAAAAAATTTATCTCTATAATATCGAGCGTATTTCTTGTGAGTATTTAGATAATTTGAGTTTTGATAGCAGTGGAAGTTTTCGTCCATATAATATCCGATATTTCAGTCAAAACTACTCTCCTGTTAAGGTAAAGGATATTATTTTTCTCGTAAATGATGTTATTTTCTTTCAATATTCATAATGAAAATTATTTTTTTTTATATTTCATATTATGGAAGTAATAATACTTCATTTCATATTCCTAAATTTGAACTTACTACGGTAAGTATTGCTTCTATAATTCCTGAAATGATCAGAAATTTCTTGAGTTTTGCGCTTCATCTAGTATCATTTCACCGGAATAATTTTCTAAACTTTTTATGAAACTTTTAAACTTTTCATAACGAGTTACTATTCATGAGTTACTATTCACGATAATTTTTTTTTCATCTTTGATTGGATCTAAGTTTTGATCTTCATTCTTGAATTTTGCTCCATAATTGATTATTACGGAGTATTATTGAACTTGGATAAACTAAATTACGAATCCCTAATCTTTGTTATTTATCTCACTAGATTCGTTATTCGTATTGTTTTTCATCATCCTCAGTCCTAAATGGTGATATAACTGAATATCTTTGGCTTGTAGTGCAAAGATGAATGATTACTTGATGAATATCTTTGGCCTGTAGTGCAAAGATGAATGATTACCTGATGAATATCTTTGACCCGTAGTGCAAGGATGGACAGGTGTTGAGATGAACATGACCAACTGGTGATACAAATGAATATCTTTGGCCCGTAGTGCAAAGATGAATATCTAATTCAAGATGTATATTGATTGATGTTACAGGGATAAAATATTGATGATGCACTTTTAAATCATAAAAGATAGTAGACTTCATTCTCTACTTAACTCTTCTAATGAATTGTTATTTCTGATGCGAATATTGATATAAAACTTGTTGTCCATTATATTTTATCTGATTTATTGAAGGCTAACGATAATTTGTTTTTCATTAGCTTAGTCATAATATTCTTTACTGGGCTAGTTGAGCTCATCCTTTTCATCTATTGTTCTATTCAGGAAATGAGAATATCGCGGGGACTAGTCGGGGAACAGTGTGATGATCAGAGTTAGATCTATAGAAGTCCTCACTATTCTATAAAATAGTGAGACAATTATTGTAATGAATAAGGAATGAATTTGAATGTTTATATTTCGTATTATATACGATTTGTATTGAAACTCACAGTTTGAATGGTTATTATTTGAACGACCGTTTGTTATAATAGATTGTATTTGAATTCTGTACCATGTATTTGGCAACTCAGAATGGGTGAGTATTAAACCTATTTTGGGGGCGCCATATCCTATATTCGATCGATCGGATTTTTCAGGCCTCATGGATATTGCTTTACCCGCGAGGTAGCCACATCTTACTCCTTTCGTCCTGCGTAGTGTACTGATGCCGAGACGTGGTTAGCATTTTTGTCAGATATTGAGCATCCATTCTTGATTTTGCCATGCTCAAGGTTAGCCTCCCCATATAGCTTCATTACTCATGTGCCTGACATGGATTACTTGCCTCTAGCGGGTTTGAGGGGAGTGACTACTTATCATCCCCTGGCTGTTATGAGCCAGTTTGATCAGTTCTAGAGCTTGCACCGATTCGAGGGGTCTGCTGATCAGAGGATGTCGGCATCGTCTATGTCATCGGCCGATTTGATCAGAGTATATGAGTGTTGGACTCATAGAGAGAGGGATGAGTTCTCCAGTAGCCACCTAGACCGTTCTCTAGAGTACTTGGCATGGTTAGAGGCAGATTTGGCAGTAGCTGCACTTGTTCATTTATCTCTGATTTTGGATTCTGATGAGGATGAGCCTATGGAGGATCCTCAGTCTCCTACTGAGGATGATTTATTTGTGGGCTTGACAGCTGCTTTGGTTAGTGACCCACCAACTATTCCTACAGGCACAGATCCAGCTTTAGCAGATTCGCTATTCAAGATGACCTTTGAGCAGGATCAGCTAAAGCGCAGATGTTGACCGCCTTATCTGGCAGAGATATAGCTTTGGCTGATAGGGACGCACTTCGAGTCGCTCAGGATGCTGGCTTAATAGAGAGAAAGGAGCTCTGATCTGCCAAAGATGCAACTGTTGTGGAGAGGGATTAGATCCGCTCAGCCAGAGATGCAACTTTTGATGAGATAGAGGAGATTTTGTTTGCTAGGGACGCAGCTTTTGCGGAGAGGGATGAGGCTATAGCTTCCCGTGATTTCCACATTGCTGACAGTACTGCCCTTCGATCTTATACTCGCGGCTTAGTTACCGAGATGAGCACATATATTGATGACCACAGTGCCACACTGCAGATGACGATGGAGGTGTTGAGCCGTATGGAGGATGAGGGTATTGCACTTGCAGCTCCTCCTCCATCTTTCGAGAGAGATGCCATGGTGGCATTTCTGGCCCGCTTATTCTTGGGTCCATAGACTAGCTTTATCTTTCTTGTACAGACTAGATCAGCCATTTTTGTCATGTACAGGATACTATGTATATATCATACAGTTTTATATTAGAGAAATATATTTTTTTATTCACTTCCCTGTTTGGAGATGTATTGTCATTGCTGAGTGATTACCACTTCTTTCATGACTTGCTGTTGTTGATGTATCCTCTCCTTGATGGACTGACAGTTGAGATGTCAGGGAGTATCTTAGATCGCCATGTTGATCAGGTAAACTGGATAGGATTTAGGTTTTATATGGTTTCGGTATCTTGGAACTGGTTTCTTATTGGTTTTTATTTTTTCTTGAAGGTCAAACCGCGCCATAAATGGCTGCCTACGTACTCCCGGGTTGAGGGAGATCAGGTCATTCGTAGTTCTGGTTTTGTATGAGAGAGGCTTGAAAGGTATTTATCTTGGGTTTAGGAATTTGGTTTGATAAGTTTTTGAGTTTTTATTTGGTTTGACCGCACCAGAAATGGCTGCCTACGTACTCCCGGGTTAAGGGAGATCAGGTCATTCTTAGTTCCGGCTTTCTAGTGGAAAAATCAAACCTGATTTGATTTGTAGGACCCGGATGTGGGTATGCTTGTGCTTCAGACATAGCCCCTTTTTATGGTGTCTAAGTTAATGAGTTTGGGAAATTTGTTCCCTTCCATTTCTTGTAATCTGATAGCTCCTCCTGTCAACACCTTTTTGACAATGAAAGGGCCTTCCCAATTCGGGGTGAACTTTCCTTTGGCTTCATCTTGTTTGGCCAAGATTTTCTTTAGCACCAAGTCATTTTCTTTGAATTATCGTATTTGGACCTTCTTGTTGTAGGATCGAGCAATCCTTTGCTGATATAACTATCCGTGGAAAATGGCTATAGCCCTCTTTTCATCTATCAGGGGCAGTTGGTTGTATCGGTCTTGTTACCAATGATCCTCGTCTAACTAAGCATCGATCAATACTCGCAAGGATTCCATCTCTACCTCTATGGGGAGGACTGCTTCCATGCCATAGACCAATGAATAGGGGTAGACCCAGTAGAGGTGCGCATTGACGTCCTGTATGCTAATAGGGTTAGGGGTAGCAGGTCAGGCCATTCTTTGTGATTGGCATACATTTTTTGCATGATCTTTTTGATGTTCTTGTTGGCCGCTTCGACAGCACCATTCATCTTGTGCCGATAGATGACAGAGTTGAGATGCTTGATATGGAACTTGCTGCACAGTTCTCTCATCATTTGATTGTTCAGGTTCTTGGCGTTGTCCGATATGATCACCTCCGGTTGTCCATATCGACATACCATATTTTTTCTGATGAAACTAATGATGACCTCTTTGGTGACTTTGGGAAAAGAGGATGCTTCAACCCATTTGGTGAAGTAATCGATCATTGTGAAGATGAATCGATGACCATTACTGGCTTTTGGTTCCACTGAACCGATCACATCCATTCCCCACATGGAGAAAGGCCATGGCGAACTCATGTTGTGTAGCTCATTCGGAGGAGCATGTAACGCATTTCCATGTACTTGGCATTGAAAACATCTCTTGACGTGATCATCGCAGTCATCTTTGAGCGAGATTCAGTAATGTCCTGTTCTAAATATCTTTTTGGCAAGCAGATGACCGCTTATGTGTGGACCACAGACACCACCGTGGATTTCATCCATCAGTCTCTAGGCATGTTCTTTATCAAGGCATTTTAAAAGGCCTATTCCAGCTTCTCTTTTGTAGAGGGCATCACCGCTTAGATAGAACTTTATAGCCATCTTATGAATCCGCTTTCGCACGGATTGGCTTGCTCCAGCAGGTGTAGATCCATCTCGTAGATATTCCTTGATGTCTTGATACCAAGGTTGCTTGACAAGAGGTATTTCATCTGATACTTCTCTAATATAATTCCCGTATGTTGGGGCTTTCTGAACTATGAATTTGATGTTGGGAAACCCACTCCTATCGGATATGCGGATTAATGAAGCCAACGTTGCCAATGCATCAGCGAAATTATTCCTACTCCGAGGAATATAGTTGAAGGTTGCGTCTTCAAACTCCAAGTATATTTTGATGAGCTGCCGATGGTAGGGCAGTAAATGCAGTTCTTTGGTGTGATATGCCCAGTGGATTGTCTAATGACCAACTCAGAGTCTCCAAAGTCCAGTAGGTGTTTGATACCCATGGATTGGGCTAGTTTCAACCCCATTATACAGCCTTCATACTCGGCCGGGTTGTTGGTGTTGCCAAATTAAAGTTTGGTAGCCACAAGATATTGTTCTCCTGTACCAGAGATAAGGACTTCCCCAGCTCCGGCACCTTCCATGTTTACTGCTCCGTCAAAATACATTTTCCATGGTTGGACTGTATTCTCTTGCTAGAATTGCTGAATTGTTATGATTCCATCATCTGGGAAATAGGTCTCCAAGGGCTCGAACCCTCCTGAAGGTGGTTCAGCTAATTGGTCTGCAATGTCTTGACCTTTGATGGATTTTTGAGTCACGTAGACAATGTCGAATTGTTGTAGGATCAACTGCCATTTGGACAGTCGACAGTTCAATATTAGCTTGTTGAATACGTATTTGAGTGGATCCATGCAGAATCTAAGGTAGGTCGTGTGCCCATAGAGGTAGTGATGTAACCTCATTGCGGCCCATGCTAATGCACATCATATTTTTTCGATCAGGGTGTATTTCTATTCCCCACTGCTGAATCTTTTGCCGATGTAGTAGATTGCTCTTTCTTTGCTACTATCATATTTCTGTCCTAGCATGCAGCCCATTGCATTGGCATTGACGGACAGGTACATGAACAAGGGAACTCCATCCCTCGGAGATACCAAAACTGGTTCTTCGATCAGCTGCTTCTTGATAGCAAGGAAGGCTTGTTGACAATCCTCATTCCATTTATGGGAGGAATTCTTCCTTAGTAGCTTGAATATGGGTTCACAGGTTGCTATAAGCTGGGAAATGAATCAGCTTATGAAGTTGATCCTCCCCAGAAACCCACGTATCTCTCTCTCTGTTCGAGGTACAGGCATCTCAGTGATGGCTTTGATTTTGGCAGGGTCTAGTTCGATGCCTCGATTACTCACCAAGAATCCTAGCAACTTGCCTGTATTGACGCCAAAAGCACATTTGGCGGGATTTAGCTTGAGGTTGTGCTTGCGTAACCTGTTGAACAGCTTCCTGAGATGGTCGATGTGATCATCCTCCCTCCGGGATTTGATGATGATGTCATCCACATAGACCTCTATTTCTTTGTGCATCATGTCATAAAATAGGGTCATCATGGCTTGCTAATATGTGGCTCCGGCATTGATGAGGCCGAAGGATAGTCATCTATAGCAAAAGGTTCCCCAAGGAGTGATGAAAGCTGTTTTCTCCAGGTCCTCTTCAGCAACCATGATTTGATGGTAACCAACAAAGCAATCTACGAAGGAATACATGTCGTACTGCGCAGTATTGTTGATCAGGATGTGGATGAAAGGTACTGGGAAGTTATCCTTAAGGCAGACCTTGTTCAAGTCCCGGTAATCCACACACACTCTTACCTTCCCTCCGGGCTTAGGCACGGGAACTATGATGGAAAGCCACTCTGGGTAGGTTGATACCATTATAATCCCGGCTTTGAATTGCTTAACAACGTCTTCTTTGACTTTCAAACTCCATTCATGTTTCAATCACCTGAGCTTTTGTTTGACTGGCTTGAACCTGTCTTTGATGGGCATTTGATGGATAACAATGTCAGTAGAGAGGCCAATCATGTCTTCATGTGACCATGCAAATACATCCTGGAACTGTGTTAGGAGTTCGATCAGGTCTGATTTTTTGTTTGATGTGAGGTCTAAACCTATCTGGATTTCTTTGATGTTTTCGGAGGTTCCTATGTTGATAGTAGTGGTTTGGTCGAGGTTTGGTTTTGGTTTGTCTTCGACCCATTCTTTGATCTCCTCGGGCACCTCATAGTCATCTTCCTCCTCTTGATCAATATCCATCAAGTCGAAGTTCAGTTCTACATCAAAGTCGTAGTCACTTTGACAGGTTGGCATCTCATTGGCAGAGATAAACATATCCAACGCTTGAGTCCTGAAAAAAAAAAGGCTTTCATCTTAGATATATACAGCTACTTAAATATACATAGCATTCTGCAACTCATGACAAAGTTGCTGCTATAGTTGTGCAATCAAAAGTCAGCAGTAAATGAAAGCATGATTAAAGGGCAGATGCACTCTCTCTGCCCCTTTACCCTTTTCGATCGAGGCAAGGGACACTGCTCTAGTTATCCAAGGTAAGATCTTCATGAACCGGGAGGATCAGGGATTTGTGATTATCTGCCTCATCTTGAATGATGACTGAGACATCTTTTACAATAGAGCCGGGGTTTTTCCTTGAACTGCCCCCCTTTTCCTTCTTGATGCGAGAAATTTAAATCTGATCCTCTTCTTCGCTTTCTGGGATCTCATCATTCATACCCTCGTAGTTTATGATGACCCGCATGTTAGTAAATGGGTTTCATCCTTCATATAGGATCTTTTCTTTTCCTTTTTCACTATCTACCTCGTGCTTGAGGGCTTTTCTTTTATTGACATGTATAATTGGAGGAAACAGTATTGCTGATACCATAGTAGGGATCTTCCTCATTGGTTTTACCCATCCGGCATTAGTAAGGTTTGGCAGTAATACGATTGAAGCATAAGCCTTGGGATGCTTATGTGGGTTCTGGTGGTTTGCCCCGGATGAAAATCCCAATCCTGCTCTCCCAATTTAACTAAGGATTTGTATCGGGCTCTTGATACCTTGCTGATTCTTTCCTAACACTTCTCCAGGTTGGAAACCCAGGGATATGATTTCCTAGCCCACTGTTATTACTTTGGTGGAGACCTTAGGCTTCAGGGCTGGTGCCCCGATAGGTAGATACTGGGTATTACTCACCTCCAGGGCTTGAAAACTTATAGGTTTAATCCTTGCGTCCAGGATGATCACTGACATGTCTCCCTGTATACCGACAGGGTATTCTGGTTCAGCATTGACCGTGATGAGGTTGCCAGTGATAATATATTTGAGCTGTTGATGGCGGGTGGATGGCACTGCTCCTGCCATATGAATCCAGGGTCTGCCCAGTAACAGGTTATATCCAGTGGCGATATTGAGCACCTGAAAGGATATGTAGAAAGTGTGTGGGCCAATATCCAAGGGTAGTTCCATTTCTCCCATAGCTTGGCGTCACAATCCATCGAAAGCCAAGATGACCACATGACTGGTTTTGATCAGGTTCGGGTTAATTTTTATTCTTTCCAAAGTATCGTAGGGACATATGTTAAGGGATGATCCTCCGCCAATGAGTACCCCTCCGATTACATACCCGGAAGACATCACAGCTATATGCAGGGACTTATGATGGTCCGTTCCTTCTGCAGGGATATCATCACCACGTGACGAAATTTCTCGGCATCTACGGTATGTGGCAAATAGGCTTCTTCTAGTACTTTCACTAGAATGTTGCGATGATCCACTGAGGATAAGACCCAATCTAGGATAGACATTTGCTTGGGTGCATCATTTAGGTTTTGCACCACCTTGATTTCATTGTGTCCCATTTTATTGAGAAACTCTTCAATCTTCTCAACATTAACCTTTGCTTTGGCTTTGATAACTGGTTTAATCACCCGCTGAGGCAGGTATAATGGATTGTCCTTTGGCACAACGATAATGTTGCTTGAGGTGGACCCTTCATCGTTCCCATAGTTCCGTGGGACCTGCTTCAGACTAATAATTGGATACTGGGGTCTGAAGGGCAAGATTAAAGGCTCGGGTACGGCCACCTTTACATGATTTTGTATCTCTTGGACCCCTTTCCCTGGCAATACTAAGGGTTTGAGGGTCGACTCCTTATCGCAGGATATAACAGCCACTGTGTTCTGGTTCCATACAGTGGGGATCAGAGAGTGTCTTAATCTGGGAGGTCGTGAACTTAATTTCCCCTCATTAATTCACCGTTTTTAATCATGTCTTGAATCAAGTTGTGAAGTGCCCAACAATCCTCGGTATCATATCCGGGTGATTTGGAATGGTACTGACATATTTGGTTAGGTTTGAACTTTCTAACCCGAGGGTTCTGTGGGGGTAACAAATCTGCAACCATTCCCTCATTGATTAGCATCTGGAGGATTTCTTCCATTGACTGGTTTAAGTTGGTGAAGTTCCTTTGAAATAGGAATTTTCCACTAGTTTGGACGCTTTCTTCTTTGGTCACCCTGTTGGTCTAGAGTTCATTCTCATGAGGCTGATATTGATTCCTCAGGGAAATGATCTCTGGTGTGGGAGGACAATTGATGTCAGACTGGTTGGCCCGTTTGATCATTTTTCTAGTGATTTGATGCTGGTAGACGACCAGTTCTGCTAATTGTTCGATTTGTTCTTTAATAGACTTCATTTCTTGTTCTATCAGGAACCTCCTTTCGGAGACTTCCCAACTGTTTGGGGTGATGTTGTTGGATGGAGTTGATTCTCCCACATAACGGAGGTACTTAGATCCTTCTCCACTTGTGGTGCTGATTATATTGACATTCTCCTCTTTATGTTGTGGGAGAGGATTGTCCTGCACATGTGGTTGTTTAGGTTTTGTTACCACAATCTCTCCGTTGTCAATCAAGTCTTGAATTTTGTGCTTGAGAGACCAACAGTCTTGTGTGTCATGGCCTGGAGATCCAGAATGATAAGCACATTTCTTGCTTGGATCAAAATTTCGTCCACCGGTATTGGTGGGTGGAAGGAATTGGACAATCTTCTTCTGAGCAGTCTGAAGTTTGAATATGTTCTCAAGTGAATCCCCTAGAGGGGTGAAAGTTCTTCGACGCCTGACCTCCATATTTTTCTGGAATGGAGGGTTTGAAGGCTATGCTGGAGTTTGGAAAGGGGTATAGTTCCTCTTTTAAATGGGCATACTGTTTGCCTCGCCCCTTGGATTTTGTCATTGCAACACTAAGGACACTTCTTCATCTTTCTTTTTATGTACCCTCCAGGGATTACTCCGGTAATTTTCGAACTGGATATGTTCAGCAACAGCTTCAAGGGCATTTAGATCCTTGATCTTCTCAGATTTGAGCCCCATTTCTGCCATTTCACCGTGCTTGATCATTTTAGAGAATGGTTTTCCTATGCCTGCTAGGACCCTCTCATAATGTGACTTATTGGGCATATTCTCTAAATGATTTAGTGTTCTTTTTCTTAATTTTGGTTATTTGGTATCCATCTGGAGCCAGCTAAGATTGGAAGCTGTATTGACTGAGGAAGGTATGGGTTAACTCTTCTCAACTGTGAATCTTAGAGTTGTCCAGACGGGCATACCAGGCTCTGGCTTCTCTAGTCAAACTTTTTTGGAATAGTTGCATTCGAAGCTTCTCGTCCTCGGCATAGGATCCGAGTTCTCTGATGAACACTTTCATATGTGTATATGAATCTCCCAATCCATTATATTTCTAAAAATCAGGAGTTCAAAATTTTTCAGGATAACGAGCCCCGGGGAAAATACAGAGGTCGGAGTAATTAACACTGTCGAATGCCCCAGTCCCTTTTATAGAACGCAGAGTTTCCTCCATTTGTTGTACTTTCTTGAGAAGGTCACCAGCTTCCTGTTCTTTGTTGAGGGTGGTGATTACAGGGGTTTTGTTGGTTGTGTCCTGGATTTGTGGTCCAAGAATCTGAGTCTCTGCCTTTTCGGCCTCTTGACTACCACTACCACCAGGTGCTCCTGGTTCTGTATGAGTTTAGGTTTGATTCCCTTTAAAGGCCTTGCTTTGTTCTCTTAGAAAACCGGCTAGTTCAACTATCTGATTTCTCAGTCCTTCGAACTCTTCCCTAGATATAGGGGTGGATTCTATTTGAGCACTCGAAGCCATGTCCGTGGATGGACTTAGTGCTTTCTTAGACTTAGATCTAGTGACAGGACCAATTTTTCACCTACAACAAAGCGTAGGCGTGTCAATTTCCTGAGATAGGTAGGGACAAGATGCATGATGTGGTTTTTAATTTTATCCTTCAAAATAGAGGTCAGTTGTTTTGATGACAGGATGATAAGAAATAAATATTGAAAAATGGAAATTGAATTGAAAGAGGAAGGCATGAAGAAGCTTCCCATCATATTTGGTTAATCAGAGGCTGACCTATCTTAGGCTACTCTCGCGGCTTTTTTGGCATGAAGGTTCTCAGATCATCTCAATCTACTAGAGGGGAAATTAATTCGATCTTTCAACTGGAGTGAATCTGGGTGGAACATTTTCATGAGCCCCAGAAACTAAGCCGTCCTCAGAGACATTACTTATCACCGATGGGTTTTTCCTCATTGTGAGAGGAACACACAACATACATAAACATACATCGCCCTCATCATATGCATATGATGACAGTTGGTGCGAAGAACTAATATGGGTGCGAAGCACTAAAAAGCAGAAAAGCATTCATTCACATCCATTCAACGTAAAGACGCAGCATTCACGCATTCATTAAATGTAAAGACGCAGAATTCACGCATTTATAGTTTTGAAAGGGAAATTCTTTGAAAAGATTTGAAAGCGACCTAAGACCTCTACTATCCCCAGCAGAGTCGCCACCTGTCGAAGTTGGGTAAAAAAAATCCGTGGGTCGGGTCACAACCCGGATCTTTTATCTCTTCCTAAGTTATCTCTACCCTCACTCTTTTTATTGCGAAAAAGGTTTTGAATGGTTTTTTAGGAAAAAGGCCAACATGTATCATGTCGACGATTGAACGTTTTACAAAGTCGCCAGTTGGTAGATTTGAAATGGTTGTACCAACTCAACCGAGTTTTGTTTGAAAGAGGCCCAATTGCTGGACACTGTCGAAACTTGATCTTTGAAAACAAAGCTTTGAATTCAGGGGCTTGGTTAAGTGTGGGGAAGGTGTTAGGCACCCCACAACTCCCGTGTAAACACGGTACCGTAATCTTTTCAATATTTCTCTTAAAATTGAAATGCGTGTATGAATGCTGTTTTGAAAATTGGGCCTATGTTTGATTGATTGAAAGTAGTGTTTTGCTTCATTGAACCTATATATGAAGGGTTTGATTTGATTTTGCAAAAGTCTTTGGTTTGATTTGCAAAAGTATTTAATTTCATTTGCAAAAACTTGTCTTTTGATTGAATTGAAAATGATGTTTTGAAAGCTGGTTTATCAAACCCTTACGCTAACATAGGAATTGAAGCCTGCTGATACTTCCATTTTTTATCTTTATAGCCTTAAGGCTTGCATTTGAATGGTGATTTGTCGGGCTGCGAAGCATCCTCGACCACAAAAATACATACAAGTGTCGGTCTCCTCATGGGCATGAAAACCATCGAAGGGACGCTGACACGGCAAACCATATTTTGCACTATGTTGAGACCTTAAATTCGGATAACCGTTTTAAGGTCTTTGCATATACATTTTACAAAAAAACTGGCAGGGTACATTAGTAAAGTGTTGTTTGTCCATCGTGGGAATCAGATTCTGATCGATTTGATCATGAATCCCACGATTCCTAGGCTCACATGAAAGTAGCCAATAAACCTACACAGTTCAAATTTGTACAGAAACATATCTATATATATATATATATATATATCCCAATATTGCCAGAACCGAGGATTCATCAGTAAATCATGGTTCGCACCTGACCGAAGCGACTCATTCCCACTAGATAGCGATCTAAGGGACGCAAGATTGCTTTTGTGACTGAAAAATGCTGATTCCTATCGAATGAATATTTAAAAGATTAATTTAATGAAAAGAAAGTAAAGCCAAGATATATACATAGTTATATATACAAAAGCTATAAAGGGCGATGGTTTTTCACACCGATGCCCGGACTGGAATTGAATATATATATATATTGACAGAAAAGTAGTCAAACAAGATTGGGAAGAGAACCCAGTTGTGGTGAAAGCTGCTTATATATGCATATTTATATATAAAAGCAGTAAAAAGGCCAAAGAATAATCCAGGCCGAACTGAAATGTAAATGTACAGAAATGTAGTCAACCAGGGACTAGGAAGATAACCCAATAATGGTGAAGTGTGAAAAAATAGTATAAAGGCCACAGAATAATCCAGGCCGGACAGAAATATATAAATATATATATATATATATATATATATATATATATATATATTGACAGAAATGTAGTCAACCAAGACTGGGAAGAGAACCCAGTGGTGGTGAAGGCTGCTTATATATGCATAAATATATATAAAAGTAGTAAACTACCTCAGATTTGACATCTGGGCTTGACAGAATTGAAAAGTTAGTATATATATAATTAAATAAACACGGGAAAAAGCCAAACCCAGACTAGGAAGAGAACCCATTCTGATGAAGTTGCTAAAAACGAAGGTGCTAATGCACTGAATCTGTTAGAGCTGCCGGATCATAAATTCGAGTTGTAGAAATGCCAGAAATTGAGTTTATGTACAAAAATGTACCAAATTTTGACGAAAACGGCCACGAAACTAAGTTCCAGGCATATTTAGAAAACAAAATTTAATATGCAAGTGCAAAACAGTGCAAAGAAGTAGGAATCACTTTCTGATCGTAAAAATACATACAATGAACTGCTACACGGGCTTTTTTGCCAAATCGTAGGCTCTAAACGTTAGAATCTACCGGTTATTTTCTGCTATATGGTAATATGTGGATATATCTACCTGTTAGAGTGAAAACATTTAGGTTTAGAAGATGTGAAAAAGTCAGAAAATCAAACGGACAGAGAAATTCACTGTGTTTTTTTTTCAAATGAGAGGGGGTGCACCAGAGAGCCTCAGCTCTACCTGTTGCTATCGCAAGTAGAGGTGCGGCTCCCCTAGGTAGAGGTGCGGCTCCCCTGGTGGGGCCCACATGTCTAGTTGAGTTGTCTCAAAGTACATGCACTTCGAGCAACGCGAGGTCGAAGTCGAAACTTTCTAACTTTCGATTGGAGCGTCCGTTTGAGGCTTGCAATACCTTTTCAGAAAGCCCTCGCTGAGAGTGTCACAATGACATGGGATAAAACATTCTTCGGGTTCAAGAAGACGGGTTCATAACCAGGTCTTTGATTACCAGCAGTTTGTCCATTGAGCTATCTTGTGCTGTTTGCACTCGGGATCACAGTTATGGTTCGTTCGAACCTTGGTGGCATCAATTCGGCTTAAGTTTGACCGAATCGGATTGAGGTTGGTAAAATGACCATTTTTCCCATCCCGGGGTTGCCTTCAGTGTCGGCATGGCCTTTGGTTGACTTCCGAGAATTATTTCAAAGACTTGGATCCCATTCGAGTCTGTCTGTCCTCTGTGTAATATCTGAAGTTGACTTAGTCATTCTAGGTTGTCTTCTGGAGATGTTGTGGAGCTTCAGGTTCATTCTCAATGTTAACTTGACTTCCCAGGTTACTATCGGGGCTGACATGCACCTCCCGGGCAGAGACAGGGGCTGATCTGTACCTCCCGGGTTGAGACCGGGGCTGAGTTGACATCCCGAGACTAGTGTTTGAGGCTGTGGTTGTCCCGGTATTTGTGATTGGGGTTGATTTGAAAGGCTTAATATTGAGATTGGGGTTGATCTGACGGTCCAATTGGAGATTGAAGTTGATTTGGTGGCCCGATATTGAGATCGGGGTTGATCTGACGGTCCGATTGGAGATCAGAGTTGATTTGATAACCCGATATTGACATCGGGGTTTATTGGACGATCTGATTGGAGATTGGAGTTGATTTGATGGCCCGATATTGAGATCGGGGTTGATCTGACTGTCCGATTGGAGATCGGAGTTAATTTGACTGTCCGATTGGAGATCGAAGTTGATTTGATGGCCCAATATTGAGATCGGGGTTGATCTGACGATCCAATTAGAGATCGAACTTGATTTGACGGTCTGATTGGAAATCAGAGTTGATTTGAAGTCCTAATATTGAGATCGGGGTTGATTTGACTGTCCGATATTGGGATCGGGGTTGATTTGACTGTCCGATTGGAGATCGGAGTTGATTTGACGGTCCAATTGGAGATCGGAGTTGATCTGATGGCCTGATATTGAGATCCGGGTTGATTTGACAGTCTGATATTGGGATCAAGGTCTATTTGAAAAGACAGTTTTACCCTCCTACAGTGTTAGTATCGGGGCAGGAAATTATGAGTGTCTACAGTGCTCTAGCTCCATAGAAAGATGACATGCTTTCTCATATACCAACTGATAAGGTGACATCCCCAGAGGTGTCTTGTAAGCAGTTTTGTAGGCCCATACTGCATCATCAAGCTTGAGTGACCAATCTTTCCTAGTGGGGTTGACAATTTTCTCCAGAATCCTCTTGAGTTCACGATTGGAGACTTCGCCTTGGCCCTTAGTTTGAGGATGATAGGTCATGGCGACACGATGATTCACCCCATACTTAGCCAATAATGCTGTGAATTGTCTGTTGCAGAAGTGAGTGCCTTCCTCACTGATGATTGCTCTAGGTGTCCCAAATCTTGTGAATATGCTTTTCTGTAGAAACCTCAAGACCACCATTGCATCATTCGTTGGCAAAGCCGCCACTTCAACCCACCTAGAAACATAGTCCACCGCCAATAGAATATACAGATTCCCTCAAGACGAAACAAATGGTCCCATAAAGTCAATACCCCAAACATTAAATATTTCAACTTCTAATATCATGTTCAAGGGCATTTCATTCCTCTTGGTGATGTTTCCTACCCGCTAGCATCTATCACATTTCTGAACAAACTTGTAGGCATCCTTAAAGAGAGTCGGCTAGTAGAATCCCGATTGAAGAACCTTGGCTGTTATCCTCTCTCCCCCATAATGTCCCCCGTACACTGATGCATGACACCCATGTAGTATGCTCTCTGTCTCACTGTGTGGAATACACCGTCTAATCATTTTGTCTGCACATTGCTTGAACAGATATGGCTCGTCCCACATGTACCATTTGACATCGTGCAAAAATTTCTTCTTTTAGGGCCTTTGTTGGCTTGTTTCGGTGTTAAACAAAACAATCACACACACGCAAGTGCACGCGGTCCATAAGTAATATACGGTAAGTAGAGTATCGATCCCACGGAGAAAAATGAGTATTTCTATTCAAACATGCAACAATTTTGTAATTATTTTCGTCTACTTAAACCAATGATCAAGTTGTGATTTATCTAACAATAATGATTATCAAATATTAACTAATTAATGAGCAAATGATTCAGAAAATGAAGATATGGGATTCTAACTTCACTTAATGCCTTATTCAAAATTTACACCTCTTGTTAAGCCTAATTGATTACTTCAGATTGCAAGTCGAGAGCACAAAGGTAAAACATGGCTATCTCTCGATAAACCATGCTCATATCACATAAAATCCACAAAAGATAGAATACATGTGAACATCCAATATTAAATAAACCACTATATTTCTATGCGACTTAAAAATAATACAGATTTAAAAATAAGCTCTCTCAAATGACTACACGCGGTAATACGGTATATGTCTATCCGGATTACAAATTATGAAGTCTAACACATGTAAAAATCATGAACACACGTTAATATGGCCATATCTAAACTTATAATTCATTTTCCAATTTCATACAAGTTATTACGGTAGTTGGTGATCAAGCAACTAAGCAAGCAAACAAACCATATTAGGTAATCCATACATAATCAACTAGAGCTCAACATAGAAGCATACAAATCTGAACTTTAGCAAAAAGATCCATTAAAATCCCATAATGGAGATTAGTTAATAAATGAATATTGAACCATTATCAAAATTTGTTCATACATTGAGAATCAAATATAGAAGTAAAGAGAAGCTAAGAGATAAGAAATGCAAATCTGAAATCTCTACTTCAAATATGACCATCAATGTAGAGCCAAATCCTTCAAACAACCAATCAAAACCCTAATTTGTCCAAATGTAAGAAAATCTACTAAGAAGATAAGAGAGAAGCCAAAATATAGGAGAAGAGGCTATGAACTCTCTGTGTCACTCTAAAACCATAAAACAGTAATAAAAACGTTCAAAAGATGTGTCGTCAACTTCCAAATACACCCTTCTAAGGAAAAACACGCAATACAGGATTTAATGAAAAAGTCAACTCTGGTCAATGCTGGCCAGGCACGGTCGCGCTGCCCCATTGGAAAAATGGGGCGCGGGCACGCTGCTGCTGGCCGAGTCCTCCTCCTAGCCCGGGGACGCCGTGCCAAAGCCCTATAAGGGTGCGACCGCGCTGCTGGATTTTCTTGCAGATTTCTGCTAGTCTCTGCTGGTGTGCTGCTGCTGCTGGTTAATCTTCAAGCTTCATATTCTTTCTCCTTCACATGCCAACTCCTCTTCATACTACCATAAGCCCTTTGCTCGCTAACAAGCTAGTTCCATGCTCATTCTACCTACAATGCCATCGATAGAGTTTCTAAAATGCCTTGGCATATTTGTTCAATGACGCATGTGGGAAGTTTGTCTTCGTATCTGTTCCAGGCTTGATAGCCCACTTGGTGCCTGGCACGCAGAGCTCTCTGATAACTATATCTAAATTAGTCTCAAACCTTTCAGCCACAACACATTTCTCTTGGCCAGCAGGAAGATCGGGTAAATGGAACACTTCACGGATTGCTGGTAGAAGATAATTTACTTAGTTTCCCCTTACGAATGAGATGCCACTCTGTGTTTCCCTAGCATTTGCGTAGAACTCCTGCACTATAGCCGAAGGCACAGCCAAGGGTATTACCACAACTCCAATCCAACCCCTCTCCCAAATCATAGCTAACATCTGCCCATCATCCTTGGTTGGTTTGAGGCCCCTTTCCAAAACAAAGAACTTGGGCACCAAGACACGGTGATAATGCTTCTGAGCCGACAGATTGCTGAACCTAGATGTATCCAGAGCATCCCCACTGATTGACTCATTGTGTCTCTCGTCGGAAGAAGAGGACGATGGAGAAACTGAACGAATTCTTTTTGGTGATATGGTATCTGCAGAAACCTTTCCCTTATAATCTAACCCAATCAATAACCCCAAATTTTTGGCTCTGATATCCTTTCTATAAACCCTAACTCTGCTGCTGAAATTGGAGACGGATTGATTATATGGTGGTGGCTAGGGTTAGGTTTTATGGAGAATTATAGGTTGATATGAAGTGGAGAAGTTGTTTCTAAGGAAGTGGGTATAGTGGCTACGATTAGGGCTTGAGGAGGATGTGGAGAGAATGAATGTAGGAGTGGTTGAAGATGTTGGAGGAGTGGATTCGAGTATGAGTAGGCTAGGTTTTGAGTAGGTTTTTCAATAGGAGTCTAAGAGGCTTGTATTTTGTTTGTGCTGATATGAGAGTTCGGTCAAATAGATATAAGATATAAGGGTTGGGTCGAATTTTAAGAATTTTAAAAACAACAATTTTCGTGGTATTGGCGCGGGCGCGCTATGAAGAAGGCAGGGTCGGGCACGTGTGCTCTGAGCTTGAAAAAGCTACTGCATCAAAATGTTATGGCGCGGGCGTGCTAAGATTAGCTGTGAATATGGCGCTGCCGCGTTGCCCTAGTGCCAGCCCTGAAGCTTTTTTCAGCACATGAAACGAAGCAACAAACTAGCATGCGAATTATTTCCTGCATAAAAGGCATTCAAAAATGAGACATGATCTTATTCCATTACTCAAAAGTGAACTATGTATGCTAACTATATCTATTATCAAAAATGCGGTATTTAATAATTTACTCTACTATATACAAAATGTACTCGAACTCAAAATTTTTAAGAATTAAACATGGGGGGGGGGGGAAGAAAATAGATAAGTGACAAGAATTAAATAAGAGGGAGAATAGAGTGGACGGGGTGCCTCCCATCTAGCGCTTGTTTATAGTCAATTAGGTCGACTTTCTCAGACATGCTCATGGAGTGGAAAGGAACATGGAGGCCTTTTGTCGGTCAACTTCGCCCCCAAAATAATGCTTCAATCTCTGCCCATTGACCTTGAACGGCTTGTCCGGGTCTTGACCTACAATCTCAATTGCACCGTGAAGGTACACGGTTTTCACCGTGAATGGCCCCGACCATCTCGACTTGAGCTTTCCCGGGAAAAGACGAAGACGTGAATTGAACAATAACACGGCTTGCCCCGGCTCAAACTTCCTATCCATAATTTCCTGGTCATGCCATTTCTTCACCTTCTCATTGTAAAGTTTGGAGTTTTCATAAGCCTGCAGTTGAAATTTGTCAAGTTCATTCAATTGGAGAAGTTTCTTCTCTCCTGCGGCTTTGAGGTCAAAATTCAGGCTTTTGATTGCCCAGAATGCCTTGTGCTCTAGCTCCATAGGAAGATTATAAGCTTTTCCATATACCAACTGATAAGGTGACATCCCCAGCGGTGTCTTGTAAGCGGTTCTATAGGCCCATACTGCATCATCAAGTTTGAGTGACCAATCTTTCCTCGTTAGGTTGATAATTTTCTCCAAAATCCTCTTGACTTCACAATTGGAGACTTCAGCTTGGCCATTAGTTTGGGGATGGTAGGTCGTGGCAACACGTTGATTCACCCCATACTTAGCCAATAATGTTGTAAACTGTCTGTTGCAGAAGTGAGTGCCTTCGTCACTGATGCTTGCTCTAGGTGTCCCAAATCTTATGAATATACTTTTCTGAACCTTTGCATCATTCGTTGGCAAAGCCGCCACTTCAACCAACTTGGAAACATAGTCCACCGCCAATAGAATGTACAGATTCCCGCAAGATAAAATGAATGGTCCCATAAATTCAATACCTCAAACATCAAATATTTCAACTTCTAATATCATGTTCAAGGGAATTTCATTCCTCTTGGAGAAGTTTCCTACCCGCTGACATCGATCACATTTCTGAACAAAATTGTAGGCATCCTTGAAGAGAGTCGGCCAATAGAATCCCGCTTGAAGCACCTTAGCCGCTGTTCTCTCTCCCCCATAATGTCCCCCGTACACTGATGAATGGCAGCCATGTAGTATGCTCTCTGTCTCACTGTGTGGGATACATCGCCTGATCATTTTGTCTACACATTGCTTGAATAGATATGGCTCATCCCACATGTACCATTTGACATCGTGCATAAATTTCTTTTTTTTGGGCCTTGTCAACTCAAGAGGGAGAATGTTGCTAACTAAGTAGTTTGCAAACTCAGTAAACCATGGAATCTCTCATTGGACCACAAATAGTTGTTCATCTAGGAAGGAGTCATTAATCAAAACTCCATCATCCGTGTCCTTTCCCGGATTCTATAGTGGTGACAAGTGGTTCACAACTTGGTTCTCGGAACCCTTTCTGTCCGTTATCCCCAAGTCAAACTCCTGCAAGAGTAGAATCCATCGAATCAAACGGGGTTTGGCATCCTTTTTAGCAATCAAATACCGGATGGCAGCATTATCTGTATACACAACTACTTTTATGCCAATCAAGTATGAACGAAACTTGTCGAAGGCATACACCACTGCTAATAATTACTTCTCAGTGGTCGTGTAATTGAGTTGTGCATCCGTCAAGGTCTTACTGGCATAATAGATGACATGAAATATCTTTTTCTTGCGCTACCCCAAAACAACTCCCACTGCAAAGTTACTAGCATCACACATCAACTCAAAAGGTAAAGATCAGTCGGGAGCTGTGATAATAGGCATTGTCGTCAACTTTCTCTTCAAATGCTCAGAAGCTGCTAAAAAAATCCTCGTCGAACTTAAAAGGGACATCCTTCTCCAGTAAACTAATTAAAGGCTATGTAATCTTTGAGAAGTCCTTTATAAATCGACTGTAGAACCCCGCATGTCCAAAAAAACTACGGACCCCCTTCACTGAAGTCGGTGATGGTAGGCTCTCAATCATTTCCAACTTTGCTTTGTCAACCTCCAATTATTTTCCTGAAACCTTGTGCCCGAGAATAATTCTTCTTGTACCATGAAATGACACTTCTCCCAATTTAGCACCAAGTTTGTCTCAACACACCGTTTCAACACCATGACCAAGTTCTCCAAGTAGATATCAAATAAGTCCCCAAAAACTGAAAAGTCGTCCATGAAAACTTCCACATTCTGCTCTAACATGTAAGAAAAGATAACCATCATACACCTCTGAAATGTAGCCGATGCATTGTATAAGCTAAAAGACGTCCTTCTGAAACCAAAAGTTCCGTAGGGACAAGTGAAAGTAGTCTTTTCTTGATCTTTGGGAACAATGACTATCTGATTATACCACGAGTATCCATCTAGGAGGCAATAGTATTCATGGCATGCCAACCTATCCATCATTTGATCAATGAATGGGAGAGGGAAATGGTCTTTTCTGGTCGCCTTGTTCAGCTTTCGATAATCCATACAAACTCTCCACCCAGTGACCGCTCTAGTGGGGATCAACTCGTTGTTCTCATTTTCTATCATAGCTATTCCACCATTCTTTGGTATGCACTGCACTGGGCTTACCCACGAGCTGTCTGATATAGGGTATATGATGACGGCATCCAACCACTTCAGGATCTCTTTCTTGACCACTTCTTTCATGATGGGGTTGAGTTTTCTCTGTTATTCAACTGTCGGCTTGCTATCATCCTCAAGAAGTATTTTATGCATGCAAAATGAAGGGCTTATCCCCTTAATATCCGTAATGGTCCACCCAATTGCAGATTTGAATTCCCTTAATACTCCAACAGCTTACTTTCCTTCAAAGATGTTAGTGCCGATGAAATTATAACAGGAAAAGTGGAAGAATCACCCAAAAATGCATACCTGAGGTGATTAAGAAGATGTTTTAGATCTAGTGTAGAAGGCATCTCAAGAGATGGTTTTAATCGCTCAGGTGACTTCCCTGTGTTCTAGCGGTTCAGCCGGACTTTTGAACTTGCTCAACCTTGGCACTGTATTTAGAATTTGCACATACTCAACTACCTCAAGGTCATTAATGCCAAAATCCCCTATCAAAGCGCTCTCCAAAGGATCACTGCTCATCACTGGTGTGGTCTCTTCATTCAATACCTTGTCAACTGCATCAATCCGGAAACATTCCTCTTCATCGGTAGGGAACTTCATAGACTTGAATATATTGAAAGTGATTTCTTGATCATGAACTCTCATTGTAAGCTCTACTTTCTGTACATCGATGAGAGTTCGTCCAGTGGATAAGAAAGGTCTTCCCAAAATGATGGGAATGTCCTTGTCTTCTTCATAATCAAGAATAATAAAGTCGGAGGGAAATATAAACTTGTCCACCTTTACAAGGACGTCTTTTACAATACCCCTTGGATAAGTGATGGATCTATCGGCAAGCTGAAGAGATATGTTTGTCGGTTTAGGGACCGGTAAACCCAACTGTATATACATCGAGAGTGGCATAAGATTGATGCTCGCCCCCAAATCACATAAACATTTATTGAAGGACAAGCCTCCAATAGAGCAAGGGATAGTGAAACTGTCGAGATCCTTGAGTTTAGGAGGTAGCTTCCTTTGCAACACCGCACTACACTTTTCAGTCAAGGCCACTGTCTCTTAATCTTCCAGTTTCTTCTTCCTGGATAAAATACCCTTCATGAATTTAGCATAGCTCCGTATTTACTCCAAAGCCTCTGCGAATGGTATATTAATTTACAGCTTCTTGAAAACCTCCAGGAACTTGGCAAATTGCTTATCCAATTTTTGCTTTTGAAGTTTTTGAGGGTACGGCACAGGTGGATATACAATTGGTCGGTGAGCACTTGATTTATCAGCTATTTCCTTCTTTTTTGCCTCAGGTTCTTGCTTTCCATCACTGTCCTTGGTCAAAACTGCCTCAGAATTCTTTGCATATTGGCGCGGGCGCGCTATGTTTCCTTCCTCTTGGGGCGCGGCCGTGCCAGTCCCTGATCCTGCAGTTTGTTTTCCGCTTCTTAATGTGATGGCTTGGCATTGCTCCTTTTCGTCTCTTCTTGGGTTAGCCTCCGTGTTACTCGATAGAGTCCCTTGTGGTCTATTACTCATCATTTTGGCCATTTGACCCATTTAGTTCTCCAAAGTTTTAATAGCCAAAGCTTGGCTCTTTAACATCATCATCAACTCCTCTATTTTTGATTTCTTTTCTGGCTGAGGAGAAGGAGCTTGAGGATGTTGATGTTGTTGGTTCTGAAATCCCAGAGGGTAAAATGGTCTAGGAGCATGTTATTGTCGTGGATATTGGGGTGGATGTTGTGGTTGGTGTTGTTGAGAAGTTTGGTTGTTGCTCCAAGAAAAGTTGGGATGATTTCTATTATTGGGATGGTAAGTGTTGTGAAATTAATTGGGTGGCCTTTGATAGTTGCTCACAAATTGCACCGACTTGGAAGTGATAACATATTGATCTGTAGGGTGGGACCCGACACAAAGCTCACAGACGTAGGCAACTTGTTGCACTTTTGACTCGGCCATAGAATCAATCTTCTTTGACATAGCCGCTAGTTGAGCCGAGAAAGCCGTGATGGCATCTACTTCCAACATTCCGACAACTTTTGGTTAAGGCATCCTAGAAGAATGGTGTTGGTAGTCATTCGCTGCCATGGTCTCTAGCAACTCATAAGCTTCCTCATAACTCTTCGCCCAGAATGCACCTCTCACAGCGGCATCAATGCTCAGCCGAGTTTGCCATCCCCATCCATTGTAGAATGTATTATTTTCCGACCATTGTGGCATCCCATGATGAGGACACTTACTTAGCATTTCCTTGTATCTCTCCCAGGCTTCATATAAAGACTCTCCTTGTTGTTGCTTAAATGTAGAAAGAGCACTTCTCATCTCTGCAGTCTTAGCCATAGGAAAGAATTTTCCTAAGAACTTTTATGCTAAGTCCTCCTAAGTAGTAACGGGCCCCGGTGGTAACGAGTGAAGCCAACTCCTAGCCTTGTCCCTCAATGTGAAATGAAAGAGCCTACGCCTTACCGCTTCATCCGACACACCATTATACTTGAAAGTATCACATATTTCAATGAAACTCAAAAGATGCTTATTCAGGTCATCATTAGCCAAACCCCCAAACTGAACTTTGTTCTGCACCATTTGGATTGTCCCCAGTTTGATTTCAAAGGTATTGGCGGCTATTGCTGGCCTAACTATGCTCAACCGTAACTCATTGATACGCGACATTGAATAACCCCTTAATGCTTTGTGTTCTTCGGCCGCTATTATTACTGGTGTTTCAGTTTCTTCTTGTATATTAGTAGTAATTGTACTCAATCGCCAAGCTCTCCCGTTGATGTTGTCCTTTCTAGGAACCAAAGCAGAATTCTTAGACCGAGTTTGCATACACTAATCAAGAGTACCTAAAACAAAAGAAAAATAAGATAGAAATGAGATAAGATGTGATTTGTTTAACTTAGACCAATTTAATTTAAACTGATGACTAAAGTAATAAAAACAATCACTAGTTCCCCGGCAATGGCTCCAAAAACTTGTTGGCTTGTTTCGGTGTTAAACAAAACAATCACATACACGCAAGTGCACGCAGTCCACAAGTAATATACGGTAAGTAGAGTATCGATCCCATGGAGAAAAATGAGTATTTCTATTCTAACATGCAACAATTTTGTAATTATTTCGATCTACTTAAACAGATGATCAAGTTGTGATTTATCTAACAATAATGATTATCAAATATTAACTAATTAACGAGCAAATGATTCAGAAAAGGAAGATATGGGATTCTAACTTCACTTAATGGCTTATTCAAAATATACACCTCTTGTTAAGCCTAATCGATTACTTCGAATTGCTAGTCGAGAGCACAAAGGTAAAACATGGCTATCTTTCGATAAACCATGCTCATATCACACAAAATCCACAAAAGATAGAATACATGCGAACATCCAATATTACATAAACCACTATATTTCTATGTGACCTAAAAACAATATAGATTTAAGCATAAGCTCTCTCAAATGACTACACGCGGTATTACTGTATATGTCTATTAGGATTACAAATCATGAAGTCTAACACATGTAAAAATCATGAACACATGCTAATATTGCCATATCTAAACTTATAATTCATTTTCCAATTTCATACAAGTTATTACGATAATTGGTGATCAAGTAACTAAGCAAGCAAAAAAATCATATTAGGTAATCCATACATAATCAACTAGAGCACAACATAGAAGCATACAAATCTGAACTTAAGCAAAAAGATCCATTAAAATCCCATAATGGAGATTAGTTCATAAATGAAGCACTAAACATTATCAAAATTTGTTCATATATTGAGAATCAAATATAGAAGTAAAGAGAAGGTAAGAGATAAAAATGCAAATCTGAAATCTCTACTTCAAATATGACCATCAATGTAGAGCCAAATCCTTCAAACAACCAATCAAAACACTAATTTGTGCAAATGTAAGAAAATCTACAAAGAAGATAAGAGAGAAGATGCTATAAACTCTCTGTGTCACCCTAAAACCCTAAAACAGTAATAAAAACTGTTCAAAAGATATGTCATCAACGTCCAAATACACCCTTATAAGGAAAAACACGCAATACAGGATTTCATGAGAAAGTCAATTCTGGTCAATGATGGCCAGGCGCGGCCGCGCTGCCCCATAGGCAAAATGGGGCGCAGGAGCGCTGTTGATGGCCGAGTCCTCCTCCTGGGGTGGGGGCGCCATGCCAAAGCCCTATAGGGGGGTGGCTGCGCTGCTGGATTTTTCGGCAGATTTTTGCTAGTCTTCTGCTGGTGTGCTGTTGCTTGTGGTTAATCTTTAAGCTTCATATTCTTTCTTCTTCACTATGCCAACTCCTCTGCATACCACCATAAGCCCTTTGCTCGCTGACAAGCTAGTTCCATGCTCATTCCACCTACGATGCCATCTATAAAGTTTCTAAAATGCAATCTACAAAATAAAGATAAAAATGCATGAAAGGAGACTAAAACATGTGAGAATAAGCTATAGTTATAGTAAGTTGATAGCCAATAAGTAGGTATAAAACCTACTTATCAGCCTTGTCAACTTAGGAGGGAAAATATTGCTAACCAAGTAGTTTGCAAAGTCAGTAAACCATGGGACTTCTCCTTGGACCACAAACAGCTGTTCATCGGGGAAGGACTCATTAATCAAAACTCCATCATCCGGGTCATTTCCCGGATTCTCTAGTTGTGACAAGTGGTCCGCCACATGGTTCTTGGTACCCTTTCTATCCTTTATCTCCAAATCAAACTCTTGTAAGAGTAGAATCCATCGAATTGGCATCCTTTTTAGCAATCAAATATCAGATGGCAGCATGATCTGTATACACCACTACTTTCGTGCCAATCAAGTATGAACGAAACTTGTCGAAGGCGTACACCACTAATAATAACTCCTTCTTAATGGTCGTGTAATTGAGTTGCGCATCCGTCAAGGTCTTACTAGCATAATAGATGATATAAAACATCTTTTGCTTGCGCTACCGCAAAACAACTCCCACTGTAAATTCACTAGCATCACACATCAACTCAAAGGGTAATGTCCAATTTGAAGCCGTGATGATAGGTTCTGTCATCAACTTCCTCTTCAAATGCTAAAAAGCTGCCAAATAATCCTCGTCAAACTTAAAAGGAACATCCTTCTCTAATAAACTACACAAAGGCATTGTAATCTTTGAGAAGTCCTTTCTAAATCGATGGTAGAAACCGGCATGTCCAAGAAAATTACGGACCCCCTTCACTGAAGTCGGTGGCGGTAGGCTCTCAATCATTTCCAACATTGCCTTGTCAACCTCCAATCCCTTGCCAGAAACTTTGTGCCCAAGAATAATTCCTTCTTGCACCATGAAATGTCACTTCTCCTAATTGATCACCAAGTTTGTCTCAACACACCGTTTCAACACCATGACCAAGTTCTCCAAGTAGATATCAAATGAGTCCCCAAAAACTGAAAAGTCATCCATTAAGACCTCTACATTCTGCTCACCCATGTCGAAAAAGATAGCCATCATACATCTCTGAAATGTAGCCGGTGCATTGCATATGCCAAAAGACATCCTTCTGAAAGCAAAAGTTCTGTAGGGACAAATGAAGGTAGTCTTTTCTTAATCTTCGGGAGCAATAACTATCTGATTATATCCCGAGTATCCATCTAGGAGGAAATAGTACTCATGGAATGCCAACCAATCCAACATCTGATCAATGAATGGGAGAGGGAAATGGTCTTTTCTGGTCACCTTTGTTGAGCTTTCTATAATCCATACACACTCTCCATCCCGTGATTGTTCTAGTGGATATCAGATCGTTGATTTCATTAGATACTACAGTCATGCCTCCTTTCTTTGGTACGCATTGCACTGAACTGACCCAGGAGTTGTCTGATATAGGGTATATGATGCCGGCATCCAACCACTTCGGAATTTCTTTCTTAACTACTTCTTTCATGATGGGTTGAGTTTTCGCTTATGTTCAACTGTCAGTTTGATATCATCTTTAAGAAGTATTTTATGCATGCAAAATAAAGGGCTTATCCCCTTTATATCCGCAATGGTCCACCTAATTGCAGATTTAAATTCCCATAATACTCGCAACAGCTTACTTTCCTGAAAAGATGTTAGTGCCGAGGCAAATAAAACAGGCAAAGTGGAAGAATCACCCAAAAATGTATACCTAAGGTGATTAGGAAGAGGTTTTAGATCTAGTGTAGGAGGCACTCAAGAGACATTTTTAACCGCTCAGATAACTCCCTTGTATGTTTTAGCGATTCAGTCGGACTTTTGAACTTGCTCATCCGTGGCACTGCATTCACAATTTGCACATACTAAACTACCTCAAGGTCATCAATGCCAAAATCTCCTAATAAAGCACTCTCTAAAGGATCACTGCTCATCACTTGTGTGGTCTCTTCATTCAATACCCTGTTAACCGCATCAATTTAGAAATATTCCTCTTCATCGGTAAGGAACTTCATAGCCTTGAACATATTGAAAGTGACTTCTTGATCCTGAACTCTCATAGTTAGCTAACCTTTTTGCACATCAATGAGAGTTCGTCCAATGGCTAAGAAAGGCCTTCCCAAAATGATAGGAATGTCCTTGTCTTCTTCATAGTCCAGAATAATGAAGTTGGCGGGAAATATGAACTTATCCACCTTCAAAAGAACGTCTTCCATAATACCCCTCGGATAAGTAATAGATCTATCGGTAAGCTAAAGAGATTAGTTTGTCGATTTAGGAGCCGACAAACCCAACTGTGTATACACCGAGAGTGGCATAAGATTGGTGCTTGCCCCCAAATCACCTAGACATTTATTGAATGACAAGCCTCCAATAGAGCAAGGGATAGTGAAACTACTGGGATCCTTGAGTTTAGGTGGTAGCTTCCTTTGCAACACCTCACTACACTCTTCAGTCAAGGCCACTGTCTCATAATCTTCTAATTTCTTCTTCCTAGACAGAATATCGTTCATGAATTTAGCATAGCTCGACATTTGCTCTAAAGCTTCTGCGAATGGTATGTTAATTTGCAGCTTCTTGAAAACCTCCAGGAACTGGGCAAATTGCTTATCTAGTTTTTGCTTTTGGAGACTTTGAGGGTATGGCATAGGTGGATATACAATTGGTGGTGAGGCACATGATTTCTCAGCTTTTTCCTTCTTCTCTGCCTCAGATTCTTCCTTTCCATCACTCTCCTTGGACAAATCTGCCTTAGAATTTTCTGCATATTGGCGCACCCGCGCTGTGTTTCCTTCCTCTTGGGGCGCAGTCGCGCCAAGCTTTGATTCTGCAGTTTGTTTTCCACTTCTTAATATGATGGCTTTGCATTGCTCCTTTTTGTCCCTTCTTGAGTTAGCCTCCATGTTTCTCGGTAGAGTCCCTTATGGTCTATTACTCATCATATTGGCCATTTGGCCCATTGGTTCTCCAAAGTCTTAATAGCCACAGCTTAGCTCTTTAACATCATCATCAACTCCTCCATTTTTGATTTCTTTTCTGCATGAGGAGCGGGAGCTTGAGGATGTTGATGTTGTTGGTTCTTAAATCCCGGTGGATAAGACGGTCTAGGAGCATATTGTTCTTGTGGATATTTGGGTGAATGTTATGGTTGGTGTTGTTGTTGTGATGTTTGGTTGTTGCTCCATGAAAAGTTGGGGTGATTTTTATTGTTGGGATGGTAAGTGTTTTGAAATTGATTGGGTGGCCTCTGATAGTTGCTCACAAATTGCACCGACTCGGAAGTGATAGCACATTGATCCGTAGGATGGGACCCCGCACAAAGCTCACAGATGTAGGCAACTTGTTGCACTTTTGACTTAGCCATAGAATCAATTTTCTTTGACATAGCCTCTAGTTGAGCCGATAAAGCCGTGATGGCATCCACTTCCAACATTCTGGCAACTTTTGGTTGAGGTATCCTAGATGAAGAGTGTAGACACTTTAAATTTTGTTTCCTCGTTTCTAACATTGTAGGAGGGTAAAACTGTCTTTTCAAATCAACCCCGGTCTCAATACCGAGCCATCAAATCAACACCGGTCTCAATATCGGGCCATCAAATCAACCCCGGTCTCAATATCGGGTCGTTAAATCAATCCCGGTCTCAATACCAGGCCGTCAAATCAACCCCGATCTCAATACCGGGCCGTCAAATCAGCCCCGATATCAATACTGGATCTTCAAATCAACCCCGGTCTCAATACTAGGGCCGTCAAATCAACCCCGATCTTAATAACGGGCCGTCAAATCAACCCCGGTTTCAACCCAAGAGGTACAGGTCAGCCCCGATCTCAACCCAGGAGGTACAGGTCAACCCCGGTCTCAACCTGGGAGATACAGGTCAGCCCCGGTCTCAACCCGGGACGTACAGGTCAGCCCCGATCTCAACCCGGGAGGTACAGGTCAGCCCCGGTCTCAACCCGAGAGGTACAAGTCAGCCATGGTCTCATCCTGGGAGGTACAAGTCAGCCCTGGTCTCAACCCGGGAGCTCAACCCGGGAGATACAGGTCAGCCCCGGTCTCAACTCGGGAGGTACAGGTCAGCCACGATCTCAACCCGGGAGGTACAGGTTAGCCCCGATCTCAACCCGGGAGGTACAGGTCAGCCCCGGTCTAATCCTGGGAGGTACAACTCAACCCTTGTCTCAACCCGAGAGATAAAGGTCAGCCCCGATCTCAAATCGGAAGGTACAGTTCAAACCCGGTCTCAACCCAGGAGGTATAGGTCAGCCCCAGTGTCTCAACCCAGGAGGTATAGGTCAGCCCCAGTGTCTCAACCCAGGAGGTACAGGTCAGCCCCGGTCTCAACCCGGGAGGTATAGGTTAGCCCCGGTCTCAACCCGGGAGGTACAGGTCAGCCCCGGTCTAACCTTGAGAGATACAGGTCAGTCCCGGTCTCAACTCGGGAGGTACAGGTCAGCCTCAGTCTCAAGCCGAGAGGTACAGGTTAGCCCTAGTTTCAACCCAAGAGGTACAGGTCAGCCCTGGTCTAAACCCGAGAGGTACAGGTCAGCCTCAGTCTCAACCCTGGAGGTATAGGTCAGCCCTGGTCTCAGCCCGGGAGGTACAGGTTAGCCCCGGTCTCAACCCGAGAAGTACAGGTCAGCCCCAGTCTCAACCCAGGAGGTCAAGTCAACTTCAAAAATAATCATGAAGCATCACAACATCTCCAGAGGAAAACCTGGAAGGACCAAGTCAGCCTCGGAGAAGACACTGAGGACGAACAAACTCGAATGGGATCCAAACCTTGGAAACAACCCCAGGAAGTTAGCCGAAGGCTATATCGACATTGAAGGCAACCCCGGGAGGGGCAAAACGGTTATTTTACCAACTTAAAGGCGATTCAGTCAACCTCAAGCTGAATTGATGTCACTAAGGTCAGAACAAACCATAACAATGATCCCGAGTAGAGATAGCGCAAGACAGCTCAACGGATAAACTGCGAGGAATCAAAGACCCAGTTATGAACCCATATTTTTGGACTTGGGAAAGGTTTTCTCCCATGTCATTGCGACGCGCTCGACGAGGGCTTTTCGGAGAGGTATAGCATGCCTCAAACGGATGCTCCGATCAAAAGTTAGAAAGTTTTGAATTTAACATCGTATTGCTCAGAGGGCACGTACTTCGATGCAATGGGACCACCACGTGGGCCCTGCCACGTGGAGCCACACCTCTACCTGCGGCTGCAGTTGGTAGAGCTGCTTCTCCTGGGTCTATATATATGAGCTCACCCCCAGCTCATTTGAAGAATTTGAAAACGCTTTGAACCCCTACCCGTTTGATTTTCCAGCCATTTTCTTGTCTTCCAAACCAAAAAAATTTCACTCTAACACGTAGATATACCCACATACTACCTCATATCAAAAAATAACCGGTAGATTTGGATGTTTAAAGCCTACGATTTGGCAAAAAGCCCGTGTAGCAGTCTATTGTGAGTATTTTTACGATCAGTCAGTTTATATTACTTCATTGCATTTTTATACACTTGCATATCATGTTTTGTTTTCTAAATATGCCCAGAACTCAGTTCCGTGGCTGTTTTTGTTAACTTTTGATATATTTTAGTACCTAAATGCATTTTTTGGCATTTATACAACTCGGATTGACGATCCGTCACTTCTAATAGCTTTCATATACTAATATCTTCGTTTTGAGCAACTTCGCCTGACTGGATTATCTTCCTGGTCCGGGTTTGGCTTTTTTTTGTATATATTTAATTGTATATATACTAAGTTTTCAATTCTGTCAAGCCAGGATGTTAAATCTGTGGTAGTTTACTGCTTTTATATATATATATATATATATATATATATATATATATATATATATATATATATATATATATATATGCACCTTTCACCGAACTTGGTTATCTTCCCAGTCCTGGTTTGACTATTTTTTGTCTATATTCAACTATAAATATATATATTTACATTCCAATTCGGCCTGGATTATTCTGTGGCTATTTTATTGCTTTTATATATATATTTATATTTCCGTCCGGGCCTCGAAGTGAAAACCCACCGCCCTCTACCGGTTTTATACATACATAAATATATATACATATATATATATATGTATATATTTCTATTCTGTCTAGCCTGGATCATTCCGTGGCTTTTATACAGTTTTTATAAATATATATATATATATATATATATATATATATATATATTTCCTTTCCAGTCCGGGCATCGGAGTGAAAACCCACCGCCCTTTATTGCTTTTCTATATATATACTTACATCTTGTCCAGCCTGGATCATTCTGTGGCTTTTATGCAGCACTTATAAATATATATATTTTTATTCCAGTCCGGGCATCGGAGTGCAAACCCATTGCCCTTTACAGCTTTCGTATATATAATTATATATATATATATATATATATATATATTACTTTACTCATTACAATTAAATTACTGCTTTAATATTCATTTGATATGAATCGGCACTGACATTTCTGCGGGCGAACTAGATTTCTTTAAATCTTGCCAACTCTAGCTTTCAAACGATTCAAAATAGGTCTAGACAGAATCGGGAAGCTAAAATAACTGAGATTTATGTAAATCTAGCATTTTTTCTAGTTTCAGTTATGAAAGCAACCTCGCGGCCCTTAGATCGCTATCTAGTGGGAACGAGATGCTTCGGCCATGTGCGAGCCAGGATTTACTGATGAATCCTTGGTTCTGGCAATATTTGGATATATTTCTGTAAAAATTTGAGCTGTGCAGGTTTGTGACACCCCCGAATCTGGGTGCTCTGACCCCATTCCGGTAGCCACGATCTAATACAAACATTCACCTCTAAACAACATACGATAACTTAAATGCGAAAAATAATAAACGTACGCCGTTCATTCAAAAGGTGTTACTAGTCCTAAGATTCGATAACCTTAATACATCACTACAAACATACCCTAGAATAGTCATTAGGGTTCATATTACATAACAGTAATTTAATTAAACATAAAGATAAAGTCTGCTCCTTGCAAACTAATCCTACATCTTCCCTTTACCCTTGTCCTTCCCTGAAGTCTCGGGCTTAGCTGCACTATAAGTCATGATATAGTAAGAATGAGCAACAAGTTTGCTCAGCAACTTTAAATACAACAATAAAGGATATATCATGATGAATAGAAAATATCTGACAATGAATTCAACAATATGAATATCGGAAGCAAGAATAATGATTGCTTTTAGAATAACTGATACTCAAGAAGACTTTGAACTATAAAACTCCAACGGAATCAATAGCCGATTGACCCTTTGGTTACTGGCTATAGAATAGTACTTGAGGGGATCATCCTCGCATACGCTATGTATATGCATAACATTCAACTCTGCTGTTTATATCTTATATTAGATACCTGCTACTCCCTTATAATATAAGGGTGTTCTTTCAGTCTAAGAATCCTTACCATCAATTGGTTTGGATAGCTTTTATAAAATTTCATATACCTGTCTGACCGAACAAGGGTTCAGACTCTATCTGACACAGTTCAAGAATTATGAAACTTTAAATGATGTACAAGTCCAAGAATGTACGAACTAAAGTGCACCAAGTGCGAATAACAATAATATCGATGTGGAATAATTGTAAAGTAAATAAACCACCTAATATTATGCTTGGAAATAAAGTTCAAGCTTTAAATAATTAACTGTCAATACAATAGTAACCTGCTCAATACAATATGAGAAGGATAGGAACTTGCACAATAAAGAGTGTAAGAGAACTTGCATTCAAATCAAGTGAAGTTAAGAAACTCGCTTACACGATTCATTGAGTAAGGTAGTGCAAAAATTTAGAATACTTGCCTATTTGTTCAGCTACGAATAAGTTCTAGCTTTAATTAAACTGCGTTGAAACGACCTAACATTAATAAGTCGGTCTCTCAATTAGTATGTGTAAACTAACATAAGTTCATACATACAAAAATCTAGTCATCAGGTATGTTTATCACATAAGACCACAATTCGTATCAAACAGACTATATGTAACATGTTATAGGTCATTATATGTTAACTGCCAAAAACCATATTTCACAAACTGTCCAGACTTGAAAGTGGCCTGGCGCAGCTGCGCAGGTTTAAGCTTGAAGAGTGGCGCAGCTG
Organism: Panax stipuleanatus; assembly: GCA_020205555.1. Classification (NCBI taxonomy): domain Eukaryota; kingdom Viridiplantae; phylum Streptophyta; class Magnoliopsida; order Apiales; family Araliaceae; genus Panax; species Panax stipuleanatus. The sequence goes on from CM035116.1 coordinate 106,764,125, forward strand.
CGCCACTCACTGGTCAAACCAAAAATGAGTTGTTATGCTGCTGGACAACCTGAGTTTATTCACTAGCATTCAGACTACTGAAATTAATTAATATACATGCTCTATGGTTATAATTTCAAGTTTGAAACTTAGCATGCTCATTCTAACCACATTCAAAGTCATATGTTTTCATGCCGGTAATTCACATACATTAAGCTAATCAATTCCATGTTACAAGGGTTAGCTATATAGTTATATTATCACATCACGAGGCTAACAATACTTAGTAAGCATGCTTGTGCGTACACTACTCATGTATACATGTTAATCACATAGTTCATGCCTCAGAAATTTATTTCTTGAATACGTGTGTATAGGTGATATCCATGTTTCATCACATGACACTCATGTCAACATGTCTATAGGCATAACGAGATCCTAATATACATGCTTGCATAATCATAACAAAATTCTCATACTAATTGATGTCATTAGTTTTCGCATTCTAGGTTTTCCATTGAAAAATCACACTAAGTAAACTAAGTATATGCAAGGCATCTTGACATATAACTCTTATGCATTTGAAACATATATTAAAGCCACATATACATGCTCAAATGGTCAGAATCTACAAGATAAAAGTCTTGGTCAAGTTCACTTTGAAAAGTCTCAAGTTTCTTATCTTTAAAATCGTCTTAACTTTCAATCAAGTATGCTAGTGTGTGATTAATACTTTAAATATACATTTCATGTCAATATAAACCATACGATCATGCTTTCAAAATCAGAGTGTACATATGTTACGTACATGTCAAAGTTCATATTCGAGACTATAAGTTTCATTTCAAAACCATAAGTTTTTCATCACTCGTGTGTACTAACATCGTTACACATGCTCATACTTCATCTATGTACATATATATACATATCAACTATGACCGCATACTTTCCAAATAGGGTACCATAGGTTAGTACATAACAGCTAAGTAACATAAGCAGGAAACTCTGATCCAGGCCCGGCACAGCCGCGCCGCTGACTAGTACAAAACTGGCGCAGCTGCGCAGGTGCCGGCCAAAGATAGACACTGCACTGCTTCGGCAGAAACATAGCCCAACTTAGAAATTTTCCTACGAAAATCAATCTAAACATATTAAAATACATTTCTATCAGGTTTATAACACATAACAACCATTTCTCCAATCAATTAACATCTAATTCAATTGAAGTCAAGAATCAAAGAATTAGAAATTCATAGAAATTGAAGAACAAGAATGGGAAGTGATATACCGCTGTAATTTGCTAACTAACACTTCCTCTACTGATATGTATATAAGTACTCACTCTTTTCTTGAATTTATCAGACAATTTTTCTAGCAAATTGAGAATGAGAGGGAGAGCTTTCATTTATAGAAACTTGATTGCCCAGTATATAGCTTTGCATCATGTTTTGATTCAATGTGCAATATAAGAATTCAATAGGTAGGAAGGAGTTGGTGATTTAGTTGTTGGCGTTCATCATCATACCCACTCCCCGTTGCATGACTGCTATGAAGCTAGGGAGTTTGCTGAGTTTGATGAAGAATAGGGAATAGGATAGACTCATGATGTATTCACGTGTGTATGATATAACTGTGGGGCAAGAACTCAGCATTTGGACAATAATACAACACTTAGTTATGCTAAGGTTACACATATATATAAGCCCACTTAGGTTATATAAAAATACACTAGGTTATATAATATATATACACATAGTATATATTTAAGTTTACATTAAGATGGGTGTTACCCTATTATTTCATTTAGCAAAAATATAATGTATCAAGTAGGTACATATACCCCAATCATATAATCCATGTACATTTTCCTTAATACCAAATATAGTTCAATTAGGCATTATTATTACTTACCATTATAACTGTTATTATAATAATTATAATAACTTATTGAAAGTAATATCAATTAATAATGTTATTGATATTAATAGAAGGTAATAAGGTATTCATCAAATTTTACCCACACATAACATGTAACTCACATAATGTTATTAATCTCACTATATAGTCTATACAACAATATATAGCCACATCAAATATGTTACCTTGCACCTTATACCCTATATAGAGGTAACTACTATATATTAAAGGTTTACTTATCACATGCTTGTATAAAAAAACAATAAATCAATTAAATATTATAATATTATATTTATTAATCTCTTACTCATTAATTATTATTCATTCATAATAATTACTAATCAACACGTTATCAATTAATTACTCATAATTGCAATTAATCAATATGTTCAAATTCTCCCACTATATTCAAATAAATTGAATATTTAATTATTAATAATCCTATCAATTCTCTGATATTAAAGTCTTAGAGTTAGTCCACTAATTTAAATAAACTATTAGTGACTCCCTTAATCATATCACAAATTCACATAACCACATAAGGTTTAAATAAGCTCACAAACTAACTCATTAAAAATTTAAATCACATATTTAATTAATAATTACATTTAAAATTCATGGTCGTTACATCCCTCCCCCCTTATAAAAATTCTATCCTCGGAATTGTAAAATTAAGGTTACCCAAATAAAAACGGATAATTCGCTCTCATTTTCTCTTCTAGCTCCCATGTAGCTTCTTCAACTTCTTGATTCCTCCAAAGAATCTTAACGGAATGAATGATCTTATTCCTCAGCTTCTGTTCCTTCCTATCTAGTATCTGGATAGGAACCTCTTCGTATGATAAGTCTTTCTCGACTTGGATCGGCTCATAGGAGATAACATGCTTGTAGTCTGGTTTATACGGCCGCAACACTGACACATGAATCACGTTGTGAATGTGCTCTAGTTCAGGAGGTAACGCCACCTCGTATGCCACTTCACCGACTCGCCTCAGAATCTCGAACGGTCCTATGAACCTAGGGCTTAACTTGCCCTTCTTCCCAAAACAAATTTTCCCCTTCCAAGGAGATACTTTCAGAAAAGCATAGCTTCCTAATTCAAATTCTTTCTTCTTGCGATGCAAGTCCGCATACTTCTTCTGGCGATCTTGAGCCGCTACCAGCCGTGCTCTTATCACCTTGATAATCTCTACAGTCTGCTGTACCAATTTGGGTCCCAATAGTCGACGTTCTCCAACTTCGTCCCAACACAATGGTGTTCAATATTTTCTCCCATATAGCGCTTCGTACGGTGGCATTCCGATAATAGCGTGATAACTATTATTATATGCGAACTCTACTAATGGAAGGTGATCCTCCCAACTACCCTTTAAGTCCATTACACAAGCTCAGAGCATGTCTTCAAGTGTTTGAATTATTCTTTCGCTTTGCCCATCGGTCTGCGGATGATACGCGGTACTCATTCGTAACTGTGTCCCCAATCTCTCTTGAAGACTCTTCCAGAAATTTGACGTGAATCGCGGATCTCTATCAGATACAATAGATACCGGCACCCCATGTCTCGAGATAATTTCCTTGACATATAATCTGGCTAGCTGGTCCAAACTATACTTAATCTTAATCGGTAAAAAGTGAGCTGACTTAGTAAGACGATCTACAATTACCCATATGGCGTCGTGCCCTTTCTGCATTGCCGGAAGTCCCACCACAAAATCCATCGTGATGTGCTCCCATTTCCATTCTGGAATCTCTAACGGTTGTAATAACTCGCTTGGTCGTTGGTGCTCTGCCTTGACTCTCTGACAAGTTAAACACCTACTTACGCATTCTGTAACTTCCCTCTTCATGTTTGGCCACCAAAAGTGATGACGCAAGTCTTGGTACATTTTTGTGCTTCCTGGGTTTATCGAGTATCTCGTGCTATGCACTTCTTGCAAAATTTCTTCTCTCAGTTCTGGTACTAAGGGTACCCAAATTCGTCCTTCAAACCTTAGCAGTCCAGTGCTATCAATTTTGAATTTCAAATCATCACCTTCGACAATCCGCTTTTTGATAATATCACAATCTTCGTCCTTCTCTTGTGTGTCCTTAACCTTATCTAATAAAGTCAGGCTCGCTGTCACTGTAAATAATTTCTTGTCAGTCTCCATCGGATACTTAACCTCCAAGTCTAGTCGTTTGAAATCTTTCACTAACTCTTCTTGAATGGTTAACTTCGATAACTTCTCTCTGCCTTTTTTGCTCAAGGCATCTGCCACTACATTTGCTTTCCCTGGATGGTACAGAATCTCACAATCATAATCTTTGATCAATTCTAGCCATCGGCGCTGCCTCATGTTTAATTCTTTCTGCGTGAAAATATACTTTAGACTCTTGTGGTCCGTATATATCTCACACTTCTCACCATACAAATAATTCCTCTAAATCTTCAAGGCAAAAACTACTGCTGCTAATTCCAGGTCATGAGTCGGATAACCCTTCTCATAATCTTTCAGTTGACGTGAAGCGTACGCAATGACCCTGCCGTGTTGCATTAGTACACAGCCAAGACCCTTGTGTGACCCATCGCTATACACTACAAACCCTCCCATGTTATCTGGTAAAGCTAACACAGGTGCTTGACTAAGCCTCTTCTTTAACTCTAGGAAACTCTCTTCACACTTCTCCGTCCAAACAAACATAACTGTCTTTCTAGTAAGATTGGTCAATGGCGATGCTAATTTTGAAAAATCCTGGATGAATCTCCGATAATATCCCGCTAATCCTAAGAAACTCCTGATTTCTGTCGGCGTCTTCGACTGTTCCCAATTGATAACCGCTTCTACTTTTGCTGGGTCCACTGAAACACCAATCTTGTCGATAAACGTGCCCCAAAAACTGCATTCTCTGCAACCAAAACTCACACTTGGAGAATTTTGCATACAACTTCTCTCTCCTTAATGTCTCCAACACTATCCTTAGATGCTCGGCGTGCTCTTCCTCCGTCTCTGAATACACCAGAATGTCATCGATGAATACGACAATGAACTTATCCAAATACTATTTGAACACTCTGTTCATCAAGTCCATAAATGCTTCCAGCGCGTTCGTCAATCCGAATGACATTACCAAAAACTCAAAGTGTCCATACCGAGTTCTGAATGCCGTCTTTGGAATGTCCTCCGCCCTCACTTTCAGTTGGTGATAACCGGTTCTCAAGTCAATCTTTGAAAAGTACTTCACCCCCTTCAACTGATCAAACAAATCATCGATCCTAGGCAATGGGTACTTGTTCTTAATGGTGACCTTGTTCAACTCTCGGTAGTCTATACAAAGTCTGAGCGATCCATCTTTCTTCATCATGAATAAGACTGGCGCTCCCCACGGTGATACGCTCAGTCGAATGTATCCCTTATCCAATAACTCTTGTAACTGAGCCATCAGTTCTTTCATCTCTACCGGTGCCATACGATACGGCGCTTTGTATACCGGTGCTGTCCCTGCTGCCAAATTAATGACAAACTCAATTTCTCTATCTGGTGGCAATCCCAAAATCTCATCTGGGAAGACATCGATGAATTCCCTTACAATTGGTATCTGACCCAATTCACCCTCGACTCGTCGAGTATCAACCACGTGAGCCAAATAACCTACACAACCCTTCCTAAGCAATCTCTGGGCTTGAATCATCGTCAGACAATGAGATTGTCTCGGCGATTTACTACCATAAAATACCACCTTCGACTTGTTCAGAGTATTAAGGTGTTCGCACTTCTTATTATAATCGATAACTGTTCCTGATTCGATAACCAATCCATTCCAAGGATTACATCAAACTCCTCCAAACGAATTGGTATCAAATCTACGTTGAGCTTAAATCCTCGCAATTCAGTATAACAGTTCCTATGAATGTATTCTACGGGAATAATTTCCTTGTTCGCTACTTCTACGTTCATAGGGTGTTCTAATCTTTCACGGGGTAAGTCTAACCGTTTAGCAAATTCTTCAAAAACAAAAGAGCAGGTAGCACCCGAATCAAATAACACACAAGCATCAATATCATTGATTGAGATGATATCTGACACCACGTCCTTAGACTCCACCGCATCCTGAATGGTCATGTTGAACGTGCATGCCGTTGGTCTGTTGGCTTGACTGGCTGGCCCTCCGATGCTCAGTCTGTTATTGTTGTTGCAGTTGCCGCTTGCTGCATCGCCCTTTTTCTTTGGGCAGTCCTTGATTTGGTGATCTGGGGCTCCACACGAGAAACACCCTCCTTTCTGCTTATTTGGACACTGAGGAGCCATGTGCCCCGGTTGTCCACAATGGTAACAAACACTCTTTCCCTTCATGCACTCCCCCAAGTGATTCCTCCCACAGTTGTTGCACTTTACACTTTTTTTGGCCTCTCCCCCGGACTTGTTACCTCCAGAGGATTGGCTCTCCGTCCATTTACACTTGTTGGGGTTGCTGCCTCTGCTGCTTCCCCCTTTTTGTCCCTCCTGACCGGTCTTCTTTTCTTGTTTGAATCGACCAATGGCTTCATTACCTCCTTCGGCAATGATAGCCCTTTCCAGTAGATCAGAGAATGTCTTAATCTTTAATACTGTGACTGCTTTCTTCACCCATGGTTTCAGTCCTAATTCAAACCTTCTTGCCTTCCTAGCCTCCGTGTCCACTTGATGTGAAGCGAATCGGGCCAACTCGTTAAATCTTGTCGCGTACTCTACGACAGACATACTACCTTGTTTTAGTTCCAGAAACTTAACTTCCATATCCTGTTACGTATTCTCCGAGAAGTAATTCTAGAGAAATAGCTCCTTAAATTTATCCCAAGGAATAACTCCTTCGCCTGCCTTTCCCTTATTGGCTTTCCACCAATAGTTAGCTTCGCCCTTCATTATGAAAGTGGCAAAACTCGTCTTCTGTGCTTATGCCACTCGTGCGACTTCAAACACTTTCTCCATCTCTTCTATCCAGGTTTGGGCTTCGATTAGGTCCAAGGTTCCCCGGAACTCCGATGGTCCTACCAAATTAAAGTCCTTAAAGCTCGCCAAGTGATGTCCTGGCTGCCCTGTTGCTGGCTGGGGTCTGTTCTGCATTGCCTCAGTTAACAAGTTAACGAAGTTCTACGTAGGGTCGACATTTTCCCCTCCGCCATTATTAACGGATCCTTCCTCCCTCTAGTTCCGCGGTAGTCTCCTAGGCGGCATGATCCTGAGGAAAGGAAGAAAACATTAGACTTTATGTGATATGCTATTTATGTTAGCATTAAGAAGTTTAGGATGTCTATCAATCATAGCTGATTTAAATAAACAACTTCAGTATCACAATAAGACTCGATGGATATCCTCAACCCATCACTTACATACTCTACTTGAGTTTTCTACTAAGGTTATAACTTAGGTTTCTCATTCCTAACGTTTATAACCTATGGCTCTGATACCAACCTGTGACACCCCCGAATCCTGGTCCTCTGACCCCGGTCCGGTCGCTACGATCTAATACAAACATTCACCTCTAAACAACATACGATAAATTAAATGCGGAAAATAATAAACGTACGCCGTTCATTCAAAAGGTGTTACTAGTCCCAAGATTCGATAACCTTAATACATCACTACAAACATACCCTAGAATAGTCATTATGGTTCATATTACATAACAGTAATTTAATTAAACATAAAGATAAAGTCTGCTCCTTGCAAACTAATCCTACATCTTCCCTTTACCCTTGTCCTTCCCTGAAGTCTCGGGCTTAACTGCAATATAAGTCATGATATAGCAAGAATGAGCAACAAATTTGCACAGCAAGTTTAAATACAACAATAAAGGATATATCATGATGAATAGAAAATATCTGACAATGAATTCAATAATATGAATATAGGAAGCAAGAATAATGATTGCTTTTAGAATAACTGATAGTCAGGTAGACTTCGAACTATAAAACTCCAACAGAATCAATAGCTGATTGACCCTTTGGTTACTGGCTACAGAATAGTACTTGAGGGGATCAGCCTCGCGTACGCTATGTATATGCATAACATTCAACTCTGCTGTTTATATCTTATATTAGATACCTGCTACTCCCTTATAATATAAGGGTGTTCTTTCAGTCTAAGAATCCTTACCATCAATTGGTTTCGATAGCTTTTATAAAATTTCATATACCTGTCTGACCGAACAAGGGTTCAGACTCTATCTGACACAGTTCAAGAATTATGGAACTTTAAATGATGTACAAGTCCAAGACTGTACGAACTCAAGTGCACCAAGTGTGAATAACAATAATATCGATGTGGATTAATTGTAAAGTAATTAAACCACCTAATAGCATGCTTGGAAATAAAGTTCAAGCTTTAAATAATTAACTGTCAATACGATAGTAACCTTCTCAATACAATATGAGAAGGATAAGAACTTGCATAATAAAGAGTGTAAGAGAACTTGCATTCAAATCAAGTGAAGTTAAGAAACTCGCTTACACGATTCATTGAGTAAGGTAGTGCAAGAATTTAGAATACTTGCCTGTTTGTTCCGCTACGAATAAGTTCTAGCTTTAATTAAACTGCGTTGAAACGACCTAACATTAATAAGTCGGTCTCTCAATTAGTATCTTTAAACTAAAATAAGTTCATACATACAAAAATCTAGTCATCAGGTAAGTCTATCACATAAGACCACAATTTGTATCAAACAGACCATATTTAACATGTTATAGGTCATTATATGTTAACTGCCAAAAACCAGATTTCACAAACTGTCCAGACTTGAAAGTGACCTAGCGCAGCTGCGCAGGTTTAAGCTTTAAGAGTGGCGCAGCTGCGCCACTCACTGGTCAAACCAAAAATGAGTTTTTATGCTGCTGGACAACCTGAGTTTATTCACTAGCATTCAGACTACTAACATTAATTAATATACATGCTCTATGGTTATAATTTTAGGTTCGAAACTTAGCATGCTCATTCTAACCACATTCAAAGTCATATATTTGCATGCCAGTAATTCACATACCTTAAGCTAATCAATTCCATGTTACAAGGGTTAGCTACATAGTCATATTACCACATCACGAGGCTAACAATACTTAGTAAGCATGCTTGTGCATATATTACTCATGTATACAAGTTAATCATATAGTTCATGCCTCAGAAATTTATTTCTTAAATACGTGTGTATAGGTGATATCCATGTTTCATCACATGACACTAATGTCAACATGTCTATAGGCATAATGAGATCCTAATATACATGCTTGCATAATCATAACAAAATTCTCATGCTAATTAATGTCATTAGTTTTCGCATTTTAGGTTTTCCATTGAAAAATCACACTAAGTCAACTAAGTATATGCAAGGCACCTTGACATATAACTCTTATGAATTTGAAACATATATTAAAGCCACATATACATGCTCAAATGGTCAAAATCTACAAGATAAAAGTCTTGGTCAAGTTCACTTTGAAAAGTCTCAAGTTTCTTATCTTTAAAATCGTCTTAACTTTCAATCAAGTATGGTAGTGTGTGATTAATACTTTAAATATGAATTTCATGTCAATATAAACCATACGATCATGCTTTCAAAATCAGAATGTACATATGTTACGTACATGTCAAAGTTCATATTCGAGACTATAAGTTTCATTTCAAAACCATAAGTTTTTCATCACTCGTATGTACTAACATCGTTACACATGCTCACACTGCATCTATGTACATATATATACTTATTAACTATGACCACATACTTTCCAAATAGGGTACCATAGGTTAGTACATAACAACTAAGCAACAGAAGCAGGAAACTCTGATCCAGGCCCGGCGCAGCTACGCAAGTGCCGGCCAGAGACAGACAATGCACTGCTTCGGCAGAAACTTAGACGAACTCAAAAATTTTCCTACGAAAATCAATCTAAACATGTTACAATACATTTCTATCAGGCTTATAACACATAACAACCATTTCTCCAATCAATTAACATCCAATGTCAATTGAAGTCAAGAATCAAAGAATTAGAAATTCACAGAAATTGAAGAACAAGAATGGGAAGTGATATACCTCTGTAATTTGCTAACTCACACTTCCTCTACTGATATGTATATAAGTACTCACTCTTTTCTTGAATTTATCAGACAATTTTTCTAGCAAATTGAGAATGAGAGGGAGAGCTTTCATTTATAGAAAATTGATTGCCCAGTACATAGCTTTGCTTTATGTTTTGATTCAATGTGCAATATAAGAATTCAATAGGTAGGAAGGAGTTGGTGATTTAGTTGTTGGCATTCATCATCATACCCACTCCCCATTGCATGATTGCTATGAAGCTAGGGAGTTTGCTGAGTTTGATGAAGAATAGGGAATAGGATAGCCTCATGATGTATTCACGTGTGTATGATATAACTGTGGGGCAAGAACTCAGCATTTGGACAATCATACAACACTTAGTTATGCTAAGGTTACACATATATATAAGCCCACTTAGGTTATATAAAAATACACTAGGTTATATAATATATATACACATTGTATATATTTAAGTTATACATTAAGATGGGTGTTACCTTGTTATTTCATTTAGCAAAAATATAATGTATCAAGTAGGTACATATACCCCAATCATATAATCCATGTACATTTTCCTTAATACCAAATATAGTTCAATTAGGCATTATTATTACTTACCATTATAACTGCTATTATAATAATTATAATAACTTATTAAAAGTAATATCAATTAATAATGTTATTGATATTAATAGAAGGTAATAAGGTATTCATCAAATTTTACCCACACATAACATGTAACTCAAATAATGTTATTAATCTCACTATATAGTCTATACAAAAATATATAGCCACATCAAATATGTTACATTGCACCTTACATCCTATATAGAGGTAACTACTATATATTAAAGGTTTACTTATCACATGCCTGTATAAAAAAAATAATAAATCAATTAAATATAATATTATTATATTTATTAATCTCTTACTCATTAATTATTATTCATTCATAATAATTACTAATCAACACGTTATCAATTAATTACTCATAATTGCAATTAATCAATATGTTCAAATTCTCCCACTATATTCAAATAAATTGAATATTTAATTATTAATAATCATATCAATTCTCTGATATTAAAGTCTTAGGGTTAGTCCACTAATTTAAATAAACTATTAGTGACTCCCTTAATCATATCACAAATTCACATAACCACATAAGGTTTAAAATAAGCTCACAAACTAACTCATTAAAAATTTAAATCACATATTTAATTAATAATTACATTTAAAATTCATGGTCGTTACAAGGTTTATTGGCTTCCGTATGTGTGCCTAGGAATCATGGGATTCATGATCAAACTGATCAGAATCTGATTCCCACGGTGGACAAACTCCACTTTACAAATGTACCCTGCCAGTTTTTCTGTAAAAAATGTACATACAAAAGACCTTAAAACGGTTATCCGAATTTAAGGTCTCAATATAGTGAAAATATGGTTTGTCGTGTCAGAGTCACTCCGATGGCTGTCATGCCCATGAGAAGACCGACACTTGTATTCATTTTTGTGATCGAGGATGCTTCGCAGACCGATAATCACCATTCAAAATGAGCCAGAAGGCTGAAAAGATAAAACTAAAGTATCGATATACTTCAATTTCGATGTTAGCATAAGGGTTTGAAAACCTTCTTTCAAAATATCATTTCAATAAATCTTATCGAAAAGAGAAGCTTTTGCAAATCAAATCAAACACTTTTGCAAATCAAATCAAAGACTTTTTGCAAATCAAATCAAACTCTTCGTATATAGGTTCAACGATGCATAAACATATTTTCAATCAAACATAGGCCCAATTTCTTACCGCATTTACACACACATTGTAGATTTAAAAGGAAATATTGAAAAGATGCGGCACCGTGTTTTACACGGGAGTTGTGGGGTGCCTAACACCTTCCCCACACTTAACCAAGCCCCCGAACTCAAAAACTTCGGTTTCAAAGATCAAGTTTCGACAGTGTCCAGCAGTTGGGCCTCTTTTCAAAAAAAACTCGGGTGAGTTGGTACAACCATTTCAAATCTACCAACTAGCGACTTTATAAAATATTCAATCGTCGACATGATACATGTTGGCCTTTTCCTAAAAAAACCATTCAAAACTTTTTTCACAATAAAAAAAAAGAGTAAGGGTAGACATAACTTAGGAAGAGAGAAAGATCCGAGTTGTGACCCGACCCTCGAATTTTTTCCCGACGTCGACAAAGGGTATTGGTAGTCATTGGCAGCCATAGTCTCTAGCAACTCATAAGCTTCTTCATAACTCTTAGCCCAGAATGCTCCTCCCACGGCGACATCAATGCTAGACCGAGATTGCCATCCCAATCCATTGTAGAATGTATTTATTTCCATCCATTGCAGCATCACATGACGAGGACACTTCCTTCGCATTTCCTTGTATCTCTCCCAGGCTTCATATAAAAGACTCTCCTTTTTGCTGCTCAAATGAAGAAAGAGCACTTCTAATCTTTGCAGTCTTAGCCATAGGAAAGAATTTTTCCTAAGAACTTCTGTGCTAAGTCCTCCCAAGTAGTAACAGACCCTGGTGGTAGCGAGTGTGTAACGACCAGGAATTTTAAGCTCCTTATTAATTTTATATGTGATTTTAAATTTTTAAGAGTTAATTTTTCAAATTTATTTAAACCTTATGTGGTTATGTGCTTATGTGATTTAACCTATGTGAATAAATGATAGGATTTTTATTGAAGGGAATCACTAATGGTTATTTAAATTAGTAGATTAACCCTACGACTTTTATATCAGAATATTGATAAAAGTGTTAGTAAATTATATATATTTAAATTTCTTGAATATAATGTAGAGATTTAATCGTGATTGATTAATTGATATTTAAGTAATTAATTGATAACGTATGAAATTATTATTGTTGTTGATTTATAATTATTATGAATAAATAATAGTTAATGAATTGGGAGTAATTAATTGATAATGTATTGATTAATTATTATTATGAATAAATAATAATTAATGAGTAAGAGATAAATAAATATAATATTTAATAAATACAATGAGTTTATATTTAATTAATTTATTATTTTTATACAAGCATGTGATAAGTAAACCTTTGGTATAAGGTAGTTACCTTTATATATTGTATAAGGTGCTATGTGGCATATTACTGTGGCTTACATTGTATGTAGGGACTATATGTTAAGATTAACTGTATTAGATGAGTTACATATAATTCCTTATGTAACATGATAGGTATGGATAGACATTACTATGTATGCCCTATTATATTATATTAATATCAATTAATTATTGTTATTTGATAATGATTTTTAATAAGTTATTATAATAACAGTTATGATGGTAAATAACAATAATGCCTACTTGAATTATGTCTGGTGTTAATAGAAAATGTACATGGATTATATATTGGTATATATATGTACCTCTATTTGAGACATTGTATTATTGATTGCTTATTTGAAGTAACATTGTAACTTAAGTATACATATAGAATATACATACATAACCTTAGTGTATTTTCAAGTTGCTGAGTAATTGGTATGTCCCAATATGAGTGTCATCCCCAACTTCCTCTTCACGTGAACAAATAATAAGCTAGCCTACTTCTACACTCTCAAACTCAGCATCATAAATGGGATCATTGCAAGGGGAGTGGGCATAATAGTGTAATTCAACTACTCCTCACCAACTTCTTCTTACCCATGGTATATTCTAGCAATCCTTTGTTTTGAGTTAGTGAACAAAGCTTGAAACCGTGTATTGATTTGCCTATATATATAACTCATCCTCTTCATAAATTCTTTTACTGAGAATTGCTTGAGTGTTGGAGTAAGAGTAATACATATCAGTGTAGTAGCATTGAGAGAGTAAGAGATAGCAACAAGCCATATTACAGAGGTATAATCACTTACCTTCTTGTTCTTCATTCTCTGTAAAATCCCATTCATGCTCCACATTATCAAATTCTTGAGTTTTGCAATCTAGATGTTAATTGAGCTATAAAATATGTTTTGATAAGTGTTATATGAAGTTATATGCATGATAGGATTGTATTATAGCTGGTACAGGAAGAATTTTGTAAATTGATTTTGAGTTGGAATTGCAGAACTACCAAAACTGCATAGCTTCAGGCCTGGCCGCCAGCCTGCGCAGCTGCGCCAGTATTACACTGGCCAGCGGCGCAGCTGCGCCAGTGCCTGTTTGCAGATTTTTTTTTCCTTTTTGCTTTCTGCTCATGCTAACTTGATGGTACTAATCTGGACATGCATGAAAGTTAGTTTAACTTATATATATATATATATATATATATATATGTTCTTGATACAATATGCATGATTTTAACCATGTTAGTATGCGTTATGGGAGGAAGCTCTATAGTTTACAAATGAACTTGGACTTATTAGAGTGAACTTAGAAGCTTTAAAAAGGGGACTTTGACATATAAATACCATGACTATATTCTGACTTTTGAGACATATTTGTATGACTTAGAAACACATGAGAAGCGTGTTAACTTGCATACATAAGTTTCATGACGGAATGTGAACCCCAGTATTGAACATTTCTAACAAACATATAAGCTTCAAAGGTGAACGTTAGCATGAAGGTATTGTATATGCATTCTAATTTGGCGAGTATGTAGTATGACCTAGAATGCATGATTAGAGTATTAAACGCACTAGCATACGTGTCTGAAAGACTCAAAGGTTTACAAAGAAAAACTTAAGAACTTTCAAAGTAAACTTGACCAATAATTTTGTTTTGTGATATGAGAGCATTAATGTGGCCTTGGTATGTGTTTCTAATGCAAGTGAGTCATAGTTACAAAACACTTTGATTATACTAAAACGATCTTTGTGGACTTAGTATACTTTTGAAGGAGAACTTAAGATTTGAAAGTTAAATACCATGTGAGACATGTTGTGAGCATATAAGCATAAGTATTACGATTTCATTATGACTATAGACGTATTGACATGAACCTCATTTGTTTATATACAAATTTCACATATGCATGCTCAATCATAAGAAATGAACTTCTAGTATGGACTATATGACTAAAGTATACACGTGTAGTATACACACAAGCATGACTACTTAAACATTGTTTAACCTTGTTATTTGATAACATGACTTTCGTAACCAATCTTAAAGTATGAACTTGTTTAACTTAAGGTTTACCAGCATGAAAATATATAACTTCAAAATTGGATTAGAACGAGCATGCTAGTTTCGAAAGGGAGATTAAAACTTGATAAGCATGTGTATTGGTTTAATGACAATAGTTGCATGCTAGAGTTACGCCGGGACACTTTCAGACCCGAACAATTTGCTTAAGTTGAATTTTAACAGTTAACATATTATGATGCTATAAATGGTATGTTTGATATTGAACGTGATCTTATGTGATAGATTTATATAACGACTATATTCTAGTATATGTGAACTTATATTAGTTTATGCTAATTGGAGAGATCGACTTGTTATTATTAGGTCGTTCCAACGACATTTAATTAAAGCTAGGATTATTTGTAGCTGAGCAATCAGGAAAGTTTCCTAGACCCTTGCATTACTTTATTTCAACGTATATTGTAAGCAAGTTTCCCGAACTTCACTCTTTGATTGTGCAAGTTCCTTTGAAACCATTCTTGTATTATATGCAAGTCTCCCTAACTTTACTCAAATTCATATCGAGCAGGGTATTATTATATTACGAGTTTTCCTGAACTACTCTTTTATTTGAGCAAGTTTTCTTTGACTTATACTTATTTATTATAAAGTATCCGGACCCTATTGTGCAAGTATTCTAAATTCTTGTACTACCTTATTCAATGAACCGTGTAAGCGAGTTTCTAAACTTCACTTATTTTTGGTGAAAGTTTCCTATCCTTCTCATATTGTTTTGATCAGGTTATTATTGTATTGTAAAAGTTCCCCGAACTTCACACTTTGGTTATTGTGAAAGTTCCCTGAACTTTGCATTTTGAGTATTGTGAAAGTTCCCCGAACTTCACACTTTAGTTATTGTGAAAATTTTCTGAACATTACATTTTGAGTATTGTGAAAGTTCCCCGAACTTCACACTTTGGTTATTTTGCAAGTTCCCGAACTTCATTTCTTTATTATGCAAGTTCTCTAAACTTATACAAACTCGTATATTGTGCAAGTATCTTATCTTTGTGTTTACTTTACTCAAAAAACGTTGTAAGCAAATGTCCTAACCTATGCATTTACTTTATGCAAGGGATCTATTATGGTGAAATTCTACGAATTTCACTCTTTGATGTTTTAAGTGTCTAAGCCTATGCCTTTATTTTATGCAAGAAATCTATTATCGTGTAAGTTCCCTGAACTTCACACGTTGAGTATTGTGCAAGTTCCCCGAACTTACACAAATTTATATATTGTGCAAATTCTAAACTTCACTTTGTCCAAGTTCTCTATCCTTCTCATATTGTATTGAGTAGGTTATTGTTGAATCGAAAGTTGTTTACTTAATTGCTTGAACTTTATTTCCAATCATGTTATTTAGTGGTTTAATTACTTATCAATTATTCCACAATGATATTATTGATGTCCACACCTAGTGCATTTGAGCTCATACAGTCTTGGACTTGTACATTATTCAAGGTTCTAAATTTCTTGAACTATGTCAGTAAGAGTCTGAACCTTTGCTCGGTCAGACTAGTGTATGAAGTTTTCTTTGAAGCTATCCAAACCAATTGATGGTAAGGATTCTTAGACGGAACAGAACACCCCTCATATGTAGGAGTGTGCCCAGGTATCTAATATATATGATACGAGTAAGCAGATATAAGTGTTATGCATATTCATGTTGTACCCGAGGCTGATCTCCTCGAGGTACTTAGTTTCTGTCGCCAGAAGCCAGTAATCCCAAAAGGGTCAATTAGCTATTGAACCCATTGGAAAGTTATAGTTCAAAGTCTACTCGACTATCAGTCCTTCTAAAGGCAAATATTTTCTTTGCTTTTAATAGTCATATTATTGAATCTTTCAGATATTCACAGTGTTGAATCATGCAGGTTGTTGAACCTTATAGATATTCATATCGTTGAATTATACAAATATTCATAGTATTGAATCATTCTAACATTCATATTGTTGAATCTTTAAGATATTCATTTTGTTAAAATAATTGTCAGATATTTTTCCATTCATCATGATATATCCTTTATTGTTGTATTTAAACTTGCTGAGCAAACTTGTTGCTCATTCTTGCTATATCATGACATATATTGCAGTTAAGCCCGAGCCCTCAGGGAAGGACAAGGGTAAAGGAAAGATTTAGGATGGTTTGTAAGGAACAGACTTTGTCTTTGTGATTTGTTTAATTACTGTTAATGTAATATGAACCCTAATGTTTATTCTAGGGTATATTTGTATTGATGTATTAAGGTTATCGAATATTGGGACTAGTAACACCTTTTGAATGAACGACGTACGTTTATTATATTCCATATTTTAGTTACCGTATGTTACTTAAAGGTGGATGTTAGTATTATTTTGTGGCGACCGGACCGGGGTCAGAGGACCCGGATTCGGAGGTGTCACAGAGTGAAGCCAACTCCTTGCCTTGTCCCTCAACGTGAAATGAAAGAGCCTAATTCTCACCGCATCATCCGACACACCATTATACTTGAAGGTGTCACATATCTCAATAAAGCTCAGAAGATGCTCATTCAGGTCATCATTAGCCATACCCCCAAACTGAATCGTGTTCTGCACCATTTGGATTATCCTCGGTATGATTTCAAAGGTATTGGCGGCTATTGCGTGCCTGACTATGTTCGACTGTAGCTCATTGATACGCAACATTGAATAATGCCTTAATGCTTTATGTTTTTGGCCGCCATAACTACCGGTGTTTCAGTTTCCTCTTGTGTATTAGTAGTAATTGTAATCAATCGCCAAGCTCTCCCATTGATGTTGTCCTTTCTAGGCACCAAAGCAGAATTCTTAGACCGAGTTTGCATACACTAATCAAGAGTACCTGAAACAAAAGAAAAATAAAATAGAAATGACATAAGATGTGATTTGTTTAACTTACACCAATTTATTTAAACTAATGACGAAAGTAATAAAAATAATCACTATCCCCCGACAACAATGCCAAAAGCTTGTTGGCTTGTTTCAGTGTTAAACAAAACAATCACATACACGCAAGTGCACGCGGTCCACAAGTAATATACGGTAAGTAGAGTATCGATCCCACGGAGAAAAATGATTATTTCTATTCTAACATGCAATAATTTTGTAATTATTTCGGTCTACTTAAACAGATGATCAAGATGTGATTTATCTAATAATAATGATTATCAAATATTAACTAACTAACAAGCAAATGACTCAGATGAGGGAGATATGGGATTCTAACTTCACTTAATGCCTCATTCAAATTATACACCTCTTGTTAAGCCCAATTGATTACTTTGGATTGCTAGTCGAGAGCACGAAAGTAAAACATGGCTATCTCTCGATATACCATGCTCATATCACACAAAAGATAGAATACATCTGAACATCCAATATTACATAAACCACTATATTTCTATGTGACTTAAAAGTAATACAGATTTAAGCACAAGCTCTCTCAAATGACTACATGCGGTAATACAGTATATGTCTATCCGGATTACAAATCATGAAGTCTATCACATGTAAAAATCATGAACACATGCTAATATGGTCAAATCTACACTTGTAATTCATTTTTCAATTTCATTCAAGTTATTTCGATAGTTAGTGATCAAGCAACTAAGCAAGCAAAACAAACTATATTAGGCAATCCATACATAATCAACAAGAGCTCAACATAGAAGCATACAAATCTGAACTTAAGCAAAAAGATCCATTAAAATCCCATAATGGAGATTAGTTCATAACTAAAGCAATAACCATTACCAAAACGTGTTCATACATTGAGAATCAAATATGGAAGTAAAGAGAAGCTAAGGGATAAGAAATGCAAATCTGAAATCTCTACTTCAAATATGAACCATCAATGTAGAGCCAAATCTTTCAATCCACCAATTCTAGCCCTAATCTATGCAAAATATATGGAAATCTCCTAAAACGACAAGAGAGAAGCCAAGATATAGGAGAAGAGACTATGAACTCTCTATGTCTCTCAAAAATCCTAAAACAACAATAAAAACGTTCCAAAGATCAAGTCTCAACTTCCAAATACACCCTTATAAGGAAAAACAAGCAAAACAGGATTTAATGAAAAAATCAACTCTGGTGTTGACCAGGCATGCCTCATCTCATCCTGGCGCGGGCGCGCCGTGTCCAAGCCCTATAAGGGCGCGGTCGCGTTGCTGGAATTTTCTGCAAAATGATTTTCTTTGTTTGGCTAGCTTGCTGCTATTGCATCTTTTGGCCCTCTAGCTGCTGCTCCATACTCCTTCATCACATGCCACTTTTGCACCAACACCACCAAATGCCTTATGCTTACTATCAAGTCGGCTCCATGCTCATTCCACCCACGATGCCATCGAGAGAGAGTTTTCGCCATGCTATCTACAATACGAAGATAAAATGCATGAAAAGGAACTAAAACACGTGAGAATAAGCTATAGTTATAGTAAGTTGATAGCCAATAAGTAGGTATAAAATCTACTTATCAATAACTCATGCGATCTCTCTTTTATTGAGGACAATTTTAGAGAGATACACTCCATGCCTCATCATCATGAGACACTTTCGAAATTTGTCATGCTAAACGCCTTTAGCATCTAATGAATATACGTTCTTTGGGTTAAACCGAACATACTTTTAAATCTATCTATACAGATTTATATCTCCTGTAACGATTGTGATTTTATATAATAATTTTTAATATTTATTGAGTTAAATAAATATTTTATATGATTAATTTATTGAGTGAAATAAATAAATTATGTGATTTGTGGAACTGATTTAATTAAGTGTTATATAGTATTAAATGAATGTTTAAAATTTAATTTAATTGATGTATATTAATTTTATAGTATAGTTCTAATTTAATTGAGATAATTAAATTAGATGAATTATGTGATAAAGTGTTACATGAATTATAATTATGTGACAATTTTTATATGAATTAATTGATGTTGGATTTTAACTGATTAAATTAGATGTTAAAGGATTTAATTAATTAAAGTGTGACATTAAAGAGTATGTGTTAAAATGGTTTATTAAAATAAAGAAAAAATTTTAAATTATTTTGTCAAACAAGGCCCTTGTAGTTGGTTTAAACCTATTTCTACCAAACGGGGCCTTAGTTACAAAAATCTATTTTTTAAAGGGGTTTGCCAAACATGGCCTTATGGCTATTCAAATTTAAATTTTATAACTGTTAATTTAATTAAGTTATTAAGTATTAGTTAATATGTATATTATTGATACATCAGTTATATATCTATATACTACGTAAGAAAAAACTACGTTAATTTAAGCCTAAGTCTAAGAACTTAGAAGAAAAGAGAGAGCAGAGAGGAGTTGGAGAAGAAGAGAAAAGAGGATGAAGAATTGCTAGAATCAAACTCACATCATCTTCTCTGTCAACCTATTAGCAAAAGGTACCATCTATAATCTTTAAATTGTTATAGAACTCAGGTTATATGTTTCATATTCAGTCTCTGTTAAAATCAAATTTTCATGGAATTGTATAATCATGGATTGTTGATATAGAATGGAATCATGTGGTTTATATATAAAGTGTATGCCATAAATAATGATTTTTAGAAATCAAATTGATTGTATAAACATGTTCTAATGGAGGACATGTGTTCTTATGAAATTTATATATTTGGTTGAGTTTTAGAGTAAAAGTTATGATTCAATTGTGTGTCAATATGCCTATTTAGAATATTTTCTTAATGCTATCTTCAGTCATGATAATAATGCATGTATTGTAATTTAAATTGGTGAAGAATTTGAATTACAGAGAATTATTTTGAGGAAATATGAGTTTTATGAAAAATATCAAATTTGATTTCTAAAACTTTTGATTATTGTTGTTTAGATGGTTTTTGTGTTTGGAAACATGTTATATGTGTGTATTGTCTCAACTTGTAATTATCGATTGTTGGCTTGTATGGGTTAATCGGTGAAGCAAGGTGCCGTTACCGTCTGCCTCCGTCCGTGTTCCTACGCAGCTGCGACGGTAACACAGCCAGAAGCAGCGCAGCTGTGTCGGATGCCTTTCACAGACTTAACACCTGCGCAGCTGCGCCGGTACCAAGGTCTGTGGCTGCGCAGCTGTGCCTCTGGCCGTGCAGAGACAGTGAGTTGGTTCGATTGGATTGTGCAGTTTTTATTCTAGCTTAAGTTAAATGGTTTATGATGATGAGCATGTATCCAGTTAATATAACATGTGTTGGCATGAATTCAATAGTTTCATATTTGAAAAATAAAAGAGTTTTGAAAACCTAATGGAATATCTAAATTATAATTGTATAATTGTGATATGACTTACTTAATTATAATTTGATTAATTATAATTAAGAGCAAATGATTAACTTAAATTATGATTTTGTTAAATTATAATGTATAAAAATTGATTTATTAGATGTTAATTATAATTAATGTAATTGTAATTTAATAAATGCATGTTTAATTATGGATTATAAATTGACAAATACGTGATTAATTTAAATTTATGTAATTATAATGCATGAAGTAGTTTAATTAATTTAAAATTATAATTATTTCTAATTTAAAAGGTAATTATAATTTAAGTAATTATAATTTGATTAAGTGTTTGAATTATAATTATTTAATTATAATTTAGCTAAATACATAATTGATTTAATTATGTGAGTATGTATGTGATGTAATTAACTATGTGATGGTTGATTATTATTATTTATTTAATTAGAGTGAGTTAACCATGAGGGTTAACCACTTATGTGAATTAGTTATGTGTTAACTAATTTAGGTTATTATGATTGAATGTATATAGGAAGTGTTTAAGTACGTGATTGAGTTAAGTAGCTTGCGCTTAAGGCAAGTCTTCTAAACCGTAAACTCATTAATTCTATGCAAGTTCTTTATGGAATATATTGAGAATGTCCTTTATTTTTATTTCTGCATTGGTCAAGTGTTTATTTAATTGACGTGGTCTTGACTTATTGTTCAAGTAAGATCCAGCTTATCTTTTAAATGCTTTAAGTTTAATTCTAAGGCATATATTAGTTCATAATTCTTTTATTTATGAACTATTGGAAGTCGATTCAACTAATTCTTAGTTGATGAACTTGAATTCTAAATTACCCTTGTAAGGTTATCCAAACCAAACTTCCTTTGGTGCAGATTTGTATTCAAATACTGAGTTGAACAACCCTATTTATTAGGGGAGGTTACTACGCGGAAGCGTTAAGATGTTTGTGCACAATACATGGTACGAAGGGCTGATCCCCCTAAGTACGAGTTAAGGTCCATAGTCTTACTGACTGTTAAAGGTTTAAATAGAAATGTTTATAACCTAGGACAAGAGTTCAAAGGTCTTATGACCCTCAGATAAATTCTATATTCAAATTTTAATGTTGATAGAGAATTATTATTCAATTCTTTATTGTTGAAGTAAGCTAAGTTATTTAATTCTTTTTAAAGATATCCTTTCATGTATTTATTATTGTTAAACTCCAGTGAGCTGTGGTTGCTCACTCTTGCATTAAATAACAATTGCAGCTAAGGTTGATAATGTTGATGCCCCGTCTACGAGTAAAGACAAGGGGAAGCAAAATAAGTGAAGACTTGTTTTATTATTTTAAAATGATTGTAATAAGACTCTTATGTTATGTTTTTATTTCCACACTTTATTGTTTATGTCAATGTTAGATTAAACCCTAGGATTTATTTGAGAAAGTTGTAACCCTTGTTTAAGGAATATTTTATTTAAGTTTTATGAAGGTTGTATTCTACTTTGAAGTTTTATTGGGTAGATGTATGTTATACTAGAAAGTGAACACCAGATCATGTGGAAACGAAGTACCCGGATTTGGGGGTGTCACAGGTTGGAATCAAAGCTATAGGTTATGAAACCTTAGGTGGGGAAAAACCTTAGCTAGCCTTATGGGAAGATCAAAAAGATAGATGTGATAGGTAAAGATAATAAACTACCTTATGTGTTATGTGTTTACATTTTTGTATTCGAAGAGTGACGATTCGATATCACGTAATAATAAACTTTAATTCTTTTGTCAGGATGTCGAACGTTGGAGAACCTAGTCAGGCTAGAGAGGATGTACCTCAGGTGCCTAGGGAGGAGGAGCCCTGTGACATACATGTTGTCTAGGAGCAGCTGGTTAGGAGAGAGCCATGTCCAGTGATCACCGTAGCTGGTCGGGAGCGTGAGTCGACACCAATTCTAGAGGAAGAGGACGAGGACGAGTCTGAAGAGGAGGAAGAGGATCCCAAAAAGGAATTCCCACCTCACTCTACTAGTGCTAAGATGTACGAAGTAGTCTACGACAGTAACGTGGAGCTTCATGGATGAGTCGGAGAGCTCGAGGAAACCATCCAGCAGTGTGACGAGACTATCGAGGATATGGCGAGTGACTTAGGAGATGCACAGTGAAACTTAATACCCGTAGAGAATGATCGAGACGAGGCACGAGCTGAACTAGCAAAGCTGAAGCAGGACATCCAGGAGGAGTCGACGAAGCGTGCCAGAGCTGAGGAGATAAGCTTGAGGGCTACTCAACGAGCCGATCGAGCTGAAGATGAAGCTGAAGCCAAGAGGGCCAAGCTGAGGGAAACAGCGTATGTTTTCTATACAGCGATAGAAAGAGCTCAGGATCGTGTTTTCTACTACCCAGCTCAGTTCCAAGGTTTACTGTAATATCCGAGATTTTGTATGTAATTTAATAATTATCAATAAATGAATTTATGTGAAACTCTTGTGTGATTTGTTTTATTAGATGTATATGTGTTATACATGTATAGGTATTTTAAGTTATGTGATGTGAGGGATTTAAATAGTTGGGTTGGATTAATTTAACTATTTAAATTGGTTAAGTATGGAATTAATCCTATTAGTTTTGTGAGATGGCATTAAATCACGAGTTGGAGTTCGGAGCGGAATTTAGAGACGCGGTCTGCGTATTTGAGTTCGGAACGTCAAAATTAGTCAAGATAGACTGTAACCACGAAAATGTGTCACGGTTGACTTTTTGGTCAAAGTTAATCGGTTCACTTTTTTGAGTAAAAAGTCAACCACGAATTTTGGAGATGAATTTGACAAAACAGATAGTTCCATGACGTCCGGGACATCGACTTTAGTAGGAATCGATATAAGTATCGCAACGTTCGGCTGTGGAGGGCAAAATGGTCGAAATAATTATTTAATTGATTAAATGATTATAATAATGTTGTTATTTATACAAAGTCAGTTGTTGGGAGTCTTGGTGACAGCCAAATTGGGATAAGGAGGGATAGTGTATACGTATCATAGGAATTAGAGAATGAGGGAGTTACAAACCTTTAAACCTCAAACAACTCTTCCATTTCCAAACCCCCACTTCTCTTTCAATGTTAATTAGTGTATGTAGTGTGTCTAACAGTTATAGGAACATGGAGGGGTTGATCATATCAGCCTCTATCAAGCTATATATATATATATTTATATATACACACAACTCAAACATTCTTCACTTTGATAAAATTCCACCCAAGAGAGAAAAAAAAGAAAAAATGAGAATGAGAGTTTGAGAGCTTGACGATTTTGGAGATTTGGGGAGTCTAACAAGCAAGGTGTGAGTCTTAATCAGACTTAATACAAGGGAAAATTCGCACCAAGAGGTAATCCATGACCCATTCTATATGTTTTTAAGGAAACTAGAAGGAAAATGCATGTATATTCATGAGAAACGGTTTGTTTGGGTTGTAATGCTATGTGAGTATTGTTTACTGATATGGGGATATTATGAATGAGAATTCTGGACTTAATATGCTTCAATTATGTAGAGAATCAAAGAATTCAAGTTTGCATGCTAAGTGTTTGATAATATACTTCTTAGGTATCAATTTGATCAAATCATGGAAATTTAGTAAGTTTGTTTGTTGTAACATGTGCATATATGTTAGTAGAGGTGATCTGGACAGTAAGAATCAAGACCTTACATGCTCGAATCAAAATCACAAAATTTGTCAAAGTTGGTTGAACATAGAATTTGTGATTTTTTGGTTTTTCGGAGCCTTGGACTCATGGTTTCTGTGACCCGTTTGTGGTAGGTAATAATTTTATAAAATAGTATGTTGTATGAAGTCCAATCTGTCCAAATTTCATAAGAAACAGAGTTAAATTGAGAGAGTTATGATTTTCGTTAGCAAGCATGTTGGTAATAAAATCTGCAAAAAATCTGGGTATTCTAGAAATTTTTTAAGTATAAAACCAGTTGTGGCACGCTTTTCTAGATAGCTAGTTTATGGTCTTAACATGTTGTTTTTTGGTATATGTTATTTTTGTAAAATACTATGCTATATGAAGTATGTTGGGTCCAAGTTTCATGGTCATATCATGTATGGTTTAATCAGAATTAATTCGCAAAGTGGACTGCTCGGCAGAGAAGAATTCTCTAAGGACCAAGGGCAGCGTAGCTGCGCCGCTCATCAGGTTTGTGCCTGCGCAGCTGCACCGGTCTGGGCAGGTCCGGGCCGGGTCGGATTCGGGTCGGGTTGAGTCGGGCCGAGCCTAAAAAATTTCAGAAACTTATTTTTGCTCAGATTCTTATATTGAACCACTTTACCTATATGACGCAACATGTTATATGATTGAATTGGTTTGATGATAGCATACGTGGTAGTTTAATAATCAAATTAAAATAAAAGGAAATCCTTTTCTTTCGAATTAGATTTCGAGAACCTAATGGCTTAACGTGACACATATGATTAGGTTACGTGAAGGTTAATTGCTAGCTTTAACGATAGCAGACGTATCAGGCAAGTCTCCTTACTCAGATTTGATTATGCAAGTTTCTTACCCTATTTTTCATTGGTAAATTATTCAAGCCTTACTTCTTTTATTGTGGTAAGGGTAAGTACTGAGCTCATGTTTATTCGTTGACACGTACAAGTTCCTTTCACGTAAAGTTCTACAACTTCAATTATCTTGCAAGTTTTATTGTTGATTACTCAGTTATTGCTTCAACTGTTATGCTTTAAAGTTCTATTTATTTAAAGAACTGTTTCTAAGTATGTTTTCTGACCTTTGTTTTCGGCTAGTTATTATTGATGAAAAATGATTTAATTCAAATCTTTCGAAGCTATTTAATGTTTACCAATCCAAATTGCTTTGGTGCGGTCTCGCATGACTACTAAGATGAACAACCCGAATAAACGGGCAAACAGATGTCGGGCATATAGTCCCATTTATGCTTATGCAATTTAAACTTTATACTTGTGCACAATGTAGGGTACGATAAGCTGATCACTTGGAGTACTTGCAAAGACCGTTTGCAATCTATTTGATTGTTAAATCGTCTGATGGCTTTTGATGAAACAAAGTAATGTTCAGGGTATTCAACACCCCTTAGTATGCTATTGAGAATTCTAAACTCTTATCTTTAATTTTCATGTTTAACACTTGATAATTCTTTCAACTGTTGAGATATTGCCATACAGACGTTTTTACCCCTGATGTAGGTTTTCAAACTTCTTTATATACTAGCTGGGCAATTTGTGCTCATTCTTGCTCAAACCTTTCAGTTAAGTCTGAGAACGCTGAGGGCTCGGGCAAGGACAAGGGGAAGTTTAAGATGAAATGATGAGAGTTATTTATGTAATAAGTTATATTTTCGCATATGATGTAATGTAGCGATAAACGCTAAGTTTGAGTTTCAGTTTATTTAAGGTTGTAAAGACTTGGGATTTTATATGAATAACTATGTAATAGTTATTATTATTATTATTTTCGGAGTTTATGTAGTTAGATGATGATGTATGTTGTACCGTGAGCACCATGTCCTGTAATCGATGTTATACGGATTTGGGTGCGTCACAGGTTGGTATCAAAGCTGTAGGTTATAAATCTTAGGTGGGGAACCTTAGACTATAACCTTAGGGGAGCTAGTGGAGGTAATAAGGAGATGAACTCACGTAGAGTTCTAAGGGTTGTGTCAATTTTTTTTTTCTAAAAACAAAATCAATATCTATTTTAAAATACTAATCGAGTTGTTTGTCTTGATTGTAGGATGTCAGGAGAAGAGGAAGTTAGAGATATCCACGTCGTGAGTGAGCAGTTGGTGATAGCTGTACCTAAGCCTATAGCTGAGGCAGCAGCTAAGTCAGACCCAGAGGAGTATCCTGAAGAGGAAGAGGAGCCCGAGGAGGACTCCGAGGAAGAACATGGGTATGGTCTATTGGATGAGTTGATGGATAGGATTACTGAGTTGGACGATAAGGTCCATGAGTTAGAGGAGCTGTATCAGGGGAAGCAGGAAGCTGCAGCATTACTTGAGGCATTGGTGCATCACCTGATAATTAGGAACGGGGATCTGGCCGACAAGTTGCGAGTAGCAGGTCAGAAGGCGGATAGGCTGAAGGATGAGAAAGAAGCTATCAGGACCCACTTGGGACATACCATTAATGGGTTGGAGTAGAGGATACAAAGTCTCCAAGTTGACAAGCAGATCATTACCACATTCTGGGGAGATGAGAGGAGAGACCGTGTTCAGGCTGAAAAGCTAACTGGCGAGTTAGAAGGAGAAGTGAGAGATAAGAAGGTTAGGATAGACAAGATGAAGTACGCGTTTAAGTCAGCACATAAAAGGTTCCAGCATAGGTTGCACCACTTTCCACATGAGGAGCACCGGTCTAGACATGTTATAAGCCGAGGGCTGGTGTTGGAGATAGCAGATGAAGAGCATGAAGACGCCATTAGGCGGGGTCTTTAGTTTATTCGTGATGAACTTTTACTATTAGCGTATAGAACGCTTAGCTATGGAATAAAAACTTGGTTTTCAATTTTTACCAAGTGTTTTGGGTTGAAGAGATGTAAAGGGTATAATGCCATAAGATGATGAGATACTTTGTGATTATGGTTTTTTAAATAAATATGCTTTTATTTAAATATGTGATGTGATGATTAAGTTTTATATCAATTATTTATGCTGCAGAATAAGTGATGAGATGATAACGTTAAGTTTATTTAAACAGAAGGATGGCTAGAGGAAGATATCGTCAACAAGTACCAGAAGGGAGGCGGTAATGTTGGGGGTCCACCGAACCCCATGCAATAATTCGTAGACATGTTAGTAGGGGCACTACAAACTCGAACCCCGAATACCAATAACCCTCCAGCGGCCCAAGTGGCAAACTTTAAGTACTTCAAGAGCGCGGGACCCCCTGAGTTCAAAGGAACCATCGAACCCATCGAAGCCCAGACATGGATCAAGGAAATGGAAAAGGCGTTCGCTATGGCCCGAGTAGGAGATGAGAAGAAAACAATCTTCGCCACATTTATGCTGAAGGGTGAAGCCAACTTCTGGTGGGAGGCAAACCAGACCAGGGCTGGAGAAGGTGTGATACCTTGGGAGGGGTTTAAGAAGATCTTCTTCAAAAATTACTTTCCAGTGAGTATGCAGAGTCGCATGGAGATGCAATTCTTGGAGCTGAAGTAAGACGACATGACGGTACCTCAGTACGCCGCCAAGTTCAACGAGCTGGCAAGATTCGCCCCTCATCAGGTCGACACTGAGGAGAGGAAAACGAGGAGGTTTGAGCAGGGTCTCAAACCATGGTTATACAGCAGACTTTCGGTGTTGCAGACGAATAGCTTCGTGACTCTCCTGAAGAAAGCGATAATAGCTGAGGGCGGAAGTGAAGCCCTAATGAAGTTTAACAAGGAGAAAAAGAAGAAGAATGAAAGAGGGAATCGTGGGGAAGGTAGCAGCGGCAGTGGTGCAAACAAAAGGAAGTGGAACAACAACAACAGCAGCAGCAACAATAATTTCAATTCAGGAAACCCTGGCGGCAAATCAAGGGAAACAAAGAAGAGAACTAAGTCATGTAAGGAGTGTGGAAAGAATCACTCGGGTGCATGTCTAAAAGGGAAGAACGTGTGTTTTAATTGCGGGCAAGAGGGGAACATCTTTCCTAATTGCTCTGCACCAAAGAGGAATGGATGCTTCAATTACGGGGCGTTGGATTATCAGGCAGGGAATTGCCCAAAGAAGAATTCAGGAGGAGGTAATGGAGGAAGGGGACCAAGCGGTGGAAATCTCACAATTACTGGACCACCAACTCAGAATCGACCAACAGCAAGGACTTTCAACATGACAGTTCAGGATGCGATCGCATCCAAGGATGTGGTTTTAGGTATCATTCCGATCAATGATATATATGCTTATGTATTATTTAATTCGGGTGCTACTTGTTCCTTCGTATCGCATGAATTCTCCCAACGATTAAACTTACCCCAGGAAGAATTAGAATATCCGATGAACATAGAAGTTGCTTATAAGGAAATAATTCCCGTTAGCCATGTCCATAGGAATTGTGTTGTAGATATCAAGGGATATAAGTTACCTGTGGATTTAATTCCGATTCAGATAGGGGAATTTGATGTAATTTTAGGAATGGATTGGTTATTTAACCATGGAGCGATGATAGATTGCCAGAAGAAGTGTATAAACCTTAAGACTCTGGATTAGTCTAAGGTATTATTCTACGGGAGTAAGTCGCCGAGACACTTGAATTGTCTGACGATGATGCAAGCAAGGAAGTTGCTAAGGAAGGGATGTATAGGTTATTTGGCCCATATCGTCGAGACGCAAAAAGTAGGGGTAGGGATGGGACAGATACCAGTAGTGAATGAATTTTTGGATGTATTTTCGGAGGAATTGCCAGGTATTCCGCCAGATAGGGAGGTCGAATTCGTTATAGATTTAGTACTGGAAACGATAACGATTTCGAAAGCCCCATACAGAATGGCACTGGCAGAGATGAAGGAGCTGATGGTACAGTTGCAGGAATTATTGGATAGGAAGTATATTCAACCGAGTGTGTCTCCTTGGGGAGCACCAGTTTTATTTGTAAAGAAGAAGGACGGGTCGATGAGACTTTGCATCGACTATCGAGAGTTGAACAAGGTGACGATCAATAACAAGTACCCGTTACCTAGGATAGATGATCTGTTCGATCAGTTGAAGGGAACGAAATATTTTTCCAAGATTGACTTGAGGACGGGATATCACCAGTTGAAGGTGAGGAAGGAAGATGTACCTAAGATAGCATTCAGGACTCGTTACGAACACTATGAGTTTCTGGTGATGTCATTTGGGTTAACGAACGTGCCGGCAGCATTTATGGATATGATGAATCGAGTATTCAAGCAATACTTAGATAAATTTGTGGTCGTGTTCATAGATGATATCCTGATCTACTCCAAGACTAAGGAGGATCATGCTGAACATTTAAGGTTGGTATTGGAGGCATTGAGGAAGGATAAGTTATACGCAAAATTTTTGAAGTGCGAGTTCTGGTTGGAGAAAGTTTAATTTATGGGTCAGGTGATCGACAAGGACTGAATCTCTGTGGATCCAGCAAAGGTGGAAGCGGTGCAGAATTGGGAACAACCAAAGACACCGACTGAAGTAAGAAGTTTCTTAGGATTGGCAGGCTATTAAAGACGGTTTATCCAAGATTTTTCAAAGATAGCGGGAATGTTGACGAATTTAATGAAGAAGTCGGTAAAATTTGTCTGGACAGAGAAGTGTGAAGAAATTTTTCGAGAACTTAAGAAAAGACTGAGTGAAGCACGCAGAAGGAGTTGAATATAAGACAGAGAAAATGGTTGGAACTAATAAAGGATTACGATTGCGACATCCTAAATCATCCAGGGAAAGCTAATGTGGTAGCGGATGCGCTAAGCAGAAAAGGCAGCGGTAAGTTGGCAATGCTAACAACTCAGGATGAGTTAGTTAAGGAGATGGCTAGATTGGAACTCGAGATAAAGAGTTCGAGGGAGTCAGATGATAAGTTGTTTGCAATGGAGGTTCATCCGACTCTATTGGACAAAATCAAGGAAGCACAAAGCAGCGATGAAGAATTTGAGAAGGTGAGGAAAAGAATTTCTGATGGAGAAGAGCTTAAGTTAAGTGTGGATGGGGATGAGTTGTTAAGGTTTGAGAAGAGAATTTGGGTGCCAGCAGTAGCGAAGCTAAAAGAAGAAATTTTACATGAAGCTCATAATTCAAGTTACTCAATCCACCCAGGAAGCACAAAGATGTATCAGGATCTTCGCCAACATTATTGGTGGCCCAATATAAAAAAAGAAGTCACAGAGTGCGTCAGTAAATGTTTAACATGTCAGCGAGTCAAGGCGGAACATCAGAAATCGAGCGGGTTACTTCAACCTCTAGAAATTCCAAAATGGAAATGCGAGCATATCACGATGGACTTCGTGGTAGGACTTCCAAATACACAGAAGGGTTACGATGCAGTTTGGGTGATCGTTGATCGATTGACCAAGTCAGCGCATTTCTTGCCAATTAGGATCAAATATAAATTAGATCGGTTGGCAAAACTTTATATCAAAGAGATCGTTTCTAGGCACGGTGTACCAGTATCAATTGTGTCAGATCGCAATCGGCGGTTCACAGCAAATTTCTGGAAAAGTTTTCAAGAACGCATGGGAACGCAACTGAGGTTGAGCACCGCATATCATCCTCAAACAGATGGGCAGAGCGAGTGAACTATTCAAACTTTAGATGACATGTTGAGAGCATGTGTTATGGACTTTAAAAGAAACTGGGATGACCACCTACCGTTGGTGGAATTTGCATACAATAGTTACCACGCAAGCATTGGGATGCCACCTTATGAAGCTTTTAAGGAAGAAAATGTAGAACGCCATTGTGCTGGGATGAAGTGGGAGAAAGGCAACTGCTAGGGCCAGAATTGGTGCAGCAAACTGCGGATGTAATCAAAACGATACGAGCAAGACTTGTGACGGCTCAAGATCGACAGAAGAAATATGGTGATCAACATCGGCAACAACAAGACTTCGACGTAGGCACTTATGTGTTTCTGAAAGTGTCACCTTGGAAAGGGAAAATGAGATTTGGGAAGAAGGGAAAACTTAGTCCCAGATTCATAGGACCCTTTGAAGTGTTAAGGCGAGTCGGTGAGGTAGCTTATGAAATAGCTTTACCTCCGGGGTTAGAACATATACACAACGTGTTCCACGTATCAGTTTTATGACCCTATAAGGAGGATTACAAGTATGTCATAGAGTATGAACCCATTCAGTTCAAAAAAGACTTAACCTATGAAGAGTTTCCAGTGCAGATAATTGATAGAAAAGAACAAGTGTTAAGAAATAAGATAATACCTTCTGTTAAGGTAGTATGGAGGAACCACAACGCTGAAGAGGCTACGTGGGAACTCGAGGAGAAAATGATGAAAAATTACCCTAGTCTTTTTGTTTGATGTGTAATGATTCCGGGGACGGAATTCTTTTAAGGGAGGGTGAATGTAATATCCGAGATTTTGTATGTAATTTAATAATTATCAATAAATGAATTTATGTGGAACACTTATGTAATTTTTTTTATTAGATGTATATGTGTTATACATGTATGTGTATTTTAAGTTATGTGATGTGAGGGATTTAAATAGTTGGGTTCAATTAATTTAACTATTTAAATTGGTTAAGTATGGAATTAATCCTATTAGTTTTATGAGATGGCTTTAAATCATGAGTTGGAGTTCGGAGTAAAATTTAGAGACGCGGTCTGCCTATTTGAGTCCGGAAAGTCAAAATTAGTCAAGATAGACTGTAACCACGAAAATGTGTCACGGTTGACTTTTTGGTCAAAGTTAACCGGTTCACTTTTTCGGGTAAAAAGTCAACCACAAATTTTGGAGATAAATTTGACGAAACGGATAGTTCCATGACGTCCGGGACGTCGACTTTAGTAGAAATCGATATAAGTATCACAACGTTCGGCTACGGAGGGCAAAATGGTCAAAATGATTATTTAATTGATTAAATGATTATAATAATGTTGTTATTTATACAAAGTCAGTTGTTGGGAGTCTTGGTGACAGCCAAATTGGGACAAGGAGGGATAGTGTATACGTATCATAGGAATTAGAGAATGAGGGAGTTACAAACCTTTAAACCTCAAACAACTCTTCCATTTCCAAACCCCCACTTCTCTTTCAATGTTAATTAGTGGATGTAGTGTGTCTAACAGTTATAGGAACATGGAGGGGCTGATCATATCAGCCTCTATCAAGCTATATATATATATACACACAACTCAAACATTCTTCACTTTGATAAAATTCCCCCCAAGAGAGGAAAAAAGAAAAAATAAGAGTTTGAGAGTTTGAGAGCTTGACGATTCTGGAGATTTGGGGAGTCTAACAAGCAAGGTGTAAGTCTTAATCAGACTTAATACAAGGGAGAATTAGCACCAAGAGGTAATCCATGACCCATTCTATATGTTTTTAAGGAAACTAGAAGGAAAATGCACGTATATTCATGGGAAACGGTTTATTTTGGGTTGTGATGCTATGTGAGTATTGTTTACTGATATGGGGATATTATGAATGAAACTTCTGGACTTAACATGCTTTAATTACTTAGAGAATCAAAGAATTTGAGTTTGCATGCTAAATGTTTGATAATATGCTTTTTAGGTATCAATTTAATCAAATCATGGAAATTTAGTAAGTTTGTTTGTTGTAACATGTGCATATATGTTAGTAGAGGTGATCTGGGCAGTAGGAATCAAGACCTTGCATGCTAGAATCAAAATCACAAAATTTGTCAAAGTTGGTTGAACATAGAATCTATGATTTTTTGGGTTTTTTGGAGACTTGGAATCATAATTTCTGTGACCCGTTTATGGTAGGTAATAATTTTATAAAATAGTATGTTGTATGAAGTCCAATCTGTCCAAATTTCTTAAGAAACGGAGTTAAATTGAGAGAGTTATGATTTTCGTTAGCAAGCATGTTGGTAATAAAATCTGCAGAAAATCTGGGTATTCCAAAAATTATCCAAAAGTATAAAACCAGTTCTGGCATGCTTTTCTAGGCAGTCGGTTTATGGTCTGAACATGTTGTTTTCTGATATGTGTTATTTTTGTAAAATACTATGGTATATGAAGTTTGTTGTGTCCAAGTTTCATGGTCATATCATGTATGGTTTAATCGAAATTAATTCGCAAAGTGGGCTGCTCGACAGGGAAGAATTTTCTGGGGACCAAGAGCAGTGCAGCTGCGCCGCTCATCAAGCTTGTGCCTGCGCAGCTGCACCGGTCTGGGTAGGTCCGGGCCGGGTCGGATCCGGTTAGGGTCGGGTCGGGCCGAAAAAATTTCAGAAACTTATTTTTCCTCAGATTCTCATATTGAACCACTTTACCCATCTGACGCAACATGTTATTTGATTGAATTGGTTTGATGATAGCATACGTGGTATTTTAATAATCAAATTAAAATAAAAGGAAATCTTTTTCTTTCGAATTAGAGTTCGAGAACCTAATGGCTTAACGTGACACATATGATTAGGTTACGTGAAGGTTAATTGCTAGCTTTAATGATAGCAGACGTATCAGGCAAGTCTTCTTACTCAGATTTGATTATGCAAGTTTCTTACCCTATTTTTCATTGGTAAATTATTCAAGCCTTACTTCTTTTATTATAGTAAGGGTAAGTACCGAGCTCATGTTTATTCGTTGACACGTACAAGTTCCTTTCACATAAAGTTCTACAACTTCAATTATCTTGCAAGTTTTATTGTTGATTACTCAGTTATTGCTTCAACTGTTATGCTTTAAAGTTCTATTTATTTAAAGAACTGTTTCTAAGTATGTTTCCTGGCCTTTGTTTTCAGCTAGTTATTATTGATGAAAAATGATTTAATTCAAATCTTTCGAAGCTATTTAATGTTTACCAATCCAAATTACTTTGGTGCGATCTCGCATGACTAATAAGATGAACAACCCGAATAAACGGGCAAACAGATGTCGGGCATATAGTCCCATTTATGCTTATGCAATTTAAACTTTATACTTGTGCACAATGTAGGGTACTATAGGCTGATCACCTGGAGTACTTGCAGAGACCGTTTGCAATCTATTTGATTGTTAAATCGTCTGATGGTTTTTGATGAAACAAAGTAATGTTCAGGGTATTCAACACCCCTTAATATGCTATTGAGAATTCTAAACTCTTATCTTTAATATTCTTGTTTAACACTTAATAATTCTTTCAACTGTTGAGATATTGCCATACAGACGTTTTTACCCCTGATGTATGTTTTTAAACTTCTTTATATACTTGCTGGACAATTTGTGCTCATTCTTGCTTAAACCTTTCAGTTAAGGCTGAGAACGCTAAGGGCTCGGGCAAGGACAAGGGGAAGTCTAAGATGAAATGATGAGAGTTATTTATATAATAAGTTATATTTTCGCATATGATGTAATGTAGCGATAAACGCTAAGTTTGAGTTTCAGTTTATTTAAGGTTGTAAAGACTTGGGATTTTATTTGAATAAGTATGTAATAATAATATTATTATTATTTCCAGAGTTTATGTAGTTAGATGATGATGTATGTTGTACCGTGAGCACCATGTCCTGTAATCGATGTTACACGGATTTGGGGGCGTCACATTTACCATGGTATGTGGTGGACCGAAGAACGGCATTTTGGGTGATGGAAGAGGAACGTAGAGAGACTGTACGACGTATCTATATGCCTAGGCAGTATTAGAGCTTTTGTTACGTGTTGTTTTTTTGTAGTAAATAATGTAAATCCCGTAATTGAGATAAGAATGGGATGAGTTAATAATGTAATCCTGTAACTTTTTCAGTTCAGGAAGGATGATGTAAATAACAAAAATGTTATCTAATTGATGTTTTTTTTACTACAAGTATTGAATAAAAGAAGTTTATTGGCGTGCTATGTGTTCTATGTGAACTGAATTGTTTAAAACGTGTAAGTATGAACTTAAATACTTAATAGTTAAATAAAGGTTCTAATAATAATATTTTCTTAACAGAAAATGCCTCCTGGAAGAAGACCAACGCGTCAAAACCCCGAGGGTCCGACGAACAATAACAATAACGATGGAACGAATCCCAACTCAGTTCAACAGTTGGTGAACCTATTGACAGGAGCTACTTGCGAATCAGCCGCAATTGCAGGGTATGACTTTCAAGGAATTCAAGGCAGTAGGACTGCCTGAATTCATTGGATCGACCAACCCTATCGAGGCTCAGACGTGAGTTATGGAAATGGAGAATGTCTTTGACGTAGCCAGAGTAGGTGAAGACTAGAAGATAGCGTTTGCGGCTTTCATGTTAAAGTCGGATGCTAGCTTGTGGTGGCAGGCTAATAAGACCCGAGAGGGAGAGGGAGTCATAACGTGGGAACATTTTAAGGAAATGTTCTACGAGATGTACTTCCCAATGAGTTCGCAGGACTAGATGGAGATCCAATTCCTAGAGCTTAAGCAGGGAGGGTTGACGGTGTCCGAGTATGCCGCTTTGTTCAACGAACTGGCCAGGTTTGCTACTTACCAGGTCAGTACTGACTCTAGGAAGGCGAAGAGGTTTGAGCGAGGACTGAAGCCCTGGCTCTACAACAAGGTTTCCATGTTCCAGCTGAACACATTTGCAGCTGTGCTGGAAAAGGCCATACTTGTTGAGGGATGAAGCGAAGCGGTGATGAAGTTTAACCAGGACAAGAATAAGAAGAATGAGATAGAAACCAAGGCTGGTGGTAGCAGCGCTGTGAACCAGAAGTGGAAATGGACTGACAACACCTCTGCTGGGAGTCAGCAAGGAAGCCAGCAGAAGAGGAAGTTTGAAGCATGTGCTACATGCAGTAAGAATCACACTGGCATGTGTATGAAGGGGAAGCTGGTGTGCTTCAACTGTGGTCAGAAAGGCCGCATTGCGCCTAATTGCCCAAACCCGAAGAAGGGAGCTTGCTTTACATGTGGATCCAAGGATCACATGGCTCGCAACTACCCGAAGAAGCTGATGGCAGGGTCAACAGGGAGTGGAGGGAATGGAAGCGGCAGTACCGTGACTATCGCTACACCATTGCAAGCTGTTCAACCGACTGCCCGGACATTCAATATGACGGTTCAGGATGCTGTGCAATCAAAAGACGTGGTGTTAGGTATTATTTCAGTCAATAGTATAAATGCATATGTATTATTTGATTCGAGTGCTACTTTTTCATTCATATCTGATGATTTTGCTAAAACCCTAGACTTACCTGTAGAGGAGTTAGTTTACCCTTTGAACATAGAGATTGCGAATAGGGAGGTTATTCCTGTTAGGAGCGTTTATAAGAATTGTAGATTGGACATTAAGGGTCAGGTGCTGAGGGTATATTTAATTCCAATAAAACTTGGGGAATTCGATGTTATACTGGGTATGGATTGGTTATTCAACCATGGGGCGATAATCGACTGTCAGAAGAAGTTGATAAACCTTACGACTCCGTTGAAATTAGTGTTCTATAGTAGCAAATCACCTAGACAAGCGAGTTGTCTGACGGTTGTGCAAGCCAAGAAACTTCTGACACAAGGCTGTGTAGGATATCTAGCCTACATAGTAGATACACATAAGTAAAGCCCGAAGGTGGAAGAGATATTGGTGGTTAAGGAGTTTGTGAACGTATTTTTAAGCGACTTGCCAGGACTTCCGCCAGATAGAGAGACAGAGCTCGTGATCGACTTAGCGCCGGGAACTGCTCCAATTTCGAAGGCTCCATATCGAATGGCTCCAGTTGAGATGAAGGAACTGATGGTTCAACTACAAGAATTACTGGACAAGAAGTATATTCAACCGAGCGTTTCGCCGTGGGGAGCGCCAGTTTTGTTTGTTAAGAAGAAAGATGGGTCGATGCGTCTTTGCCTTAATTATAGAGAATTGAACAAAGTTATAATCAAGAATAGGTATCCCTTACCTAGGATTGATGACTTGTTTGATCAACTGAAGGGTGCTAAGTACTTCTCAAAAATTGATTTAAGAAGTGGGTATCATCAGTTGAAGGTGAGAAGAGAAGATATATCGAAAACGGCTTTTAGGACTCGATATGGTCATTACGAGTTTTTGGTGATGTTATTTGGTCTCACGAATACCCCAGCTGCATTTATGGACTTAATGAACAGGGTGTTCAAGCCATTTCTGGACAAGTTCGTGGTAGTGTTCATAGATGACATCCTGGTTTATTCCAAGACCGAGGAGGAACATGCTGAACACTTATGACTAACCTTAGAAGCGCTGAGACGAGAGAAGCTTTACGCTAAATTCTTGAAATGAGAATTCTGGTTGGAACATATACAATTTTTGGCCACGTGATCGACAAGGAGGGTATTTCGGTGGATCCGTCGAAGGTTGAAGCTGTAATGAATTGGGATCAGCCAAAGACGCCGTCTGAAGTGAGGAGTTTCTTGGGATTGGCAGGTTATTACCGAAGATTTATCCAAGACTTTTCTAGAATCGCAACTCTGTTGGCGAATTTGACTCGTAAAATGGTTAAGTTTGTTTGGACGAAAAAGTGTGAGGAAAGTTTTCAGGAGCTGAAGAAGAGGTTGAGTACTGCGCCTGCGTTGTCTTTGCCGGATAGTACGAAAAATTTTGTAGTATATAACGATGCCTCACATAAAGGATTAGGCTGTGTGTTGATGCAGAGCGGCAAAGTCATTGCCTATGCGTCACGTCAGCTGAAGGATTATGAGAAGGAGTATCCGACCCATGACTTAGAATTGGCAACAGTAGTGTTTGCTCTAAAGTTATGGAGACACTACTTATATGGAGAAAAGTGTGAGATATACACAGATCATAAGAGTCTGAAGTATATTTTCACCCAGAAGGATTTAAACATGCGCCAAAGAAGATGGTTAGAACTGATCAAAGACTACGACTGCGAGATACTTTACCATCCATGTAATACCCGAGAATTTCCTAATATTATTAAATAAATATATTAATGGAAATGAGAATTTATTTAATATAAATGATTTTGTGTTATGAGATGAATTAATTCAATTATATAAAATTGAATAATTATAATAATTGAGAAATTTATGGAGTTTGCGATAAACTCGTTGATAGCCTTGTGTGGCACAGTGATGAGAATTATTAATGATTATATTAATTAACGAATGAATTATTAAGTAAATAATTAATCTATATTAATTGTTAATTGCTATTGTAGAATATTAATTGATGGTTATGGAATATTAACTGTGATTGATTAATAATACATGATTATTATTATTGCAGGAAATATAATAATAATAATAAGCAATGTTTTTATAAATATAATAAGATTTATATTCATTTAATGTGATATTTAATCATATAACTGTTAATCGATTATTATGGAAATTAATAATCAATGAGGAACGGATTATTTAATATTATCGTTAATTAATCAATGAGATAAATAATTTACTTATTTGACATTAGGAATAATAAAGTAAATAAGTAAGTTATTAATATAATAAGATTATATTGATTGTTATGTACAAGCATGCAATAATTAATAATGTAAAGTATATGGAATACAACTATATTATATAGTGTGGTGCAACATTTACGTGACTATACTATATATATGGACCATGTATTGGGATTTATTAAACTATGTGAGCTACATGATTAATACCTATGTGACAATATGTATGTAAGTATACATTAACATAATATGAATATATTGTAATCAATTGTTGATTTTCGAATTTAATAATGTGATAACATCCGAGTAAATTATACCGGTAAGATAGAATGTACATGGATTATATGATGTGAGTACATAGGTAATCACTAATTTTTCCTAATATAGTAATAATTGTACATTAAAACCCATTTTTGGAAAGTATATTAACTGAATTGAACTAATTAATCACATTGCTAGAAATCTAAGCTCATCAGTTACACTTACAGTACATGAACAGTAGCCTAAGGCTAAATTACGTAACTTCCAAGTTTATATCAGTGTCTAAGCATAAGTGATGATTGCAAAGCCAATGGCTATGGGAATGGCTGGTGGTGGGTTGTTAAACTACTCCCAATTAACCAATGTTTTCTTCCATTATACCATAGACTCCAACCTCAGTACAATGCAAATATCCAGTCCAAGTTTCCTTTATAAATAGAAGCTCCATTTTTAGTTTTTGTGTTGCTTGCAATTGTCTGATAAATTCTAAGTTTGAGAGTTCTAAGTTGTTGAGCAATTGTAGAAGCATATTCAGTGTGTGAGGAGTCCAATTAACATATAACAGAGGTATAACTTTATTTCCATGTTCTTCATTTTCCATTTTTCTATTTTTGCAATTATTCTTGAATTTTAATTTCTGATTATACCAAATTGGACTGTAATTGGA
The DNA here is from genome assembly GCA_020205555.1 of Panax stipuleanatus. Lineage (NCBI taxonomy): Eukaryota > Viridiplantae > Streptophyta > Magnoliopsida > Apiales > Araliaceae > Panax > Panax stipuleanatus. Next base: position 106,804,432 of record CM035116.1, read on the forward strand.
TTGAAGGAAGTTTGTTTAGTTGCTATATGACTTATATACATGTTTGAACTGGAATATAGTTGTTTAAAAACTATTTTCGTGAAGTTATTTCGTGAGTTGGGCTAGAAACTGCCTTGGTTGCCTGCTGTCTGGTGCGAACCAGTACTGGCGCAACTACGCCGATTTAAGCCTGGGATGCGGCGCAGCTGCGCCGGCACCCTGAACCAGTTTCCTGCTTCTGCTTAAGGAACTGTTATGTACTACTTGCTAATATGACTTAGATAAAGCATGCTAGCTTGAGTAACATATATATATGGATATGTAGACCTAATGTGAATATGTTCCACTATGTTTGTATACATGATTAACGAACGATTAAAGTTTCCGAAGTGAACATAAGGTTTATAATTGAACATTAAACATATATGACTTACGTCGGTATTCTGACCGTGCAAGCATACTAGTATGATTTAGGAAGGCATGAAAAGCATGTTAATAGGTGTGTACATGTTTCATAAGGTAACATGAGCAAGTGGACCTCGTTAAATGAACTTTACTAGTGAAAGTATAAGTTTTGAATGTAAATCTTGACATGTTATATCGAAGTCTAGATTTTGATCATTGTGGACATGTTGGATAGTGTTTTTAAACCTCATTAATGTGTCATGCATATATATACATGTGTACATATTATGCTAGGTGCCATAAAGATTAAAGGAACACAAAATGAAGCATGATTTCAAAACCAATAGCAATGATAGCAATAGGTATGTGGTAAAGATATTCATGAACATGCCTAGAACACGTTACACGACCACCTTATGTGTATGCATGACAAGTATGATAGCTTTGCGGTTTCATGACCTTGAATTGCTTTAAGTTATTGAAAGTATTGACTTATAATCTATATCACGTATATTTGGAATGGGGAAAGGTTGTACAAACATAAAAGTATCTGTTAATATGTTTATATGCTATGTGGTGTTGTTGGCTTGCATGACCGGACAGAAACCACAAGGCACGGCTTAGCCTTGGCTTGGCCAGAGGCCTGCGCAGCTGCGCCGGCCCTAGGCTTAGCCATAGCGCAGCTGCATCGTCCTAAAATCTGGAATGATGCAGTTTACTTGTTCTGATTGAGTCAGTAGTGTCTATTGTTGATCAAAGCTGCTAATAATAATCTGTACCCTACTGATATGTGTATATATGTGATGAATAAGTAAGAAGATAATGTTTAACTTATATAATGGGTCAAAGGATCATAACCACTTGAATATGATGAGTTGATATAGTAACATTTACATTATAACTATGTACTTGATTCGTGATAACATATAATCTGATTTCATACTATATGAGTATAAGTATGACATGTGACTAAGATAGTAACATATATGTATATTGAGTAATAAGTTTGTGTAACGGATGTGTTAACTAATGAACATCCTATACTTATAATACACTATAAATTGAATTCGAAAGTGTTGGCTAGCTTTACGTGAGTAAACTACGCATAAGGCAAGTATCTAAACTTTATCTCTTTGGATGCAAGTTTCCTAACTTACACTCTTTTACGGTGCAAATATTCTATCCTTGTATATTGCGAACTAGTTGCTTTACTTAATCGTTCGAATTGAATTAGCATACTTGAACTTTAATTTCATTAAAGCTATTATTTATGTTGAACTTGGTATTGTTCTTGAATATTGTGAAAGTGTCTATGCCATTTGATTCGGCTAGACTTCTATTATTGAAAAGCGACCCAAACCAATTGATTGGTGTGGAATCTTGTATTTGACTGAGAAGAACAAAATATAACTGTCGGAGAACCGACGCGCGCACATTAGTATGATTGAGTGTTATGCATAACATAGGGTACTTTAGGCTGATCACATGTTGTACTTGTTTTTGTTGGATTTTTAGTTTATTACTGTCAATTCCTGTGGAAGTTCATAGTCCTTAGTGATTGCTCAGTATTCAGTTATCTTGAAATCTTGAATTGATTTATTATTGAATGACGTTGATATTATTATGTCCTTAGCGACTATTATTGAGAACTGTTGATATTCTTGTTATCCTTGAACTATCAAACTTTGCTATACCCTTTTCGAGAATTTAGAATTATATTACTTACCCTATTGTATATTACTTGCTGGGCAATTTGTGCTCATTCTTGCTTTCCCTAAAACATTTCAGTTAAGGCAGAGCAGTGCGGACCTTCGGGCACAGATAAGGGCAAGGGAAAGGCTACTGAGTAGCTTTAATTATGTAGGACTTACGATTATAATAAAGAACTTATGATATTATGTACTAGTTAAGGTTATTATTGCTTAAGATATGTCTAAGCTATGTAATCACTATTTAAGTACGAGACCTTGGGACGTGAATAATTATATTATTTAAATATAATTTATTCGGGTATTAGTTGTGTATTATTCCGTTGTGCGATGCGATATTTAGTCGTATTATTATTGTGATGTATTACCATGAGCACGTGACGAACCGAATTTGAGCGACCCCGTGGCGATCCTGGAATTTGGGGGCATCACAATCCAGGTAAAGCTAACGTTGTCGCCGACGCTTTGAGCAGAAATGGTCGGGAGAAGCTGAACGTGTTAACTGATCAGGTTCAGTTGATTGAGCAGATGGCTAGATTGGAGTTGGAAGTGAAGTTTCCGAAGGGATCGGATGAGATGTTGTTTCAAGTAACCACTGGTTCTACTCTGGTAGACAAAGTGAAAGAAGCACAACTTCACGATGAAGAATGCGATAAGAGTCGGAAGAGGATAACCGATAATGAAGGACTGTTACGGTTTAAAGGTAGGATCTGGGTACCGCCAGTACCAGAGGTCAAGGAAGAGATTCTGAGCAAAGCTCATAGTTCTAGATATTCTATTCATCCCGGGAGTACGAAGATGTACCAGGATCTCAAACATCATTTCTGGTGGTCGAATATGAAGAGGGACGTTGTTGATTGCGTTGCAAAATGCTTGACGTGCCAGAAAGTCAAGGCAGAACATCAGAGACCAAGTGGATTGCTACAACCGTTAGAAATTCTAGAGTGGAAGTGGGATCACATCACGATGGATTTCGTGGTAGGTCTTCCAGCGACTCAGAAGGGATTTGATGCGATATGGGTTATAGTGGATCGACTGACGAAGTCAGCCCACTTTCTGCCGATCAGGGTTAAGTACAACTTGGATCAGCTAGCGAAGCTGTATGTGAAGGAAATTATTTCTCGACATGGTGTTTCAGTGTCGATTGTGTCCGACAGAGATCCACGTTTCACGTCGAATTTTTGGAAGCATTTGCAATAAGTGTCTGGGAACTCAGTTACGAATGAGTACAGCGTACCATCCTCAAACTGATGGCCAGAGCGAAAGAACGATTCAGACGCTTGAGGACATGCTGAGAGCTTGTTTGATGGACTTCAAGGGAAGCTGGGAGGATCATCTGCCGTTGGTGGAGTTCGTCTACAATAATAGTCACCATGCAAGTATCGGCATGCCGCCTTACGAAGCGTTATACGGCAAAAAATGCAGAACTCCCTTGTGCTGGGACAAAGTCGGTGAACGTCAGCTGTTGGGACCGGAGTTGGTACAACAAGCCGTCGAAATTGTGAAGCTGATCAGAACAAGATTGGTTGCTGCTCAAGACAGACATAAGAAGTATGCCGATCTACATCCACAAAATCGAGAATTCATACCAGGGAGCTTCGTTTTCCTAAAAGTATTTCCATGGAAGGGGAAGATTCAATTTGGTAAGAAGGGAAAACTGAGTCCCTGATTTATTGGACCTTTCGAGGTACTACGAAAGGTGGGCGAGGTAGCTTACGAGATTGCATTACCTCCGGAGCTCGAGAATATACATAATGTCTTTCATATTTCTGTTTTAAGACCTTACAAGCACGATTATAAACATGTAATAGAATATGAAGCTTTACAATTTGATAAAGACTTAACATATGAAGAAGTACCTGTTCAAATAGTTGATAGAAAAGAACAAGTACTTAGGAATAAAGTGATACCTTCTGTTAAGGTAATTTGGAGGAACCACAGTGCTGAAGAAGCTACGTGGAAACTCGAAGATGTTATGATGAAATATTATCCGCAGTTATTTGCTTAACTTTCGGTGTGTAACCCTTTATGTACTGATTCTGGGGACAGAATCCTTTTAAGGGGAGAAGAATGTAATAGACAGAAATTTTTTTATGTGTGATTCTGGGGACAGAATCCTTTTAAGGAGGGAAGACTGTAACGATTGTGATTTTATATAACAATTTTTAATATTTATTGAGTTAAATAAATATTTTGTGTGATTAATTTATTGAGTGAAATAAATAAATTATGTGATTTGTGAAAGTGATTTAATTAAGTGTTATATATTATTAAATGAATGTTTAAAATTTAATTTAATTGATGTATATTAATTTTATTGTATAGTTCTAATTTAATTGAGATAATTAAATTAGATGAACTATGTGATAAAGTGTTACATGAATTATAATTAGTGAGTAATTATAATTATGTAATAATTTTTATGTGAATTAATTGATGTTGAATTTTAATTGATTAAATTAAATGTTAAAGGATTTAATTAATTAAAGTGTGACATTAAAGAGTATGTGTTAAAATGGTTTATTAAAATAAAGAAAAGGATTTTAAATTATTTTGCCAAACAAGGCCCTTGTATTTGGTTTAAACCTATTTCTACCAAACGGGGCCGTAGTTACAAAAATCTATTTTTAAAAGGGGTTTGCCAAACATGGCCTTATGGCTATTCAAATTCAAATTTTATAACTGTTAATTTAATTAAGTTATTAAGTATTAGTTAATACGTATATTATTGATACATCAGTTATATATCTATATACTACGTAAGGAAAAACTACGTTAGTTTAAGCCTAAGTCTAAGAACTAAGAAGAAAAGATAGAGCAGAGAGAAGTTGGAGAAGAAGAGAAAAGAGGAGGAAGAATTGTTAGAATCAAACTCACATCATCTTCTCTGTCAACCTATTAGAAAAAGGTACCATCTATAATTTTTAAATTGATATAGAACTCAGGATATATGTTTCATATTCAGTCTCTGTTAAAATCAAGTTTTCATGGAATTGTATAATCATGGATTGTTGATATAGAATGGATTCATGTGGTTTATATATGAAGTGTATGCCATAAACAATGATTTTCAGAAATCAAATTGATTGTATAAACATGTTCTAATGGAGGATAAGTGTTCTTATGAAATTTATATATTTGGTTGAGTTTTAGAGTAAAAGTTATGATTCAATTGTGTGTCAATATGCCTATTTGGAATATTTTCGTAATGCTATCTTCAGTCATGATAATAATGCATGTATTGTAATTTAAATTGGTGAAGAATTTGAATTACAGAGAATTATTTTGAGGAAATATGAGTTTTATGAAAAATATCAAATTTGATTTCTAAAACTTTTGATTATTGTTCTTTAGATAGTTTTTGTGTTTGGAAACATGTTATATGTGTGTATTGTCTCAAGTATGTGCTATACATTGTTCCAATAGCTTGTAATTATCGATTATTGGCTTGTATGGGTTAATCGGTGAAACAAGGTGCCGTTGCTGTCTGCCTCTGTCCGTGTTCCTGGGCAGCTGCGCCGGTAACACAGCCAGAAGAAGCGCAGCTGCGTCGACTGTCTTTCACAGACTTAACACCTGCGCCGCTGGCCGTGCAGAGACAGTGAGTTGGTTCGATTGGATTGTGCAGTTTTTATTCTAGCTTAAGTTAAATGGTTTATGATGATGAGCATGTATCCAGTTAATATAACATGTGTTGGCATGAATTCGATAGTTTCATATTTGGAAAATAAAAGAGTTTTGAAAACCTAATAGAATATCTAAATTATAATTGTATAATTGTGATATGAATTACTAAATTATAATTTGATTAATTATAATTAAGAGCAAATGATTAACTTAAATTATGATTTTGTTAAATTATAATGTATAGAAATTAATTTATTAGATGTTAATTATAATTAATGTAATTGTAATTTAATAAATGCATGTTTAATTATGGATTATAAATTGATAAATACATGATTAATTTTAATTTGTGTAATTATAATGCATGAAGTAGTTTAATTAATTTAAAATTATAATTGTTTATAATTTAAACGATAATTATAATTTAAGTAATTATAATTTGATTAAGTGTTTGAATTATAATTGTTTAATTATAATTTAGCTAAATACATAATTGATTTAATTATGTGAGTATGTATGTGATGTAATTAACTATGTGATGGTTGATTATTATTATTTATTTAATTAGAGTGAGTTAACCATGAGGGTTAACCACTTATGTGAATTAGTTATGTGTTAACTAATTTAGGTTATTATGATTGAATGTATATAGGAAGTGTTTAAGTACGTGATTGAGTTAAGTAGCTTGCGCTTAAGGCAAGTCTTCTAAACCGTAAACTCATTAATTCTATGCAAGTTCTTTATGGAATATATTGAGAATGTCCTTTATTTTTATTTCTGCATTGGACAAGTGTTTATTTAATTGACGTGGTCTTGACTTATTGTTCAAGTAAGATCCAGCTTATCTTTTAAATGCTTTAAGTTTAATTCTAAGGCATATATTAGTTCATAATTCTTTTATTTATGAACTATTGGAAGTCGATTCAACTAATTCTTAGTTGATGAACTTGAATTCTAAATTACCCTTGTAAGGTTATCCAAACCAAACTTCCTTTGGTGCAGATTTGTATTCAAATACTGAGTTGAACAACCCTATTTATTAGGGGAGGTTACTACGCGGAAGCGTTAAGATGTTTGTGCACAATACATGGTACGAAGGGCTAATCCCCCTAAGTACGAGTTAAGGTCCATAGTCTTACTGACTGTTAAAGGTTTAAATAGAAATGTTTATAACCTAGGACAAGAGTTCAAAGGTCTTATGACCCTCAGATAAATTCTATATTCAAATTTTAATGTTGATAGAGAATTATTATTCAATTCTTTATTGTTGAAGTAAGCTAAGTTATTTAATTCTTTTTAAAGATATCCTTTCATGTATTTATTATTGTTAAACTCCAGTGAGCTGTGGTTGCTCACTCTTGCATTAAATAACAATTGCAGCTAAGGTTGATAATGTTGATGCCCCGTCTACGAGTAAAGACAAGGGGAAGTAAAATAAGTGAAGACTTGTTTTATTATTTTAAAATGATTGTAATAAGACTCTTATGTTATGTTTTTATTTCCGCACTTTATTGTTTATGTCAAGGTTAGATTAAACCCTAGGATTTATTTGAGAAAGTTGTAACCCTTGTTTAAGGAAGATTTTATTTAAGTTTTATGAAGGTTGTATTCTACTTTGAAGTTTTATTGGGTAGATATATGTTATATTAGAAAGTGAACACCGGATCATGTGAAAACGAAGTACCCGGATTTGGGGGTGTCACATCCCCAATGTAGGATGTTCTATCCAAATCATTCATGGAGGAGGAATGTTTAGACAACTTTATTTTGATCGATTGTAGCATAGGAATGTTTTTCCCTATCAGTAATATATCATCAACATATAATACAATGAATGAAATAGCGCTCCCACTAACCTTCTTACACACACATGGTTCATTCTCATTTTTGATAAAATTAAAATCTTTGGTTGTCTCATCAAAACGAATGTTCCATGTACAAGAAGCTTACTTCAATCCATAAATGGATCGTTGTAACTCGTATACACGATTTACTTCAACCATTGAAACAAATGCATCTGGTTGTATCATATATACATTCTCCTCTAATAAAATATATTTGAGAAAGGGCGTCTCCACATTCATTTGCCAAATTTAGTAATAATAAGCTATAATTGCAAGTAAAATTTGAATGGTCTTGAGCATTGCTTCAAAGATTCATTTTAGATTTTATGGTCATCTACCATTTCTCTGAGTCTTTATTACTCATAGCATGTTCGTAATTCAATGGATCATCATTCATGACATTTATCTCATCGTCATCCTCTATAACAAATCCATACCTTTTATGTATCTTCGGTACTCTTTCAGATTTACGAATATGGTGTTGTACAGTAGGTGTCTCTACTTGGACAGGTTCATCCAATTGATCTGTAGTGGTTTGTGATTCTTGAATTTCTTCAAGATCTATTTTCCTCCCACTAGCCCCTTCAAGGATAAACCCCTTTTCCTAAGAAGGCAGCGTGTTTCGCAACAAACACCTTTTGCTCAGTATGATTGTAGAAATAGTATCCCAAACTTTCTTTAGGATATCCCACAAAAGTGCACTTATCAGATTTTGTCCCAAGCTTATCATTTTGAAACTTTTTCACATAAGCTGGACATCCCCAAATCTTAACATTCTTAAGACCAGGTTTCCTCCCTGTCCACATCTCATATGGAATTTTGGGGACAGATTTCAAGGGGATCTTATTTAGTAGATTTGCAGCCATTTCTAGGGCATGACCCCAGAATGAAATTTAAAGATCGGTAAAACTCATCATAGAACGAACCATGTCCAACAATGTTCGATTTCTTCTTTCAGATACTCCATTTAACTGTGGTGTACCTGGTAGAGTCTATTGTGAGATTATACCATTTTCTTTGAGACAATCGAAAAACTCACCGCTTAAGTATTCAACTCCTCGATCTGATCGAAGAATCTTACTACTTTTGTCAGTTTGTTTCTCTACTTCACTTCTGAAGTCTTTGAACTTTTCAAATGATTCAAATTTGCATTTTATTAAATACACATATCCAAATCTTGAGTGATCATCAGTGAAAGTAATAAAATAAGAATACCCTCCGTATGCATTCGTTGCCATAGGTCCACAAACGTCTACGTGAACCAACGCTAACAACTCTGTAACTCTATGTCTTTTTTCACTAAAAGGATATTTAGTCATTTTACCCATGAGATAAGATTCACAAGTTGGATATGATTCATAATCAAATAGCTCTAAGAGCCCATCCTTACACAACTTGAATAATCTTGTTTCATTGATATGACCGAGTCTACAGTGCCACATATAGGTATAATTAATATTATCTCGTTTTCCTTTTCTTAGTTTGTTCAATTTGAAATATATTTTCATGCAAGTCAAGTATATAAAGTCCATTTCGTAAATTACCAACACCATATATAACATTATTTTTATAAATAGAACAACTGTTGTTCTTTATTATAATTTCAAATCCATCCATATCTAATATATAATTTGAAATAATGTTTCGAATGATATTTGGAATAAAATAACAATTATTTAAATAAATGAACTTGCCCATAGGCAGTGCTAAACAATAAGTGCCTACAGCTAATGCAGCAACCTTTGCTCCATTTTTCACTCGTAGGACAACCTCATCCTTGTTCAATTTTATACTTCTGACCAGTCCCTGCACAGTATTACGTATATGAGAACCACAGCCAGTATCCAATACCCAAGTAGAATTTTGACTTTCTGAAAAATTAATTTCAATCATGAACAAACCTTGATTGGAAGTTAAAGTTTCTCCAAACTTCTTCTCTGTCAGAAACATCTTGCAGTTCCTCTTCCAATGACTCGGCTCGTTGCAATGGAAGCACATTCATTTGCTTGCTAGATCAGGTTTCTTTTGATCCTTCACTTTCTCCTTGCCCTTAGCCTTCTTAGATTTCTTCTTTTCAAAAGATACCTTGGGCCTCTTCTTTTTCTTGAAAGAATCATCCACCATTAAGACATGGTTCTTCTTGAATGGGAAGTGACCTTCTGCAGTTTTCAACATCTTAAGTAATTCAGGGAAACTGACATCTAACTTATTCATGTGAAAATTAACAACGAACTTCAAGAAGGTCTCAGAAGTGACTGCAAGACCAAGGCTTGACTCAACTCCCCATACATGACAAACCCAAGCTGTCCAAGGCATCCAATCTAATTGATCACCCTTAGGACATAAGTCTCAACGGCAGTGCCCTCGGTCATCCGAAATCAGAAGATCTCCTTAGATATCTTATATCTAGCAGTCCTACTTTGTTTACCATACAACTTCTTGAGGTGAAGCAACATAGTAGGAGTATCCATATTTTCATGCTGACTCTGAAGCTCGTTATTCATGGATGCGAGCATTATGCATTGAGCCACAGATGCATCATCTTGCCACTTTGTTATGGTGGCAATCTCTTCCTCACAGGCTGTTTCAGGAACAGTTCCAGGGACATGTGAATTTAGGATATAAGAAATCTTTTCAGCAGTAAGAACTATTCTTAGATTCCTTAACCAGTCCGTGTAATTCGGTCCGGTCAGTTTGTTAGCATCAAGTATGCTACGTAGTGAAATTAGTGATTTTGATATTTTTAAATTTCTATATGTGAAAGACAATATTTTAGCAAACATTCATTGAATTAATTTTATATACCAAAATAAATTAGGTCTTATTTTAAATTTGTATCTCCCACTATTTTTTTCAAACTATATTACCCTCACTTATATAGTTCGGCAACATCTAATTACAGACTTGGTAGTGAGAATAAGGATCACATTTCAAATGTATATAGCCTTGTGGATAGCACAATAAATGATATATAAATAAATAGGTAGACAACTCTTTGTCAATTACATTAAAAATGTAACTCCTTATTATTTTGCCTCTTAAATCATAATGGTCGAGTGTGTGCACATCCGAACTAAAATAATTTAATTAAGTCCAACCTAGCACTTTCATAAATTCAAAAAAAAAATATACTGTCCTTGTAGATATTGAACAAAATAATTTTGTTCAATTTTCTTGATAAGTATCAAATGTGATTAAATTAATATCTTAAATACGCAATACTTGCCTTGTGGATAGCATAACAAACTCGTATTAAATATTTAATACTCTATTAATTTATCATGCTAGAAGGCGACGTTCGATATTTCAAATATCATTGAACGCTTTAGACTTAATATAATTTTTTTGAGGGGATTGTTATTATTTGTCTCATCTTGTTCAGCGCGCATGCACACACACACACACACACACACACACACACACACACACACACACACACACACATATATATATATATATATATATATATATAATACGCGTCATTTTATTAAACATGCAAAGCATATTGTGTATAAAATATAATATATATATATATATATATATATATATATATATATATATAGTAATTGCATGCACATATCGAATATTATATTCTACCCAGATTGATTATGGACTTTTATTCTATTTTGGTTCACTAGAGCCACCAAGTGAACCAAAAGGTCAAACCTAGGAGTGCAAATATTTAAATTTAAACGTAACTATTACATTTAAACCCGGGCTCCATACAAACAAGTCTTCACATGCTCCTTGCTCTTGGTCTCCAATTTCTTCAAGATAATTCTAACTAGTCCTATTACATAAACTATTTAATTTAAATAAAAATCTTAATCAGCAGTCAAAGGGAAGTACATAGGAGGGAGATAGAATTTTACATCAAGAAAAAAACTAGAAAAGACGAGATACGCAGACCCCATTTAATAAAACTCATTCATTCAAACATTCAACTAAAATAAAATTCAATCACATTAGTCAATAGTTCATAATCAATTCCAATTTATTATCATACATATCACCATATGCATCAATAAATAAACATTCATCTCATGAATTAAAACCATTTCATATATATAAGTATCATTTAATGGACAATTTTAATTTCCATGAAATCTAATTTCAAGATTAAAATAAACTATTTATTTTAAGTATAAAATTATTAAGAATATTATATATATATATATATATTAGTAGTCATGCTTTTGAAATCCTTTTACGACTACCTTTCGTTATATATATATAAAAAATCCATTTAGCCTTGCAGGAAACTTTATTGAATCAAGTTAACCTTTTGTAATCCTGATTGTTCAACATGTTAACATTCGTGTTGAAAAAAAGGGCGAAGGAATTCGCGATTTTTTTGTTCTTTCAATTCATTGATTCACTACAAAAAACGTGGGGAGCAGGTTCAGTTCGCTAAGGAAAAAAAATGTATTTCGATTCCAATTAAATATAAGACATGGAATTACTGTCAAGTCTTATTTTATTTAATTATATGTATTTCGATTCCAAAATGCACAACTCCAAATATTGCAAATTAGAAACTTCTTTCTAATTTCATTCCACCTTGGCCAAGGATTCTTGGGTTGTCATTTATCGAATCACATAGGACATATCTTTTCTTTTACTAGAAGTGGTAGATTCTTTATTGACCATTCATTATCTCCATATATAACTTATTACACCCAAGCATACCCGTTGATATACCCTAAGGGTCTTAAGGAATAAGTCAAAGTATAATTCATTATACACAAGATACTATGATGATCTCAAGTCTGAGGATCACTTGTACTACTATCACATTAGGAATTCCTATTGACAGGCAGGTAAAACTTCATTAGGTATTCCTTAGCGAGTCACGTTCAGTGTACTTATTCTTCAATAAGCACCTAAATACTTACTTTAGTATCTCCACACAAATAATCATGAGATCAATCATCCTCATCCAATGAGCAAGTAACATATATACCAATCTATCTAAATTTACTAATCCCCTTTTTAGTAATCCAACGATTGGGAACAATTTTAGTTTTTAAGCTATCTAAGAATTTAGATCTCATTAGGATTATCATCATCATGATTCTAAAAGCATTGCTTAAAACTATGGGTTTATCACATATTTTAAAAACAATACCATGTAGATAAATAAATGTCTTTAATTAAATAGTACTTTTATTTATAAATGATAAGATTATTACAAAGTATATGCTTTATCATCAAACATGATTGGCTTGTATGCATACTACTTTCATTTCTGTCTATCTTGAGCTGTTACCAGCCGTGTTCGTATTAACTTGACCACCTCCGCCGTTTGCTATACCATCTCTGGTCCTAACATTCGACGTTCTCCCACCTCATCCCAGCACAGTGGAGTTCTGCACTTTCGTCCGTATAACGCTTTGTAAGGCAGCATGCCTATACTTGCGTGATAACTATTATTGTAGGAAAACTCCACTAATAGTAGATGATTGTCCCAACTTCCTTTGAAATCCATAACACAAGACCTTAACATATCTTCTAGCATTTGAATTGTTCTTTCACTTTGTCTATCCGTCTGTGGATGATACGCCGTGCTCAACCTTAACTGCGTTCCCATTTGCTCTTGCAAACTTTTCCAGAAATTCTAAGTAAATCGTAGATCATGATCTGACACAATCAAAACTGGCACCCCATGTCTCGAAATAATCTCCTTGACATAAAGCTTAGCTAAGTGGTCCAGGTTATACTTGACTCTTATCGGCAAGAAATGAGTCGACTTCGTCAAACGATCCACTATTACCCAAATAAAGTCGTATCCTTTCTGCATCGTTGGAAGTCCTACCATAAAGTCCATCGTGATATGCTCCCACTTTCATTCCGAAATCTCCAATGATTATAGTAAACCACTGGGTCGTTGATGTTCAGCCTTAACTTTCTGACAAGTTAAGCACCTACTTACATATTCTGCTATTTCCCTTTTCACGTTTGGCCACAAAAAATTCTGTCGAATGTCTTGATACATCTTGGTACTACCAGGATGAATCGAGTACCTCGGGTTATGAGCTTCGTCCATTATCTCTTCCTTCAACTCTGTATCACACGGAACCCAAATTCGTCCTTGAAATCTTAATAACCCTTCGTTATCAACACTATACTTATCTTTTGTACCGTCCACAATCTCCTTCTTCATCTGTTCACACTCATCATCTCTGAGTTGCACTTCCTTCACCTTTTCCACTATTGTAGGTTGAACCTCCATTGCAAATAATTTATCCCCCTCTTCACTGGGTAATTTTACTTATATTTCCATCCTTGTCATCTCTGTTACTAACTCATTCTGAGCCGTTAACATTAATAGCTTCTTTCGACCCTTTCTACTTAAAGCGTCGGCCAATACATTCGCCTTCCCCGGATGATACAGGATATCATAATCGTAATCTTTTATCAACTCTACACATCTTTGTTGCCTCATATTCAACTCCTTTTGTGTGAAGATATACTTCAGACTTATATGATCTGTGTATATCTCACATTTCTCCCCGTATAGGTAATGCCTCAAAATTTTTAAGGTGAAAACCACCGCGTTAAGTTCTAGGTATATTCCTTTAACTTCCGAGATGCATACGCAATAACCTTGTCATGCTGCATGAGCACGCAACCCAGTCCTCTATGCGAAGCATCACTATAAACTAAAATTCCCATTATTTGGTAAAGACAATATAAGTGCTTGACTTAACCTCTTCTTCAGCTCTTGAAAACTTTCTTCACACTTCTCTGTCCACACATACTTCACTGTCTTCCTTGTTAAATTTGTCGACGGAGTAGCTATCTTAGAGATGTCCTGAATGAACCTCTGATAGTATTCTGCTAACCCTAGGAAACTCCGCACCTCAGTCGGTGTTTTTGGTTGTTCCCAATTAATAACTGCTTCCACCTTCCCTGGATCCATTGAAATCCCATCCTTGTCGATAACGTGCCCCAAAAACTGCACTATCTCCAACCAAAATTCACACTTAGTGAATTTCGCATATAACTTTTCCTTTCGTAGTGCTTCCAACACTAATCTTAAATGTTCAGCGTGATCTTTTGGCATCTTTATATAGACTAGAATATCATCAATAAACACCATGACAAACTTGTCCAAATACTGTTTGAACATTCTGTTCATAATATCCATAAATGCGGCTGGCGCATTAGTTAACCCAAACGACATCACCAAGAACTCATAATGATCATAACGAGTCTTGAATGCTGTCTTAGGTACATCCTCTTCTCTAACCTTCAACTGGTAATACCCCATTCACAAATTTATCTTAGAAAAATACTTTGCCCCTTTCAACGGATTAAAAAGATCATCGATCCATGGCAATGGGTTTTTATTCTGTATCGTTAACTTGTTCAACTCTCTGTAGTCGATACAAAGTCTTAACGATCCATCCTTCTTATTTACAAAAAATATCGGCGCTCCCCATGGAGAGACACTCGGTTGAATGTACTTCTTATCTAATAGTTCTTGCAACTGAATCATTAACTCCTTCAATTCTACCAGCGCCATACGATATGGTTCCTTCGAAACTGGTGCCGTCCCTGGCACAACATCTATAACGAATTCGATCTCCCTATCGGGTGGAAGACCTGTCAAATCGTTCAGAAATACGTCCGCAAATTCATTGACTATAGGTATCTGTTCCAATGTTTCTCCCATTCACTGGGTATCAACAACTTTGCACAGGTAACCTACATATCCTTTCCTTAACAACTTTCTGGCTTGTGTCATGGTTAAACAATAAGAGTGTCCCGGTGATTTACTACCGTAGAACACTACCTTGGGTTTCTTAGAAATCCGAAGGTTCACACTTTTCTTTTGGCAATCGATAATTGCCCCATGGTTAAACAACCAGTCCATCCCGAGAATTACATCGAATTCTTCCAACTTTATCGGTATAAGATCTATCGATAACTTGTTACCTCTTATATCTACACAACAGCTCCTATGAACATAATCAATAGGAATTACTTCTTCATTTGCTACCTTAATATTCAAAGGTATTACAAGTTTTTCAGGGAGTAACCCTAACCGTTTAGCAAATTCACATGCTATAAAAGAGCAAGTAGCACCCGAATTAAACAATACATATGCATTTTTATTGTTGACCGAGATAATACCTGCTACAACATCGCTTGATGCAACCGCATCCTGGACTGTCATATTAAATGTACGGGTCGTCGGTCTACCATGTGATGCAGAACCACCAATTTCCAGATTACCACCACTAGCTCCCTTCCCACTATCATACCCCTTCCTCAGATAGTTCTTTGCCATGTGGTCAGTCGACCCACACACAAAGCATCCCATATTCTTCTTAGGGTTGGGATAGTTAGGCGAGATGTGCCCTGCATGTCCATAGTTATAGCACATAGCTTTACCCTTGAGACTGACTCCAAGATGAGCCTTCCCACACCTCTTACACGCCTCGATCCTTCTTTTAGGATCACCCTACTTCACCCTGGTATACCCCGAGTTGAAAACCTTCCGCTTTGGCGCACTCCCGCTACCGCTAGCTCCCTTTGTTTTGACTCCCCCGTCAAACTTATTCTTATTTTTCTTCTCCTTATGATACAGGCTCAAAGCCTCACTACCACCCTCAGCTATTATGGCCTTCTCCAACATTATTCCAAAGAATTCACTTTGGAACACTAAGACCCTACTATAGAGCCAAGGTTTCAAACCTTGCTCAAACCTCCTCGCTTTCCTCACCTCCGTGTCCACCTGATGTGGAGCAAACCTTGCCAGTTCATTGAACTTGGTAGTATATTGGAGAACGGTCATATCCCCCTACTTCAGCTCTAGGAATTTGACTTCCATCCTACTATACATACTTGTAGGGAAATAGTTCTCAAAAAAAATCTTCTTAAACTGTTCCCATGTAGCATTCACTACTCCAGTCCTACTCTAGTTCGCCTCCCTCCAGAGGTTGGCATCTCCCTTCATCATATACGTAGCAAAAAGAGTCTTTTGTTCTTCCCTGAAATTTGCTATCACAAATGCCTTCTCTATCTCTTTTACCCAAGTTTGGGCGGCAATAGGATCCTGTAGTTCCTTTGAACTTCGGCAGACCTACGCTCTTAAAATCCTTAAAATTAGTAACCCTTACTACCCCAGGATTTACTCTTACACCCCCTCCAGTCCTATTAAAGGTTGCGGTTATTAAGTTAACAAATTCTTGCATAGGGTTATTCAGACCCCCTTGCTCTTCCACATTACGTGGCTCCGTGTCTTGATTTCTCAGTCGTCTTCTTGGCGGCATTTTCTGTTAACATAATAACAGTTTCATCATTATTTTATTCTTTCAGTTGGTTATTATTTATAGTTACTAATAACTCAAACACATTGCCAAGCGTTTCAATAAACTTCTTATATTCATATGCTTTTTTCTTGTAGTATAACACTACAACGTTCATCATTACATGGCCTTAGTCATTTACAAAACTATCCCGCAATTGCTTTCCGAACATTGGGATTTCCAGAAGACTACCCTTTGATTATACAAAAGAGGGTTTTACGTCATTACTTAGCTACACAATATTTACATAGCTATTCTTACTCTAAATACTAACTGGGCTACATTCGCCTCACGGCATTAGCGTAATCCGCATCGACAAGACCTGCCACCACATCCCTGCTGATAGTATGTCGAGTCTGCCCTTCCTCTACCTGATACTCAGCAACCTGATGCTGGTAATCCTGATGTGAACTCCTATGAATATAAGACATTCTTCTTTTCTTCTGCTTCTTGCTCAAAAGCTCTCCCTTAAGTTCATGGACCTCTTATTTCAGATCCCGGACCTTATCCTTCGCTAGCACTTTCTCGTCGTGCTCCACCTCCCAAAAGATTTCCATGTCCTCCTTTTCTTCCTTGACATCGTGAACCTCCTTACTTAGTTGGACATTACTATCTAACACTGATATGAACAATGCCTTCATTGACTCTGCCGGTGTCAGTTCCTCCTCTTAAGTAGGTAGTACCGGGTTAAACGATACCATCTTTACTTCCTCCTCAGACATTCCATCAAACAATGTTGTATAATCAAAGTTATCAGAATGCTCAGACGGATCCTCATCTTCTGGATCAGTCTCCTCTATGTTCACAATAAACACCTCAGCTACTGGCATCGGTACTAGCTCTATTATGTTGACAGATTCCTCGCCTCCTACATGAATATCTGTGGCGCCCCCAAAATAGGTTTAATACTCAACCCATTCTGAGTTGCCAAATACATGGTACAGAATTCAAATACAATCTTTTATAACATACGGTCGTGCAAACTATGACCACACAAACTGTGAATTTCAACACAAATCGTATATAATACGAAATATAAACATTCAAATTCACTCCTTATTAATTACAATCATTATCCCACTATTTTATAGAATAGTGAGGACTTCTACTGATCTAACTCTGACCATCACTTTGATCCCCGACTAGTCCCCGCGATATTCCAATTTTCTGAAGAGAACAATGGAAAAAAAGGGTGAGCTCAACTAGCCCAGTAAAGAATATAATGACTAAGATAATGAATAATAAATTATCGGTAGTCTTAAATAAATCAGATAAAATATAATGGACAATAAGTTTTAGATCAATATTCGCAGCGAAAATAACAATTCATTAGAAGAGTTAAGTAGAGAATGAAGTCTACTATCTTCTATGATTTAAAAATTCATCATCAATATTTTATCCCTGTAACATCAATCAATATATATCTCAAATCAATATTCATCTTTGCACTATGGCCAAAGATATTCATTTGTATCACCAGTTGATCATGTTCATCTCAACACCTGTTCATCTTTGCACTACGGGCCAAAGATATTCATCAAGTAAACATTCATCTTTGCACAACAGGCCAAAGATATTCATCAAGTAATCTTTTATCTTTGCACTACAGGCCAAAGATATTCAGTTATATCACCATTTAGGACTAAGGATGATGAAATACAATATAAGGAACGAATCCAGTGAGATAAAGGACAGGGATTAGGGATTCGTAATTTAGTTTATCCAAGTTCAATAATACTCCGTAATAATCAATTGTGGAGCAAAATTCAAGAATGAAGTTCAAAACTTGGATACAATAAAAAAAATATTTTTTTACCATGAATAGGAACTCGTGAATAGTAACTCATGAATAGTAACTCGACATGAAAAGATAAGAATTTCACAAGAAAGTTCAGAAAATTATTCCGGTGAAATGATACTAGATGAAGTGCAAAACTCAAGAAATTTCTGATCATTTCAGGAATTATAGAATCAATACTTACCGTAGTAAGTTTAGAGTTAGGAATCTGAAATGAAACAATATACGAAACTGCAATTGGATTTTCACCCATCAGGCTGTAGTCCGCTCAGACAGATTATTTTCACAATTTAATAACAACTGAATACGAAGGACAAGGCATGCGGTAGTCCGCGTAGACAGGTTATTCCTACAGAATAATAAAGAATAGAATAACAACAGGATTTCACCATGCATGCGGTAGTCCGCGTAGACAGGTTATTCTAACAGAATAATAAAGAATGGAATAACAGCCCTTACGAGTATTGAAAGAAAATAACTCTCTTCATGAATACAAAAGAAATAATACCCCTTACCTTAAAATTTTGGAGACTGCACTAGTGTAATAGCAGAATACTCTTCTTCTTTCTCTCTTATTCTCTCTATACTTTCTCTCTCTATAACTTTAGTGAATTGGTGAGAAATAATGAAGCAATGAGCTTCTACTTATAGGCTCGGCAGAGTAGGGGTAAAATAGTCTTTTCGCCATAATTTTTGACATCATCACTTACATCATCGATCCTATGACATCATTGCTTACCTCATCACTCCGATGACATCATTACTTACCTCATCGCTCCGATGACATCATTGTTTGTATCATAAGAGTTGAAATTCAATTTGTTCTCTTTCACCAAAATCAATTCAGACTCAATATTATGAAACTTTAATAATTCATAATAAATAGCCCTTTTATCAGAAAAATATGAACCTTATGTCCATTTCATATAAAATTTAATTCTCTACAACTTTGTAGAAGAAAGTTTTTTCAAATTCTGCACGAAAAATGACCCAAATTTACATACGGATAATTTTTCCACACTCATCACTCTTGAAAATCTTTAACACACTCAAAATTTCAAAGCCTCCATTTTTAAAATAATGAATTCCACCACATGTTTATATATATATATATATATATATATATATATATATAAATATATATAAAATAAAACATTTTTATTTATTAAAAGAATTCCAAATTTTATTTTCTCTCTTCCACCTCATTTTATTCATATATCGTGAATTTGTTGTAAAAAAATAACATCACTATTATATTATTATATTATCATATTATACACTTACAATGTAATATTATAATAATATATTTGAATGAATTATTTTATCAGAACAGATAAAATATTCATTCTCGATAATTGTCACTTTTACTAAAAATTCCTCCGTTTAAATTCACATTGAATAAATATTTACTTATAATTTTTATCAATAATTATTATTCACAAATAATATTACAGAACCACAATAATGACAACCAGGTCGTTCCCAGGAAAGAGGGGGCCTTCCGATAAGAATTTCTCCTTACTGGCGCGCAATTAAATAACCCCTCCTAGACAGAACTTTCTTAGACATTGTCAATAATGCTATCTAATAATATTATTCAAATAATAAAAATTATTGATCTGATAATATAAAAATACTGTGTAGTGACAATTATTGAAACAACAATATAAAATATCAACATAGCAATTATTGAATCAATAAAATAAAATATTGAACATTAATTATTGTAATAATTATTGAGTAGTGACTTCTTATGTAAGAATCAATAATTAGAATTACTGTGCAATATCGTGTGCTACTGTGCAACACCGTTTATTACTGTATTTTAATCACCGGGTATTTCAACAGTTTTAACGGTAAACGTTTTACCGTTATTTTTGTAAAAAGGTTATTTCTGTCGCTTTCTATATCCGACATTCATTCCGTTATGGGGTCCACCAATGACTTCGTCGTCGTACAAATATTCTCCGACAAAAAGAATATTCCTCGACCAAACGAATATTCTCCGACACAACAAATATTTTATAACCACTTGCTTACTTTGTAAACTTTGCACATTTCACCCATAACTTATCACATTTATCAAATCAACACCTTACTATTTCAAAATAATATATAAAAAAATTAAATCTTATTCATAAAATTTGGGGTCTTACAATATCCCTATCCATGACAGTATCTCCTGACATCTACAATAAAACACAATATCTTGATTAGTACACAATATCAAAATATAATACATATATCACATTTAATATGTTTAAGGTTACTTTCTTCTTGAAACTCTACTCGAGTTTATTTACTTCTAACTTCTACTTCTCTTCTCAAGGTTATAGCCTAAGGTTTTCCCCCCCTTAAGTTTTATAACCTACAGCTTTGATATCATCCTGTGACACCCCCAAATCCGGGTACTTTCAACCCACAGATATGGTGCTACACGGTGCTACAACTACCCATACATTCAATTGAAAACTTCAATGATAATCATAAATTTAATAACTATTACATTATAATAATCCCGTCCCAGGTTCTTTATAATCATTACATTCGTTCTGTGTCATAATATCATTCATTACAAAAATAATACTATGCTATTACAAGGATAGACTATTTATCCATCTTTATCTTACCCTTGTCCTTACCGGATCCTTCGGTCCGTTCGCTCTTAGCTAAAATCATATAATTTTAAGCAAGAATGAGCATAACTAGCTCAACAAGTTTAACATTATATTCTACAACCACAAAATCAAGAATCATATGATTTACTCTTCAATAACTGCATAATAATTATGAAGTATCATAGATAATCAAAATAGCGTTTTGATTCCTTTAAAATCATTCCCAAGGACTTATAGTCACTTAAGAATCAGAGTTGGTCATAGACCATGAACATTCTCTTTAATTCTAATTCATGAAAAAAATAACCTGGCACTAAGACTGCAAGTTTGATATAGCTTACGAGTACATCCAGGTGATTAGTCTGTAGTACTCTATGTTGATCAACACTCATTTATTAAACGTATTTACGTTTAAGCTTTGGAAACCTTATGTGCCCGTCGAATTAACAACTTTAAAACCTTTGTGTATTCATACTCAGACTTACCTTTGAATTCGTACCAAAGCAATTACCATAGAATAGCAACATTATGAATATTTGGGAAAGATTTGAGGAAAAAAACCCAACCAAAATACTTTAAGTCTCAGTCTCGCCAAATCAAATGGCATTGACTATTCAATAACAGTTTATGCATAGGAAACCATGCATATTGACAGCTTATCCAACATAACGTGTAGACAAGAGTTTAGAAAACTTGCCTCAAGCATCTGCAACCTTAAAGTTTACTTTACTTGAAGTCTTTACAGGTTCTACAAGATATAACCACATAGCATAACAATTAGGTTACCACAATTGATACACAATGTATAACTATCTTCTCCTTCTTGCATAACTTAGCCGAATCGTAAAACTAATAACATCTGTTTAAGTTATTTAACATTTGTTACGGCTTATTAACATTCATATGTCATAAACAGATACTCTTCAGTCATCGTTAGTCATAACGACAGACAAAACCCTAATCGATTTGCTAAGTTGAACACATTTCCATCGTATTACCGTTATCGGACTCCGTATAGAAATTACATAAGTTTTAACTTCATTTATTAACATTCTCATACCTCGAACCTCTATTACATATCATAAAACTTGAAGGCGTGCATTAATCTCGATTACGATTCATGGTTTACATTTTTTATTTTTGAGTTTTAAATTTAAATACATTTAATCCACATTTAATTCTTAAAATCATCCTTAAACATGTTGTTTACGTATTCTCTCTTCATGAATATACCATTTACTTGCCCCACAATTACCATGTAAAAAGTTGGTTTAACAAATGTCTACATCTAAAACTTTTTCATTAAGGGTGCTGCGACTCCAGCTTTAACTCACAAAGCCGCGCTGCGGCGCCATCCAAGCAAAGAATTTCCCCCGGACAGGCGCTGCGGCGCCAACTTCTTAGGCATGGCCGACGTTGCAGCGCCACCCTGAGCTTTAGAAAAAAAAATTCAAATGTTGAGATTCCCGAGCTCGTAACGCAATCGTTATAACTCGGAATTATCTCATTCCAAAGCATTTTGTTCACATATCTCATATTCTTCGAATCTATCCGGACATAATAAGTTTCTGAATCCGTTAACGATAAATTAACCATTTCATTCCTTTTTACGCGTACGTTAAACGTTCGTGAATGTTCAACGCTCATTTCTTCATTTTAAGTCTGAATTTGACCGTTCTTGCTTCCGCAAGTCTTAATTACATAATTTTATGATACACCATCGAAAACCAAGGTTTCTGAGTGAAACGACGACTTTTGACTATGATAAGTAGGTTTTAACCTACTTAATAGGTATTTCTTAGCTTGATATATTGTTATTAATTAAGTGTGCATGTTACTTTTCATTTGTTTGCTGTTAATGTGTAGAAAAGGAAAGTAATTGGGCAGAAGAGAAGAAAAGGAGAAGTTTTGGGCTATTTGGCAGACAGGTGCGGGGCGCGCTTGCCTTTGTACTAAACCAGGCGCGGGGCGCGCCGGAAGAGATCGAAGTTGCTATATGCCAGGCACGGGGCGCGCCGCCCATAAAGGAATCCAGGCTCGGGGCACGCCAGACTAACGACTCTGACCAAAATTAGTTATTCTAAACACAAAGTTGAGTTGGAAAAGGATTGCAGACTTGCCTTATTGTACTGGGGATTTGATAGACTATTTATATCAATTATTTTCTTAGGTTTAAGGATCTTTTTCTTTGATCTATCGATCATCTTGGAATAGAATGAGGCAATTGATTCATCAAAGCATGTCAGGTTAAGTTCTTTTATTCAATTCTGAAGGGATTTTGAACCTTATTATCAATTAATATTTTGATCAAGTTTAATTCTATTTATTCTTTCATATTGAAATTTATTCTAATTATCTATATAAACTTTCATGTATGTTATTCAATTGACTAATTTGGTTTCTACAGGATTAAATTAGTAAATTGATATCATCTGCTAGATTAAGACATATTTTAAGCAAACGAAGTGTGTCTAATCATAAGTAGCAATTAATGATATTTGATTGTGGTCAAGCTTTTGAATATTGTTAAGGTTTTCAGAGGACAAGTTAAATAATTCCTAATTGTGTAATTATTGCTTGGAATAATCTAATTCTCATTCTTCATGCTTCTGTCATATTAAATCTAGGCTGATAGTTCTAGGTTGTATGATAGTTAGGATCTTTTGTTGGCGATCGTCGCATTAGATTTACACATAAGGAGAATTTCGGATAATTTACGATCGCGGTTATCTAGGGTTATTAATCTCATTGGAAGATAAATAGTGTAAACACTTGTTAAATTCATAATTGAGAAAAGGGGATACTGAATTGAAGAATTGAAGCTTTTTAATCATTGATATTTTCTTGTTAATTCACTTTCGTTAAGTAAATTGTTCAAACTAAAACCCCCAATTCATTGGAAATACTTGGATAGATATTAAACATAATACTCTCTGTGGAATCGATCCTTGATTATTGCTATACTAATTCTTGAGTTAGTGGAATAGAAGTAAGGTAAATTTTGTAGTGCTAGATGGCAGCTACCAAATTTTGACGTCGTTGCCTGGGAGTGTTATTTGTTTTTATTTATTCAATTATTTTCATATTTCTTATTTTTTTATGCCTCAATCCTCTCACTCTCTTGAATTAAAATTTGATCCAAAAATAGGGAGAACCGCATGAAAGCTTAGGAAGGAAGCTTGAAAAACCCAAGGTCCACTTGCAGATTCCGAAGAAGCTCCATCACCGGGCCTCAACATCGCACTCACACTACGGTCGGACCAATCTTCTTCAAGAAAATTAGAAGAGGAGATGGCGGTGCCAAATAACAAGACTTTAAAGGAGTTGTCAACTCCTAATCTTACTCAACAACCCCTTTGTATTGAATATCATGCTTTGAATGTTGCGTTTGAACTAAAATCTGGACTAATTCATCTTTTGCCTACTTTTTGTGGTCTTACAGGTGAAGATCCGTACAAGCATTTGAAGGAATTCCATGTTGTATGCTCCATCAAGAAGCCACACAATGTTACGGAGGAGCAGATTAAGCTGAGAGCTTTCCCATTCTCACTAGGGGATTTAGCAAAAGATTGGTTGTATTATCTCCCCTCGGTATCAATACAATTATGGAACGACGTGAAGAAGCTATTTTTGGAGAAGTACTTTCCTGCTTCAAGAGTAGCCAACATAAGGAAGGAAATTTGCGGAGTCCGACAATTCAGCGGTGAAACACTGTATGAGTACTGGGAGAGATTCAAGAAGCTTTGCTCCAGCTGTCCACCCCACCAGATTGACGATCAACACCTTATCATATACTTTTATGAGGGACTCGTACCAATGGATAGGAGTATGATCGACGCTGCTAGTGGAGGAGCATTAGTGGATAAAACACCAGAGGATGCAAAGAACTTGATTGCAAACATGGTAGCCAATGCACAATAATATAGAACACGAAATGATCATCTAGCGCAAAGGGTAAGTGAGGTAAGCACGACTAATATAGAACAACAAATTTCTGACTTAACTGCTATGGTGAAACAATCAGCAACAGGTAACTTGCTGGTTGCACAAGCTTGTCATATTTGTTTAATGGCAGGGCACCCTATAGATGCATGCCCGACATTACAAGAGCAAGAGAATGCACAACAAGCTAATGCAGTGGGAAATTACCAAGCACAGCCGCAGAGAAAATATGACCCTTTTTCTAATACATACAATCCAGGATGGAGGGATCATCCTAACTTGAGTTATAGGGGTGCTAGGCCACAGCGCAAGGGTTTTACCCAGTTAAACCGTAATTTCAGCCAAATCAGCCACAGTACCAACCCAGACCAGCAGCACTGGCCAATCCTGGAACGTCCTTGGAGGACATGTTCAAGGCATTTATGACATAGACACAGCAGTTTCAACAAGAGACGAAGTCTACCATCCATAGTTTGGAGAGTCAAATGAGCCAATTAGCTACTCCTATAGGACGATTGGACTCTCAAGGTTCAGGGAAGATTCCATCACAAACTGTTGTGAATCCTAAGGAGAATGCCAGTGCTATAACCCTGCGGGGAGGGGAAAATAGATGGATACACCCACAGCCACAGTTGAGTTTGAGAAAGAGCAAGCTAGGGAGGAACCGGAAAAATCTAAGGTACATCTTAACCCTCCTTATCAGCTTAAAGATATTCCACTTCCCTTCCCTCACAAAATTCTAGAAATTCAAAGAAAGATGAACAAGAAAAAGAAATTCTGGAAACTTTTAGGAAAGTAGAAGTGAATATCCCATTACTTGATGCAATTAAACAAGTGCCACGGTATGCAAAATTTTTAAAAGAACTGTGCACTAACAAACAAAAATTGGAAAATGATGAGAAAGTCACAGTTAGGGAAAATGTATCAGCTGTTCTTCAAAAAAAATGCCACCTAAATGTAAAGATCCAGGCATGTTCACGATCCTCTGTAAGATAAGAAACACTAGATTTGAGAAGGCCATGCTAGAATTAGGTGGTTCAATTCATGTGATGCCATTATCTGCTTATAAGTCTCTAAATCTAGATCCTTTGAAACATACTGGTGTGATTATTCAACTGGCAGATCGTACTAACACCTACCCTCGAGGAGTAGTTGAAGATGTCTTGGTGCAGGTGACCAAACTAATCTTTCCTGTAGATTTTTACATAGTGGACATGGAAAATGATACATCACCAAACCCATCACACATCCTGCTAGGAAGACCTTTCCTAAAAACAGCGAGAACTATGATCGATGTGCACAATGGGACCTTGACAATGGAGTATGATGGCGAGAAGATCCAATTTAATATCTATGATGCCATGAGGTACCATAGTGATATTTGTCAGGTTTTTGCAATTGATGTGTGTGACTCTTTAGTGCAGGAAACTTTTGAACAAATTTAAAGAGACAGCTTGGAGGTTGCTATTACCAGTAGTTTGGACATGGATGAGATATATGAACTTGAGCACAGTCAGGAAATGGTGGCTGCACTACAGTCATTACCTAAACTATCAGATAAGCATGTAGTCCAATTAATTCAATTACCTGTAACTCATCAAAAACTATTACCATCTGTGGAGCAAGCTCCAACTCTTGAACTGAAACAATTACCTACACACTTGAAATATGCATATTTAGGGACTAATGAAACATTACATGTGATAATTGCTAGTAATCTAACCAAAGTGCAAGAAGAAAAATTATTGAGAGTCCGTAGGGACCACATCACAGTGTTTGGTTGGACTATAGCAGACATCAAGGGTATTAGGTCTACATATCCATATATATATGTTACTCAAGCTAGCATGCTTTATCTAAGTCATATTAGCAAGTAGTACATAACAGTCCCTTAAGCAGAAGCAGGAAACTAGTTCAAGGTGCCGACGCAGCTGCGCCGCATCCCAGGCTTAAACCGGCTCAGCTGCGGCACTACTGGTTCGCACCAGACAGCAGGCAGCCACAACAGTTTCTAGCACAACTCACGAAATGACTTCACGAAAATAGTTTTTAAACAACTATATTCCAGTTCAAACATGTATATAAGTCATATAGCAACTAAACAAACTTCCTTCAATCCAATTACAGTCCAATTTGGCATAATCAGAAATTGAAATTCAAGAATAATTGCAGAAACTAAAAAATGGAAAATGAAGAACATGGAAATAAAGTTATACCTTTGTTATATATTAATTGGACTCCTCACACACTGAATATGCTTCTACAATTGCTCAACAACTTAGAACTCTCAAACTTAGAATTTATCAGACAATTGCAAGCAACACAAAAATAGAAAATGGAGCTTCTATTTATAAAGGAAACTTGGACTGGACATTTGCATTGTACTGAGGTTGGAGTTTATGGTATAATGGAAGAAAACATTAGTTAATTGGGAGTGGTTTAACAACCCACCACCAGCCATTCCCATAGCCATTGGCTTTGCAATCATCACCTATGCTTAGACACTGATATAAACTTGGAAGTTAAGTAATTTAGCCTTAGGCTACTGTTCATGTACTGTGAGTGTAACTGATGGGCTTAGATTTCTAGCAATGTGATTAATTAGTTCAATTCAGTTACTATACTTTCCAAAAATGGGTTTTAATATATAATTATTACTATATTAGGAAAAATTAGGGATTACCTATGTACTCACATCATATAATCCATGTACATTCTATCTTACCGGTATAATTTACTCGCATGTTATCACATTATTAAATTCTAAAATCAACAATTAATTACAATATATTCATATTATGTTAATGTATACTTACATACATATTGTCACATAGGTATTAATCATGTAGCTCACATAGTTTAATAAATCCCAATACATGGTCCATATATATAGTATAGTCACATAAATGTTGCACCACACTATATAATATAGTTGTATTCCATATACTTTATATTATTAATTATTGCATACTTGTACATAGCAATCAGTATAATCTTATTATATTAATAACTTACTTATTTGCTTTATTATTCCTAATGTCAAATAAATAAATTATTTATCTCATTGATTAATTAACGATAATATTAATTAATCCAATCCTCATTGATTATTAATTTCCATAATAATCGATTAACACTTATATGACTAAATATCACATTAAATGAATATAAATCTTATTATATTTATAAACACATTACTTATTATTATTATATTTCTTGCAATAATAATAATCACGTATTATTAATCAATCACAGTTAATATTCCATAACCATCAATTAATATTCTATAATAGCAATTAACAATTAATATAGATTAATTGTTTACTTTATAATTCATTCGTTAATTAATATAATCATTAATAATTCTCATCACTGTGCCACATAAGGCTATTAGCAAACTCCATAAATTTCTCAATTATTATAATTATTCAATTTTATATAATTGAATTAATTCATCTCATAACACAAAATTATTTATATTAAATAAATTCTCATTTCCATTAATATATTTATTTAATAATATTAGGAAATTCTCGAGTATTACATCCTCCCCCCCTTATAAAAATTCCGTCCTGGAATTGCTACAAGGTTACATAAATAAATGGGGATAATCCCTCATCATCCTATCTTCTAACTCCCACGTTGCGTCCTCGACATCGTGGTTACGCCAAAGTACTTTTACAGATGAAATAATTTTATTTCTTAAGGTTTGCTCTTTCCTATCTAATATCTGGACAGGAATATCTTCATATGCCAAGTTCTTTTCCACTTGAATGGGCTCGTAAGAAATCACATGCTTGTAGTCTGCCTTATACGGTCGCAACACAGAAATGTGGAACACGTTGTGGATGTGCTCCAACTCGGGTGGTAACGCGACTTTGTATGCCACTTCGCCCACTCGCTTCAGTATCTCGAACGGTCCTATGAATCTTGGACTCAATTTTCCTTTCTTGCCGAAACGAATCTTTCCCTTCCATGGAGATACCTTCAAGAATATGAAACTGCAAACTTTGAAGTATTGGTCCTGCCGATGCAAATCTGCATACGTTTTCTAGCAGTCTTGAGCTGCCACTAATCTGGCACTTATTATTGTCACCACGTCTGCGGTTTGTTGAACTAACTCTGGTCCGAGTATTCGTCGTTCTCCGACTTCGTCCCAACATAATGGCATTCTGCACTTTCTCCCATAGAGAGTTTCGTACGGTGGCATGCCGATACTCGCATGGTAACTATTATTATACGCAAATTCGACTAAGGGTAGGTGGTCGTCCCAATTTCCCTTAAAATCCATCACGCAAGTCCTAAGCATGTCCTCCAGCGTTTGTATAGTTCGCTCACTTTGTCCGTCTGTCTGAGGATGATAAGTCGTACTCAACCTTAACTGCGTTCCCATTCTCTCTTGCAAACTCTTTCAAAAATTTGACGTGAAGCGCGGATCTCGATCAGAGACAATTGACACCGGCACTCCATGTCGTGAAACAATCTCCTTTACGTACAGACTCGCTAATTGGTTCAAACTGTAGCGGATCTTGATTGGTAGAAAATGTGCGGTCTTCGTTATTCGATCCACGATAACCCAAATAGCATCATAACCTTTCTGCGTAACTGGAAGTCCTACCACGAAGTCCATCGTAATATGCTCCCATTTCCACTCTGGTATTTTCAACGGTTGTAGTAAACCACTCGGTCATTGATGCTCTGCTTTAACGCGTTGGCAAGTCAAACATCTACTGACGCACTCTGCGACTTCCCGTTTTAATTTGAGCCACCAAAAATGTTGCCTTAGATCTTGGTACATCTTCGTGCCTCCCGGATGAACGAAATTTGTCGTATTGTGTGCCTCGTGCAAAATCTCTTCCCTTAACTCGGTTATCGCTGGTACCCATACTCTTTCTTCAAATCTCAAAATACCGTCTTTATCTATTCAAAATTTCTCTTCCATCATTTTTTGTGATCCTCTTTCGAATTTTCTCACACTCTTCATCCTTTTCCTGGGCTTCCTTCACTCTATCCAACAATATCGGATGAGCTTCCACCACAAACAACCTTTCTTCAGACCTCTCGGGTCCCTTCACTTCTATTTCCAATTTCTCCATCTCTCTTATCAACTCTTCCTGAGTCGTCAAATTAAACAATTTCTCCCTTCCTTTCCTGCTCAAAGCGTCGGCAACCACGTTTGCCTTACCCGGGTGATAAAGAATATCGCAGTCATAATCGTTGATCAATTCTAACCACCTCCTCTGACGCATATTCAACTCTTTCTGTGTGAAGATATATTTTAGACTCTTGTGGTCCGTGTATATCTCACATTTTTCTCCGTATAAATAATGCCTCCATATTTTTAACGCAAAAACTACTGCTGCTAACTCTAAGTCGTGAGTAGGGTATCGTTTTTCGTAATCCTTCAATTATCGTGATGCATACGCAATGACTTTGTCGTGCTGCATAAGCACACAGCCAAGTTCCTTGTGCGATGCATCACTATACACCACAAAATTCCCGCATCATCTGGTAATGATAACACAGGTGCTTCGCTCAATCTCCTTTTCAGTTCTTGAAAACTTTCTTCGCATTTGTCGTTCCATACAAATTTCACCGTCTTCCTATTCAAATTGGTCAACGGGGTTGCTATCTTAGAAAAATCTTGGATGAATCTTCGATAGTACCCAGCTAACCCTAAAAATCTTCTCACCTCTGTTGGTGTTCTCGGTTGTTCCCAATTACTTACTGCTTCTACCTTCGCAGGGTCTACAGAGATTCCATTCTTATCCACCACGTGGCCTAAGAATTGAACCTTCTCCATCCAAAATTCGCACTTTAAAATTTTTACATACATCTTCTCCTTCCTTAGTGCCTCCAAAACAATCGTCAGATGTTCGGCGTGTTCTTCCTTTGTCTTCGAGTAGATCAAAATGTCGTCGATAAAAACCACTACAAATTTATACAAGTATGGCTTGAAAACTTAATTCATCAAGTCTATAAATGCTGCCAGAGCATTAGTCAATCCAAATGACATTACCAAAAACTCATAGTGTCCATAACGGGTTCGAAACACAGTCTTTGGTATGTCTTCATCCCTCACTTTTAGTTGATGATATCCTGTTCGTAGGTCGATTTTTGAGAAACACTTTGCTCCCTTCAGTTGATCAAATAGGTGGTCTATCCTCGGTAGCGGATATCGATTCTTGATCGTTACTCTGTTCAATTCTGGATAATAGATACAGAGCCTCATCGATCCGTCCTTTTTCTTAACGAATAACACTGGTGCTCCCCAAGGAGACACACTCGGTCGAATGTAACCCTTATCCAATAACTCTTGCAATTGTATCATCAATTCCTTCATTTCTACAGGCGCCATATGATATGGAGCTTTCAAAATCGGTGTCGTTCCCGGTGCTAAGTCTATTATGAATTCTATTTCTCTGTCTGGCGGAAGACCAGGCAGATCGTCCAGAAACACATCTTGAAATTCATTAACTACGGATATATCCTTAATTTCTACTCCCTTTTTTTGAGTATCTACGATGTAAGCTAAATAACCTACACATCCTTTCCTTAACAATTTCTTGGCCTGCATCATCGTAATGCAACACGATTGCTTAAGCGATGAGCTACCATAAAACACTGCCTTAGACTTATTCGGAGTCTGAAGGTTCACACACTTGTTCTGATAATCAATTATCGCTGCATGATTATATAACCAATCCATTCCCAGTATTACTTCAAATTCTCCCAATCTAATAGGAATCAAGTCTACGCTCAGTTCATGTTCTCTAATGTTTGCGCGATAATTTCGATAAACGTATTCTACAAGGATTATTTCCTTATTCGCAACTTCTATGTTCAAAGGATTTTCTAACCGTTCTCGGGGTGTACTAAGTTTACTAGCAAATTCTTCAGATATAAAAGAACAGGTGGCACACGAATCAAATAATATATAAGTATTTATATCATTGATTGGGATTATACCTGACAATACGTCCTTTGCAGCCACTGCGTCCTGGACAGTCATGTTAAATGTTCGGGCGGTTGATCGGTTGGGTTGTGCGGGTCCTCCAATCATTAACTTGTTACCTCCTCCTTGTTGGCTACCACTTTCACCACTTCCCTTCTTCGGGCAATCCTTAATACGGTGCTCAGTTGAGCCGCAAGCAAAATACCCTTGGATCTTCTTTGGCTTCGGACAGTTTGGCGATATGTGCCCTTCTTGGCCGCAGTTATAACACGTGCCCTTTCCTTTCCAACACTCCCCTTGGTGACTTTTCCCACACTTATTACAAGCTCCACTCCTTTTCTTAAAATTTCCCTGGTGACTCCCACCTTGATTATTGTTTCTGCTGTTGTTATTCTCCCACTTTCTCTTTCCCAAATTACTTCCTCCACTGCTGCTTCCTCCAGTACGATTCTCTCCTCCAGCATTCTTTCCTTTCTTCTCTTTGTTGTACAAGCTCAAAGCTTCACTTCCTCCTTCGGCAACAATAGCCTTTTCCAGCAGTTTTGCAAAAGAATCGATCTGAAGAACTGACACCTTATTGAATAGCCAAGGCTTCAGTCCTTGTTCGAATCGTCTAGCCTTCCTCTCTTCATCTCCTACCTGGTGCTCCGCAAATCGGGCTAGTTCGTTAAACCTAGCCGCATATTGCGCCACCGTCATCTCCCCTTGTTTTAACTCTAGGAATTTCACCTCCATCCTATTCTTCATACTTTTCGGGAAGTAATTCTCGAAAAACAGCGTCTTAAACTTATCCTATGTTATCGTCCCTTCTCCAGCTCTTTGTTGATTAGCCTCCCACCAGTAGTTCGCTTCTCCCCTCATCATGTACGTGGCAAACACCGTCTTCTGATCTTCGCCTACGCGAGCTATAGTGAAAGCTTTTTTGATCTCCTTGATCCACGTTTGTGCGACGATTGGGTCGGTAGTTCCCTCGAACTCTGGGGGTCCTACACTCTTAAAGTCTTTAAAGGTTGTTACTGGCACAGCATGAGGGTTGGGGCGAACGGGTTCATTGTTCCTTCCCCTTAATGCCTCTCCTAACAGGTCTACCAGTTTCTGGATCGGGTCTACTTGTTCCCTCTCATTGTTCACTGACTCCTCAGGTGCAATCAATCTACATCTGGGCGGCATTATCTGCATCATAATTTTTCATTTTATTATTATTTAAGTATATTACTTAAGTATACTAAAAGAATAAATTTATAACACGTTTCTGAAATAAGCTTCATTTATATTCATATGCCAACCGTTTCATTACATGATTTCCCTAGCATATTTCTATAAATGTTATCACATGTATCCCCTAATATCACAAAAGACGAGGAATATACCAACCTACTACCACACTACCCCTCTAACAAAAGCTTACACGGGGTTTACATCACTATCCCACATCTTACACAAAAGATGGGGATTACAACATAGTATGTACAACACATAAAGATAAATTCTACTAAACTACCACTAGACCATTTAAGGAAATCTCATCACATCAAGCCACGCTCCACAGCGCTCTTGTACTCTAACTACGCTATATAAGCTACCGACTCTCGACTCATAGTGTGTAGAGTCTGTCCTTATTCTGCCGGATAGTGGTACACACCATCAAGCACCCTCTCGAATGCTGAACGGAACACGTACCCCATCTTGTTCATTTTCCTCTTCTTACATCTGACCTCATCCTCCAGGTCGTCAGCTTTCTGATGGGCAGTCTCCCACTTCTCCTCGAAGTGTATCCTATCCATCACTTCTAATTCTAACTGAGTACGGAGTGCTTCCTTCTCAGTCTTCTCGCTTAGTTCCGTCTGTTCAACCTCTTCCAGCTTCCCTGCCAAATCTATATTTCTCGCCACCGACCTGTGGAATAAAGTTCCCATCTAGATTCATGCCTCCCTGCGGTAGGTAATCTCCACCTCTAACTCCTACATGGCCAGCTTCCTCTGGTGGTCCTCGTCCCTCAGTTTCTAAAACTCAGACTCTCTCTCTTAGGCCTCTGCCTCCAGCTCCTGGACTCTGTAGTCCAACTCTAGAATTCGCTCCTCATACTCGCCTAACATCTGCTCCTCTACAGTAGCCTCATCAGAGTCCTTTACTTGATCATCCTCCATTAGCTCCTCCTCTGGATCGGACTCTATCTCAATCTCAATCTCAATCTCATCCTCATCATCAGACTCGGATGGTGCCATAGCCTGTACCGGCACAGCCTCTAAGGGTGCCTCGTACACTACATGAATATCCCTGGGCTTATCCTCAGCCACTCTAGCGGGTACTCCCATATCTGCCATCTACAATCACAAACATAAGATAAAAAATAGTAACTCCATTAGAATGTTAATTAAAATATAAGTTCATTGTATAAAATGAAGTTACATTTCATAACAGACTAGATCTCTCAAAGAAAACTCTACATGAGTTTTATCTCCTTCCTAACTTCTAAGTTCGCCTAAGTTATAGTCTAAGGACACTCGTTCCTAAGGTTTATACCTACAGCTCTGATACTAACCTGTGATGCCCCCAAATTCCAGGACCGCCACGGGGTCGCTAGAATTCAGTTCGTCACGTGCTCATGGTAATACATCACAATAATAGTACGACTAAATGTCGCATCGCACAGCGGAATAATACACAACTAATACCGAATAAATTACATTTAAATAATATAATTATTCACGTCCCAAGGTCTCGTAACTTAAACAGTGATTACATAGCTTAGACATATCTTAAGCAACAATAACCTTAACTAGTACATAATATCATAAGTTCTTTATTACAATCATAAGTCCTGCATAATTAAAGCTACTCAGTAACCTTTCCCTTGCCCTTATCTATGCCCGAAGGTCCGCACTGCTCTGCCTTAACTAAAATATTTTAGGAAAAGCAAGAATGAGCACAAATTGCCCAGCAAGTAATATACAATAGGGTAAGTAATATAATTCTCAATTCTCGAAAAGGGTATAGCAAAGTTTGATAGTTCAAGGATAACAAGAATATTAACAGTTCTCAATAACAGTCGCTAAGGACAGAATAATATCAACGTGATTTAATAATAAATCAATTCAAGATTTCAAGATTATTGAATACTGAGCAGTCACTAAGGACTATGAACTTCCACAGGAATTGACAGTAATAAACTGAAAATCTAACAAAAACAAGTACAACAGGTGATCAGCCTAAAGTACCCTATGTTATGCATAACACTCAATCATACTAATGTGCGCGCGTCGGTTCTCCGACAGTTATATTTTGTTCTTCTCAGTCAAATACAAGATCCCGCACCAATCAATTGGTTTGGGTCGCTTTTCAATAATATAAGTCTAGCCGAATCAAATGGCATAGACACTTTCACAATATTCAAGAACAATACCAAGTTCAACATGAATAATAGCTTTAATGAAATAAGAGTTCAAGTATGCTAATTCAATTTAAACGATTAAGTAAAGCAACTAGTTTGCAATATACAAGGATAGAATACTTGCATCGTAAAAGAGTGTAAGTTAGGAAACTTGCATCCAAAGAGATACGGTTTAGATACTTGCCTTATGCGTAGTTTACTCACGTAAAGCTAGCCAACACTTTCGAATCCTATTTATAGTGTATTATAAGTATAGGATGTTCATTAGTTAACACATCCATTACACAAACTTATTACTCAATATACATATATGTTACTATCTTAGTCACATGTCATACTTATACTCATATGGTATGAAATCAGATTATATGTTATCACGAATCAAGTACATAATTATAACGTAAATGATACTATAGCAACTCATCATGTTCAAGTGGTTATGATCCTTTGACCCATTATATAAGTTAAACATTATCTTCTTATTTATTCATCACATATAAACACATATCAGTAGGGTACAGATTATTATTAGCAGCTTTGATCAACAATAGACACTACTGACTCAATCAGAACAAGTAAACTGCATCCTTCCAGATTTTAGGACGGCGCAGCTGCGCTATGGCTAAGCCTAGGGCCGGCGCAGCTGTACAGGCCTCTGGCCAAGCCAAGGCTGAGCTGTGCCTTGTGGTTTCTTTCCGGTCATGCAAGCCAACAACACCACATAGCATATAAACATATTAAAGGATACTTTTATGTTTGTACAACCTTTCCTCGTTCCAAATATACGTGATATAGATTCTAAGTCAGTACTTTCAATAACTTAAAGCAATTCAAGGTCATAAAATCACAAAGCTATCATGCTTGTCATGCATACACATAAGGTGGTCGTGTAGCGTGTTCTAGGCATGTTCATGAATATCTTTACCACATACCTATTGCTAGCATTGCTATTGGTTTTGAAATCATGCTTCATTTTGTGTTCCTTTAATCTTGATGGCATCTAGCATGATATGTACACATGTATATATATGCATGACACATTAATGAGGTTTAAAAACACTTTCCAACATGTCCACAATGATCAGAATCTAGACTTCGATATAACATGTCAAGATTTACATTCAAAACTTATACTTTCACTAGTAAAGTTCATTTAACGCGGTCTACATGCTCATGTTACCTTATGAAACATGTACACACCTATTAACATGCTTTTCATGCCTTCCTAGATCATACTAGTATGCTTGCATAGTCAGAATACCGACATAAGTCATATATGTTTCAAGTTTAATTATAAACCTTATGTTCACCTTGAAAACTTTAACCGTTAGTTAATCATGTATACAAACATAGTGGAACATATTAACATTAGGTCTACATATCCATATATATATGTTACTCAAGCTAGCATGCTTTATCTAAGTCATATTAGCAAGTAGTACATAACAGTTCCTTAAGCAAAAGCAGGAAACTGGTTCAGGGTGCCGGCGCAGCTGCACCGCATCCCAGGCTTAAACCGGCGCAGCTGCGGCACTAC
This sequence comes from Panax stipuleanatus, assembly GCA_020205555.1. NCBI lineage: Eukaryota > Viridiplantae > Streptophyta > Magnoliopsida > Apiales > Araliaceae > Panax > Panax stipuleanatus. The sequence continues at coordinate 106,841,554 of CM035116.1, forward strand.
TGGTTCGCACCAGACAGCAGGCAGCCACGGCAGTTTATAGCCCAACTCACGAAATAACTTCACGAAAATAGTTTTTAAACAACTATATTCCAATTCAAACATGTATATAAGTAATATAGCAACTAAACAAACTTCCTTCAATCCAATTACAGTCCAATTTGGCATAATCAGAAATTGAAATTCAAGAATAATTGCAGAAACAGAAAAATGGAAAATGAAGAACATGGAAATAAAGTTATACCTCTGTTATATGTTAATTGGACTATTCACACAATGAATATGCTTCTATAATTGCTCAACAACTTAGAACTCTCAAACTTAGAATTTATCAGACAATTGCAAGCAACACAAAAATTGAAAATGGAGCTTCTATTTATAAAGGAAACTTGGACTGGACATTTACATTGTACTGAGGTTGGAGTCTATGGTATAATGGAAGAAAACATTGGTTAATTGGGAGTGGTTTAACAACCCACCACCAGCCATTCCTATAGCCATTGGCTTTGCAATCATCACCTATGCTTAGACACTGATATAAACTTGGAAGTGACGTAATTTAGCCTTAGGCTACTGTTCATGTACTGTGAGTGTAACTGATGAGCTTAGATTTCTAGCAATGTGATTAATTAGTTCAATTCAGTTACTATACTTTCCAAAAATGGGTTTTAATGTACAATTATTACTATATTAGGAAAAATTAGGGATTACCTATGTACTCACATCATATAATCCATGTATATTCTATCTTACCGGTATAATTTACTCGGATGTTATCACATTATTAAATTCTAAAATCAACAATTGATTACAATATATTCATATTATGTTAATGTATACTTACATACATATTGTCACATAGGTATTAATCATGTAGCTCACATAGTTTAATAAATCCCAATACATGGTCCATATATATAGTATAGTCATATAAATGTTGCACCACACTATATAATATAGTTGTATTCCATATACTTTATATTATTAATTATTGCATGCTTGTACATAATAATTAATATAATCTTATTATATTAATAACTTACTTATTTGCTTTATTATTCCTAATGTCAAATAAATAAATTATTTATCTCATTGATTAATTAACGATAATATTAATTAATCCAATCCTCATTGATTATTAATTTCCATAATAATCGATTAACACTTATATGATTAAATATCACATTAAATGAATATAAATTTTATTATATTTATAAACACATTGCTTATTATTATTATATTTCTTGCAATAATAATAATCACGTATTATTAATCAATCACAGTTAATATTCCATAACCATCAATTAATATTCTACAATAGCAATTAACAATTAATATAGATTAATTGTTTACTTTATAATTCATTCGTTAATTAATATAATCCTTAATAATTCTCATCACTGTGCCACACAAGGCAATCAACGAGTTTATCGCAAACTCTATAAATTTCTCAATTATTATAATTATTAAATTTTATATAATTGAATTAATTCATCTCATAACACAAAATCATTTATATTAAATAAATTCTCATTTCTATTAATATATTTATTTAATAATATTAAGAAATTCTCGGGTATTACAGTTTATATATGAATTGTATGATGATTTAAGTTGTTTAATTCATGTAAACATGATGAACGTGAAGAAATCATGTTCATCAAAAGTTACAGTGAGTTAGTTTTGATAAATGGCTCCTTTAAAATCAAAATTCATGTTTAATTGTAATATATTGTATAAATTGATTATAAACTATGATAACAGGCTTAGAAACGAATTCAATATGCATGAAATTATGTGATTTGGTTTAGAAACAAACTCACAGTATTCAATTTCATCAAGAACACTGAAAAACGGCTTTTCTTCAAAAATTAACAAAATTAAGTGTTTTAAATTATGTGTTTTGATGTTATATGTATTAGAACATGATTAGAAACATAAACTGATATTTTTACAAAAGTTTATGTGAGTTATATATATGCTAAAATCAGAATTTGGTGTGGAGAAATAAGCCAAATTGGCTTTTTCTCTGCACAGTTTGCGACACTGTCAGAACAGTCTACACAGTGGCGCGGCCGCACCGCTCCCAAGGCTTAGTGAAGCGCGGCCGCGTTGGCCCTGCAGATTGTGCATAAAGTTATTTTAAAATGTACAACTTTGTGAGATTAATGAAGTAAGAAAATATAAAACATGTTAATGAAATCAAAATGTTAAATGGACAGTAATGAATTATATTATTAAAATATAATATGTAATTATAATTTGATTAATTATAATTAAAGTAAATGTATAATTTAAATTATAATTTGTTTAATTATAATTTAATTAATATGAGTACATAATTTAAGTTGATTAATTATGTGATCATGAGATGTGATAATTAATTATTAAACCCAATAATTAAAGAATGTTGAGTTAACCTATATGGGTTAATTAGTTATGTGAATTAGCTATATAGTAACTAATTATGTTACTATTGTTAAATAGGTGCATGTAGGACTAATTAAGGAACGTGATAGTAATTGTAGCTTGCGCTCAAGGCAAGTTCCTAAACCTTTCTTTTATAATTATGCAAGTTGTTCTATTATTTCTTGTTATATTTATGCGAGTTATTGTATTCTCTATAATTTATATATTGAATAAATATCTTATTGAAGTTCATTATTGAGTTAATGTGACCTTGACTTAATTGTTCAAGCAAGGTCTATCTTATCTTTCGAATGCTTTAAGTTTAATTCTAAAGCATAAGTTATTTCATAATTCTTTATTGTCGAATTATTATTATTGTAAGTTGATTCAACTACTCCTTAGAACTCCAAATTTCTTTTTAAGCTTATCCAAACCAAACTTTCTTTGATGCGGACTTGTTATCAAATAACTGAGATGAATAATCTTATTTAATAGGGGATTACCATGCGAAAGCGTTAAGGTGTTCGTGCACAATACATAGTACGAAGAGATGATCCCCCTAAGTACGAGTTAAAAGTCCATATAGTCTAACGACTATTAAAGATTTTAAATAAAAAAGTTTATAACCTAGGACATAGTTCAAGGTCTTATGACCCTCAGATGATTTCTATATTCGATTCTAAATTTTGATAAAATAATTATTATTCAATTCTTTACTATTGATGAAAGAAATGTTATTCAATTCATTTGAAGCTATTTAGTAATGTATCATCACTATTGTTGTTATTCCAAGTGAGCTTTTGTTTGCTCACTCTTGTATTATATAACCCTTGTAGCTAAAGTCGAAAGAGTTGATGAACCGTCAACTAGTAAGGGCAAGAACAAGATGAACAAGTGAAGACTTGTTATTGATTATTGATTATGATATGTAATAAGACTTTAATTTTATTATGTGATGTTTAAATTCCGCAAATTGTTTATATTAAGGTTAGATAACCCTGGGATATTTTGAACAAGGTTGTAATCCTTTTGATAAGGAAGATTTTATTATTTATTCAAGGTTGTAAATTATTTTGCATTCCTTATTTATGGGTAGTAGTTATGTTTTATTTAGATAGTGAGCACCAAATTTCGTGGAAATGAAGTACCCGGATTTGGGGGTGTCACAATTTTTCTATGCGGTTAACAATTTTAGCACATTTTCGAGTGAATCCCCTAAGGGGGTGAACGTTCTTTGACTCTTGGCCTCCATAATCTTCTGAAATAAAGGGTTTGAAGGCTGTGCAGGAACTTGAAAAGGGGTATAATTCCTCCTTTGAATGGGCATATTACTTGAATCACCCCTTGGATTCAGTCCTTGCAATACTAAGGACACTTCTTCATCTTTCTTCTTATGTGCCCTCCGGGGATTACTCCCGTAATTTTCGGACTATATATGTTCGGCAACGGCTTCCAAGGCAGTCAGGTCATTTATCTTCGCAGACTTTAGCCTCATTTCGGCCATCCCTCTATGCTTGATCATCTCAGATAATGGTTTTCCTGTGCCTGCTAGGACCCTCTATTAATATCGAGCGTCTTGAATATCGATGAAGGTCATGACTATCTTAGACTCGGTCACAGATGGGGTGACTTGTGCTGCAACCCGCCTTCATCGTTGAGCATACTCTCTGAATGACTCAGTACTTTGTTTCTTGATTTTGGTTATCTGGTATCTTTCTAGAGTCATCTGAGATTTGAAACTGTACTGACTGAGGAAAGCATCGGCCAACTCTTCCCAACTGTGAATTTTGGAGTTGTCTAGACGGGCGTACCAGGCTCTACCCTCTCCGGTCAGACTCTTCTGAAATAACTGCATTCGAAGTTTCTCGTCCTCTGCATAGGATTTGAGTTCTCCAATGAATACTTTCAAGTGAGTGTAGGGGTCTCCCAATCCATCATATTTCTCAAAATCAGGAGTTTTAAATTTTTTGGGATAACGAGCCCCAGGGAAAATGCATAAGTTAGAATAATTGACACTGCTAAATGCCCCAGTCCCTTTGATAAATTGGATGGTTTCTTTCATCTGCTGTAATTTCTTCATAATGTCACCATCTCCCTGTTCTTTGTTAAGGGTGGTAATTTTAGGGGTTTTGTTGGTTGTGTCCTGGTTTTGTGGTCTAGGAATCTGAGTATTTGTCTTTTCGATCTCTTGACTGCCACCATTACCACCAGGTGTTCCTAGTTCTATGTGAGCTTGGGCTTGCTTCCCTTTAAGAGCCTTACTTTGTTCTCTCAAGAAATTGGCCAATTCTAATATCTGATTCTTCAGTCCTTCAAACTCTTTCCTAGAGATAGGGGTGGATTCTGGCTGAGCACTTGAAGTCATGTCAGTGGATGGACTTAGTGCTTTCTTAGACTTAGATCTAGTAACAGGACCAATTTTTCACCTACAACAAAATATAGATGTGTCAATTTCTTGAAGTAGGTAGGGATAGGATGCAAGGCCATGATGTGTTTTTGTGGTTTTTTAATCTTATCCTGTAAAACAGAGGTTAGTTGTTTTGATGATAGGATGACAAGATGTATATAACAAGGAATGTAAAATTTTATTTTGATATTTATATTGTGCTCCTTTACATTGGAATTAAAAACTTGACATTGAATTGAAAGAGGAGGGCATGAAGAAGCTTCCCATCTGATTTGGTTAATCAGAGGTTGCTACGCTCGCGGCTTTTTGGCATGAAGGTCCTCAGATCATCGCAATCTACTAGAGGGGAAATTAATCCGATCTTTCAACTGGAGCGAATCTGAGTGGTGCTTTTTCATGAGCCCTGAAGACTTATTCGCCCTCGAAAACATTACTTATCACCGACGGGTTTGCCTCCTGGTGGAGGAATCACACAACATACATTCACATACATCGTTCCTCACCGTTATGCATATGAGAAAATGGGTGTGAAGCACTAATATGGTTATGAAGCACTAAAGAAGCAAGAAACATTCATTCAATGTAAAAACGCAGCATTCACGCATTCATTCAATGTAAGGATGTAGCATCCACACTTACGCATATGTGAAAGTGAAATTTTTGAAAAGATTTGAACGCGGCCTAAGCCCTTTACTGTCCCCAGCAGAGTCGCCACCTATCGACGTTGGGAAAAAATCTGCGGGTCGGGTCACAACCCGGATCTTTCTCTCTTCCTAAGTTTTGTCTACCCTTATTCTTTTTATTGTGAAAAAAGGTTTTGAAGGGTTTTTTAGGAAAAGGTCAACATGTATCATGTCGACGATTGAATATTTTACAAAGTCGCCAGTTGGTATATTTGAAATGGTTGTACCAACTCAACCGAGTTTTGTTTGAAAAGAGGCCCAATTGCTGGACATTGTCGAAACTTGATCTTTGAAAACAAAGTTTTGAGTTTGGGGTCTTGGTTAAGTGTGGGGAAGGTGTTAGGAACCCCACAACTTCCGTGTAAACACAGTACCACATCTTTTCAATATTTCCCTTTTAAATCTGCAATGTGTGTGTGAATACTGTAAGACATTTGGGCCTATGTTTGATTGAAAGTATGTTTATGCATCGTTGAACCTATATACGAAGGGTTTGATTTGATTTGCAAAAAGTTTTTGATTTGATTTGCAAAAGTGTTTGATTTGATTTGCAAAAGCTTCTCTTTTCAATAAGATTTATTGAAATAATGTTTTGAAAGAAGGTTTTCAAACCCTTACGCTAGCATAAGAATTGAAGCATATCGATACTTCAGTCTTTATCTTTTCAGCCTTTTGGCTCAATTTGAATGGTGATTGTCGGGCTGCGAAGCATCCTCGACCACAGAATATATACAAGTGTAGGTCTCCTCATAGGCATGACAGCCATTAGAGTGACTCTGACACGACAAACTATATTTTTACTATGTTGAGACCTTAAATCCGGATAACCGTTTTAAGGTCTTTTGTATGTACATTTTTACAGAAAAACTGGCAGGGTACATCTGTAAAGTTGAGTTTGTCCATCGTGAGAATCAGATTCTGATCAGTTCGATCATGAATCCCACGATTTCTAGGCTCACATAAGGAAGACAATAAACCTGCACAGCTCAAATTTGTACAAAAATATATCCAAATATCACCAGAACCAAGGATTCATCAGTAAATCCTAGCTCGCACATGGCCGAAGCATCTCATTCCCACTAGATAGCAATCTAAGGGCTGCGAGGTAGCTTTTATAACTGAAACTAGAAAAATGCTAGATTTAAATAAATCTCAGCCATTCTAGCTTCCCGGTTCTGTCTGGACCTATTTTGAACCGTTTGAAAGCTAAAGTTGGCGAGATTTAAAGAAATCTAGTCCGCCCGCAGAAATGTCAGTGCCGATTCATATCAAATGAATATTAAAGCATCAATTTAATCGTAATGAGTAAAGCAATATATATAATTATATATATACAAAAGCTGTAAAAGGCGATAGGTTTGCACTCCAATTCCTGGAATGGAATGGAAATTTATATATATTTATAAAAGCTGTATAAAAGTCACGGAATGAACCAGGCTGGACAAAATGGAAATATATATATGTATAAAAGCGGTAAAGGGCGTTGAGTTTTCACTCTGAGGCCCGGACGAAAATATAAATATATATATATATATATATATATATATATATATTTATAAAAGTTGTATAAAGGCCACAGAATGATCCAGGCCTAACTGGAATGTTAATATATATTTATAGTTAAATATAGACAAAAAATAGTCAAATCGGGACTAGAAAGATAACCCAGTCCGGTGAAAGGTGCATATATAGGTGTATATATATATATATATATATATATATATATATATATATATATAAAAGCAATAAACTACCGCGGATTTGACATCCGGGCTTGACAGAATTGAAGTGTTATTAATTTATATTTAATATTTCCAAAATAATAAATAATAAATATTAAGCTATTTAATTTATTATATCACCATAGATTAAATTAATTACACTTAATGCATTATTACGATTATGCAATTACCTTCTAAAATAATTATTCTTCCTTTTATGGTGTGACCCTTTAGGTTCTCCATTTTAAATCGGTTGTGAATAAATCAATTAGAACAATTCTAATCTTATTTAAATAAATAAATTAAACTAATAATCTATTTAAATAAATAATATTTATTCTACAATAGGGATAAGCCTCCCTAGCGATCAACGACTTTTCAAATAATATAGATTTCAACATTAATCATAAAAGAACATATGAGTAAATAGTTACCGTACAATTCAATCTTTCCACCATACAATGTCCCAATTAAATATAAGATATGAAATTACTATCAAGTCTTATTTTATTTAATCATATATATTTTGATTGGACAATGCACAACTCCAAATAATGCAAATTAGAAACTCCTTTCTAATTTCATTATGTTTTAGCCAAGGACTATTGGGTTGTCATTTAACGAATCACATAGGACATATCTCTTCTTTTATTAGAAGTGATAGATTCTTTATTGATCATTCATTATGTCCATATGTAATTTATTATACCCAAGCATACCCTTTGATATACCTTAAGGGTCTTAATGATTATGTCAAAGTATAATTCATTACATACAAGATACTATGATGATCTCAAGTCCAAGGATCACTTGTACTGCTGTCACATTAGGAATTCCTATTGACAGAAAAGTAAAACTCCATTAGGTATTCCATAACGAGTCACGTTCAGTGAACTTATTCTCCAATAAGCACCTACATACTTGCTTTAGTGTCTCCACACAAATGATCATGAGATCAATCATCCTCATCCAATGAGCAAGCAACATATGTACCAATCTATCCAAATTTACTAATCCCTTTTTTAGTAATCCAACGATTGGGAACTATTTTAGTTTTAAGCTTTCTAAGAATTTAGATTTCATTAGCATGATCAACATCATGATTCTAAAAGCATTGCTTAAAACTATGGGTTATTTACATATTATAAAAATAGAATCATATAGATAATTAAATGCCTTTAATAAATTAATAATTTTATTAATAAATAAATAAGATCGTCTCCGAAGTATATGCTTTATCATCATACATGATTGGCTTGTATGCATACTACTTTCAATCTCCCACTTACACTAAAGTCAATCGTCATGGTATCTCATATCCATCTTCTCTAAGTGACGATCAAACTGCTGTTGTGTTAAAGCTTTAGTAAATAATCTGCAATGTTGTTTTGTGAGTTCACTATCTCTAGTGACTTCTCCTTTTTCAATGATTTCTTTAATAAAAGTGTCGCAACACATACTTGGATTCAAGATGATACTTAGGAACTATTTCTAGTTCTGTAACAAACTTTTCATCCGAAACATCAACCTGCAGCTTCACTTACAGTTATATACTTTGTCTTTGTCACTAAACCAGCAACCTTTAGCTGTTTGGAACCTTTCCAATTCACTGCACTACCTTTCAAGGTAACGGCTTATCCTAAAGTGGATTTGTTGTCGTCTTTGTAAGACCCCAACTTTTATGAATAAAGATTTAATTTTTTTATATATTATTTTGAAATAGTAAGGTGTTGATTTGATAAATGTGATAAGTTATGGGTGAGATGTGCGAATTTTACAAAGTAAGTAAGTGGTTATAAAATATTCGTTGTGTCGGAGAATATTCATTTGGTCGAGGAAAATATTCTTTTTTTCGAAGAATATTCGTACGACGGCGCAGTCATTGGTGGACCCCACAACGGAATGAATGTCGGATATAGAAAGCGACAGAAGTAACCTTTTTATAAAAATAATGACAAAACTTTTACCGTTAAACTGTTAAAAATACCCGGTGATAAAAATACAGTAATACGCGTTGTTGCATAGTAGCACACGGTATTGTACAGTATGTCGAATTATTGGTTCTTACATAAGAAGGCACTCATTGAATAATTGTTATAGTAATTACTGTTTAATATTTTATATTATTGATTCAATAATTGCTACAATTGCATAATATTTTATTGATTCAATAATTGCTATGTTGATATTTTATATTATTGATTGAATAATTGTCACTGCACAGTATTTTACATTATCAAATCAATAATTCATATTATTTGAATAATATTATTAGATAGCATTATCGACAATGTCTAGGAAGTTCTGTCTAGGAAAGGGGTTTGGTCACCTAATTACGCGCCAGTAAGGAGAAATTCTTATCGAAAAGTCCCCTCTTTCCTGGGAACGACCTGGTTGTCAATATTATAATTCTATAATATTATGAATGATAATTTGGTGAATAATAATTGATTATTGCTAAAAATGATAAGGAAATATTTATTTCAATTTTGATATAAATGGAGGAATTTTTAGTATGAGACATTTGTTGAAAGTTGGTATTTTATCTACTCCGATAAAATAAGTCATTCAAATATATTATTATAATATTACATTATAATATTATAATGTGATAATATAATAGTATAATTTATAATTTGAAGTGGTAATATTGTTATAATAAATTCGTGGTATAATATAAAATGAGGTGAAGAGAGAAAACTTGAATTTGGATTCTTTTAATAATTATAAATGTTTTAATATATATATATATATATATATATATATATATATAAACATGTGGGATTTTGGAAGTGGCTTGAATTTGTCAAGTATGGAGTGTTGAAGAAATTTTTCCAAAGGTGTGGGCTTGAATTCATCCGTTGGTTTATTTAGTCAACATTGGTGCTCTAGCATTTTTTCTATAAATAGTGTGTTTAATTAGAAATGAAAAACACACCAGAATCAGAAATTTCTTTCTCTATACTATTGAGCGTATTTCCTGTGAGTATTTAGATATTTTGGGTGCTGATAACAGTGCAAGAATTCTTCAGCATAATACCGATATTCCAGTCAGATGTAGTATTTTACTAAGGTAAATGATATTATTTTTCTCGTAAATAATGTTATTTCTTTCAATATTCATAAAGAATATTATTTTCTTTCATATTCCATATTATGAAAGTGATAATATTTCATTTCATATTCCTAAATTTAAACTTACTACGGTAAGTATTGCTTCTATAATTCCAATAATGATCAGAATTTCTTTGAGTTTTGCGCTTCATCTAATATTATTTCACTGGAATATTGGTCTGAATTTTCTTATAAAATTTTTACCATTTCATGATGGAGTACTATTCATGAGTTACTATTCACGATAATATATATATATTATCCAAATTATCTTTGATTGGATCCATGTTTTGATCTTCATTCTTGAATTTTGCTCTACAATCGATTATTATTGAACATTCTTGAACTTGGATAGATTAAATTACGAATCTCTAATATTTCTATTTTATTTCACTTGATTCGTTCTTTTTCGTCATCCTCACTCTTAAATTGTGGAGAATATCTTTGGCCTGTAGTGGAAAGATGAATAATTACTTGATGAATAACTTTGGCCTATAGTGAAAAGATGAATGATTACTTGATGAATATCTTTGGCCTGTAGTGCAAAGATGAATGATTACCTGATGAATATCTTTGGCCCGTAGTGCAAAGATGGACAGGTGTAGAGATGAACATGACCACTGGTGATACAAATGAATATCTTCGGCCCGTAGTAAAAAGATGAATATTTGATTCGAGATATATATTGATTGATGTTACAGGGATAAAAAATTGATGGACTTTTAAATCATAGAAGATAGTAGACATCATTCTCTACTAAACTCTTCTAATGAAATGTTATTTTCGCTGTCGTTGTTGATCTAAAACTTGTTGTCCATAATATTTTATTTGATTTGTTGAAGACTAACGATAATGTATTCTTCATTATCTTAGTCATAATATTCTTTACTGGTCTAGTTGAGCTCACCCTTTTCTTCCATTGTTCTATTCAGGAAAATGAGAATATCGCGGGGACTTGTGACGCCCCCAAATCCGGGACCGCCACTTAGTCTCTCAAATTCGGTTCGTCACGTGCTCATGGTAAAACATCACAATAATAATACGACTATATGTCGCATCGCACAGCGGAATAATACATAACTAATACCGAATAAATTACATTTAAATAATATAATTATTCACGTCCCAAGGTCTCGTAACTTAAACAGTGATTACGTAGCTTAGACATATCTTAAGCATAAATAACCTTAACTAGTACATAATATCATAAGTTCTTTATTACAATCATAAAGTCCTATATAAACAAAGCTACTCAGTAGCCTTTCCCTTGCCCTTATCTGTGCCCGAAGGTCGGCACTGCTCGACCTTAACTGAAATGTTTTTAGGGAAAGCAAGAATGAGCACAAATTGCCTCAGCAAATAATATACAATAAGGGTGAGTAATAAAATTCCAAATTCTCGAAAGGGGTATAGCAAGGTTTGATAGTTCAAGGATAACAAGAATATCAGCAGTTCTCAATATCAGTCGCTAAGGACAGAATAATATCAATGTGATTCAATAAGAAATCAATTCAAGATTTCAAGATAACTGAATATTGAGCAGTCATTAAGGACTATAAACTTCCACAGGATTTGACAGTAATAAACTAAAAATCCAACAAAAACAAGTACAACAGGTGATCAGCCTAAAGTACCCTATGTTATGCATAACACTTAATCATACTAATGTGTGCGCGTCGGTTCTCTGACAGTTATATTTTGTTCTTCTCAGTCAAATACAAGATCCCGCACCAATCAATTAGTTTGGGTCGCTTTTCAATAATATAAGTCTAGCCGAATCAAATGGTATAGACACTTTCACAATATTCAAGAATAATACTAAGTTCATCATTAATAATAGCTTTAATGAAATAAGAGTTCAAGTATGCTAATTCAATTCAAACGAGTAAGTAAAGAAACTAGCTCGCAATATACAAGGATAGAATACTTGCACCATAAAAGAGTGTAAGTTAGGAAACTTGCATTCAAAGAGATAAGGTTCCGATACTTGCTTACAACGTTCCTCGAATAACGTAAACACAAAGATAGGATACTTGCACAATAAAAGTAGGGTTCGGATACTTGCTTTATGCGTAGTTTATCCACGATAAGTAATTCAACACTTTCAAATTCCTATCGTAATATAATTACGTATATATATATATATATATATGATATATGTTAGCCATATAGTTTAACATCGTATCTTATCTTCGGATATACGATCGACACACAAGCTAAGTTTTAACCTAGCTACATAGTTATACCATATATAGTATCATATTAATATTACTTTTATCCTTAACGTTCCTCTTTTAGAGTTTAAACACATTCTCATATCATATAAGATCGCAACAATTAGCAAACATGCTCTCATATTATTAATATCATATAAGACCACAATCAATACTAAATATATTTCATTTTTTGCAAGTTATGGCATTCTCATAAGTTAACCGTCAAAATCGAATTCACATATATCACATAGTATTTATACATGTTAAAGAGTCTTTTTATATTCGTATAACCTTCCATTATTCCAAACATATGTGATATAGATTCTAAGTCAACACTTACGGTCATTCAAGGTCATGAAATTTACAAAGCCTATCATGCTCGCTTTCAAAACACTTAAGGTATTTATATTAAGTATACTTATGAGTATTCGCATTCCATACATGTGACTATCACAGTTATTAGTTGAAAATATGCTTCGTTTATGCTAAACTTGAATCACGACACCTAATTATGGTATATATACATGTATGATACATGAGTGGGTCTACGAGGGCTATCTATCATGTCCATAAATTTTAGAATCCAACTCTCAAGGTAGCATGTTAACATTCACATTCAAAATTCGTATTTTCATTAGTAAAGCTTACTAATAAGTCCAACATGTTCATGCTTCCTTACGAATCATATAAAAACAAGTTAACGGGTTATTCATGCATTTCTAAACCATTCTTACATACTTGTAAAATCAGTACCTCAATGTGTCACACACATGTCAAAGTTTATTTTCAAAACTTTCATTCTCGTTAGGAATGTGCACTAGTGAGGTTCACTTGTTCATATTATATTATGGAACCTATATACGCGAATTAACATGCTTCTCATACATCTTTAAATCATACTAACATGCTTCAAAAGTCAGAACATCAAAACGGGTATAATAAGTCAATGTCCATTTTGAAACTCTAAGTTCATTGTGAAATCTATAACTTCACCACTCAAGCATGCGATCCTAATATAACATGCTCACATTAGTTCAATGTACTCAGATATATATATATTCCCCATGCTTTCAAGCTCATCTAAGTTATATAAATAAACCAACACTTGACAGATTTGCAGCAGATTGCAGAAACTGGAACAGGCTGCTGGCGCAGCTGCCCAGTTCAAGACTGGCGCAGCTCCGCCGGCTCTCGGCCAGCGGCAGACAGTTCCTGTAAACGGCAACTACAAACCCAATTTCTAAATTTCCTTCACAAAAAGAGTTTCGTACAACCACATTGTACTTCTATCATACTTATAAGTCCATATAGCAGCTAAGAAACATATCCCAATCCAATTTGGCATGAAATGCAACAAAATCAAGAATTTGAATTTGAACAAGAATTTGAGTTTACAAAACGAAGAACAAGGAATGGAATTATACCTTTGTAATGCAATTTGAATTCTCAACTTCTCAGAATACTAACACTGATGATATACTAGCTCTCAACTCAACACTTATACAAATCTCAGCAATTGAAAAGAGATGAGAGGAGCTATTATTTATAGAAGAACATATATACAGACAATACCTTTAACTCCCAAATTAAACCAACGGAAAAGAGGATTGCATGGTGGTCATGGGAGAGTTGGTAATTGGTTGTTAGAACCCATTATGATTCCCACTCCCTTGCCCATCATTGTTATGAAAGTTAGAAAATGTTTGCTGAGTTTGTGGGATATAGGCCTCAGACTTCATAATGCTATTCATGTGTACAAGGTTTGTGTCTATCAATATGGGACAGAGCACACTAAGCTCAGCATTTGCAAATGAAACTACATGTTACACTTGTATTACAATACACATATCATATACTTATATTATATGTATTTTAAGTCATCATGAAATGTCCCATTATAACTCAATGAATAGGTAACATTGCAATGTAGCAAATGTAATTTGTACATATATAGTCCATGTACATTTTTATCATACTGGTATAGTCTTTTCAGATATTATCACACTATACTGTCTCCTTTATTATTAAATTGTATTAATCAACAAGTGATTACAATATATTCATGATATATCATTTTAATGTATACTTACATACATATTGTCACATAGGTATTAATCATGTAGCTCACATAGTTTAATTAATCTTAATACATGATCCATAAATATAGTATAGTCACATAAATGTTGCACCACACTATAATATAGTTGTATTCTATATACTTTATATTATTAATTATTGCATGCTTGTACAATATGATCTTATTATATTAATAACTTACTTATCTCATCAATTAATTAATAATAATATTAATTAATTCATTTCTCATTAATCAATATAATTATTAATATTCACAATAATAGATTAACACTTACATGATTAAAGATCACATGAATAAATGTAAATCTTATTATATTTATGAACACGTTGCTTATTATTATCATATTATTTGCAATAATAATAATCCCCACATCATCAATTAATTATCATTAATATTTTATAACAATTAATTAATATTCTCTAATAACAATTAATAATTAATATAGATTAATTGTTCACTTAATAATTTCTTCGTTAATTAATACAATTATTAATATCCACAACTATGCTCATTTATCACGCACGGTATATCATTATAAATCTTATTATATTATAGGCACGTTGCTCATTATTATTATTATATTTCTTTCAATAATAATAATCACATATTATTAATTAATCACCATTATAATCCTCATCACTGTGCCACACAAGGCTATCAACGAGTTTATCGCAGACTCTATCAACTTCTCAATTATTATAATTATTTAATTTTATAAAATTGAATTAATTCATCTCATAACACAAAATTATTTATATTCAAATAAATTCTCATTTCCATTAATATATTTATTTAATAATATTAGGAAATTCTCGGGTATTACAGGACTAGTCGGGGAACAGAGTGATGATCAGAGTTAGATTTGTAGAAGTCCTCACTATTCTGTAAAATAGTGTGATAAAAATTATAATGAGAAATTAGTTTGAGAGTTTATATTTTCTACATGTCTGTATTGACACTCACAGTTGTGTGGTCGTGTTTTGCACGACCGTTTGATATAAAAGATTGTATTTGGATTCTGCACCATGTATTTGGCGACTCAGAATGGGTTGTGTATTGAACCTATTTTGGGGGCATCACAGTTGGTATCAGAGCTTAGGGATATGATCTCTGGCGGAGATCTGGGAATAGAACTAGGAGGGGAGAGATGAGTAAATCCTTCGCTAGTGTGTCCTACCTAAGCTTATTTGGTATTTAATTGGTCGGTCGAAACATAGGGTTGATATGTGATATGTTAATTAGTTTAATTAACCCTTGTTTTATGGCAATATTTGAGAATGACAGCTGAAAATCTAAACAATAGAGCATTTTTGACCTTTGAGACACTGCTAATCACCAACCAGGAAAATGTGCAACAGGAAGGCAATATTTCTCCTGTAAATAACACCACCGATCAAACAATGAATGATGGGATGTTTAGAAGCTTTTTGAAGTTCATGCAAAACTAGACGAGGGAGACTCGTGTTCAAAATAAAGGTGGAAATAATGGCAACTCGCGGCTTGTCACTGCCAAGCAATTCAAAGAGTTGGGACCACTAGAGTTTTTGGGAAAGCCAGATCCAATCAAGGCAGAAACCTGGGTTAAGCAAATTACCAAGGTATTTGATGTCTTGGGATGCACGGAGGAGCAAAAAGTTTCATTCGCCACGTTTATGTTCCGTGGAGAGGCAGATTACTGGTGGAAATCTATGAAGCGTACCCAGCCTGCCGCACTCAAGATGTCTTGGGAAGAGTTCCAGAAACTGTTCAATGACAAGTACTTTCCAGAAAGTATTCGTCATATAAAGGAGGTAGAGTTTATCAAACTGGAACAGAACAACATGACTGTGTCCCAGTACGAGGCTAAGTTCGAGGAGTTATCTCGATTTGCATCTCATTTGGTGGATAATGAGGAACGTATAACGCAGATGTTTCTGAGAGGATTGAAACCCGAAATTCATCAATACCTCATTTCTCACAAACTTTCTTTATATTCAGATGTTGTGAACAGTGCTCAATTATTAAAATGTGATAATGAGTCTGTTCAACTAAGGGAGAACAACCAGGGTCGTACCGATGGCAGTAGTCATCGGAACAATGACAACCAGCGGGGAGAAAAGTATCATGACAGATGCGATAACCACTCCGATGGTAATCGTGGCCATGATAATAGAAGAAGTGAGTCGGGGGAGATTTAAAGAAGAGAAGGTACAACAATGATAACGTGAAGACGTCGACAGCAGCACCAGCATCAACAACCGTTTCTAAAGGAGAAGAACGACCACCGGTCGTATGCTATAAATGCGGACAAGAGGGACACATCAGTCCAAACTGCACACAGCAGTCCAAACTGCACACAGCAATCTAAGGTGTGCTATAACTGTGGAAAGGAAGGTCCCATAGCTCGAGTGTGTCCTGTAGAGAAACCAAGTCCAGCAGGGATGGTGACTCCAAAGGTTGTCCCGAACAAGTCAAAGTCGGTGGTTTAGGGGAGAGCTTTTGTCGTGACTACCCAAAAAGCGAGGAACCCGAACGAGGTTATCACGAGTAAGCTAATCATAAACTCTTGCAAAGTCTATACCTTATTAGATACATGTTCTACCCATTCTTTTATTTCACCTGCGTGTGCTCAACGTTTGAACTTGACCCTTGAGAAATTAGACTTTGACTTATCTGTTGAAACTCCGTTGGGAGCAACCTAAGTCAATAACCGAAATACGTAACTTTCTGGGCTTAGCTGGTTATTATCGGAGATTCGTAGAAGGATTTTCTCGAATCGCTACTCTATTAAATTAGCTACTCAAAAAGATACAAAATTCGTATGGAATGAGGAATGCGAGAAGTGCTTCCAAGAGCTCAAGAGAAGACTCATTTCGGCACCTGTTCTGACGATACCATCTGGTTCGGATGGATTTGTCATCTACAGCGATGCTTCGGGCAAAGGGTTAGGATGTGTTCTCATGCAACATGGGAAAGTCATAGCATATGTCTCACGACAACTCAAAGAATATGAGAGAAATTATCCTACTCATGATCTAGAGTTGGCAGCAATTATTTTTGCGTTGAAGATCTGGAGACACTACATGTATGGAGAAAAAGTGGAGATCTATACGGATCATAAGAGCCTTAAATATTTCTTACTTAGAACGAACTCAACATGCAACAATGACGTTGGCTCGAGCTGTTGAAATATTACGACCATACCATCCAATACCATCTTGGAAAAGTGAACATGGTAGCTGACGCGTTGAGTAGAAGATCGTATGTGGGTACAAGTGCGATATTGTCAACACGAAGCCATCTTGTATGACTTACAAAGGATGGAGATAGAGTTCAAGACTCCGGAGACCCACGTGATGATGACAAATATACTCTTAGAACCAGCTTTGATTGATAAGGTTAAAGCTGCTCAAGCTACAGACCCGGAGCTGATGAAGATGAAGAGGAAAGTGCAAGAAGGTGCTATTCCAGAAGCAAGAATAGATGCAGAGGGAATACTTCGAGTCAAATCCAGACTTTGTGTTCTTCACAACTCCGATTTGAAGTATAGAATCATGATGGAAGCACACAACACACCATTTGCAATCTATCCTAGAAGTACCAAAATATATCATGATCTTCGACGTACATTTTGGTGGAGCAATATGAAGAGAGAGATCGTGAAGTTTATCTCGAGGTGTTGAACGTGTAAACATGTCAAGGCTGAGCGTCAAGTGCCAAAGGGTGAGCTTGCAGAAAGCTATGGGCACCGATTTACTATTTATTGGTCTATTTGAGATCTTTAACCGAGTAGGAACTGTAGCCTATAGACTCGCCTTACCTCCAAGCATGTCTCGTGTTCATAACGTTTTTCATATATCCATGCTTTGTAAATATGTGAAAGACCCAAACCACATTATTGAGTTAGAACCAAACGAGATAGCTGAAGATTTTAACGTACGAGGAGGTACCTGTGAAGATCTTGGATAAGAAGGACCATGTCATACGCTCAAAGATTATACCTCAAGTTAAAGTTTTGTGGAGGAACCATGATATCGAGGAAATGACCTAGGAGTTAGAATCAAAAATTAAAGCGAGGTATCCCCACCTTTTCGATATACCAGGTACGTACGTCAATTTTGAGGACAAAATTTCATAAGGAGGGAAGGTTGTAAGACCCCAATTTTTTTGAATAAAGATTTAATTTTCTTTATATATTATTTTGAAATAGTAAGGTGTTGATTTGATAAATGTGATAAGTTATGGATGAGATGTGCGAATTTTACAAAGTAAGCAAGTGGTTATAAAATATTTGTTGTGTCGGGAAATATTCGTTTGGTCGAGGAATATTCTTTTTGTCGAAGAATATTCGTACGACGGCGCAGTCATTGGTGGACCCCACAACGGAATGAATGTCGGATATAGAAAGCGACAAAAGTAACCTTTTTATAAAAATAACGGCAAAACTTTTACTGTTAAACTGTTGAAAATACCCGGTGATAAAAATACAGTAATACGCGTTGTTGCACAGTAGCACACGGTATTGCATAGTATGTCGAATTATTGGTTCTTACGTAAGAAAGCATTCATTCAATAATTATTGCAGTAATTACTGTTCAATATTTTATATTATTGATTTAATAATTGCTACAATTGCATAATATTTTATTGATTCAATAATTGCTACGTTGATATTTAATCAATAATTGTTACGTTGATATTTTATATTATTGATTCAATAATTGTCACTGCACAGTATTTCACATTATCAAATCAATAATTTATATTATTTGAATAATATTATTAGATAACATTATTGGCAATGTCTAGGAAGTTCTGTCTAGGAAAGGGGTTTGGTTACCTAATTGCGTGCCAGTAAGGAGAAATTCTTATCAGAAAGCCCCCTCTTTCCTAGGAACGACCTAGTTGTCAATATTGTAATTCTATAATATTATAAATGATAATTGGTGAATAATAATTGATTATTGATAAAAATGATAAGGAAATATTTATTTTAATTTTGATATAAATTGAGGAATTTTTAGTATGAGACATTTGTTGAAAGTTGGTATTTTATCTTCTCCGATAAAATAATTCTTTCAAATATATTATTATAATATTAGATTATAATATTATAATATGATAATATAATAGTATAATTTATAATTTGAAGTGGTAATATTATTATAATAAATTCATGGTATAAAATAAAATGAGGTGAAAGAGAGAAAACTTGAATTTGGATTCTTTTAATAATTTTAAATGTTTATATATATATATATATATATATATATATATATATATATATATATATATATATATAAACATATGGGATTTTGGTGGTGGCTTGAATTTGTCAAGTATGGAGTGCTGAAGAAATGTTTCCAAAGGTGTGGGCTTGAATTCATCCGTTGGATTATTTAGTCAACATTGGTGTTCTGGCATTTTCCTATAAATAGTGTGCTTAGTTAGAAATGAAAATCACACCAGAATCAGAAATTTCTTTCTCTATACTATTGAGCGTATTTCTTGTGAGTATTTTGATATTTTGAGTGTTGATAACAGTGCAAGAATTCTTCAGCATAATATCTGATATTTCAGTCAGATGTAGTATTTTACTAAGGTAAATGATATTATTTTTCTCATAAATGATGTTATTTCCTTTCAATATTCATAAAGAATATTATTTTCTTTCATATTCCATATTATGAAAGTGATAATATTTCATTTCATATTCCTAAATTTAAACTTAATACGGTAAGTATTGCTTCTATAATTCCTGAAATGATCAGAATTTTTTTGAGTTTTGCGCTTCATCTAATATTATTTCACTGGAATATTGGTTTGAACATTCTTGTGAAATTTTTATCATTTCATGATGGGGTACTATTCATTCGAGTACTATTCATGAGTTACTATTCATGATAATATATATATATATATATATATATATATATATTATCCAAATTATATTTGATTGGATCCATGTTTTGATCTTCATTCTTGAATTTTGCTCCACAATCGGTTATTATTGAACATTCTTGAACTTGGATAGATTAAATTACGAATCTATAATATTTCTCCTTTATTTCACTTGATTCGTTCTTTTTCGTCATCCTCAGTCTTAAATTGTGGAGAATATCTTTAGCATGTAGTGCAAAGATGAATGATTACTTGATGAATATCTTTGGCCTGTAGTGTAAAGATGAATGATTACATGATGAATATCTTTGGCCTGTAGTCAAAGATGAATGATTACCTGATGAATATCTTTGGCTCGTAGTGCAAAGATGGACAAGTGTTGAGATGAACATGACCACTGGTGATACAAATGAATATCTTCGGCCCGTAGTAAAAAGATGAATATTTGATTTGAGATATATATTGATTGATGTTACAGGGATAAAATATTGATGATGGACTTTTAAATCATAGAAGATAGTAGACATCATTCTCTACTTAACTCTTCTAATAAATTGTTATTTTCGCTGCCGTTGTTGATCTAAAACTTGTTGTCCATAATATTTTATCTGATTTGTTGAAGACTAACGATAATTTATTTTCATTATCTTAGTCAGAATATTCTTTACTGGGATAGTTGAGCTCACTCTTTTCTTCCATTGTTCTCTTCAGGAAATGAGAATATCGCGGGGACTAGTCGGGGAATAAAGTGATGATCAGAGTTAAATCTGTAGAAATCCTCACTATTCTGTAAAATAGTGTGATAATAATTGTAATGAGGACTTAGTTTAAGAGTTTATATTTTCTACATGTCTGTATTGACACTCATAGTTGTGTGGTTGTGTTTTGTACGACCGTTTTGTTGGGTTTGCTAGAAACATAAGCATGCAATCAAATTACATAAACGCAGCGGAAGGGATGAAAAATCAGATTTTAAAATTTCTTACAAACCCTTAACCAGGATCTTTCTTGTGCATTAATTATCAGTCAATACATAGAAGGAGAAGATAGAATTATACCTTTGAAGATCCAAGCTTCCTCAGGTACAAGCTCTACTCCTTTAATTCCTTTGATTCCTCTGTAGTGGCTCTTTCCCTTGATCAATGTCAGCCACCCAAATGTTTGGCCTCTAACGGTGATCCACCAAGGAAGATGAAGAACTCAGGAAGATGGGTTATTAGCTTAACCCTTGTTTCTATCTCTATAGAATATGTGTACTCCCAACCTTTGGAAAAATTCACGTACCTTATTTCTGATATAAGACTCTCTTATATAGATATTAGGTTAACCCTCCTAATCAATTAGAATAGGGTTTTATTTAATTAATTATTTAAGCACTTTTAATTAATTTATATCCTAATCTTATTAGGATTCAGAGAGAGTACTGATATTATATTAATTCCTAAACTCCTTTAGAATTAAAATAATAATAATAATAATATTAATAAGACTCCTCTTATTAATTTATATTTAATATTATTAAAATATTAAATAATAAATATTAAGCTATTTAATTTATTCTATCACCATAGATTAAATTAATTATACTTAATGCATTATTACTATCAGGCCATTTTCTTCTTAAATAATTCTTCTTCCTTTTATGGTGTGACCCTTTAGGTTCTCCATATTAAACCGGTTGTGAATAAATCAATTAGAATAATTCTAATCTTATTTAAATAAATACATTAAACTAATAATCTATTTAAATAAATAACATTTATTCTACAATAGGGATAAGCCTCCCTAGCGATCAACGACTTTCCAGATAATATAGATTTTAACATTAATCATAAAAGAACCTGTGAGTTAATAGTTACCGTACAATTCAATCCTTCCACCATACAATGTCCCAATTAAATATAAGACATGGATTTACTGTCAAGTCTTAATTTATTTAATCATATGTATTACGATTAGAAAACGCACAACTTCAAATAATGCAAATTAGAAACCTCTTTCTAATTTCATTCTACCTTGGCCAAAAATTCTTTGGTTGTCATTTAACGAATCACATAGGACATATCTCCTCATTTACTAGAGGTGGTAGATTCTTTATTAATCATACATTATCTCCATATGTAACTTAGTATACCCAAGCATACCCTATATATGCCTTAAAAGGCCTTAAGGAATAAGTCAAAGTATAATTTGTTACATACAAGATACTATGATGATCTCAAGTCCAAGGATCACTTGTACTACTATCACATTAGGAATTCCTATTGACAGGCGAGTAAAACTCCATTAGGTATTCTATAGCGAGTCACGTTCAGTGAACTTATTATCCAATAAGCACCTACGTACTTGCTTTAGTGTCTCCACACAAATGAGCATGAGATTAGTTATCCTCATCCAATGAGCAAGCAACATATGTACCAATCTATCCGGATTTACTAATTCTTATTTTAGTAATCCCACAATTGGGAACTATTTTAGTTTTTAAGCTTTCTAAGAATTTAGATCTCATTAGCATGATCTCATCATGATTCTAAAAGCATTGCTTAAAACTATGGGTTATTTACATATTATAAAAACAGCACCATGTAGATAATTAAATGCCTTAAATGAATATTTTATTAATAAATAAATAAGATTGTTTACAAAGTATGTGCTTTATCATCATACATGATTGGCTTGTATGCACACTACTATCATTCTCCCACTTACACTAAAGCCAATCGCCATGGTATCTCATACTCATCTTTTCTAAGTGACGATCAAACTGCTGTTGTGTTAGAGCTTTAGTAAATGGATCTGCAATGTTGTCTTGGGAGTCTATATGCTCTTCTTTCAATGATTTCTTTAATCAAAGTGCTGCAACACATGTTTAGATTAAAGATGAGACTTAGGAACTATTCCTAGTTCTGTAATGAACTTTTCATCCGAAACATCAACTTGCAGCTTCACTTATAGTTATATACTTTGTCTTTGTCATTAAATCCGCAACCTTTTGCTGTTTGGAACCTTTTCAATTCACTGCACCACCTTTCAAGGTAACGACTTACCCTGTAGTGGATTTACTGTCGTCTTGGTCAGTCTGAAAACTTGAGTCTGTTTAGCACTCTAGATTCATTCAGACCCATCATGTGTCATGATGACATCTTTAGTGTCAGTTAAGTACTTTGGGATGTTTATCACTGTCTCACAGTGATCTTCTCCAGAATCTGACTGATCAACATCAAGTCTCGTATATTTTATTGCATACATGATAGTAACTCATGCAATCTCTCTTTTACTAAGGACAATATTAGAGAGATACACTCCATGGCTCATCATCATGAGGCACTCTTTTGGAGTTTGCCATGCTAAACGCCTTTAGCATCTAATGAATATACGTTTTCTTAGGTTAAGCCGAACATCCTTTTAAATCTATTAATACAGATTTATATCCCCAATACGGGATGTTCTTCCCAAATCATTCATGGAGGAATCTTTAGACAACTTTATTTTGATTGATTTTAGCATAGGAATTTCATTCCCTATCAGTAATATATCATCAACATATAATACATGGAATGAAACAGCGCTCCCACTAACCTTCTTGTACACACATGGTTCATCCTCATTTTTGATAAAATCAAACTCTTTGATTGTCTCATCAAAACGAAAGTTCCATCTACGAGAATCTTGCTTCAATCCACGAATGGATTGTTGTAGCTCATATACATGATTTGCTTCAACCATTGAAACAAAAACCATCTGGCTGTATCATACATACATTCTCCTCTAATAATGTATATTTGAGGAAGGGCGTCTCCACGTCCATTTTGCCAGATTAAGTAAAAATACGCTGCAATCGCAAGAAAAATCCAAATGGACTTGAGCATAGCTTCCAAATCTATTTTAGATTTTATGGTCATCTACCATTTCTCTAAGTCTTTATTACTCATAGCCTGTTCGTAATTCAATAGATCATCATCATTCATGATGTGTACCTCATCGTTATCCTCTATAACGAATCCATACCTCTCAGGTATCTTCGGTACTCTTCCAGATTTACGAACAGGGTGTGGTACAGTAGGTTCTTCTACTTTGTCAGGTACCTGACTTTGATCCGTGATAATTTGTGGTTCTTGAACTTCTTCAAGATATATCTTACTCCCAGTGTCGTCCCCTTCATGGATAAACTCCTTTTCCAAGTTCGCAACAAACACCTTTTGATCAGTTGGATGATAGAAATAATACCCTAAAGTTTCTTTAGGATATCCCACAAATCTACAGTTATCAGATTTAGTCTGTAGCTTATCATTTTCAAACTTTTGACATAAGCTGGACAACCCCAAGTCTTAACATGCTTAAGATTTGGTTTTCTCCCCTTCCACATCTCATATGGAGTCTTTGGGACGGATTTGGTAGGTACCTTGTTAAGTAGGTATGCAGCCGTTTCTAGAGCATATTCCCAGAAGGAAATTGGAAGGTCGGTAAAACTCATCATAGATCGAACCATGTCCAACAGTGTTCGATTTCTCCTTTCAGATACTCCATTTAACTATGGTGTACCTGGAGGAGTCTATTGTGAGATTATACCATTTTCTTTGAGACAATTGAGAAACTCACAGCTTAAGTATTCTCCAACTCGATCTGATCGAAGTATTTTAATACTCTTGCCCATTTGTTTCTCTACTTCACTTCTGAACTCTTTGAACTTTTCAAATGATTTTGATTTGTATTTTATCAAATACACATAACCAAATCTTGAGTGATCATCAGTGAAAGTAATAAAATAAGAATACCCTCCCCGTGCACTTGTTGTCATAGGTCCACAAACGTCTGTGTGAATCAATGCCAACAACTCTGTAACTCTCTTTCCTTTTCCACTAAAAGGAGATTTAGTCATTTTACCCATGAGACAAGATTCACAAGTTGGATATAATTCATAATCGGATAGCTCTAGGAGCCCATCCTTATACAACTTGGATAATCTTGTTTCATTGATGTGACCGAGTCTACAGTGCCACATATAGGTATAATTAATATTATCTCTTTTTCTTTTCTTAGTTTGTTCAATTTGAAATATATTTTCTTGCAAGTCAAATATATAAAGTCCATTTCGCAAATTTCCAATACCATATAAAACATCGTCTTTATAAATAGAACAACCATTGTTCTTTATAATAACGTCAAATCCTTCCATATCCAATACAGAAATTAAAATAATATTTTTAATAATATTCGGAACATAATAACAATTATTAAGATAAATGGACTTGCCCGAAGGCATTGCTAAACAATAGGTTCCTACAGCTAATGCAGCAATCTTTGCTCCATTCCCCACTCGTAGGATCACCTCTTCATTGTTCAGCTTTCTACTTCTGACAAGTCCCTGCACAGTGTTACATATGTGAGACCCACAGCCGGTATCCAATACCCAAGTAGAATTATGACTTTCAGAAAAATTAATTTCAATCATAAACAAACCTTGATTGGAAGTCGAAGCTTCTCCAAGCTTCTTCTCTGCTAGAAACTTCTTGCAGTTCCTCTTCCAATGTCCCGGCTCATTGCAATGAAAGCACATTCCTTTAGCTGGTTCAGGTTTCTTTTGTTCCTTTTTTCCCCCTTTCCCTTAGCCTTCTTGGATTTCTTCTTTTCAGAAGACACCTTGGGCCTCTTCCTTTATTGGAAGAATCCACCATCAAGATATGGTTCTTCTTGGATGGGAAGTGACCTTCTGCAGTTTTCAGCATGTTAAGCAGCTCAGGCAAGCTGACATCTAGCTTATTTATGTGAAAATTAACCACAAACTGCGAGAAGGTCTCAGGGAGTGACTGCAAGACCAAGTCTTGACTCAACTCCCCATCCATGACGAACCCAAGCTTTCCAAGGGTTCAATCAAATTGATTACCTTCAGAACATGAGTCTCGATGGTAGTTCCCTCGGTCATCCGAGATCGCAAGAGTTCCTTAGATATCTCATATCTAGCAGTCCTACTCTGTTCATCATACAACTCCTTGAGATGAAGCAGCATAGCAGGAGCATTCATATTTACGTGCTGACGCTGAAGCTCATTATTCATGGATGCGAGCATGATGCATTAAGCCACAGATGCATCATCTTGCCATTTATTGAAAGTGGCAATCTCTTCCTCAGAGGCTGTTTTCGAAACAGATTCAGGGATAGTTGAATTTAGGACATAAACAATCTTTTCAGCAGTGAGAACAATTCTCAGATTTCTTAGCCAGTCCTCATAATTCGGCCCGGTAAGCTTATTTGCATCAAGTATGCTTCGTAGTGAGATTAGTGATTTTGACATTTTTAAAATTATGCATGTGAAAAGACAACATTTTTAGTAAACATTCAATTTATTAATTTTGCATACCAAAATAAATTTAGGTCTTTATTTTAAATTGGTATCTCCCACTATTTTCATCAAACTACATTACCCTCACTTATATAGTTCGGCAACATCTAATTAAAGATTTGCTAATGAGATTAAGGATCCCATTTCAAATGTATATAACCTTGTAGATAGCACAACAAGCGATATACAAATAAATAGGTAGAAAACTCTTGTCAATTACATCACTATGTAACTCCTTTTATTTTGCCTCTTAAATCATAATGGTCATGTGTGTGCACATCCGAACTAAAATGATTTAAGTTAAGTCCAGCCTAGCACTTTCATAAATTCAAAAAAGAAAAATGTTCGTCCTTGTGGATAGCACAACAAAACTAGATCGTTTAATTTTCTTGATAAGCATCAAATGTGATTAATTAACATCTTAAATACGCAATACTCGCCTTGTGGAACAAGCTCATATTAAATATTTAATACTCTATTAATTTATCATGCTAGAAGGCGACGTTCGATATTCCAAATATCATTTGAACGCTTTAGACTTAATATAATTTCTTTGAGGTATTTGTTATTATTTGACTCATCTTGTTTAGCGCACATGGACATATATATATAAAATACGCGTCTTTTATTAAACATGTGAAGCATGTTTGCATAAAATATAATATATATATATATATATATAATATTTAGCATGCAATATAGAATACTATATTCTACCCGGATTGATTATGGACTTTTATTCTAGTTTGGTTCACTAGAGCCACCAAGTGAACCAAAAGGTCAAACCTAAGAGTGTAAGAATTTAAATTTAAATGTAACTATTACATTTAAACCCGGGCTCCATGCAAACGGGTCTTCACGCGCTCCTTGCTCCTTGGTCTCCAGTTTCTTCAAGAAAATTCTAACTATCTCTATTACATAAACTATTTATAATTAAATAGAAACCTTGATCAGCAGTCAAGGGAAAGTACATAGGAGGGAGATAGAATTTACACCAAGAAGAAAACCAGAAAAGACGAGGTACGCATACCCCATTTTATAAAACCCATACATTCAAGCATTCATCCAAAATAAAATCCAATCACATTGGTCATAGTCCATAATCAATCCCTTTTATTAACATACATATCATCATACGTATCAATAAAACTTATTCATCTCATGAAAGTAAATTCATTCCATATATGTATTAATATCAGTTAATGGGAAAAAGTTTGCTAAACTTTGTTTTTGGAAAAATAAACTCCTTTATTTCATTCAAAAATAATTCTAAATTAAACTCTTTAATTTTAGCAATTCTGAAATCTCATTTCATATAACATAAACATCTTTATTTTAAACCTTTATTAATTAAATAAACCATTCATTTAATTAAATAAAACACAAAAAAATTCAGATTCTGCTAGTGGCGCAGCTGCGCCAGTAATGTATAGGGAACCGGCGCAGCTGCGCAGAGTGAAAACCAGGTATAGACACCGGCGCAGCTGCACAGCAAGAAAGGCTTGCACCGGCGCAGCTACGTAGAATCAAAAAAATTTTGTTGCCCAAGAACTCGATCCAATCGCATATCATACATGTATGGAATCACATAGACTGATAATTAGAACAAGATTGGCTCTGATACCACTGTTGGGTTTGCTAGAAACATAAGCATGCAATCAAATTACATAAACGCATCGGAAGGGATGAAAAATCAGATTTTAAAATTTCTTACAAACCCTTAACCATGATCTTTCTTGTGCATTAATTATCAGTCAATACATATAAGGAGAAGATGGAATTATACCTTTGAAGATCCAAGCTTCCTCAGGTACAAGTTCTACTCTTTTGATTCCTTTGATTCCTCTGTAGTGGCTCCTTCCCTTGATCAATGTCAGCCACCCAAATGTTTGGCCTCTAACGGTGATCCACCAAGGAAGATGAAGAACTCAGGAAGATGGGTTATTGGCTTAACCCTTGTTTCTCTCTCTATAGAATATGTGTACTCCCAACCTTTGGAAAAATTCACGTACCTTATTTCTGATATAAGACTCTCTTATATAGATATTAGGTTAACCCTCCTAATCCAATTAGAATAGGGTTTTATTTAATTAATTAATTAAATACTTTTAATTAATTTATATCCTAATCTTATTAGGATTGAGAGAGAGTACTAATATTATATTAATTCCTAAACTCCTTTAGAATTAAAATAATAATAATAATAATAATAATAATAATAATAAAACTCCTCTTTTTAATTTATATTTAATATTTCTAAAATATTAAATAATAAACATTAAACTATTTAATTTATTCTATCACCATAGATTAAATTAATTATACTTAATGCATTATTACTATCATGCCATTTTTTTCTTAAATAATTCTTCTTCCTTTTATGGTGTGACCCTTTAGGTTCTCCATATTAAACCGGTTGTGAATAAATCAATTAGAACAATTCTAATCTTATTTAAATAAATATATTAAACTAATAATCTATTTAAATAAATAACATTTATTCTACAATAGGGATAAGCCTCCCTAGCGATCAACGACTTTCCAGATAATATAGATTTCAACATTAATCATAAAAGAACCTGTGAGTTAATAGTTACCATACAATTCAATCCTTCCACCATACAATGTCTCAATTAAATATAAGACATGAATTTACTGTCAAGTCTTAATTTATTTAATCATATGTATTTCGATTAAAAAACGCACAACTCCAAATAATGCAAATTAGAAACCTCTTTCTAATTTCATTCTACCTTAGCCAAGGATTCTTGGGTTGTCATTTAACGAATCACATAGGACATATCTCCTCATTTACTAGAGGTGGTAGATTCTTTATTAATCATACATTATCTCCATATGCAACTTATTATACCTAAGCATACCCTATATATGCCTTAAAAGGCCTTAAGGAATAAGTCAAAGTATAATTTGTTACATACAAAATACTATGATGATCTCAAGTCCAAGGATCACTTGTACTACTATCATATTAGGAATTTCTATTGACAGGCGAGTAAAACTCCATTAGGTATTCCATAGCGAGTCACTTCAGTGAACTTATTCTCCAATAAGCACCTACATACTTGCTTTAGTATCTCCGCACAAATGACCATGAGATCAGTCATCCTCATCCAATGAGCAAGCAACATATGTATCAATCTATCCGGATTTACTAATCCCCTATTTTAGTAATCCCACAATTGGGAACTATTTTAGTTTTTAAGCTTTCTAAGAATTTAGATCTCATTAGCATGATCTCATCATGATTCTAAAAGCATTGCTTAAAACTATGGGTTATTTACATATTATAAAAATAGCACCATGTAGATAATTAAATGTCTTAAATGAATATTTTATTAATAAATAAATAAGATTATTTATAAAGTATGTGCTTTATCATCATACATGATTGGCTTGTATGCACACTACTATCACGTTTGATATAAAAGATTGTATTTGGATTTTGTACCATGTATTTGGCGACTCAGAATGGGTTGAGTATTGAACCTATTTTCGGGGCGTCACAGTCTTGGTCAGTCTGAAAACTTGAGTCTGTTTAGTCCTCTAGTTTAATTTTGACCCATCAGCGTCATGATGACATCCTTAGTGTCAGTTAAGTACTTTAATATGCTTATCACTGTCTTACAGTGATCTTCTCCAGAATATAACTGATCTACATCAAGTCTCGTATATTTCATTGCATACATGATCGTAACTCATGCGATCTCTCTTTTATTGAGGATAATTTTATAGAGATACGATCCATGACTCATCATCATGAGACACCTTTTGGAGTTTCCTATGCTAAACGCCTTTAGCATCAAATGAATATACGTTCCTTAGGTTTAGTCGAACATCCTTTTAAATCTATCTATACAGATTTATATCCCCAATGTAAGATGTTCTACCCAAATCATTCATGGAGGAATGTTTAGATAACTTTATTTTGATCGATTGTAGCATAGGAATGTCATTTCCTATCAATAATATAGCATCAACATATAATATAAGGAATGAAACAGCGCTCCCACTAACCTTCTTGTACACACATGGTTCATCCTCGTTTTTAATAAATTTAAACTCTTTGATTGTCACATCAAAACAGATGTTCCATCTACGAGAAGCTTGCTACTATGACACCCCCAAATTCGGGTACTTCGTTTCCACATGATTTGGTGTTCACTATCTAAATAAAACATACATCTACCTATATTAAAGAATGCAAAATAAATTACAACCTTGAATAAATAATAAAATCTTTCTTAAAAAGGATTACAACCTTAATCCAAAAATATCCCAGGGTTTTCTAACCTTAACATAAACAATAATGCGGAAATAAAATATCATAACATCAAGTCTTGTTACAATCAAAATCAAAATATAACAAGTCTTCACTTGTTCATCTTGCCTTTTCCTTTACTTGTTGACTGTACGTCAACGTTCTCGACTTCACCTGCAAGGGATTATTAGTATGTAAGAGTGAGCAAACAAAAGCTCACTTGGAATACAACAATAATAGGACATAACTAAATAACTTCAAAAGATTTGAATAACTTTACTTTCATCAACAATAAAGAATTGAATAATAATTCTTTCATCACATTTAGAACTTCGAATATTGAAATCATCTAAGGGTCATAAGACCTTGAACTATGTCCTAGGTTATAAATATTTTCGTTTAAAACCTTTAATAGTCATTTAGACTATTGACTCTTAACTCGTACTTAGGGGGATCAGCCCTTCCGTAATATATATTGTGCACAAACATTTAACGCTTTTGCGTAGTAACCTCCCCTAATAAATAAGGTTGTTCATCTCAGTATTTGATACAAGTCCGCACCAAAGAAAGTTTGGTTTGGATAGCTAAAACGAAAATTTAGAGTTTCAACTATCATCAACTAAGGAGTTGTTGAGTTGACTCACAATAATTTAAGAGTTCGATAATATAAAAGCTATGAACCAAATATAAGTCATAACAATAAACTTCATAATAACTAAGCATGCTTTAGAAATAACTTAAAACATTTGAAAGATTAAATTGATCTTGCTTGAACAAATAAGTCAAGATCGCATTACTTCAACAATAACTTCAATACTTGTTTATTAAGAGTATTAGAATACAAAATCACTTGTACAATAATTAACAAGTTAAGAATCGAAAAAATTTGCATCATGTAAAAGAGTAAGGATTAGAGAACTTGCCTCAAGCGCAAGCTATACATTACAATACAATTCACTTCCACAATTACCCTACATATTACATTGTGTTTATAATATCAATTAGTTCATGATCGTTACGTTAAACCATTGAACTTCTTACTCAAGTTCAACTTAACAACATGGTTTACAACTTAAGTTGCTAACTATACACATACGTGAGTCTAAACTCACAACACGTATATCGTGCTCGTATAACACGTTAAAACTATTATATCATACCTTATAAAATTAATAGTCAGGTACACATATAATATATCAATATGAGACTTCAAATTATCTTAAACATATTAAAATTATGTTATCTTATTGTCTATTACACTTAACATATCATCTCATTAAGTTAGCTACACGTGTACTGCACAAAAACTTCACGAAGCATAACTTGACTTCTCGGACAGTAGGTAGCCCCGTTGGGGCCGGAGATCCAATACATAAAGCCCCACTAGAGCAGTCCGCCCTCCGGTGGGTTCCCCGTCTCGCGACTGTGCAGAGAAATAACCCAATTTAGCTTATTTCTTCGCACCAAAGTCCGATTTTAGCTATCATAATGCATATGACACTTTATGAAAAAAAATCTTAAACTTCTAACATGATTATAACATACATAAACACCACGACAGATAATCAAAACATAATTCTCATAATTTTTGAAGAAAACACCATTGTTAAACGTTCTTGACGAAAATTAACACTTTGACTTTGTTTTTAAACCAAATCGACCAATTCAAAGCATGTTAATTTTGTTTCTTGATATGTTATCATAATCTATTATTAATTTACATAATATATCACAATCAAATACCAATTTTGATAATTTAGAAGACTATTTTCAAAACTAGTTCACTGTAAATCGCTATGAACATGATTTCTTCATATTCATCATATTTACATGATATTAATCACTTAGACAACCATATGAATCATATATAAGCGTGTATATATATATACATAACATATATAAATCATAACCAAGTAATTTTTCATGAAAGATATTTTTACAAAGAAGTTCTTTTTATGAAAAACATGGAAGAACATAAAATAACAATAAGATTAGGGTTATACCCTTGATGATGAGAAGAAGATGAAGATAGTGTTGATGCTTTGCTTTTGATCAAGCTTTCTCTTTCCTCTTCTTCTTCTTTTTCTCTGTTCTCTCTGAGTATTTTCTCTTTGTTTTCTCTTTGTTCCAACTCTCTAACTTAACTAACGTATACTGATATATTATACATATATTACATATATAATATATCTATAACTGACAACTACTAATTAACCTTTAATAAATATAATAATTTATAATTAATACGTAAGTTACAAATTTTGAATTTTAAAAGCCATAAGACTTTGTTTGGCAAAAACAGTTTATTTTGAAAACTAGCTTTTTTAATAGATAAGGCCATGTTTGGTAAAACAGTTTAAAAGAGATGCAAGGGCCTTGTTTGGCAAAACGGATTTAAAAACTCTTTCTTTATTTTAATAAATTTTTTAACACATAGTTTAAATATTACACTTTATTTAATTAAATTCCAATCTTCTAATTTAATTAAATAAAAGCTAACATCAATTATCCACATAAAAATTGTCACATAACAATTATAATTACTCGCTATTTATAATCTCATGCAACAATTATCACCTAAACTTCATCTAATTTAATTATCTCAATTAAATTAATCATACCATAAAATCATTACACATCAATTCAATAATTTATTAAATATTCATTTAATTAATATATTACACTTAATTAAATTACTCCACAACAATCACATGAATTATTTATTTAATTCAATAAATAAATAAATTAAAATATTTATTTAGTTCAATAAATATTTAAAATTAATATATAAAATTCTCATTCGTTACAGCTACAACCCATAAATGGATTGTTGTAGCTCATATACATGATTTGCTTCACCTATTGAAATAAATCCATCTAGTTGTATCATACATACATTCTCCTCTAATAATGTATATTTGAGGAAGGGTGTCTCCACGTCCATTTTGCCAGATATAGTAATAATAAGCTGCATTCGCAAGTAAAATCCAAATGGACTTGAGCATTGCTTCAAAGATCCATTTTAGATTTTATGGTCATCTACCATTTTCCTGAGTCTTTATTACTCATAGCTTGTTCGTAATTCAATGGATCATCATCATCCAAGATGTGTACCTCATCGTCATCTCTACTTGGACAGGTTCATCCACTTGATCTGTAGTGGTTTGTGGTTCTTGAATTTCTTCAATATCTATTTTTCTCCCACTAGACCCTTCAAGAATAAACACATTTTCCAAGAAGGTAGCGTGTTTCGCAACAAACACCTTTTGCTCAGTAGGATTGTAGAAATAGTATCCCAAACTTTCTTTAGGATATCCACAAACGTGCACTTATCAGATCTTGTCCAAGCTTATCATTTTAAAACCTTTTCACATAAGCTGGACATCCCCAAATCTTAACATACTTAAGACCAAGTTTCCTCTCTGTCCACATCTCATATGGAGTCTTGGGGACGAATTTCGAGGGGACCTTATTTAGTAGATATGTAGCCGTTTCTAGGGCATGACCCCAGAATGAAATTGGAAGATCGGTAAAACTCATCATGAAATGAACCATGTCCAACAATGTTCGATTTCTCCTTTCAGATACTCCATTTAACTGTGGTGTACCTGGTGTAGTCCATTGTAAGACTATACCATTATCTTTGAGACAATTGAGAAACTCACCGCTTAAGTATTCACCATCTCGATCTGATCAAAAAATCTTAATACTTTTGTCAGTTTGTTTCTCTACTTCACTTCGGAACTCTTTGAACTTTTCAAATGATTCAGATTTGTATTTCATTAAATACACATATCCATATCTTGAGTGATCATCAGTGAAAGTAATAAAATAAGAATACCCACCCCGTACATTCGTTGTCATAGGTCCACAAACGTCTGTGTGAACCAGCGCTAACAACTTTGTAACTCTTTCTCCTTTTCCACTAAAAGGAGATTTAGTCATTTTCCCCATGAGACAAGATTCACAAGTTTGATATGATTCATAAATGGATAGCTCTAAGAGGCCATCCTTATGTAACTTGGATAATTTTGTTTCATTGATATAACCGAGTTTATAGTGCCACATATAGGTATAATTAACATCATCTCTTTTCCTTTTTCTTAGTTTGTTCTATTTGAAATATATTTTCATGCAAGTCAAGTATGTACAGTCCATTTCGAAAATTACCAATACCATATAAAATATTGTTTTTATAAATAGAACAACTGTTGTTGTTTATTATAATATCAAATTCATCCATATCTAATACGAAAATAAAAATAATGTTTCTAATGATATTCAGAACAAAATAATAATTATTTAAATAAATAGATTTGCATGTAGGCAGTGCTAAACAATAAGTGCCTACAGCTAATGCAGCAACCTATGCTCCATTTTCCACTCGTATGACAACCTCATCCTTGTTCAGCTTTCTACTTCTGACTAGTCCTTGCACAGTATTACATATGTGAGAACCACAACCGATATCCAATACCCAAGTAGAACTTTGACTTTCGAAAAATTAATTTCAATCATGAACAAACCTTGATTGGAAGTTGAAGCTTCTCCAAGCTTCTTCTCTGCCAGAAACTTCTTGCAGTTCCTCTTCCAATGACCCGGCTCGTTGCAATGAAAGCACATTCCTTTGCTAGCTGGATCAGGTTTCTTTTGATCCTTCACTTTCGCCTTGCCCTTAGCCTTCTTAGATTTCTTCCTTTCAGAAGATACCTTGGGCCTCTTCCTTTTCTTGGAAGAATCCACTATTAAGACATGGTTCTTCTTGGATAGGAAGTGACCTTCTGTAGTTTTTAACATGTTAAGTAATTTAGGCAAGCTGACGTCTAACTTATTCATGTGGAAATTAACAACGAACTGCGATAAGGTCTCAAGAAGTGACTGCAAGACCAAGTCTTAACTCAACTCCCTATCCATGACGAACCCAAGCTATTCGAGGCGTTCAATCAGATTGATTACCCTTAGGACATAAGTTTCAACGGATGTGCCCTCGGACATCCGAGATTGGAAGAGCTCCTTAGATATCTCATATCTTACAGTCCTACTTTGTTCACTATACAACTCCTTGAGGTGAAGCAACATAGTAGGAACATCTATGTTTTCATGCTGACGCTGAAGCTCGTTATTCATGGATGCGAGCGTGATGCATTGAGCCACAAATGCATCATCTTGCCACTTTACAATGGTGGCAATCTTTTTCTCAGAGGCTGTTTCTAGAACAGTTCCAGGGACAGGTGAATTTAGGACATAAGAAATCTTTTCAGCAGTGAGAACTATTCTCAAATTCCTTAACCAGTCCGTGTAATTCGGTCCGATCAGTTTGTTAGCATCAAGTATGCTACGTAGTGAGATTAGTGATTTTGACATTTTAAATTTCTGTATGTGAAAAGACAACATTTTAACAAACATTTATTTAATTAATTTTATATATCAAAATAAATTAGGTCTTATTTTAAATTGGTATCTCCCACTATTTTCTTCAAAATATATTACCCTCACTAATATAGTTCGGCAACATCTAATTAAAGATTCTCTAGTGAGATTAAGGATCCCATTTCAAATGTATATAGCCTTGTATGTGCACAACAAACGATATATAAATAAATAGGTAGACAACTCTGGTCAATTACATCGATATGTAACTCATTGTAATTTGCCTCTTAGATCATAATGGTCAAGTGTGTGCACATCCGAACTAAAATGATTTAAGTTAAGTCCAACCTAGCACTCCATATATTCAAAAAAGAAAAATATTATCCTTGTGTGTGCACAACAAAATAATATTATTCAATTAACTTTATAAGAATCAAATGTGATTAAATTAATATCTTAAATACTTAATACTTGCCTTGTGTGTGCACAACAAACTCATATTAAATATTTAATACTCTATTATTTTATCATGCTAGAAGGCGACGTTCGATATTCCAAATATCATCGAACGCTTTAGACTTAATATGATTTCTTGGAGGTTTGTTATTATTTGTCTTATCTTGTTTAGCGCGCATGCACACACATATATAAAATACGTATCATTTTATTAAACATGTGAAGCATGTTTGCATAAAATATAATATATATATATATATATATATATAATACTTAGCATGCACATATAGAATACTATATTCTACCCAGATTGATTATGGGCTTTTATTCTAGTTTGGTCCACAAGAGCCACCAAGTGAACCAAAAGGTCAAACCTAGGAGTGCAAGAATTTAAATTTAAACGTAACTGTTACATTTAGACCCTGGCTGTGACGCCCCCAAATTCGGGTCCCTTCGAACCTCGGATCCGGTTCGCCACGATACTACTATCGTCAAACTATTACATCTTTTATTCTTAAAAATATAACTTCACTTTATTACAAATTAGAATATAAATTCTTCCATTTACCATTCCTGTCTTTACATCATATTCGATGTTATAAAAATGCATAATAATTTAAACTTTTTCAATCTCCTTTGAATAAAATCTTTTATTGATTTCATAACTTGAATCAATTACGTATTTTTGAATCAATTTATGTTATGATTCACTTTATTCGAATTACTGTATAAACGTTTACATCTCGATTCGATATCCTCTATGTATTAACTAATACATCTTTACAACACGACTAGTATTAAACATCATAAACAACTATCAAGTACATCTCCTAGAACCTAAACATGGTTCAAGAGCATATATTTAAATAAATCAATCAATCTCCTTCGATACTATTGAACTCTATCAATCAAGTAGCACGTAATCTTTACCGTGAGTCCTTAACCTGCAAAAATGGTTATTTACAAGAGTGAGCTCGACAGCTCAGCAATTCTAACAGTTTTCATACATCACATAGCATATAATATTATGCTCAGTTCATGCATTCATAATTATTTAAATTTACTACGCATGCTGCTTTTCACATAACAAATATAGAGATTAACTTCACAAATATATCATCAAAGATCAACTTTCAATCTCAAACATATCTCATATACATTTCATATATAAATCAACATCATCATAGCATAATATAATTCAACTAACAGTTATCGAATTCATATAACAAATAGGAACTAAAAGATTTGCCTGGTGTGACACCCACAAATCCGGGTACTTCGTTTCCACAAGATTTGGTGTTCACTTTCTAAATAAAACATGCATCTACCCCATAATAAATAATTGCAAAGTAGATTACAACCTTCATAACTACTTAAATAAAAATCATCTTCCTTATAAAAGGATTACAACCTTGTCCAAAATAAATCCCAGGGTTATCTAACCTTAACATAACAAATAATTGTAGAAATAAAATATTATGAACTAAGTCTTATTACAATCAAAATTGAAGACAAAAAGTCTTCACTTGTTCATCTTTCCTTTTCCTTTACTTGTTGACGGTACATCAACATTCTCAGCTTTAACTGCAACGGGTTATAAAATGTACAAGAGTGAGCAACCAAAGGCTCACTTGAAATATAACAATGATATGACATAACTGAATAACTTCAAAAAAAAATTGAATAACTTTACTTTCGTCAAAATAAAGAATTGAATAATAATTCTTTCATCATATTTAAAATTCGAATATAGAATTTATCTGAGGGTCATACGACCTTGAACTATATCCTAGGTTATAAATATTTCTATTTAAAACCTTTAACTGTCATTGAGACTATTGACCTTTAACTCGTACTTAGGGGGATCAGCCCTTCGTACCATGTATTGTGCACAAACATTTAACGCTTTCGCATAGTAACCTCCCCTAATAAATAGGGTTGTTCATCTCAGTATTCGGTACAAGTCCGCACCAAAGAAAGTTTGGTTTGGATAGTTAAAAGAAAATTTGGATTTTCACCTATCATCAACTAAGGAGTAGTTGAATTGACTCACAATACTTTATCAGTTCGATAATATAAGAACTATGAACCAATTGTAAGATATAACAATAGACTTCATAATAAGTAGGCATGCTTTAGAAATAACTTAAAGCAATTGAAAGATTAAGTAGATCTTGCTTGAACAATTAAGTTAAGATCGCAATACGTCAATAATACTTCAATACTTGTGCATTATGAATATTAGAATACATAATAACTTGTACAATACATAACAAGTTAAAAATCGGAATTAAACTTGCATGATATAATGAGCAAGAGTTAGAGAACTTGCACAATGAAAAGATTCAATGAGAAAGCTCGCATAAACGTAAAAAAAAAGGTCTTAGGAAACTTGCTTAACGTAAAAGAATAAGGATTAGAAAACTTGCCTCAAGCGCAAGCTGCACTTTATAATTACAAACAACTTCCACAATTACCCTACATATTACATTATTTTTATAATATCAATTAGTACACAATTGTTATGTTAACATTGTTGAACTTCTTACTTAAGTTCAACTCACAACGTGGTTAACAACATAAGTTGCTAACTAGCCACATACGTGAGTCTATACTCACAACATACACTTCACAAGGTTATAACGCTTTAAACTATCAGGCGTACCTTATGAAATTAATACACACACACACATATAATATATTCATATAAGACTTCAAGTCATCTTAAACATATCAAAAGTATGTTATCTCATTGTCTATTACATTTAACAAGTCATCAATATACGTTAGCTAAACAAACACTGCACAAAACTCAATGAAGCACAAAATTTTTCTCCGGGCAAACCCTAGCCCTGCTGAGGCAAGTCATCCTAGGCCAAATACCCCGCTGGGGCGGGCCCCCTCTGGTGGGTTCCCCCCAGCTCGCGATTGTGTAGAAAAATAAGCCAATTGGCTTATTTATTCGCACCAAAGTCCGATTTTTATCAACATAATGTACATAAAATTTTATGAAAACAAAATCTTAGACTCTTAACATGATTTTAACATACATAAATACTACAACACATAATCAAAACATAAGTTTTCATGATTTTTGAAGAAAACACTATTATTAAGCGTTCTTGACGAAAATTGATACTGTGAGTTCGTTTTTAAACCAATTCATGTAATTCCAATTGTATTAACTTTATTTCTTAATATATTATCACACTCCATGATCAATTTAAACAACAATTAACAATTAAACATGAATTTGATAATTTAAAAGACTATTTTCAAAACTAGTTCACTGTAAATTACTATGAACATAATTTTTTTATGTTCGTCGTATTTACGTGAATTTAACCACTTAGACAACTATATGAATCATATATAAACATGTTATAACTTATATCACATATAAATTTTATGTTTACATCAATTTTATAAAAACTAATTTTACAGAGAAGTTCTAAACTATGAAAACACTGAAGAACATAATTTAGAAATCATGGAGTTAGGATTATACCCTTTCTAACTTTGATTAGGAGAAAAGATGAAGATGATGATGGTGGTGTGTTTGATTCTCTCAAACTTCCTCTTCCTCTTTCTTCTTTTTCTCTTCTTTTTCTCTTTTCTCTCTAACTCTCTTTTCTTTCTCTGTTCTTCTTTGATCTTCTAATTCTAACTAACGTAAAACTATTTTGTATAACATATAATACGTATACTTACATAATATATGTAACTGACAATTACTTAATATATATAATAATTATAAATTACTAATTAACAATTAATATATAAGTTACACAAATTTGAATTTAAAAAGCCCTAAGGCCATGTTTGGCAAAACAACGCACAACTGTGAGTGTCAATACAGACATGTAGAAAATATAAACATTCAAACTAAGTCCTCATTACATTTATTATCACACTATTGTAAAAAAAATAGTGAGGACTTCTACAGCTCTAACTCGGACCATCACTCCATTCCCCGACTAGTACCCGCGATATTCTCATTTCCTGAAGAAAATAATAGAAGATAAGGGTGAGCTCAACTAGCTCAGTAAAGAATATTATGACTAAGATAATGAAAAATAAATTATCATTAGCCTTCAATAAATCAGACAAAATATTATGGGCAACACGTGTTAGATCAATCTTCGCAGTGGAAATAACAATTCATTAGAAGAGTTAAGTAGATAATGATGTCTACTATCTTCTTTGATTTAAAAGTCCATCATTAATATTTTATCCCTATAACATCAATCAATATGCATCTCGAATTAAATATTCATCTTTTGCACTACGGGCCAAAGATATTCATTTGTATCACCAGTTGGTTATGTTCATCTCAACACCTGTCCATCTTTGCACTACGGGCCAAAGATATTCATCAGGTAATCATTCATCTTTGCACTACAGGCCAAAGATATTCATCAAGTAATCATTCATCTTTGCACTACAGGCCAAAGATATTCACTTATATCACCATTTAGGACTGAGGATGATGAAAAACAACACGAATAACGAATCCAGTGAGATAAAGGACAAATATTAGAGAATTTATCCAGAGTTCAAGGATGAAGATCAAAACCTGGATCCAATCAAAAATGATTTGGAAGAAAAACAATATTATTTTTTATCGTGAATAGTACCCTGTGAATAGTAACTCATGAATACTAACTCATAAATAGTAACTAGTGGATAGTAACTCGACATGAAAAGATAAAAATTTCACAAGAAAGTTCAGACCAATATTCCAGTGAAATGATATTAGATGAAGCGCAAAACTCAAGGAATTTCAGGAATTATAGAAGCAATACTTACCGTAGTAAGTTTAGAGTTAGGAATCTGAAATGAAACAATATACGAAACTGCAATTGGATTTTTACCCGTCAGGCGGTAGTCCGCTCAGACTGATTATTTCCACAATTTAATAACAACTGAATACGAAGGGTTATTCACCAGGCATGCGGTAGTCCGCGTAGACAGGTTATTCCCACAGAATAATAAAGAATGGAATAACAACAGGATTTCACCATGCATGCGGTAGTCCGCGTAGACAGGTTATTCCAACAGAATAATAAAAAATGGAATAACAACCCTTACGAGTAATTGAAAGAAAATAACTCTCTTCATGAATACGAAAAAAATAATACCCCTTACCTTAAAAATTTGGAGACTGCACTAGTGTAATAGCAGAATACTCTTCTTCTTTCTCTCTTATTCTCTCTATACTTTCTCTCTCTATAACTTTAGTGAATTGGTGAGAAATAATGAAGAAATGAACTTCTATTTATAGGCTCGGCAAAGTAAGGGTAAAATAGTCTTTTTGTCATAATTTATAACATCATCGCTTACATCATCGATCCTATGACATCATCGCTTACCTCATCGCTCCGATGACATCCTTGCTTACCTCATCGCTACGATGACATCATTATTTGCATCATAAGAGTTCAAATTCAATTTGCACTCTTCCACATCGTTTAACTTTTATACCATGAATTTACTATAATAATGTTACCATTCTAATTATAAAAATCATACTATTATATAATCACATCATACTACTATAATGTAATATTATAATAACATATTTGAATAAATTATTTTATCAGAAAAGATAAAATACCAACTTTCAACCAATGTCACATACTAAAAATTCCTCCGTTAAAAATCCACATTGAATAAATATTTCCTTATCATATATATCAAAAATTAATTATTCACAAATAATATTACAGAACTACAATATTGACAACCAAGTCGTTCCCAAGAAAGAGGGTGTGACGCCCCCAAATCCACGTTCCTTCAAAACCTCGGATTCGGTGCAGTCACGATACTACTAACGCCAAACTATTATACTTTTATTCATTACTAAAAGAATACATCTTTACTTATTACAATTTAGAATATAAATTCTATTTATATCCAAGATCTCATCTTTACATCATGTTCGATGTTACTAAAATGCGGAATAATTTAAACTTTTTCAATCCTCCTTGAATAAAATCTTTTTATTGATTCCATAACTTTGATACCAATTACAATTCTTGAATCAACTATATAATATGATTCCTTCTTATCTGAGTTATCGTATAAACATTTACAACTCAACTCGATATCCTCTACGTATTAATTAATACATTCTTACAATACAACAATTATTAAATAGTGTAAGCAACTATCGAGTACATCATCTAGAATCTAAACATGGTCCAGACAATAATCTAAGTAATATTCTTCAATGCGATACTATCTATCTTTATCAATCAAGAAGCACGAAATCTTTACCGTGAATCCTTAACCTGCAAAAGTGGTTATTTGCAAGAGTGAGCTCGACAGCTCAGCAATTCTAACAGTCCTCATGCATCACATATAGCATCATACTCAGTTCATGCATTTATAAATAATTTATATTTACTACGCATGTTACTTTTCACATAACAAGTATATCATCAAAGATCAACTTTCAATCTCATTTATATCTCATATACAATTCATATATAAGTTCACATTATCACAGCATAATATAATTCAACTAACAGTTATTGAATTCATATATCAAATAGGAACTGAAAGACTTGCCTGATTCGTAGTTTAGTAACTACGACTTAACTGCTTAAGAATCTCTGCACTTTGTGTAATCCTACACAGTTATATTAACCATAGAGATCACACTCATCAGTTATATGTATCCACACATTCTCAATGTAATAATAAAGGTTACATTGTTGTCTAACTTGTTTCTTAGAACCTTCATCTCACTTCCTTATCGTATTCCTAGAATAACTATGTAAGTATACGTATACTTTAACCATACGTACTTACTAACATTCTTCATATACACATGTCCGTCTACCACTAATCTATTTACATATAGCTAGTGTAGTCCATCTTTTGAGTTAATCATTCTCATATATCATTACTAATACATAAGGCCATAACAAAGCAAATATACGCTATTAACCGTCGAAGTCGGATTCAAGTATTAACATATGGTCCTACATACCATGTATACACATTAAAGGATACTTTCATGCTCGTTTAACCTTTTCACGTCCAATTTACATGATATAGGTTCTAAATTAATACCCGTAAAAACTTAAGTCCATAAACATCAAAATCTAAATCTTAGGGTAACATGTTAACGTTCACGTTCAAGACTCGTGTTTTCATTAGTGAAGCTCACTAACAAGTCCAACATGTTCATGCTTCATTATGAAATCCATATCCGTAAGTTAATATGTCTGTCATGCATTTCAAGGCCATATAAACATGCCCAAAAAAAAATCAGAATACGTATAGGATCTATACATGTCAAAGTTCACATTTAAAACTTATACTTTTGT
Source organism: Panax stipuleanatus (assembly GCA_020205555.1). Classification (NCBI taxonomy): domain Eukaryota; kingdom Viridiplantae; phylum Streptophyta; class Magnoliopsida; order Apiales; family Araliaceae; genus Panax; species Panax stipuleanatus. The sequence goes on from CM035116.1 coordinate 106,885,861, forward strand.
TAAAAATGTTCACTAGTGAGGTTCATCATGCTCGTACTATACTATGAAACATATGTACGCAAGTTAACATGCATTTCACGTGTTTCTAGGTCATACAAACATGTCTCAAAAGTCAGAATGTTTAAAACGGATATAATAAGTTAATGTAAATTTTGAAACTCTAAGTTTATTGTGAAATCTATAACTTCACTATTCAAGCAAGCGATTCTAATATAGCATGCTCATGTTAGTTTAAAGTACTCTTATATACACATTACACATGCTTGCACGCTAGTTATAGCAATTTTCCAACAGTTAGCAGATTTGCAACAAAACAGAAAACAAAAATCTGGTTCCAGGACCCTGCGCAGGCACCAGGTACAAACCCAGCGCAGCTGCGCCGGTGTCCGGCCAGTCCAGGAATTTTTCTGCTTCGGCAGAAACCAGTCCAAACTTAGAATTTTCTTACTTATCATGCTCAATATCAATAACAATGTATTTCTAACATGTATAACAGCTTATATAACAACTAACCATCATTCTCCAATTCAATTACCATCTAATTTAACATAATCAATAACTTAAGAAATTCAAGAACTCTCCAATTATCAAACTATGGACACTGTAAAAGTTTTACCTTTGAGAATTGAAATTCTAAGCTTGTTGACATCTCCAATTCTTAGTCTCCTTCTCCAATTAGTACACTTACTCTATATCTTACACTTGACAGAAAACTCAGCAACATCAAATGAGAAGGAGGGAGCTTCATTTATAGAAAACTCACTACACAGACAATAGCTTTGCCTCTTATTACAAACTAATGGAATGAAGGAGAGTCCATTGTGCAAGAAAGAGTTGGTGGTATCCATCATGATACCCATTCCCCATCTCATCATTAGCTACAATTGCTGAGTTTGAGGGAGATAAGCATAGCTTCTAGCCATTCACGTGAGGAGAAATGAGGAGGGACTCACAATTAGGGACAAGAAGTAATCTCAGCATTTGCAACTAGCAAGTGTACTACACTAATGTTATACACTTATACACCTTATATATACACTTAGGGTACACAAATTTCATTTTATAAACACATAGGCTATAAAATATATATACACCTTCATTTCATATAGCTTAGGTTATAAATGAATTATAATTGTAAACTTTATTTACAATGTATCATATACCACCCATATATATCTTATCCTTCCGGATATAATTCTATCGCGTATCATCACCTTTACTATCCCAACTCTATTATTCCAATTATTGAAATCCTTATCGATTAACAATTGTTATATGTTAATAGGGTATTCCTTAAGGTCTGCCCACACATATCATATTACATAAGCAATAATATTATGTAACTCTCTTAATGCAAACAATCATACTATAGAATATATACATATAATATAGCTATATTAAAGCGTCACACTGCATTATATACACATTTCATGTAACTCTATCACCTTACTATATAGCTTATATAGTCACGTCGCACTTTACACTTCGTACAACACATAGTTAACTATCATACGTTATATATTTTAATATCGCATGCTTGCACCTTAATAAATTACTTATTTTATTAATTAATAATAATATTAATTAATCTATTTCTCATAAATTAATGGAATTATAATTTCCATAAAAATTAATTAACATTTATATAGTTAATTATCTTATTATATTTATAACAAATATACTTATTATCATGCTATCACTCGCAATAATAATAATTCAACATATTATTATAATAACAATTAATATAGATTAATTGTTTAATTAACAATTCTTTCATCCTTGAATTAATCGATTCATTACCGAATCTATTATCGTGCCACACAAGGCATCTCCCACAAGCTTAATCTTAAGCTTATTATTATTCTCATCACTTTCTCATCTCTCACCACATTACTACTTATAACATGTTCAATTAAATTAGAACTATTAAGTCCAAGGTCCGCATATAAATATATTACAAATAGAATAGTCAAATATTATTTATAACACTTACGGTACTATAGCAACTCAAGTTATTAAAATAACTTAGTTTTCTTTTATAAATTAAACTCCCTTGAAAAATATATTAAAAATTATGTATTTTGCCATAACATAAATATTATGTTTTCTCCGAATAAAGACATTCATTATTAGAAAATAATTTACTTATTGACTCATGATATTATTCTTAATGTAATATCAAATAACTATATGTACGACACATGTACATATATTATATATAGAAAATAGATAATAAGTTTATTATCTATTATAATAAATTGTTTCCATCAATTTAATTACATATAGCAAATACGTTTTAATATATTTACTATATTAACCAATCACACCTCATACAAAAACATATAAGGTAATATTATTATTCAAAAATAACATTTCCTCCTTTTATTAAAATAATTCAATATTAGAAATTATTTTAATATCCTTTATTAGAAATATATAATAACTATTTCTCTTTCTTTTCTATAAATTGTTCCCCAAAATAATTTCTTCAAATATACATTTAAAGATATAATGATTTCCATCTCCCTTTAATAACGTATATATATTTAACGTTATTCGCACATTAGACTTTCTCACATATTACCACTCTAAGTAATATATATAAAAAGTATCAACTATAATTACATATTCAACACACATATTAATTCACTCCTTTACTTAAGTAAATTAAACCTTGTACCATATTACCTTAGTTAATTAAGGTTCAACATTCACATTATATTATTCCATAATATAACTCTCAACTTAAATTAACCAATATTTATTCTTATTAGTTAATTCCTTAACTAACTCGTGATTCACTATCCAAACCTATTCACGGATAGCTTAAGTGCTATTAATAACCTATATTATAAACATACGAGTTATTAGTACACATACACAAGAATATGGTGATTATACATTAAGGATATTTAATGTCACCAACTTACTATGATAAAATAATTCTATAAATTATTTAATATCGATAGGAATTTATCCACTTCCTTTACCTCAATTGAATCGTCTCTAAAATAAATAACAAATATATATTAATAATATATTCATTAATCACAAAAACACATATTACATAGTCCATATTACCCTATGTAATATAATACCACATACCTCATATCACATATATATCTTTTTATTCGAACCCATCTCACGGTTTAAGAATTTTATTTATTAAATCCTTATTTAATAATTTTTGAAAATCCGGGTTCTTACATCCTCTCCCCCTTATAAGGATTCCGTCCTCGGAATCACCAAAACTTCCTCTACTCGGTGCTATTCCGAATATTACATATTCTTTAGAATAATTTTATCCATTCTTTTTTCAGAAGTTTTATTATTATAACTTTCTCAATTGCATTCTATCACTTTCTCCTTTCTAAGGAGCATCTACTTACTATATTCATCCTTAAGAAGAATAAGGATCTTCCACGATTTTTTCAATAATCGAGAAGTAGTATGAATAACTCAGATTCCAAATTTATGCTGAGGGGTCACAAGACCGTGAACTTTTCCACAGGTTTACTAATGCTTCAACACAATTCTTCACATTGCAAACCAGAGTGTTTATCAATCACAAAGACTGAAAACACCCTCCACGCGTACATTAGGTGGCCAACCTATTGTACCACTACATTGGGCCGCAACGTAGTGTTTTGTAACGACTATATGCGTTACGCTCGGAACCATTGTCCCCGAAAACATGTTCCCTTATAGGGTTGTTCACCACAGCTTTTCAACATCAAAATCCGCACCAGAGCAATCTGGTTTGGCATAAATACACAAGAATGCTTGAATTCTATAATCTCTTTTCAACAGTCGCCTAGCCGAATCAAATAGCTTAGACTCTTATCAACAATTCGGACATCAATCGAAATAATTTAGTCACTTTTCATAATTCGAAAGAAAAACCAAAAACCGTTTGATGACGTCATGATGCCGCACCAACTTAATAGTACGTTGAGGATTCCGCCATTTTATGACTTTGTCATATTACATCATACCATAGTGGGCTGACGATCTTTCGATCACAACCTACACTTGGTTCGATTGCATTGATGACTCCATCGTTTACCATTCTACATCATATAAATGATGCATATGGTCAAAATATATTTTGAAAGATTTTCAAATTATTTTTGTCTTAGCCGAAACAAATAGCTTAGACATACGAATAACGGTGTTGTTTTTAAAACTCATTGGTTCAGTCACCCGACTCAATGTTTTTCTCAAGAAAACCGAAGTGCAAACACTAGCACGAAGTCAATAAACTTTGAAAATCTAGCGTAGCTAGAAGATTTAGAAAAATCTAAATTTCTTCATCACTTCAATCTCTTACTACCATCAATGTTCACTATTCCAAAACTCTTATATAATATATCTATTCTCAGTACAGTTCACCAACTTACCACACCGTGGAAGTTCAGGAACTTACCACAATCATATGGGTTGAGGAACTTATCCTAGTCAGACCAAAGTCGTCCATTCGCTAAGGGGTCCCACCATACGATTATGAGTCACGAACTTGTCATAGGCATGAGTTTTAAGAACTCGTACCTAATCTTAATATTATCTAATTATATCTTAGAAACCTCTTTCTATCAAAATAAATATGAGAAAAGAATCACCTTTCCACCATATGTATAATGATACCGCGACACTAACATTCCAACGATTATCAATGTGACGCACTCAGTGCAAGCACAAAACTTCTGCCCATACAAAAGTTTGTACAACTAAGCCATCACATGAGTCCTCAATGGAAGTCCTACACTTAACTCTATCTTACTCTATCACTTGCTCGTTACGAGCTTTCTATGTTTCACCACATACAACTCCTCATGAGTTCATCTCGTACTTTTTATAGTACATTCTCTCATAGCATCAAGCTATACACACTTAGTCATTACAGACTATCTATCATTTCACAATTCAATCTGATCACGTCGTGATCATCGGTTTACCTTAGGGTTCTTTCCCTATTATCAACCAAACTCCATCAGAGTTTATTCTCATTATCTTTGTTATATACATCTTATAGACATCATCTTAACATTTTTATTACCGGAGTTAGGAAACTCCTGATTCTTATTCTCTAGATATTTTGAGATTCTTCTTTGAATCTTCACGTATATATTTTAATCTTATATTTTCCTTTCTCAGGCTATAGACTAAGGTACACTTACCTAAGGTTTATAACCTACAGCGTTGATACCAACCTGTGACGCCCCCAAATCCACGTTCCTTCGAAACCTCGGATTCGGTGCAGTCACGATACTACTAACGCCAAACTATTATACTTTTATTCATTACTAAAAGAATACATCTTTACTTATTACAATTTAGAATATAAATTCTATTTATATCCAAGATCTCATCTTTACATCATGTTCGATGTTACTAAAATGCGGAATATTTTAAACTTTTTCAATCCTCCTTGAATAAAATCTTTTTATTGATTCCATAACTTTGATACCAATTACAATTCTTGAATCAATTATATAATATGATTCCTTCTTATCTCAGTTATCGTATAAACATTTACAACTCAACTCGATATCCTCTACGTATTAATTAATACATTCTTACAATACAACAAGTATTAAACAGTGTAAGCAACTATCGAGTACATCATCTAGAATCTAAACATGGTCCAGAAAATAATCTAAGTAATATTATTCAATGCGATACTATCTATCTTTATCAATCAAGAAGCACGAAATCTTTACCGTGAATCCTTAACCTGCAAAAGTGGTTATTTGCAAGAGTGAGCTCGACAGCTCAGCAATTCTAACAGTCCTCATGCATCACATATAACATCATACTCAGTTCATGCATTTATAAACAGTTTATATTTACTACGCATGTTACTTTTCACATAACAAGTATATCATCAAAGATCAACTTTCAATCTCATTTATATCTCATATACAATTCATATATAAGTTCACATTATCACAGCATAATATAATTCAACTAACAGTTATTGAATTCATATATCAAATAGGAACTGAAAGACTTGCCTGATTCGTAGTTTAGTAACTACGACTTAACTGCTTAAGAATCTCTGCACTTTGTGTAATCCTACACAGTTATATTAACCATAGAGATCACACTCATCAGTTATATGTATCCACACATTCTCAATGTAATAATAAAGGTTACATTGTTGTCTAACTTGTTTCTTAGAACCTTCATCTCACTTCCTTATCGTATTCCTAGAATAACTATGTAAGTATACGTATACTTTAACCATACGTACTTACTAACATTCTTCATATACACATGTCCGTCTACCACTAATCTATTTACATATAGCTAGTGTAGTCCATCTTTTGAGTTAATCATTCTCATATATCATTACTAATACATAAGGCCATAACAAAGCAAATATACGCTATTAACCGTCGAAGTCGGATTCAAGTATTAACATATGGTCCTACATACCATGTATACACATTAAAGGATACTTTCATGCTCGTTTAACCTTTTCACGTCCAATTTACATGATATAGGTTCTAAATTAATACCCGTAAAAACTTAAGTCCATAAACATCAAAATCTAAATCTTAGGGTAACATGTTAACGTTCACGTTCAAGACTCGTGTTTTCATTAGTGAAGCTCACTAACAAGTCCAACATGTTCATGCTTCATTATGAAATCCATATCCGTAAGTTAATATGTCTGTCATGCATTTCAAGGCCATATAAACATGCCCAAAAAAAAAATCAGAATACGTATAGGATCTATACATGTCAAAGTTCACATTTAAAACTTATACTTTTGTTAAAAATGTTCACTAGTGAGGTTCATCATGCTCGTACTATACTATGAAACATATGTACGCAAGTTAACATGCATTTCACGTGTTTCTAGGTCATACAAACATGTCTCAAAAGTCAGAATGTTTAAAACGGATATAATAAGTTAATGTAAATTTTGAAACTCTAAGTTTATTGTGAAATCTATAACTTCACTATTCAAGCAAGCGATTCTAATATAGCATGCTCATGTTAGTTTAAAGTACTCTTATATACACATTATACATGCTTGCACGCTAGTTATAGCAATTGTCCAACAGTTAGCAGATTTGCAACAAAACAGAAAACAAAAATCTGGTTCCAGGACCCTGCGCAGGCACCAGGTACAAACCCGGCGCAGCTGCGCCGGTGTCCGGCCAGTCCAGGAATTTTTCTGCTTCGGCAGAAACCAGTCCGAACTCAGAATTTTCTTACTTATCATGCTCAATATCAATAACAATGTATTTCTAACATGTATAACAGCTTATATAACAACTAACCATCATTCTCCAATTCAATTACCATCTAATTTAACATAATCAATAACTTAAGAAATTCAAGAACTCTCCAATTATCAAACTATGGACACTGTAAAAGTTTTACCTTTGTGAATTGAAATTCTAAGCTTGTTGACATCTCCAATTCTTAGTCTCCTTCTCCAATTAGTACACTTACTCTATATCTTACACTTGACAGAAAACTCAACAACATCAAATGAGAAGGAGGCAGCTTCATTTATAGAAAACTCACTACACAGACAATAGCTTTGCCTCTTATTACAAACTAATGGAATGAAGGAGAGTCCATTGTGCAAGAAAGAGTTGGTGGTATCCATCATGATACCCATTCCCCATCTCATCATTAGCTACAATTGCTGAGTTTGAGGGAGATAGGCATAGCTCCTAGCCATTCACGTGAGGAGAAATGAGGAGGGACTCACAATTAGGGACAAGAAGTAATCTCAGCATTTGCAACTAGCAAGTGTACTACACTAATGTTATACACTTATACACCTTATATATACACTTAGGGTACACAAATTTCATTTTATAAACACATAGGCTATAAAATATATATACACCTTCATTTCATATAGCTTAGGTTATAAATGAATTATAATTGTAATCTTTATTTACAATGTATCATATACCACCCATATATATCTTATCCTTCCGGATATAATTCTATCGCGTATCATCACCTTTACTATCCCAACTCTATTATTCCAATTATTGAAATCCTTATCGATTAACAATTGTTATATGTTAATAGGGTATTCCTTAAGGTCTACCCACACATATCATGTTACATAAGCAATAATATTATGTAACTCTCTTAATGCAACCAATCATACTATAGAATATATACATATAATATAGCTATATTAAAGCGTCACACTGCATTATATACACATTTCATGTAACTCTATCACCTTACTATATAGCTTATATAGTCACGTCGCACTTTACACTTCGTACAACACATAGTTAAGTATCATACGTTATATATTTTAATATCGCATGCTTGCACCTTAATAAATTACTTATTTTATTAATTAATAATAATATTAATTAATCTATTTCTCATAAATCAATGGAATTATAATTTCCATAAAAATTAATTAACATTTATATAGTTAATTATCTTATTATATTTATAACAAATATACTTATTATCATGCTATCACTCGCAATAATAATAATTCAACATATTATTATAATAACAATTAATATAGATTAATTGTTTAATTAACAATTCTTTCATCCTTGAATTAATCGATTCATTACCGAATCTATTATCGTGCCACACAAGGCATCTCCCACAAGCTTAATCTTAAGCTTATTATTATTCTCATTACTTTCTCATATCTCACCACATTACTACTTATAACATGTTCAATTAAATTAGAACTATTAAGTCCATGGTCTGCATATAAATATATTACAAATAGAATAGTCAAATATTATTTATAACACTTACGGTACTATAGCAACTCAAGTTATTAAAATAACTTAGTTTTCTTTTATAAATTAAACTCCCTTGAAAAATATATTAAAAATTATGTATTTTGCCATAACATTAATATTATGTTTTCTCCGAATAAAGACATTCATTATTAGAAAATAATTTACTTATTGACTCATGATATTATTCTTAATGTAATATCAAATAACTATATGTACGACACATGTACATATATTATATATAGAAAATAGATAATAAGTTTATTATCTATTATAATAAATTGTTTCCATCAATTTAATTACATATAGCAAATACGTTTTAATATATTTACTATATTAACCAATCACACCTCATACAAAAACATATAAGGTAATATTATTATTCAAAAATAACATTTCCTCCTTTTATTAAAATAATTCAATATTAGAAATTATTTTAATATCCTTTATTAGAAATATATAATAACTATTTCTCTTTCTTTTCTATAAATTGTTCCCCAAAATAATTTCTTCAAATATACATTTAAAGATATAATGATTTCCATCTCCCTTTAATAACGTATATATATTTAACGTTATTCGCACATTAGACTTTCTCACATATTACCACTCTAAGTAATATATATAAAAAGTATCAACTATAATTACATATTCAACACACATATTAATTCACTCCTTTACTTAAGTAAATTAAACCTTGTACCATATTACCTTAGTTAATTAAGGTTCAACATTCACATTATATTATTCCATAATATAACTCTCAACTTAAATTAACCAATATTTATTCTTATTAGTTAATTCCTTAACTAACTCGTGATTCACTATCCAAACCTATTCACGGATAGCTTAAGTGCTATTAATAACCTATATTATAAACATACGAGTTATTAGTACACATACACAAGAATATGGTGATTATACATTAAGGATATTTAATGTCACCAACTTACTATGATAAAATAATTCTATAAATTATTTAATATCGATAGGAATTTATCCACTTCCTTTACCTCAATTGAATCGTCTCTAAAATAAATAACAAATATATATTAATAATATATTCATTAATCACAAAAACACATATTACATAGTCCATATTACCCTATGTAATATAATACCACATACCTCATATCACATATATATCTTTTTATTCGAACCCTATCTCACGGTTTAAGAATTTTATTTATTAAATCCTTATTTAATAATTTCTGAAAATTCGGGTTCTTACAGAGGGGGCCTTCCGATAAGGATTTCTACTTACTAGCGCGCAATTAATCAACCCTTTTTCTAGACAGAACTTCCTTAGACATTGCCAATAATGCTATCTAATAATATTATTCAAATAATATGAATTATTGATTTGATAATTTGAAATATTGTGCAATAACAATTATTGAATCACTAATATAAAATGGCAAAGTAGCACTTATTGATATAAAATATCAACGTAGCAAATATTGAACTAATAAGATATTATGCAATTATTGAATCAATAATATAAAATATTGAACAATAATTACTGTAACAATAATTGAGTAAGTGCCTTCCTACGTAAGAATAAATAATTCAAAATACTGTGTAATACCGTGTGCTACTGTGCAACACCGCGTATTACTGTATTTTAATCACCGTGTATTTCAACAGTACTAACGGTAACAACTACGCAGTTATTTTATAAAAAGATTATTTCTGTCGCTTTCTATATTTGACATTCATTCCGTTGTGGGGTCCACCAATGACTGCGCCGTAGTACGAATATTCTCTGACAAAAAGAATATTCCTCGAGCAAACGAATATTTCCCGACACAATGAATATTTTATAATCACTTGCTTACTTTGTGAACTTTTCACATCTCACCCATAACTTATCACATTTATCAAATCAACACCTTACTATTTCAAAATAATATATAAATAAAATTAAATCTTATTCATAAAATTTGGGGTCTTACACGATATACATATATGTATATATAATCTACCGTTGTATTAAATAACGGACTAACCTCTACAAGGGCCTTGTTTGGCTAACACACTAATTCTTTTTCCATTTATTTTAATCAACTAATTTACTATATAGTTAATTGTCACACTATTAATTACTCAATTAATTTTATTTAAATCAATTAAATAAAATGTAATAACTTTACATTAATTCACATTGTCATATAATCAATATTCTTATTTATTAATTATGTCAATTCATTAATTCTCTAATTAATTATTAAATTATTTAGGATAACATTATGCTTATTTAATTAATTTATTTAATCAAATAAACACAATTAAATATATAATTTGAACTATAAAATTACTACACATTAATTTAATTAATGCAATACATATAATTAAATTAATCTACCACAAATTCATGAATTAATTAATTATTTAACTTAATAATTAAATTATCAAAATATTTATTTATTTCAATAAATATTCAAATAACTTTACAAAATTCTCGTTCGTCACATCTTTCCCCTCTTAAAAGGATTCTGTCCTCAGAATCACGGTTCGATTAATTATTTCGTCCCGTCACATTCTCCCCCTTACAAAGATTCTGTCCCCAGAATCACGTTCACATATTCAAGAAAATAAGTATGGATAAGTCTTCATCATATTCTCTTCGAGTTCCCACGTAGCTTCTTCAGCGTTGTGGTTCCTCCAAATTATCTTAACAGAAGGTATTACTTTATTCCTGAGGACTTGTTCTTTCCTGTCAATAATTTGCACAATAACTTCTTCGTAGGATAAGTCTTTCTCAAATTGTAGGGGTTCATATTCTATCACAAGTTTGTAATCGGGTTTATAAGGTCGAAACACTGACACATGGAAGACGTTGTGGACATGCTCTAATGCCGGAGGTAAAGCTACCTCATAGGCTACTTCTCTAATTCTTCGTAGTACCTCAAAGGGTCCAATGAACCTCAGACTCAATTTTCCCTTTTTACCGAATCTGATCTTTCCCTTCTAGGGAGAAACCTTCAAAAATACAAAGCTACCCGATTGAAACTCTACATTCTTGCGGTGTGGGTCGGCGTATTTCTTCTGCCTATTCTGAGCTGCTACTAATCTTGTCCAAATTATTTTAACTATCTCTGATGTCTGTTGTACCAACTCTAGACCTAGTAACTGTCTATCGCCAACTTCATCACAATATAATGGAGTTTTGCACTTTCTTCCGTACAACGCTTCGTAAGGCGGCATACCAATACTAGCGTGGTAACAATTATTATAACCGAATTCTACAAGCGGTAAATGATCATCCCAATTGCCTTTAAAATCTATGATGCATGCTCTCAGCATATCATCTAATGTTTGGATCGTCCTTTCACTTTGCCCGTCAGTCTGAGGGTAATAAGCTGTACTCATCCTCAACTGTGTCCCTATGCATTCCTGTAGTCGTTTCCAGAAATTCAATGTGAAACGCAGATCACGGTCAGAAATAATAGACACTGGCACTCGGTGCCTCGAAATAATCTCTTTCACGTATAACTTTGCCAACTGTTCTAAGTTAAATCTAATTCTGATAGGATGAAAGTGGGCTAATTTTGTTAATCGGTCAACAATATACTGCATCATAGCCTTTCTGGGTCGTTGGAAGGCCAACCACAAAATCCATTGTAATATGTTCCCATTTCCATTCTGAGATCTCTAGAGGTTGTAGCAAATCACTCGGTCTCTGATGTTCTATTTTGACCCTTTGACAAGTCAGACACCTGACAACACAATCGGCAACGCCCCTCTTCATATTTGGCCTACCAAAAATGTTGTCGTAAATTCTGATACATCTTGGTACTTTTGGGATGAATGGAATACCTCGAACTATAAGCCTCGCTCAGAATGTCCCTCCTTGATTTCTGGTACTGGCAGTACCCAAACTCTTCTCTCAAATCTTAACAATCCATCGCTGTCCACTTTAAATTTAAGTTCGGTCCCTTCAGATATCTTTTTCTTTACTTCCTCACATTCCTTATCTAGGATTTGAGCTTCCTTAACCTTATCCAAGAGAGTTGTACCAGCTTGCATCTGAAACAGCTTCTCATCAGTCTCCATTGGACATCCTACTTCCAATTCCAGCTTTTCCATTGCTGAAATCAATTCTTCCTGTGCTGTCAGCGTCATCAACTTTTCCCGACCCTTTCTGCTTAAGGCGTCGGCTACAACATTCGCTTTTCCCTGGTGGTATAAGATATCACACTCATAATCCTTTATTAACTCTAGCCATCTTCTCTGACGCATATTCAAGTCTTTCTGAATAAAAATATATTTCAGGCTCTTGTGGTCCGTATATATTTCACACTTCTCCCCATAGAGATAGTGTCTCCAAATCTTTAAGGCGAATACCATCGCAACCAATTCTAAATCGTGGGTTGGATACCTTCTCATAATCTTTCAACTATCGTAACGCGTGTGCAATGACTCTACCGTTTTGCATAAGTACACAGCCTAGCCCTTTATGCGACGCATCACTATATACTATAAAGTTTCCTGTGACATCCAGAAGGGACAACACAGGTGCTGTACTCAATCTTTTCTTAAGTTCTTGAAAACTTTCCTCGCACTTCTCCGTCCAAACGAATTTCACAACTTTCCTAGTCAAATTCGTTAGCGAAGTGGCAATCTTGGAAAAATCCTGAATGACCTGCTAATCCAAGAAAACTTCTTGGCAATCTTCTGTAATAACCTGCTAATCCAAGAAAACTTCTTACTTTCGACGATGTTTTCGGCTGATCCCAATTCATCACTGCTTCGACCTTGGAGGGATCCACCGAAATTCCGTTCTTATCAATCACGTGTCCGAGAAATTGCACCCTTTCAATCCAGAACTCGCATTTCGAGAATTTGGCGTATAACTTCTCCCTTCACAATACCTCCAATGTCAACTTCAAATGCTTAACATGCTCTTCTTTGGTCTTAGAATATACCAATATATCGTCAATAAAGACCAACACGAATTTATCCAAAAACGGTTTGAACACTCCATTCATTAGGCCCATATATGCTGCATGCGCATTCGTTAGACCAAATGACATAACCAAAAATTCGTAGTAACCATATCGTGTCCTGAATGCTGTCTTCGGGACATTTTCTGGCCTCACCTTCAGCTGATGATGACCACTTCTCAGGTCTATCTTTGAGAAATATCTTGATCCCTTTAATTGATCAAACAGATCATCAATCCTTGGTAATGGATACTTGTTCTTAATGGTAACCTTGTTCAACTCTCTATAATCGATGCAGAGCCGCATCGTCCCATCCTTCTTCTTAACAAATAACACCGGCGCTCCCCACAACGATACGCTCAGTTGAATATATTTCTTATCCAGTAACTCTTATAGCTGAACCATCAATTCTTTCATTTCTACCGGAGCCATCCGGTATGGTGCTTTCGATATTGGAGCCGTTCCTGGCACCAAATTGATCACAAAATCTACTTCCCTATCCTGCGAAAGTCCTAGCAGATCGTCCGAAAACACATCCATGAAGTCCCTTACGACTGGTATTTCCTCTAACTTTGGATTCTCTTTACGACTATCGACTATGTAGGCTAAATATCCCACACAACCTTGTTTTAATAATTTCCTGGCTTGCAACATCGTTAGACAACTCGCTTGTCTAGGTGACTTGCTACCATAAAACACAACCTTTGACGGGGTAATAAGGTTAATACATTTCTTCTGGCAATCAATTACGGCCCCATAATTAAATAGCCAATCCATTCCCAAAATAACATCAAATTCCCCAAGTTTAATCGGGATAAGATCTACATTCATAACTAATATCCACTCTACAGTTCTTGTGTATGTACCTAACAGGAATCACTTTCCTATTCGATATCTCGATGTTCATAGGGATTTCTAATTCGTCCTTATGCAATTCTATGTTCTTTGCAAAGTCATCGGATATAAATGAACAAGTAGCACCCGAATCAAATAAAATATAAGCATTGACTTTATTGATCGGAATGATACCTGACACCACATCACGAGACTGCACCGCAACCTGTACAGTCATGTTGAATGTCCTTGCAGTTGGTCGGTTTGTCGAAGTCAGTTCAATAATTATAAGAGGATTTCCACTATTATTTCCCTTGTTTCCACCTAACCCTGCCCCTCCAGATGCCTTCTTGGGACAGTCTCTAGCCAAGTGATCCTTTGACCCACATGTGTAGCAGGCGCCCTTCTTAGGGTTAGGGCAGTTAGGTGCTATGTGGCCTTCCTGACCATAATTATAGCAAACTCTTTTCCCTTTTATGCAGACTCCCAAGTGAGTCTTTTCGCAGGTTGGGCATGGTTCTATCCTTTTCTTCTGACTCCCTTACTGATTTACGGACGACGGGTTGTCACTACACCTTCGTTTATGATTATTGGTTCCTCCCGTGTTACTGCCATTAGCCTTATTATTTCCTTCACTTTTATTTTTCTTCTTCTTTTGATCCTGATTGTACTTGGTCACCGCTTCGCTTCCTCCTTCAGTGAGGATGGCCTTCTCCAGAACTCCAGCAAAAGTGTTCAATTGAAACATTGACACTTTGCTATACAACCAAGGTTTCAGTCCCTGTTCAAAACGCCTAGCTTTCCTTCCGTCAGTATGCACCTGATATTGGGCAAACCTAGACAATTCGTTAAACTTTGCCGCGTAGTCGGGCACAGACATATTCCCCTGTTTTAACTCCAGAAACTGCACCTCCATTTGATTCTGGGAGTTGGTTGGGAAGTACATCTCAAAAAATATTTCCTTAAACCTTTCCCAGGTTATTACACCTTCTCCTCCCCTGACCTTATTTTCCTACCACTAGTAGCTGGCTTCTGATTTTAACATGAATGTTACATAGGCGGTCTTTTGGTCCTCCCTAACTCGGGCGACCTCAAAAACTTTCTCCATCTCCATAACCCAAGTCTGAGCTTCTATCGGGTTTGTGGAGCCTTTAAACTCTGGCGATCCCACTGCCTTAAAGTCTTTAAATGAGGTGTTCGATGGAGCTTGAGGCTGATTGTTCATCGCTCTAGCTAACAGATTTACCAACTACTGAACGGGGTTCGCATTGGCATCATTGTTGTTATTGTTATTGGTTGACCCTTCTTGGGCTTGTCGACGATTTTGTCTTCTTCTTGGCGGCATATTTCTGTTAAGATATACGCTCATTAGATCTTTATTCAATCTTTTAAATACTTAATACTTAACTCAAATATTTAACATAATCACTTTAACTCATATCATCTCAAATAAACTTTGATATTTTATTAAAATCAAAAGTTTTTAAAATAGTACGATAACATCTCTGCTATTTACATCAACTATCCCGAGATAAAGTATCTACAGGATTTAAAACCATCAGAATATTCCTTTGTTTATAGTCACATCGAAATTTACATTATTAACTATCAGTTAAGCATTCACATAATCATACTATCCTATCACGTCCTGCTAAGACGTCAGATGGCTTCGCTACGCTCCTCCTCCATAATGCGGGACATAGTCCTACGATCTAGCATGTACTCAGGCAGTCCCTTGAACTGAATTGGATATCTCATAACTCGGTCCTGGGCCTCATCAATTGCCCTCAGAAACATGTAGCACGTCTCTGCAACCTTAACTCTCTTTGCACGCGCATCATCCTCTGCCAGATCTGCACGTCGGGAATTGCTCACCCAAGCTTCCTCCACTATGGCGAGTCTTTCTGATTTCTCGTTCAACTCATTCTTCAACCTTCCTATCTCCTCAGACTTCTGTTCACTTTAGCCCTTCTCATGAGTCAAGTCCTACTCCACATTTCCAAGACGAGTGTGGAGTGTCTTAACCTCACCATCCTTCTGCTCGATGGTAATCCGTTGAGTAACCGACTGCTCTCTCAACTCCTGAATCGTATCTCGTAACTCTATGTTGCGATCATATAATAAATCGTACATATCAGCGCTGTAATACCCGTGAATTTTTATATATTATTAAATAAATATATTAATGGAAACGAGAATTTACTTGAATATAAATGATTTTATGTTATGAGATGAATTAATTCAATTATATAAAATTGAATAATTATAATAATTGAGAAATTGATGGAGTTTGCGATAAACTCATCGATAGTCTTGTGTGGCACAATGACGTAATATAAGAATGATTATATTAATTTAAGCGAACAATTAATCTATATTAATTGTCATCGTAGAATAATTGTTATAAAATATTAATGGTGATTGATTAATAATATGTGATTATTATTATTGCAAGAAACATAATAATAATGAGCAACGTGTTTATAAATATAATAAGATTTATATTAAAGTGATAATTAATCATATAAGGGTTAATTAAATTGTTATGGAGATTAACAATTATATTGATTGAAATATATAAGCTACATGTTTATGCCTATGTGACAATATGTATGTAAGTATACATTAAAATAGTACATCATGAATATATGATAAACAATTGTTGATTAGTAGAACTTAATAATAAAGGATACAGTGTGATGTGATTATATTCGAGAAAATTATACCAGTATGATAAAAATATACCTGGATTATATGTGTACAAGTCACACTTACTACATTATGTGAATTATAGTGTAACATTTCAATTAAAGATATATATATAAAATATATATATGTGTGTAGATAGCCTAATTATTTAATACATATGTGTATAATGAATCAAGTGTGGTATTTTGCTAGAAGGCTGAGTTTGTTTTGCTGGGAGAGCCACTATCTCTTTTACGTGATATACTCAAGCTATCCTACTCCCCTATAACCTTAAAACTCAGCAAGCCTTCATAGCAATCATACAATGAGGTGTGGGCATGATGATGGCTTTCAACAACTATCTACCAACTTCTTCTTATCTAGCATGCAAATCAAACATACGTTAGTTTATTTTGAGAGTCAGAAGCATGGACTGTGTTTTGATTTTTACTATAAATGAAGCATCTCTCCTTCACATTTCATCTTGCTGAGAGTTTGCTTGAGTTTGATAAATTGAGAGCATATATAATATCAGTCTAGATTTGTAAGAATTGAATAGCTGCAAGCTCAATCATTTACAGAGGTATAATCCCTCTTCCTTTGTTCTTCATTTTCGTTTTCTGTTTCTGAAGTTTTCTTCAAATTCTTGATTATGCCAAATTGGTTCATAATTGTTTTGTAGGACCCTTATATTGTTGTTATATGAACATATATACCTGATGGAACCACTGTATAGCTTTCTTGACTTTCATTTCCATTGTTGCTCTGTAATTTTTGTAAAGCATCAAATTCGTGTGAAATTAGTTAGGGTTCATGAATTTGAGAATTGATAAATGCGATTGACTGTTATATAAGCATATATATGTGTTAGTAAGTTAAAAACGTTAGTGTAATGGCATATGGGTATGTTGAAATCGATGAAATGAGAGGTTTTGGGTCGGTTTCGGCTGCAGTGTGAACTGCAAAAACTGTCCCCACGCCGCAGCGCCAATCCCCGCGCCGCAGCGCCACCCGCGCCGCAGCGCCAGATTGTGGCTGCTGTTGCCGCGCCGCAGCGCCGGCCTCTGTGTGCAGTTTTTTGCATTCTGCAACAAAACTGTTATGTACTAATTGTTTGATTTTTGTTTAAACAAGCATGGAAGCATGATTAATACATACATATAAACCTAATGAGGCAATGTAAGCATGTTTTAGAATATTAACATGCATGGTTAACCAAACGACATATAGTTTGGAAACGAACTTAAATTTTCCTAAACGAACGTTAACATATATGAAGCATGTTAATATTCTGATTTTTCAAGGCATGTTGGTATGAGGTAGAGATGCATAAAAGACATATTAACTTATGTATATATGGTTCGTAGTATGACAAGAGCATGTTAGACCTCACTATTGAACATATCTAACAAAAATACATGTTTTGAAGGTTGATATTGACATGTAAAGACCATGTATACATTCTGACTTTTCGAGCATGTTTATAGGGCTTTGAAATGCATGAAAAGCATGTTAACTTATATATATAGGTTTCATAAGGAAGCATGGACATGATAGACCTTATTAATGAACTAAACTAACAAAGTATAAGCTTTGAACGTAAACTTTGGTATGTTATGACGAGAGTTAGAATCTGATAATTTGGACACAAGTGATAGTACTCTTAGACTCATTCATGTGTCATGCATGTATATATACCATGATTAGTTGCCGTGATTAAAGTTTAGCATAAACGAAGCATGTTTTTAAGATAATAACAATGCTAGCTACATATATGCGATACGAGTACTCATGAGCATGCCTAATACAAGTTATATGAAAATCTTATGTGTTTAAAAAAGCGAACATGTTAGACCATATGAGTTCGTGTCCTTGAATGGCTTTAAGTATTAACGTAAGAACCTATACCATGTACGATTGGATTTGAAAAGGTTATACAAGCATGAAAGTATCCTTTAAATATGAATACATGCTACGTGATATTATAGGATGTTACTTGAACCCGATTTTGACGATTAACTTAAGGGGATGCCGTAACTTGCTAAAATAAAATATATTTAGTATTGATTGCGATCTTATAAGATATGAGAATGTGTTTAAACTCTAAAGGAGGAACGTTAAGGATAGTTATATTCTATATAACTGTGTAGCTAGGTAAAACCTAGCTTATGTGTTGATCGTATATTCGAAGATAAAATGTGAAGTTTAATTATATGACTAATGAATATCATATATATACGTAACTGTATTACGATAGGAATTCGAAAGTGTTGATTTGCTTTTCATGGATAAACTACGCTAAAGGCAAGTTCTCTTACTTACACTCTTTTAAAGTGCAAGTATCCTAACCGACGCATTTACTTTATGCAAGGAAATCTATGATTGTGCAAGTTTCCTAACTTACACTCTTTTATTGTGCAAGTATTCTATCCTTGTATATTGCGAACTAGTTTCCTACTTAATCGGTTGAATTGAATTAGCATACTTGAACTCTTATTTCATTAAAGCTATTATTCCTGTTGAACTTAGTATTGTTCTTGAATATTGTGAAAGTGTCTATGCCATTTGATTCGGCTAGACTTATATTATTGGAAAGCAACCCAAACTAATTAATTGGTGTGGGATCTTGTATTTGACTGAGAAGAACAACCTTCTTTGAAGGGAATATATAATTGTCGGAGGACCGACGTGCACACTTGAGTATGATTGATTGTTATGCATAACGATGGTGCTTTAGGCTGATCACCTGTTGTACCTGTTTTTGTTGGATTTTCAGTTTATTACTGTTAATTCTAGTAGAAGTTCATAGTCCTTAGTGACTGCTCAGTATTCAGTTATCTTGAAATCTTGAATTGATTTATTATTGAATCACCTTGATATTATTCTGTCCTTAGCGACTGTTATTGAAAACTGTTGATATTCTTGTTATCCTTGAACTATCAAACTTTGTTATACCCTTTTGAAAATTAAGGATTATATCACTTACCCTTATTGTATATTACTTGCTGGGCAATTTGTGTTCATTCTTGCTTTCCCTAAAACATTTCAGTTAAGGCAGAGCAGGGCGAACCTTCGGGCGTTGATAAGGGCAAGGGTAAGGCTACCAACTAGCTTGTCTCTTTTATGTTTTTAAATATTTTAATGTTGTATTAAGATGATGTAGTAAGACTGGATTTAATTATGTTTAAGCTTAAGTTAGATTATGTAATAAGTCGTTAATTGATATTATTATGTAATCTATTAAGTACTGTAGGTTGCGAGACTTTGGGGAATAATTATGATAAATCATTGTAAATTATTCTAGAATAGATTTTTCGCTGTGATTGTGTGATATTTAGTTATTATTATTGTGATGTATTACCATGAGCACGTGATGAACCGAATTCGAGAGACCCCGTGACGGTCCTGAAATTTGGGGGCGTCACAAGCGCTGACAGAGTTCGGTGGGAACTCCTCAAGGTCTTCCTCCTCCTCCTGGGCTGCCTCAGCTGGGATCTCAAACTCCTCAGGGTCCTCCTCTGAGTCAATCTCTAGGCTCATGCTCCCGACCAATGACTGTGATCAACGGAGATGGCTCTGGCAGTACTAACTGCTCCCAGACTGTATGTATGTCTCGGGGCTCCTCATTTCTAGTCTCTAGGGGTACAACATTCCTGGGCTGACTAGCTCCTCCAGTATCTGACATCCTGACAAAATAAATTTTAAGTCTTAGTTATTAAGTGATGCTAATCGATACTCGAGAAGTGTATAATTATAAACACATAGCACATAAGGTAATTTTATTATCTTTCCTAGAACTCAACAAGAGTTATCACTTCTATGTTCTTGAAGGCTACTATCCTAAGGTTTGTTCCCACCTAAGGTTCATAACCTACGGCTTTGATACCAACTTGTGACACCCCCAAATCCGGCATCTTAATTTTCATAAGATTTGATGTTCACTGTTCAAATTTCATAAGACTATCTACCCATAATAATAGAAATTCATTAAATAGATAAATAATCCATCATCTCCCTATAATAGGGTTACAACATCTGAAATAGTAAATACATAATAAATCCCAAGGTTATACTTAACCTTAAATCTCTGTTGCGGAAACGTAAACAATAAGTCTTAAATCATTACACATAAGTCTTGAACTTTAACATATCAATAACACTACAAGTCCTCAACACTTGTTCACTTTTCCTTTGCCCTTGCTACTAGAAGGTTCATCACATCTTTCATTCTTAGCTGCAATGTTATTATGCAAGAGTGAGCACGAATGCCCGCAAGTATAAAAATATGACAATAATAACATGCAAGTGAAATCAAAGAAATTTGAATAACAAAAAGATCAACTTTTGAATCACGAATAATAATCGAGAATCAAATTACATTTGAGGGTCATAAGACCTTGAACTATGTCCTAGGTTGTCAAGTATATTAACCTTTAAACCTTTAACAGTCATAAGACTATGGACTTTACTTCTCGTACTTAGGGAGATCAGCCCTTCATACCGATACTGTGCACAATACCTCAACGCTTAAAGCATCATCAATTCCCCTTTAATAGGGTTGTTCATCTCAGTTTGACATCAGAGTCCGCACCAAATAAAGTTTAGTTTGGATAACTCAATAGTAATTCTGAAATTTAGAACTCTCATCAACTATGGACTAGTCGAATCATTAAGGCTTCGCTAGTCTTAAAGGTTTCAATAATAAATGATATTCAAATTTGAATAATAACTTCTCAAGGGTATACAATCGAATAAATGTTGTATACTGAAATGATACTTTTAAAAGAATCATAACATCTCATATGAAATTCTGAATTTAAGTAATCAAGAATAAGAACTTTGCTTGATATATAATTTAAGTCTATAACTTGCTCAATATAAAAGTAAGGTTTAGAAACTTGCTCAACAATAATAAGTTAGGGATAAAATACTTGCCTCGTGCGCAAACAACAAATCTAGTTACAATTCAATTCTTCAACGCCCTACATATTACATTATGCATACGATGTCGATTAGTTTCATAACTTCTATGTTCAACTGTTGAACTTTTCATTTAAGTCAACTTACAACTGGGTTCCTAGTGTTAACTTATTAACTAACCACATAGCATTAGTATGAATTCACAATATGCGTATCTTATAGGTATAATCCTTCAAACAATCATAATCAAGTTTTACAATCACAATATTCAAGTTCGCACTTAGTTTGTTAACTTGAACCTTCACATTATCTTATATAGGTCAATAACTTAGTTTATTAACATGAACTTCAAATCATATAATATTCATGTTTTATAACTTAAAACAACATATTTTATCGTTGAGAGCACTACACTTGCGTACGTGCATGTTCGACGCCCTCCGATTGCCTCCGAATACGTATCAGTCACAAAGATGGCCAATTTGAACCCCTCTTAACGACTTCAAATCAAAAAACTTAAAGAATAAAAGTTGTAGATCTACTCGTTATCTTTTCGAATCATCCTGAATCGCCTTAATTAGAGTTCGTATGAAGAAGTTATGCTTATTTTACTACAGGAGGTCAAAACAATCTCAAAAATTAAAAAAAAAACCCGGACAGCACCCACCCCCGCTGGGGCGAGACTTTATTGCTATGAGGACCCGCTGGGGCGGGGCACACTACTGGTGCACTTTCTGGTTCACGATTTTAACACTTTATTGGCCCAATAATCCCAATTAAATACAAATCAAACTAGTACCGTGATTTCTATGAAGTATAAACTTCATAGAAACATCATACAATGTTATTAACATCTTAAATCATGCAATTACTCGAATCAAATAATGAAATTTTACAGTTCTTGGTGTTCTTGATAGTTTTGAAGAAAACATGAAATTTGACGTCAGATTCGTTATAACTCCGAATCCGTCCGTTCAAAGTTTGGTTTCCTTGCTTAAACATGTATTATCATAATCTAGTGTCAATTTTAAGTTTAAGGTAGACATATGATTTAAGCATTTATTTAACCCATATGGGTAATTCATACCATATTCAATACTCTGTATTTCATATAACCCAATTATTCAACAAAATCACTTGGTGTGATCACTGTAAATCATGTATACATGATTTAACACAATACTAACATATATGGTTACATATATGATCATATCTTGATTTAATTACCAAAATAATTATTAACAGAGAAATTTTTACAAAGACGTATAAGAACTCTGTAACTTTTTTAAAAACCTAATTAAGGCCAAATTGCATGATTTTGATCATTTTAAATCATTCATACCAAATATAAAATACGATATAATCACACACACAAATATATATAGCCATATCATGACTTCATTTTAAAACTAGTTTTTACAGAAACTTTCAAATACGTATTGAAGAACTTTGAGAAAATATAAATTTTGAAAACCTAAAAGAAGGGAATTACCCTTTTGAAGATGATGAAGATGAATACACTCACATACAACACAGTGATTTCTCAATTTCTTTTCTCTCTATCTCTCTCAATTCTTCTTCACAGAACTCTATCTATTCTCTCTGACTTTCTAACTTTGAAAAATAATGTAAATGTCTGACAATCAATATACATATATGTATATATAATCTACCATTGTATTAAATAACGGACTAACCTCTACAAGGGCCTTGTTTTGCTAACACACTAATTCTTTTTCCATTTATTTTAATTAACTAATTTACTATATAGTTAATTGTCACACTATTAATTACTCAATTAATTTCATTTAAATCAATTAAATAAAAGATAATAATTTTACATTAATTCACATTGTCACATAATCAATATTCTTATTTATTAATTATGTCAATTCATTAATTCTCTAATTAATTATTAAATTAATTAGGATAACATTATGCTTATTTAATTAATTTATTTAATCAAATAAACTCAATTAAATATATAATTTGAACTATAAAATTACTACACATTAATTTAATTAATGCAATACATATAATTAAATTAATCTACCACAAATTCATGAATTAATTAATTATTTAACTTAATAATTAAATCATCAAAATATTTATTTATTTCAATATATATTCAAATAACTTTACAAAATTCTCGTTCGTCACAGTTCATCATCAAGTTCACATAGAAAATGGGAACTGAAAGACTTGCTTGGCTTGTAGATTACCAATTAACTGAAAAATAACTTATAATTATCTGCATTTCATGAATCCTACACAACGTATTACCATACACATCAACTGTTAGTCACCTAGCAACGCTTAGCAAACGTCTAAGTAAATTCTACTTTATACTTCATAATTCTCTCCCATTTATTTGTTTAACACACACTGTCAAACTTATATGTATAATTAATAATATAAATTAATTATCATATAACTAATTCTCATAATTAGTTAACCCATTTAGGTTAACTCATTCCTCTTTAATTATTAAGTTAATAATTAATTAACACATAAATAATCACATCACATAATCATATTATATCTTCACATAATTAATCAACTAATAATTAAATTATAATTAAACAAATTATAATTTAAATTACACATCCTCAATTATAATTAATCGAATTATAATTATAATTTATATTAATTAAATTATAATTAAATAAATTATAATTTAAATTAAAAATTTATTAATCAAACTCCATTTATGCATTTATATTAATTAAATCATAATTAAACCAATTATAATTTAAATTAAATAATTACTTTGATTATAATTAATCAATTTCAATCTATGCACTCATTAAATTATAATTAAAATAAATTATAATTTAAATTACACATTTATCTTAATTATAATTATTCAAATTATAATTACATATTAAATTATAATTATACAAATTATAATTTAAGTTAAACATTTACTTTGATAAAAATTAATCAAACTATATTCATTTAACAACTCATAATTTAAATTAAATCTTTACTATAATTATAATTTATTCAAATTATAATTACACATTATATTTTATTAATAAAATCTATTAATATTCATTTAGCATTTCAATTTAAGTTTAACATGTTATCACATAATCATATTAGGTTAACTTTCATGCTCCAACCAAAATGAACAAAACAAAAAAATATTAACACATTATCATTTTCTGCACACCTCCCGCCGGGGCGAGGGTATTATGCCTTGCAAGGCCCGCCGGGGCGGGCCCCCTGCAGCGGCTCACTTTTGGTTCGCGAACTGTGCATAGAAAAAGCCAATTTGACTTATTTCTTCGCACCAAATTCTGATTTTAACTAACATTATACATAAAATTTTATAGAAAACATATCTAAAGCTTCTAACATGTTTTTAATATATACAAATATCATAATACATAATCAAAAACTCCAATTTCATAATTTTTGAAGAAAACCCATTGATAAGTATTCTTGATGAAATTGAACACTGAAATTTTGTTTCTAATTCAAAACACACAATTCCAAGTATATTGACTTCTTTTAAAAACATATTATCATTATCTAAAAACCAATCTACACCATGATTATCAATCAAACATAAATTTTAATTTCAAATAAGCCAATCATAAAAAAAAATTCACTATGACTTTTGATGAACATAAATTCCTCATGTTCATCATATATCCATGAATTTACCAACTAAACCATCATACAATTTATATTTAAACAATTTATGAACACAACATATATGTATAATCATGTTATGAACACCATATAACATATATATACCAACATCACAAGTTTTCATGAAGATTCCTATTTACAGAAAACTAAAACTTGAATAACTTGATAAAAATCTTAACACTCTTAAAGTTAGAGGTTATACCCTTTGTTTTGCTTCGGAGAAAAAGATGAAGATGGTGATTTGTTTGATTCTCTCAAACTTCCTCTTCCTCTTTCTTCTTTCTCCCTTCTTCTTTCTCCCTTATTCTTCTCTTTTCTCTCTAACTCTAGGTTCTCTGTGTTTTCTTCTAACAAAGACTAACCCTTAGTCTTTCTAACTAACGTATATACTTACAAATATTATATGTATAAGACATAAGTATAAAACATATAACCTACAAAACATAATGACCCTATACTAATTACAATTAAAATATAGGTTACACATTTGAAGTTTAAAAGCTCAAAGGCTTGTTTGGCAAAAATAGATTATTTTTTAAAAACAGATTTTTAGTAGTTAAGGCCCCGTTTGGCAAAACGGATTTAAAACGGTGCAAGGGCCTTGTTTGAGAAAACGGTTTTAAAAACTCTTTTAATAAATAATTTAACACATATTTTTAATGTTATACTTTAATTAATTAAATCTTAACATTCTAATTTAATTAATTAAAAGTTAACATCTATTAATCACATAACAATTATAATTACTTGCTAATTATAATTTAATGTAACAATTACCACATAACTTCATCTAATTTAATTATCCCAATTAAATTAGAACTATAACATAAAATCATTACATATTAATTAAATTAATTATTAAATATTTATTTAATTAATATATTACACTTAATTAAAATACTCCATAACCAACACATAATTATTTATTTAACTCAATAAATAAATCAATTAAAATATATATTTAATTAAATTAATATATAAAATTCTCTTCACACCAAATCACATACTTCACAATATATAACACATATACACATACACGTACTCGAACATCTTAAAATAAGAATTTTATTTATTAAATTCACATTTATTAATTCTTACAAATTCGGGTTGTCACATCCTTCCCTACTTTTAAGGATTCCGTCCTCGGAATCAACGAAACCTCTCTTACTCGATTTTCACGAAATCTCTTTCAAAATTTTATTGTTGAATAACTTCAACACATTATCTCAACAAAAGTATTATATATATACTACTCCATTCATTCCTTCAACAAGTTTTAGGTTGTATTACATAACCTTCAATTAAACACAATTATATCAAATATTATATATTCTTTAACCCGTTCATTTCCTTTCTACGAATTATTACCATATACTCTACCCGTAGAATTTATATACTTCATAATTCACTATCTGGTAAGTATTCGAGTTATCACATTCAATCCTTCTTCTAAGAATTTCGTCCTCAAAATTTTTAATCATTAATCTTCGTATATTAATCTATCAAAATAGATTTTACGTTAATCCTTACTCACTGGATTGTTGCGTTCCACAACTATTTCTTTCTAAGAAATATCCTTCTTGCCACATTCTTCTTCAAAATAATAAGAATCTTCCACAATTGCTCAATAATTAGGAAGCGATATAAATAACTCAGGAATTTATAAGATTCTCAAATCATGTTGAGGTTTCATAAGACCTTGAATTCATCTCTAGGTTTAATAGTGCTTCACACCCTGTACTTCACACTATAAATCGCTTTAACAAAATGTTTAACATCACACAGACTATAAACATTCTGCATCGGTGCTCTAGGTGATCAGACTATCGCACCACTACGTCGTGCACAAACGTAGTACATCGTAACGACTATATGCGTTACACTCGAAACTATTGTCTCCGATAACATGTCCCCTTTTATAGGGTTGTTCACCTCAGCTTCTTAACATCTGAATCCGCACCAAAACAATTTGGTTTGGCATAATTTGACCAAAAACGCTCGAATTTCAAAAACATCTTTCCATACTTGTTTAGCTGAATCAAGTAGCATAGACTACTAGCAACAATTCGGACATCAATCGAAATATATATATATATATATATATATATATATTTAACCAACTCAATAAAAAAAATTATAGTTTAAGGAAACTAAAATAAATAAATCTTTTTATAATATCCTGATACCGTACCGTAGTAATGGTACGTTGAGAATTTCTTCATTACATGACGTCGTCATACTACATCATACCATAGTGGGTTGACGATCCTATGATCACATCCAACACTAGGTTTAACCGCATTGATCACTACTTCGATTATTATTCCTACATCATATCAAATGATGCATAGAATATATAAAATACATTTTAAAATTTTCAAATCATTTTTGTCTAACTGAAGCAATTAGCATAGACATGTGAATAATAGCACTATTTTAAAAATTCATTGGTTCCATCATTTGATCCAATGTTTTTCAAGAAAACAGAAGTGCAACATCAGCACGAAGTCAATAAATTTTAAAAATCTAGCAAAGTTAGGAGATTTAGAATATAAAAATTTTCTCCATCAATTTAAATCTTTACTCCACCGTTTCATTACTTAAACATTTTATCAATCTTCAACAACATCAATGCTTTCTATACCATAACCTTTCTATACCCATTATAGTTCATCACACTTACCACAGTTTGGAAGTTTAGGAACTTACCACAATAATATGAGTTTAAGAACTTGGCCTAGCAATACGTAGTCAAAGAATTGATCAGACATACATATGATTATGAGTCACGAACTTACCATAAGTATGAGTTTTAAGAACTCGCAACTAACCTTAATATCATCTAATCTAATCTTAATATCACCTCTAACTATCAACTATAAACATGGGACAAGAATCACATTCTCACCATATATATATCGATAGCGTGACACCACATTTCACTGATTACCCCTATGATAAACCAAGTGTAAGCACAAAACCCCTGCCCATACAAAGGTTTGTACAACTCAGCCACCACATGAGCTCTCAGTTGAAATTTTAGTTAACTCTATCTTACTAATAATTTCTTGCTCTATGCTCGATACAGATTTACTGTATCTCATCATTTATAACCCCTCGTGAGTTTATCTCATACTATATTATAGTACATACTCGTTATAGCATCAAACTATAACTATTCAAAAGTTATCTTTTACAACTTTAAAAGATCACGCTGTAATCTTATTCTATAATCATCTCCCTTATAATTCTTTTCTTATATTATTATCGTTTTGTTTTATAATCTTCTTATCTTTACCTATTCATCACATCATATCATGATTCAATTATGCTTTTAATCTTATAGACTTTGTCTATTCATCATTATTCGTCATCTTTATTATTGGAGTTAGGCAACTCCTTATTCTTATCTTTATCTCTCTCCAAGATTCATCTTTGAATCTTCTTGTTCATTTAACAACTCTTTCTTTAAGAATTTCAAATTTCATTCATGTTACTCAATATTTTATTCGAGTTTACTCCTCGTCATTCTCATCTTCTTCTTATAACATTTCTAGGACTTAACTCATCCTATACCTCTACGTATGTGAAGAGAATCACCTTTTCAATATACGTAACTTAAACTTAACTTCTTATAACTTTAGGTCATAGCCTAAGTAACTCTTACCTAATATGTATAACCTATCAGCTTTGATACCAACTGTAACGACCCCAAAATTCATACAATTCAACTCTCAATCTCAGTCGTTAACAATACAACTTTATCCTAACTTTACATCATTATTCGATATAAAATCACTAAAAATACAGAATATTTAAAACTTTTATATATTTCTTTCTTTATTGCCCTGAGTCTCAACCTTTATCATTACATGTCTGATTCAAATTTATTATATGAATTGCTATATCGAAGTTACTATACAAAGTCTTACATCACAAATCAATATCCACCATACATCGGATAGCTCAACTTTACAACTTAACAATTATGTTACAATCAAAATATTAAATGCATTTCTCATCTGACATAAGTAATCTTCTTGAATATTGATCTCTATAATTCAAATAGCACGTATCATTACCTTGAAACCTTGACCTGCAAAAATAGTTATTTGCAAGAGTGAGCTCGACAGCTCAACAAGATCTAACAGTTTTCATGCATCACGTAGCACATAAATAACATGTTCATCTTATACATCATAATCATTAGACTAACATATCATATATGCTTCAATTCATATAACAAGTAAAAAGATTGAGTTCCTTACTCAATCAATATTTTTTACTCAATCAACGTAGTCATAAATTGACTTTAACGTTTCATGCATACAACATATATAACATATCATGCTCTTTGCAATTCAATTTTAAACAGTTTATCATCAAGTTCACATAGAAAATAGGAACTGAAAGACTTGTCTGGCTCGTAGATTACCAATTAACGAAAAACAGCTTATAATTATCTGCACTTCATGAATCCTACACAATGTATTGCCATACACATCAACTATTAGTCACCTAGCAACGCTCTGCAAACGTCTAAGTAAATTCTACTTTACACTTCATAATTCTCTCCCATTTATTTGTTTAACACACTATCAAACTTATATGTATAATTAATAATATAAATTAATTATCACATAACTAATTCTCATAATTAGTTAACTCGTTTAGGTTAACTCATTCCTCTTTAATTATTAAGTTAATAATTAATTAATCACATAATTAATCACATCACATAATTATATTATATTTTCACATAATTAATCAACTAATAATTAAATTATAATTAAATAAATTATAATTTAAATTACACATCATTCAATTATAATTAATTGAATTATAATTGCAATTTATATTAATTAAATTATAATTAAATAAATTATAAATTAAATTAAACATTTATTAATCAAACTCTATTTATGCATTTATATTAATTAAATCATAATTAAATCAATTATAATTTAAATTAAATAATTATTTTGATTATAATTAATCAATTTCAATCCATGTACTCATTAAATTATAATTAAAATAAATTATAATTTAAATTACATATTTACCTTAATTATAATTATTCAAATTATAATTACATATTAAATTATAATTATACAAATTATAATTGAAGTTAAACATTTACTCTGATAAAAATTAATCAAACTATATTTATTTAACAAGACATAATTTAAATTAAAAGTTTACTATAATTATAATTTATTCAAATTATAATTACACATTATATTTTATTAATAAAATCTATTAATATTTATTTAGCATTTCAATGTAAGTGTGACGCCCCCAAAATAGGTTCAATACCAACCCATTCTGAGTCGCCAAAAACATGGTACAGAATTCCAAATACAAATCTTTTATAACAAAAGGTAATGAGAAATACGACCATACAACTGTGAGTTTCAATACAAATCGTATATAATACAAAATAAAACACTCAAATTCAGTCCTCAATAATTACAATTATTATCATACTATTTCACAAAAATAGTGAGGACTACTACTGCTATACTCTGACCATCACCATGTTCTCCGACTAGTTCCCGCAACATTCTCATTCCCTGAAGAGGACAATAGAAAAAAAAGGTGAGCTCAACTAGCCCAGTAAAGAATATTATGACTGAGATAATGAAAAATAAATTATCGTTAGCCTTCAATAAATCAGATAATATATTATGGACAACAAGTTTTAGATCAATATTCGCGGCAGAAATAACAATTCATTAGAAGAGTTAAGTAGAGAATGAAGTCTACTATCTTCTACGATTTCAAAGTTCATCATTAATATTTTATCCCTGTAACATCAATCAATATACATCTTGAATCAAGTATTCATCTTCGCACTACGGGCCAAAGATATTCATTTGTATTACCAGTTGGTCATGTTCATCTCAACACCTGTCCATATTTGCACTACAGGCCAAAGATATTCATCAAGTAATCATTCATCTTTGCTCTACAGGCCAAAGATATTCAGTTCTATCACCATTTAGGACTGAGGATGATGAAAAATAATATAAATAACGAATCCAGTGAGATAAAGGACAAGAATTAGGGATTCGTAATTTAGTTTATCCATGTTCAAGAATACTCCATAATAATCAATTGTGGAGCAAAATTTAAGAATGAAGTTCAAAACATGGATGCAATCAAAGATAGTAACCGTAACAGACAATTTGGACAAATAAAAGAAAATTTAATTTTTCTGTGAATAGTACCGTATACGTGAATAGTGCCATATACGCGAATAGTAACCCCGTCATGAAAAGGTAAAAATTTTATAATAAAATTCATACCAACATACCAATGAAATGATACTAGATGAAACGCAAAATTCGAAGAATTTTTGATCATTTCAGGAATTATAGAAGCAATACTTACCATAGTAAGTTTTAATTTGGGTATATGAAATGAAATATTATCGCTTTCATAATATGAAATATGAAAATAAATAATATTCTTTATGAATATTGAAGAAAGTAACATCATTTACGAGAAAAATAATATCCTTTACCTTAAAAGGAGAGTATTTCTGACTGGTATGGCGGGAATATTCTTGAAGAAAACTTATACTGTTTTCTACACTCAAGGCTTCCTTAAACTCAAAAGAAATACGCTCAATATTATAGAAAAAGAATTCTCTGATTCTGTTGTAATTTTTATTTTTAAACTAAGCATCCTATTCATAGGAGAATGGCAGGGAACTATTTAAGAAAAATAATCACGGACACACAGTGCAGGAACCACGGGCGCAATTCACCGACGAAAAATTTGATTTACTATGCAGCACTATGCAATAAAATATTCTAATAAAATAAAAACTTTATATAAAATATAATATATATATATATATATATCCCCCACATACACGGCACCTTTATATATATATATATATATATATATATAAGTAATAAAACAAAACTGAGATAACTTTCTACCGACGATTTTGAAAAATGAGTAAGTGGGGGTCCATATAATAAGCAAAATTTACAATAAATACTTCATAAAAAATCCCTCTATTTATCTCAATTCACTTGGCTTCACCAAACATATTTTTAATAACAATTATTCATCTTTAATATTATAACTCACAATATTAACAATCAGATCATTCCAAGGAAAGAGGGGGCTTCCGATAAGAACTTCTCCTTATTGGCGCGCAATTAGATGACCTAACCCTTTTTGTCGACAGAACTTTTTAGACATTGTCAATAATACAAATAATAATATGAATAACGGTGTCGTCTCATTTATTGATTTAATAATATAAAATATTGTGCAGATGATACTGTGACAATAATTGAATCAATAATATGAGATACTATGCATCAACTACTGTGGCAATAATTGAATAAAACTGAGTGGCTTCTCACGTAAGCATCAATAATCAAAGATATTGTACAATACCGTGTGCTACTGTACAACCACGCGTATTACAGTTCTTTTATCACCGGGTATTTCAACAGTTTTAACTGTAAAAGTTTTGCTGTTATTTATAGAAAACTTATTTTTGTCAGTTTTTTTCATCCGACAATTTTCCGTTATGGGGCCCACAAATGATTGCGCCGTTGTACGAATATTCCCCGACAAAAAGAATATTTCCCGACCAAACGAATATTCCCCGACACAATGAATATTTTATGACCACTTGCTTACTTTGCAAATTTTGCACATTTCACGTATAACTAAAGCATTATATCAAATCAATACCTTACTATTTCAAAATAACAGCAAAAGAAAATTAAATCTTTATTCATAAAAGTTGGGGTCTTACAACCTCCCCTCCTTATGAAATTTCGTCCTCGAAATTGAAGTACGTACCTTGTACTTCTAAAAGGTGAGGATATCTCGTTTTCATTTCCGATTCTAACTCCCAGGTCATTTCCTCGATATCATTGTTTCTCCACAAAATCTTGACTTGTGGTATAACCTTTGAGCGTAGGATATGCTCCTTCCTATCCAAGATTTTGATAGGTACCTCCTCGTACGTTAAATCTTCAGCTATCTCGTCTGGTTCTAACTCAATAATGTGGTTTGGATCTTTCACATATTTACGTAACACGGATATGTAAAAAACGTTATGAACACGAGACATGCTTGGAGGTAAAGCGAGTCTATAGGCCACATTTCCTACTCTGTCAAGAATCTCAAATGGACCAATAAATCTTGGATTGAGCTTTCCTCTCTTCCCGAATCTTCTAACTCCCTTCCATGGAGCAACACGTAATAACACATGGTCCCCAATATTAAATTCCACGTCCTTTCGATGAAGATCCGCATAACTCTTTTGTCGATCTTGCGCCGTTTGTATACGTTGTCGGATCATTTGGATCTTTTCCGTAGTCATACGTACTAACTCTGGTCCCAACAATGTTGCTTCACCCACCTCATCCCAACATACTAGAGAACGACACTTTCGTCCATACAACGCCTCGAATGGAGCCATGCTTATACTTTCCTGATAACTGTTATTGTATGAGAATTCCACCAATGGTAAGTACTTATCCTAACTCCCTTTGAAGTCTAAAACACAGAGTCTCAATAGATCTTCAAGAGTTTGAATAGTCCTCTTCGATTGTCCGTCCGTTTGAGGATGATAAGCCAAATTGAATCGTAAATACGTGCCCATAGCTTTCTGCAAACTGACCCAAAATTGTGAAGTGAATCTTGGGTCACGATCCAAAACTATGAATACTGGCATGCCATGCAATCTCATAATCTCATTTATGTACATATGAGCAAGACGCTCCAGTGAATAAGTCTCTCGTATAGGCAAGAAATGAGAAGACTTGGTTAATCTATCGATAATAATCCAAATCGCATCTATGCTTTGAGAAACCTTGGGAAGACCCGTAACGAAATTCATGGTAATGTGTTCCCACTTTCATTTTCGAATCTCGAGTGGTTGCAATGGACCCTTTGGCACTTGATGCTCCGCTATAACACGTTGACACGTTAAACACCTCGAGATAAACTCCGCGATCTCTCTCTTCATATTGCTCCACCAAAATATATGTCGAAGATCACGATACATTTTGGTACTCCCAGGATGGATTGCAAACTGTGTTGTGTGCCTCCATCATGATTCTATACTTCAAATCAGAATCGTTAGGAACACAAAGTCTGGAGTTAACTCGAAGTATTCTTTCTTCATTGATTCTTGCTTTTAGAATAGCACCTTCTTGTACCTTCTTCTTCATCTTCATTAGCTCCGGATCTGTAGCTTGAGCAACTTTAATTTTATCAATTAAAGCTGGTTCTACACGTATAGTTGACATCATCGCACTAGTTCCCGCATATGATCTTCTACTCAACGCGTCAGCTACTACGTTCGCTTTTCCAAGAAGGTATTGGATGGTATGGTCGTAATCTTTTAACAACTCAAGCCAACGTCGTTGTCGCATGTTGAGTTCCTTTTGAGTGAAGAAATATTTAAGGCTCTTATGATCCGTATAAATCTCCACTTTCTCTCCATACAGGTAGTGTCTCCAGATCTTCAATGCAAAAACGACTGCTGCCAACTCTAGATCATGAGTAGGATAATTCCTTTCATATTCTTTGAGTTGCCGTGAGGCATAGGCTATGACTTTCCCATATTACATGAGAACACATCCTAACCCTTTGCCCGAAGCATCGCTATAGATGACAAATCCATCCGAACCAGATGGTATCATCAGAACAGGTGCCGAAATGAGTCTCCTCTTGAGCTCTTGGAAGCTCTTCTCGCATTTCTCATTCCATACGAATTTTGTATCTTTCTGAGTCAGCTGAGTTAATGGAGTAACGATTCGAGAAAATCCTTCCACGAATCTCCGATAATAACCAGCTAAACCCAGAAAGCTACGTACTTCAGCCACCGACTTCAGTTGCTCCTAACTTTGTATTGCTTCAATCTTTGTCGGGTCAACAGATACTCCATATTTTGATACCACGTGCCCAAGAATTGCTACCTCCACAAGCCAGAACTCGCATTTTTTCAGCTTGGCATATAGCTTATTTTCACGAAGCCTTTGAAGTACCAGCTTCAGGTGGTTCTCATGATCTTCACGGATTTTGGAATAGATGAGGATGTCATCAATAAAGATAACCACGAACTGATCCAAATATTTCTTGAATACACGGTTCATCATATCCATGAAAGCAGCAGGAGCATTAGTCAATCCAAAAGACATAACTAAGAATTCATAATGCCCGTATCGAGTTCTAAAAGCAGTCTTCGGAATATCCTTAGTTTTAATCTTTAACTGGTGATATCCAGAACGAAGATCGATCTTTGAAAAGAATTATGCACCTTGCAACTGGTCGAACAGGTCATTAATGCGAGATAACGAATACCTATTCTCGATGGTGACATGGTTCAACTCCCGATAGTCAATACAAAGTCGCATACTCCAGTCTTTCTTCTT
The DNA here is from genome assembly GCA_020205555.1 of Panax stipuleanatus. NCBI lineage: Eukaryota > Viridiplantae > Streptophyta > Magnoliopsida > Apiales > Araliaceae > Panax > Panax stipuleanatus. The sequence continues at coordinate 106,922,083 of CM035116.1, forward strand.
TACTAATAAAACAGGAGCACCCCAAGGAGATGTACTAGGACGAATGAAACCAATGCCTAACAACTCCTGTAGTTGGACCTTTAACTCATGAAGTTCAATTGGAGCCATTCGATATGGGGTTTTAGAACCGGGTTCAAGGTCAATAAAGAATTCAACTTCACATTCTAGGGGTAGACCGGAAAGTTCTTCGGGAAATACATCAGGAAACTCATTAACAACAGAAATATCATTCAAACCTGATGTATTCTAGTTTAGATCAGTACATGGGCTAAGAAAGCTTGACATCCGTTTTTCAATAAACGAATAGCTTTATGACTTAAAATGACATTGATTGATTTTAGGGGTTTGATTGTTTGAATTCGCACAACATGTTGGTTAGGAATATGAAAACTAACAACCCTACGAAAATAATCAATTTTGGCATGATAAGTGGTTAACTAGTCCATTCCTAAAATCACATCAAATGCATGTATTTTCAAAGATATAAGATCAACAGGTAGGGTGAGGGTTCCAATTTGAATTAATCAATATTTGTAAACCGTGGATGTAACAAAGATTTCTCCCAACAGAGTTTCAATGGATAAGTTAAAGTCTAATTTCTCAGGAGTCAAGTTCAAACGTTGAGCACAAGCAGGTGAAATAAAAGAATGGGTTGCACCGTTATCTAATAAGATATAAACTTCGCAAGAGTTTATGATTAGCTTACCCGTGATCACCTCGTTCGGGTTCCTCACGGTTTGGGCAGTCACGACAAACGCTCTTCCAGGAACCAACGACTTTGAATTGTCCGGGACGGCCTATGGAGTCACCATCCCGCTGGACTTGGTTTTGCTACAGGACACACTCGAGCTATGTGACCTTCCTTTCCACAGTTATTGCATACCTTGGATTTCTGTGTGTAGTTGGGACTGATGTGTCCCTCTTACCCGCATTTATAGTATACGACCGGTAGTCGTTCTCCTTCCCTAGAAATAGTTGATGCTGGTGCTGCTGTCGACATTTTCACGTTCTCATTGTTATACATTCTCTTCTTGAAATCTCCCCCCGACTCACTTCTTCTATTATCATAGCCACGATTACCACCGGAGTGGTTACCGCTTCTGTCATGATATTTTCCTCCCCGCTGGTTGTCATTGTTTTAATGACTGCTGCCACAGGTACGTGTGACGCCCCCAAATCTGGGTTCCCTAACCTTGGGTTTGGTGCTCATGATCCATCATACATAACATATCTAACTACGCATTCATTAATGAAATGCATCATTCTTAATATTTCTTAATACAACTTATAATAATATCCAAGGTTAACTAACCTTGACATAACTTACATTCCCTTATATATCCAAAAGGTTTACATAAGTAATTTACGTAATATAACATAACCATTAAAAGTTAACAATGACTTCTTCTGAGCCTTGCCTTTGCTTTTGTCCCTGTTTGAACCTTCTGCTACCTCGACATTAGCTGAAATATTTTATTTAAGCAAGGGTGAGCAACGAGTTTGCTCAGCAAGTTAAAGTATACAATAAAGGATATATATCATGAATAGAAGAGTCTAGCTTCTATAGAACTTCAACAATAATCAAAGGATTTCGAAGTAGCTGAATAATAATTCAATCTCAATAATATTCAATTGAATAACAAGAATTAACAATACTGCAACAATATTTAATAAAGTGGGATATACCCAAATTTCACGCTGAGTGATCACAAAATGATCATGAACTAATACAGGAATCATTAGTTATTAAAACTAAATTACCACAGGAATATAAGTTAGTTATAAAAACTAAACTATACTCCTCTGCAAGTACCTGGAGCGGCCAACTCCTTTGTACCTTATATTATGCATAATACTCAATAATAGCGCATAGGTTAATTTACAACAATAAAGTTTGTTCATCTTAGTCTTACATCACGAGTCCGTACCACAACAATATGGTTTGGATTGCTTTTAAAGAAATACTATGATTTTAGTAAATAAAATCAATATTGATCTAGCCGAAATCAATGGCATAAATCTTCCAATAATAAATCAGTTCATAAGATATAGAACGTTTCATGCTTTAACAAATATTAGTCTCGCCAAAACAATTAGCTAAGACATGACTTATAAACAGTTCAAATACTAGAACAAGAATCAATTGCACTATGTGCTAACAACAATAATCATTATAGATGTGAATAAATAACAATAATTATTCACTGTTATGCTTGAAAAATAATAACTCAAGTTGAGTTAGGAAACTTGCCTAATTCGTTGACTACGGCTACGCAATTTAAGTTAACTTCTTTTGTAAGACCTATCATTAATAAGATCGATCTCTTAATTAGCATCATATATATTACTCATAATAATTTATCTAACATGTAAACACATAATCATCATTAGATAACACCATACGAATACACAAGTCTAAACCTAACACACATCGAGTCTTTAATAATATTCAATATAGTATACTGAGTGGTTTCCCACAAACAACTAACAAATTAGTTTCCGTCTCGTCTACACTATTTTCACAGTGAGTTAGATCGGTTACTAATTCATAGATACCTTCCCCATATGAAGGAGTCATTTAGCCCAGCTACTATACATCTACCATTAAAGAGTACGATTGTACTACCTTAGACTTAACACTACTATATCATACAACTTGTGAATTAACACTTAGTCTTTTATTTTATAAGTTCTTTATAATTAAGTAAGCCGAATACTTAATCCAACAACCTAGATTCAAATAACTTATTGTTTCAAAACTTACTTAACTAATCCAGCATCCTGGATTCAGATTGAATTTAAATTAATAAACTATTTACCAATCCAGCAGACTGGATTCAAGTGTCATCCAATCCAGTAAGTCTGGATTCAACTAACATCTAATCCAGTAACCTGGATTATCTAACAGACCAATCTAGCATCCTAGATTATCCAAACATCTCATCCAGCAAGCCTTGATTCATTAATCCTTCAATCCAGCAAGCTGGATTCTCCCTTTTAACCTAAATCATCTTATTATTATTTTTATCTTTTGTCCACACATAAATACATGTATTCTATACACAAAAATAATTTTTCAAGAATTTTTAATTTCCTTTAGTATTTTTCAAAAATCTATTTCTAATTAATTCCTTAAGAAATTAGCTACCTCATGCTTAACTCCAGAAATTCCCAACTCTTAGCAGGATCTTACACATGTTAACGTGAGCCTCCAGTTTAAATTTTGTGGCCATCGGAGTTATACAACTCCGGTTATACTGATTTTTGTCAAAAAACACAAATATTAAAATAGTCATAACTTGCTCATTTTAAGTCGGAATGAGCTCATTTTTGGACACAAACTACTTTATCTCATATATTTTCATGTCCCAAAAGATTAGAATTTATTTTATTTATTAATTTAGTTAGTAAAAAAATAATGTATAGATAAGATATATATCTATCATATCTTTTGTTAATATCTATCCCCATCATAGCTAATCTTATCTCTTCTCTCTCTCATCAATACATGAGGATAAGATTCAATTGGTGGACAAATAAAGGAATGACACCTAGCATAGAGTTAGTGAGTTCAATCATTACATACACTCCCCCTCCTTTCCTCCCTTAATGTGCCGCCCACCTCCTCCTTTATTAGCTAATTTGGTTTATTTCTAATGTTTATTTAGTTTATTAAATGCCTAAAATGTCCCCTCTCAAGTGGGCTAAAAGTTGGGCTACTCATTTAATATTTTGGGCTGGCAAATTAGTTTCTTTTGGCTACTAATTAAAATACACTTGGGCCTCCATCTCTAATTAATTGGGCCACTAGTATACTTGCCCTTTATATATAATATTGGGCTAGTTTAATGATTTAATTATTCTTAAATCAAATTAGCTACAAGTCTCATGCTCAAATAAATAATTGGGCTACAAATTAATTCTTTGGGCCATAAAATCAACTTAGTTCCATACTTTTAATTTTTATCTTACCCTAATCATGTAGTTAGGGTTTTCTTACACACACTTGTAAGTTAATTCCTTGCTCATATATCTTTAATTTCATAACCCAATTAGACTTACTTTACTTAGGTTATAAAATTAACTAATAGAGATGTATAAAATAAATCTCTTAGGGTTAGTATATATTTTAAAATACTATCATTCTCTCATATTATAACTCAATACGTTTTTAATTATCATACCTAATAGATGTATTAGGTTACATAACTTTATTCTTAGTTCTCTTTACCAAATAAATGTATACACATTATATAATGTATATTTATTCAATCATGTATATAATTCACATAAGTCATAACATATTCCCCTAGTGTATTAACTTAATAGCCCTAATTGGCTTAATAAGTTATAAACACTCACATATTCATATCAATAATTAATTACTTACAGATTGTATATCCTTTTAATTTAATAATCAAGGCTAACATTCAAGCTATGTTAATTTCTAACATAACTTATATTACTCTTCTTGAAAAATGATTAAGTATATATCTTAGTTAATAAATTAACTCTCTAGCTTAATTCACATATACACTTATATGATTCAAATACTTCCTTAAAAAAAATTATTCAGAAAAATTACATATATGATCATGTGAAATTCTCGGTCCTTACAATACGACCTTGGTTGTTGTCCCTTGGTTGAACACAATCATTATCTCTTTCTAATAATTGGGCCCTGTTCACCACATTTGAATACAAACAAAGTTTGTGAGAAATGAGGTATTGACAAATTTTGGGTTTCAAACCTCTCAAAAACATCCGCATCATACGTTCCTCATTATCCACCAAATGAGATGCGAACCGGGATAACTCTGCGTACTTAGCCTCGTATTGGGACACAGTCATGTTGTTTTGTTCCAGTTTGATAAACTCTACCTCCTTTATATGGCGAATACTTTTTGAAAAATACTTGTCATTGAACAGTTTCTGGAACTCCTCCCAAGACATCTTGAGTGCGGCAGGCTGGGTACGCTTCACAGATTCTCACCAATAATCTGCCTCTCCACGGAACATAAACGTGGCGAATGGAACCTTATGTTCCTCCGTGCATCGCAAGACATCAAATATCTTGGTAATTTGCTTAACCCACGTCTCTGTCTTGATTGGATCTGGCTTTCTATGAGACTATGGTGGTCCCAACTCTTTGAACTGCTTGGCAGTGACAAGCCGCGAGTTGCTATTATTTCCACCCGTATTTTGCGCACGAGTTTTCCTCGTTAGATTTTGCATGAACTGCAAAAAACTTCTAAACATCCCATCGTTTATCATCTGATCAGTGGTATTGCCTTCTTGTTGCACATTCTCCTGGTTGGTGATTAAAGGTGTCTGAACGGTCTCATTCACTCCATTGCTTAAATTTTCAGCTGCCATTCTCAAATACTGCCACAAAACAAGGGTTAATTAAATGAATTAACATATCACATATTAACCCTATGCTCCGACGGACTAATTAAATACCAGATAAGCTTAAGTAGGACACACTAGTGAAGGATTTACTCGTCTCTCCCCTCCTAGTTTTATTTCCCGATCTCTGCCAAAGATCATATCCCTAAGCTCTGATACCAACTGTGACTCCTCCAAAATAGGTTCAATACCAACCCATTATGAGTCGCCAAAAATATGGTACATAATTCCAAATACAAATCTATAATAGCAAAAGATCGTGAGAAATACGACTATACAACAGTGAGTTTCAATACAAATCGTAAATAATACGAAATATAAACACTCAAATTCAGTCCTCAATAATTACAATTATTATCACACTATTTCACAAAAATAGTAAGGACTACTACTGCTCTACTCTGACTATGACACACCCAAATCCGGTATCTTAATTTCCACAGGATTTGGTGTTCACTGTTCCAATATCATACAACTATCTACCCATAAATAATGAAATTCATTTATTAGATAAATAAATCATCATCTTACATCATCTGAAATAATAATACATCATAAATCCCAGGTTAAACTTAACCTTAAATCTCTGTTGCGGAAACGTCGGCTACAACATTCACTTTTCCCGGGTGGTATAAGATATCACAATCATAATCCTTTATTAACTCCAGCCACCTTCTTTGGCGCATATTCAAGTCTTTATGTGTGAAAATATACTTCAGACTCTTATGGTCTGTATATATTTCACACTTCTTCCCATAGAGATAGTGTCTCCAAATCTTTAAAACAAATACCACCGCAGCTAATTCCAAATTGTGGGTTGGATATCCCTTCTCATAATCTTTCAACTGTCGTGACGCATACGTAATGACTCTGCCATTTTGCATAAGCACACAGCCTAGCCCTTTATGCGATGCATCACTATATACCACAAAGTTTCCTGTATCATCCGGTAGAGACAACACAGGTGCTGTACTCAACCTTCTCTTAAGCTCTTGAAAACTTTCCTCACACTTCCCTGTCCAAACGAATTTTACAACTTTCCTAGTCAAATTCGTTAGCGGAGTGGCGATCTTGGAAAAATCCTGAATAAATCTTCTATAGTAACCAGCTAATCCAAGAAAACTTCTTACTTTCGACGGTGTTTTCGGCTAATCCCAATTCATCACTGCTTCGACCTTGGAGGGATCCATCGAAATTCCGTTCTTATCAATCACGTGTCCGAGAAATTGCACCCTTTCAATCCAGAACTCGCATTTCGAGAATTTGGCGTATAACTTCTCCCTTCACAATACCTCCAATGTCAACTTCAAATGCTTAACATGCTCTTCTTTGGTCTTAGAATATACCAATATATCGTCAATAAAGACCAACACGAATTTATCCAAAAACGGTTTGAACACTCCATTCATTAGGCCCATAAATGCTGCAGGCGCATTTGTTAGACCAAATGACATAACCAAAAATTCGTAGTGACCATATCGTGTTCTAAACGCTGTCTTTGGGATATCTTCTGGCCTTACCTTCAATTGATGATAACCACTTCTCAGGTCTATCTTCGAGAAATATCTCTCTCCTTTTAATTGATCAAACAGATCATCAATCCTTGGCAACGGATACCTATTCTTAATGGTAACCTTGTTCAATTCTCTACAGTCAATGCAGAGTTGCATCGTTCCATCCTTCTTCTTAACAAATAATACTGGCGCTCCCCACGGTGATACGCTTGGTTGAATATATTTCTTGTCCAACAGCTCTTGTAGCTGTACCATCAATTCCTTCCTTTCTGCCGGAGCCATCCGGTACGGTGCTTTAGATATTAGAGCCGTCCCTGGCACCAAATTGATAAGAAAATCTACTTCCCTGTCAGGCGGAAGTCCTGGCAGATCATCCGGGAAAATATCCACGAAGTCTCTTATGACTGGTATTTCTTCTAACTTTGGATTCTCTTTATGACTATCGACTATGTAGGCTAAATACCCCACACAGCCATGTCTTAATAACTTCCTGGCCTGCATCATCGTCAGACAACTCACTTGTCTAGGCGATTTGCTGCCATAAAACACAACCTTTGACGGAGTCATAAGGTTAATACATTTCTTCTGGCAATCAATTACTGCTCCATAATTGAATAACCAATCCATTCCCAGGATAACGTCAAATTCCCCAAGTTTAATCGGGATAAGATCTACATTCATAACGTTACCCTTAATATCCACTCTATAGTTCTTGTGTATATACTTAACAAGAATTACTTCCTTGTTCGCGATCTCTATATTCATAGGGATTTCTAATTCGTCTTTAAGCAATTCTAAATTCTTTGCAAAGTCATCGGATATAAATGAACAAGTAGCATCCGAATCAAATAAAATATAAGCATTGACTTTATTGATCGGAATAATACCTGACACCATATCCCGAGACTGCACAGCGTCTTGTACGGTCATGTTAAATGTCCTTGCAGTTGGTCGGTTTGTCGAAGTCGGTCCGGTAATGGTGAGAGGATTTCCACTATTATTTTCCTTATGTCCACCTGACCCTGCTGATCGTAGTGTGCATACAAGCCAATCATGTATGATGATAAAGCACGTACTTTGTAAACAATCTTATTTATTTATTAATAAAATATTCATTTATTAAAGGCATTTAATTATCTACATGGTGCTATTTTTTATAATATGTAAACAACCCATTGTTTTAAGCAATGCTTTTAGAATCATGATGTTGATCATGCTAATGGGATCTAAATTCTTAGAAAGCTTAAAAACTAAAATAGTTCCTAATCATAGGATTACTAATAAAGGGAATTAGTAAATTCGGATAGATTAGTACATATGTTGCTTGCTCATTGGATGAGGATGATTGATCTCATAATCATTTGTGTGGAGACACTAAAGTAAGTATGTAGATGCTTATTGGAGAATAAGTTCACTGAACGTGACTCGCTATGGAATACCTAATGGAGTTTTACTCACCTGTCAATAGGAATTTCTAATGTGATAGTAGTACAAGTGATCCTTGGACTTAAGATCATCATAGTATTTTGTATGTAATGAATTATACTTTGACTTATTCCTTAAAGCCCTTTAGGGTATATAAAAGGGTATGCTTGGGTATAATGAGTTACATATGGACATAATGAATGATCAATAAAGAATCTACCACCTCTAGTAAAAGAGGAGATATGTCCTATGTGATTCGTTAAATGACAACCCAGGAATCCTTGGCCAAGGTAAAATAAAATTAGAAAGGAGTTTCTAATTCGCATTATTTGGAGTTGTGCATTTTTTAATCGAAATACATATAATTAAATAAAATAAGACTTGACAGTAAATTCATGTCTTATATTTAATTGGGACATTGTATGGTGGAAGGATTGAATTGTATGGTAACTATTTACTCACAGGTTCTTTTATGGTTAATGTTGAAATCTATATTATCTGGAAAGTCGTTGATCGCTAAGGAGGCTTATCCCTATTGTAGAATAAATATTAATTATTTAAATAGATTATTAGTTTAATTTATTTATTTAAATAAGATTAGAATTGTTCTAATTGATTTATTCACAAACGGTTTAATATGGAGAACCTAAAGGGTCACACCATAAAAGGAAGAATAATTATTTAAGAAGGTAATGGCATAATCGTAGTAATGTATTAAGTGTAATTAATTTAATCAATGGTGATAGAATAAATTAAATAGCTTAATGTTTATTATTTAATATTTTGGAAATATTAAATATAAATTAATAAGAGATGTCTTATTAATATTATTACAATTATTATTATTTTAATTTCTAAAAGAGTTTAGTAATTAATTTAATATTAGTACTCTCATTTATTCCTAATAAGATTAGGAGACAAATTAATTAAATAAATTTAATTAATTATTCCCAATGTGGTGGGAAGCCTAAATTAATTATTTAAAGTTTAATTAAATGAAATCCCATATCTAATAGGATTAGAAGGGTTGAACAATATCTATATAAGAGGAGTCTTATAATAGATATCAGTTGATGAAATTCCAATTATTGGAGAGTACTCCTTTTCTATAGAGGATAGAAAACTAAGGTTTAGCCAAACACCCTCCTTCTTGATAATTCATCTTCCTTGGTGGATCACCTCTAGAGGCCAAATACTTGGGTGGCTAACGTTGATCAAAGGAAGGAATCTAACCCGGAAATTTAAGGAGATCTCGAAGAATAAGGAGTTCAACTCGTACCTGTGGAAGCTTCGTTCTAGAAGGGTATGATTTTATAACTTCTTATTTATCGTTTTAAATTAATAATTTGCATAAAGGATGATCCGGGTAATAGTTTTGTAAAAAAAAATTTAAACTCTGATATACCATGCTTCCGCTAATTTTTGCAATTTGATTGCGTCACGATTTCGTACAAACCCAACAGTGGCATCAGAGCCAAACCTTTATGCAATTATTAATTATTTTGATTTCATATACATATGGGTATATATTTAGAATAATTTATTGAGCATAATTTTAATTGTATAAAATTATTATTTATGGAAGAAAGAAAAAAAAGGAACGAAATTTATTTATTTTTCTTCGTTCTTGGCATCCGTAACGAAACGAATTTATTTGGGACGAATCAGTTTTTTTTTCTCAAAGTAGTCACGTTACTGTTGCAATTCAGTGGATTCCTGGATGTTTTTTTAGACCAAGTTCACGTTTTTGTTTTTTTTTAGATGTGCTGTAATTTTTTTTTTAAACCAAACCTGCAAGAAAAAAAAGAAGAAAAAAGTAGCGAACTTGATCTTTTGAATCCTGTCGAATTCCTCGGAAAGAGATTCACTTTTTTAGAAAAAGGATGCAGATCCCTTGATTTCCAAAAAAGGTGATTATATATATATATATATATATATATATATATATATATAGGTTATATTGTATATATATATATATATATATATATATATTATATTCTTAATAATTTTATAATTAAAATAAAAAGTTTATTTTAATCTTGAAATTAGATTTCATGCAAACTTAAAATTGCCCATTAAATGATACTCATATATATATGGAATGTTTTAATTCATGAGATAATTATTTATTTATTGATGCATATGTTGATGTGTATGATAATAAATGGGGATCGATTATGGACTATTTGACCAATGTGATTGGATTTTATTTTAGTTAAATGCTTGAATGAATGGATTTTATTAAATGGGGTTTGCGTACCTTGTCTTCTCTAATTTTTTTCTTGATGTAAAATTCTATCTCCCTCCAATGTACTTCCCCTTGACTGCTGATCAAGGTTTCTATTTAAATTAAATAGTTTAATGTAATAGAAATAGTTAGAATTATCTTGAAGAAATTAGAGACCAAGGAGCAAGGAGCGCTTGAAGACCCGTTTGTATGGAGCCCGGGTTTAAATGTAATAGTTACATTTAAATTTAAATTCTTGCACTCCTAGGTTTGACCTTTTGGTTCACTTGGTGTCTCTAGTGAACCAAACTAGAATAAAAGTCCGTAATCAATCCGGGTAAAATATAGTATTCTATATTGCATGCTAAATATTATATATATATATATATATATATATATATTATATTTTATGCAAATATGCTTCGCATATTTAATAAAATGACGTGTATTTTATATATATATATATATATATATATATATATATATATATATATATATATATATGCATGCGCGCTAAACAAGATGAGACAAAATAATAACAAACCCCTCAAAGAAATAATATTAAGTCCGAAGCGTTCAAATGATATTTGGAATATCGAATGTCGCCTTCTAGCATGATAATTAATAGAGTATTAAATATTTAATATGAGTTTGTTGTGCTATCCACAAGGCGAGTTTTGAGTATTTAAGATGTTAATTAATCACATTTGATGCTTATCAAGAAAATTGAACGATCTAGTCTTATTGTGCTATCCACAAGGACGAACATTTTTCTTTTTTGAATTTATGAAAGTGCTAGGCTGGACTTAACTTAAATCATTTTAGTTCGGATGTGCACACACATGACCATTATGATTTAAGAGGCAAAATAAAAGGAGTTACATGGTGATGTAATTGACAAGAGTTGTCTACCTATTTATTTATATATCGCTTGTTGTGCTATCCACAAGGTTATATACGTTTGAAATGGGATCCATATTTTTACTAGCAAATCTTTAATTAGATGTTGCTGAACTATATAAGTGAGGGTAATATAGTTTGATAAAAATAGTGGGAGATACCAATTTAAAATAAAGACCTGAATTTATTTTGGTATGCAAAATTAATAAAATGAATGTTTGCTAAAAATATTATTTTTCACATGCAGAATTTTAAAAATGTCAAAATTACTAATTTCACTGCGAAGCATACTTGATGCTAATAAGCTTATCGGGCCGAATTATACGGACTGGCTAAGAAATCTGAGAATAGTACTCACTGCTAAAAAGATTTCTTATGTCCTAAACTCATCTGTCCTTGGAACTGTTCCAGAAACAGCCTCTGAGGAAGAGATTGCCACCATTGAAAAGTGGCAAGATGATGCATCTGTGGCTCAATACATCATGCTCGCATCCATGAATAACGAGCTTCAGCGTCAGCACAAAAACATGGATGCTCCTATTATGTTGATTCACCTCAAGGAGTTGTATGGTGAACAAAGTAGGACTGCTAGATATGAGATATCTAAGGAGCTCTTCCGATCTCGGATGACCAAGGGCAAGGTGAACATAAAGGAACAAAAGAAACCTGATCCAGCTAGCAAAGGAATGTGCTTCCATTGCAACGAGCTGGGTCATTGGAAGAGGAACTGCAAGAAGTTTCTGGCAGACAAGAAGTTTGGAGAAGCTTCGACTTCCAATCAAGGTTTGTTTATGATTGAAATTAATTTTTCTGAAAGTCATAATTCTACTTGGGTATTGGATACCGGCTGTGGTTCTCACATATGTAATAATGTGAAGGGACTGGTCAGAAGTAGAAAGTTGAACAATGATGAGGTGATCCTACGAGTGGAGAATGGAGCAAAGGTTGCTGCATTAGCTGTAGGAACTTATTATTTAGCAATGCCTTCGAGCAAGTCCATTTATCTTAATAATTGTTATTATGTTTAGAATATTATTAAAAACATTATTTCAATTTCTGTATTGGATATGGAAGGATTTAACGTTGTTATAAAGAACAATAGTTGTTCTATTTATAAAGACGATGTTTTATATGGTGTTGGAAATTTGCGAAATGGACTTTATACACTTGACTTACAAGAAAATATTTTTCAAATTGAACAAACTAAGAAAAGGAAAAGAGATGATATTAATTATACCTATATGTGACACTGTAGACTCGGTCATATCAATGAAACAAGATTATCCAAGTTGCATAAAGATGGGCTCCTTGAGTTATCTGATTATGAATCATATCCAACTTGTGAATCTTGTCTCATGGGTAAAATGACTAAATCTCCTTTTAGTGGAAAAGGAGAAAGAGTTACAGAGTTGTTGGCATTGATTCACACAGACGTTTGTGGACCTATGACAACAAGTGCACGGGGTGGGTATTCTTATTTTATTACTTTCACTGATGATCACTCAAGATTTGGATATGTGTATTTAATGAAATACAAGTTAGAATCATTTGAAAAGTTCAAAGAGTTCAGAAGTGAAGTAGAGAAACAAACGGACAAGAGTATAAAGATACTTCGATCAGATCGAGGTGGAGAATACTTAAGCGGTGAGTTTCTCAATTGTCTCAAAGAAAATGGTATAATCTCACAATGGACTCCTCCAGGTACACCACAGTTAAATGGAGTATCTGAAAGGAGAAATCGAACACTGTTGGACATGGTTCGATCTATGATGAGTTTTACCGACATTCCAATTTTCTTCTGGGGATATGCCCTAGAAACGGCTGCATACCTACTTAACAAGGTACCTACCAAATCTGCCCCAAAGACTCCATATGAGATGTGGAAGGGGAGTAAACCAAATCTTAAGCATGTTAAGACTTGGGGTTGTCCAGCTTATGTCAAAAAGTTTGAAAATGATAAGCTACAGACTAAATCCGATAAGTGTAGATTTGTGGGATACCCTAAAAAAACTTTAGGGTATTATTTCTATCATCCAACTGATCAAAAGGTGTTTGTTGCGAAACATGCTGCCTTCTTAGAAAAGGAGTTTATCCATGAAGGGGTCAGTGGGAGTAAGATATATCTTGAAGAAGTTCAAGAACCACAAATTACCACGGATCAAAGTCAGGTACCTGACAAAGTAGAAGAACCTACTATACCACACCCTGTTCGTAAATCTGGAAGAGTACCGAAGATACCTGAGAGGTATGAATTCGTTATAGAGGATGACGATGAGGTACACATCATGAATGATGATGATCCATTAAATTACGAACAGGCTATGAGTAATAAAGACTCAGGGAAATGGCTTGAAGCCATGAAATCCGAAATGGACTTCATGTATGAAAACAAAGTATGGACTTTGATTTCACCACCTGAAGGCATTAAGCCGATTGGGTGTAAATGGGTCTTTAAAAGAAAGACTGGAGCGGACGGCAAGGTAGAGACCTATAAGGCCCGACTGGTTTCAAAAGGTTTTAAACAAAGATAAGGAGTTGACTATGATGAAACCTTCTCACCAGTAGCTATGCTCAAGTCCATTCGGATTTTGCTTGCGGTTGCAGCTTTTAACGACTATGAGATCTGGCAGATGGACGTGAAAACGGCCTTCCTCAATGGGAAACTTGAGGAGGATGTGTATATGACACAGCCAGAGGGATTTGTTTCAAAGTTTGGAACAAATCAAGTCTGTAAGCTGCAACGATCCATTTATGGATTGAAGCAAGCTTCTCGTAGATGGAACATTCGTTTTGATGAGACAATCAAAGAGTTTGATTTTGTCAAAAATGACGATGAACCATGTGTGTACAAAAAGGTTAGTGGGAGCGCAGTTTTATTCCTTGTATTATATGTTGATGATATATTACTGATAGGGAATGACATTCCTATGCTATAATCGATTAAAATCTGGTTATCTAAACACTTCTCCATGAAGGACTTGGGAGAAACATCCTATATTTTGGGGATAAAGATCTATAGAGATAGATCTAAAAGGATGCTTGGTTTATCCCAAGGAACGTACATTAATGCGATGCTAAAAAGGTTTAGCATGGAAGATTCCAAAAGAGGTCTCATGCCGATGAGCCATGTAATACATCTTTCCAAGAAACAGGCCCCAAAGAAAGAAAGACACTTGAGGAGAGAGACCGTATGAGTAAGATCCCTTATGCTTCTGCAATAGGATCTATAATGTACGGTATGATATGTACTAGACCGGATGTTGCTCATGCACTTAGTTTAACGAGCAGATACCAGTCAAATCCTGGAGAAGAGCACTGGAAGGCAGTGAAGAATATCCTAAAGTACTTGAGAAGGACTAAAGATATTTTTCTTGTCTACGGTGGGTCTGAATTAAAACTCGAGGGATTCACAGACTCAAGTTTTCAAACAGACCAAGATGACAGTAAATCTATTTTGGGGTATGTGTTTACCTTGAACGGAGGCGCAGTGAGTTGGAAGAGTTCCAAGCAGCAAATAGTTGCTTGATTCAGTGACAGAGGCAGAGTATATAGCTGCAAGTGAAGCTGCGAAGGAAGCTGTTTGGATGAAGAAGTTTATAACTGAACTTGGTGTGGTTCCTAGCATTGGAGAAGCAGTTCCCGTTTACTGTGACAACACAGGAGCAGTTGCACAGGCTAAGGAACCCAGGTCTCATCAGAAATCTAAACACGTGTTGCGGCAATTTCACTTGATCAAGGAGATCATTGTAAGAGGAGACGTCACCTTGGAGCGTGTAGACTCTCAAGACAACATTGTAGATCCATTTACTAAATCTTTAACACAACAGCAGTTTGATCGTCACTTAAAGAAGATGGGTATGAGATACCATGACGATTGGCTTTAGTGCAAGTGGGAGATTGATAGTAGTGTGCATACAAGCCAATCATGTATGATGATAAAGCACGTACTTTGTAAACAATCTTATTTATTTATTAATAAAATATTCATTTATTAAAGACATTTAATTATCTACATGGTGCTGTTTTTTATAATATGTAAATAACCTATTATTTTAAGCAATGCTTTTAGAATCATGATGTTGATCATGCTAATGGGATCTAAATTCTTAGAAAGCTTAAAAACTAAAATAGTTCCTAATCATAGGATTACTAAAAAAGGGAATTAGTAAATTCGGATAGATTAGTACATATGTTGCTTGCTCATTGGATGAGGATGATTGATCTCATAATCATTTGTGTGGAGACACTAAAGTAAGTATGTAGGTGCTTATTGGAGAATAAGTTCACTGAACGTGACTCGCTATGGAATACCTAATGGAGTTTTACTCGCCTGTCAATAGGAATTCCTAATGTGATAGTAGTATAAGTGATCCTTGGACTTGAGATCATCATAGTATCTTGTATGTAATGAATTATACTTTGACTTATTCCTTAAAGCCCTTTAGGGTATATAAAAGGGTATGCTTGGGTATAATGAGTTACATATGGAGATAATGAATGATCAATAAAGAATCTACCACCTCTAGTCAAAGAGTAGATATGTCCTATGTGATTCGTTAAATGACAACCCAGGAATCCTTGGCCCAGGTAAAATGAAATTAGAAAGGAGTTTCTAATTTGCATTATTTGGAGTTGTGCATTTTCTAATCGAAATACATATAATTAAATAAAATAAGACTTGACAGTAAATTCATGTCTTATATTCAATTAGGACATTGTATGGTGGAAGGATTGAATTGTATGGTAACTATTTACTCACACGTTCTTTTATGGTTAATGTTGAAATCTATATTATCTGGAAAGTCGTTGATAGCTAGGGAGGCTTATCCCTATTGTAGAATAAATATTATTTATTTAAATAGATTATTAGTTTAATTTATTTATTTAAATAAGATTAGAATTGTTCTAATTGATTTATTCACAACCGGTTTAATATGGAGAACCTAAAGGGTCACATCATAAAAGGAAGAATAATTATTTAAGAAGGTAATGACATAATCGTAATAATGTATTAAGTGTAATTAATTTAATCTATGGTGATAGAATAAATTAAATAGGTTAATATTTATTATTTAATATTTTGGAAATATTAAATATAAATTAATAAGAGATGTCTTATTAATATTATTACGATTATTATTATTTTAATTTCTAAAAGAGTTTAGTAATTAATTTAATATTAGTACTCTCATTTATTCCTAATAAGATTATGAGATAAATTAATTAAATGAATTTAATTAATTATTCCCAATATGGTGGGAAGCCTAAATTAATTATTTAAAGTTTAATTAAATAAAATCCCATGTCTAATAAGATTAGAAGGGTTGACCAATATCTATATAAGAGGAGTCTTATAATAGATATCAGTTGATGAAATTCCAATTATTGGAGAGTACTCCTTTTCTATAGAGGATAGAAAACTAAGGTTTAGCCAAACATCCTCCTTTTTGATAATTCATCTTCCTTGGTGGATCACCTCTAGAGGCCAAACACTTGGGTGGCTAACGTTGATCAAAGGAAGGAATCTAACCCGAAAATTCAAGGAGATCTCAAAGAACAAGGAGTTGAACTCGTACTTGTGGAAGCTTCGTTCTACAAGGGTATGATTTTATAACTTCTTATTTATCGTTTTAAATTAATAATTTGCATAAAGGATGATCCGGGTAATGGTTTTGTAGAATTTTTTTTAAACTCTGATATTCCATGGCAATGTGATTGCATCACGATTTCGTACAAACCCAACACCTACCCCTCCAGATGCCTTCTTTGGACAGTCTCTAGCCAAGTGATCCTTTGACCCACATGTGTAGTTGGCGGCCTTCATAGGGTTAGGGCAGTTAGGTGCTATGTGGCCTTCCTGACCACAATTGTAGCAAACTCGTTTTCCTTTCATGCAGACTCCCAAGTGAGTCTTCCCACAGGTTGGGCATGGTTCTAACTTTTTCTTCTGACTACCTTGCTGACTTACAGACGACGGGTTGTCATTCCATTTTCATTTATGATTATTAGTTCCCCCTGTGTGACTGCCACTAGCCTTATTATTTCCTTCACTATCATTCTTCTTCTTCTTTTGATCCTGATTGTACTTAGACACCGCTTCGCTTCCACCTTCAGCGAGAATGGCCTTCTCCAGAATTCCAGCAAAAGTGTTCAATTGAAACATTGACACCTTGCTATACAACCAGGGTTTTAGTCCCTGTTCAAAATGCCTAGCCTTTTTTTCGTCAGTATGCACCTGATATTGGGCAAACCTAGACAATTTGTTAAACTTTGCCGCGTAGTCGGGCACAGACATATTCCCCTGCTTCAACTCCAGAAACTGCACCTCCATTTGATTCTGGGAGCTGGTAGGGAAATACATCTCTAAAAACATTTCTTTAAACCTTTCCCAGGTTATTACACCTTCTCCTCCCCTGATCTTATTTGCCTGCCACCAGTAGCTGGCTTCTGATTTTAACATAAATGTCGCGTAGGCGGTCTTATGGTCCTCCCTAACTCGGGCGACCTCAAAAATTTTCTCCATTTCCATAACCCAAGTCTGAGCTTCTATTGGGTTGGTGGAACCCTTAAAATCTGGCTGTCCCACTGCCTTAAAGTCTTTAAATGAGGTGTTCGGTGGAGCTTGAGGCTGATTGTTCATCGCTCCAGCCAACAGATTTACCAACTGCTGAACGGGGTTTGCATTGGCATCATTGTTGTTATTGTTATTGGTTGACCCTTCTTGGGCTTGTCGACGATTTTGTCTCCTTCTTAGCGGCATATTTCTGTAAAGAATATACGCTCATTAGATCTTTATTCAATCTCTTAAATATTTAAGACTTAACTCAAATATTTAATATAACCACTTTAACTCTTTTCTTTTCAAATAACCTTTGATATTTTATTTAAATTAAAAGGTTTAAACATAGTACTATAGCATCTCTACCATTTACCTCAACTATCCCAAGATAAAGAATCTTCAGGATTTAGTTTCTCAAAATATTCATTTGTTTTTAATCACATCGGAATTTACATTAACTACTCCAAAGAGTATCACATAATGTGAAATACTTTAACATACTCACTTAACCCATATCATCTTGAATAACTTTATTATTTTATTAAATCCAAAAGCTTTTAATACAATGTGATAGCATTTCTGTCATTTACATCAACTATCCTGAAATAAAATTTCTACAGGATTTACATTATCACAATATTCCTTTGTTTATAATCACATCGGAATTTACATTATTTACGATTATTTAAACATTAACAATATCATATTGTCCTATCACGGCCTACTAAGGCGTCGGACAGCTTCACTATGTTCCTCCTCTATAATGCGGGACATAGTCCTGCGATCTAACATATACCCAGGCAGTCCCTTGAACTGAATTGGATATCTCATAACTCGGTCCTGGGCCTCATCCATTGCCCTCAGAAACGTGTAGCACGTCTCTGCAACCTTAACTCTCTTCGCACGCGCATCATCCTCTGCCAGATCTGTACGTCGTGCATTTCTCACCCAAGCTTCTTCCACTATGGCGAGTCTTTCAGATTTCTCTTTCAACTCATTCTTTAACTTTTCTATCTCCTCTGTCTTCTGCTCAGTTTGGCCTTTCTCATGAACCAAATCCCATTCCACATTGCAAAGACGGGTGTGGAGTGTCTCAATCTCACCACCCTAAGCAACTGACTGCTCCGTCAACTCCTAAATTGTATCTCGTAACTCTACGTTATGATCATACAATAAATCATACATATCAGTACTGACAGAGTTCGGTGGAAACTCCTCAGGGTCTTCCTCCTCTTCTTCCTCCTCCTCGGCTGCCTCAGCCGAAATCTCAACCTCTTCAGGGTCCTCCTCTGAGTCCGTCTCTGGCTCATGCTCCTGACCAAAATCTGGAATCACAGGAGATGGCTCTGGCTGTACTAACTGCTCCCAGACAGAATGTATGTCCGGGGACTCCTTATCTCTAGTCTCTAGGGGTACAACATCCCTGGGCTGACTAGCTCCTCCAGTATCTGACATCCTGACAAAATAAGTTTTATGTCTTAGATTTTACGTGATGCTAATCAATACTCTAACAAGTATAAACACATAAGCACATAGCACATAAGGTAATTTTATTATCTTTCTTAGAACTTAATCAGAGTTATCATTACTATCTTCACGAAGGCTACTATCCTAAGGTTTTTTCCCCCACCTAAGGTTCATAACCTACGGCTTTGATACCAACTTGTGACACCCCCAAATTCGGTATCTTAATTTCCACAAGATTTGGTGTTCACTATTCCAATATCATACAACTATCTACCCATAAATAATTAAATTCATTAATTAGATAAATAAATCATCATCTTACATCATCTGAAATAATAATACATCATAAATCCCAGGTTAAACTTAACCTTAAATCTCTGTTGCGAAAACGTAAATAAATAAGTCTTAAGTCATCACACATAAATCTTGAACTTTAACATTCTTAACATCAACACAAGTCTTCAACACTTGTTAGCTTTTCCTTTGCCCTTGCTACTAGAAGGTACATCACTTCGTTCATTATTAGCTGCAATGTTATTATGCAAGAGTGAACACGAATGCCCGCAAGTATAAAAATATGACAGAATAATAACATGCGAGTGAAAGAATTCTGAATAACAGAAAGCTCAACATTTGAATCAAGAATATTAATCAAGAGTCAAATTACTTCTCAACTTTTGAATCAAGAATATTAATCGAGAGTCAAATTACTTCCGAGGGTCATTAAAACCTTGAACCGAGTCTTAGGTTGTCAAGTATATTAACCTTTCCAACCTTTAACAGTCATAAGACTATAGACTTTACTTCTCGTACTTAGGGAGATCAGCCCTTCGTATTGATACTGTGCACATTATCTTAACGCTTAAAGCATCTTCATTAATCCCCTATATTAGGGTTGTTCATCTCAGTTTAATATCAGAATTTGCACCAAATAAAGTTGGTTTGGATAACTTAATAAATGATATTCAAATTGAATATTAACTTCTCAAGGTATACAATCGAATAAGTATTGTACACTTAAATGATACTTTTAAAAGAATCATGGCATCTCATGTGAAATTCTAAACTTGGATATTCAAGAGTAAGAATTTGCTCAACAATAGTAATTAAGCATAGCAATTGCTTAATTTAAAGAGTTTAGTTTAGGAAACCTGCCCAACAATAATAATAAGTTAGGGATAAAAAACTTGCCTCGTGCGCAAGCTACAGTTATTACTCACTTCTTTAATTACTCTTACCTATCACACATTTACAAAATCAATTAATCACAGGTTCGATATGATTATTGATTTATAATTAGTGTTCTTTGAACTCATTATTAGGTTTTTCAAATAATGGTTCACGTTGATTAATTAACTTGTTAATTAATCACATAACTTAAGTTATTAAGTTGTATTAACAACTTATTACATACATAACATGTCTTTATGTTTATTAGACTTAAAATAATGTCTTCATATTTATATCACATTATTTAAAGTTTATAAATAATAATTTAAGTCACATAATTAATTCATTAATTAATCACGTAACATAATTTATTAAACTCATATCAACATCCTATCATATTTACAACATGTTTTCATGTTCATTAGATTAAAAATATTTTTCTCAAATTTCAACACTTGGCAAATTTTTCAAAAATTTCAGACGGGCGCGGCCGCGCGCCATTTAGCTTTGTACTTGGCGCGACTACGTTTTTCCAGAATTTCTAGTTCGCGAAGAACACAGAAATTCGGCCACTTTCTCAAATTTTACACCAATACACTGATTTATAATGTTACCCATGAAGTATAAACTTCATAGGAACATTATATATCACTTATAACATGTTCTTAACATTCTAAGTCATGTAATTAGACAAATCAAAACATTAATTTTCACTGTTCTTCAAAACTTTCAAGAGTTTAATGAAAAACATAAAAAAAATCTCCTTACGGATTCGTTACTACACCGAATCCATTCATTTCAATTCCATTTCTTTGTTTAAACATATACAATCATATTCATGTATCAATTTAAATATAAACATATGATTCAATCATTAATTTAACCCATATAGGTTATTTGCCCATATTCAATACTCTGTAATTTCATAAAACCCATTTATTAACAAAATTATTTGGTGTGATCAGTGTAAATCACGGATACATGATCCAACACATAATACTAACTTATACGGCCACATATATAATAACTTCACACTTTAATTTTCTAAAAACAAGTATTGACAGAGAAATTTTACAATATCGTAGAAAACTCAGTAACTTTTCGAAAAACCAATTAAGGCCAAATTATATAAAATTGATTACTTTAAAACATGTTTATACGTTAAAAAACATGTTATAATCACATACCCATATAGATAAAGCCATATCATAACCCAATTGGGAAACCCAATTTTCACAGACTTTAGAATACGTATATGAAAAACTTTGGAAAACTTAAATTTTAAAAACTTTGAAAGAAGATTACCAAGTATGAAGATAAATCTAATACAACACTCAGGATTCCTCAAATCTCTTTCTCTCTTCTTCTTCTTCTCTCTGAAAATTTCTAAGTTTTTTTTTCTTTCTCTGACTTTGAACAAAATGAAAACAATTTCGTTTAACAGAATAATATACGTATATATAATATATCCGTTGTATAACAAACGGACTAACTCCCTTTAAGGCCTTGTTTGGCTACACCCTTAATTCCTTTTTCATTTATTTTAATTAACTAGTTTAGTATATAGTTAATTGTAACACTTTAATTAATCAATCAATTTTATTTAAATCAATTAAATATAATATAATAAATTTTACATTAAATCATATTGTCACATAATTAATATTTTTATTTATTAATTATGTCAATTCATTAATTCTTTAATTAATTATTAAATTAATTAAAGTAACATATGCTTATTTAATTAATTCATTTAATCAAATAAACTCAATTAAATATATTCTTTGAATTATTAAATTACTACACATTAATTTAATTAATGTAACACATATAATTAAATTAATCTACCACAAATTCATGAATTAATTATTTAACTCAATAATTAAATCATTAAAAATATTTATTTATTTCAATAAATATTCAAATATCTTTACAAAATTCTCTTTCGTCACACTGACCATCACCTTGTTCCCTGACTAGTTCCTGCAATAATCTCATTCCTTGAAGAGGACAATAGATGAAAAGGGTGAGCTCAACTAGTCAGTAAAGAATATTATGACTAAGATAATAAAAAACAAATTATCGTTAGCCTTCAATAAATCAGATAACATATTATGAACAACAAATTTTAGATCAATATTCGCAGCGAAAATAACAATTCATTAGAAGAGTTAAGTAGAGAATGAAGTCTACTATTTTCTAAGATTTAAAAGTCCATCATCAATATTTTATCCCTGTAACAACAATTAATATACATCTTGAATCAAATATTCATCTTTGCACTATGGGCCAAAGATATTCATTTGTATCACCAGTTGGTCATGTTCATATCAACACCTGTTCATCTTTGCACTACGGGCCAAAGATATTCATCAGGTAATCATTCATCTTTGCTCTATAGGCCAAAGATATTCAGTTATATCACCATTTAGGACTGAGGATGATGAAAAATAATATAAATAACGAATCCAGTGAGATAAAGGACAAAGATTAGGGATTCGTAATTTAGTCTATCCAAGTTCAAGAATACTCCATAATAATCATATGTGGTGCATTATTCAAGAATGAAGTTCAAAACATGGATATAATCAAAGATAGTAACCATAACAGACAACTTAGACAAATAAAAAAAAATTTAATTTTTTTGTGAATAGTGTCGTATACGTGAATAGTAATCCCGACATGAAAAGGTAAAAATTTTATAATAAAATTCATACCAACATTCCAATGAAATGATACTAGATGAAACGCAAAATTCGAAGAATTTCTGATCATTTTAGGAATTATAGAAGCAATACTTACCATAGTAAGTTTTAATTTGGGTATATGAAATGAAATATTATCACTTTCATAATATGGAATATGAATGAAAAAAATATTCTTTATGAATATTGAAAGAAAGTAATATCATTTACGAGAAAAATATTATCCCTTACCTTAAGAGGAAAGTATTTCTGACTGGTATGATGGGGATATTCTTGAAGAAAACTTATATTGTTTTTTACACTTAAGGCTTCTTTAAACTCAAAAGAAATACGCTCAATATAATGCTTTAGTTATGGGTGAAATGTGCAAATTTTACAAAGTAAGCAAGTGGTCATAAAATATTCATTGTGTCTGGGAATATTCGTTTGGTCGGAAAATATTCTTTTTCTCGGGGAATATTCGTACGAAGATGCAATCATTTGTGGACCTCATAACGAAAAATTATCGGATGAAGAAAATGACAAGAATAAGTTTTCTATAAATAACGGCAAAACTTTTACCGTTAAAACTGTTAAAATACCCGGTGATAAAAGAACAGTAATACGCGTTAGCACACGGTATTGTACAGTATCTTTGATTATTGATGCTTACGTGAGAAGCTACTCAATTTTATTCAATTATTGCCACAGTAGTTAATGCATAGTATCTCCTATTATTGATTCAATTATTGTCACAGTATCATCTGCACAATATTTTATATTATTAAATTATTAAATTATTAAATGAGACGACACCGTTATTCATATTATTATTAGCAAGGCCTTGATGATAGAGGATGAATAAGGGATGCAAAACCATACTGTGAGCTATCAAGAACAATATGAGCCAAGTCCAACTTATGCACCAGAACCCCCATATCAATCCCCATGTTTACAAGGAGAACAGTCTCCAATGGAATTCATGTATAGAAGCTTAGAAAGCCAAGAGGAGAGGCTTAGGATATAAGAGCAATCAAGCCAGAACTTCCAGAATCAGATGGCCCTAATCAACAATCCTTCAACAAACGAGCCGCAGTACATGGATCCCGAGACTGAAACTGAAAAGGAAGGATTGGAAAATATGTGGGGAAACTTCATAGCATCAACACATGAGACCTCAGTTGAGCAAAAGTAGTCAAGTGAGAATCTCCAGAATTGGGTAAATCAGAATAACATGGCCTTGATGAAAGAGGAGTTGATTGAGCAAGGGATACAGACTCATAATCTTCAGAATAAGCTCTCTCAAGTAGTGGAAGCCGTGAGCAACGGACCTCGGAACTCTAGTGAGATTCAGTACATGGATTCTGAGGATGAAGTGGACGAGGAGATCTTGATTGAGCAAGAGTATTCAAATGAGGATCTTCAGATTTGGGTAGAGCAGATTAGCACGGCATTAAGGAAAGATGAGGTATTTGAACAAGAGACAACAATGCATGATCCTGTACCTCCAATGACTAAAGCCCTAAGTTATGATCCCTAGACTACGTGGTGCGATGACATGGGTGCAGAAACTGATAGAGAATCCGAAGTGCAATTGCAACTGGACGAGCCGAAGGCAATGGAACAAGAGGAGATAATTGGGGATGTGGTATAGTATGAACCAATAGTGATAATCCCCCAAGAGCCTTCTTCGCCGATGTTTGAGACTCCAGTCAAGTTTGCACATCCTTGCCCCCTTGGTAGCCTTATAAAGACGGATCTCGATGACACGAGAGATTCCGTAGTCTCGACACCATGGTGGTCAGAAGAGAAGAGAATAGAAGAAGAGTCCGTTGTGTGGTCTATACCTCCATGCCCCGATCATTTCACCTACACAATGGAACCCTTGCCTAGCTCTCCAACCTTTAGCACGGGGAATTCGTTTACTTA
The DNA here is from genome assembly GCA_020205555.1 of Panax stipuleanatus. Taxonomy (NCBI): domain Eukaryota; kingdom Viridiplantae; phylum Streptophyta; class Magnoliopsida; order Apiales; family Araliaceae; genus Panax; species Panax stipuleanatus. The sequence continues at coordinate 106,947,367 of CM035116.1, forward strand.
TCCAATGCTAGGTAGTTTAAATCTGCATCCGCTCCTACTGGGAAATCGCCAAAGTCACACAGCTATTCTGATGGATGGAGGGGTTCTCCAGTATCGTCGGGGAGTTGGGTAGCAGTGGGCAGACACAGTCGAGCTAGAGGACTATAAATCAAGCGCTAGATGGGAGGCACCCCATCATTTCTCTCTCTCTTTGTTTAATTCTCCATTACCTGCATCCCATCAATTCTCTGTCTATCTCTTTATTTAATTCTCCATTTACCTGCTTTCTATCACAATTCCCTCCCCTTGTTTAATTCTTTTTAGTTATTATTTAGTTTAAATTTTTGCATACTGTAGGAATTAGGAGTTCATTGCCTACATTTTTGAACTTAGGCATGAATGCGTATATTTTTGGGATTACATAGCTTATAGCATACTTTTGATGCACTTCCATTGCATATACGCCTTTAGAGAAATTTTGGGAATATAAATGCATATATCTTTCCATGTTCATTCTCTTGATGGAAATAGATTTTATATACTTTTGTTAGTCTAGGAGGGCTTAATAAGTATTATTTGCGTATTTCTAGTCAAAGGCTACTCGGAATGAATGAAAAGCAAAAGCCAACCTCAGTTCATGCCAAAAATCTGCAGCAACAAAATCTGATGGTCTGCTCGGCCGCTCCCAATCCAAGGCATTACAACGCGCGGCCGCGCCACACATAAACTGGGCCTGTCTTGGGAAAAATCCTGCAGATTTTGGGGGGTACCACTTCATGTCAATTATTAGCAGCCCCCAAGCTTCAGTCCCTATAATCCCAAACCCTCAGTTCCTTCATGCAATCCCTCATCTCTTCCATTTCATGCAATCCCCTCCACTACAAGCCTTAGTTTTCAAAAGCTCCTACCTCTTTAATCCAAAGTACCAATTCCCATCCACGTCATCCTCTCAACCTGATCAATTGAGACATTGAGTGTGGAATCTCTAGCAGAGCAAGATTGATGCGGAGCTGGGTTGGTTCGTTGAGTACAGTGCTGAGCGGGGTTTATTTTGTCAGAGCAGAAAGAGAGACGGGGGAAACTTCTGAGAGGAGGCCAGTTCATTTTATGCAGCATAAGAAGCTGAATAGGGGAGTTTTTTTACCTTTTACCTTTTACCTTCAATGAGGACATTGAATAGTTTAAGTTTGGGGGTATTGGTTTTGTTTGCATGTAGTTAGTTCATTTCATGTTGTGTCAGTTCATATAGTTGCATCTTAGGTCATATTTTATTTAAATTTGTGAAAATTTTAAAATTTTTCTTTTATTTTTGCATACATTCTGTGAGAGGGCATACTGCATGAATCTAGTTTTCAGTTGGTTAGTTATGTATGTTGCCTGTGAAGAAACTGAAATCACTTGATTGTTGAACAGATTTGAGACTTAAGCCTGATTTCATGGTTATATATGTAAATCCTTACCTGTCAGATACTGTGTAACCAGTAAGCACGATAGAGTAAACACCATGATATGCTAAGTTTAAATGTTTACATACTTATCTTCTGGTGGAAAAACTATGTTTTAATAAAAGAGTTTCAGTTCGCATATAATAATAACTAGACAGTGAAAAGCTTGAGTTTGGGTGAAACAGGGGACATGCATGATTTATGCGGGAAGATGGAGCATAAGACGCACTCCCCTTTGAAAAAAAAAAGAAAACAAAAGAAAATGCACTGAAAAAGAAAAAAAAATAAACACTTCGACTACGTCGAGTTCTGTGGCCTTTGATATTCGAGCAAGTAAGCCCTCGAGGTGTCTCTACACCTAGCGCCCTAAGGTCGTCTGGTCTGGGAGTCGTTGGTCGAAAGCTCGCTACACGGATATCATTAAAAAGCCTAAGAGGACTAGGCATTGCACAGTAGATTGTGTACACTGAAAAGTGCGAATATGCCCTCGTGAGTAAATAAAAGCGTAATGAAAACCCCCTGTTGACTCTCAACTCTAGTAATGCATGGTTTTAGTTAGAACTTATATGATCTACTATTTTTCTTAAGTGAAACTTGTTTTCCCCCTAAGAAGCATAGTATGTGATCTATTTGTTCAAAGTATGTTTAATGGTTGCGAGGCACACAACGCACAATACATCAGTGCTGATAGGTTTGGATTTGCAAGGTAATGCCTTATGATCGTGTCTTGGGTATCTTATCTATTCGATTATCTTGTGGTTTTCTGAGGCATTGCTTTGAAAGTTCAATACTGACTGAAGCTTGGATTCGCATTCATGATAGGTTAGGTTGAATACATTGTAGATATTGCATTGCATATCTTGTGTTTAGTTTTGATTTGGTTGCTTGAGGGCAAGCAACGTTTAAGTTTTGGGGTATTTGATTAGTGATTTTTATGACCACTTATTCGGATAGTAACCAGCTCATTCTGTTGCTTTAACTCAAGTAATCCTGTGCGTTTAATGTGTTTTTGCTTTCTTTTGTGATTTTCAGGTTCAGGAACTTTCTTGGCGTTTATTGAGCGTAAAAGGATGAAATGTTGCCAAAATGAGCTTAAAGGATTGATGGCATGTCAATGGAATGAAGTCGAGCAACATGATAGAACTATAAAGATGCAAGAAGGCTAATAAGAGGCAAGAATACAAGAGGTGCAGGAGAAAACAAAGGAAGATTGCATGACACTAGCCTTGCACAAGCAAAATCCTGCAAGTTCCAGATTTCCAGAGCCGCGCAGTCGCGCCAGGAAAAAGGCTTGGGCTCGCGCGGCCGCGCCGACTCCCAGCTTGACCAAATTTGACTTTCGACTTAGCAGATCGGGAGAAGGCTTATATTAGGGCTTTTGCCCTCATTTGCTCGATATCTCCAATAGGGAGCTCTCCCTTAGCTTAGCCCTAATTCCTTTCTTCCTTTCCTTTTCATTTCTTGTTTAGATTAGGTTAGTTTAGGAGTAGATTAGGGTTAATTAGTTAGTGTAGTTTCTAGGGTTAGATTAGTTAAAGAAGATTAAAGAAAGAGATTTACATCAAAGATCCAAGCGGGGAGAAACGACACAAGATTTGCATTTCTCTATCTCTTACTCTCCTTGTATTAAATTGTATTCGGATGATGTTTATCTAACTTGTGGATAATATATTCAAGTTATTTATGACGTAGTTTATATTTTGGGGTTTTAATGGAACCCAATACATAGTTTGTATTGATTGCTCTCTCTTTGCTATTATTATGAATTGGTTATCATAACTTGTGCTTTTAGATTGATTTCTTGTGAACCTGTATGAACTTGACAAATGGATTATAGGTTTAGACCTAGTTATGATATCATGTGAAAGTTAGAGATTCTTGCGGGTAATCTATGAGATTATGTGACGTGTGTCTCATTGTCATAAAGAGTTGATAATTTATTAGTGTTTAGGATAGAAATATTCCTAAATGCCGTATGTAACCATTTGAGAAACTAATCGTAATGACTTCCTATGCGAAAGTTGGTAATTAATAGGGTAGTTAACGAGATTTTCCGTGACATGTGTCTTGTTAATTGTTTTGGATATTAGTTGCTTGATAGTGTGTAGGATAGACATATACCTACATGCCGCATTAGGAAGATTCATAGTTGTCCATCGAAAGAGGCTATTATGTAATCGTGATTTCTCGGTTGTCAATTCTAGGTGCTTATTATTCTAAGTGAGAGAGTTAAGAGATTCAAATGAAGTGTTGGGGAAATTGTAATCCCATGTCTTCATTATCTGAATTTACCCTAAGATTAGTTATTGCATGTTTTAATTCTTGCCTAGTTTAACTTAGCTTTAATAATTTGTTCTCCTTCTCACCCGTTTAAATAAGATTGAGATGATTATGAGCTAGTGGTTTGGTTTCTTTTATCCATTAATTCCTCATGGAAACGATATCTGTAGTTACACTTTATTAATTGTTGACCGCGTATACTTGCGCGTTAATTGTGTCATCTAATCGGACCAACACATAGTAAATCAAATTTTTCGCCGGTGAATTGCGCCCGTAGTTCCTGCACTGTGCGTCCGTGATTATTTTTCTTAAATAGTTCCCTATCATTCTCCTATAAATAGGATGCTTAGTTTAGAAATGAAAATCACACCAGAATCAGAGAATTCTTCTTCTATAATATTGAGCGTATTTCTTTTGAATTTAAGGAAGCCTTGAGTGAAGAAAATAGTATAAGTTTTTTTCAAGAATATCCCTGCCATACCAGTCAGAAATACTCTCCTTTTAAGGTAAGGGATATTATTTTTGTTGTAAATGATGTTACTTTCTTTTAATATTCATAAAGAATATTATTTTCTTTCATATTCCATATTATGAAAGCGATAATATTTCATTTCATATACCCAAATTAAAACTTAATACGGTAAGTATTACTTTTATAATTCCTGAAATAATCAGAAATTCTTCGAATTTTGGGTTTCATCTAGTATCATTTCATTGGAATGTTGGTATGAATTTTATTATAAAATTTTTACTTTTTCATGTCGGGGTTACTATTCACGTATACAACACTATTCACGTATACGACACTATTCACAGAAAAATTAAATTTTCTTTTGTTTGTCCAAGTTGTCTGTTATGGTTACTATCTTTGATTGTATCTATGTTTTGAACTTCATTCTTGAATAATGCACCACATATGATTATTATGGAGTATTCTTGAACTTGGATAAACTAAATTACGAATCCCTAATCCTTGTCCTTTATCTCCCTGGATTCGTTATTTATATTGTTTTTCATCATCCTCAGTCCTAAATGGTGATATAACTGAATATCTTTGGCCTGTAGAGCAAAGGTGAATAATTACCTGATGAATATCTTTGACCCGTAGTGCAAAGATGGACTAGGTGTTGAGATGAACATAACCAACTGGTGATACAAATGAATATCTTTAGCCCGTAGTGCAAAGATGAATATTTGATTCAAGATGTATATTGATTGATGTTACAGGGATAAAATATTGATGATGGACTTTCAAATCATAGAAGATAGTAGACTTCATTCTCTACTTAATTCTTCTAATGAATTCTTATTTTCATTGCGAATATTGATCTAAAACTTGTTGTCCATAATATGTTGTCTGATTTATTGAAGGCTAACGATAATTTATTTTTCATTATTTTAGTCATAATATTCTTTACTGAGCTAGTTGAGCTCACCCTTTTCATCTATTGTCCTCTTCAGGGATTGAGAATGTTGCGGGAACTAGTCGGGGAACAGGGTGATGGTCAGAGAATGTTGCGGGAACTAGTTGAGCTCACCCTTTTCATCTATTGTCCTTTTCATCTATTGTAGTCTTCATCACTTGTTGACCTTGCCCTTGCCTTTGCTAGCAGAAGGCTCGACGGACCTTTCGTTCTTAACTGCAATGTTATTATTACGCAAGAGTGAGCACGATTGCCCACAAGTATAATAATATAACAATAATATAATAACATACTAGTGAATCAAAGACTTCTGAATAAGGAAAACTCGGCTTTTGAGTCAATAATGAATAACAAAGCATCGTCACAATATCTTAACGTTAAAGCATCGTCAATCCCCTATAATAGGGTTGTTCATCTCAATTTGACATCAGAGTCCCACAAAAGGAAGTTTGGTTTAGATAAGCTCAATAATAGTTCTAAAATTTAGAACGCTCATCAACTATGGACTAGTCGAATCATTAAGTGTTCCCTAGTCTTATAAGGTTCAATAATAAAGATATTCAATTTGAATAACAAATCTCAAGAGTATACAATTTAGGAAATATTGTATAACTGAAGTAATACTTAAAAAGGGTTATAATATCTCATCTAAAATCTTGAACTTGAATAGTAAGAACAAGAACTTGATTAACATAGAATTATAAGTATCAAACTTGCTCAATTGAAGAATTTAGAATTTAAAGAAACTAGTTTAACAATAATAAGTTAAGGATAGAATACTTGCTCAATGTAAAAGTAAGGTTTAGAAACTTGCATAATCGTAAACGAGTTAGGGTAAGGAAACTTGCCTCGTGCTCAAGCCAAAAATATAGTTACAATTCAATTTCTCAACGTCCTACACATTACATTATGTATATAACATCGATTAGTTTTCATAACTACCATATTTAACTGTTGAACTATTCACTTAAGTTCAACTTACAACTTGGTTTATAATATTACTCGTTGACTAACCACATAACATGAATATAAACTCAAAACATGCATATCACACATGTATAACCCTTTAAACAATCATAATCAAGTTTTACAATCACAATATTCAAGTTCGTACTTAGTTTGTTAACTTGAACCTTCACATTATCTTATACATGTTAATAACTTAGTTTATTAATAATGAACTTTAAATCATATAATATTCATATTTATAACTTAGAATAACATCTTTTATTGTCGAGAGCACTACACTTGCGTACGTACATGTCCGACACCCTCTGATTGCCTCCGAATACGCATCAGTCACAAATATGGCCATTTTAACCCATGTTAATGACTTCAAATCGAAAAACTTAAAAAACAAAAGTTGTAGGTCTACTCGTTATCTTTCCGAATCATCTTGAATCGCCCTAATCGGAATTCGTATGAATAAGTTATGCTTATTTTACTACAAGAGGTCAAAATAGAAATTTTTTTTCTCTGCACTACCCCCGTTGGGGCTGGGGTTAGGCCCACTGGGGCGGGTATAATCTGCATGGGGCCAACTAGGGCGGACATAAAGCTGGCTGAGGCGGGCATGCCTTTGCGATTCAGCAACAGTTCGCGATTTTGACAGTTTTTAGCCCAATTAAATGCAAATTAAACTAACACAATGATTTCTATGAAGTATAAACTTCATAGAAACATCATACCATATTACTAACATATTTTTAACATCTTAAATCATGTAATTACTCGAATCACATCATGAAATTTTTCACCAGTGAATTGCGCCCGTGGTTCCTGCACTGTGCGTCCTTGATTATTTTTCTTAAATAGTTCCATGCCATTCTCCTATAAATAGGATGCTTAGTTTAGAAATGAAAATCACACCAGAATCAGAGAATTTTTCTTCTATAATATTGAGCGTATTTCTTTTGAGTTTAAAGAAGCCTTGAGTGTAGAAAATAGTATAAGTTTTCTTCAAGAATATCTCTGCCATACCAGTCAGAAATGCTCTCCTTTTAAGGTAAGGGATATTATTTTTCTCTTAAATGATGTTACTTTCTTTCAATATTCATAAAGAATATTATTTTCTTTCATATTCCATATTATGAAAGCGATAATATTTCATTTCATATACCCAAATTAAAACTTACTATGGTAAGTATTGCTTCTATAATTCCTGAAATGATCAGAAATTTTTCGAATTTTGCGTTTCATCTAGTATCATTTCATTGGAATGTTGGTATGAATTTTATTATAAAATTTTTATCTTTTCATGTCGGGGTTACTATTCACGTATACAGCACTATTCATGTATACGGCACTATTCACGTATACGACACTATTCATAGAAAAATTAAATTTTCTTTTATTTGTCCAAGTTGTTTGTTATGGTTACTATCTTTGATTGTATCCTTATTTTGAACTTCATTCTTGAATTTTGCTCCACAATTGATTATTATGGAGTATTCTTGAACTTGGATAAACTAAATTATGAATCCCTAATCCTTGTCCTTTATCTCACTGGATTCGTTATTTATATTGTTTTTCATCATCCTCAGTCCTAAATGGTGATATAACTAAATATCTTTGGCATGTAGAGCAAAGATGAATGATTACCTGATGAATATCTTTGGCCCGTAGTGCAAAGATGGACAGGTGTTGAGATTAACATGACCAATTGGTGATACAAATAAATATCTTTGGCCCGTAATGCAAAGATGAATATTTGATTCAAGATGTATATTGATTAATGTTACAGGTATAAAATATTGATGATGGACTTTTAAATCATAGAAGATAGTAGACTTCATTCTCTACTAAACTCTTCTAATGAATTGTTATTTTCGCTGTGAATATTGATCTAAAACTTGTTGTTCATAATATGTTATCTGATTTATTGAAGGCTAACGATAATTTGCTTTTCATTATCTTAGTCATAATATTCTTTACTGGGCTAGTTGAGCTCACCCTTTTCATCTATTGTCCTCTTCAGGGAATGAGAATGTTGCGGGAACTAGTCGGGGAACAGGGTGATGGTCAGAGTAGAGCAGTAGTAGTCCTCACTATTTTTATAAAATAGTGTGATAATAATTGTAATTATTGAGGACTAAATTTGAGTGTTTATATTTCGTATTATATACGATTTGTATTGAAACTCACAGTTATATGGTCGTATTTCTCACGACCTTTTGTTATAAAAGATTTGTATTTGGAATTCTGTACCATATTTTTGGCGACTCAGAATGGGTTGGTATTGAACCTATTTTGGGGGCGTCACATATTCATTTAATTAATATATTACACTTAATTAAATTACTCCATAACCAACACATAATTATTTATTTAACTCAATAAATAAATCATTTAAAATATTTATTTGATTCAATAAATATTAAAATTAATATATAAAATTCTCTTCACACCAAATCACATATTGCATAATATATAACACATATACACATACACGTACTCGAACATCTTAAAATAAGAATTTTATTTATTAAATTCTCATTTAATAATTCTTAAAAATTCGGGTTGTTTCAAAGCCCAGCAGACTTGACTTTGATTTAGTCTCGAAGACAAGGACCCCTTGGACCCTGGTTGTTGATTTGTTGTTGTTGGTGCTGAGCTGCTAAGATGACTTTAAGCTTGTTCATCTTCTGGTACTTAGTAGCTTGTTGTGATCTTATGGCATTCTGCATCGAGACTAGATCACCATTGATGGACTGCTAAGATGTACATGAAGCTTGACATCCTTGACTACTTAGCAATCTATCACATCTCCTTGAAGCAGCTGATCTTTGTTGTTGATGCTTGACATCATCTGATATCAGCTTGGCCCACCATCACCATTGAGGATCTGCTAAGTCTTTGCACATCAAGTAGACTCCATCTGGTACTTAGCATCCCTTGAACACTGGTTATCTTGTGTGCAGATTCTGCTCTGCATCTACTACTCTTCAGCTCCGGTTGTTAATGGTGAAACGTAGAGTGGCCCTTGGGGTCTGCTTTCAGCTCTACCATTCTACTTCTCTTCTTCTCGGCCTTCTTGGCTTTCAGCTCAGATGCCATTCTGTTTGGCATTCTCCTTCGTGTTGAGTGAAGCCTTTAGCAGTTGAAGCTCTTCATCATATCTACTTCACTCCTACTCTAGTAGTCTCACTTCCACTTTGACACCCCCAAATTCGGGTACTTCAATTTCCACCGGATTTGGTGTTCACTGTATAAATATCATCTATCTATCTACCCATAATAAATGCAAACCATGCAATAGATAGAAATAAATCCATCATCTCCCCTTATGGGGTTACAACATCTGAATAATAAATACATAATCAATCCCAGGTCATACTAACCTTAAACCTCAAATGCAGAAACGTAAACAAATAAATAGTCATACACAACTTTAACATAAGTCTTAAACAATGTCACATCAAATAAACAACAAGTCTTCATCACTTGTTGACCTTGCCCTTGCCTTTGCTAGAAGAAGGCTCGTCGGACCTTTCGTTCTTAACTGCAATGTTATTATTACGTAAGAGTGAGCACGATTGCCCACAAGTATAACAATATAACAATAATATAATAACATGCTAGTGAATCAAAGACTTCTGAATAAGAAAAACTCGGCTTTTGAGTTAAGAATGAATAACAAGAATCAAAAGAACATCTGAGGGTTATAAGACCTCAAACTATGTCCTAGGTTGTAAAGTTTTTATACTTTAAACCTTTAACAGTCATAAGACTATGGACTCTACTTCTCGTACTTAGGGGGATCAGCCCTTAGTACCATATTGTGCACAATATCTTAACGCTAAAGCATCGTCAATCCCCTATAATAGGGTTGTTCATCTCAGTTTGACATCAAAGTTCGCACCAAAGGAAGTTCGGTTTGGATAAGCTTAATAATAGTTCCAAAATTTAGAACGCTCATTAACTATGGACTAGTCAAATCAATAAGGGTTCACTAGTCTTATAAGGTTCAACAATAAAGATATTCAATTTGAATAACAAATCTCAAGAGTATACAATTTAGGAAATATTGTATAACTGAAGTAATACTTAAAAAGGGTTATAATATCTCATCTAAAATCTTGAACTTGACTAGTAAGAACAAGAACTTGATTGACATAAAATTATAAGTATCAAACTTGCTCAATTGAAGAATTTAGAATTTAAAGAAACTAGTTTAACAATAATAAGTTAAGGATAGAATACTTGCTCAATGTAAAAGTAAGGTTTAGAAACTTGCATAATCGTAAACGAGTTTGGGTAAGGAAACTTGTCTAGTGCGCAAGCTACAAATATAGTTACAATTCAATTCCTCAACGTCCTACACATTACATTATGTATATGACATCGATTAGTTTTCATAACTACCATGTTTAACTGTTGAACTATTCACTTAAGTTCAACTTACAACTTGGTTTATAATATTACTCGTTGACTAACCACATAACATGAATATAAACTCAAAACATGCATATCACACATGTATAACCCTTTAAACAATCATAATCAAGTTTTACAATCACAATATTCAAGTTCGCACTTAGTTTGTTAACTTGAACCTTCACATTATCTTATACATGTCAATAATTTAGTTTATTAATCATGAACATTAAATCATATAATATTTATGTTTATAACTTTGAAAAACATCTTTTATTGTCGAGAGCACTACACTTGCGTACGTGCATGTCCGACGCCCTCCGATTGCCTCTGAATACGTATCAGTCACAAAGATGGCCATTTTAACCCATGTTAACGACTTCAAATCAAAAAACTTAAAAAACAAAAGTTGTAGGTCTACTCATTATCTTTCCGAATCATCTTGAATCGCCTTAATCGGAGTTTGTATGAAGACGTTATGCTTATTTGACTACAGGAGGTCAAAATAGAATTTTTTTTTCTCTGCACTTCCCTCGCTGGGGCTGGGGTTAGGCCCACTGGGGCGGATATAATCTGCATGGGGCCGGCTGGGGCGGGCATAAAGCTAGTTGAGGCGGGCATGCCTTTGCAGTTCAGTAACAGTTCGCGATTTTGACAGTTTTTAGCCCAGTTAAATGCAAATTAAACTAACACAATGATTTCTATGAAGTATAAACTTCATAGAAACATCATACCTTGTTACTAGCATCTTAAATCATGCAATTACTCGAATCAAATCATGAAATTTCACTGTTCTTGGTGTTCTTGACAGTTTTGAAGAAAAATACAAAATTTAACGTCACGGATTCGTTATAACTCCGAATCCGTTCGTTCAAAGTTTATTTTCTTTGGTTTAACATGTATTATCACATTTAAATGACAAATTTAAGTTAAACAAACAATTCATGACATACAATTGTTCGTAAGAGCCATAAGGGTCATATATACAACTTTTATGCTCTATAACTTTTGAAAAACTCAATTAAAACATAATTACATGAAATTGATAGTTTAAAAACATACATAGATGGTAGAAAACATGTCATGTTTATATTTTAACATTTATATACACATAAATCATCAATTCATGCATTGATCACAAAATAGTTATTTTACTGAGAACTCAAAATTTGGTTTTTCATGGAGAAAATATTATACGTGAAGTAAGAATTGAGATGAAGGGATTACCCTTGAAATTTCTATGAAGATGATGTAAACTCCTTTTGATTCTTCAATTTCTTTCAACTCTCTCAATTCTCTCCTCTCTCCAAGTTTTTTTCTCTGAACTTCTCTCACAGATAGAATATAGGAAGTCTGATATAGATATATGAATATAAGATATAACACATACGTATAATATAACTGATGTCGTAGTCATGGGTCGTCAGTTAATCCCATAATGGGTTAACTACCCCCAACCCCCAATAAGGCCTTGTTTGGCTAGGCTCTTATTAATCCTTTTCCATTAATTTAATTAACTTCTTATTATATAGTTTAATAATGCCACACCTATTAATCAAATATCTTATTTAAATTAATTAAATAAAATATCATAACTCCACATAAAATCACATTATCACATAATTAAAATTCTCATTGATTAATTATGTCAAATCATTAAATCTCTAATTAATTATTAAATTAATTAGAATAACGTTATGCTTATTAAATAATTCATTTAATCAAATAAGCTCAATTAAATTCATACTTTGAATAATAAAATTCTCCACATTAATTTAATCAATGTAACACATATAATTAAATTAATCTACCACAAATTCATCAATTAATTATTTAATTCAATAATTAAATCATCAAAAAATATTTATTTAATTTAATAAATATTAAAATTATATTACAAAATCTCGTTCATCACATCCACTGACACATTTTATCTGTTAAGCTCTGTAGGACTCTTGTCGAGTCAACCACATTTCACCTTTGAAGCTTCAACTGTTATATACTCCTCCATCAGCTTCCCATTGGAATATAGCCGTTGGAAGCTATTTGAAATGCCTCAAGGATTCTGAGTTATTTGGTGCAGACTTTTGATTTGACGTGACAGCACCTTTTTGACTTTTCTGACACTAGCAGTCTGTTATTTCACCTACCACCTCTAAGATGTCACCTTCACAAGTCAGGCTAATAGTCACTATTACTTCTCCTTTTTGTTTCCTCGGCTTCCCATTGGAATATAGCCGTTGGAAGCTATTTGAAATGCCTCAAGGATTCTAAGTTATTTGGTGCAGACTTTTGATATGACGTGACAGCACCTTTTTGACTTTTCTGACACAGCAGTCTGTTATTTCACCTACCACCTCTGAGATGTCACCTTCACAAGTCAGGCTAATAGTCACTATTACTTCTCCTTTTTGTTTCCTCGATTCGAACCAAAGGAGTTGACGACTGCATCGATACTCTCAATCAGCAACATTCAATTGTCAGTCTTTATATTAAGACACTGCTAAAACTCAATAATCAGATGACCGAACTCCATAATTTTGATGCAAATGTTCATGTGCTTGATCTTAGTTTGTCTATGGATGTTGCACGTTGACTGGCTTTGACAATACTACGATTCTGATAGTGTTCTTTAGATTGACAATGTAGAACCTCTCGCTCTTCAATCTTACAGTGATTCTACGATTCTACTTGCCTTGACTTGCATCAGGAACTGACAACTTGGCTGACTGCTCTGACCCTTCTAGTTTACAAGACTCTTCTGATTGATGCTCAGCTCTCTCAACTTTCTTCTCTGTGATCTCCCGCTCACTCTTCATGATGAGGCTGAGAATAGACAATCCTTTTTATCTGTTCTCTATAGGTTGCCCAATATCTCTGTATGTGCTTCATCAGTTTCTGCTGCTCATTTGGCAAACACCACGATCGTTGAGTCCACCACTATGATCGTTGTCTTCTTATGACAATCACTTCATTCATTGTCTTCTAATGGACGCTTGTAGAAGACTTCTCTTGAATGGCTTCACTTCTCAATCAGTCTTGCTGATAGAGTTGGTGCTTCGATATTCTGTTTGCTTGCAAACCATTCAGAGAATGCTTTCTAGTATTTTTCAAGTAGATTGCATTCTGAACCTTGACTATTCTTCTTAGAGACTACGATCATTGAATGTTCTTCATGGATGCCCAACTGTTGAGAATCGTGTAGTCTCTACGATTCTTCCTTGGCATTGTGGGCATTTGACTTAATACGTTTTGGCCTTCATTCTACATACTACGATCTGGCTTTGGCTCTGTAGACTATGATCTGGCTCTAGTTTTGCAGACACTACGACTCCGAGTGTAGTCTGCGACTCTGAGAGTTGTCCATATGACAAACTAAGATTTCTGCCTTGACATCTGCAATCTCTTGACTGACTTATACGACTAATATTTATGCCTTTTTTGATCTGTAGGCTCTATGACTTCGAGTGAGGCCTACGATTCTTGACTTAGCTCGGCAGGTGTTCGGCATGCGCTCGACAGGCTGTCTCCATGATTCTGAACATAGCTTCCTCAATAGACTACGGCTCCGAGAAAGTCTTCCTCGATACATCACGATTCTGCCTTGTCTTTTCTTGGCAGACTACGACTTTGAGAGTGGCTATCTTTATAGACTACAGTTCTGCCTTGATAGACTACGATTCTACCTTTACTCTCTTGGTAGACTGCGATTGTTGGTGCAGTGCTCGACAATCAGACTGGCCTATCTATTATATTATATGATCAACCTAACAAGCTCGATCTTTCTATTCATTGTCCTTGTACATTGTAATCTTTTTAAGGACTTCACAATGCTGTTTATTCATGTAGGATCAACCTACCATATTTGATCTTTTCAGCCTAAGTCTTTGTACATATGTCTATCATCTATTTAGGACTTTACAGCTTTCATCAATGCAGACATACTTGCATATTCATTCATTAAGTTCATAATCAAATCTTATATAAATAAGAATACCATTCTCATGCATATTCCTAACAATCTCCCCCTATTTGATTATGACAAAAACATTAAGCGCATATGTATGAGATGAATAAATCTTAATATACAATGAGCAGCTGTATTACTAGAAAAGATATCATGAATGTCATTGATGAGAATTTTAACTTACAAATGATATGACAATCTAAGCCCTAGATCCAGAACATACTATTACAGCTACAGATGTACCTTCTCTTTTTCATTGTCTATTCTTGTATGTCTTTTGGATTCTCTTTCTGTTGTAGCTACTCATCTTTTTGTTCTTCTCTTTCTTGCTCCTCCTCAGAGGATTTCTTTATTGCTTCATCTTCTATTGGCTCTGTCTCCCCCTTAGATCTTGTCTTCATGGAGTCATCTTCTTTCGGCTCACCCTCATATGATGACTCCATTTCTTCTTCCTTCTTCTGCTTTCCCTTCAGATCTGATGCTCTTCTTGATTGGCTCTTCTTCACAGTCTTCATTCGTCTCTTCTTTAAGTGCCTCTTTTCTCCCCCTTTTTGTCATCAATCATTTGAGAGAGATGCTGAACATTGGACATTAGCTGTTCAATCAGGTGAGATGTGTTACCAATATCAATCTTGAGTTCCTGCTGGCTGAACTCTAGCTTGAGAAAAAGAGACTGGTTGAGGATGTCTATTTTCTTAGAGAGAGATAGAATAGATTCTTCGTTTGCCTTCTGAGCTTGCAGAACTTATCTCCTTTTCCATAGACTTCAGATAGATTTGATCTCTCTGTTGAAGCTTGAGAGATATATCTGAGATAGTTGCCTGAAGCTTGTTGTGGGAATCACTGTCTTCTCCTCCTGACAGGATCTGAGTTTCTTTAGCAATATAAGAGAGTTTCTCAGCCAATTCTTCAGAGTTCTTCAATAACTCTTATTTTTGAAGATTTTGAGCATCTGGTTGGACAACACGTTTCTCACCTTTAGAGAGGCTTTCAAAAGTAGTGAGAATCTCAAAGAGATTTGAATACCAGTCGTAATTAGAGGAAGAAGGGATATCAGATAGGATTGCTGGAGAAGGGTTTGACTTCTCAGGCTAAGCTAGATTACTTGCAATGGTAGATTACAAAGGCTCTATGATTGTAGACTTTGATGTGATTCTGCCACCATCTAAGCTTTCTCGCAAATCGTAGGGAATGTAGATGTTGTTGTCTTGTCGGTAGACCTTGAAGTGAGGCTGGTCTCTGATCATCTTGGTTGCAAATGACTTAAACCTTGAAAAGTTTTATGAGATGAGCTCCAAATTAGGAATGTATGAGAAACACCAGCTGATATAGCTCTTATCTCCAGCAGTGGATGCCTTCAGCCATGGAATCAAAGGGTAGAACCACCTTATCAGATGATTCTTGGAATCATATAGCACGGTTGTAAGGTCCAAGCTCATATCTTGAAGATTATTGAGCAGATCGGCTGTGGACATCCTTATTACTTTGATTCTTTTATTGCCATGGTTTACCCATCTGCCTGGTAGCACATTTTGTGGTTCATCAAATACTTCCACCACTATTGAATCCTGATCTTCAGAGTTAGAGTCTTCTTCCTTTCCTTCCTGTCTTGATCTAGAGTCAGACTGGTGCAAGCTCACCTCAATCGACTCACCAGTAAATTCCTGCATTTGATCATCATTCCCATCATCCTCTGCTGAGCTATCTTTCGTAGATTCACTAGTCATATCTTTCTGGGCAGTCTTCAGCATCTCCTTACTTTCAGCTTTACCTACATCTTCTGATTCAGATCCATTTATAGTCTTTTCATTTTCATCACTGCTGGAACTGTTAGACATTATCTTTCTTTTGCCCTTAGAACCTTCTTCCAAAGTCTCAAGCTCATCATCATTATCATCACTGAGCTCAATAATCTTTGTAGAAGATTCTCCTTTCTTCTTTAGGCCTGGTTGGAGAAGCAGTCTATTGCTCTTTCTCCTCTTTGGGGGTTTAACAACAAGAGGTTCAGGTTCATCTTTTTCTTTGGATCCTGATTCCTCTGTATCAGCAGAAGGACTCCTTGGGGGTTCATCAGTATGAGATTCAGTTGCTTCTTCTTTTTCTGATTCTGATCTTTCCTTATCAGCAGAAGGACTACTTGGGGGGTGCTCTTGTGTCCAGCTTCTCACAACCTTAGCTCTCTTCCTTGATGGCTTCTCAAAAGTGGACTCTAGAACTTTGGAATTGTTAGAGTGAGAGAGCTCATCCTCTACATTGCTTGCCTTCCTCTTATTTGAGATGCCCTTACTGCTGCTGCTGCCATGAGTCTTCAGCTTTTTATTCTCCATGGGATTCTTCTTCCAGTTATCAAACAGCTTGGGAGACATCACCTTGTGAATATTAAGGGGTTCTCCCTCATCATCCCTTATCTTGATCTTCAATTTCTTCTTGAAGATGATGCTTAGGAATCTCCCATGGAAAACCTTTGTGAGCGGTTTATCTGTTGACTTCTTCTTCTCTGCCTTTTCTAGCCACTTGGACATTAAGTCGAACAGTATAGCTCCAAAGTTGATTCGTTGCTTCAGTACAATGGCAGACATGATTCTCAACTGTTGATAGCTCATAATATCATGTGCAGTATCGTTGCTCGAGATACACTTTGCTACAATATCAGCAAGAAACTCAAATTCATCAGGGAACTCATTCTTTGTGTCCTTCAGACTAGGGTCCCTCTTGTAGCGCATAACCCATTTTCCTTCTTCAATGTCGACTTCTTCAAGGCTATTCAGACCATGGTCAGAAAACCCAAGACATTGGTTGATGTCAAAAGCTCTTATCTTTAACTTTAGTCCTTTGACTTTTGTAGATAGAACCCCAAAAATTTATCATTGCTTCTGAATAGAACTCCTTCACTAAGTCGACATAGATCAGGGTGTTCGACTCAAAGCATTCAAAAAACTCAGCCTTCTTCACGAGTTCAAGAATATCTCTGAACTTCTTTTTTGATCTGTCGAATCTTTTAGTGCCGAGTTAAATATCAATGACGACACGCCAATATTCCATTTGAAGGGTTAGGAATATCAGGCTGTTTGACTTTAGGAGTATTACAGGAAATACTTGAGAACAATTTTGAGGATGGTTAGTGGTTTGAGAGCTTTAGGCTATTTGAGAGTGCTTAGGGTTTCGGGTACAGAGAGAGAAGATGGACAAGAGAGGCATACAGCTTTTAGGTAGACTCTTATAAGTGTAACTGCCATAGATTTGAAATTCCCTTTTGTAACTGTTGAATATTCTTTTCAAAGTGACAAGTGTAAGAGCCCAATAAGTCACGATCATAACAGATCAGCTTTTAGCTTTGACTTCTTTTAAGTTGACCGTTGACCTCTTCAGTTCATGGAGTAGCCTCATAATATAGTTTAGTACTCCATGAATTCTTTGTCTGCTCGACGATCTCTTTATCTACTCGATGATCGTCATCTGTATCCATGCTTCATTAGAAAACTCTTCATTAATCTTCAGCAAGAAGTTTCATGATTCATTAGCAGCTTTTATTCTTCTAAGGGACTCTTGTATACTTCTGTAGAGGTCCTTGTGATTCATTCTATATCAGCACTTCTTCTGGGTTAAGGTAGCTCAGAAAGGCTGGCCTCTTAGTATAACACTTAGGGTCAGGTTTATCTCTGAGGCGCTAATCAGAAAAAGGGTTCCTTAGACTTGGTGGAAACAATATCATCACAGTGGGCTTCTCTGCCAAGAGGTTCACTTACCAACTTTGGATACTCTTTGGTGTTGGTATTTGTATAGACTGCGATCGTGGGGTCAGCATGCTCTTAGTCTATGATCAGTACTTTGATTGTAGGTGCTCCACAATTGGGGTAGTTGGCTGATATGGTTTTCAGTAGCACATTTTGGGACAATACTACTGGGGATGAGGATTTATTTGGTTCATCAACCACAAGGTTTTGGGACTCTATAACTGGAATTTGGCTGTTTGGATAAGCTTCTCTTTTAGGAACTTAATAGGAATTGGTTCTTCGTGGAGTGGTCAACAGACATGCAAAAGAGGTTGACCTGTCTTCTGAGCTTATCTTTGAACTTTTAGCGAGCATCCCACTTATTCTTTTTCTCCTTAAACTTCATCACCTCCATATCTTCATTTGTTCTTCCATAATCTTCACCACCTTCATGTCTTCAGATGCTCTTCCCTTGTCATCAAGTATAGCGCTACCTTCATTGTCTGGGAGATCTGAAGTATTTGCTTCACTGTGCTCCCTTGTCAATATGAGAACTGCTAAGCTTAGCAGACCACTTCTCCCCCTTAGTTAATATTGTCTTCTTAGAGAAAGATGGACTATTCTTCTATACATACATAAGTAAGGTAGTCCGTGCATATCTCCTTCTGGCTGGAATCTTCATGGTTAAATAAGCTCCATTAGATCATAGAATGTTTTCTTCAGAATTGTTTACTCCACGATTGCTGACTAGACACTACGAACGTAGTTTCTATCATTTAGACTTTAGCATCTTCTGTACTAATGGAGTTATGCTTCTATGATGCATACATCGTCACCATTGGTTGAAGATTCCTTGATATGAACTTCTTGGTTGTTCCTTTTAGGATGATGTGCTTTGCATGAATAGGCACAGAAGGACTCTTGCATCTTGACATGAATAGCCAGCTTCCTTTTGAAGTATCATAACGATCATACAAAGGATTTTGAAATCCATTTAAGCTCATGAGATCTTCATTCTTGGGGACACAACAAATCTTCAGAAGCAAGCTCTTGCATTGGATGACCTTGAATGGGAGCATTGCTGAGGGATCTTGATCTTGCAGCTGGTAGAGTCTTTGTGACTGAAGTCTTGTGCTTTCGTTTTCCTTAGTGGGGTCTGATAGACCAAGTGTAATACCCGAGAATTTTTGAATATTATTAATGAATAAATTAATGAAAGTCGAATATTTATTTGAATATAAATATTTATGTGTTATGAGATGAGTTAAATCAATTACTTCAAATTGGAATTATGTTAATTAAGAGAATATGGAGTTTATGATAAGCTCGTTGAATTCCTTGTGTGGCACGAGAATAGAAACGATGATGAGTTAATTAATTAGAGGATGAAGGAATTATTAAGTGAACGATTAATCAATATTAATTGTTAATTAATTGTTATTATGAGAAATAGAATATTAATGATGATTAATTAATAGTATGTTGATTTATTATTATTGCAAGTAATAGAATAATAATAAGTAAATTGTTTATAAATATAATAACATTTATATTTATTTAATTGATTAAGGAATGTGATAATTAATCGTATAATAATGTTAATAATTGTTGTATGGATAATAAATGGTTTATAAAGTAAATGAATAATTAATATAATGATTACTCAATTAATTTCTAAGTGTCATATTATGTAATAGGTGATTGTATATTAAAGTGCAATGTGACGCATCAATGTGACTATATAATAAATATAAACTATATAGTATGATTTATTAAGTTATGAAAGTTACATGATTAATCCTTATGTGACAATATGTTTGTGAGTGGACATTAAGTAAGTACCTCATGAATATATTATAAACAATTGCGATTAATGATTATTTCAATAATTTATTATATTTGGAAATATTAGAATTGGAATAATGTAATAAGATAATACTCAATTGAATTATATTCGGTGTGATGTACATGGATTATATATATGTGCAAATTAAATTTATTACATGGTAGTATTATTTATTTATTGGGATTACATTGTAACTCTATTTGTAACCTAAGTGAATATACCATGTATAAGAATATATCCTAAGTATTTATATTACTACACTTGCTACGTTGCTAAGATATAATTGCTTGTCCCACAAAGAGGGTCATTCTCTCCCTCACGTGAATGGCAAAAAGGCTAAGGCCTATTCCTTCTTCTTCTCTCAAGCTCAACAACTAGCTCATCATTCTATAGGGAGTGGGTTTCATGATGAATATCAACAACTAATCACCAACCCTTCATTAGCCATCAAACAATTTTTCAATCCCTTGGTTTGAGTTAGTGGAAGATAGCATTGTCTGGATATGGAATTCTTTATAAATTGAACCATTCTCTCCTCATTTGATTTTGTTAAGTTAATTGCTAAGTTGCTATAGAAAAAGTGAGAGCATAATCTAATAATTGAGAGGAAGCTCTACCCAATTGAAAGCTCAAGAAGGTATAATGCTTTAATTATACTTTAAAGTTTAGCAATTGTCAATTCATAGGATAGTTCATGAATTATTGTGAATTGAATATGTTAGATGATGCTAGCATGTTAGATAAGTTTATATGCATGTCTAGAAGCTTTGTAGTGGGTCTGTGTTGCAGCTAGAAGGATTTAGCAAATGCGTGTGTTTAAGCTCTGTAGAAGTAGAGCCATTATTTTTGCCTCTGGTCGAAGTGGCGCGGCCGCGCCACTTCTATAGTACAAAACTGAGCGGCCGCGTAGGCTTCCAGTCTTGGAAGCTGATTTTGTTTGCCTTGTGTTGTCATGAGCATGTTATTTTGGTTTAATTATGCATGTAAATGACCCTAACATATGTATTGATGTTGTCTTGGTTATAGTAAATCATTTTAGCTTGGTTTGGTATGTGTATTCAAAGAAAACTTAAAGACTTGGAAACTAATTTTGGGCAAACATTGTATAATGTATATTCTGACCGTATGTACAAACATATCAAACTCTGTTATGCCCTAGCATGTGACTAATATGTTGGTTAATATTATTAGGCATAAAATAGACTATTCTAGCATGAATTAAAATGAGCCATGTAAGCTTTAGATTCTGACCTTGAAAACATACTATTATGATTTGATTTCATATGTACATGAGCACGAAACATAGTATGTTTACTTTGCATGCTTAAATGATTTTGATAGCATTCTAATGGAAACTTAGAGTTTCACATACGAACTTGATAAACTATATACACTTGAGTTATGAACTTGTGAGCATGCTTATGTGGTCTATTTATGTATATGAAAGCATAACATATGATATGTGAAGCTACATTGTATGTGGAATGGTTTAACATAAGATTTTCAAAAGAAACCTTAATAGTTTGGAAACTAGTTTTGTTGATAACTACATTACAAGTATTCTAAAAATTATAACCGACATGATAGGATATCATATGCCTCTAGACATGATCAAAATGTATGCCTAACTAGCCTTATGCATGGTAAATTAGTCAAGCGTGAATTAAGACAAGTGTTAAAGAAGGTGGAACCTCATAATTTGAAATACATGACTAAACTAACATGAGCATGTATAGTTGAGACGTAGAGACCATATAACATAAGTATAATGATTAAACGTAAGAAACTTCGTTACTTGACCACTTAACGCTTTGATTGAACAAGAATGGATAGCAAACTATATTAAAGACAATATAGGGTCAAACCTAGTTATAAGCATCCCGACATATGTGTTTGGCATGATCCTTCATATATGTGCAAAGCATAATGAATTGGGATTCTGCACGAGCAACCCTATCTTGATTTGAACTAGGAGCAGCGCGGCCGCGCCACTCCTTAGTGTAAACCAAGCGCGGCTGCGCCAATGTGCAAAATTACCAGAGCCTGTTTGATTACAATCTGGACTTGAGACATACTTGTAGGGTTGTCCTAGTCTGTAATACTTGTCCAGAACGTTATTCAAAGTATCAATGAGCATGCTAAGCAATGAAACCATACTAAATTGACAAAGTGTTTACAAACCTCAAATGTTAAACGACAGTTACGAACTATGTTCATAGTGTCTTATAATCTGATTTCATGCTACATATGAATAAATACGCAGTGACATACGTATAGGGTTATATGACTGAGTTAGAACTATATGTGTATATTTAACTTACATAGCAAGCTTGTGTACCGAATGTACTTAGCTAACGAATATCCTATACATGTAAATATATTACAATAGGAACTCGACGTGTTGATAAGCTTTACTTTGATAAACTACGCTTAAGGCAAGTTCCTAACCCTACTCTTTATTGAGCATTCTTAAGCTTGTGCTATTATTGGTCGTTCGAATAAAACATTGAAAGTATACTTCATATCTTATACTTTGAAGCTAAGTCAAAGTGGTTTACATTCTTTGAACTTATATTTGTGTTTATATATACATTGAAAGAACGGTCTATGCCATTCGATTCGGCTAGACCTATATCATGATTAGAAAGCTATCCAAACCAATTAATTGGTGCGAAATCTTAGAGTGGCTGAGATGAACAACCTTATTTGAAGGGAAATATATATTGTCGGGAGACTGACGTGCGCACTTGAGTACGATTGAATGTTATGCATAATATAAGGTACTTTAGGCTGATCACCTGTTGTACTTGTTTTATTGGATTATCAGTATATTTTTGTTAATTCTAGTAGAAGTTCATAGTCCTTAGTGACTGCTCAGTATTCAATTATCTTGAAATTATGAATTGATTTAACATTGAATCTTATTGATATCTTTCTATCCTTAGCGACTGTTATTGAGAATTGTTGATATTTCTTGCTATCCTTGAACTATCATATCCTGTTATACCCTTTGGGATTCAAAAACTATATTACTCGCCTTTATTGTCATATTACTTGCTGAGTAAACTTGTTGCTCATTCTTGCTTTTCCCTAAAAACATTTCAGTTAAGGCAGAGCAGGGTGGACCTTCGGGCACCGACAAAGGCAAAGGCAAGGCTACCGACTAGCTAGTCCCTTTATGTTTTAGAAATTCTGGTGTTGTATTATGACAACTATGATAATGTTTTAAGATTAATTTAGAACTATGTTTAAACTTAAGTAGGGTTATGTAATAAGTCTTTATTTGATATTATTATGTAATCCTATTAAGTACTGTAGGTTGCGAGACTTGGGAGAATAAATATAATAAATCATTGTATATTATTCTAGATTATCCGCTGTGATTTTATGATTTTAGTTATTATTGTGAGAACGTGACGAACCGAATTCGAGATTAGTGGCAGTCCGAATTTGGTGGCGTCAAACCAGTACCTGCAGGTTAAAAGTTTTTCTATCTTGGTACCCATGGTTATTTGGGTCCTACTAGGTTAGTTTTCTCAAAACCCTAGTTCCTCATATTCTTGGATAAGCATCAACAATCATATTCATACATATATCAATTTCAGATATGATAGTTATAATGCATGATTATGAGTGTGTGTATGATTAAACATTTTGATATCATAATCTTTTTCTTTGGTTGATACACCTTTTGCTTTTTGCTATGTTCACAGCTTTTGAATGTTCACAAAGTGAGGATCAGCTCTATTAATTATTTGCATCTGGTTTGTTCGTGGAGTTGATCAGTTTCTAAGAACCTTCAAGATACACCTGTAGTGTTGATCATACTCTATATTTTATTAGAAGCACAAAACATTGGCTTGTATGAATTTACAAACATACCAACCCATTAGCAAAGGTTGAGCAACTTATACTTCTTAGTTTGTAATACCTAAGGCATATGTCAGATTTCTTTTAAAACTTTATTTTCAACTTAAAACATGGGTGGAGAGAAAGTTTGTTAACAATTAGTTTCCAACTTCAAATGTACTTTCTCTCTTTCCTTTTTTGGGAAGAAAATGATCTCTTAATAGAATACTGTTATAGCACATAAGGTGATGCAATATGATGTACGTATATTAGATGAGGAATTATACCCTGACTCTATCAGTTTCTTTGACAGATAATTGTCTTGCTTATTTGCACAATGATATGAGGCATTGTTGTGCATATCTTTGCATTGACAATGCTGTCAGCTTTTGTTGCACCATAGGGCTTTAGCTCAATCAAGCTGAGTCTTGAAGTTACGATTAGAGGAAAGTCTTGACAGCTTGAATTCTTTACGGCCCTCAAACCTCAAGGTTTAGATACATGGATATAGCCAAATACATATTTAAAGAATTCTCCTTTCTCCTCTAGATAAGCATCTCATTGCATGTATAGGCATTTCATCTTTTAGAACAGTGGACGTCAGATTCTTTGCTCTTAATGCTTCTTGACTTACCATCTCTGGGCTGCAGACTGCTGATTGACTATGGGCAAGAATTGGCCTGATTGCAATAGCATTTAAGGACAGAGACCAATCTGGACAGCTTCAGGTGTATATGCACATTTACCTGTACGTAAAATTTTTAAACGTGTGAGCTCATCTCCATTTAGAAGTGACTTACCACTAATACTAAGTTTAGAACTTTATTTGTGCCTAGGACCAAACTCAAAGCGTTAGCTTTAGGATATAGCATGAGAACCTACTTTAATACTAATTGTTAGTTTCCAGGGGGCACACAATAGATCTAGAATGGTGTTATACTTTAAAAAGATTTTAACTTTTCTTTTGTATTGCTAAGTAATTAGAAGATGACAAACATAAGAATCAGTTCATGCATAGCGGAATAAGTTAAAGATCCCCTTTAAAGATATCTTGATAAACATAGTTCTAATGTTAGTTTAGGTGTAAGTGGTTAAAGCAGATATAGAAGTTATAGTGCATAATGTAAATGACATAAAGTAAATGACACAAGAGATTTTTAGTGGTTCAGAGAGTCAAGCTTCTACTCCACTCTTCTGCTTCAATAAGCAGGGATTACACTAAGGAAAAGGTAACTCATAAATCACTAAGATTCCTTCAAGGCCAGTAGCCTTGGAACTCTAGTTCACTAAGAACTCTTCAAGCCCAACAGACTTGGAACTGTAGACTAAGCCTAGCAGACTTAGAATCTCTTGTACCCTCCAGTACTCAGCAAGCCCAGCAGACTTGACTTTGATTTAGTCCCGAAGATAAGGACCCCTCGGGCCCTGGTTGTTGATTTGTTATTGTTGGTGCTAAGATGACTTTAAACTTGTTCATCTTTTGGCACTTAGCAGCTTGTTGTCATTTTCTGGCATTCTGCATTGAGACTGAATCACCATTGATGGACTACTAAGATGTACATAAAGTTTGACATCCTTGAGTACTTAGCAATCTGTCACATCTCCTTGATTTAGCTGATCTTTGTTGTTGATGCTTGACTTCATCTGATATCAGCTTAGCCCACCATCACCATTGAGGATCTGCTAAGCCTTTGCACATCAGGTAGACTCCATCTAGTACTTAGCATCCCTTGAACACTGGTTGTCTTGTGTGCAGATTCTGCTCTATATCTACTACTCTTCAGCTCTGGTTGTTCATGGTGAAACGTAGAGTGGCCCTTGAGGTCTGCTTTCACCTTTGCCATTCTACTTCTCTTCATCTCAGCCTTCTTGGCTTTTAGCTCAGATGCCATTCTCCTTCGTGTTGAGTGAAGCCTTTAGCAGTTGAAGTTCTTCATCATATCTGCTTCACTCCAACATTAGTAGCTTCATTGCCACTGAGACATTTTTTCTATTAAGCTCTGTAGAACTCTCGTCGAGTCATCCACATTTCACCTTTGAAGCTTCAGCTGTTATATACTCCTCCATCAACTTCTCGTTGGAATATAGTCGTTGGAAGTTATTTGAAATGCCTCAAGGATTCTGAGTTATTTGGTGCAGACTGCTGATTTGACGTGATAGCACCTTTTTGACATTCCTGACAGCAGTCTGCTATTTCACCTACCACCTCTGAGATGTCACTTTCACAAGTCAGGCTAATAGTCAACTTTACTTCTCCTTTTTGTTTCCTCTATCCAAACCAAAGGAATTGATGACTGCATCGATGCTCTCAATTAGTAACGTTCGATTGTTAGTCTTTATATTGAGACATAGCTAAGACTCAATAATCAGATGACCAAACTCCACGATTCTGATGTAAACGCTTATGTGCTTGATCGTAGTTGTCTGTGGATGTTGCACGTTGACTGGCTTGGATATTACTATGATTTTGATAGTGTTCTTTGGATTGACAATGTAGAACCTCTCGCTCTTCAATCTTGTAGTGCTTATATGATTCTACTTGCCTTGACTTACATCAGGAACTGACTACTTGGCTGACTGCTCTGACCCTTTTGGTTTACAAGACTTTTATGATTAATGCTCAGCTTTCTCAACTTTTTTCACTGTGATCTCTCGCTCACTCTACATGATGGGGCTGAGTATAGACAATCCTTTTCGTCTGTTCTCTATAGGTTGGCCAATATCTCTGTATGTGCTTCATCAGTTTCTGCTGCTTGTTTGGCAAACACCAGTATCGTTGAGTCCACCACTATGATCGTTGTCTTCTTATAACAGTCACTTCATTCATTGTCTTCTAATGGACGCGTGTAGAAGACTTCTCCTGAATGGCTTCACTTCTCAATCAGTCTTGCTGATAGAGCTGGTGCATCGACCTTCTGTTTCCTTGCATGCCATTCAGTGAATATTTGTTGGTATTCTTCAAGTAGATTGCATTCTAAACCTTGACTATTCTTATCAGAGATTACGATCTTTGAATGTTCTTCAGGGATGCCCAACTATTGAGAATCTTGTAGTCTCTACAATTCTTCCTTGGCATTGTGGGCATTTGACTGACTACGTTTTGGCCTTCATTCTGCAGCCTACGATCTGAGTTTGGCTTTGTAGACTACGATCTGGCTCTGGTTCCGCAAACACTTCGACTCCGAGTGTAGTCTGCGACTCTGAGAGTAGTTCATATGTCAGACTACGATTTTTGCCTTGACATTTGCAATCTCTTGACTGACTTTTCCGACTATGATTTCTGCCTCTGTTCTGATCTGCAGGCTCCATAACTTTGAGTGAGGCCTACGATTCTTGACTTAGCTCAGCACGCATTCGGCATGCGCTCGACAGGCTGTCTCCACGATTCTGAACTTGGCTTCCTCGACAGACTACGGCTCCGAGAAAGTCTTCCTCGACACACCACGATTCTACCTTGTCTTTTTTTGGCAGACTACGACTTCGAGAATGGCTATCTTTACAAACTACGGTTCTGCCTTGATAGACTATGATTCTGCCTTAACTCTCTTGGCAGGCTTCTATTGCTGGTGCAATGCTCGACGATTAGACTGGCCTATCTATTACATTATAAGATCAACCTAACAAGCTTAATCTTTTAATTCATAGTCCTTGTATATTGTAATCTTTTGAAGGACTTCACAAAGCTATTTATGTGACATCCAAAAAATCTATAAGATTTTAAATGATTAAAATAAAGGTTAAAGAATAAAACCTAGATGAAAATTTGAGGATTTATTTAAAAATTTAGAACCTATATGGTTTACTATTTGAATGAGAATAAAGAAAATATGGGTAATAAAATTTCAAACCCTAGAAATGAAGTTATATGTATTTGAAGGAATATCAAGGATAAGATATTACGATGCCTATAAATTTGATGTGAATTGAATAGTGTAAGAAATGTTATATTGATACAGGTGGAAATTTTTATTAAGGAAATAAAATTTCACATGAGGAGATGCTATGAGGTTAAACGAATATGAGTATATATATAGAAATATATATATATATATATATATATATATATATATATATATAATATATATATATATATATATACTTAGTAAGGTACTATATATTTTAGCAAGAGGAATGATGGATTAAGTTAAGGATATAAGAATAAAGATAAAAATATGTTAGTAATTAGCATAGCTTGAATGTTGACCTTGACTGGCAAATAAGAAGATGAATAAGTATAAAGTCATTAGCTAATATGATTAGCAATAAAAAGGGAGTAAGTAAAAACTCAAAATTTGAGTTAGAGATAGAATTTTGAAGCACAAATCACTACTCGATTGCTTCCAGAATGTCAAGTTTAGTCAAAAAAGACAGTAAACACAAAATGTGTGAGGGTTGACTTTTTGGTCAAAGTCAACAAGTGACTTTTATGGAAAAAAGTCAAATTCGGAGTTAGGAGTGGAATATGTGATGACTTATATGAATTATATATATGATTAAATAAATATACATTATATAATGTGTATACATTTATTTCGTATATAATGAGAATTAAGAATAAAGTTATGTAACCTAATATATATATATATATATATATATATTAGGTATAGTAATTAAAAAAACCTAAGGGGTTATAATATGAGAGAATGTTAGTATATAAAAATATATACTAACCCTAAGAGATTTATTTCATACATCTCAATTAATTATTAACCTAAGTATTTTAATAATCCAGAAAATTGATTGAAAGTATTAAACCCTAATTACATACTCAATACACTTGAATACGACAAGTCTAATTGGGTTATGTAAGTGAATTAACATTATTGATTGATAAGAATATGTAAATATCAATATTAATGAGTATTAGTTCAAGAGATAATAAATTAAGAAGAGTAAGTAATTTAAACAAGCCCACTTATTTTATTAAGCATTGGACTTGTAGATAAATTAATTTAATAACAATTTAATTATTAAACTAGCCCAATATAACATGTATGGGGCAAGTATAGTGATGACACAATTTAATTAATGGGTGGAAGCCCAAGCCCAATTTAGTTAATAAGCAAAACAATAAAATTGCAAGCCCAAAAGGATTAATTAATGGCCCAAGCTAATGCCCAATTGAGGAAGGGATAAATTGGTCATTAAATAAAGCATTTAATTAAACAAATTTGGATGGAGAATAAAAAGCCAAGTGACCGAATTTTTGTGAAGGAGCAAAGGAGATGCTTGTGATAATTGTTATCACTTTAGTAGGTAATTACTTTTGAGGTGTTGATTTTTTATGGAGCCAACACAAGTGGGTTTACTTGCAAGCAAACTAATGTAATAATAAGAGAGAGTAAAGATAAAGATATGTATAAATGAGAAGGCCACTTGGCCGGATGAAAAGAAAAGAAAGAAAGATAAACCAAAAGAAATAAAGAGAAAGAGGAAAGAGAAGGAAAAGAAAGAAAAAGAAAAAGGAACAAGAGAGAGAGAAAGGGAAGATGGATGGCAGCCTTAGGGGGAGAAGGGAGAGAAAATTCTCCATGGGAGAGAAGAAGAAGAAGAAGAAGAAGAAGAAGGTAGACTTTGAGCAAAAGGTAAAATCCTAAACTAATTTACACATTTTAGTTGGATTTTTCTAAAGCAAAACTTGAATCTATGTTTCTAAACTCAAAAACTTTGGATTTTCTTGTTGATGAATGTTTTATGTTTTGATCTACCCATATTGGGTGTTGATTTGTTTGGAAATCAAAAGAAAAGAAAAATAATTTTTCTAGTTTATAAAATCCTAACTTTTAGGTGCTTTGAAAGTCCACCGTTTTTGATCTACACCTTCTTTTTATGATCCGTCAAAGAGATGTGCTAGATGTATAAGTTATCTAGTAAACCCAAGTGGTAACACTCAAAAATGTTGAGTTTACAAGCCGTAGTGGCTGTTTTAGCCAAAATAGTCCTGTTTTTCTAGAAAAGAAATAAACTATTTTGGGCCAGTCACTGCCAGGGGCAGTTTCATAATTTTTCTGACCTTCAAAAATTAGGGAAAAATTTTGAGAGTTAATATCAGATGTTATTAAGATCCTGCTAAAAATTGAGAAGTTTTGGCAATACGGAATGGGAGTTATGGATTTTACGGCGAAGGCCTATTTTTAGAAAGCTACCCAAATAACTCTCTGTGTATAAGTCCAAATATTATGAATTTTGTACTGGAAGCACATGTATATAACAGGAGCTTACCCTGAAAATGTCAAAATATTTGGAGACAATCTCAATTTATGAAAAATCTGTCAATATTTGGCTATTATGGACTATTTAAAAATTGTAAATGTATTTTAAAAATTTCTTGAAAAATATATTTTCATTAGGGGAATATATAAGGATGATTTCCAGAAAAGAAACGATTTTAGAGATGTTTTACTATTTTTCACATAAATGATGTTATATGGATAAATAGATTAAATTGAATATATGATGTAGAAAATATGAAAAACTAAGATTTTACGACTTGAGACTCTTAAACAAGGTTGATGCAGAATTTTGATGGAGGTTTCGGTCGGTGGTGAAGAGTTATGATGTTTATGGCATTTAAGAATGCTTAAACGAGTTAATTAAAGAAAGAAAAATAATTAAAATAAATTATTTATTAATTGAATAAATGACTTAAAATATTTTTACATGACTAATAATATTAGATTGAAATATTATTAGTAATATTTGACTTAAATGTTATTAAAAAGTTAATAGCATTAGATTGAAATATTATTAAATAATTAATAATATTAAACGAGAAATTAAAATAGAGAATTACTTTATTTTAATTGTAGTTGTTGAATTTGGTATTTAAGAAACTATATTATGTTTATAATATGTTGAAAGAAGAATCTAGGGTACTGAATTTGATTTCGGGTTGTTTAAATTGAATTCAGTCTGCTAAAACTGATTATGGGATGCTGAAATAGTGATTTCAAGATGCTGAAATGTTATCTGGTTTACTGAAATAGTATTTCAGGATACTGAAATGCTATCTAGTTTACTAAGATGACATATAAAGGGATAACTTATAAGTATAAGTTATGACATGATGAAAAGATTATCAAAGTGTAATAATAATACTAAGACTATAATGTAATGTCTAATACTTAACTATATAATTGAATGTTAGACAAGTTAATATAAGATAATGAGAGTAAGTGTTAAGTCAAAAGTAGTACAGTCGTACTCTATAATAGTTGATGTATAGTATCTGGGCTAAACAATTCCTTTAGTGAGCGGAGGTATATACGAATTAGCAACCAATCTAACTCGCTGTGAAAACAGTGTAGACGAGAGGAAAATTAATTTGTTGGTTGTTTGTGGAAAATCACTCAGTATACTATATTAAATACTATTAAAGACTCGATGTGTGCTAGGTTTAGACTTGTGAATGTGTGTGGTGTTAAGATATTATCTAGTATTTGACTATGTGGTTAAATGTTAGATAGTTTACTTATAATGTAATAGTATTGCGAGATAAAGTATAATATGCTAATTGAAAAATCAATCTTATAACTGATAAGTTTTTTCAATAAGGAGATTAAATTAAATTGCGTAGTAGTAATCGACTATGCAGGCAAGTTTTCCTTAACTCAAACTCGAGTGATATTTTCAAAGCACGTTAGTGAATAATATTGTTGATTATTCACGTCTATACTGATTATTGATTCACACTTAGTGCATCTTGCATATGTTCATCAGGTATGAAAGGCTGATCACCTTCATTACCATAAGGTTCAGTTAAATTTGTTCATGGTCCTTGTTGACATTAAACATTAATGATTCAGTCATTCAATTACTGAAGTTATGATTCATGCTCTTTCATAATTATTATATTATTGAAAATTTGAAAGTTTATTCTTTCTTTCAATCATGATATATCTTTATTGAATTTAAACTTGCTGGGCAAAGTAGTTGCTCACCCTTGCTATATCATGATAACAAGTTTATGATTAAGACGAAGGCTTAAAGAAGGACAGAGACAAGAGCAAAATACAGTAATAGATTGATATGCGAATAACTATTTAGTTATCTTATGAGAACCTTTTAAGTTATTAAAGGTATGTACTCAGTTAAGGTTAATAGACCTTGTGAAATGTGATAGAATCATGTGAAATAAATAATTTATGTTTATATATTCCGCATTAGATGATAGAATATGTATGATAATGAAGTACCGTAACGTACCAGGTCCGAGGTTCTAAGGACCCGGATTTGGGGGCGTCACAGGTTGGTATCAGAGTTGTAGGTAATAAACCTTAGGTAGAGTTACCTTAGGCTATAACTGCAGAGATGAGGATAAGAAATAAACTCAAATAGAGTTTAAGTAATAAGAGATGAATTCATGAAATTCATTATTAAGATAAGAGGATGATAAATAAGATTCAAAGAAGAATCTTGAAGAATTATAAGATAAGAACTCGGAGTTACCTGACTCTAATAATAAAGATGAAAAGTGATAATAAATAGACAAAGTCTTGAAGATGAAAAGTGTAAAATTATAATATAATATGATTACAGAGAAAGAAGATCGTAAACTAAAACGATCATAAGATTGGAAAGAATCGTAATATAACACGATTATAAGAAAAGGTCACAACGTGATCTGATGAGGTCATAGAAGGACAGATGATCAATCTATTGATTGAAGACTTTATAGCAAAATTTCTATACAAATATGGTACTATAAAATAGTACAAGTTAAACTCAAAAGAGTTGAAAATGATGAAATACGGATTAAATGAAATTTGTATTGAGTAAAGAGGGAGCTAGGATTATGTGAAATTTCAGTTAAGGACTCATGTGATAGCTGAATTGTACAAACCTTTGTATGGGCGGGGGTTTTGTGCTTGGTCTAACGACTACTTAGTTTATCACATTGATAATCATTGAAATGTGAGTGTCGTGCTATTCGCTATATGTATGTTGAGAAGGTGATTCTTTTCTTATATGTATAACAGATAAGTAGAGAATATTAAGAATAGGTGCGAGTTCTTAAAACTCATGCTTATGGTAAGTTTGTGACTCATAATAGTATGGTATGTTTTTGAACCCCTAAGCGTATGGACAGTTCCTGATTGGTTCTTGAACTACGTATTGCTAGGATAAGTTCCTAAACTCATATTATTATGGAAAGTTACTGAACTCTTAACTTGTGGTATGTTTGATGAACTATACTGGGCTATAGAAAATTTATGGATGAAGAATTGAGGATTTTTAATTGATAGAATTATTAAGCAATTGATCATTAGAGCAATTGAAGTTGATGATGGAAACATAGGTATTCTAAATCTTCTAGCTGTGCTAGACTTCAAATTTTTGACATCAAGCTAAATTCGCACTGATGTGCCTTTAAAAATAAAAATGAATTTTTGTTATCAGCAACACATGGTTACAATTTTGTAGAAATGGGCTTTGAACCACTAACACATCGTTATCTATTGCGGCATGATAACACCAAAAATAATTTTTTCAATGGTTTTGAACTGTTTAAAGAAGTGTTTATGCTAATTTTTTTGGCTAGACAAAAATAATTTGAGATATCAAAATGTATTTTTATATCATTAATGCATCATTAAACCTGGTGCAGAGATGATAAAAATGATGGAGTTATTAATGCAGAATTACCTAGTGTTAGATGTGATCTAAGGATCGTCAGCCCACTATGGTATGATGTATTATGACAAAGTCATAAAATGACGAAATCTTCAAACGGACTGTAAATACAATGCGGTATTTTGATGTCATAAAATGATTTTCAGAATTTTAAAGAAAAGTTAAGTGCCAATTAAATTTGGTCAGATATACGTTTCGATTGATGTTCGAATTATTGGTATATGTCTAAGCTAATTGATTCAGCTAGACGAATGTTTATGAAAAAAAAATTCAAGTATCTCTTTGAAAATTTATCTTGAACTAAATTATTTTGGTACGGACTCTTATGCTAAGTTTGAGGTGAACAACCCCAAAAAATGGGGATATACTAGTTGGATGATATATTCCAATCTTTGAATGCATACAGCCGTTCTGAGAACTAAGGTACAATAGATTGATCACCTAACATACCCGCATTGGTAGTTTACCTTCTTCGTGATTGTAAACATACCTACCACATCATGTTTTTTATTTGGTTATGGTGAATACCGTTAAACCTGAGAGTTTAAGCTCTATATGACCCCTCAGCCCGATATAAAAAGTTTTCACTCCTTAGAGAGAAGTCATGGAAGAATGTGTTGATAGAAGAGCTCCTCATAGAAGGAAGCATTATGTACTCATTGTCGACGTTGGAAAATTTAAGAAATACCGCCGGTCGGTTTATAACCTAGTTTTCCTCAAATCGATCTTCCTAAGTTATCTCTACCCTTATTCTTTTTATTGTGAAAAAAGGTTTTGAAGGGTTTCGAGGAAAGAGGCCAACATGTGTATATATCAACAATTTGATTTGATTTAAACAGAGTCGCCAGTTGGTAGTTTTGAAAATGGTTGTACCAACTCAACCGAATTTGATTTGAAAAGAGGCCCAAATGTTGGACACTGTCGAAACTTGATCTTTGAAATCGGAGTTTTGAGTTCGAGACTTGGTTAAGTGTGGGGAAGGTGTTAGGCACTCCACGACTCCCATGTAAATATATTACCGCAATCTTTTCAATATTTCCCTTAAAACTGGAAGGCGTGAGTGAATGCTATTTAAAAATTGGGCCTATTAATTTGATTGATTGAAAGTTTTGACAGGCTTCATTGAACCTATATACGAAGGGTTTGATTTAATTTGAAAATAATTCTTTGATTTGATTTGCAAAAGCATTTAATTTGATTTGCAAAAGCTTTTGAATTGAATTGACAGTGATGTTTTGAAAGCTGGTTTTATCAAACCCTTACGCTGACATAGGAATTGAAGCATATCGCTACTCTCAATTTTATCTTTATAGCCTTAAGGCTGCATGCAAATGGTAATTCGTCGGGCTGCAAAGCATCCTCTACCATAGAAGTATTACAAGTGTCGGTCTCCTCATGGGTATAAAAACCATCGAAGGGATGCTGACACGATAATCCATATTTTCACTATGTTGAGACCTTAAATCTGGATAACCGTTTTAAGGTCTGTGTAGGTACATTTTATAGAAAAATTGGCAGGGTACATCTGTAAATCGGAGTTTGTCCATCATGGGAATCTGATTTTGATCGTTTTAATCATGAATACCATGATTCCTAGGCTCACATGTGAGTAGCCAATAAACCTGCATAGTTCAAATTTGCACAGAGATAAATGTATGTGTCATCACATCGCAATGGAACCAAGGATTCATCA
This sequence comes from Panax stipuleanatus, assembly GCA_020205555.1. NCBI lineage: Eukaryota > Viridiplantae > Streptophyta > Magnoliopsida > Apiales > Araliaceae > Panax > Panax stipuleanatus. The sequence continues at coordinate 106,982,572 of CM035116.1, forward strand.
GTAAATCCTGGTTGCGCATAGCCAAAGGGTCTCGTTCCCACTAGATAGCGATCTAAGGGACGCGAGTTTGCTTTCAGTGCTGAAACTAGAAAGAAAACTAGATTTATGGAAATCTCAGCCATTTTAGCTTCCCAGTTCAATTTGGATGTTTTGAACCGTTTGAAAACTAGAAGTGACGAGATTTAAATAAATCTAGACTGCCCGTAGATATATCAGTGCAGATTCATATACAAATGAATGTTGAATGCAGCAGTTGAATGGAATTAAGCAAGCAATATATATACGTATATATATACAAAAACTGTAAAAGGGCGATGGATTTTCACTCGCAAGCCCGGACTGAAATTGAAATAAATATATATATATATTTATAAAAAAAAACTATAAATAGCCACGAAATAATCCAGGCTGTAACAAAAATGAAATATATATATATATATATATATATATATATATATATATATATATATATAGAAAAACAGTAAAAAGGGCGATGGGTTTTCACGCCTGTGCCCGTACTGGAATTGAAATTGACAGAAAAATAGTCTCCCAGGGACTGGGGAGAGCAGCCAATATGGGGAATTCTACAAAAAGCAGTAAAATGGCCATGAAATAATCTAGGCCGACTAAAAATATATAAATATATATATATATATATATATATATATATATATTGACAGAAATGTAGTCAACCAAGACTGATATAAGTATCAGTGACGGTGAAGGTCACTTATATATGCGTAAATATATATAAAAGCAGTAAACTACCTCGAATTTAAAATCCAGGCTTGACAGAATTGAAATGTTAGTATATTTGCAGCTAAATATATACAAAAAAGGGCCAAACCCGGACTGGGAAGATAACCCAGTCCAGCGAAGTTGCAAGAATGTGCGTGCAAGTGCAGTGGAGCTGTTAAAGCTGACGGATCGTCAATTCGAGTTGTAGAAATGCTGAAAACGGCATTTATGTACAAAAATGTATCAAGTTTTGACGACAACGGCCACGAAACTAAGTTCCGGGCATATTTAGAAAGTGAAATTTCGTGTGCAAGTGTAAAATAGTGAAAAGTAGTAATAGCAACTTGCTGATCGTAAAAATACTTACAATAGCCTGCAAAACGGGCTTTTTCCTACTTAGTGGGCTTCAAGCGACCAAATCTACCGGTGGTTTTTTGATATGTGGCAGTATATGGGTTTGTCTACGTGTTGGAGTAAAAATATTTGGGTTTAGAAGAGGTGTAAAAGTCAGAAAATCAAACTGGCAGAGCTTCGCTGCGTTTCAGAATTATTGAAAATGAACGGGGGAAATGTTTATTTATAGGCTAGGGAGCCTCCACAGGTAGAGGTGCGGCTCCCCTAGGTGGGTCCCACGTGCCAGGCTTGGTCGTCTCAAAGTGTGTGCATGTCAAGCAACGCGATGTCAGGTCCAAAACTTCATAACTTTTGATCGGAGCGTCCGTTTGGGGCGTGCTATAGCTTTCTGGAAAGCCCTCACTGAGAGTGTCAAAATGACATTGGATTTAACCCTTTTTAAGTCCCCAAATAAGTGTTCATGACCCGGTCTTTGTTTCCACATAATTTACCTGTCGAGCCGTCTGACGCTGTTTTCACCCGGGATTACAGTTGTGGTTCTATCTAACCTTGGTGGCATAAATTTGGCTTGAGTTTGATTGAATCAGATGAGAGTTGGTAAAATAACCATGTTGCCCCTCCAGGGGTTGCCCTTGGTGTCGGCAGGACCTCTAGTTGACTTTCGGGAGCTGTTTCCAAGACTTGGATCCCATTCGAGTCTGTTTATCCCCAGTGTTGGCTCTGTGGATGACGTGGTCATTCCAAGTTTTCTTTTGGAAGTGTTTTGGTGCTTCAGGTTTATGTTCGAAGTAGACCTGACTTCCCGGACTGATGCTGGGGCTAAGCTGTACTTCCCGGGTTGCTGTCGGGGCTGATTTGTACCTCCTGGGTTGCTGTCGGGGCTGATTTATACATCTTGAGTTGCTATTGAGGCTGCTTTAACATCTTGATATAGTTTATCGGTGTTGTGGTTATCCCAATATCGATGATTGGGTTTGAGCTGATGTCCCGATATTGAGATCGGGGATAATCTGACGGTTCGATTGACGATCGGAGTTGGATTGACTGTCAGATTGATGATCGAAGTTGGATGGATGGAGTACCGACATTGGTGATCAGATTTAACTGGAATTAACCGACATTGGGGATCAGATTTAGGCTGAAGAACCGGCATTGGTGGATGGATTTAGATTGGATGTCTGGTGCCGGGATCGAGGTTGACTTGATTAACGGTTTTGCACTCCTGTAGTGTTAGTATTGGGCAAGAAAAATTTTGAGTGTCTACAGATGCCCCTCTTTATCATGTTTATGTAATGTAATGGAATAAACAGGATAAAGATTGCTAGACACTTGAAATATAACAAGATATTAATGATGTAAATCGCAATGCAATGAATGTTAACATATTTTCGTAAATCATCTTTTGCATTTTGTATATCTCATATCATATCGCAAATAGCATCGCATCGCATCGCATATCGCATCACAAATCGCCTCGCATTACACCGCATATCGCATCGCATCGCATATCGTATTGCATCGTAGATCGCTTTACCTTTACCGGTGTTTGTGTTGGTGCCGATATCCACAGTTGGCTTTCATCAATGTTGTTGATGTCTATGCTGCTGTTGACTCCAACGGTCTGATTTCCATTGGTGTTGCTGATGCTTGCTTGATGAAGATAAACTGAAATGTTTCCCATATTTCTACTGGGGATAACGTTCTTTGTGATAGCCTTTGCTGTTATCTTGGTTTTAAGACGAATGGTTTCCCCAATCTGTCGATACTATCAGGTAGCAGATTCTATCTTGGCTAATGCCGTTATATATTTCTGAAGGCTCCTCTGATGGGGATATATCTCTTTTGTTGAGTTACCTCAGTGAGTTGCCGAGGTTCTGGATTTTGTGCTTTAGAGACCAGCATTCCTCGGTTGCATGTCCAGGTGAGTTAGAATGATAGCGACATATCTTTGTGGCATCATAATTTCTTGTCTCGGGCTTGGTAGGTGGCAGAACCTCAGTAATCTTTCTCTACGCAACCAACAGTGCTAACATATTTTCCAATGAGTCCTCCACAGGTGTGAATACCCTTCTTCGCCGACTCTCCCCGACTCTCGGTGCCAGTAGGATTTTGAGGGTTTGCTCGTGTTTGGAATGTTGATTGATATTTCTTATATGGGAATTCGCATTCCTCTTGACTATTTTTCCTTTATCGGGATCTTCCGAGAATTTTATCACTCCACCTTTCTTGTCTATTCAGCATGCTTTGATCTTCTTCGGTTAGCTGGCTGATATTGGACGGAGATATGCTTATCTTCTGAGTACCTCCTCTTTCTCTTGGCTTTGAATGAAAATCTTCCTTGTATCCTGATGTTGGCGCACTACCAGATTAGCCAGCAGAGTCATTTGATGTTGGATCGGTTCTAATTTTTGCATTATTATCATACCCTCCTCTGAATTCTCACACTCTAGGACATTTGTTCTGTTCCTTCGGGGGTAATCCTCTATCCTTCGTATGTATTTATGATTTGGATACATTTCATCGCTTCTTGACCCGATCATATTTACTCCATCTGTATCATGCGGCATCAGAAGGTTGGCGTTGACATTTGGATGGTCAGTTTGTTGGATCACAAGATCACAGCTTTCGATCAGGTTTTGGATTTTATGCTTTAAGGGCCAGCAATCTTATGTATCGTGTCCTGGAGATCCTGAATGGTAAGCACATTTCTGGCTAGGATCGTATCTTTTGCTTTTTAGATCCAGAGGTGGAGCCAGCTTGGTAATTTTCTTGTGATATATTAACATCACCAACATGTTTTCAAGGGAATCGCCTAGTGGAGTGAACACCCGATTTTCAGTTCTTTCGAATTTTCTCTTTCTCTCCTGGTAATTATTGAATGCAGTATGTTGTGATGGCAGATTGCCTTCCCTCTTTCAAATGGGGGGACTATGGTTAGATCTCCTAGACTGCCCCTGTACAACGAGGGATACATCTTCATCGCCTTCCTTGGGTACCCTTATGGGATCACTCGTATAGTTTCTAGACTATATATGATCGGCGACTACTTTCAAGGCTGTGAGATCTTTGATCTTGCCTGCTTTCAGGCCCATCTCTGTCATTTCGCCATGTTTGATCATCTCTGAGAATGGCTTTCCTATTCCGGCCAGGATCCTCTCATAGGAAGGTGCCTCTTGGATGTCTATGAAAGTCATCACCATTTCAGCTTTTGTCATAGGCGGGCTGACTTGTGCTGCCAGACGTCTCCATCTTTGGGCATACTCACCGAAAGACTCGGTACTCTGCTTTTTGACTTTGGTCAATTGATATCGATCCAGAGCCATCTGAGACTGAAAGCTGTATTAAGTTAGGAAGGCGTGAGCTAGCTCTTCATAACTGTGAATTTTTGCATTATCAAGTCGGGCATACCAAGTCTTAGCCTCTCCAGTGAGACTCTTTTGGAAAAGCTACATTTTGAGGTTTTTGTCTTCAGCATAAGACCCTAGCTCGCCAATGTATACTTTCAAGTGCGTATAAGGATCGCCTTCCCCATTGTAATTTTCAAACTCTAGAACTTGGAATTTGTCAGGATATCTAGCCCCTGGGAATATGCAAAGATCTAAATAGGTGACATTTCCAAGGTTTCCAGTCCCTTTGATTGAACGGATGGTTTCTTCCATTTGTCAAACTTTCCTTCGGAGATCGCTAGTTTCCTGATCTTCCGTGAGATTTGTGATTTCAGGGGTTATGTTGGTTCTTTTACTGGATCGAGGTTCAGGGATCTGCATGTCCCCCTTTTTGTTATCGCTTTGATTACCACCCTGCCAGCAGGACTCTGTTTGATTGAGTGTTGGATGGCCCTGAGTGTTTTTACTTTGTTCTCTTAGAAGGATAGCCAACTCTGCTATTTGATTCTTAAGTCCTTCGAACTCTCTTCGAGATACAGAATTCGACTCGCATTGGCTACTTTCAGCCATGTCGGTGGATAGGCTTTGTGCTTTTTCAGTTTATGATCTAGTAGTGAGACCACTTTTTTGTACCTACAACAAAACGTAGGCGTGTCAATTTCCTGAGGTATGTAAGGACAGGATGCATGATGTGTTTTTTTAGATTTTATCCTGCAAAACCGAGGTTAGTTGCTTTGATGGCAGGATGAAAAGATATTTATCTGATAGGAAAGTAAATCTCTCATTATGTCATTTACATTGTGCTCCTCAGTAATTGGAGACTTGACATGGAATTAAAAGAGGAAGGCATGAAGAAGCTTCCCTTCAGATTTGGTTAATCAAAGGCTGACCTATCTTAGGTTACTATCGCGACTTTTGTTTCGGCATGAAGGTTCCCAGATCATCGCAATCTACTAGAAGGGAAGTTAATCCGATCATTCAACTGGAGCTAATCTGGGTGGTGCATTTTCAGGAGGTAGCCCCGGAGACTTAGTCGTCCCCAGAGTCCTCACACCGACCAAGTTAGCCTTCTGGTGGAGGGACACACAACATACAATCACATACATCGACCTCACCGCTTATGCATGTAATGACAGTTCGTGCAAAGCACTAATATGGGTGCGAAGCACTAAAGCATTCATTTTCATTTATTTAATGTAAAGGCATAGCATTCATACATTTAATGAAAGACGCAGCATTCACTCATCCATTGACTGTGGAGACGCAGGATTTCACGCATTCAATAGTTTTGAAAGGGGAATGTTTGAAAAGATTGAAAGCGGCCTAAGCCCTCTATTGTCCCCAATAGAGTCGCCACCTGTCGACGTTGGAAAATTTAAGAAATACCGCGGGTCGGTTTATAACCCGATTTTCCTCAATTCGATCTTCCTAAGTTATCTCTACCCTTATTCTTTTTATTGTGAAAAAGGTTTTGAAGGATTTCTAGGAAAAAGGCCAACATGTGTATATGTTGACGATTTGATTTGATTTAAACAGAGTCGCCAGTTGGTAGTTTTGAAAATAGTTGTATCAACTCAACTAAATTTGATTTGAAAAAAGGCCCAAATGCTGGACATTGGCGAAACTTGATCTTTGAAATCGGAGTTTTGAGTTCGGGGCTTGGTTAAGTGTGGGGAAGGTGTTAGGCACCCCACGACTCCCGTGTAAACACGGTACCGCAATCTTTTCAATATTTCTCTTAAAACTGGAATGCATGAGTGAATGCTATTTGAAAATTATGCCTATTGATTTGATTGATTGAAAGTTTTGACAGGCTTCGTTGAACCTATATATGAAGAGTTTGATTTGATTTAAAAATCAATCTTTGATTTGATTTGCAAAAGCATTTAATTTGATTTGCAAAAGCTTTTGAATTGAATTAATAGTGATGTTTTGAAAGCTTGTTTTATCAAACCCTTACGCTGACATAGGAATTGAAGCATATCGATACTCTCAATTTTATCTTTGTAGCCTTAAGGCTGCATGCAAATGGTGATTTGTTGGGCTGCGAAGCATCCTCGACCACAGAAGTATTACAAGTGTCGGTCTCCTCATGGGTATGAAAACCATCGGAGGGACGCTGACATGACAATCCATATTTTCACTATGTTGAGACCTTAAATTCGGATAACCGTTTTAAGGTCTGTGTAGGTACATTTTACAGAAAAACTGGCAGGGTACATCTATAAATCGGAGTTTATCCATCATGGGAATCTGATTTTGATCGTTTTAATCACGAATACCACGATTCCTAGGCTCACATGTGAGTAGCCAATAAACCTGTACAGTTCAAATTTGCACAGAGATAAATGTATGTGTCGTCACGTTGCAATGGAACCAAGGATTCATCAGTAAATCCTGGTTGCGCATGGCCAAAGCGTCTCGTTCCCACTAAATAGCGATCTAAGGGACGCGAGTTTGCTTTCAGTGCTGAAACTAGAAAGAAAACTAGATTTAAGGAAATCTCAGCCATTCTAGCTACCCGGTTCAGTTTGGATGTTTTGAATCGTTTGAAAACTAGAAGTGGCGAGATTTAAATAAATCTAGACCGCCTGTAGAAATATCAGTGCAGATTCATATACAAATGAATGTTGAATGCAACAGTTGAATGGAATTGAGCAAGCAATATATATATGTATATATATACAAAAGCTGTAAAAGGGCGATGGGTTTTCACTCGCAAGCCCGGACTGGAATTGAAATATATATATATATATATATATATATTTATAAAAAACTGTAAATAGCCACGAAATAATCCAGGCTGTGACAGCAATGAAATATATATATATATATATATATATATATATAAAACAGTAAAAAGGGCGATGGGTTTTCACGCCTGTGCCCGTACTAGAATTGAAATTGACAGAAAAGTAGTCTCCTAGGGACTGGGGAGAGCACCCAGTATGGGGAATTGTGCAAAAAGCAGTAAAGTGGCCACAAAATAATCCAGGCCGACTGAAAAAAAAAAATATATATATATATATATATATATATGTATTGACAGAAATGTAGTCAACCAAGACTGATATGAGTACCAGTGACAGTGAAGGTCGTTTATATATGGGTAAATATATATAAAAGCAGTAAACTACCTCGAATTTGAAATCCAGGCTTGACAAAATTGAAATGTTAGTACATTTATAGTTAAATATATACAAAAAAGGGCCAAGTTTGGCGAAGTTGCAAGAATGTGCGTGCAAGTGCAGTGGAGATGTTAAAGCTGACGAATCGTCAATCCGAGTTGTAAAAATGCTGAAAACGGCGTTTATGTACAAAAATGTATTAAGTTTTGACGAAAACGACCACGAAACTAAGTTTCGGGAATATTTAGAAAGTGAATTTTCTTGTGCAAGTGTAAAACAGTGAAAAGTAGTAATAACAACTTGCTGATCGTAAAAATACTTATAATAGCCTGCAAAACGGGCTTTTTGCCACTTAGTGGGCTTCAAACGACCAAATCTACCGGTGGTTTTTTGATATGTGGTAGTATATGGGTTTGTCTATGTGTTGGAGTAAAAATATTTGGGTTTAGAAGAGGTGTAAAAGTCAGAAAATCAAACTGGCAGAGCTTCGCTGCGTTTCAGAATTGTTGAAAATGAACGGGGGGCACGTTTATTTATAGGCTAGGGAGCCTCCACTCTACCTGCGGCAGCTGCAGGTAGAGGTATGGCTCCCCTAGGTGGGGCCCACATGCCCAGTTTGGTCATCTCGAAGTGAGTGCATGTCGAGCAACGCGATGTCAGGTTCTAAACTTCATAACTTTTGATCAGAGCATCCGTTTGGGGCGTGCTATAGCTTTCCAAAAATCCCTCGCTGAGAGTGTCACAATGACATTGGATTTAGCCCTTTTTAAGTCCCTAAAGATGTGTTCATGATCGGGTCTTCGTTTCCCCACAGTTTGCCTGTCGAGCCGTCTGACGCTATTTTAAACCGGGAACACCGTTGTGGTTCTTTCTGACCTTGGTGGCATCAATTTGGCTTGAATTTGACTGAATCAGATGAGAGTTGGTAAAATGACTATTTTGCCCCTCCCGGGGTTGCCCTTGGTGTCGGCAGGGCCTCTGATTGACTTCCGGGAGCTGTTTCTAAGACTTGGATCCCATTCGAGTTTGTTTGTCCCCAGTGTTGCCTCTGTGGCTGATGTGGTCATTCCAGGTTTTCTTTTGGAAGTGTTGTGGTGCTTCAGGTTTATGTTCGAAGTAGACCTGACTTCCTGGACTGATGCTGAGGCAGAGCTGTACTTCCCGAGTTGCTGTCGGGGCTGATTTGTACCTCCCGGGATGCTGCAGGGGCTGATTTGTACATCCCTGGTTGCTGCCGAGGCTGCTTTGACATCCCGATATGGTTGATCGGTGCTGTGGTTATCCTGATATCGATGATTGGGTTTGAGCTGATGTCCCGATATTGAGATCGGGGATGATCTGACGGTCCAATTAATGATCGGAGTTGGATTAACGGTCAGATTGACGATCGGAGTTGGCTGGAGTACCGATATTGGTGATCGAATTTGACTGAAATTGACCGACATTGGGGATCGGATTTAGGCTGAAGAACTGACATTGGTGGCCGAATTTAGATTGGATGTCTGGTATCGGGACCGAGGTTGGCTTGATTGACGATTTTGCTCTCCTACAGTGTTAGTATTGGGCAAGGAAAATTACGAGTGTCTACAGTCATTATATTGAGCACAAAATCAGATAAAAGTTAAGTTGAAAACCTAGTTTTGATGTATAAAAGAAGTAGGGATTAGTAGACTGTAATTTCAAGGACAAAATTCTTAGAAGAAGGGGTGAATGTGACAACCCAAAAATCTATAAGATTTTAAACGATTAAAATAAAGGTTAAAGAATAAAACCTAGATGGAAATTTAAGGATTTATTTAAAAATTTTAAGTAGAACCTATATGGTTTACTATTTGAATGAGAATAAAGAAAATATGGGTTACAAAATTTCAAACCCTAGAAATGAAGTTATATGTATTTGAAGGAATATCAAGGATAAGGTATTACGATGCCTATAAATTTGATGTGAATTGAATAGTGTAAGAAATGTTATATTGATACGGGTGGAAATTTTTATTATGGAAATAAAATTTCACATGAGGAGATGCTATGAGGTTAAACGAAGATGAGTATATGTATAGAAATATATATATATACTTAGTAAGGTACTATATATTTTAGCAAGAGGAATTATGGATTAAGTTAAGGCTATAAGAATCAAGATAAAAATATGTTAGTAATTAGCATTGCTTGAATGTTGGCCTTGACTGGCAAATAAGAAGATGAATAAGTATAAAGACATTAGCTAATATGATTAGCAATAAAACAGGAGTAAGTTAAAATTCAAAATTTGAGTTAGAGATAGAATTTTGAAGCACAGATCACTACTCGGTTGTGTCCAGAACGTCAAGTTTAGTTTAGAAAAGACAATAAACACAAAATGTGTGAGGGTTGGCTTTTTGGTCAATGTCAACAGTTGACTTTTGTGGAGAAAAGTTAAAATCGGAGTTAGGAGTGGAATATGTGATGACCTATGTGAATTATATATATGATTAAATAAATATACATTATGTAATGTGTATACATTTATTTTATATAAATGAGAATTAAGAATAAAGTTATGTAACCTAATATATATATTAGGTATAGTAATTAAATAACATAAGGGGTTATAATATGAGAGAATATTATTATATAAAAATATATACTAACCCTAAGAGATTTATTTCATACATCTCAATTAATTAATAACCTAAGTATTTAATAATCCAGAAAATTGATTGAAAGTATTAAATCCTAATTACATACTCAATAAACTTGAATACGACAAGTCTAATTAGGTTATGTAAGTGAATTAACATTATTGATTGATAAGAATATGTAAATATCAATAATAATGAGTATTAGTTCAAGAGATAATAAATTAAGAAGAGTAACTAATTTAAACAAGCCCACTTATTTTATTAAGCATTGGACTTGTAGATAAATTGATTTAATAACAATTTAATTATTAAACTAGCCCAATATAACATGTATGGGGCAAGTATAGTGATGTCACAATTTAATTAATGGGTGGAAGCCCAAGCCCAAGCCCAATTTATTTAGTAAGCAAAACAATAAAATTGCAAGCCCAAAAGGATTAATTAATGGCCTAAGCTAAAGCCCAATTGAGGAAGGAAAAAATTGGTCATTAAATGAAGCATTTAATAAAACAGATTTGGATGGAGAATAAAAGGCCAACTGGCCGAATTTTGTGATGGAGCAAAGGAGATGCTTGTGATAATTGTTATCACTTTAGTAGGTAATTACTTTTGAGGTGTTGATTTTTTATGGAGCCAACACAAGTGGGTTTACTTGCAAGAAAACTATTGTAATAATAAGAGAGAGTAAAGATAAAGATATGTGGAAATGAGAAGGCTACTTGGCCGGATGAAAAGCAAAGAAAAAAAGATAAACCAAAAGAAAGAAAGAGAAAGAGGAAGAGAGAAGGAAAAGAAAGAAAAAGAAAAAAGGAACAAGAGAGAGAGAACGGGAAGATGGACGGAAGCCTTAGGGGGAGAAGGGAGAGAAAATTCTCCATGGAAGAGAAGAAGGAAGACTTTGAGGAAAAGGTAAAATCCTAAACTAATTAACATATTTTAGTTAGATTTTTCTAAATCAAAACTTGAATCTATGTTTTTAAACTCAAAAACTTTGGATTTTCTTGTTGATGAGTGTTTTATGTTTTGATCTAACAATATTGGGTGTTGATTTGTTTGGAAATCAAAAGAAAAGAAAAATAATTTTTCTAGTTTATAAAATCCTAACTTTTAGGTGCTTTGGATGTCCACCATTTTTGATCTACACCTTCTTTTTATGATCCGTCAAAGAAAGGTGCTAGATGTATAAGTTATCTAGTAAACCTAAGTGGTAGCACTCAAAAATGTTGAGTTTACAAGCCGTAGTGGCTGTTTTAGCCAAAACAGTCTCGTTTTTTTAGAAAAGAAATAAACTTTTTTGGGCCAGTCACTTCCAGGGGCAGTTTCATAATTTTTCTGACCATCAAAAATTCAGAAAACATTTGGAGAGTTAATATCAGAGGTTATTAAGATCCTATAAAAATCTGAGAAGTTTTGGTCATACGGAATGGGAGTTATGGATTTTACGACTAATGCCTATTTTTAGAAAGATACCCAAATAACTCTCTGTGTGTAAGTCCAAATATTATGAAATCTTTACTGAAAGGACATGTATATAATAGGAGTTTACCCTAAAAATTTCAAAATTTTTGGAGACAATCTCAATTTATGAAAAAATTGACAATATTTGGCTATTATGGACTATTTAAAAATATTAAATGTATTATTAGCCTGCCACCAGAAGCTAGCATCTGACTTCAACATGAAAGTCGCAAATGCTGTCTTCTGGTCTTCACCGACCTTAGCCACATCAAAGACCTTCTCCATTTCCATAACCCACGTCTGTGCATCTATTGGGTTCGTCGATCCCTTGAATTCAGGCGGCCCTACTGCCTTGAATTCCTTAAATGTAGTACCCTGCACTTGCGACTGATTCGCCATCGCTCCTGTCAGTAGGTTCACTAATTGCTGAACCGTGTTAGGGTTTGTTCCATCGTTGTTGTTGTTGTTAGTCGAACCCTCGGGGTTTTAATGTGTTGGTCTTCTTGTAGGAGGCATTTTCTGTTAAGAAAATTATTATTAGCTCCTTTATTCACTTCTAAAGTATTCAAGTTCAGCTTAAACATTTAAATAACTCAGTTCGTATATGAACAAATAGCACATCAATAAACTTCTTTTATTCATTACTCGTAGTTTTAAAAACATAGGATAGATAGCATTTCTGCTATTTACATCATCTTTCCTGAACTAGAACAAGTTACAGGACTACATTATCACTTTATCCCATTATTATCTCAAACTATGGGATTTATATTTATTAAATACAAAAAGAAACACATACTTTAAAATCTCTAATGTCTAGGCATATTAAGACGTCGCACAGCCTCTCTGCGTTCTTCCTCCATTACCCGAAACGCTGTTCTTCGGTCCACCACATACCACGGTAAACCTTGGAACTGAGCTGGGTAATAGAAGATACGGTCCTGGGCCCTATCTATGGCCGTATGGAAAGCGTATTCTGTTTCCCTTAGCTTGGCTCTCTTGGTTTCAGCCACATTCTCAGCTCAATCAGCTCATTGGGTAGCCCTTAAGCTTGTTTCCTCAGCTCTGGCACTCTTTGTCGACTCCTCTTGGATATTTTGCTTCAGCTTTGCTAGCTCAGCTCGTGCCTCATCTCTATCATTCTCTAAATGGATTAGCTTCCACTGCACTTCTCCTAAATCACTAGCTATCTCTTCGATAGTCTCGTCCCGCTGCTGAATGGTTTCTTCGAGCTCTCTTACTCGACCATGAAGTTCCATGTTACTGTCGTATACCGCCTTGTACATCTCCGCACGAACAGAGTGAGGTGGGAATTCCTCTTCCTCCTCTACCTCCTCTTCAGACTCGTCCTCGTCCTCTTTCTCTGGAATAGGTGTCGGCTCACGCTCCCGACCAGCTACGGTGATCACTAGAGATGGCTCTCTCCTAACCAGCTGCTCTCCGACAACATGGATGTCTCGGGGCTCTTCCTCTCTAGGCACCTGAGGTATATCCTCTCTCTGACTGGATTCTCCAATATTCGTCATCCTGATAAAAGAATTTTAAAGTTTATTATTACGTGATATCGAGTCGTCACTCTTCGAATACCTAAACATAAACACATAGCACATAAGGTAGTTTATTATCTTTACCTATCACCACTATCTTTTCGATCTTCCTATAAGGCTACTACCTAAGATTTTTCCCCCCACTTAAGGTTCATAACCTACTGCTTTGATACCAACCTGTGACACCCCCAAATTCGGGTACTTCGTTTTCACATGATTTGGTGTTCACTTTTTATTTAAAACATATATCTACCCAATAATAAAGAATTACAAAACCAATTACAACCTTCATAAAACTTAAATAAAATCTTCCTTGACAAAGGATTATAACTTGTCCAAATAAAATCCCAGGATTAACTAAACCTTAACATCAAACAAAGTAAATGCGAAAATAAAACATCGTCAACTAAATCTTATTACAATAAAATTTGAAACAACAAGCCTTCACTTGTTCATCTTTCCTTTTCCTTTACTTGTTGACGGAATGTCAACATTCTTAGTTTCAACTGCAAGGGGTTGTAAAATATGTAAGAGTGAGCAAACAAAAGCTCACTTGAAATACAACAGTGATATGACATAGGTGAATAGTTTCAAAAGAGTTTGAATAACCTTACTTTCATCAAAATAAAGAATTGAATAATAATTCTTCCATCATCTTTAAAGTTTGAGTATAGACTTTATCTGAGGGTCATACGACCTTGAACAATGTCTTAGGTTATAAATATTTTTATTCAAACCTTTAATAGTCATTAAGACTATGGACCTTCAACTCGTACTCAGGGGGATCAGCCCTTCATACCATGTATTGTGCACAAACATTTAACGCTTTCGCATAAATATCCCCTAATAAATAGGGTTGTTCATTCTCAGTAATTGAATATAAGTCCGCACCAAAGAAAGTTTGGTTTGGATAGGTAATGGAACTTTGGAGTTTTAACTATCATCAACTAAGGAGTAGTTGAATCGACTCACAATGCTTTAACAGTTCAATAATATAAGAATCATGAACCAATTGTAAGATATAGAAACAATCTACATAATAAGTAAACATGCTTTAGAAATAACTTAAAGCAACTGAAAGAATAAGTAGATCTTGCTTGAACAATTAAGTCAAGATCACAACACCATAACAATAATATCATTATGAACCTTGGAATACAATATAACTTGTACAATACATAACAAGTTAAGAATCGGAAATAAACTTGCATGACATATTGAGAAACGGTTAGAGAACTTGCACAATAAAAAGATGCATTGATAAAGCTTGCATAGCGTACAAGAATAGTTTAGAAAGCTTGTACAAAGTAAATAACGAGTTTAGAAATAGAAACTTGCTTAACGTATAAGAATAAGGATTAGAGAACTTGCCTCAAGCGCAAGCTACATTTTAATAACTACAATCACTTCCACAATTACCCTACACGTATACATTATGTTCAAAACATCTATTAGTACCCAACTACAACGTTTAAACTGTTGAACTTCTTACTCAAGTCCAACTCACAACGTTGTTTACAACATAGGTTGCTAACTAGCCACATACGTGAGTATAAACTCACGACATACATTCATAAGCTTATAACGCTTTAAATCGTGTGGTGTACCTTATGAAAGTAACACACTCATACACATGTAACACATTTATATAAAAATTCAACCTATCTTAAACACATCAAAAGCATGTTATCTTATTACCTATTACACTTATCAAGTCATAGAAATAAGTTAGCTAAACAAATGGGGCATGAAAACTCAACAAGCAAAAACCAAACTTCCCGAACAGCATGCTAACCTGCTGGGGTGGGTCCCCCAGTCACAAAAACCCAGCTGGGGCGGGTCCCTCCCCTATTAGAAATCCCAGTTTGCGAATTGGCAGAGAAATAATCCAATTCGGCTTATTTCTTCACACCGAATTCGATTTTTCTCAACATGATTAACATGAAACTTGCTAACAACAATATTTTGAACTCTTTAACATGACTATAACATATATAATTCTTACAACACATGATTCAAACCAAGATTTCATGATTTTTGAAGAAAACACCATATTAACCGTTCTTGACCCAATTTGCTATTACGAATTCGTTTTTTAATCAATTCAAGTAATTCCAATTGTAATAACTCTTATTCTTAACATACTAACATAAACCATGATCAATTTAAACAATAACCAATAATAAACACCAATTTCATAGTTTCAAAAGTCATTTGTCAAGAATTGGTTCACCGAAAATCATATAAACACAATTCTTCTTGCTTATCAAAATTACATAGATTGAATTGTTAAAACAACAATATAACTCATATATAATCATCAATATATATATATATACATCACACATATACATCATGATTAAATAATTTACATAAAAATCTTTTAAAGAGAAGTTTTAAACTATGAAAATATTGAAGAACGTAACTTAAAACTTGTTTTTAAGACAATTGAATTCTAAAAATCATTTCATGGCATAAAATTACATATGAATACAACATATACATATAAAATCCATAATTTTACAATTTCATGAAAACCTAGTTTGATAGAGAAGAAAATACAATTAGCATATGAATGGATTCTACACTTACAAGGGTTAAGATGATACCCTTTACTATGAATGTGGAAGAAGATGATGATGAGTTTGATTTCTAGAAATCCTTCTTCTTTCTCTACTTCTCTAACTTTTCTCTGAGTTCTTCTTCTCTGCTCTATTCTCTACTTTCTTTCTCTCTTTGTAAAACTAACTTATACTTATCTAACATATATTATATAATATACACATACATATATAATATATATGTAACCTCCTATTTTATTAATATAAGTAATAAGTATAATACTAATTACCATAGTAACTCTTACTAATAGCATAGGTTACAATAATTTGAAAAGCTAGGCCATGTTTGGCAAACTTAAACAAAACAAATTCTTTTATTAGCTAAAGTCATGTTTGGTAAAACAATTTTAAAAGAAAAGTAAGGCCTTGTTTGATAAAATCACTTAAAAATCTTTTTTTCATTCTTTTAATAAATCTTTAACCCATAAGTTAAATGCTACACTTATTTAATTAAATTACAACATTCTAATTCAATTAAATAAAAGCTAACATTCACATAATACTCAATTGTCACACTTGAAATTCAAATCATGTAACAATTAGTAAATTACAACAAAGACTTAGCACAAAATTTTAAATCTAATTTAATTATTCTCAACTAAATTAGAATTATGCTACACCATTACTAACATATCAATTTAATTAATCCTATAGCACTTAATTAAATTATCCACAACAATAACATAATTTATTTATTTAGCTCAATAAATAAATTTAATAAAATATTTATTTAACTCAATAAATATTTACAATTAATATATAAAATTCTCAGTCGTTACATATTTCGCATTAGATAGAATATGTATGATAATGAAGTACCGTAACGTACCAGGTCCGAGGTTCTAACCCCCCAGATTTGGGGGTGTCACAGTTTATTCATGTAGGATCAACCTAATATATTTGATCTTTTCAGTCTAAGTCCTTGTACAGATGTCTATCATCTATTAAGGACTTTACAACTTTCATCAATGCAGACATACTTGCATATTCATTCATTAAGTTCATAATCAAATATTATATAAATAGGAATACCATTCTCATGCATATTCCTAGTAAAATGTATTAAGATTCTTCGATCAGATTGAGGCGGAGAATAATTAAGCAATAAGTTTTTAAAATTATCTCGAAGATAATGGTATAATCTCACAATAGACTCCACTAGGTACACGACAGTTAAATGGAGTATCTGAAAGGAGAAATCGAACATTGTTGGACATGGTTCGTTCTATGATGAGTTTTACCGATCTTCTAATTTTCTTCTGGGGTTATGCCCTAGAAACGGCTGCATACCTACTAAACAAGGTGCTTGCCAAATCCGCCCCAAAGACCCCATATGAGATGTGGAAAGGGAGGAAACTAAATCTTAAGCATGTTAAGACTTGGAGTTGTCCAGCTTATATCAAAAAGTTTGAAAATGATAAGCTACATACTAAATCCGACAAGTGTAGATTTGTGTGATACCCTAAAGAAACATGAGGGTATTATTTCTATCATCCAACTGATCAAAAGGTGTTTGTTACGAAATATGCTGCCTTCTTGAAAAAGGAATTTATCCAGGAAGGGGTCAGTGTGAGTAAGATATATCTTGAAAAAGTTCAAGAACCACAAATTACTACAGATCAAAGTCAGATACCTGACCAAGTGGATGAATCGACTATACAACACCCTATTCGTAAATCTGGAAGAGTAACAAGCATACCTGATAGGTATGGATTCGTCATAGAGGATGACGATGACGTACGCATCATGAATGATGATGATCCATTGAATTACGAGCGGGCTATGAGTAATAAAGACTCAGGAAAATGGCTAGAAGCCATGAAATCCTAGATGGATTCCATGGATGAGAACCAAGTATAGACTTTGGTTTCACAACCAAGTTTCTGGCAGACAAGAAGTTTGGAGAAGCTTCGACTTCCAATCAAGGTTTGTTTATGATTGAAATTAATTTTTCTGAAAGTCATAATTCTACTTGGGTATTGGATACCGGCTGTGGTTCTCACATATATAATACTGTGCAGGGACTGGTCAGAAGTAGAAAGCTGAACAAAGATGAGGTGATCCTACGAGTGAGAAATGGAGCAAAAGTTGCTGCATTAGCTGTAGGAACTTATTGTTTAGCAATGCCTTCGGGCAAATCCATTTATCTTAATAATTGTTATTATGTTCCGAATATTATTAAAAACATTATTTTAATTTCTGTATTGGATATGGAAGGTTTTGACGTTATTATAAAGAACAATGGTTGTTCTATTTATAAAGACGATGTTTTATATGGTATTGAAAATTTACGAAATGGACTTTATACACTTAACTTACAAGAAAATATTTTTCAAATTGAACAAACTAAGAAAAGGAAAAGAGATGATATTAATTATACCTACATGTGGCACTGTAGACTCGGTCATATCAATGAAACAAGATTATCCAAGTTGCATAAAGATGGGCTCCTTGAGTTATCTGATTATGAATCATATCCAACTTGTGAATCTTGTCTCATGGGTAAAATGACTAAATCTCCTTTTAGTGGAAAAGGAGAAAGAGTTACAGAATTGTTGGCATTGATTCACACAGACGTTTGTGGACCTATGACAACAAGTGCACGGGGTGGGTATTCTTATTTTATTACTTTCACTGATGATCACTCAAGATTTGGATATGTGTATTTAATGAAATACAAGTCAGAATCATTTGAAAACTTCAAAGAGTTCAGAAGTGAAGTAGAGAAACAAACGGGCAAGAGTATAAAGATACTTCGATCAGATCGAGGTGGAGAATACTTAAGCGGTGAGTTTCTCAATTGTCTCAAAGAAAATGGTATAATCTCACAATGAACTCCTCCAGGTACACCACAGTTAAATGGAGTATCTGAAAGGAGAAATCGAACACTGTTGGACATGGTTCGATCTATGATGAGTTTTACCGACCTTCCAATTTTCTTCTGGGATATTCCCTAGAAACGACTGCATACCTACTTAACAAGGTACCTACCAAATCCGCCCCAAAGACTCCATATGAGATGTGGAAGGGGAGGAAACCAAATCTTAAGCATGTTAAGACTTGGGGTTGTCCAGCTTATGTCAAAAAGTTTGAAAATGATAAGCTACATACTAAATCCGATAAGTGTAGATTTGTGGGATACCCTAAAGAAACTTTAGGGTATTATTTCTATCATCCAACTGATCAAAAGGTGTTTGTTGCGAAATATGTTGCCTTCTTGGAAAGGAGTTTATCCATGAAGGGGTCAGTGGGAGTAAGATATATCTTGAAGAAGTTCAAGAACCACAAATTACCACGGATCAAAGTCAGGTACCTGACAAAGTAGAAGAACCTACTATACCACACCCTGTTCGTAAATCTGAAAGAGTACCAAAGATACCTGAGAGGTATGGATTCGTTATAGAGGATGACGATGAGGTACACATCATGAATGATGATGATCCATTGAATTACGAACAGGCTATGAGTAATAAAGACTCAGGGAAATGGCTTGAAGCCATGAAATCCGAAATGGACTCCATGTATGAAAACAAAGTGTGGACTTTGATTTCACCACCTGAAGGCATTAAGCCTATTGGGTGTAAATGGGTCTTTAAAAGAAAGACTAGAGCGGATGGCAAGGTAGAGACCTATAAGGCCCGACTGGTTGCAAAAGGTTTCAAACAAAGACAAGGAGTTGACTATGATGAAACCTTCTCACCAGTAGCTATACTAAAGTTCATTCGGATTTTGCTTGCGATTGAAGCTTATTACGACTATGAGATCTAGCAGATGGACATGAAAATGGCCTTCCACAATGGAAAACTTGAGGACGATATATATATGACACAGCTAGAGGAATTTGTTTCAAAGGTTGGAACAAATCAAGTCTGTAACCTACAACGATCCATTTATGGATTAAAGCAAGCTTCTCGAATATGGAACATCCGTTTTGATGAGACAATCAAAGAGTTTGATTTTATCAAAAACGAAGATGAACCATGTGTGTACAAAAAGGTTAGTGGGAGCGCTGTTTCATTCCTTGTATTATATGTTGATGATATATTACTGATAGGGAATGATATTCATATGTTACAATCAATCAAAATCTGGTTATTTAAACACTTCTCCATGAAGGACTTGGGAAAAGCATCCTATATTTTGGGGATAAAGATCTATAGAGATAGATTTAAAAGGATGCTTGGCTTATCCCAAGAAACGTACATTGACTCGATGCTAAAGAGGTTTAGCATGGAAGATTTCAAAAGAGGTCTCATGCCGATGAGCCATGGAATACATCTCTCCGAGAAACAGGCCCCAAAGACACCTGAGGAGAGAGACCATATGAGTAAGATTCCTTATACTTCAGCAATAGGATCTATCATGTACGGTATGATATGTACTAGATCGGATGTCGCTCATGCACTTAGTGTAACAAGCAGATATCAGTCGAATCCAAGGGAAGAGCACTAGAAGGTAGTGAAAAATATCCTAAAGTACTTACGAAGGACTAATGATGTATTTCTTGTCTACGGTGGGTCTAAATTAAAACTTGAGGGCTTCACAGACTTAAGTTTTCAAACGGACCACGATGACAGTAAATCCATTTTGGGGTATGTGTTTACCTTAAATGGTGGCGAAGTGAGTTGAAAGAGTTCCAAACAACAAACATTTGTTGATTCAGTGACAGAAGCAGAGTATATAGCTGCAAGTAAAACTGCAAAGAAAGTTGTCTAAACATTCCTCCATTAATGATTTGCATAGAACATCCTATATTGAGGATATAAATCTGTATAGACAGATTTAAAAGGATGGTCGGCTTAACCCAAAGAACATATATTCATTAGATGCTAAAAGCGTTTAGCATTGCAAACCTAAAAAGGTGTCTCATGATGATGAGCCATGGAGTGTATCACTCTAAAATTGTCATCAATAAAAGAGAGATCGTGTGACGCCCCCAAATTCCAGGACCGTCACGGGGTCGCTCGAATTTGATTCATCACGTGCTCATAGTAATACATCACAACAATAATAACTAAATATCACACAATCACAGCGGAAAATCTATTCTAGAATAATTTACAATGATTTATTATAATTATTCTCCCAAGTCTCGCAACCTACAGTACTTAATAGATTACATAATAATATCAATTAACGACTTATTACATAATCTAACTTAAGCTTAAACATAATCAAATCCAGTCTTACTACATCATCTTAATACAATATTAAAATATTTAAAACATAAAAGAGACAAGCTAGTTGGTAGCCTTGCCCTTGCCCTTATCAACGCCCGAAGGTTCGCCCTGCTCTGCCTTAACTGAAATATTTTAAGGAAAGCAAGAATGAGCACAAATTTCCCAGCAAGTAATATACAATAAGGGTAAGTGATATAATTCTTAATTCTCGAAAGGGTATAACAAAGTTTGATAGTTCAAGGATAACAAAAATATCAACAGTTTTCAATAACAGTCGCTAAGGACAGAATAATATCAATGTGATTCAATAATAAATCAATTCAAGATTTCAAGATAACTGAATACTGGGCAGTCGCTAAGGACTATGAACTTCTACTAGAATTAATAGTAATAAATTAAAAATCCAACAAAAATAGGTACAACAGGTGATCAGCCTAAAGTACCATCGTTATGCATAACAATCAATCATACCCAAGTGCGCGCGTTGGTTCTCCGATAATTATATATTCCCTTCAAAGAAGGTTGTTCTTCTCAGTCAAATACAAGATCCCGCACCAATCTATTGGTTTGGGTCGCTTTTCAATAATATAAGTCTAGCTGAATCAAATGGCATAGACACTTTCACAATATTCAAGAACAATACCAAGTTCCACATGAATAATAGCTTTAATGAAATAAGAGTTCAAGTATGCTAATTCAATTCAAACGATTAAGTAGGAAACGAGTTCGCAATATACAAAGATAGAATACTTGTATCCAAAGAGATAAGATTTAGATACTCGCTTACGATATCCGTTGAATAAAGTAATGCAAGGGTTTAGGATACTTGCCTTATGCGTAGTTTACTCACGTAAAGCTAGCCAACACTTTCGAATTCCTATAGTAATATAATTACGTATATATATGATATTCATTAGTCATATAATTTAACTTCATATTTTGTCTTCGAATATACGATCAACACATAAGCTAAGTTTTAACCTAGCTACACAGTTATATAGAATATAATTTCTATCCTTAACTTTCCTCCTTTAGAGTTTAAACACATTTTCATATCATATAAGATCGCAACATTTAGAAAACATGCTCTCATATTATTAATATCTCATACGACTACAAGCAACACTAAAATATATTTCATTTTAGCAAGTTATGGCATTGTTATGAGTTAACCGTCAAAATCGGGTTCAAGTAACACATAACATATGATATCACAAAGTAAGTACACATATTTAAAGGATACTTTCATGCTTGTTCAACCTTTCTAATTCCAATCATATATGATTTAGTTTTAATTCACGATCCCTAACGACTTAGGGTTATACAATGTCATGAATTTACATAAGTTGTCATGCTTATCATTTAGACATATAAAGTAGTCATATATTTTATTGATACGCATGTTCATATGTTTCTATGTCATGGATGTGTGATTCTAGCACTGTTACTAGTTTGTGACTTAATCGAACTCATGCTTGATTAACTTGCATTACATCTAACAAGTACGTACATGTATGATGCCTTCAAGCACATTCAATCATGTTAAAAATATCAGAATGTAGAGTCCTAATATAACATGTCAAAGTCCACATTTAAAGCTTATGTTGTCATTAGTAAAGCTTGCTAATAAGGCCTAATATGTTCATGCTATCTACATACATATGTTATCATATTCGACATGCATTTTATAGCCATATAAACATGCTTATAAGTGTTAGAGTTTATGCCCTAGAGGCTAATTCTTTGATGTAATTGTTTAAACATTTTTTGATATTATATTTGATTGAATAAATGAATTATTTTATTATGGTTTTATTTACTGCGTTATATAAATGTTAACATAATAAAAGTCCTTAGAATAGTGATACAAATTATATGGCTTCAAGTATGTGACTTGAACATGAGATCATATAGTTACAATTAGTATCATTACTCTTAAATGTCCCTAGTCGAGTGTCATTGTTAATGGGACAACAATGATACATTGAGACTAGTATGTGGATTGACTGATGGCCAAATCTCATTGGTCATAAATATATGAGATATTGAGTCAATGCATAGGTACATGTTAGAGAACAATGTACTGGGCAGACCCACCATGAGAATTCTACGTGGAGCATTATGCAAAGTGTCATAAGCAATTCTCATAGTGACAATGATGTAATGATCCTCCGACCTGAAATCACTATATTACTACACGAGAATTTATGTACTTTGATATCATCAAAGGCCACCTTTAATAGGTGGACGATAAAGGTGATTATTGGGTATATCATGAATCGTGTGAGGAATATGAGTGATCTAGATGGAATTTATCCCTCCTATATATTAGGGGTGATATCCATAGGCCTCTTGATTGAGTAGGACTATGAAATGCATGGCCATGCTCAAATAGTGATTTGTTTCATATAGTCTACTCATCGATCAAGAAAACTCAGATTAAATTATGAAGAGGATGACACATTCCATGCCTCGAGTTTAATCTAGGATGTCAAGGTTAAAAGGATTAAATTACATTGAAACATTGGTCACGAAAAGGTTGTATCGAATCACCGATCTTATTATTGTTTGGGTAGCAGTGATGCATTACTAGATGCCGCTCACTGTTTATAATTTTATAATATGATTTTAAAATTATTTCCAACATAATAATAACTTATAGGGTCACACACTTAGAACGTAATTAAAAGGGAATTAATTTAAATTGTATGGATTTAAATATATCAATATGATTGATAGTATTTAAATTATGAATTTAAATTAATAGGATAATTTGTATATATATATATATGTATATTAATTAAGTAAGACTTAATTAAGATATAATATATATATATATATAAATTCGGATTTTATATTTCTAATTGGATTAGGTTTTGGTTAATTCCTTTAACTGCTATATATATGATATATCAACCGTTTAGGGGATCATCGATATCAAAACCCTAGCCGCTCTTAGGGAGAGACTAGAGAGAAAAATTTCGAAAAGTCCAGATCCTTGGCGGCTAGTACCGCAGCTTTCCTTCCTGCAGATCGTGTGACGATTCGCGGGACGTTCGTGTGGATACCGTAGAGGCGCAGTTCCGTTGGATTGCGTTGAGGATTCGAAACAGTTCCAGAATCTCCAACGTCTCCTTTCAGGCTTGAATAATCGGTAAAACATATCTTAACCTCTGAATTAATATATTTTCGCATGGATCCTGTTTTAGGGTTTCGAAAATTTTAATTTCCGCTGCGTTTATGTGCCGAAAACCCTACAGTGGTATCAGAGCTACTTGCGAAACGATTAATTCAGATTACGTGTTTTAATTGTATTCGTTATATATGATATATGATGATGCATGTTTACCGATCTGAAATTGAATATATGATATTCTGCATGTATGCGTATTCTGGAAATCTGTAATATATATGCATGTATATGATGTTCTGATATTTGTATCCTAGAAGGTGGAATAACAATTCAACTTCTGTTCTAATTGGATTAGAAACATGAAGATTCGATTTAATATGATTAATCAAAACTGGACATATATGATATGTTCTGGGTGTATTGTTAGTATGAGTGTGTTAGCGGATTGTATATGATTCTGGAATTGTTTCAGAGATTTGTATGAAAAATTCTACCACCGCCAGGGGGGGAGCCCCCCCCTTGGACCCCCCCATCGTAGCGCACGATGGTCGTGACCCCAATATTTTGTATATAGTTTTCTTTAATTATATAAATTGTGTCATGTGCTTATTGTGATATGCATGGTGCATAGTTATGGCCCTTTTGACCCATAGGTTAGTGGTTTTGGTTTTGAAATACGGCTTGCATGTCGTGCCTTTCTATAAATTCTGATGTAATATTCTCTTCTAATCTAAATCCCCTCGAATGTAACTCGAGGTTTCTTTATGTCATGTAATGTACAATTGTAACCTATCAAGATGACAAGATGATGATGGAGAGGAGACACATGCATGAGGAAGGTCCAAGGAAGCTACTATTTTGAAGACCTTTTACCACCTTAGACTGACCTTCAATCTTTTCATTAGCTTGAAAAGATTGGCATAGGGTTGGGGCCATAACTGCGACACATTTAATTTTGCACTTTATTTATGCTTGTATACGATATGATATGATAAATAATGTGCATGTTTAATAAGATTAAAATTGGTGAGATCTAAATTAATTATTAAAATCCCTCATAAAATTATTAAGTCTAAATCAGATGTCTTCCAATGAATAACACTCATCAAGACCTTGACCGATGGATGTAGGTTTGCCAAAGTAAAGTACCCCATTTATCTTGGTAAGATGCGATAGGATAATTGTGATATCCAAACTGTTAAAATCATTGGGCCAGACTTAACTAAGTTATCAGAATAGGATTGTGGACTTAGAGGCATAGAGTTTGGTAGGTACCATTAGATGGACTAGAAATAAATGTTGTTCACCAAACTATCTAAGAGTTATATATGATATAATTGACAAAGGGTTGTCTACCTAAATAATTATTTTTTGAGAGAATAGCCAAAGCTAACTTAAGGCATAATGAAATATGGATCTTAGCTCACTAGAAAGATTTAATTGAAAAATGCTTTCTCAATTAATGGTGAGGGCTATTAATTTGAATAAAATAGTGGGAGGTATATTTTGAATGTACTCTTATCAATTACATAATATCAAAATTCTGCAATTTGACTTATTATTTTTGCACTTATAAATTGTAGATATCAATGGCAAACAACAACACAAATAGTCTTTCACTACGATCAGTCCTTGAGAAGGAAAAGCTGAGTGGAGTTAATTTCCTAGACTGGTATAGGAACTTGAGGATTGTCCTCAAACAGGAGCGCAAGCTATATATCCTTGATGGGCCCATTCCTGCAGCACCAGCTAACACTGCACCACGTGTAGAGCATAATGCTTACAAGAAGCATCAAGATGATGCTCTGGACGTGAGTTGTCTCATGCTAGCAACTATGAACTCTGAGCTTCAGAAGCAACATGAGTTAATGGATGCTTATGAGATGATCGAGCATCTCAAGAAATTGTTCGAAGGGCATGCTCGACAGGAGAGGTATGATATAAGTAAGGCGTTGTATCACTGCAAGATGGGTGAACGTGATCCAGTTGGTCCACATGTGCTGAAAATGATTGGGTATATTGAGTACCTTGGTAGGTTGGGTTTTTCGATTACTCCGGAAGCCCAAACTGATCTTGTTTTGCAATCTTTGAACAACAGCTACTCTCAATTTGTTATGAATTACCTCATGAATGAAATTGAGAAACCACTTACTGAGTTGTTTAGCATATTAAGAACTGCCGAGAACAACATGAAAAAGACAGGACCCGCTCCCATAATGATGGTGCAAAAGGGGAATGCTAAGGGAATGGGAAAAGGCAAGAAGAAGATAGGATCTAAATCTGCCAAACCCAATCCCAAAACCAAACAGGCTTTAAAACCTAAAGGTGGGGTGGCTAAAGAAGGTGATTGTCACTTCTGTGGAAAATCTGGACACTGGAAGAGGAATTGTCATGCTTATTTGGAAGAACTGAAGAAAAAGAAAGGAAGTATGACTTCTGATTCAGGTATATATGTTATAGAAGTCAATTTGTCCACTTCTACATCATGGGTATTAGATACTGGATGTGGTTCTCACATTTGTGTTAATGTGCAGGAACTCCGAAGGAGTAGGACTTTGGCGAAAGGCGAGGTTGACCTACGAGTTGGGAATGGAGCAAAAGTTGCTGCACTAGCCGTAGGAACTTATCATTTATTTTTGCCCACTGGGCTAGTATTAGAATTAGAGGATTGTTATTATGTGCCTGCTATGAGCAAAAACATTATTTCTGTTTCTTGTTTGGACAAGAAAGGTTTTTCATTTTTAATAAAGAACAACAGTTGTTCATTTTACTTAAATGAAATATGTTATGGTGTTGCACAATTGTTTAATGGTCTTTATATTCTTAATTTAGAAATGCCTATCTATAACATAAATACAAAACGATTTAAATCAAATGATTCAAATCCGACATATCTTTGGCACTGTCGTTTAGGCCATATAAATGAGAAACGCATATCCAAACTCCATAAAGATGGGTTTTTGGATTCATTTGATTTTGAATTATATGAGACATGCGAGTCTTGTTTATTAGGCAAGATGACTAAAGCCCCTTTCACTGGACACAGTGAACGGGCTAGCGATGTATTGGGACTTATACATAGTGATGTATGCGGACCTATGAGTTCGTTAGCAAGAGGTGGGTTTTATTACTTCATTACATTTACTGACGACTTCAGTAGATATGGATATGTGTATCTTATGAGACACAAATTCGAATCCTTTGAAAAGTTCAAGGAATTCAAGAATGAAGTTCAAAACCAATTTGGCAAAAGCATAAAAGCCCTTCGATCCGATCGAGGAGGTGAATACTTAAGCCAAGACTTTGATGACCTTCTAAAGGAGTGTGGTATTATATCACAGCTCACTCCACCTGGAACACCACAATGGAATGGTGTGTCTGAGAGGAGGAATCGCACCTTGTTGGACATGGTACGATCGATGATGAGTCATGCAGATCTTCCAATAAGCTTCTGGGGTTATGCCCTAGAGACAGCTGCATTCACACTTAGCCGTGTTCCTACAAAGACGGTTCATAAGACACCATATGAGATGTGGACTGGGAAACGTCCTAGTATGTCGTTCATGAAGATTTGGGGTTGCGAGGCGTTTGTAAAACGTCTGGCTTCTGACAAGCTCGGACCCAAATCTGAAAATGTAATTTTGTGGGATACCCAAAGGAAACAAAAGGGTATTATTTCTACAAACCTTCTGAGAACAAAGTATTTGTTGCTCGAACTGGTATTTTTCTAGAAAGAGAATTTGTCTCTAAAGAAAACAGTGGGAGGAAAGTAGAACTCGAAGAAGTTCGAGAACCACAAAATATCATTGAACCTGAGTTGGAACATGAGCAGGAACCACAAGATATTGTGGAAAGTGAACCTGCTCAAATTACACGAGGCATTCGTAGATCTGGTAGGACACGCCAAGAGCCCGAGAGATATTATGGATTTCTTGTGACTCAAAACGGCGATGTGATGCTCATAGATCATGATGAACCTGCTTCCTACCAAGAAGCTATGAATGGACCAGATTCTGAGAGATGGCTTGAAGCCATGAAATCTGAGATGGACTCCATGTATACTAACCAAGTATGGACTTTGGTTGATCCACCCGAAGGGGTAAAACCAATCGGGTGCAAGTGGGTTTTCAAGAAGAAAACCGACATGGATGGTAATGTACAAACCTATAAAGGTCGACTGGTAGCAAAAGGTTTCAAACAAGTTCAAGGTGTTGACTATGATGAAACCTTCTCTCCAGTGGCAATGGTTAAATCCATCAGGATCTTACTTGCTATTGCAGCCTTTTATGATTACGAAATCTGGCAGATGGATGTCAAAACTGCTTTAACGGAAATCTCCTTGAGGATGTGTATATGACACAACCTGAGGGTTTTGCCAATCCAAAGGATGCTGGAAAGGTATGTAAGCTGCAGCGATCCATTTATGGATTGAAGCAAGCCTCTCGGAGTTGGAATCTTCGATTTGATGAAGCAGTCAAAGAGTTTGGCTTCATAAAAAATGAAGATGAACCTTGTGTATATAAGAAGGTTAGTGGGAGTCACATTGTATTCCTGGTATTATATGTTGACGACATATTAATTATTGGGAATGACATTCCTTCCTTACAGGCTGTAAAAACATGGTTAGGAAAATGTTTCTCCATGAAAGATTTGGGCGATGCAACCTACATTTTAGGTATCAAGATCTATCGAGATAGATCAAGAAAAATGCTTGGCCTAAGTCAAAGTACATATATTGATAAAGTGCTGAAACGGTTCAGCATACAAGAGGCAAAAAGAGGACACTTACCCATGTCTCATGGTGTTAAGATCTCTAAGGCCCAATGTCCTAAAGCACATGATGATGAGGAGCGTATGAGAAAGATCCCTTATGCTTTGGCAATTGGATCTATCATGTATGCAATGATATGTACTCGTCCGGATGTCTCGTATGCTTTGAGCATGACGAGCAGATACCAGTCGAATCCAGGTGAAGGTCACTGGACAGAAGTCAAGAATATCCTCAAGTACCTGAAAAGGACTAAGGATTCATTCTTGGTATATGGAGGTGAAGACGAACTGACAGTAAAGGGTTACACAGATGCTAGTTTCCAAACTGACACAGATGACTATAAGTCTCAGTCAGGTTTTGTGTTTTGCCTTAATGGTGGTGCTGTTAGCTGGAAAAGTTCGAAGCAAGAGACAGTAGCCGATTCTACAACAGAGGCTGAGTATATTGCTGCTTCTAGTGCGGCCAAGGAGGCTGTATGGATTAAAAAGTTCGTCACTGAACTTGGTGTTGTTCCAACCATTGTTGATCCAGTTGAGCTATACTGTGATAATAATGGAGCCATTGCACAGGCTAAGGAACCCAGATCTCACCAACGATCCAAGCATATACTTAGGCGGTACCATCTCATCCGTGAAATCATTGATAGAGGAGATGTACATATAAGCAGAGTGCCAACAGATGATAATGTTGCAGATCCACTGACCAAAGCTTTGTCGCAGCATAAGTATGAAGGTCACACTAGTTCCATGGGTATTACATACATGAGTGATTGGCTCTAGTGCAAGTGGGAGACTGTTAGAGTTTATGCCCTAGAGTCTAATTCTTTGATGTAATTGTTTAAACATTTTTTGATATTATATTTGATTGAATAAATGAATTATTTTATTATGGTTTTATTTACTGCGTTATATAAATGTTAACATAATAAAAGTCCTTAGAATAGTGATACAAATTATATGGCTTCAAGTATGTGACTTGAACATGAGATCATATAGTTACAATTAGTATCATTACTCTTAAATGTCCCTAGTCTAGTGTCATTGTTAATGGGACAACAATCATACACTGAGACTAGTATGTGGATTGACTGATGGCCAAATCTCATTGGTCATAAATATATGAGATATTGAGTCAATGCATAGGTACATGTTAGAGAACAATGTACTGGGCAGACCCACCATGAGAATTCTACGTGGAGCATTATGCAAAGTGTCATAAGCAATTCTCATAGTGACAGTGATGTAATGATCCTCCGACCTGAAATCACTATATTACTACACGAGAATTTATGTACTTTGATATCATCAAAGGCCACCTTTAATAGGTGGACGATAAAGGTGATTATTGGATATATCATGAATCGTGTGAGGAATATGAGTGATCTAGATGGAATTTAGCCCTCCTATATATTAGGGGTGATATCCATAGGCCTCTTGATTGAGTAGGACTATGAAATGCATGGCCATGCTCAAATAGTGATTTGTTTCATATAGTCTACTCATCGATCAAGAAAACTCAGATTAAATTATGAAGAGGATGACACATTCCATGCCTCGAGTTTAATCTAGGATGTTAAGGTTAAAAGGATTAAATTACATTGAAACATTAGTCACGAAAAGGTTGTATCGAATCACCGATCTTATTATTGTTTGGGTAGCAGTGATGCATTACTAGATGCCGCTCACTGTTTATAATTTTATAATATGATTTTAAAATTATTGCCAACATAATAATAACCTATAGGGTCACACACTTAGAACGTAATTAAAAGGGAATTAATTTAAATTGTATGGATTTAAATATATCAATATGATTGATAGTATTTAAATTATGAATTTAAATTAATAGGATAATTTATATATATATATATATGTATATTAATTAAGTAAGACTTAATTAAGATATAATATATATATATATATATATATATAAATTCGAATTTTATATTTCTAATTGGATTAGGTTTTGGTTAATTCCTTTAACTGCTATATATATGATATATCAGCCGTTTAGGGGATCATCGATATCAAAACCCTAGCCGCTCTTAGAGAGAGACTAGAGAGAAAAATTTTGAAAAGTCCAGATCCTTGGCGGCTAGTACCGCAGCTTTCCTTGCTGCAGATCGTGTGACGATTCGCGGGACGTTCGTGTGGATACCGTAGAGGCGCAGTTCCGTTGGATTGCGTTGAGGATTCGAAGCAGTTCCAGAATCTCCATCGTCTCCTTTCAGGCTTGAATAATCGATAAAACATATCTTAACCTCTGAATTAATATGTTTTCGCATGGATCCTGTTTTAGGGTTTCAAAAATTTTAATTTCCGCTACGTTTATATGCCGAAAACCCTACAATAAGATCAGAATATCAACATGAATATAATTTATCAAATTTTGTTTTCAAACTCTACGCTTCCGTTATAAATGTGCACTAGTTAGGTTCATATTGTATCACGGAACCTATATACATAAGTTAGCATGCATTTCATGTGTTTCTAAGTCATACTAACATGTCTCAAAAGTCAGAACCTAACTATGGCGTTTATATATCAAAGTCCGTTCTTAAAGCTCCTAAGTTCACTTTGGAAACCTAACGCTTTTTGTTAACCATGTATACTAGTATAATACAACATGTTTACATCGCCTTAATATATTCATATACATGTGTTACACAAGCTAGCAGGCTTTATCTAAGTCGTATTAGCAAGTAACACCTAACAGTTCCTTAAGCAGAAGCAGAAACTGGACACAGGGCCCTACGCAGCTGCGCAGCATGCCAAGGCCAAACCGGCGCAGCTGCGCCACCCCTGGTTCAGGCCGGAGAGCAGTCTGCTTCTATAGTTATCAGCCTAATCACAGAAATTCCAAACGAATTCAATTTCTAATTAACCACATTGCTTCTTTATCACATTATAAGACTATATAACCGCCAAATAATCATTCTAACAACCAATTGTCATCCAATTTCACAAAATCAAACATTTAAGTTTTGACAAAAAAATGAAAACGGAGTTCTTAACAGAAAATGAGAATGATGAACATGAATCATGGAATTATACCTTTGCTATGAATTAAGTTTGCTAAATTTGAATTCCCAACTCTCTGTGAATTCTCTTACTATCAACTCACAGTATGCTCTCAATCCAATACTTAGACAAAAATCTCAACAAATGAATAGAGAGGAGAAGAGCCATTATTTATTGAAGAAGTTCATAACCAGACAATGCAATCTACCCATGAATCAAACCAACGAAAAATTGATTTGTATGGAGGTTAAGAGGGTAGGTAATTAGTAGTTGGAACTCATCATCATGCCCACTCCTTTGCTCATTATGAACTATAAAGCTATGATTTATTTGCTGAAATTGAGAATATAGAGTAGCTTGTATGCTACACACGTGAAGGAGAATGGGTCTCATATAATGGGACAAGCCAATAGGAAACTCAGCATTTGCAACATGAAGTGTATTAACAATAAGGCCATATATACATATATGATACACTTAGACTATTATTTATATATTCATACTATATATTATAATTAACATTATAATGTAAGTCACATGCTTAATATTTCAAGGTAGTAGATGTGATATGGCAATGTAACATATATATCATCCATGTACATTTATTAATACCGGATATAATCACATCACATTATTTCCTTTATTAAATTTTATTATTCCATTATATATCTAAATATTCATCAATTATTATTTATATTCATGATACAATATTTTAATGTATACTTAAATACATATTATCACATAGGCTATTTTAATGTCACAACACATCTTGCCTTATTCAATGAATGAAGGAACTTTATTAATTATTTATATACTAGTGTCACACTACCTTTCATATCTAATAAGGAACTTTATTGTATGAATACCCACACATGTTAATGTCACAAAAGTAGCATTATAATGCATGTTTACACCTCAAGTATCAAAACATATAGTTTTACTATGTACAATCATATAGTATAGTTTAAATATACTTGCACGTAACAATTACTATAATCTTATTACATTAATAACTTACTTATTTATTTTATTATTCCTAATGTCAAATAAATAAATTGTTCATCTCATTGATTAATTAACAATAATATTAATTAATCTATTCCTCGTTAGTTAATGAAATTATTAATATTCACAACCATTGCTCATTTATCACGCACAGTATATAAATATAAATCTTATTATATTATAGACATGTTGCTCATTATTATTATTATATTTCTTGCAATAATAATAATCACATATTATTAATCAATCACAGTTAATATTTCACAATAATTAATTAATATTCTATGATAACAATTAATTAATATTCTATAATAATAATTAATATAGATTAATTGTTTGCTTAAATTAATATAATCATTCTTATATTACGTCACTGTGCCACACAAGGCTAGCAATGAGTTTATCGCAAACTCCATCAATTTCTCAATTATTATAATTATTCAATTTTATATAATTGAATTAATTCATCTCATAACACAATATTATTTATATTAAAATAAATTCTCATTTCTATTAATATATTTATTTAATAATATATGAAAATTCTCGGGTATTACAGATCGCATGAGTTACTATCATGTATGCAATGAAATATACGAGACTTGATGTTGATCAGTCAGACTCTGGAGAAGATCACTGTAGGACAGTGATGGACATCTTAAAGTACTTAACTGACACTAAGGATGTCATCATAACACATGATGGGTCTGAATTAAACTAGAGGACTAAATCGACACAAGTTTTCAGACTAACCAAGATGACAGCAAATTCACTTTAGGGTAAGTCGTTACCTTGAAAGGTGGTGAAGTGAATTAGAAAGGTTCTAAAAAGAAAAAGGTTGCTGGTATAGTGACAAAGACAAAGTATATAATTGTAAGTGAAGCTGCAAGTTGATGTTTCAGATGAAAATTTCATTACAGGACTAAGAATAGTTCATGAAATTCAGATAAGGCACACTTAGAAGGGGGGTTGAATAAGTGTAGGAACAATTATGACCAATTTTTAAACTTAAGTACCAAATACTGAATTCAGCTTACTATATTAACTAATGCAGCGTGCTGAATAAATACGGTTTATTGAATTAGAACTTTACTCTTGTTATTTAATGAAAATAACAAGCTTAATTGATTTCTTTGTAAAAACTCTTAGTGTCAACAATTTATCTCATGATAATGAAAATACTTAATTTTTATTTATTAAAATAATTAAATAACTTTTTGTGAGCAAATAAGATAAAGCAAGTAAAAATATGAACACCAAGATTTTTGCGTGGTTCAGCTATTACCCTCTATAATAATAGCCTAGTCCATGTCCAATACCAACTAGTATTGGAGACTCAATTTATTTCTTTAAATTGACTCCTTTTACAAAACAGTTCAAAACCTTGAATTACAATAATTCACTTGAGCACTTTTGCTCCTTGTGCACCAATGCACTCCTTAAGCACCTATGCTTTCTTGAACCTGTTTGTAAACTATCCTTAATCCACCCGGATTAAATTCCTTTAGACAACACTTAGTCTAAAAATATAAGATTACAAATATAGAGGTCTAATGATCGAAGTAAATAAATAATTTAACAATGCAAGGCTCAACTAATGAATGCAATGATCAAAGAATAAAAGAGATATCACCAATATGAAGCTCACAAAAACTTGCTGAAAATAGTATCAATATAATTTGCGCAGCAGCTTGTAAGTTTGCACCGAAAGTAATAGATAGCTTTTCAAGGAATTCTTTTCACGTAAACATTATATACACTAGTTCTATTTGATATTCATATCAGAAGAAACAAACTTAGAAAAAGTTGAGAGAAAAATTGAGAGAACTTTGAGAAAGAGTTGAAGAGATCAAGGATTGTAGAAATCAAAAGAGAGTTCATCATCATCACAAACTAGCAAGGGTAATTCCTTCATCTTTAAGTTTAATTCCATGTTTTTCCATTAACGTAGAGTTCTCTGTAAAAACAGAGTTTGTGATTACTACATAAAGTGATGCTATAAGTGTTACTAATTAGACATAACATGTTTTCTATCGTATATTCATGTTTTAAAACAGTCAATTTCAAATAAATATGTATTAATTGAATTCTTGTGAAGTTACAGAGTTATGTTTCCTTCATGAACATATATTTTGAGTTCTCTGTGTATGGAAAAAATTAGCAATTTTTGATTATATGCTTATATATGTGTTATTATATCATTATAACATGTTTTGTATTTGGTATGAATGAATTAAAATAATCGAATTCATGTAATTAAGCCTTAATTGGATTTTCAAAATTTTACTTTTTCCATTTACGTGCTTTAAAAATTCTCTGTGAATGGGAAAATTAATAATTGTTCATTATATGGCTATATGTGTGTTCATATGTGTTTATAACATATTATATGTCATATATGCATAACTTGCAGTGATCGAATTTTGTTTAAATTGGGTTTTCGAAAATTACAGAGTCGTATATATTGCCATATGGCCCTTACGTACAAATTTTATACCATTAATCAATGGTTTAACTTTGAATTAACATTTGCATATGATTGTACACGTCTATACGAACAAAACAGAAGTTAAACGAACGGATTCGGTGTTATAACGAATCCGTAACGTTGAATTTCTTGATTTTCCTTCAAAACATGATAAAGTATGAAAACAGTGAAATTAAATGCCTTGGATTGTGTGATTACATGATTTTAATTGACAAGATCATGCTAGAAATGTTGTATAGCGTTTCTGTGAAGTTTTTACATTATGGGTAGCCTTAAAATTCATTACGTTAGTTTAATTTGAATTTATTTGGGTTGCTCTGGTTGTTCATCGCGAACTAGGGAGTGCACCAGCAGGGGGACCAGCCCCAGCGGGTGTTCATGGGCATTAGGACGCCCCAGTGGGTATAAGTGCTGTCCGGGAGCCTTTGTTTTTTTTATTGTCGAGACTGTTTTAACCTCCTGTAGTAAAATAAGCATAACGTTTTCATACGAACTCCGATTAAGGAGATTCAAGATGATTCGGAAAGACAACGAGTAGACCTACAACTTTTATTCTTTATGTTTTTCAATTTGAAATCGTTAAAATGGGTAAAAATGGCTATCTTTGTGACTGATGCGTATTCAGAGGCAATCGGAGGGCTTCGGACATGCACGCACACAAGTGTAGTGTTCTTGATAATAAAAGATGTTGTTTTAAGTTACATACATGAATATTGTATGATTTGAAGTTCATGATTAATAAATTAAGTTATTGACATGTATAAGATAATGTGAAGGTTCAAGTTAACAAACTAAGTGCGAACTTGAATATCGTAATTATAAAACTTGATTATGATTGTTTAAAGGGCTATACATGTGTGATATGCATGTTGTGAGTTTACATTCATGTTATGTGGTTAGCCATTGAGTAATATTATAAACCAAGTTGTAAGTCGAACTTAAGTGAATAGTTCAACAGTTAAACATGGTAGTTATGAAAACTAATCGATGTCGTATACATAATGTAATGTGTAGGACGTTGAGGAAGTGAATTGTGATTATCTTTGTAGCTTGTGCAAGAGGCAAGTATCCTATCCCTAACTTATTGATTTAGCAAGTTCCCTAAATTTTAATTTATTCATTTATTAAGTCTTAGACTTGTGTTTCTATATCGAGTAAGCTCGTGTTCTTAATTGTTCCAGTTCGAAATTTATATTACATATTATAACTCTTTTAAAAGCATGATTCAGTTATACAATACTTATTCGATTGTATACTCTTGAAATTTATTATTCAAGTTGAATATCGATGTTATTATTGAACCTTATAGGACTAGTGAACCCTTATTGATTCGACTAGTCCATAGTTGATGAACGTTCTAAATTCTAAAATACTTATTGAGCTTATCCAAACCAAACTTCCTTTGGTGTGGACTCTGATGTCAAAACTGAGATGAATAACCCTGTAAAAGGGGATTATTTACGCTTTAGCATTGAAATATTGTGCACAGTATGGTACTAAGGGCTGATCCCCCTAAGTACGAGAAGTAGAGTCCATAGTCTTATGGCTGTTAAAGGTTTAAAGCATAAAAACTTTACAACCTAGGACATAGTTCAAGGTCTTATGACCCTCAGACGTTCTTTTGATTCCTGTTATTCATTCTTGAGTCAAAAGTTGAGTTTCTTTATTCAGATGTCTTTAATTCACTCGCATGTTATTATATTGTTGTCATATTATTATACTTGTGGGAAATCGTGCTCACTCTTGCGTAATAAAAACATTGCAGTTAAGAACGAAAGGTCCAACGAGCCTTCTACTAGCAAAGGCAAGGGCAAGGTCAACAAGTGATGAAGACTTATTGTTTATTTTATGTGTTTATGTTTCAGACTTATATTAGAGTTGTGTAAGACTTATTTATTTGTTTATGTTCCGCACAGATGTTTAAGGTTAGTATGACCTGGGATTTATTTTATTTATTACTCAGATGTTGTAACCCCAGAAGGGGAAGATTTAATTCTATTTATTGCATGGTTTGCATTTACTATGGGTAGATAGATAGATGATATTTGTACAGTGAACACCAAGTCCTGTGGAATTGAAGTACCCGGATTTGGGGGTGTCATATATGGATTCGTCATAGAGGATGACGATGAGGTACACGTCATTAATGATGATGATCCATTGAATTATGAAGAACGATCTAGACATTGGAAGATATGTTAAGAGCATACATCATGGATTTCAATGGAAATTAGGATGATCACCTACCGTTAGTGGAATTCGCTTACAATAACAGTTACCACGCAAGTATTGGTATGCCGCCTTACGAAGCGTTGTACGGCAGAAAGTGCAGAATTCCTTTATGCTGGGATGAAGTTGGCGAACGTCAATTGCTAGGACCAGAATTGGTACAACAGACCGCCGATATCGTTAAGGTGATCAGGACAAGAATAGTAGCTGCTCAAGATAGGCAGAAGAAATACGTCAATCCACACCGCAAGAATTTAGAATTTGAATTTGGTAACTTTGTTTTCCTGAAAGTGTGTCCCTGGAAGGGAAAGATCAGATTTGGTAAGAATGGAAAATTGAGCCCGAGGTTCATTGGACCCTTTGAAGTGTTGCGAAGAATTGGAGAAGTTGCGTATGAGGTAGCCTTACCTTCGGCGTTAGAACACATCCACAATGTTTTTCATGTTTTAGTGTTACGACCGTATAAACCCGATTACAAGCATATCATAGAATATGAACCCCTACAATTTGAGAAAGATTTATCCTATGAAGAAGTTCATGTTTAGATTGTTGACAGGAAAGAGCAAGTTCTCAGAAATAAAGTTATACCTTCTGTTAAGGTAATTTGGAAGAACTACAACGCTGAAGAAGCTATGTGGGAACTCGAAGACTAGAAGATGAAAACTTACCCACATTTATTTGTATAATCTACGTGTAAGCGATTCTGGGGACAGAATCTTCGTAAGGGGGTGTAATGGGACGAATTAATTGAATCGTGATTCTGAGGACAGAATCCTTTCAAGGGTGGAAAGATATGACGAACGAGAATTTTATAATTTATTTTAAATATTTATTGAATTAATTAAATATTTTTGTTGATTTATTTATTGAGTTAAATAAATATTTGATGGAATTATGGCAGATTAATTTTATTATATGTGTTACATTGATTAAATTAATGTGGAGAATTTTTTTATTTCAAAGTGTGAATTTAATTCAGATTATTAAATTAAATGAGTTGTTATTAATTATAATGTTATTCTAATTAATTAGAGATTTAATGATTTGTCATAATTAATAAACGAGAATTTTAATTATGTGATGATGTGATTTAATGTGTAATATTGCCTTTTATTTAATTGAATTTAAATGATATTATTTGATTAATTAAAGTGTGACAATAAACTATAAAATAAACGTTTTAATTAAAATAATGGAAAAAGGAGTTCATTTGGAATAAGCCAAACATGGCCTTAGGAACATGGGAGTAGCTAAGGCCTGATGCGCTTAACTGCTACCCAGGATTTCACCGTTTAATTTATACGTGAGTTATATCAGACCTTCATTCTTATTCATATAATATCAGTTAAACAAACACATAGAGAAAAGAGAGGTTTTAGAGAATAAGTTGTGTAGACGCTCGAAATTTTTCTGCATTCCTAGTACTAACCCTGCAGGAGGGTAAAACCATCAACTCAACCCCGATCACCAATATCGGGATGTTAACTAAACCCCGGCCACTAATACCTGGACAACCACAGCCCCGATCACCAATATCGGGATGTCAACTCAACTCCGGTCACCAATATCGGGACAACTACATCCCCGGTCTCAATACTAGGCATCAGTTCAACCCCGGTCTCAATACCGGGCCATTAGTTCAACCCCGGTCTCAATATCGGGCCATCATATCATCCCCGATCTCAATACCGGGCCATCAGATCAACCCCGATCTCAATAACGGGCCATCAGTTCAACCCCGATCTCAATACCGGGCCGTCAGGTCAAGCCCGGTCTTAATACTGTTCCCTCAGGTCAACTCCGGTCTTAATATCAGGACGTCAAGTCAACCCCGGTCTTAATATCGGGATATCAAGTCAGCTCTGGTCACAACCCGAGAGGTACAGTTAAGCCCCGGTCACAACCGGGAGATCCAGTTCAGCCCCATAGATAATCTTGGGAAGCTAATTCAACCTTCAGAGACAAACCCAAAGCATCACATCATCCCTAGAATCAACCTTGGGAGGACCAAGTCAGCATCAGAGACGACCATGAGGACAAACAAAATTGGCTGGAATCCAAACCTCGAAAACAACCCTGGGAAATCAGTCGAAGACTATGCCAGCACTAAAGGAAACCCCGAGGGAGGCAAAATGGTCATTTTTCCAATTTGAAGTCGATTCGATCAAACTCAAGTCGAATTGATGCCACCAAGGTCAGAAAGAACTATAACGGTGATCCCTAGTGAAAACAGCGCAAGACAGCCCAACGGACAAACTGTGGGGAAATGAAGACTTGGTTATGAACCCATCTTTTTGGACTCAAAAAGGGTTAAATCCTATGTAATTGTGACGGCCTCGGAAAGAGCTTTTCGTAAAGGTATGGCAAGCCTCAAATGGACGCTCCGATCAAAAGTTAGAAAGTTTCGAACCTAACATCGTATTGTTTGGAGTGCACGGACCTCGAAGTAACGGGGTCCACCACCCCTACCTGCCACGTGGAGCCGCAGGTAGAGTGGAGGCAGCAGCGGTTAGACCCGCATCCACCTGGTCTATATATATAAGTGCACCCCCAGCTCATTTTCAATTCAAAAACGCTCTGAACCTCTGGCCGTTTGGTTTTCTAGTCATTTTCTTCTCTTTCAAACCCAAAATTTTTCACTCTAACACGTAGATATACCCACATACTACCACATATCAAAAATTAACAGGTAGATTTGGACGTTTAAAGCCTACGATTTGGCAAAAAGCCCGTGTAGCAGTCTATTATGAGTATTTTTACGATCAGCAAGTTTATATTACTTCATTACGCTGTTATACATTTTCATATCAAGTTTCATTTTCTAAATATACCCAAAACTCAATTCTGTGGCCGTTTTTGTTAACTTTTGGTACATTTTAGTACCTAAACACATTTTCTGGCATTTCTACAACTCGGATTGACGATCCATCGCTTCTAACATCTTATATATACTTGCATCTTCGTTTTGAGCAACTTCGCCGGACTGGGTTATCTTCCCAGTTTGGGTTTAGCTTTTTTTTATATATATTTAACTGTATATATACTAACTTTTCAATTCTGTTAAGCCCGGATGTCAAATCTGAGGTAGTTTACTGCTTTTATATATATATATATATATGCCCCCTTCACCGGACTGGGTTATCTTCCCAGTCCCGGCTTGACTATTTTTTGTCTATATTTAACTATATATATATATATTTATATTCCAGTTCGACCTGGATCATCATGTGGCCTTTTTACTGCTTATATATATATATTTATATTTCCGTCCGGACCTCGGAGTGAAAATCCATCGCCCTTTACAGTTTTTATGTATATGTATACGTATATATATATATATATATATATATATATATATTTCAATTCTGTCCAGCATGGATTATTCCGTGGCTTTTTACAGCTTTTATAAATATATATAAATACGATAAGGATCTTAGGCTCACCCAACTCACCCCCCTTTCCCGACGGACCGGCCGACGGTTTGGTCCGTCGCTATATATACAAATATCGTCTATATGTTATCCGTCGCTATATATTGTCCGTCGCTAAAAGCTAAGACGACGATTGTATATATAGCGACGGACCAAACCGTCGTCCGATCCGTCGCAAAAGGGGGGTGAGCTTGGGTGAGCTTTTAGTTGGGTGAGCCTAAGATCCGGACCGTATATATATTTCCATTTCAGTCCGGGCCTCGAAGTGAAAACCCAACGCCCTTTACCGCTTTATACATATATATATTTTCATTCTGTCAAGCCTGGATTACTCTGTGGCTTTTTACAGCTTTTTATAAATATATATATATATATATATATATATATATATATTTCAATTCTAGTACGGGCTTGCGAGTGAAAATACATCGCCCTTAACAGCTTTTGTATATATAAAATTATATATATATATATATATATATATATATTACTTTACTCATTCTTATTCAATTGCTGCTGTAAATATTCATTGGATATGAATTGGCACTGACATTTCTGCAGGTGAACTAGATTTCTTTAAATCTCGCCAACTCTAGCTTTCAAACGGTTCAAATATAGGTCCAGACATAATCAGGAAGCTAGAATGGCTGAGATTTATTTAAATCTAGAATTTTTTAGTTTTAGGTATGAAAGCAATCTCGCGGCCCTTAGATTGCTATCTAGTGGGAATGAGATGCTTCAGCCATGTGGGAGCCAGGATTTACTGATGAATCCTTGGTTCTGGCGATATTTGGATATATTTCTGTACAAATTTGAGCTGTGCAGGTTTATTGGCCTTCCTATGTGAGCCTAGGAATCGTGAGATTCATGATCAAACAGATCATAATCTGAATCCCACGATGGACAAACTACACTTTACAAATATATCCTACCAGTTTTTCTGTAAAAAATGTACATACAAAAGACCTTAAAACGGTTATCCGGATTTAAGGTCTCAACATAGTGAAAATATGGTTTGTCGTGTCAGAGTCACTCCGATGGCTGTCATTCCCATGAGAAGACCGACACTTGTATATATTTTATGGTTGAGGATGCTTCGCAGCCCGACGAATTAAAAATCCAAATCCTAAAAGGAATTACAAATCATAATTAGTTTCCATAAAAAAATAGAATCTAATAAGAAAATAAATCTCAGTCTAAAACAATCCTAATTCTAATAGCAATATCAATCCAAATCCATGTAGAAAGATGCCAAAATATGCTTTTAAAAACTTTCCAAAAATCCAAGATTTCCAAATTTTATTTTTCTCTTTAATTCAGCTCCAAATCAAGTTGTTTCTCTCCTTTAATCTTTAATTTACCTAAAAATAATAAACAACTTATTAAGCTCATATACACATGAAACATTCAATAAAACCAAACGTAAAGGAATAAAAAATCATGAATATTGTGTACTTATAAAATTCTCCCACACTTAGTCTTTTACACGTCCTCGTTTAAACCAAAAGTTTGATTTCCAAAAAACCTCTACTCAACCATAATGTCAAAAGATTTCAAGATCAAATCATGATTATCAACAGTAAACTCACAAAAACATAATCAATGCTTCATCAATTAACTCAAAACAACAACCATGCCTTTTCACCATTGAATTTCATTAAGTCAAATTGTATCCACATAAGCACTCTTCTATGATCCACACACTTACTCAACTTAGTTACCATGGAGCAAAAACTGT
This sequence comes from Panax stipuleanatus, assembly GCA_020205555.1. NCBI lineage: Eukaryota > Viridiplantae > Streptophyta > Magnoliopsida > Apiales > Araliaceae > Panax > Panax stipuleanatus. Next base: position 107,025,420 of record CM035116.1, read on the forward strand.
GCACACCACTCAAGACTCAATACATACTTTTTCTGCTTTATTTTTTTTACCAGAACCCTTTCATTTTCCTCTTTGTTTCCGGTGAATGCATTTTATGCTCCGTTTCACCTTCCTCAATCTTTCTTTTGTAAGTAAGTGCATTTTATGCTCTATCTTACTTACTTGCACGTGTTTATGGGAGAGTGCATTTTATGTTCCATTTCATTCCACCACATGGTTTCTCTTTTGCTTATTTTTCTCTTTTTCAACAATTTCTTTGATTTACAACTTTTCTGATTTTTTTTCACATGGTCCTGCAAAAAGCATAAGCAGTTCAATAGTTCTAAAGCACGAGATTAGTGCACATAGACAACTCCACAGATAACTAAGCCAAATGAGCATATATTACATGTTTACGTACTCATGCGACACAAATTCAATTCAAATCAATAACTATGGATCATGACTTAGTTTTTCTCAATCATTAACCAATTAGGCATCAAACAGATTTTGAAATTTAGCATTGATTTTTAATTTTTTGACTTTAACCTTCGAACACATAGGCAAATAGAATTATGGAACTTAAATTTTTAAAAAAATTTCAGAAGGCATCAATTTTTCAAATTTCCTATCAAAATTGGATAAATATCCCTAAATAAAATAAAAACCTAAATCTTTCCCCCCACACTAAAACCTTACATTGTCCCCAATGTAAGAAAATCATGCAAAAAAGAAAGAACTACATGTAAATAAAAAAAAAACTAATAAGTAAAGGGATAGAAAAATCAAATATGAGATTTTGGGTCGCCTCCCAAGCAGCTGCCCTTGTTTATTGTCATTGGCTTGACATCATCCTTCTCATTCTATGTAATCGGAGTTGTGAACTTCAAGTATACTGGTAACGGTTTCAATTCATTAGGGACATCCTTCAGATCCTGATTTTGCTCCATTCCATCCTTCAAATCCTCCTTATATATTTTCTCAAGAGATTCCTACACTATAGAGTTAACAACATCAGTAGAAAAAATAGAATTAATATTACCAAGATACCGCTTAACTTCATATATGTTGAACTGGACATGTGCCTCATCCAATTCCATAGTTAAGGTCTCATGGTGTTTATCATTTAGTATCTTCACTGTTTGCACCGATGAAATTGTAATATTATCCATATCCTCCTTGTAAAAATCTGCAGAAATTATCAAATCATCCTATTGTTCCTCCTTATCAAATTCCATGTTCAATTCATTGTCACACATAGCACTACTGCCCGTTTCTGAAGTAAGCATTGTCTCCTCTCGCTCCTCATCTTCACATCCCACGGTAATTGCACTTACATTCTCAATAGTTTGAGAGGGTGACCTCTCTAAGCCTTGAGATTCCAACCTCCCTACCGTGGATGCAAGCTGACCCACTTGGTTCCTAATTTATTGAACAGAAGTCCTTGTATTCCTGCTGGAACTGTTGTGTCTGACTCATGAATGCTTTGAACATATCCTCAAGAGATGGAGCAGAATTGGTAAGTTCTTATTCGGTATATGTGTGGTACTGAGAAAAGGCAAAGCTAACAAGTGAGGATGACTTGTTTATTTTATTTGAGAATATTTTGTTGAAGACTTATGATATTATGTTTAAGACTTGATTGTTTCTTTATATTTCCGCATTGATGTTTAAGGTTAGTTAACTTGGGATTTATTCGTTCAGATGTTGTAACCCTTTAAGGGGAGGATTTCTATTTCTTTATAAGTTTCATTTATTATGGGTAGATAGATGTGATATTATTAGACAGTGAACACCAAATCCTGTGGAATTTAAGTACTCGGATTTGGTGGTGTCACAAGTTGGTATCAAAGCTGTAGGTTATGAACCTTAGGTGGGAAAACCTTAGAGTAGTAGCCTGTTTAGAGATCGATAACGTAGTGGTGATAAACTCTTATCGAGTTCTAAGAAATGAATTCCTTAATTCATTGAAGATATTAAAAGACTTTATGTGCTTATGTGATTACTTATGTGACTCACGAGTATCGATTAGCATCACGTAGTAACTAAGAACTTAACATTTTGATTGTCAGGATGTCGGATGTTGGAGGATCAATTCAGCATAGGGAGGTTGATCCCCGAGTGGCTAGAGTGGAGGAGCCCCGAGACATTCATACCGTCTGGGAGCAGTTGGTTCAGAGAGAGCCATTTCCTTTGATCACTGTTGTGGGTCAGGAGAATGAGCTAGTGTTTGATTCAGAGGAGGAGTCTGAAGAGATAGAGGTTGAGGCTGAGGCTGAGGCTGAGGAGGAGGATGAGGACCCTGATGAGTTTCCACCAAACTCTATCAGTGCCGAGATGTACGACGAGCTGTACGATCGTAACATAGAGTTACAGGATAATATTCGGGAATTGAAGGAGCAGACAGTTGCACAACGGACTACTATAGAGCAGAAGGATGGCGAGATCGAGAGTCTTGATATACGTCTTGGAGATGTGGAGTGGAAGTTGGTTGATGCAAAGAACCAAAATGAAGAGATGTCAACTAAGTTAGAGAAGATGAAGAGTGACTTGCGAGAGGAATTTGAAGTTATTTTGGGAATGGATTGGCTATTCAATTATGGGGCGATAATTGATTGCTAAAAGAAGTGTATTAACCTTATGACCCTGTCAAAGGTTGTGTTTTATGGGAGCAAATCACCTAGACAAGCGAGTTGTCTGACTATAATGTAGGCCAAGAAGTTGTTGAGACAAAGTTGTGTAGGTTATTTAGCCTACATAGTCGATAGTAGAAAAGAAAGTCTAAAACTAGAGGAAATACCTGTTGTGAGAGATTTTGTGGACTTATTTCTGAACGATTTTCCAGGACTTTCACCAGATAGGGAAGTAGAATTCGTGATCGATTTGGCGCCAGGAACTGCCCCAATATCGAAGGCCCCATACGGTATGGCTCCGGTAGAGATGAAGGAATTAATGGTGCGGCTGTAAGAGCTATTGGACAAGAAATATAGGCAGCCGAGCGTATCGCCTTAGGAAGCGACGGTGTTGTTAGTAAAGAAGAAGGATGGAACGATGCGGCTTTGCATTGACTACAGAGAGTTAAACAAGGTCACAATTAAGAATAAGTATCTGTTTCCTAGGATCGACGACTTATTTGACCAGTTGAAGGGAGCTAGATACTTCTCGAAGATAGACCTGAGAAGTGGTTACCATCAATTGAAGGTGAGGAAAGATGTTCCAAAGACAGCGTTCAGGACCCGATATGGTCACTACGAGTTTCTGGTGATGTCATTTGGTCTAACGAATGCTCTTGCAACATTTATAGACTAATGAACAGAGTATTCAGACCATTTTTGGATAAATTTTTAGTGGTGTTTATCGACGATATTCTGGTATATTCTAAGACCAAGAAGGAACACGTAGAGTATCTGATGGTGACGTTGGAGGCATTTGGAAGAGAGAAGTTGTATGCCAAGTTTTTTAAAGTGCAAATTTTGGATAAAGCGAGTCTAATTTCTTGGACATGTGATTGATAAGGACGAAAATTTGGTAGATCCCTCAAAGGTTGAAGTTGTGATGAACTGGGATCAGGCAAAGACACCACGGAAGTGAGAAGTTTTCTCGGATTGGCAGGATATTACAGAAGGTTCATTCAGGACATTTCCAAAATCGCGACACCGCTGACGAATTTGACTAAGAAATCGGTGAAATTCGTTTGGACGGAGAAGTGTGAGGAAAGCTTCCAAGAGCTGAAGAAGAGGTTGAGTACGGCACCTGTGTTATCTTTTTCGGATAGCATAGGAAATTTTGTGGTGTATAGTGATGTGTTGCATAAAGGACTAGGTTGTGTGCTTATGCAAAACGGCAAGGTCATTGCGTATGTGTCACGTCAACTGAAGAATTATGAGAAGGGGTATCCGACCCATGATTTAGAATTGGCTGCGGTAGTGTTTGCTTTGAAGATCTGGAGACACTATCTCTACGGGAAAAATTATGAAATATACACAGACCATAAGAGTCTGAAATATATTTTTACACAGAAGGACTTGAACATGCGCTAGAGGAGATGGTTGGAATTAATAAAGGACTATGACTGTGAGATCTTATGCCATCCCGGTAAAGCAAATGTGGTTGCCGACGCCTTAAGCAGAAAGGGTTGAGAGAAATTGATGTTGTTGACTGCCCAAGAGGAGCTAATTTCAGCGATGGAGAAACTGGAATTGCAGGTGAGATATCATAAGGAGTCTGAGGAGAAACTGTTCCAGCTAGCAACTGGCACAACTTTAGTGGAAAAGGTTAAGGAAGCACAACTTCAGGATGAGGAATAGGAGAAAACTAGTAAAAGGATATCTGAAGGGAATGAACAAAAATTCAAAGTGGACAACGAAGGACTGTTAAGATTCGAGGGAGGAATTTGGGTACCACAAACGCCAGAGATTAAGGAGGAAATTTGGAGAGAGGCTCATAGTTCATAGTATTCGATTCACCCAGGGAGTACGAAGATGTATCAAGATCTCCGATAGTATTTCTGGTGGCCGAATATGAAACGAGACGTTGCCGATTGTGTGGCTAAGTGACTAACATGTCAGAAAGTGAAAGCAAAACATCAGAGGCCGAGTGGGTTGCTACAAAAGTTAGAAATCCCAGAATGGAAATGGGAGCATATCATAATGGACTTCATAGTAGGTCTTCTGACGACTCAGAAGGGTTTCGATGCAGTTTGGGTTATCGTAGATCGATTGATGAAGTCAGCACACTTCTTACAGATCAAGATCAGATTCAACTTGGACCAGTTGGCAAAGTTATATGTTAAGGAGATTATTTTAAGGTACGAATTTCTAGTGTCAATAGTTTCTAATCGAGATCCGTGCTTCACATCAAAGTTCTGGAAGCGACTATAGTAATGCATGGAAATGCAGTTAAGAATGAGTACGACATATCACCCTCAGACCGACGGATAGAGTGAAAGAATGATCGAGACATTGGAAGATATGTTAAGAGCATGCATCATAGGTTTCAAAGGAAATTGGGATGATCACCTACCGTTATTAGAGCTCACTTACAATAACAGTTACCACGCAAGTATTAGCATACCACCTTACGAAGCGTTGTACTGCATAAAGTGCAGAATTCCATCATGTTGGGATGAAGTTACCGAACGTCAATTGCTAGGACCAGAATTGTTGAAACAGACCGCCGAGATCGTCAAGGTGATCAGGAGAAGACTAGTAGCTGCTCAGGATAGGCAGAAGAAATACGCCGATCCACACCGTAAGAATATAGAATTTGAATCGGGTAACTTTATTTTCCTGAAAGTCTCTTTGGAATTGAAAGATCAGATTTGGTAAGAATGGGAAATTGAGGCCGAGGTTTATTGGACCCTTTGAAGTGCTGTGAAGAATTGGAGAAGTTGCGTTTGAGGTAACCTTACCTCTGGCGTTAGAACACATCCACAATATTTTTTATGTTTCAGTGTTACGACTGTATAAACCCGATTACAAGCATGTCATACAATATGAACCCCTATAATTTGAGAAGATTTATCCTATGAAGAAGTTCATGTTCAGATTGTTGACAGGAAAGAGCAAGTTCTCAGAAACAAAGTGATACCTTCTGTTAAGGTAATTTGAAGTAACCACAACGCTGAATGAACTACGTGGGAACTCAAAGACCCGATGATAAAAACTTACCCACATTTATTTGCTTAATATATCTGTAAGCGATTTTGGGGACATAATCTTTGTAAGGGGGGAGAATGTAACAGGACTAATGAATTGAATCGTGACTCTGAGGACAGAATCCTTTTAACGGTGGAAAGATGTGACGAACGAGAATTTTGTAATTTATTTTAAATATTTATTGAATTAAATAAATATTTTTGTTGATTTACTTATTGAGTTAAATAAATATTTGATGGAATTGTGGTAGATTATGTTAATTATATGTGTTACATTGATTAAATTAATGTGGATAAATTTTATAGTTCAAAGTGTGACTTTAATTCAGATTATTAAATTAAATGAGTTGTTATTAATTATAATGTTATTCTAATTAATTTAATAATTAATTAGAGATTTAATGATTTGTCATAATTAATAAATGAGAATTTTAATTATGTGATGATGTGATTTATTGTGTAATATTGCCTTTTATTTAATTGAATTTAAATGATATTATTTGATTAATTAAAGTGTGACAATAAACTATATAATAAACGTTTTAATTAAAATAATGGAAAAAGGAGTTCATTTGGAACAAGCCAAACATGGCCTTAGGAACATAGGAGCAGTTAAGGCCTGATGCGCTTAACTGCTACCCATGATTTCACCGGTTAATTTATACGTGAGTTATATCAGACCTTCATTCTTATTCATATCGTATCAGTTAAACAAACATAGAGAGAAAAGAGAGGTTTAAGAGAATAAGTTGATTAAAGAAGAGATTTGAAGAATTAAAGTTTATATCATCTTAACAGAGTTGCAAGGGTAATTTCTTTATCCCAAGTTTTATATTTACGTTATTAAGTTTTCTCCATGAAAGTCACCTGAGTTCTCTATAAATGAAAATTTCATGATTAACTTGTTAAGAGCTTGATGTTAGAAGTTTATTAGCATGCATAACCCAATTGTATATGATTTATATCTGTTTTAGAGTAATTAATCCATGTAATTATGTTTTAATTGGAGTTCTATAAGTTACAGAGTATTAACGTATGAATATAGCTTATATGTACAAAATTTCATGCTTCAATTGTATATTAAACTGAAAATTGATGATTGATTATGTTTATGCATGTAAAAATGAAGAGAACGAAATTTAAACGGACTAATTCGGTGTTATATCGAATATGTTGTGTATGATTTCATGAAAATTGACGAAACTTGGAAAAATAGCAAGAATATGAAAATTATGTGTTCTAAATTAGTTGTTTATGTGATTTAAGTTGTTAAAAGCATGCTAAGAAGATGATTAAATGTTTCTGTTAAGTTTATAACTTATGGGTAACTTTAACATTGTTGTTTGAGCTTAATTTTGGCATTAATTGGCTTTTTCTGTGTTCTTCGCGAACACTGTTAGACCTTACTGCGTCGCTGCGCCGCAGCGCCGATTCTGTGAAGAATCCAGGCGCTGCAGCACCAGGCCAGTACTGGATGACATGTCACAAAGCCGAAGCGCCGGTTCTGCGAAGGAACCCAGCACTGCAGTGCCAGGCCAAGGGCTTCTTGACGTAGGCTCGACGTCGCAGCGTCGGTTTCTAGTGCAAACTGGGCACTGCAGGGTCGGCTAGCAGAATGACCTAGAGAATTTTATTTAAGTGTTCAAAGTTCAAAAATATAATTTGAGACCTAATGTAATGAACATGATAACGAGTTTATCATATATTGAGATGTTAAAAACATATTATTAACTTGTCAATGAGGTTTACGTGATTAATTGATTAGTTAAATACGTGGTTTAAACTTGAGTGTGCATGAAGTCTAATAACGTGTTCAAGAGCTGATGTTTGTGATTCGATGAGTATAATCAGACTTAGAATTAATTGGTATGTTAATGTAATGGTATGTAGGATTAATTGAGGAACGTGATTTATAATTGTTGCTTACGCACGAGGCAAGTTCCTAAACTTTACTTTTACATTACGTAAGTTTTCTTACCCTATCTCGATTACATTTACGCAAGTTATAAATCCTATCCTTTTATTGAGCAAGTTCTTATTCTTGTTTATTCAAGTTCAAGATTCCATATAAGACGTCTTAATTCTTTTGAAGTAATACTTCAGTTATACAATGATTATTCAATTGTATACCATTGAGATTCCTTATTTGATTTAAGTATCAATTTTATTCTTGAACCTTGAAAGACTATCGAACCCTTATTGATTCGACTAGTCTATAGTTGATGAGCATTCTAAATTCTAGAACTGTTATTAAGCTTATCCAAACCAAACTTTCTTTAGTGCGGACTCTGATGTCAAACTGAGATGAACAACCCTTTATTGGGGATTATTTACGCGTTAACGTTGAGATGATGTGCACATACTAAAGGCTGATCCCCCTAGGTACGAGAAGTAGAATCCATATAGTCTTACGATTGTTAAATGTTTAAAGTAGAAATACTTGATAACATGGGACATAGTTCTTGGTCTTATGACTCTTAGATATACTTTTGATTCTTATTTTTAATCTTGATTCAAAAGTCGAGCTTTCTATTATTCAGAACTCATTAATTTCTCACATGTTATTATTGTTATTATATTCTTATACTTGTGGGCAATCGTTGCTCACTCTTGCATAATAACATTGCAGCTAAGATTGAAAGAATTGATAAGCCATCCACTAGTAAGGGAAAGGGCAAAGCTAACAAGTGAGGAGGACTTTTTTATTTTATTTGAGAATGTTTTGTTGAAGACTTATGATATTATGTTTAAGACTTGATTGTTTCTTTATGTTTCTGCATTGATGTTTAAGGTTAGTTAACTTGGGATTTATTCGTTCCGATGTTGTAACCCCTTAAGGGGAGGATTTCTATTTATTTATGAGTTTCATTTATTATGGGTAGATAGATGTGATATTATTAGACAGTGAACACCAAATCTTGTGGAATTGAAGTACCTGGATTTGGGGGTGTCACATCAACTATAAAGATGGGTTGAAATTTGTTTAAATAAGCAAGCTAAAAATATGGGGAATAAGAAGCTAGCAAATCAAGTGTCAAGAGTTGAGGGCTGCTGCCCATTGGCAGCAGCAATTAGCTACAGGTAGTAGCAAAAAGCTGCTTCAGCAGTGCTTAAGGAACCATCTTGACTTCAAGGTTTAATTTGAAAATTTTAGTCATACAGTGTAGTTCTAATGTTCTTAATAGATATATATATATATATATATATATACACATTGGGCTCACAACTCAATTAGAAAGTAATGTAAAATTTGTCAACTAGTGAAGGTAAATCTAGCAAATTATGGGTTGATATGTTGTGGTTGGGGCCGCGAGGCGAAGTGTGGCCACACCAAGCTTAGCTAAGCCCCACGGGGCCAAGCAAAGCTTGGCTGCCAACATAATGAGATAATAAGGGTCTTCTAGGTTAAGCTAAACTATGCTAGGGAGATGTTAGTGCAATAAAGAGGGCTATTAGACACACTTAACGAACAAAAGGCTATTTTGGTATAATGTAGAAATACAAAGATATTTAATGCATTAGTGTGTTAAAATGAAACTATTTATCATGGGGAAGACTAAAAGTTAACCATTCAAGTTAGAAATACCTTCAAAGCATGTAATAAGCTATAAAGACACCGTGTATGCTAGAAAGTTAAGTAAAGAAAGCATGTAATGCTCATGTACTAAGTTCCTAATAGTGTGTAAATAATAATGGTAATGTGGTGTATATTATAAGAATACCAAACCCTATTAAAAGATAAAAATGGCTATTTTAAGAACATGGATGAGGTATTTGAAAAATGTATACAAATATCTCCAAAGTAAAAATCCAAACTAAAAATATAATCAATGTGATTATGTGATATGTGAACTTACAAGCTATGTGACATGTATATTTGGCTAATATGCTTATAAATGCAAATATAATTGTGTAGTCTCTGTGAGAACAAGTTAAGCTGAATTTTGTAAATAGTCTACGAACAACACAAGTATCTAAATCTTAATCTTTATTGAGCAAGTATTTTTGGAACTATTCATATGTGGACAAGTTCTCTAAATTCTGAATTGTCTCTCATTTACTTATGAATAATACAAGGTTGAATAACCTTTTTATTCTAATCAGCTTCAAAAGAATGGTTAATGTATTCTGATGTATATCCAATGGAATTCAATATGCATGAACAGGTTGAAAGAAAGTTTGAGCCATTTGTTCTGGTCAGACACAGATGTAATTATAATAAGTCTTGAAATATTATTGTGCAATGATTTAAGCTATCCAACTATATTGTTATAGTTTGGATCCTAGTCTAATAATGAATAAACCCTAAATTGGGATATTTTATATTGCGCTCTGGGAGTGGTGACGTTGAACATAAAATTTGTTTTGGATAAGATAGTATTGATCAATACAGGGTATAAAGGGATGATCACCCACCGTGCCCGTAAAATAAGACGGTTCACAGATAAACTTCTGATATAACCTTTTTAAGAAAAGAAAAAGCATATTCATGGTCTTATGACCTCTCAACTATTCAATATTGATATGATATTCCAGGAATATAGATGATTCAAAATTTATTTGCTTTACAGTTTTGTTTCACTATCAAAGCATGCTTCAAAGAAAACATTTATTTATTGTTGTGATATTAAAGAATGCTATTACTTGCTGAGCAATTGAATGCTCATTCTTGCTTTGTTATAAATGTTTTCAGCTAATCAGGCTCAGGCAAAGGGGTCTAGTAAGGACAAGGGAAAAGGAAAAACTACTGCGTAGCTGGAATATTATGTAATTGATAGTTTATATATTTGTAAATATTTAACTATCATATAATGAGCATTTAAAGGTCTACATACCAGGGATTAGAAGAACTCTAATGTAATAACTTTATTAAGTTTGATATTATATTATGTTGAATGCTTGATATCGTGAAGCACTGAATATGAGTTTTAAGTATCCAAATTTGGGGGCGTCACAACAACTATGTTATGCAACGCACAAAATTCACAAGTTTCCGCTAACAAATCATCCCAGTTTTCTCTCATGCATTGCAATAATTGCTTGGCTACATTGACTAGAACTATGGCGTTTACAATGTCTTGATCTTTTCTCTATAAGGATTGTGATAAGTCATTTGTAATTCCCATGACTCCTTTCAATAAGTGTAACAAGAACACAAACTCAAAATCATGCATGAATTTTAAAAATGTACTAGCTTTTGTACTTTTCTCCCCTTCGACATCATTTACTATAAATTCGAGCACATCCATTATTGGAGAAAACAACGTAATAACACTCAAAAAAATTTTAAAATGTGAACACCAACGCGTTTCTCCAGGCCGCTTTAATGTTGTTTCTTGATTAAAACCTCATCCACACTTGATTTGGCCACTAACAACTCCTTCAGCTACATTTTGAAATTGATTCAATCGGAGAATTTCTTTTCTCTTGCAAGAAGCCCCAACAACATTTGTTAACAATCCAAGATAATCAAATAAAGAACATAATGACTTATGTTTCTTTGCAATTGCAACAAGTTTCAACTGAAGCTGTGTGCAAAACAATGAAAATAGAAAGCACATGAATTTTTAGATAATATTAAACTCTTAAGACCTTTAAACTTCCCAAACATAATGCTAGCTCCATCATAACCTTGGCCACGTGTTTAGAAAAAAATTGATCAATAGTAGCTTTTTGATAGTAGTGTGCATACAAGCCAATCATGTATGATGATAAAGCACAGTACTTTGTAAATAATCTTATTTATTTATTAATAAAATATTCATTTAAGGCATTTAATTATCTACATGGTGCTATTTTTATAATATGTAAATAACCCATAGTTTTAAGCAATGCTTTTAGAATCATGATGAGATCATGCTAATGAGATCTAAATTCTTAGAAAGCTTAAAAACTAAAATAGTTCTCAATTGTGGGATTACTAAAATGGAGATTAGTAAATCCGGATAGATTGGTACATATGTTGCTTGCTCATTAGATGAGGATGACTGATCTCATGGTCATTTGTGTGGAGACACTAAAGCAAGTATATAGGTGCTTATTGGAGAATAAGTTCACTGAACGTGACTCGCTATGGAATATCTAATGGAGTTTTACTCGCCTGTCAATAGGAATTCCTAATGTGATAGTAATACAAGTGATCCTTGGATTTGAGATCATCATAGTATCTTGTATGTAATAAATTATACTTTGACTTATTCCTTAAGGCCTTTTAAGGCATATATAGGGTATGCTTAGGTATAATGAGTTGCATATGGAGATAATGTATGATCAATAAAGAATCTACCACCTCTAGTAAAAGAGGAGATATGTCCTATGTGATTCGTTAAATGACAACCCAGGAATCCTTGGCCAAGGTAGAATGAAATTAGAAAGAGGTTTCTAATTTGCATTATTTGGAGTTGTGCGTTTTCTAATCGAAATACATATGATTAAATAAATTAAGACTTGACAGTAAATTCATGTCTTATATTTAATTGGGATATTGTATGGTGGAAGGATTGAATTGTACGGTAACTATTAACTCACAGGTTCTTTTATGATTAATGTTGAAATCTATATTATCTGAAAAGTCGTTGATCGCTAGGGAGGCTTATCCCTATTGTAGAATAAATGTTATTTATTTAAATAGAATATTAGTTTAATTTATTTTTTAAAATAAGATTAGAATTGTTCTAATTGATTTATTCACAACGGGTTTATTATGGAGAACCTAAAAGGTCACACCATAAAAAAAAAAGAAGAATTATTTAAGAAGAAAATGGCATGATAGTAATAATGCATTAAGTATAATTAATTTAATCTATGATGATAGAATAAATTAAATAGCTTAATGTTTATTATTTAATATTTTAGAAATATTAAATATAAATTAATAACACGAGTCTTATTAATATTATTATTATTATTATTATTTTAATTCTAAAGGAGTTTAAGAATTAATATAATATCAGTACTCTCTCTCAATCCTAATAAGATTAGGATATAAATTAATTAAAAGTATTTAATTAATTAATTAAATAAAACCCTATTCTAATTAGATTAGGAGGGTTAACCTAATATCTATATAAGAGAGTCTTATATCAGAAATAAGGTACGTGAATTTTTCCAAAGGTTGGGAGTACACATATTCTATAGAGATAGAAACAAGGGTTAAGCCAATAACCCATCTTCCTGAGTTCTTCATCTTCCTTGGTGGATCACCGTTAGAGGCCAAACATTTGGGTGGCTGACATTGATCAAGGGAAGGAGCCGCTACAGAGGAATCAAAGGAATCAAAGGAGTAGAACTTGTACCTGCGGAAGCTTGGATCTTTAATGGTATAATTCCATCCTCTTTTCTGTTATTGATAACTAGCACAAAGCATGATCATGGTTATAGGTTTGTATAAATTTTTAAAAACCTATGTTTCGCGCTTCCGCCCTGTTTAGGTGATTTGATTGCATGATTGCGTTACGTACAATCCCAACAGTGGTATCAGAGCCTAACTTTGTGCTAATTATCAATTATATAATTCCATGTGTGAATTGATGTATGATGGGATTAGATTTTATGGACAAAAACTGATTTCTGGTGATTCTGCCGACGAACGGCGCAGCTGCGCAGCTTCCCAGTTTTTTCCCGGCGCAGCTGCACTGGTCTGCAAAATTCGGTGTTCCAGGCTTCCTGCGCAGAAGCCCAGTACATTCTTGGCGCAGCTGCGCCAGTACCTAGATAGACCCTGAAAATTGATTTTATTTAATTAAGTAAACTATTTATTTAATTAATGATGTTTTAAAATAAAGATGTTTATTTTATCTGAAATATGATTTCAGATTGCTAAAATTAAAGGAGTTTAATTTGGATTTATTTTTGATTAAAATAAAAGAGTTTATTTTGTTTCAGAAATAAAATTTAGCAAAACTTTTGTCCATTACATGACATCGATCTATATATGGAATAGCTTTATAATTAATGAGATGAATGGAAATTTATTGATGCATATGGTGATGTGTATGATAATAAATGGGGTTGATTATGGACTATGACCAATGTGATTGGATTTTATTTTGGATGAATGCTTGAATGAATGAGTTTTATAAAATGGGGTCTGCGTACATCGTCTTCTTTAGTTTTATTCTCGATGTAAATTCTACCTCCTTCCTATGTACTTCCTCTTGACTGCTGATCAAGGTTTCTATTTAATTATAGTTTATGTAATAGAAATAGTTAGAATTATCTTGAAGAAATTGGAGACCAAGGAGCAAGGAACGCGTGAAGACCCATTTGTATGGAGCCCGGGTTTAAATATAATAGTTATATTTAAATTTAAATTCTTGCACTCCTAGGTTTGACCTTTTGGTTCACTTGGTGGCTCTAGTGAACCAAACTAGAATAAAAGTCCATAATCAATTCGGGTAGAATATAGTATTCTATATTGCATGCTAAATATTATATATATTATATTTTATGCAAACATGCTTCGCATGTTTAATAAAATGACACGTATTTTATATATATATATATATGTGCATGCGCGCTAAACAAGATGAGACAAATAATAACAAACCCCTCAAAGAAATAATATTAAGTCCGAAGCGTTCAAATGATATTTAGAATATCGAACGTCGCCTTCTAGCATGATTAATTAATAGAGTATTAAATATTTAATATGAGTTTATTGTGCTATCCACAAGGCGAGTATTGAGTATTTAAGATGTTAATTAATCACATTTGATGCTTATCAAAAAAATTGAACGATCTAGTCTTGTTGTGCTATCCACAAGGACGAACATTTTTCTTTTTTGAATTTATGGAAGTGCTAGGCTGGACTTAACTTAAATCATTTTAGTTCGGATGTGCACACACATGACTATTATGATTTAAGAGGCAAAATAAAAGGAGTTACATGGTGATGTAATTGACAAGAGTTGTCTACCTATTTATTTGTATGTCGCTTGTTGTGCTATCCATAAGGTTATATACATTTGAAATGGGATCCTTAATCTCACTAGAAAATCTTTAATTAGATGTTGCCGAACTATATAAGTGAGGGTAATGTAGTTTGATGAAAATAGTGGGAGATACCAATTTAAAAGAAAGACCTAAATTTATTTTGATATGCAAAGTTAATAAAATGAATGTTTGCTAAAAATGTTGTCTTTTCACATGTAGAATTTTAAAACTGTCAAAATCACTAATCTCACTACGAAGCATACTTGATGCAAATAAGCTTACCGGGCCGAATTATGAGGACTGACTAAGAAATCTGAGAATTGTTCTCACTGCTGAAAAGATTTCTTATGTCCTAAATTCAACTATCCCTGAATCTGTTTCGAAAACAGCCTCTGAGGAAGAGATTGCTACTTTCAATAAATAGTAAGATGATGCATCTGTGGCTCAATGCATCATGCTCGCATCCATGAATAACGAGCTTCAGCGTCAGCACGTAAATATGGATGCTCCTGCTATGCTGCTTCACCTCAAGGAGTTGTATGGTGAACAGAGTAGGACTGCTAGATATGAGATATCTAAGGTGTTCTTCCGATCTCGAATGACCGAGGGCACTACCGTCGAGACTCATGTTCTGAAGGTAATCAATTTTATTGACGCCTTGAACAACTTGGGTTCATCATGGATGGGGAGTTAAGTCAAGACTTTATCTTGCAGTCACTTCCTGAGACCTTCTCACAGTTTGTGGTTAATTTTCACATGAATAAGCTAGATGTCAGCTTACCTGAGCTGCTTAACATGCTGAAAACTGCAGAAGGACACTTTCCATCCAAGAAGAACCATGTCTTGATGGTGGATTCTTCCAATAAAAGGAAGAGGCCCAAGGTATCTTCTAAAAAGAAGAAATCCAAGAAGGCTAAGGGAAAGGGGAAAGAAAAGGAACAAAAGAAACCTGAACCAGCTAAAGGAATGCACTTTCATTGCAACGAGCTGGGACATTGGAAGAGGAACTGCAAGAAGTTTCTAGCGGAGAAGAAGCTTGGAGAAGCTTCGACTTCCAATCAAGGTTTGTTTATGATTGAAATTAATTTTTTTGAAAGTCATAATTTTACTTGGGTATTGGATACCGGCTGTGGGTCTCACATATGTAACACTGTGCAGGGACTGGTCAGAAGTAGAAAGTTGAACAATGAAGAGGTGATCCTACGAGTGAGGAATGAAGCAAAGGTTGCTGCATTAGCTGTAGGAACTTATTGTTTAGCAATGCCTTCGGGCAAGTCCATTTATCTTAATAATTGTTATTATGTTCCGAATATTATTAAAAACATTATTTCAATTTCTGTATTGGATATGGAAGGATTTTACGTTATTATAAAGAACAATGGTTGTTCTATTTATAAAGGCGATGTTTTATATGGTATTGGAAATTTGCGAAATGGACTTTATATACTTGACTTGTAAGAAAATATATTTCAAATTGAACAAACTAAGAAAAGGAAAAGAGATGATATTAATTATACCTATATGTGGCACTGTAGACTCGGTCACATCAATGAAACAAGATTATCCAAGTTGCATAAGGATGGGTTCCTAGAGCTATCCGATTATGAATCATATCCAACTTGTGAATCTTGTCTCATGGGTAAAATGACTAAATCTCCTTTTAGTGGAAAAGGAGAAAGAGTTATAGAGTTGTTGGCATTGATTCACACAGACGTTTGTGGACCTATGACAACAAGTGCACGGGGTGGCTATTCTTATTTTATTACTTTCACTGATGATCACTCAAGATTTGGATATGTGTATTTAATGAAATACAAATCAGAATCATTTGAAAAGTTCAAAGAGTTCAGAAGTGAAGTAGAGAAACAAACGGGTAAGAGTATTAAGATACTTCGATCAGATCGAGGTGGAGAATACTTAAGCGGTGAGTTTCTCAATTATCTCAAAGAAAATGGTATAATCTCACAATGGACTCCTCCAGGAACACCACGGTTAAATGGAGTATCTGAAAGGAGAAATCGAACACTGTTGGACATGGTTCGATCCATGATAAGTTTTACCGACCTTCCAATTTCCTTCTGGGGTTATGCCCTAGAAACGGCTACATACCTACTTAACAAGGTACCTACAAAATTCGCCACAAAGACTCCATATGAGATATAGAAGGGAGGAAACCAAATCTTAAGCATGTTAAGACTTGGGGTTGTCCAGCTTATGTTAAAAAGTTTGAAAATGATAAGCTACAGACTAAATCTGATAAGTGTAAATTTGTGGGATACCCTAAAGAAACTTTAGGGTATTATTTCTATCATCCAACTGATCAAAAGGTGTTTGTTGCGAAACATGCTGCCTTCTTGGAGAAAGAGTTTATCCATGAAGGGGTCAGTGGGAGTAAGATATCTCTTGAAGAAGTTCAAGAACCACAAATTACCACGGATCAAAGTCAGGTACCTAACCAAGTAGAAGAACCTACTATACCACACCCTGTTCGTAAATCTGGAAGAGTACCGAAGATACCTGAGAGGTATGGATTCGTTATAGAGGATGACGATGAGGTACACATCATGAATGATGATGATCCATTGAATTA
Source organism: Panax stipuleanatus (assembly GCA_020205555.1). Lineage (NCBI taxonomy): Eukaryota > Viridiplantae > Streptophyta > Magnoliopsida > Apiales > Araliaceae > Panax > Panax stipuleanatus. The sequence goes on from CM035116.1 coordinate 107,042,579, forward strand.
CGAACAGGATATGAGTACACGAACAGGATATGAGTACTAAAGACTCAGAGAAATGGTAGATGACCATAAAATCTAAAATGGATTTGGAAGCTATGCTCAAGTCCATTTGGATTTTTCTTGCGATTGCAGCTTATTTTTACTTAATCTGGCAAAATGGACATGGAGACGCCCTTCCTCAAATATACATTATTAGAGGAGAATGTATGTATGATACAGCCAGATGGATTTTGTTTCAATGGTTAAAGCAAATCATGTATATGAGCTACAACAATCCATTCGTGGATTGAAGCAAGATTCTCGTAGATGGAACTTTTGTTTTGATGAGACAATCAAAGAGTTTGATTTTATTAAAAATGAGGATGAACCATGTGTGTACAAGAAGGTTAGTGGGAGCGCTGTTTCATTTCATGTATTATATGTTGATGAAAGATTACTGATAGGGAATGAAATTCCTATGCTAAAATCAATCAAAATAAAGTTGTCTAAACATTCCTCCATGAATGATTTGGGTAGAACATCCCGTATTGGGGATATAAATCTGTATTAATAGATTTAAAAGGATGTTCGGCTTAACCTAAGAAAACGTATATTCATTAGATGCTAAAGGCGTTTAGCATGGCAAACTTCAAAAGAGTGCCTCATGATGATGAGACATGGAGTGTATCTCTCTAATATTGTCCTCAGTAAAAGAGAGATCACATGAGTTACTATCATGTATGCAATGAAATATACGAGACTTGATGTTGATCAATCAGATTCTGGAGAAGATCACTGTGAGACAATGATAAACATCCCAAAGTACGTAACTAACACTAAGGATGTCATCATGACACGTGATGGGTCTGAATGAATCTAGAGTGCTAAACAGACTCAAGTTTTCAGACTGACCAAGACGACAGTAAATCCACTATAGGGTAAGTCGTTACCTTGAAAGATGGTGCAGTGAATTGGAAAGGTTCCAAACAGCAAAAGGTTGCTGATTTAGTGACAAAGACAAAGTATATAACTATAAGTGAAGCTGCAAGTTGATGTTTTGGATGAAAAGTTCATCATAGAATTAGGAATAGTTCCTAAGTCTCATCTTGAATCTAAATATGTGTTGCGGCACTTTGATTAAAGAAATCATTGAAAGAAGAGCATATAGACTCCCAAGAGAACATTGCAGATCCATTTACTAAAGCTCTAACACAACAGCAGCTTGATCTTCACTTAGAGAAGATGGGTATGAGATACCATGGCGATTGGCTTTAGTGCAAGTGGGAGATTGCTAGTAGTGTGCATACAAGCCAATCATGTATGATGATAAAGCACATACTTTGTAAACAATCTTATTTATTTATTAATAAAATATTTATTTAAGGCATTTAATTATCTACATGGTGCTGTTTTTATAATATGTAAATAACCCATAGTTTTAAGCAATGCTTTTAGAATCATGATGAGATCATGCTAATGAGATCTAAATTCTTAGAAAGCTTAAAAACTAAAATAGTTACCAATTGTGGGATTACTAAAATGGGGATTAGTAAATTCGGATAGATTGGTACATATGTTGCTTGCTCATTGGATGAGGATGACTGATCTCATGGTCATTTGTGTGGAGACACTAAAGCAAGTATGTAGGTGCTTATTGGAGAATAAGTTCACTGAACGTGACTCGCTATGAAATACCTAATGGAGTTTTACTCGCCTGTCAATAGAAATTCTTAATGTGATAGTAGTGCAAGTGATCCTTGGACTTGAGATCATCATAGTATCTTGTATGTAACAAATTATACTTTGACTTATACCTTAAGGCTTTTTAAGGCATATATAGGGTATGCTTGGGTATAATGAATTGTATATGGAGATAATGTATGATCAATAAAGAATCTACCACCTCTAGTAAAAGAGGAGATATGTCTTATGTGATTCGTTAAATGACAACCCAGGAATCCTTGGCCAATGTAGAATGAAATTAGAAAGAGGTTTCTAATTTGCATTATTTGGAGTTGTGCGTTTTCTAATCGAAATACATATGATTAAATAAATTAAGAGTTGACAGTAAATCCATGTCTTATATTTAATTGGGACATTGTATGGTGGAAGGATTGAATTGTACGGTAACTATTAACTCACAGTTCTTTTATGATTAATGTTGAAATCTATATTATCTGGAAAGTCGTTGATCGCTAGGGAGGCTTATCTCTATTGTAGAATAAATGTTATTTATTTAAATAAATTATTAGTTTAATTTATTTATTTAAATAAGATTAGAATTGTTCTAATTGATTTATTCACAACCGGTTTAATATGGATAACCTAAAGTGTCACATAATAAAAGGAAGGAGAATTATTTAAGAAGAAAATGACATAATAGTAATAATGCATTAAGTATAATTAATTTAATCTGTGGTGATAGAATAAATTAAATAGCTTAATGTTTATTATTTAATATTTTAAAAATATTAAATATAAATTAATAAGAGAAGTCTTATTAATATTATTATTATTATTATTATTTTAATTCTAAAGGAGTTTAGGAATTAATATAATATCAATACTCTCTCTCAATCCTAATAAGATTAGGATATAAATTAATTAAAAGTGTTTAATTAATTAATTAAATAAAATCCTATTCTAATTGGATTAGGAGGGTTAACCTAATATCTATATAAGAGAGTCTTATATCAGAAATAAGGTACGTGAATTTTTTCAAAGGTTGGAAGTACACATATTCTATAGAGATAGAAACAAGGGTTAAGCCAATAATCCATCTTCCTGAGTTCTTCATCTTCCTTGGTGGATCACCGTTAGAGGCCAAACATTTGGGTGGCTGACATTGATCAAGGGAAGGAGCCACTACAGAGGAATCAAAGGAATCAAAGGAGGAGAACTTGTACCTAAGAAAGCTTGGATCTTCAAAGGTATAATTCCATCCTCTTTTCTGTTATTGATAACTAGCACAAAGCATGATCATGGTTATGGGTTTGTATAAATTTTTAAAAACCTATGTTTCGCGCTTCCGCCCTATTTATGTTATTTGATTGCATGATTGCGTTACGTACAAACCCAACACTTTTTGTGTCAAAAGTAGGAGTTTCAGGAACATGAATAATGGCAAGAAATCGCTTAATGATACAACCATACCTGTCCACGTATCATAAAATCGTTGTCATTTGTTCTTTGATTGATGTATCATGAGCCTCATCAACCAACAAAGAAATTAAATCCATCCCCAATTTCTTTAATGATAGCTTGTGTAGTCAAAAATGAAGCGGGTCTAAAAATATCATTTTGGATTGAATGTGCGATCAATTTATAATTCTCTAGAACATTTTTTAGGATAACTTTATGCACCTCATCATTGTTTTCCGAAAGAAACTCTAGCTGAGAAATAAATAGCCCTCATTTTCTTGAACCCTCTGACTCATCATGACCACAAAAAGGTAATCCTTCTTTTAAAAGATACCCAACACATTTAACTGATGCGAGCAATCGAAGACGGTAATCCATCCTTTGTTTATTAGTTATGTTAGCAAGATTGATATCTTTGTGTTGAGGTTGATTCAATAAATCACGACAAACCTGTTTACAATTACGATGAACACTACCATGATCTCCAACATGTATTTCAAATCTATCCATCTTCTTCCAATTTCTAAATCCCTAGCCAATAAATGTATCCCCACCACCTTGGTTACCATGATCAATTTTAAATAGGCAACAACACAAACAAAATAGGGCATCTTCACTCAAACTATATTCTAGTCAACTTGGATATTTCTTGTACCAATTCTTGTTGAATTTACGAGTAATTCCTTTAATTAGTGTATCTAGAATTTTGCGAGGTATTGGTTGACTCGGGCCCCTGAGTAAATAATTTTTTCAAAAATTCTCTCTTGCATTAGTGGGATAAGAACTTATTGGTGGTCTTTTACTGGGATCCCCCTCAATACTAAGGGAAGGAGATACCGGTGTATAGGTTTGGAATTGGATATTTTGGGTAAAAGATTCTGGTACTTGGGTTTGGGGTTTAACATTTTGCGCGTGAGTTTCTTGGTGAATATCAGTTGTGACAGGTTCGTCACTAGTCCAAGTTGGACATTTTCATGAATAGATTCAAATTTTGTACATTTAGTTGTTATAACCCAATTACGTATGTCCATGCCTGATAATCAATAAATATTTAAAAACTAATTCAACATCAAAAATAGATCAATATATATTATGAATAGTCAAGTATAATTATCACCAACAATAAACAATCTCAATTAAACCACTAACAAGTAATAAGTAACATTACAAAATAAATTATAAAATTTAAAGAAATTAAAAATAGAATAAAACACATACTTGAAAAACTTTTATTTGATGGAGTTCTCTTCATTGCTGGAGTGTTTCTCTAAGAAGTAAAAAGCCCTAATTTTATAAAAGTACAAAAAAGAAGAATCCATAAACAATTACAAAAATTCCTAAAGCAATTGTTAAATTTGTGAAATTAAAAAATTAAAATTAAAATATACTTTTTGAAATTATTTCAATTGCAAATCGTGATCGCCTATTTACCTGATTGGAATTTGGAGACTTTGTCCACTTGGACTTTGAAGATCATGATCGCCTAGTTGCTCTATTGCGATATGTGAATTTAGAGACTTTGAGAGTTGGAGTTGCTGAGTTGCTCACGTTGCTGGCTTATTGCTCTATTGCTCTCTATTGCTAGGTTGGGCTACTAGTGGAAGACGAAAGTGGGAAACAGTGAATGTGGGATTGGTCCTTTGGATTTTTAAGTCTAAAGCATGAAATTTTATTTAACACCCTCCTAATTTTTGTTTTTTTAGTATGACCCCCTGACTTTCTGAAATTCCAGTGGGGGCATGTGCCCTCCCTACCCAAGCAGTGGATCTGCCCCCGCCATTGTATTAATTTTTTTAATGCACAATCAAATTTAACGGAAAAAATAAGCTAAAGATCTTACAGCTGAGGTGTATGAACTATGAACTGATAGTTAAAACCAAAAAAGTCTACGATAGTAAGGTAAGAATGTAAAACTAAAGTTTGAGTTGAAGATTGTAAAGTAAGATGGTAAAATATAATATTCTAAAATGAAATCTATGAATTCAGAGTGGAGTTTTCACTTTTTTTCCAACATTAACGTGTGAAAAGTCTCCTTCATATAATTGGTTATCATATCTGGAAGTTAGGTAAAAAGGAATTTACACATGTCAACTAACGAGGAAAAAATAGACTAATAAATAGGCAAATGGTACAACGATAAGCAAAAAGGCTATTGACACCTAAAATGTGTGACATTCCAGATTTTTAGAATTTATAAATGAGAATTTAATAAATAAAATTCTTATTATCTGATGTTTTGAGTTTGAGTATGTGAATACGTGTCATATATGGTGAAATATGTGAATTTATGTGAAGATAATTTAAATATTAATTTTAATATTTATTGGAGTAAATAAATATTTTAATTAAATTATTTATTGAGTTAAATAAATAATTATACGATTATTATGGAGTAATATAATTAAGTGTATTATATTAATTAAATGATTATTTAATATTTAATTTAATTAATATATAATGATTTTATGTTATAGTTCTAATTTAATTAAGATAATTAAATTAGATATAGTGATGAGGTAATTGTTATATAAAATTATAATTAGCGAGTAATTAGAATTATGTGATTAATTGATGTTAGACTTTCAATTAATTAAATTAGAATGTTGACTTTTAATTAGTTAAAGGATAACATTAAAAAGTATGTGTTAAAATGATTTGTTAAAATAGTTAAAAGAGTTTTTAAAACTATTTTCCCAAACAAGGCCCTAGCACCGTTTTTAAATTCGTTTTACCAAACGGGGCCTTAACTATTAAAATCTGTTTTTAAAAAAATGATGAGTTTTGCCAAACAAGCCTTAGGGCTTTTCAAATTCAAACTTGTAACTTATGTGATTAATTGTATTTATGTTAATTATTATAGAGTAATTATATTGTATAAGTTATATATCATATGTATATACAATGTACATTAAGTTAAAAGAGTTAGTACGTTAGTCTTCTAAGCTAAGTCTAAACAAAGAAAGAAAAAGAAGAAGAGAGTTAGAGAGAGTTATTAGAAAAGAAGAAGAGGACGAAGAAGAAGAAGGGAAAGCTTTAAGAAGACAAAGCAAGCCCCATCATCATCATCTCCATCTCTCTCTTAATTCAAAACTAGTAAGATTATAATCTTAACCCTTGTACTCAATTCATATGTTTTGTATTTAGTCTTTGTTAAATTAGTTTTTCATAATTATGAATTTATATGTATCTATGATGTTCATATGTTTTCATAGTAATTGTATGCCATGAAAGGGTTTTCAAAATACAATTGTTGTAAAAACAAGTTTTAAAATCATGTTTTCTATATTTTCATAGTTTTGGAATTCTATGTAAAAATCTCTTTGTGAAACTTCACAATTTTGTATGAGAATGGGATATGTATGTATATATATATATATGTATATATGTTTACATGAGAGTTTCATAGTTGTTTAAGAATTTCAATCACAAGTATATAATGAACCCTATGAAAATCATGTTCATAGTGTTAGATTATGAATTTATGTTAAAAATTATTCTTAAATTATCAAAGAGATTGGTGAAAGCATGAAGTTATGTGTAATATATGATATATCATGATTGTATATGAATTATATGGTTGTATTAGCAATTCAAACCATGGATTTTTGATAAACAATAGGAATCGTGTTCATAGTGTTTTTCTTTGAGTTAATTTCTGAAAATTACTTTTGAAACTATAAAATTGATGTTGATTATAAGTTATTGTTAAAATTGATCAAGTATTATGTTAGTATGTTAAGAATAGAAGTGATTACAATTGGAATCACTTGAATTGGATGAAAAATGAATTCGTAGTAGCAATTTTCGTCAAGAACGCTTAAAATTGAGTTTTTCTTCGAATTCTATGAAATCTTGGTTGTGATTATGTGTTTATATAAATATTTTATGTTATGAGCATGTTAATAAGCTTAAAATATTGTTTGTCACATGTTTCATGTTTGTCATGTTGGAAAAATTCGAATTCGGTGTGACGGAATAAGCCAAATTGGCTTATTTCTCCACCAGTTCGCGAACCAGCCCCTCCACCAGCCCTTAGACCCGCCCCAGCTGGAGTTTAAGCCTTGGGGAACCACCCCCAGCTGGTACACTTGCTGTCCGGGGTGGTTTAGTTGTTGTAATGCAATACTGTTTTGACATCCGTTAGTAAAATGGCCATAACTGTTTCATACGAACTCCGATTGAGGAGATTCAAGATGATCCGGAATGAGCATGAGTAGACCTACAACTTTTGTTCTTTAACTGTTTTGATTTGAGGTCGTTAGAAACGGTTAAAATGGTCATCTTTGTGACTGATGCGTATTCGGAGGCAATCGGAGGGCGTCGGACATGCACATACGCAAGTATAGTGCTGTCGACGATAATAGATGTTGTTCTAAGTTCTAAAACATGAATGTTAGTAAATATAATGATGTATAACTTGAAGTGTAATTTAATTGACGTAGGATGTAATTATAATTGATTAATTATGTGAAATGTAATATGATTATGTGAGGTGATTAAATTACGTGGTGATTAATTATTAACTTATTAGTTATTGAGGTATGAGTTAATCTTAATTGGTTAACTAACGATGAAGATTAGCTATGTAATAATTATACATATATTTTGACAGCGAGTGTCAAACGAGTGAATGGAATAGAATTACGAAGTGTAAATCAGAAAGTGTAGATTATAATTTACTTAGACGTTTGATAAGCGTTGCTAAGTGACTAATAATTGATGCTTATGGTGATACGTTACGTAGGATCATGAAGCAGATTATATTAAGAAGTTTTTCGGTAATTGGTAATCCACGAGCCAGACAAGTCTTTCGGTTCCTACTTGTCTACGTGAATTTGATGAACTGTTTTAAATTGCATGATATGTTATACATGTTGTAATCATGAAATGTTAAAGTCAATTTATGACTATACTATTTTGGTTAAATAATGTTGATTGAGTAAGGAACTAAATCTTTATATTTGTTATGTGAATTAAAGCATGTATGCCATGTTACTTTAATTATTATGAGATTTATGTTGAGCATATTTATTATGTGATACGTGATGCATGAAAACTGTTAAAACTTGTTGAGCTGTCGAGCTCACTCTTGCAAATAATCATTTTTGCAGGTCAAGGATGCAAGGTAAAGATACGTGTTAAGTGATTTATAGAGATCAATGTTCAAGAATATTAGTTATGTTCAATTTCAAATTGTAGTTAATGTTTTGAATGAAATATGTCACTGAGTTATAAATAGAGTTATGCAATGTAGATGGATATTGTTTTATTATGAAAGACTTTGTATAGTCATTTTGTTGTAACGATTCATGATATAGATTTGAATCGAAGAGATGTAATGTAAAGGTTGCGATTCAGTACAATATAGAAAGAAAGTTTATAAGAGTTTTAAATATTCCGCATTTTTAGTGATTTTAATATCGAATAATGATGTAATGAGAGATTAAAGTTGTATTGTTAACGATCGAGAATGAGAAATATTATTTTATGAATTTTGGAGACGTTACAATTGGTATCAGAGCTGTAGGTTATACACCTTAGGTAAGAGTACCTTAGGCTATGACCTTAGAGAACGAGAAGTTAAGTTAAGTTACGTATAATGAAAAGGTGATTCTTTTCACATACGTAGAAGTATAGGATGAGTTAAGTCCTAGAAATGTTATAAGAAGAAGATTAGAATAATAGGGAATGAAACTCGAATAAAATATTGAGCAACAGGAATGGAATTAGAAATTATTAACGAACGAGAAGTGATTAATAAACAAGAAGATTCAAAGAAGAATCTTGAAGAGATGTAGAGATAAAAACCAGGAGTTACCTAACTCCAATGATCTAGATGACGAATAACGATGATTATACAAAGTCTATGAGATTAAAAGCATAATGAATTCATGATATAATATGATGTAAGGTAGAGATAAGAAGTTTTAAAACAAAACGATAATGAGATAAGAAAGAATCATAAGGGAGATGATTATAGAATAAGATCACAACGTGATATCTTTTAAGTTGTAAAAGACAGATGGTCTTTAATGATTGAATAGTTATAGTTTGAGACTATAACGAGAGGTACTATGATATAGTACGAGATTAACTCACGAGGAGTTATAAATGATGAGATACAGATTGTCTGTATCGAGCATAGGATAAGAAGTTATAAGTAAGATAAAGTTAAGTGGGATTTCAACTAAGGACTCATGTTGTGGCTGAGTTGTACAAATCTTTGTATGGGCAGGGTTTTGTGCTTACACTTGGTTTATCATATTGATAATCGTTGGAAGGTTGGTGTCGCGCTATCGATATATATATGACGAGAAGGTGATTCTTTTCTCATATTATATTTGATAGTTAAACTCAATAGAGGATAGATTAGATGATATTAAAATTACATTAGATGATCTTAAGGTTAGGCGAGTTCTTAAAACTCATACTTATGGTAAGTTCGTGACTCATAGTCATATGTATGTTTTTAAACCCCTAAGCATATGGCAGTCTCTGATCAGTTCTTTGACTACGTATAGCTAGGACAAGTCTTAAACTCATATTATTGTGGCAAGTTCCTGAACTTCTAAAGTGCGGTAAGTTCGATGAACTATACTTGGTATAGAAAGTTTATAATATAGAAAGCATTGATGTTGTTTAAGGTTGATAGAATGATTAAGTAATGATGGAGTAAAGAGTTATATTGTTGGAGAATGTTTTTATATTCTAAATCTCCTAGCTTTGCTAGATTTTCGAAATTTATTGACTTCGTGCTGATGTTGCACTTCTGTTTTTTTTTTCTTGAAAAATATTGGATCAAATGATGGAACCAATGCAATTTTAAAATAGTCCTATTATTCACATGTCTATGCTAATTGCTTCAGCTAGACAAAAATAATTTTAAAATTTCAAAATATATTTTATATATACATCATTTGATATGGTGTAAAAACAATAATCGAGGAAGTTATCAATGCAGTTAACCTAGTGTTGGATGTGATCGTATGATCGTCAGCCCACTATGGTATGATGTAGTATAACGACGTCATGTAGTGATGAAATCCTCAACGTACCATTACTACGGTACGGTATCAGGATATTATGAAAATATTGATTTTTTATTTTTGGTTTCCTTAAACGAAACTAAATATATACTTTTTGAGTTGGTTAAAGATATATATATATATATATATATATATATATTGATTGATGTCCGAATTATTGCTAGAAGTCTATGCTACTTGATTCAGCTAGACAAATATTGAAAGATGTTTATGAAATTCGAGCGTTTTTGGTCAAACTATGCCAAACCAAATTGTTTTGGTGCGGATTCAGATGTTAAGAAGCTGAGGTGAACAACCTTATAAAAGGGGACATGTTATCGGAGATAATAATTCCGAGTGTAACGCATATAGTCGTTACGATGTACTACGTTTGGGCCCGACATAGGGGTATGATAGGCTGGCCACCTAGAGTACCGATGCGGTTTATAGTGTGAAGTACCTGGGGTGAAGCACTATTAAACCTAAAAAGAAGTTCAAGGTCTTGCGACCACTCAGCATTATTGGAATCTTTTAAATTCCTGAGTTATTTATATCGCTTCCCAATTATTGAGCAATTATGGAAGATTCTTATTATTCTGAAGATGAATGTAGCGAGAAGGACAGCCCTTAGAAAGAAGTAGTTGTAGAATGCTTTAATCCAGTGAATAGAGATTAACGTAAAAATCTATTTTGATAGTTTGAATGAATGAAGATTAATAAAAATTTCGAGGATGAAATTCTTAGAAGAAGGGGTGAATGTGATAACCCGAACAATTATAGATGGTGAATTATGTAGTATATTAATTCGACGAGTATAGCATTCGGTAATGATCCTTAGAAAAGAATGAACGAGTTAGAGAATATACAATATTTAATATGTGATTATATTTGATTGAAGGTTGTGTAATAAAACCTAATAATTGTTGAAGAAATGAATGAAGTATATATATGTGTAAAACGTTTTGCTAAGTTAACGTGTTGTAGTTATTCAACGATAATTATGAAGAGATTTTGTGAAAACTTGAGTAAGGAAGGTTTCGTTGATTCCGAGGACGGAATCCTTATAAGGAGGGAAGGATGTGACATCCCAGATTTTTAGAATTTATAAATGAGAATTTAATAAATAAAATTCTTATTATCTGATGTTTTGAGTTTGAGTATGTGAATACGTGTCATATATGGTGAAATATGTGAATTTATATGAAGATAATTTAAATATTAATTTTAATATTTATTGGAGTAAATAAATATTTTAATTAAATTATTTATTGAGTTAAATATATAATTATGTGATTATTTTGGAGTAATATAATTAAGTGTATTATATTAATTAAATGATTATTTAATATTTAATTTAATTAATATATAATGATTTTATGTTATAGTTCTAATTTAATTGAGATAATTAAATTAGATATAGTGATGAGGTAATTGTTACATGAAATTATAATTAGCGAGTAATTAGAATTATGTGACAATTTTATGTGATTAATTGATGTTAGACTTTCAATTAATTAAATTAGAATGTTGAGTTTTACTTAGTTAAAGGATAACATTAAAAAGTATGTGTTAAAATGATTTATTAAAAGAGTTAAAAGAGTTTTCAAAACTATTTTTCCAAAAAAGGCCCTAGCACCGTTTTTAAATTCGTTTTACCAAATGGGGCCTTAACTATTAAAACCTGTTTTTAAAAAAATGATGAGTTTTGCCAAACAAGCCTTAAGGCTTTTCAAATTCAAACTTGTAACTTATGTGATTAATTGTATTTATGTTAATTATTATAGAGTAATTATATTGTATAAGTTATATATCATATGTATATACAATATATATTAAGTTAAAAGAGTTAGTACGTTAGTCTTCTAAGCTAAGTCTAAACAAAGAAAGAAAAAGAAGAAGAGAGTTAGAGAGAGTTATTAGAAAAGAAGAAGAGGAAGAAGAAGAAGAAGGGAAAGCTTTGAGAAGACAAAGCAAGCCCCATCATCATCATCTCTATCTCTCTCTTAATTCGAAACTAGTAAGATTATAATCTTAACCCTTGTACTCAATTCATATGTTTTGTATTTAGTCTTTGTTAAATTAGGTTTTCATAATTATGAATTTATATGTATCTATGATGTTCATATGTTTTCATAGGTAATTGTATGCCATGAAAGGGTTTTCAAAATACAATTGTTGTAAAAACAAGTTTTAAAATCATGTTTTCTATATTTTCATAGTTTTGGAATTCTATGTAAAAATCTCTTTGTGAAACTTCACAATTTTGTATGAGAATGGGATATGTATGTATATATATATGTATATATGTTTACATGAGAGTTTCATAGTTGTTTAAGAATTTCAATCACAAGTATATAATGAACCCTATGAAAATCATGTTCATAGTGTTAGATTATGAATTTATGTTAAAAATTATTCTTAAATTATCAAAGAGATTGGTGAAAGCATGAAGTTATGTGTAATATATGATATATCATGATTGTATATGAATTATATGGTTGTATTAGCAATTCAAACCATGGATTTTTGATAAGCAATAGGAATCGTGTTCATAGTGTTTTTCTTTGAGTTAATTTCTGAAAATTACTTTTGAAACTATAAAATTGATGTTGATTATGAGTTATTGTTAAAATTGATCAAGTATTATGTTAGTATGTTAAGAATAGAAGTGATTACAATTGGAATCACTTGAATTGGATGAAAAATGAATTCGTAGTAGCAATTTTCGTCAAGAACGCTTAAAATTGAGTTTTTCTTCGAATTCAATGAAATCTTGGTTGTGATTATGTGTTTATATGAAAATTTTATGTTATGAGCATGTTAATAAGCTTAAAATATTGTTTGTCACATGTTTCATGTTTGTCATGTTGGAAAAATTCGAATTCGGTGTGACGGAATAAGCCAAATTGGCTTATTTCTCCACCAGTTCGCGAACCAGCCCCTCCACCAGCCCTTAGACCCGCCCCAGTGGGAGTTTAAGCCTTGGGGAACCGCCCCCAGCTGGTACACTTGCTGTCCGGGGTGGTTTAGTTGTTGTAATGCAACACTATTTTGACATCCGTTAGTAAAATGGCCATAACTGTTTCATACGAACTCCGATTGAGGAGATTCAAGATGATCCGGAATGAGCACGAGTAGACCTACAACTTTCGTTCTTTAACTGTTTTGATTTGAGGTCGTTAGAAAGGGTCAAAATGGTCATCTTTGTGACTGATGCGTATTCGGAGGCAATCGGAGGGCGTCGGACATGCACATACGCAAGTATAGTGCTGTCGACGATAATAGATGTTGTTCTAAGTTCTAAAACATGAATGTTAGTAAATATAATGATGTTTAACTTGAAGTGTAATTTAATTGACGTAGGATGTAATTATAATTGATTAATTATGTGAAATGTAATATGATTATGTGAGGTGATTAAATTACGTGGTGATTAATTATTAACTTATTAGTTATTGAGGTATGAGTTAATCTTAATTGGTTAACTAACGATGAAGATTAGCTATGTAATAATTATACATATAATTTGACAGCGAGTGTCAAACGATTGAATGGAAGAGAATTACGAAGTGTAAATCAGAAAGTGTAGATTATAATTTACTTAGACGTTTGATAAGCGTTGCTAAGTGACTAATAATTGATGCTTATGGTGATACGTTATGTAGGATCATGAAGCAGATTATATTAAGAAGTTTTTCGGTAATTGGTAATCCACGAGCCAGGCATGTCTTTCGGTTCCTACTTGTCTACGTGAATTTGATGAACTATTTTAAATTGCATGATATGTTATACATGTTGTAATCATGAAATGTTAAAGTCAATTTATGACTACACTATTTTGGTTGAATAATGTTGATTGAGTAAGGAACTCAATCTTTATATTTGTTATGTGAATTAAAGCATGTATGCCATGTTACTTTAATTATTATGAGATTTATGTTGAGCATATTTATTATGTGATACGTGATGCATGAAAACTGTTAGAACTTGTTGAGCTGTCGAGCTCACTCTTGCAAATAACCATTTTTGCAGGTCAAGGATGCAAGGTAAGATACGTGTTAAGTGATTTATAGAGATCAATGTTCAAGAATATTAGTTATGTTCAATTTCAAATTGTAGTTAATGTTTTGAATGAAATATGTCGCTGAGTTATAAATAGAGTTATCCAATGTAGATGGATATTGTTTTATTATGAAAGACTTTGTATAGTCATTTTGTTGTAACAATTCATGATATAGATTTGAATCGAAGAGATGTAATGTAAAGGTTGCGATTCAGGATAATATAGAAAGAAAGTTTATAAGAGTTTTAAATATTCTGTATTTTTAGTGATTTTAATATCAAATAATGATGTAATGAGAGATTAAAGTTGTATTGTTAACAATCGAGAATGAGAACTATTATTGTATGAATTTCGGGGTCGTTACAAAATGTCTCTATGATCCTTATCTCTCTTAATTGACAAGTTTTTAAACAGCCAAGATATATTCAAAGATACAAAATAAGAAGCTATGGTGATTGAAAATTACGGACAATCATTAAATCTCTTTAACTCTTAAGAAATTATCTAAACTCTCACAGCATGTCTTTGAAGAGATAAAGAGCAACACATCCACAATAACCATTTTACTTCTTTGTGATCGTAACAAACTTAATCTTCTTCATGGCAAACTGCCCTTGTAGTTTTTGAGTAAAACATTGTACAGTTCTTTGTAAACTTTTCAAATATATTCCAAGTGAATCTCATCCTAGTGAGGGATATCTTGTTAACAAAGAAGAAAAATAGAGTAGAGACTTGTATTTCCATTTCAATATTTCATCTTGTATGAATCGTGCTTGTTTTCATCCTTATTCAATATCAGACTAAAGTTTTATGAATGACTAAAGGGGTTTTCTAAATCCCTTGCATTCCATTCCCTTCTTAAACTCAAACATTACAAAAGGAAAGTTTAAATTCCTTCCCATCCTTCCACACCTTTTCCCCATCCCTCCAAACTCAAACACAGGTTAATGTTCTTGGAAAATATAGCAGTATTAACAAGACGAAGCAACAATAAAATTGGACCAACTTATCTAGAAATCGAGGCGTAGCAAAGCTATTTTCCTAAAAAGTGATTTCGCCCTTATTGGTTATAACCTTTGGTACAGATGAGCGGAGCGTCCACTCTCCAGGATTCAACGGCGAAGCCTTCAATTGTGTGTACTTACAGAAGGAGACTTTGGACTTGTCTCTGTGGATTACCCGACTTAGAATAATAACAAAGTATATAGTGTAGAGAAGATGATTTTCTTGAGTGTATTAACTCCTAAGATCAGATTGGTATTTATAGGAGAAAAGGATGAACAAAATGTTGGGAAAAATATGAACGTTAGAGAGAACATGGTGAACGTTAAGGAAAAATATTAATCTTGTGCGTTTGATGCGGCTTCTGAACGTTGTGCTTAGTGTGCAGCTTAAGTAAATAGAAAATGTAATTGTGCCCTATAAGGAAAAAACTGAGTTAGGAACTTTAGAAAAATAGTGGCCTACCTGGGTGCACCCGCGAGTCATAATTGACCGGATCGACACCCCCCTGCGTGGGCGTAATGCGAGTACACACGCATTAAGGTTTTTTGGCCGAAAATCTAAGATCCAAGCTTGGCCCAGCCCAAGTCCTTGGCCATCCTCATATGTGCAAGCCCATCCTTTTTCCTCAACCATTTACTAAGCCCAACAATATAATGTACTAATATACACATGAATGGTTCTCAAAATACGCAATGTGGGACTTTGCCAAAGCTAAGAATTGTAAAACACAACCAACAATCCCCCACATGATTCAAAATTATCAAAGAGAGAAAAAATCAAAAGGAAGTAAGAAGGGCAATGGATTTTAGATACATAATGTCGATACCTTGTGGGTTTGAATCGACACTTAGTGGAACAAGTTTATGATTATAAATTATAGGTGAACTATATTCTTGAACCCATTATCTATGATATAAACAGTTGAACTTGCACACATACCAAAAAAATCCTGAATCCACACAAGTCTGCAGTTGGGTGCGTTCTAGGCCATGTGTCAAATCCCAAATTTTCATAAAGGCTTTAGAGAGTCTGCTATAGGAAGCAGCCTATACCTCCACCTTTATATAGGTGAACCCATCAAGTGTAAACTGACGTACACCACCCTTTAGGGCTATGAGTTTCATTAAGAATCTAAATGATTCATCCTATCACAATTTGTCAGTAAAGACCACATGCACATAGGGAAAGACATAAAAAATTACAGTGTTATAATTAAATAATTTTCAATTCATGGGATCTCTAATCACATGGGTTGGGTTTCCATCACGTATTACTTACTCAAGATGTTGGCAATAGTTTCATCCCTCTAGATGCTTCGTAAACAACCTTTTTAGTCAATCCCTTTGTGAGCGGATTCGCTAGGTTCTTTTCAGACCTCACAAATTCCATGAAAATAACACCGTTACTGATCAGTCCTCGTACAATATTATGTCTCAAGCGAATATGTCTCTGTTTCCCATTATAAACATGGTTCATTACCCGGCCAATAGTTGCTTGAGAATCATAATGTAGAGAAATAAAAGGAATTGGTTTAGACCACAACGATATGTCTGCCAATAAATTCCTTAGCCACTCTGCTTCTATACCTACCAATTCTAATGCAATAAATTCAAATTTCATAGTAGATCTAGCAGTACAAGTTTGTTTAGCATATTTCCAAGAAACAGCTCCTCCACCTAAAGTAAACACATAACAACTAGTGGAGTTTGTCTCATTATTATCAGATACCCAATAAGCATCACAATATCCTTCTAGAACATTAGGATTACCATTAAAATATACACCTACATTAATTATTCCTTTTAAATACCTAATTAGTCGTGTCAATGCATTCCAATGATCTTGTGAAGGATTATGTGTATATCTACTAAGTCTACTAATGGCATATGTAATATCAGGTCGATTACAATTCATTAAATACATTACACTACTAATGATTCTGGCATATTCAATTTGTGTAATATCATTCCCTTTATTTTTCTTTTAATGCACACTAGAGTCAAGGTATTCCTAATGGCTCTTCATTAAAGAAATTAAATTTCCTAAGAATATTTTCCACATAATGAGACTGTGATAAAACAAAACATTTGCATGTTTACTTATTTTCATGCCAAGAATCAAATCCGCTTCTCCTAAATCTTTCACGTCAAATTTAGAAGATAAAAAATCTTTAGTAGTTTTCACAACTTTCTCATTAGTACCAAATATTAGCAAATCATCCACATATAAGCAAATAATCACACCACAGTTTCCATTGAACCTACTGTAGACACAACTATCAGATTCATTTGTCACAAAATCATTAGACAAGAGAATTTTATTAAATTTGTCATTCCATTTTTTTAGTGCTTATTTCAAATCATACAAGGATTTTACAAGTCTACACACTTTTTGTTCTTCTCCTAGAACTACAAATTCTTCTGGTTGACATGCATATATTTCTTTATTTAACTCTTCATTCAAAAAAGAAGTTTTAACGTCCATCTAGTGGATTATTAAATTATGAATAGATGCCAAAGCAATTAAATTCTTATGGTTGTGATTTTAGTCACTGGTGAGTAAGTCTTGCCTTAAATTTATCAATAGACCCTTCAACTTTTAACTTCTATTTAAACACCCATTTACATCCAATAGGTTTACATCCTCTAGGCAAATTAACTAGTTCCCATGAATGGTTAGACATAATGGATTCTAGTTCACTATTAATAGAATCTTTCCAAAAGGTTGCATCAATTGACTTCATTGCTTCTTCATAAGTTTTAGGGTCGTCTTCTGTTATAAAAGCAGTTATAAAATTTGGGCCAAAAGTTTTCTCAAAATGTTGCCTTTTACTTCAAGTAGATGCTGGCACAGGTTCTTTATCTTTCCTTTTAAGATGCTCATTTGAAAATGGACTGCCCACATCTCTTATTTTCATCATAAATCTATTTTCAAAAAATTATGCATTATTTGTTTCCAAAATAGAATTATTTTGATAATTTTTAGTCTCATCTTCAATTACTAAAAATATGTAAGCAGCACTATTAGAAGCATATCCAATAAAAATACAATCCATTGTTTTAGGTCTAATTTTATTCCTTTAAAATTCTGGTATAGCTACTTTAGCTAGACACCCCCACACTTTTAGATATCCCAAGTTAGGTGCATGCTTCTTCCATAAATGATATAGTGTAGAATCTATCCTTTTATGTGGAACTTTATTTAAAATATGGTTGGCAAAAAGGCAAGAATCTCCCCACATATTAATTATATGGTAAACCAGAACTAATTAACATAGCATTCATCATATCTTTAAGTGTTCTATTTTTCCTTTACGCGACTCCATTGGACTTTGGAGAATAAGGGGAAGAAGTTTCATGTATAATTCCATTTAGTTCACAAAATTATTTAAGACTTCCTGAATCATATTCACCTCCACAATCGGATCTAAGTCCTTAAATATTTCTTTCTAACTGATTTTCAACTTCTGCTTTATATTTAATAAACATTTCTTACCCTACATCTTTAGAGGAAATGAGATAAATTTGAGTATATCTAGACATATCATCCACAAAAGAAATATAATATTTCTTACCACCTCTACTCGTAGTATTTTTAAAATTAGCTAGATCACTGTGAATTAATTCAAGAAGTTCAATTTGTCATTCAACACTTTTAAAATGTTTCTTAGCATGTTTTTCTTCCACACAAATTTCACATTTATGAAACTCATTATTTGCAAGATTAGGTATAAGCTCAAGTTGTTTCAATTTTGTAATAGATGCCACATTCACATGTCCTAATCTAGCATATCACATATCCAAAGATTCAATAATATAAGCAAAAGAAGAATTCGTATTTAATTCAGTAGAAGCGTCAAGTACAAATAAGCCTCCATTACAAAAGTATTTCCCCATAAAGTCCTCAATACGATTAAGTACAAGTTTATCTAACTCAAACACAAGTTTATTGCCAGCTTTGTTCAACAAAAATCAAGATCAAAGATTTCAACGAATATCAGGCACATGAAGCACATCTTGCAAAATAATTATTTTTCCTGAAGTTAATTAAAGTAAAACTTTCCCTTTTCCTGCAACATTGGTGGCTAGAGAATCCCCTATAAAAACTTTTTCTCCATTAGTAACATTTTAGTAGTGAAGAATTACGTCTCCATTTGCGCAAATGTGCCCAATGACACCGGTATCTACTACCCATTCTGTGAAATTGTGAACTAGGTTTACTTCCGAGATAATAACAATAATAATGTCATTGGATTCAACCAAGTACACTTGGGGCTTAGGCTGAGATTTATTATTATTATCTTGGCCCTTGTAAAAGTGAGATTTCATAGTAATATGGGCAGGTTTGCCTCATACAAAGCACGAACCTTTAGTGAAAGGTTTCTAAATTTGGTTGGGATTCTTGAACCTATTATCTTTTATTCTCATTGATTTCTGGTTTTTTCCTTTGTATTTTTTGGACTGATGTTCATTTAAATAATTTTGGGTCTTCCATTATGGCCTTTGTTCTATGAGATTTGTAACACCCCCAAATCCGGGTACTTCATTCCCAAAGAATTTGGTGTTCACTGTCCAAAATAATTACATCTAACTACCCACAATAAAGGGTAATAGCAACATGTAAACTTAATAAACTTAAACAATAATCCACCCATTAAAGGGTTACATCAATAATACTCAATCCCAGGTTATCTAACATTTATTACATTCATTTGCAAAAATAAAACATATAAGTAAATGAATCCCATTACATGAACTTTATAAAATAAAATTAAACAAGTCTTCATCAATTATTCATCTTACCTTTGCCCTTGCTAGTGGACTGCTCGTCAGACTTTTCCACTTTAGCTACAATGTTTTATGCAAGAGTGAGCAAAACAAATGCTCACTAGAATAACACTATACAATAACAATATACGAGTCATTAACGAATAACTCAACTGCATAACCTTTCCTGTCAATGATAATCATAATAGAAAGCTCAATAGGAACTTTGACTTTTGAATCAAGAATAGAAAATAAGATCGAAAATAATTTGAGGGTCACAAGACCATGAACTATGTCCTAGGTTATTAAGTATCTCTACTTAAACCTTTAACAGTCATAAGACTATATGGACCTTTCCTCTCGTACTCAGGGGGATCAGCCCTTTGTACAATGTATTGTGCACAAATATTTTAGCGCTTTCACATATTATAATCTCCTATAATAGGGTTGTTCATCTCAGCTTTGACATTAGAGTCCACACCAAAGGAAGTTCGGTTTAGAATGACTTTAAGGGCAATTTGAACATTGGTGTTCATCAACGAGGGATTAGTTGATTCGAAAATGATTTAGTAACGTTCACGAGTTCAATAACAACGTTATATTGTAAGAGCGCTTTAGCAATGACATGATACCAATGAATCATAATATATAAGCATCGTATATCAAAAACATACTTTCATAAGTACTGAAGGCTTTAATCAAACATAAGCGTTGGAAACTTTGCTTGAATAACAATAAATCAAGGTTGTGACACTTGCTCAATAGAAGAAGTGAGTTAATGAACTTGCGTAACAATAACAAGTTAAGGAATAAAACTTGCTCAATGTAAGAATAATAGGTTTTCCTCATGCGTTAGCTACACAATTACAATACTCGATTTCCAAAATATCCTATATGTACCATTTAGGATAACCACCATAGTTAGTTACATTAACACCAACTTCATTGGCTTAATCACCACCTTAGTTAATTTGTCACTCTTGCTTAAAGGCTGATTATTCTACACACACAATACGAATCTGAAATTCTTATTAGCACAAAACACGAGTCTTATCATTTCAATTCTCACGAACCACAAATTATAGTTTCACAACGTATCAATTCACATTGTAGAACCTCCACTTTTAAGATTACAACTCAATATGAAATCTTACAATATGTTTTACATCTTGCTATAGCAATCTAATAAGGTTGTATAAACATTCCCTCCGTCATCACAAAAAACTCAAGTCTGGCCATTCTGTTCACTCTCGCCGGGGCGGAGTTTTGTAGAAAAGAAAGCCCGTCGGGGCAGCATCCTCGTCGGGGCAGAGACTTTGCACTAAGAATCTCTTCGAGGCTGGAGATTCCCATAATATGAATCTACAGTTCGCGACTGCATTGTTCATCAGCCCAAAACTCATGAATTTCACTACTCAAACAGAATTTTAACACACCCAAAAGACAAAGACTTCATATATTCATCACCAAGCATGCATACACTGATTCTAACCAACAAAACAACTACAACAACCAAATTTAAACCCTTAAATTCCAAGTTCTTGATATAACTCCATTTTTAGACATCCTTAACAAAATCAATCACTACGAGTTCGTTTCTCAACCAAATCAGTTCATACAACTTACATTCCTTTCGAATTTGAATGTATTAACATAAACAATAATCAATTTACACATGAACACATGATGTAACCATTAATTTTAGTCTCAAAGTAAGCCACTTTGTACATATATCCATAAAAACTCAAATCTTCATTTAAAACAAGTTTTATATGAATTTGAATTCTTAAAATAGTTTCTAGACAACATATAACAGATTATAATCATCTAATAACATATACAACAACTATTCTAACAAATTTATCAACCAAATCTCCAATTTTAAAAGAAAACTCAAGAACATATAAACTAAAAATATAAACTGGATTATGTACATTTAATTCTTTGTTAAACTTTGTTCGAAGATGAGAATGGCCATGTTAATCTTCTTCTTCCCTCTTTAGTTCTCCCATTCCTCTTCTTCAGTTTCATAGAACTCGCAATTTACTCTCTTTGTTTTTCTCTATTTTCTCTCTACTCCTAGGCTTAAGGAAATAAAACACGTAAAATAAACTGATATATGACTTTACGTAGCTTAATAAGACTCCATCTGTTAAAACAACTAAGCATCTCATCTGTTATAATAACAAAAGGTCATAAGACCATGTTTGGAAAACCATCTCAAACTCTTTTTAAATTATTTTCATTATTCCCTTACTATATGGTACCCATGTCACACTTTGATTAATCAAATTAATTTAACTCTTAAATCAAATTAATCATTTGCCATATGCATAAAATTTCCAGTATAAATTATAATTTCATTTAACAAATTAATAAATCTCTAATTTAATTATTAAACTAAATTAGAACACCAACATTACACAATATTATAATCATTAACAATTACTTCATCTTTAATTTAATTATCTAATTAAATTAAAACATATTTAACATCAATTTAATTAATATATCAGACTTAATCAAATTATTCCACAACAATTTCATCAATTATTTATTTTATTAAATAAATCAACCGACTTAAATATTTATTTAACTCGATAAATATTTTAAATTAAATACAAAATTCTCGATCGTTACATCATTCCCTCCTTAAAAGGATTCTGTCTCCAAAATCACAACACAATTAATTCATCCCGCTACATTCTTCCCCCCTTAAAAAGATTCTACCCCCAGAATCGCTATTCAAAAATTAAGGAAATAAATGAGGATACTTTTTCATCATAGTGTCCTTGAGTTCCCACGTAGCTTCTTCAATATTGTGGTTCCTCCAGATAACATTAACAGAAGGTATCACTTTGTTTATGAGTACTTGCTCTTTCTTGTTAACTATCTGAACAGGAATTTCTTCAACTCAGCACCTTTTGAGTGAGATTTTGACATAACCCCAGTTGGTTGATCCTAGAAATGTAAAATTCTGGCATTTCCTTCAATCGGGCGGTTCAGTTCTCCACCTTAACGACAGAAAAAAGAAAAATCTATTCAACGAGCAAAAAAACGAGAGAGAGGGATTTTTAACTTGCAATGGTTCATACTCTATGACATGTTTGTAATCGGGCTTGTACAGTCGTAACACTGAATTATGGAAAACATTAGGACTATGTTCTAATTCTAGAGGTAAAGCTACCTCATATGCCACTTCACCAACTCTTCGGAGTACGTCAAAAGATCCAATGAACCTCAGACTCAGTTTTCCCTGCTTACCAAATCAGATTTCCCCCTTTCAGGGAGACACTTTCAAGAAAACAAAATTGTCGACTTCAAATTCTCAATTATGTCGGTGCTTATCAGCATATTTCTTCTACCTGTCCTGAGTAGCTGTCACTCTCGCCCTGATCACTTTTGACAATTTCGGCAGTCTGCTGTACCAATTCTGGCCCTAGTAGTTAATTTCAACAGACTTCATCCCAACACAACGGAGTTCTGCACTTTCTGTCGTACAATGCTCCAGAAGGAGGCATGCCAATACTCGTGTGGTAACTATTATTGTAACCGAACTTAACCAGTGGTAAATGGTCATTCCAATTTCCCTTGAAATCTATAATACAAGCTCTCAGCATATCTTCCAATGTCTGGATTGTCCTTTCACTCTGTCCATCGGTTTGAGGATGATACGTCATGCTCATTTTCAACTGTGTTCCCATGTATTACTGTAATCACTTTCAGAAGTTCGATGTAAAACGTGGATCTATGTTTGATACAATTTACACCAGAACACCGTGTCGAGACATAATTTCCTTCACATACAATTTTACCAACTGATCTAAATTAAATCTAATCTTGATCGGCTAGAAATGGGCTGATTTTGTCAGTCGATCCACAATAACCCATATCGCGTCATACCCTTTCTGAGTCGTTGGAAGACCTACCATGAAATCTATCGTAATATGCTCCCACTTCCATTTTGGTATCTCCAATGGTTGTAACATTCCACTCGGTCTCTGATGTTCTTCTTTGACTTTGTGGCACGTTAAGCATTTCGCAACACACTCAGCAACGTCTCTTTTCATATTCGGCCACCAAAAATGTTGACAAAGGTCCTGGTACATTTTTGTACTCCCCAAGAGAATGGAATACCTTGAACTATAAGCCTCACTCAAAATTTCCTTTTTGACTTCCAGTAACTATGGAACCCAGATTCACTCCCCGAATCTTAGCAACCCTTTGGTATCAATTTTAAATTTTGCCTCTTCACCTTCAGACACTCTTTTTCTTATCTTTTCACACTTTTCATCTTGAAGTTGTGTGTCCCTCACTTTGTCCACTAAGGTTGGACGGGTCTCCATTTGGAATAATTTTTCATCTGACTCCTTTGAATATTTCACCTCCAATTCTAATTTTGTCATTTCTGATATTAGCTTCTCCTGAGCAGTTAACAACGATAACTTCTCTCGACCTTCCTTCTCAATGCATCAACAACCACATTCGCTATACCCAGATGGTAAAATATTTCACAATTATAGTCCTTAATCAGCTTCAACCACCTCCTCTGATGTATATTCAAATCCTTCTGTGCGAAAATATACTTCAGACTCTTATGGTCTATATATAACTCACACTTCTCTCTATAGAGATAGTGCCTCCAAATTTTTAGAGCAAACACCATCGCAGTTAATTCCAAATCATGAGTCAAATACCCTTTTTCATAGTCCTTTAGTTGACATGATCCATACGTAATGACTTTGTTATTTTATATAAGCACACAGCCTAGTCCCTTATGCAATACGTCTCTATACACCTCATAATTTCCTGTATCATCTGGGAGAGATAATATAGGTGTCATACTCAACCTCCTCTTTAATTCTTGAAAACTTTCTTTGCACTTCTCCGTCCACATGAACTTAACTACTTTCCTAGTCAAATTCGTCAACAGAGTGGTGATTTTGGAAAAATCTTAAATAAATCTTCTGTAGTAACCAGCTAAACCTAAGAAACTCCTTACTTCCGACGGTGTCTTCGGCTGATCCTAATTTATCACAGCTTCAACCTTAGATGGATCTATCAAAATTTCATCCTTATCAATCACATGTCCAAGAAATTGCACACGCTCTAACCAGAACTCACATTTTGAGAACTTTGCATATAACTTCTCCCTTCATAACGACTCCAACGTCAACCTCAAATGTTCAGTGTGCTCCTCTTTGGTTTTGGAATATACCAAAATGCATCAATGAAGACGACTACGAATTTATCTAAGAATGGTTTAAACACCTTATTCATCAAATTCATGAATGCCACAGGTGCATTCGTTAAACCAAATGACATTAACAGAAACTCGTAATGATCGTATCGAGTCCTGAATGTCGTCTTCGGTACATCCTCTTTTCTCACCTTCAATAAATGGTACCCACTTCTCAAATCTATCTTCGAGAAGTACCTAGCTCCCTTCAGCTGATCAAACAAGTCATCGACCCTTGGCAACATATATTTATTCTTAATAATGACCTTGTTCAACTCTCTATAATTAGTGAGGAGCAGCATTGATTTGTCCTTCTTCTTAACAAATAACACCGAAGCTCCCCACGACGATACGCTCGGCTGAATATACTTCTTGTCTAACAGTTCTTGCAGTTGAACCATCAACTCCTTCATCTCCACCAGAGCCATTCGGTACGGAGCTTTTGATATCGGGGCTGTACCTGGTGCTAAATAAATCATAAATTTAATT
This sequence comes from Panax stipuleanatus, assembly GCA_020205555.1. Taxonomy (NCBI): domain Eukaryota; kingdom Viridiplantae; phylum Streptophyta; class Magnoliopsida; order Apiales; family Araliaceae; genus Panax; species Panax stipuleanatus. Next base: position 107,068,283 of record CM035116.1, read on the forward strand.
TCTCTATCTGGAAAAAGTCCTAGAAAATCGTCCGGAAACACATCCACGAAATCTCTAATGACTGGTATCTCTTCCAATTTCGCACCCTTCTTCTGAGTATCGACTATGTAAGATAAGTATCCTACACATCCTTGTCTTAACAATTTATTGACCTGCATCACTGTTAGACAACTCGCTTGTCTAGGCGACTTGCTGCAATAAAATACTACCTTTGACGGAGTCATAAGGTTTACACACTTCTTTTGGCAATCAATTACCGCTTCATAGTTAAATAACCAATCCATTCCTAAAATAACGTCAAAATCCCCAAGTTTAATCGGGATTAGATCTACCATCATCACGTGCCCCCTTATATTCACCCTACAATTCTTGTGTACAAACCTAATAGGAATCACCTCCCTATTCGCAATTTCTATGTTCAAAGTGTAATCTAATTCTTCCTTAGTCAAATCTAAATTCTTAGAAAAATCATTGGATATAAACAAAAAGTAGCACCCAAATCAAATAATATGTAAGCATTAATACCATTGATCGGAATGATACCTGATACCACATCCTTTGATTGCACAGCATCCTAAACAGTCATGTTGAAAGTTCTGACGGTGGGTCGATTCGATGGCGCTGGTCCAATGATAGTCAAACTGCCACCATTGTTATTTCCCCTACCTCCAGCTGCTCCTCAAGCTGCCTTCTTAGGACAATCACGAGCTAAATGATCCTTTAACCCGCAAATGAAACAATCTCCCTTCTTCCCTCATGACCACAATTGTAGCAAACCCTTTTTCCCCTCATACATACTCCCACGTAATTCTTCCCACAAGTAGCACAAGCCTCAATCCTCTTCCGATGATTCCCCTGTTGATTCCTAGTAAAAATATTATCATTCCATTTCTTCTTCTGACTGTTGCCACCACTATTTCTACCACCAGCCTTGTTCTCATTTCCATTTTTCTTCTTCTTCTACTTCTGGTTATACTTGGTTAGGGCTCAACTATAATCTCCTTCTCCAGAACCGCGACGAATGAATTAAGTTAGAACATAGAGACTCTACTATACAACCAGGGCTTTAATCCCTGCTCAAATCTCCTCACCTTACGCTCGTCTATATTGACTTGATATGGCACAAACCTCGCCAATTCGTTGAATTTTACAGCGTACTCAGGTACGGACATTGTACCTTGCTTCAGCTTCAAGAATTGAACCTCCATTTGATTTTGTGAACTCATCGGGAAGTATGTCTCGAAGAACATCTCTTTGAACCTATCCTATAGAATTATACCATGTCCCCCTCGGCACTTATTCGCCTGCCACTAGTAGTTAGCTTCTGACTTTAATACGAACGTCGTGAATGCAGTGTTCTAGTCATCTTTGACCCTAGAGACATCAAAAACCTTCTCCATTTCTATGATCCAGGTTTGGAATTCAACTGGATTCATGGATCATTTAAATTTCGGGGGTCCAACCGCTTTAAAATCTTTAAAAGTCGTAACCTGATTTTGAGGTTGGTTTTCCATCAATAAGTTGACCAATTACTGAACCGGGTTAACATTGGCATCATTGTTGTTATTGGTAGGCGCCTGTTTTGCTGACGTTGTTGACGTCTTCTTGGCATCATTTTCTGTTTAAAATATACGCTTATTAGATCATCACCCAATTTCTTAAGTATTTAAAACTTAACTTAAACATTTAAAGATTAACACTTAACACATAACATCTTTAATAAACTCTGGTATTTTATTTATTCACGGTTTTTTAAACATAGATAAGATAGCATCACCGCTATATACATCAACTGTCCCGAGATAAAAGAAAACTTCAGGACTACATCATCATATCCCATTATTTATATAAAAATTGGGATTTACATCAACTAGCTGCTATAATTATTAACTTATCATATTATCCTTCTTATCAAGACCTACTAAGACGTCGCACAGCTTCTTTGAGTTCTTCCTCCATGATCCAAAACATCGTCTTACGATCCATCATGTACCATGGATAGTCTTTGAATTAAACCGAATAGTAAAAGACTCAGTCCTGAGCTCTATCAATCGCAGTATGGAAAACATTGTCCATCTCATCAATCTTGGCCTTCTTTGCCAGAATCTCGTGTTCAACACGATCTGCGCGTTGAGAAGCCTTCAAGTAGGCGTCTTCAACTCTCGCTCACTTAGCTAACTGCTCTCTCAGGTCATCCTTCATCTTCTCAATCTTAGCTAATAATTGTTCTGTATGATTCTCTGTCTGAGTTAGCGTCTGTTCCACACTTTCAAGACGCTCATCAAGGTCTTGGATCGTGTCATCCTTTTGCTCTATAGTAGTCGAACGTATATTTGCCAGCTCTTCCAGCTCCCTGACTCTATCTTGTAACTCTATGTTACGGTCATACAACTCATCATACATCTCTGCCGCAATAGAGTTAAGTGGAATCTCTTCGGGATCCTCATCCTCTTCTTCTCCACTTCTTTCTCATCCTTCTTATCAAACTCAGGCTCATGCTCTTGGCCCACAATTGTGATCAGTGGAGATGACTTCCTCTATGTTAACTACTCCCAGACAGTATGGATGTCTTGGGGCTCCACATTTATAGGCACTCGAGGTTCCTCCTCCCTAGCCTAACTTGATCCTCCAACAGTAGTCATCTTGATAACAAAGTTTTAAGTTTTAATTACTACTCGATACTACTCGCGAGCACATAGGTTATTTGTAAGATCCCGACTTTTATAAAATAAAAGTCTAATTTAATTTATGATTATTATTCTAAACCTTTAAATGTTAAATTGCTAAATGGTCAAACAGACAATTAAACGGATAAGTGAATTAATAAAAGAGGAGATGAGAGATTAAATTCTTCTAGAAAAGCAGCCATGTGGGCAATAAGTGCTAACAATATTAAAAAAGAGAGAAAAGGGAAAATGATGGGGGGACAAGGTGGGGGAGGAAGAAAAAGAAAGGAGGAGAAAAGAGGAAAAGAAGGAAAAAGAAATGGAAGAAAGAGATGGCAATCAGCCATTCTCCCTCCGTCACACACTCCCTCCCTTCCAAACTTTTCAGAGAAATAGAGAGAGAGAAGAGCAGCTAGAGAAGAAGAAGATGAAGAAGAAGAAGAAGAAAGAATATTCTAATGAATGTAATTTCTAAACCTTTGTCTAATCCTTTGATTTTCTTATATGGAGGTTAAGTTTTTATGGATTTTATATGGATAAGACATATTTATGTTTTTTTGTGGTAGATTAAACTTACATAAACATGAATCAAATTAGAGAAATAAAGAAATAAAAAGAAGACCAAAATCTAAAAATTTCAAAAAAATAGTTTGCTACCATGGTTTTGTAAAATCCATAACTCTTTATGTATAACGAGTTAGGAGATGAGCCATATATCAAAAGAAAGCCATGGAAGTAAGCTAAACACAGAAATTAGAATTATTCAAAAATTCCTTGTGGATTATTCGTTGTGACCATTTGAATGAAACTGGTCTGTAGGACTTATAGGCCTCTAGAATATAAAAAATCAGTTTTCTTAAGCTCTATTGCGTGAGTTATAATTCTTAATCCGGCCGTTGGATCGTTGTAATTTTTGGATATGTTATACATTTATAAGTTGAGTATATGTCCACAAATTTTGAAATGTTAAAGATTAACGTATGATTTGTTGTGAATTTCGTGAGGAGGCCGGTCTAGAATTTTTCAAAACTGAATTTTTAACATCAAGTACTTAGTTTCAAAAATGTATAACTTAATGATTTTAAATTTGATTTGGGTGATTCTTGAGGCTAAATTGGATTATTTGAAGTCTAGTTTTTTGTTAAATTAATTAAATTGATAGTTCAGTTTGGGTTAATGGTGATAATACCATAACAGTGGACTGACGTTTTTAAATAAATTGTCATATATGGGTTTCTTAAGTTTTGTTATTCATTTATAAGTTTTGAAATATGAATAATGATTTAATGCGATAAATAAAGGCACCTTGAATGAATAATAAATTATTAGTTGATTTATATGTTATTCGAGATAAATATATTTTGGTGTTGATCCTAACTTTGAATAGAATTTAAATTATTTATAGTAAGGTGCTGATTTAATAAATGTTTATATATTTATATTGTTGTATTTTATCATTGCTTGAGGTGGTGGCTTAGTGGTGGAAAGCCGGACATAAGTCCCCATTAACGTGGGTTCGAGTCCTGGTAAAATCCTCTATGCTCAAGTGGTCTCACATCCTGGATTTATTTGGGGGTAAGTTGAGCCCTAGATTTATCCAAGGGAAAGCTGAGTTGTGCCGATGAAGACACCACTGAGGCCTCCAAAATTTTTTGGTTATCTTGCACTTATTTTCTCCCTATCATGCATGTAATTATTTATTACGAATATTTATTTTGTCAGGTAATATTCCTTCTGTCGAAAAATATTATATTCGATAAAGTACGATAGCGCAAAAATATTCAATCATTGGTGGGCCTTATAACAGAATAACTGTCAGATATAGGAAGCGACAAAAACAATTTTAAACAAAGTTGGCGGCAGAACTTTTACCATTAACTGTTAAATACCTAGTGATAAAAGTACAGTAATACGCGTTATTCCACAGTAGTACGTGGTATTACACAGTAACACACGTTATTGCACAGTATCTCTAATTATTGATTCTTACGTAAGAAGTCACTCAATATTTTATTCAATAATTGTTACAGTAATAACTGTATAATATTCTGTATTATTGACTCAATAATTGTCAGAGTAGCAACTGCATAGTATTTCATCAATAATTGTCATGGCATAGTAACTCATATTATTTGATATGATATATTATACCAGTTGGCAATATTGTGAGTTTATGTTAATAATTGTGAATAATTGTTGAATGGTTGAAAAGGTGTAAATAATTGATGAATAAAAGGTGTTGATTAAAGATAAGTATGATATGCAGATGCTTGTTCAATTATTTTCTTTTTACGAACGTAAGTTTGGCAGGACTTGTCGACACTCTACTTATCCTAAAGTAGTATGGACCACAACTCTATTATTGAACAAAGTTTGTTAAAACGTGTACAAATTGGTTTAATTTCCTATGTGGGATCACAAATTCCACTACCAGTATTTTTGTATAGCTCATTGGGTTATTTTGTCAAAACGTGTGCGCTAGTTGTCTCCTCAATTTTTAGTATAAATAGATTGCTTTGATGAGAAACAAAACACACCATAACTAAACCAAAATTATAATATTGTGAGTATTTCTTTTGAGTATAAGGTTACTCCAAGTGTTGATAAAGAGTGCAAGCATTGTTCAGGTTAATCAATTTCATAAAAACAGTATCTAGTCACGTGCTAAGGTAAGGGATGTCATTTTGTTATATATTTGTAAGGGACATCATTTTCTTTCATACTCCATATTATGGTTAGATATTATTATTCGTTTCTTCAGCTTATCATTAAATGGTGTAAGGTCCTAAAATGATTAGAATATCTTTAATAGTTTGTGCTTCATCTACTATCTTAACCTGAATCTTTTTATTCAGTTTTAAGTTATTATATTTGAGTCGGGAACTTTACATTTACTTGAACTTTATATTCTATCAAGAATTCTAATCGAGGACGAAATTTCATAAGGAAGGGTGATTGTAAAATCCCGACTTTTATGAAATAAAAGTCTAATTTAATTTATGATTATTATTCTAAAACTATAAAATGTTAAATTGATAAATGGTCAAATAGATAATTAAACGGATAAGTGAATTAATAGAAGAGGAGATGAGAGATTAAATTCTTCTAGAAGAGCAACCGTGTGGGCAATTGTTAGGTTTGTAAGAAATCATGGAGCAATCAAATTGCAAAAATAGCGTGAATCGTAATCGAGTTGTGAGCGTGCCTTAGGGTTGATAACATTTAATAGGGGTGCATGGTACTTGAATGATATCAAGTGAAGTTAAAACTTACCTAAATTCCATACGGAGTCTGATGACTGGAATCTGATGAGAATGTGATTGATGTAATGAGTCGATTAAGGTTTCGTCGATCGTTGTGCATAACGATGATCGACGAGAGTCGGCTTATGACTAATGTGCCGTGACGAATGATAAATAACTTAAACGGATGTTATTAGTTTAACAATTCGGATAAGTTATACAAGAAGGAGAAGATAGTTACACAATGTATATCGGTTATGATAACCTAATTGGTATGCTATTTGTTTATATCTTGTAGAGGTTGTAAAGACTGAGTAGCGTACACTTAAAAGGTTTAAAGACGTGAAGGAAAGTTCTGTAACCCTTGTATTAATGTTACGTTATGCAAGCTTTCTAAACTCTTGTCTACACGTAATGTTGGACAAGTTGTTAATATGCATGGATGTCTATGCATGAACTATTATTGGAGAGTCGATGCCATTTGATTCGGCTAGACGTATATATAAAGTATTTTGATTAATTTTCATAAATCTTTCAAAGTATTCTTGATGATGCTATCATATGCCAATTGCTTTGGTATGAATTCAGAAGTAAACTTGAGTATAAATACACAAAGGTTTTAAATGTCGTTAATTCGACGGGCACTGGGAGTTGCCAAAAAGCTTAAACGTGAAAACATTTGAAGATGGAGTGTTGATCAATATAGAGTACTACAGGCTAATCACTTGGACGTGTTCATAAGATATATAGGGCTTACGGTCTTGTACCGGGTTGTCTTTTTATGAATGAAATGGAAAAGAATGTTCATGGTCTTTGACCAGCTCAGATTCTTAAGTGACTTTATGTCCTTGAGAATTATTTTAAAGGAATTCAAAGCATTATCTTGATTATTCCTACTAATTCATAACTATTGTACAGTTATTGAAGATGAAGTCATATGATTCTTGATTTTGTGGTTGCAAAGTAAAATATTAAACTTGCTGAGCTAGTTATGCTCATGCTTGCTTAAAATCATATGTTTCAGCTAAGAGCTATCAGACCGAAGGATCTGGTAAGGACAAGGGCAAGTCCAAGATGGATACTTTGTAATCCTTGTAATAGCGTAGTATTAGTGTCGTAATAAATGATAATATGACACCGAATGAATGTAAAGTTTATGAGGAACTGGGGAAGGAATTATTATAATAAAATATTTAGTAAACTTATACAAGTTGTTAAAGTATTCAAGTGAATGTATGAGTAGATAATAGTACCGTGTAGCACTATATCCAGGGTTTGAAGGTACCCAGGTTTGGGAGTGTCACAGGTTGGTATCAAAGCTTTAGGTTATAAAACTTAGGGGGAATGTGACACCCCAAATCCGTGTACTTCAATTTCCATGGGATTTGGTGTTAACTGTAAAAATATCATATATCTATCTACCCATAATAAATGCAAAACATGAAATAGATAGATATAAATCCATCATCTCCCCTTATGGAGTTACAACATCTAAATAAAAACATAAATAATCCCAAGTCATACTTTACCTTAAATCTCAAATGCGGAAGCGTAAACAATTAAATAAGTCTTAATTCTTAAACAACATCAAGTCTTGGAAATAAACATTTCAAAATAAATAACAAGTCTTTAATCATTTGTTAATCTTTCCCTTGCCTTTGCTAGTGGAAGGCTCGTCGGACCTTTGGTTCTTAATTGCAATGTTTTTATGCAAGAGTGAGCACGATTGCCCACAAGTATAACAATATAACAATATAATAACATACAAGTGAATCAAAGACTTCTGAATAAAGAAAACTCGGCTTTTGAATCAAGAATGAATAACAAGAATCAAAAGAACTTCTGAGGGTCAGGAGACCTTGAACTATGTCCCAGGTTGTCAAGTATTTCTACTTTAAACCTTTAACAGTCATAAGACTATATGGACTCTACTTCTCGTACTTAGGGGAATTAGCCCTTAGTACCATACTGTGCACAATATCTCAACGCTAAATCGTAAATAATCCCCCTTGCAGGGTTGTTCATCTCAGTTTGACATCAGAGTCCATACCAAAGGAAGTTTGGTTTGGATTGGCTCACTAACAGTTCTAGAATTTAGAACGTTCATCAACTATGGACTAGTCAAATCATAAGGGTTCGCTAGCCTTACAAGGTTCAACAATAAACGATATTCAAATTGAATAATAATTTCTCAAGTGTATACAATCGAATAAGTATTGTATAACTGGAATCATGCTTTAAAGGTATTATAACATCTCATATGGAATCTCAACTTGAATAATCAAAGATAAGAATTTGCATCATGATAGTATTTCAAAAATAGAAAACTTGCTCAATAAAAGTAAAGTTTGAGTTTAGAAACTTGCTTGACATAAGAATAAGGAATAGAACACTTATTTAACTTAAAGATAATAAGTTAAGGATAGAACACTTGCGTAATCGACATTGAGTTAGAGTAAGAAAACTTGCCTCGTGCACAAGCTATAATTTACAACTATAATTCACTTCCTCAACGTCCAACACATTATATTATGTATATGACATCGATTAGCTTTCATAACTACCATGTTTAACTGTTGAACTATTCATTTAAGTTCAACTTACAACTTGGTTTATAATATTAAATCATTGACTAACCACATAACATGAATATAAACTCATAACATGTATACCATACAAACATAAGCTCTTAGACAATTACAATCAAGTTTTACAATTACAATATTCAAGTTCACACTTAATTTGTTAACATGGAACTTCACATTATATCATACATGTCAACAATTTAGTTTGTTAATGTGAACTTCAAATTATATAATATGTTGTAGCATAGTATTACATGTTCATCATGTCATCGGGTTCATTAAGTTAGGTTACTCATCATATTATGGCTTAAAATCACACAAAAGAGCCAAAAATATTTTTTTTTTCTTTGCATCACCCCGCTGGGGCAGGTGTGGAGGCTGCATTGGGCCCGCTGGGGCGGGTGTGCCTTGGCGGTTCAGCCCTAGTTCGTGATTTTTGACAGTTAAGGCCAAATAAATCCAAATTAAACCAACATAGTGATTCTCATGAAGTATAAACTTCATAAAAACATTATATAATAATTCTAGCATGCTTTTAACACTTTATATCATGTAATTACTCAAATAAAATCACATAAATTCACTGTTCTTGGTATTTTATAATGTTTTGAAAGAATACATGAAATTCAACGTCACGGATTTGTTATAACTCCGAATCCATCAGTTCAAAGTTTGTTTTGTTCGCTCAAACATGAATAATCATATTAAATCATCAATTTAAAGTTAAGCAAACGATTTAAAGCATTTAATTTGTACGTAAGGGCCATATATACAACTTTCATACTCTGTAATTCATGAAAATCCAATCAAAGGATATATCCATGAATTTAATTATTTTAAAAACATATATAACTTATAGAAAACATGTTATGGACATCAAATAATACATATATGATCATAACTCAAGTTAATCATCACATTGTTCTTCACAGATAATTTTAAAACACGTTAATGGAAAACTTTGAAAACTACATTTGAAAACTAAAGAGGAGAGATTACCCTTGCTAGTTAGTGAAGATGATTCAAAGATGATTAAGATCTTCTCCACTTCTTCTTCAATTCACAATTCTCTCTCAAATTTTCTCTTAACTATCTTTAAAGTTCTCTGATATTTCTCTAACTAGTGAAAGTAATATGTATTGATATAGTTATAATATACGTATATAATAAATGTATAACAACTGACTTTGTAATGGTCAATTAACCCCATAATGGGTTAACTGCTCCAACTTCTCATAGGGCCTTGTTTGGCTATTCCTTTATTCTTTCTTTTCCTTTATTTTAATTAACTTCTTATTATATAGTTTAATAATGTCACACCTTTATTAATCAAATAATCCAATCTAAATTAATTAAATAAAATAGAATAATTCCACATTAAATTACATAATCACATAATTAAAATTCTCCTTTATTAATTATGTCAAATCATTAAATCTCTAATTAATTATTAAATTAATTAGAATAACATTATGCTTATTAAATAATCCATTTAATCAAATAAGCACAATTAAATACATACTTTGAATAACAAAATTCTCCACATTAATTTAACTAATGTAACACATATAATTAAATTAATCTACGATCTACCGAGATTCCGTCCTTATCAATCACATGACTGAGAAATTGTACCTGCTCAATAAAAAATTCACATTTTGAAAACTTAGCATACAACTTCTCTCTTCTCGACGCCTCCAACGTTACCTTCAAATGCTCTACATGTTCTTCCTTGGTCTTTGAGTATACCAAAATATCGTCGATAAATTCCACTACGAATTTATCTAAAAACGGCTTGAACACTCCATTTACTAGGCCCCTAAATGCTGCAGGAGCATTCGTTAGGCTAAATGGCATCACGAGAAATTCGTAGTGACCATATCGAGTTCTGAATATTGTCTTCGGAACATCCTATGGCCTCACCTTTAATTGATGATAACCACTTCTCAGGTCTATCTTCGAGAAGTACCTCGCTCCCTTCAACTGATTAAATAGGTCGTCGATCCTAGGCAATGGATACTTGTTCTTAATTGTGACCTTGTTCAACTCTTTATAGTATATGCAGAGCCGCATCGTCCCATCCTTCTTCTTCACAAATAATACCGGCGCTCCCCACGGTGATACGTTCGGTTGAATGCACTTCTTGTCCAGTACCTCTTGCAGTTGTACCATCAATTCTTTCATTTCTATCGGAGCCATACGGTACGATTCCTTCGATATTGTAGTTGTTCCTAGTGCCAAATCGATCAAAAACTCAACCTCTCTGTCTGGTGGTAGTCCTGGAAGATCATTCGAAAATACATCTACGAAGTCCCTTATGAAAGGTATCTCTTCTAGCTTCGGACTCTCTTTACGACTATCGACTATGTAAGCTAAATATCCTACACAGCCTTGTCTCAATAATTTCCTGGCCTGCATCATCGTCAGACAACTCGCTTGTCTAAGAGACTTGTTGCCATAAAACACAACCTTTGACGGAGTCATAAGATTAATACACTTCCTTTGCCAATTAATTATCGCTCCATAATTAAATGCCAATCCATTCCCAGAATAACGTCGAATTCCCCAAGTCTAATCGGGATAAAATCCACGTTCATAACGTTACCCTTAATATCCACCCTACAGTTCTTGTGTACATACTCTACAGGGATCACTTCTCTATTCGCAATCTCTATGTTCATAGGTTATTCTAACTCGTCCTTAGGCAATCCTAAGTTTTTAGCAAAATCATCGGATATAAATGAGAAAGTAGCACCCGAATCAAATAATATATATGTATTATCTTTATTGATCAGAATGATACCTGACACCACATCGCGAGACAGCACAGCATCCTGCACTATCATGTTGAATGTCCTTACAGTTGTTCGGTTAGTTGCGGTTGGTCCCGTGATAGTCAAAGCATTTCCACCGCTGCCTCCCCTATTCCCTCTTATTCATGCCCCTCCAAACACCTTCTTGGGACAGTCTCTTGCCAAATGATCCTTCGAGCCACACGTGAAACATGCGCCCTTCTTAAGGTTAGGGCAGTTCAGTGTTATGTGGCCTTCTTGACCATAATTGTAGCACACCCGCTTTCTTTTCATACAGACCCTCAGGTGAGCTTTCTCGCAGGTCGGACATGCTTCAACCCTCTTCTTTTGGTTTCCCTATTGATTCCCGATTGGTGCGTTGTCAGTCCACCAGTCGCTTCTGACTGTTGTTTCCTCCCACGTTGCTTCCACTAGCCTTAACACTTTCTCCTTCACTCTTCTTCTTCTTTTGATCCTGTTTGTACTTGGTTACAGCATCGCTCCCACCCTCAGCAAGGATGACCTTCTCTAATATTCCAGCAAAGGTGTTCAGATAGAATATCGACACCTTGCTCTATAACCAGGGCTTCAGTCCCTGTTCAAACCTCCTTGCTTTTCTCTCGTCTGTGTGTACTTGATATGTGGCGTGTAACAATTAAGAATTTTAAATATTAATTATAAATATTTATTGAATTAAATAAATATTTTATTAAATTTATTTGTTGAGATAAATAAATAAATTATGTGATTGTTGTGGATAATTTAATTAAGTGCTATATATTTAATTAAATTGATATGTTAGCAATGGTGTAGCATAATTATAATTTAGTTGAGAATAATTCAATTAGATTTAATGTTATGTGCTAAGTGTTAATAATAATTTGTTACATGAATTATGTTTAATAAAGGAATTACAATTGTGTAACAATTTGGTATTATGTGTTTTTATTAATTAATGAATGTTAGCTTTTATTTAATTGAATAAGAATGTGGTAATTTAATTAAATAAGTGTAGTATTTAATCTATGGATTTAAAGAGTTACTAAAATAATGAAAAAGGATTTTTAAGTGATTTACCAAACAAGGCCCTTGTACTTGTTTTAAATCTATGTTGCCCAAACAAAGGCCTTAGCTAATAATCTGTTTTTAAAAGTAAAGCTTTTGCCAAACATGGCTTTATGGCTTTTCAAATTTAATTTTTATAACCTATGTAATAAGTGGTAGTTAGTATAGCAAGTAGTATATTACTTATTAGCTTTATTAATATTATAAGTTACATATATATTATATATGTATATGTATATACAATATATGTTAAGTTAGAATTACGTTAGTTTTTACAAAACAAAGAAAGAAGAAACAGAAGAAGAGAGTTAGAGAGAGTTATCAGAGAAGAATAAGAGGAAGAAGAAGAAGAAGAAGGGAAAGCTTTGAGAAGACAAAGCAAGCCCCATCATCATCATCTCCATCTCGCTCTTAAGTCAAAAATAGTAAGGTTATTCCCTAACCCTTGTACTCAATTCTTATGTGTTGTAATTCTTCTTTATCAGATTAGATTTTCATAATCATGAGTTTATATGTATATATGTTCTTCATATGTAATTATATGCCATGAAAGGATTTTTCATATTTCAATTGTTGTAAAAATAAGTTTTAAAGTTATGTCCTTCTATGTTTTCATGGTTTTAGAATTTTATGTGGAAGTCTCTTTATGAAAGTTCTTGAGTTTGATATATGTATGAGATGTGTACATATATATGTATATATATATATATATATGTTTACATATGATTTTTATAGTTATTTAAGAGTTTCAATTCACAAGTATATGATGAACACTATGAAATCATGTTCATAGTACTCTTTTATGAAGTTATGTTGAAAATTATTTTTAAATCCTTGATGTGAGCATGAGTTATGTGTAATATGTGATATAATATGATTATATATGAGTTATATAGTTGTGTTAGCAATTCAATCATGTATTTTTGATAAACAAGAAGAATTATGTTCATAGTGGTTTTTTTGTGAATTAATTTCTAAAAAATAGCTTTTAAAACTATCAAATTGATGTTTGATTTTGAGTTATTGCTAAAATTGATCATGTGTTATGTTAGTATGTTAAGAATAGAAGTTATTACAATTGGAATTACTTGAATTGATTGAAAAACGAGTTCATAGTAGCAATTTTTGTCAAGAACGCTTAAAATTGTGTTTTTCTTCGAAAATCATGAAGTCTTGGTTTTCATTATGTGTGGTATGGATTTTTATATGTTATGATTATGTTAATGAGTTTAAAATATTATTAGTATCAAGTTTTATGTTTATTATGTTGGAAAAAATTGAATTCGGTGTGAAGGAATGAGCCAAATTGGCTTATTTCTCCACCAGTTCGCGAACCAGGACCCTCACCAGGGGGGTGACCCACCCCAGCGAGGCTTCTAGGCCTATAGGACCCGCCCCAATGGGTTAGGTTGCTGTCCTAAAAAGTTGGTTTTTGGTTTTGGAGTTTTCATGCCCCGTTTGTTTAGCTAACTTATTTCTATGATGTGATAAGTGAAATAGGTAATAAGATAACATGTTTTTGATGTGTTTAAGATGGATTGAAGTTGTATATGAATGTGTTACATGTGTGTGGGTGTGTTACTTTCTTAAGGTACACAACACGATTGATAGCGTTATAAGCTTACGAATGTATGCCGTGAGTATAGACTCACGTACTTGACTAGTTAGCAACCAATGTGGCAAATTACATTGTGAGTTGGACTTGGATATGAAGTTCGATGGTTTATATGTTGTAGTTGGATACTAATAGATGTTTTGAACTTAACGTATATGTGTAGGGTAATTGATGAAGTGGTTATAGTTATTAAAGTGTAGCTTGCGCTTGAGGCAAGTTTCCTATCTCTAAACTTATTATTGCAAGTTTTCTCATTCTTATTCTCTTAAGTTAAAGTAGTTTTCATATCGAAACTTGTTACTTACTTTGTACAAGCCTTGTTGTATCCTAATGTTTCTAATACTCAAATATTGAAGTATTATTAAGGTATTGTGATCTTGACTTAGTTGTTCAAGCAAGATATACGTATTCTTTCAATTGCTTTGAGTTACTTCTAAAGCATGCCTATCTATTATGAAGTTTATTTTCATATCTTATAATTGGTTCATGATTCTTATATTATTGAACTATTAAAGTACTGTGAGTCGATTCAACTACTCCTAGTTGATGATAGTTGAAACTCCAAAGTTCCCTTATCTATCCAAACCAAACTGTCTTTGGTGCGGACTTGTATTCAATTACTGAGAATGAACAACCCTATTTATTAGGGGATATTTATGTGAAAGCGTTAAGATGGTTGTGCACAATTCATGGTACAAAGGGTTGATCTCTCCGAGTACGAGTTAATGGTCCATAGTCTTAATGACTGTTAAAGGTTTAAATAGAAATATTTATAACCTAGGACATAGTTCAAGGTCCTATGACCCTCAGATGATTCTATATTCGAATTCTACGTATTGATGAAAGAATTATAAGTCAATTCTTTATATTGAAGAAAGTAAAGTTATTCAAACTCTTTTGAAACTATTCATATATGTCATATCACTGTTGTATTTCCAAGTGAGCTTCTATTTGCTCACTCTTGCATGTTTTACCACCACTTGCAGTTGAAATGAAGAATGTTGAAATACCGTCAACAAGTAAAGGAAAAGGAAAGATGAACAAGTGAAGGCTTGTTGTTTCAAGTTTTGATTGTAATAAGACTTAATCAATTATGTTATGTTTTGTTTCTGCATTTATTGTTTGATGTTAAGGTTTAGTTAACCCTGGGATTTTATATTGGACAAGTTGTAATCCTTTATCAAGGAAGATTTTATTTAAGTTTTATGAAGGTTGTAATTTACTTTGCAATTATTTATTATTGGGTAGATGTATGTTTTAATTAGAAAATGAACACCAAATCATGTGAAAACGAAGTATCCGAATTTGGGGGTGTCACAGGTTGGTATCAAAGCTATAGGTTATGAACCTTAGGTGGGGAAAAAACCTTAGGTAGTAGTCTTATAGGAAGATCGAGAAGTTAATGGTGATAGGTAAAGATAATAAACTACCTTATGTGCTATGTGTTTATGTTTAGGTATTCAAAGAGTGACGATTCGATTTCACGTAATAATAAACTTTAAAATTCTTTTGTCAGGATGACGAACATTGGAGAATCTAGTCAGGCTAGAGAGGATATACCTCAGGTACCTAGAGAGGAAGAGCACCGAGACATCCATGTTATCTGAGAGCAGCTGGTTAGGAGAAAGTCATCTCCAGTGATCACCGTAGCTGGCCGGGAGCGTGAGCTGACACCTATTCCAAAGGAAGAGGACGAGGACGAGTCTGAAGAGCAGGAAGAGGATCCCGAAGAGGAATTTTCACCTCACTCTGTTAGTGCTGAGATATACAAGGTAGTTTACGACAGTAATGTGGAGCTTCATGGTCGAGTCGGAGAGCTCGAGAAAACCATCCAGCTGCGGGACGAGACTATCGAGTATATGGCTAGTGACCTAGGAGAAGCACAATGGAACCTAATACACGCAGAGAATGATCAAGACGAGGCACGGGCCGAGCTAGCAAAGTTGAAGCAAGATATCCAAGAGGAGTCGACGAAGCGTGCCAGAGCTGAGGAAACAAGCTTGAAGGTAACTCAACGAGTCGATCGAGCTGAGTACGAGGCGGGAATCAAGAGAGCCAAGCTAAGGGAAACAAAATACGCTTTCCGTACAGCAATAGATAGGGCCAAGGACCATATCATTTATTACCCAGCTCAGTTCCAAGGGTTACCATGGTATTTGCTGGACCGAAGGACAGCGTTTCGTGTGATGGAGGAAGAACGTAGAGAGGCTGTGCGACGTCTTAATATGCCTAGACATTAGAGCTTTTAAATTATTTGTTTCCTTTTGTAATAAATAAATGTAAATCCCATAATTTGAGATAATGATGGGATAAAGTGATGATGAAGTCCTGTAACTTGTTCCAGTTCAGGAAAGATGATGTAAATAGCAGGAATGTTATCTATCCTATGTTTTTTTTAAAAAAATTCGAGTAATGAATAAAAGAAGTTTATTGATGTGCTATGTGTTCATATATGAACTGAGTTATTTGATTTTTTAAGTTTAACTTGAATACTTAAGAATTGAATAAAGGAGCTTATATTAATTTTTCTTAACAAAAAATGCCTCCTAGAAGAAGACCAACACGTCAAAACCCCGAGGGTTTGACTAACAACAACAATAACAATGGAACAAACCCTAACTCGATTCAGCAGTTAGTGAACCTACTGACAAGAGCAATGGCGAATCAGCAGCAAGTGCAGGCCACAACGTTCAAAGAGTTTAAGGCAATAGGACCGCCGGAGTTTAAGGGATAGACAAATCCTATAGATGTTAAGACGTGGGTTATGGAAATGGAGAAAGTCTTTGACATGGCTAAGGTCGGTGAAGACCAAAAGATAACATTTGCGACTTTCATGTTGAAGGCAGATGCTAGTTTCTGGTGGCAGGAGAATAAGACCCGAGAGGGAGAAGGGGTCATAACGTGGGAACATTTCAAGGAAATGTTCTACGAAATGTACTTCCCAGTGAGTTCGCAGGACCAGATGGAGGTCCAATTCTTAGAGCTTAAGCAGGGAGGAATGACAGTGTCGAAATATGCCACAAAGTTCAACGAGTTGGCCAGGTTCGCTACTTACCAGGTCAGCACGGACGCTAAGAAGGAGAGAAGGTTTGAGCGGGGACTAAAACCCTGGCTCTACAGCAAGGTCTCTATGTTCCAGCTGAACACATTTGCAGCCGTGCTGGAAAAGGCCATTCTAGCTGAAGGAGGAAGCGAAGCTGTGACTAAATTTAACCAAGACAAAAAGAAGAAGATTGAGACGAAAAACAAGGCTGGTGGTAGCGGGGCTATCTATCAGAAGAGGAAGTGGAATGACAACACCTCTGCTAGGAGTCAGCAGGGAGGACAACAGAAGAGAAAGCTCAAAGCATGTGCTACATGCGGGAAGACCCACACTGGAGTGCGCATGAAAGGGAAACGGGTGTGCTAAAACTGTGGTCAGGAAGGCCACATCGCGCTGAACTGCCCAAACCCGAAGAAGGGAGCTTGCTATACATGTGGATCCAAGGATCACATGGCTCGTAATTACCATAAGAAGTCAGCGACAGGGTTAACAAGAAATGGAGGAAATGGCAGTGGCAACACTTTGACTATTGTCGGACCGTCACCATTGCAAGCCATTCGACCCACTGCCCGCACATTCAATATGATGGTGCAAGACGCGATGCAATCAAAGGATGTGGTGGCAGGTATTATTTCGATCAATAGTATAAATGCATATATATTATTTAATTCGGGTGCTACTTGTTCATTCATATCTGATGATTTTGCTAAAATCCTAGACTTACCTATAGAGGAGTTAGTTTACCCCTTGAACATAGAAATTGCGAATAGGGAAGTCATTCTTGTTAGGTTTGTATACAAGAACTGTAGATTGGATATTAAGGGTCAAGAGCTGAGGGTAGATTTGATTCCAATTAAACTTGGGGAATTCGATGTCATATTGGGGACGGACTGGTTGTTCAACCATGGGGCGGTAATCGACTGTTAGAGGAGGTCGGTAAACCTTACGCCTCTGTCAAAAGTAGTGTTCTATGGTAGTAAATCGCCTAGACAAGTGAGTTGTCTGACGGTGTTGCAAGCCTAGAAACTTTTGACGCAAGGCTGTGTAAGATATCTAGCTTACATAGTCGATACGCGTAAAGAGAGCCCGAAGGTAGAAAAGATATCGGTGGTTAAGGAGTTTGTGGATGTTTTTCCGAGTGACTTGCCAGGACTTCCGCCAGATAGGGAGATAGAGTTCGTGATCGACTTAGCGCCGGGAACTGCTCCAATTTCAAAGGCTCCGTACCGAATGGCTCCAGGTGAGATGAAGGAGCTGATGGTTCAACTTCAATAATTGCTAGATAAGAAGTATATTCAACTGAGCTTTTCACCGTGGGGAGCGCCAGTGTTACTCGTGAAGAAGAAGGATGGAACAATGCGTCTTTACATTGACTATAAAGAGTTGAACAAAGTTATGATCAAGAGTAGGTATCCCTTACCTAGGATCGATGACTTATTTGACCAATTAAAGGGTGCTAAATACTTCTCGAAAATTGACTTGAGAAGCGGGTATCATCAATTGAAGGTGAGAAAGGAAGATATACCGAAAACGGCTTTTAGGACTCGATATGGTCATTACGAGTTCTTGGTGATGTCATTTGGGTTAACAAATGCCCCAGCTACATTTATGGACCTAATGAACAGGGTGTTTAAACCATTCCTGGATAAGTTTGTAGTGGTGTTCATAGATGATATCCTGGTTTATTCCAAGACCGAGGAGGAACACGCTGAACATTTGAGGCTAACCTTAGAATCGCTGAGACGCGAGAAGCTTTATGCTAAATTCTAGAAGTGTGAATTCTGGTTGGAACGTGTGTAATTTCTTGGCCACGTGATCCACAAGGATGGTATTTTGGTAGATCCGTTAAAGGTTGAAGCGGTAATGAATTGGGATCAGCCAAAAATACCGTCTGAAATGAGGAATTTCTTGGGATTGGCAGATTATTACTGGAGATTTATCCAAGACTTTTCTAGAATCGCAACTCCGTTGATGAATTTGACTCGTAAAACAGTTAAGTTTGTTTGGACGGAAAAGTGTGAGGAAAGTTTTCAGGGGCTGAAGAAGAGGTTGAGTACTGCGCCTGTATTGTCTTTGCCGGATAGTACAGGGAATTTCGTAGTATATAGCGATGATTCACATAAAGGATTAGGCTGTGTGTTGAGGCAGAGCGGCAAGGTCATTGCTTATGCATCACGTCAGCTGAAGGATTACGAGAAGGGGTATCCGACCCATGACTTAGAATTGGCAGCAGTAGTGTTTGCTCTAAAGATTTGGAGAACCTACTTATATGGAGAGAAGTGTGAAATATACATAGATCACAAGAGTCTGAAGTATATTTTTACCCAGAAGAATTTGAACATGCGCCAAAGGAGATGGTTAGAACTGATCAAGGACTACTGACTGCGAGATACTTTACCATCTGGGTAAAGCTAACGTCGTCGCCGACCCTTTGAGCAGAAAAGGTCGGGAGAAGCTAAATATGTTAACTGATCAGGATCAGTTGATAGAACAGATGTCTAGATTAGAGCTAGAAGTGAAGTTTTCGAAGGAATCGGATGAGAAGTTAATTCAAGTAACTACTGGTTCTACTCTGGTAGACAAAGTGAAAGAAGCACAACTTCGCGATGAGGAATGTGAGAAGATTCGAAAGAGAATAGCTGATGGTGAAGAGTTTAAGTTCAAAATCGACAGTGAGGGACTGCTACAATTTGAAGGTAGAATCTGGCTACCGCCAGTACTAGAAGTTAAGGAGGAGATCTTGAGTGAAGCTCACAGTTCAAGGTATTAAATTCACCCTGGGAGTACGAAGATGTACCAGGATCTTAGGCATCATTTCTGGTGGTCAAATATGTAAAGGGACGTTGCTGAATGTGTTGCAAAATGTCTAACTTGTCAAAAGGTCAATGCAAAACACCAGAGACCTAGCTGATTGTTGCAACCGTTGGAAATTCCAGAATGGAAGTAGAAGTATATCACGATGGATTTCGTGGTTGGACTTCCAGCGATTCAGAAGGGTTTCGATGCGATATGGGTGATTGTGGATCGACTGACGAAGTCAGCCCACTTTCTACTGATCAGGATTAAGTACAACTTTGAACAATTGGCTAAATTGTACGTTAAGGAAATTGTTTCTCGACACGGTGTTCCTGTGTCGATTGTGTCCGACAAAGATCCGCGTTTTACGTCGAATTTTTGGAAGCGATTGCAAGAGTGTCTGGGAACGCAATTGCGAATGAGTACAGCATATCATCCTCAGACCGATGGTCAGAGCGAGAGAATAATTCAGACGCTTAAGGATATGCTGAGAGCTTGCGTGATGGATTTGTAGGGAAGCTGGGAGGATCATCTACCGTTGGTGGAGTTCTCCTACAACAACAGTTACCATGCGAGTATCGGCATGCCGCCTTACAAAGCGTTATACGGCAGGAAATGCAGAACTCTTTGTGTTGGGATAAAGTCGGTGAACGTCAATTGTTGGGACCGGAATTGATGCAACAAACTACTGAAATAGTGAAGTTGATCAGAACAAGATTGGTTGCTGCTCAAGATAGACAAAAGAGATATGCCGAACAACATCGACAGAACTGAGAATTCTTACTAGGGAGCTCCGTTTTCTTGAAAGTATCTCCCTGGAAGGGGAAGATTCGATTTGGCAAGAAAGGGAAGCTGAGTCCCCGATTTATTGGACCTTTCGAGGTACTACAAAAAGTTGGCGAGGTAGCTTACGAAGTGGCATTACCTCCGGAGCTTGACAATATACACAACGTATTTTATATTTCGGTGTGATGACCTTATAAGCACGACTATAAACATGTAATAAAATATGAGCCTTTACAATTTGATAAAGACTTCACTTATGAAGAGGTTCCTGTTCAAATAGTGGATAGAAAGGAGCAAATACTTAGGAATAAAGTGATACCTTCTATTAAGGTAATTTACAGGAACCACAGTGCTGAAGAAGCCACGTGGGAACTCGAGGATGTAATGAGAAAATCGTATCCTCAATTATTTGCTTAATTGATTTGTGTAACCCTTATATATCGATTCTGGGGACAGAATCCTTTTAAGGGGGAAAGAATGTAACAGATGAGAATTTTTTTTATGAGAATTTTTTATGTTGTGATTCTGGGGACAGAATCCTTTTAAGGAGGAAAGATTGTAACGATTGAGAATTTTAAATATTATTTATAAATATTTATTGAATTAAATAAATATTTTATTGAATTTATTTGTTGAGATAAATAAATAAATTATGTGATTGTTGTGGATAATTTAATTAAGTGCTATATATTTAATTAAATTAATATGTTAGCAATGGTGTAGCATAATTATAATATAGTTGAGAATAATTCAATTAAATTTAATGTTATGTGCTAAGTGTTAATAATAATTTGTTACATGAGTTATGGTTAATAAAGGAATTACAATTGTGTAACAATTTGGTATTATTTGTTTTTATTAATTAATGAATGTTAGCTTTTATTTAATTGAATAAGAATGTGGTAACTTAATTAAATTAGTGTAGTATTTAATCTATGGATTTAAAGAGTTATTAAAAGAATGAAAATGGATTTTTAAGTGATTTACCAAACAAGGCCATTGTACTTGTTTTAAATCTATGTTGCCCAAACAAGGCCTTAGCTAATAATCTGTTTTTAAAAGTAAAGTATTTCCCAAACATGGCCTTATGGCTTATCAAATTCAATTTTTATAACCTATGTAATAAGTGGTAGATAGTATAGCAATTAGTATATTACTTATTAGCTATATTAATATTATAAGTTACATATATATTATATATGTATATGTATATACAATATATGTTAAGTTAGAATTACGTTAGTTTTTACAAAACAAAGAAAGAAGACACAGAAGAAGAGAGTTAGAGAGAGTTATAAGAGAAGAAGAAGAGGAAGAAGAAGAAGAGGAAGAAGAAGAAGAAGGGAAAGCTTTGAGAAGTTAAAGCAAGCCCCATCATCATCATCTCCATCTCTCTCTTAAGTCAAAAATAGTAAGGTTATACCCTAACCCTTGTACTCAATTCTTATGTGTTGTAATTCTTCTTTATCAAATTAGGTTTTCATAATCATGAGCTTATATATATATATATATATGGTATTCATATGTTCTTCATATGTAAGTATATGCCATGAAAGTTTTAAAGTTATGTTCTATGTTTTCATAGTTTTAGAATTCTATATAGAAGTCTCTTTGTGAAAGTTCTTGAGTTTGATATATGTATGAGATGTGTACATATATATGTTTATATATATATATATATATATATATATATATATATGTTTACACATGATTTTTATAGTTATTTAAGAGTTTCAATTCACAAGTATATGATGAACACTATGAATTCATGTTCATAGTACTCTTTTATGAAGTTATTTTGAAATTATTTTTAAATCCTTGATGTGAGCATGAGTTATGTGTAATATGTGATATAATATGATTATATATGAGTTATATGGATGTGTTAGCAATTCAATTCATGTATTTTTGATAAACAAGAAGAATTGTGTTCATAGTGGTTTTTTTGTGAATTAATTTCTGAAAAATGCCTTTTTAAACTATCAAATTGATGTTTGATTTTGAGTTATTGTTAAAATTGATCATGTGTTATGTTAGTATGTTAAGAATAGAAGTTATTACAATTGGAATTACTTGAATTGATTGAAAAACGTGTTCGTAGTAGCAATTTTCGTCAAGAACGGTTAAAATTATGTTCTTCTTCAAAAATCATGAAGTCTTGGTTTTGATTATGTGTGGTATGAATTTTTATATGTTATGATCATGTTAATGAGTTTAAAATATTGTTAGTATCAAGTTTTATGTTTATCATGTTGGGAAAAATCGAATTCGGTGTGAAGGAATGAGCCAAATTGGCTTATTTCTCCACCAGTTCTCGAACCAGGACCCTCACCAGGGGGGTGACCAGCCCCAGCGGGTTAGGTTGCTGTCCGAAAAAGTTGGTTTTTGGTTTTTGAGTTTTCATGGCCCGTTTGTTTCGCTAATTTATTTCTATTATGTGATAAGTGAAATAGGTAATAAGATAACATATTTTTGATGTGTTTAAGATGGATTGAAGTTGTATATGAATGTGTTACATGTGTGTGGGTGTGTTACTTTCTTAAGGTACACAACACGATTGATAGCGTTATAAGCTTACAAATG
The DNA here is from genome assembly GCA_020205555.1 of Panax stipuleanatus. Lineage (NCBI taxonomy): Eukaryota > Viridiplantae > Streptophyta > Magnoliopsida > Apiales > Araliaceae > Panax > Panax stipuleanatus. Next base: position 107,091,456 of record CM035116.1, read on the forward strand.
TATGCCGTGAGTATAGACTCACGTACTTGACTAGTTAGCAACCAATGTGTTATATTACATTGTGAGTTGGACTTGGATATGAAGTTCACCGGTTTATATGTTGTAGTTGGATACTAATAGATGTTTTGAACGTAACGTATATGTGTAGGATAATTATGGAATTGGTTATAGTTATTAAAGTGTAGCCTGCGCTTGAGGCAAGTTTCCTATCTCTAAACTTATTATTGTGCAAGTTTTCTCATTCCTATTCTATTACGTTAAACTAGTTTCCATATCAAAACTTGTTACTTACTTTGTACAAGCCTTGTTGTATCCTAATGTTTCTAATACTCAAATATTAAAGTATTATTGAGGTATTGTGATATTGACTTAGTTGTTCAAGCAAGATCTACGTATTCTTTCAATTGCTTTGAGTTACTTCTAAAGCATGCCTATCTATTATGAAGTTTATTTTCATATCTTATAATTGGTTCATGATTCTTATATTATTGAACTATTAAAGTACTATGAGTCGATTCAACTACTCCTAGTTGATGATAGTTGAAACTCCAAAGTTCCATTCTCTATCCAAACCAAACTGTCTTTGGTGCGGACTTGTATTCAATTACTGAGAATGAACAACCCTATTATTAGGGGATATTTATGCGAAAGCGTTAAGATGGTTGTGCACAATTCATGGTACAAAAGATTGATCCCCCTGAGTACGAGTTAATGGTCTATAGTCTTAATGACTGTTAAAGGTTTAAATAGAAATATTTATAACCTAGGACATAGTTCAAGGTCTTATGACCCTCAGATGATTCTATATTCGAATTCTACGTATTGATGAAAGAATTATAATTCAATTCTTTATATTGAAGAAAGTAAAGTTATTCAAACTCTTTTGAAACTATTCGTATATGTAATATCACTATTGTATTTCCAAGTGAGCTTTTGTTTGCTCACTCTTGCATGTTTTACCACCACTTGTAGTTGAAACCAAGAATGTTGGCATACCGTCAACAAGTAAAGGAAAAGGAAAGATGAACAAGTGACGGCTTGTTGTTTCAAGTTTTGATTGTAATAAGACTTAATCGATTATATTATGTTTTATTTCTGCATTTATTGTTGTTGGGTTTGTATGTAACGCAATCATGCAATCAAATCACATAAATAGGGCGGAAGCGTAAAAACTAAGTTTTCAAAATTTATACAAACCCATAACCATGATCATGCTTTGTGCTTGTTATCAATAACAGAAAAGAGAGAACATGGAATTATACCTTTGAAGATCTAAGCTTCCTCAGGTACAAGTTCTACTCCTTTGATTCCTTTGATTCCTCTGATAGTGGCTCCTTCCCTTGAATAATGTCAGTCACCCAAATGTTTGGCCTCTAACGGTGATCCACCAAGGAAGATGAAGAACTCAAGAAGATGGGTTATTGGCTTAACCCTTGTTTCTATCTCTATAGAATATGTGTACTCCCAACTCTTGGAAAATTTCACAACCCTTATTTCTAATATAAGATTCTCTTATATAGATATTAGGTTAACCCTCCTAATCCAATTAGAATAGGGTTTTATTTAATTAATTTATATCCTAATCTTTATTAGGATTGAGAGAGATTACTGATATTATATTAATTCCTAAACTCCTTTAGAATTATAATAATAATAATAATAATAATAATATTAATAAGACTCCTCTTATTAATTTATATTTAATATTTCTAAAATATTAAATAATAAACATTAAGCTATTTAATTTATTCTATCATCATAGATTAAATTAATTATACTTAATGCATTATTACTATCATGCCATTTTCTTCTTAAATAATTCTTCTTCCTTTTATGGTGTGACCCTTTAGGTTCTCCATATTAAACCGGTTGTGAATAAATCAATTAGAACAATTCTAATCTTATTTAAATAAACAAATTAAACTAATAATCTATTTAAATAAATAACATTTATTCTACAATAGGGATAAGCCTCCCTAGCGATCAACGACTTTCCAGATAATATAGATTTCAACATTAATCATAAAAGAACCTGTGAGTTAATAGTTACCGTACAATTCATTCCTTCCACCATACAATGTCCCAATTAAATATAAGACATGGATTTACTGTCAAGTCTTAATTTATTTAATCATATGTATTTCGATTAGAAAATGCACAACTCCAAATAATGCAAATTAGAAACCTCTTTCTAATTTCATTCTACCTTGGCCAAGGATTCCTGGGTTGTCATTTAACGAATCACATAGGACATATCTCCTCTTTTACTAGAGGTGGTAGAATCTTTATTGATCATTCATTATCTCCATATGTAACTCATTACACCCAAGCATACCCTATATATGCCTTAAAAGGCCTTAAGGAATTAGTCAAAGTATAATTTGTTACATACAAGATACTATGATGATCTCAAGTCCAAGGATCACATGTACTACTATCACATTAGGAATTCCTATTGACAGGCGAGTAAAACTCCATTAGGTATTCCATAGCGAGTCACGTTCAGTGAACTTATTCTCCAATAAGCACCTACATACTTACTTTAGTGTCTCCACACAAATGACCATGAGATCAGTCATCCTCATCCAATGAGCAAGCAACATATGTACCAATCTATCCGGATTTACTAATCCCCTTTTTAGTAATCCCACGATTGGGAACTATTTTAGTTTTAAAGCTTTCTAAGAATTTAGATCTCATTAGCATGATCAACATCATGATTCTAAAAGCATTGCTTAAAACTATGGGTTATTTACATATTATAAAAACAGCACCATGTAGATAATTAAATGCCTTTAATAAATAAATATTTTATTAATAAATAAATAAGATTGTTTACAAAGTATGTGCTTTATCATCATACATGATTGGCTTGTATGCACACTACTATCAATTGTGACATCCCAGATTTTTAGAATTTATAAATGAGAATTTAATAAATAAAATTCTTATTATCTGATGTTTTGAGTTTGAGTGTGTGAATATGTGTCATATATTGTGAAATATGTGAATTGATGTGAAGAGAATTTAAATGTTAATTTTAATATATATTGATTAAATAAATATTTTAATTGAATTATTTATTGAGTTAAATAAATAATTACATGATTATTATGGAGTAAGGTAATTAAGTGTAGTATATTAATTAAATGGGTATTTAGTATTTGATTTAATTGATATAATAATTTTATGTTATAGTTCTAATTTAGTTGAGATAATTAAATTAGATGAGTAATGTGATGAGTGTTACATGCAATTATAATTAGCAAGTAATTATTATTATATGTTAATTTTATGTGCTTAATTGATGTTAGACTTTTAATTAATTAAATTAGAATGTTAAGATTTAATTAATTAAAAGATAACATTAAGAATATGTGTTAAAGGATTTATGATAAGAATAAAAGAGTTTTTTTAAAAATCGTTTTCCCAAACAAGTCCCTTGCACCATTTTTAAGTCCGTTTTGCCAAACGGGGTCTTAACTATTTAAAAACCTGTTTTTTTAAAAAATAACTTGTTTTGCCAAACAAGCCTTATGGCTTTTTAAATTCTAATTGTAACTTATATATTAATGGTACTTATTATATTTAATATATGCCATTATGTAGTGGAAGTTATATGTATTATAATTATGTAATATATGTATATTATATTATATGTATATTACGTTAGAAACAAAGTTAGTTTGCTAGAGAGAAAAAGAAAGAGCAGAGAAGAATTAGAGAAGAAGAGAAGGAAAGAAAGGAAGAACCTAAGAGAATAATCATCCTCTTCTTCAAACATCTAAGCAGAAAAGGTATGTCTTAATTCCCTTATATTTTTATATGGTTTCCTTATGATTGTTCATGAGTATTGGTTCTCTGTGTATATGATTTAGCATGAAAGTTATATATATATGATGTACATATATAAATTGTGTTTATAATAGTTTAAATATGAATTGTATGCCATAAACAAGGATTTTCAAAAATCAAAGTTTTGTCAGAACATGTTTTAAATGGAGAATATGTGTTCACGTGGAGTTTTCATGTTTTGGTTAATTTTAGAGTAAAATTGATGAAATTAGTATATGTTAATATGCTTGTTAGAATTGTATTTGATGATATCTTGAATCATGGAAAGAAAATGCATGAATTTCTTAAGAAATAATTTTACAGTGAATGATTTTGGAAAATATATGAGTTTCTATGCAAATGTCAAAATTGAGTTGTTAAAACCTTTGATTTCATTGCTTGGACAATTTTTGTGGTTGGTAGCATCTATATAACATGTGTAGTATTATGTATGCATGTGTTACATTGTTTGAGTGACTGGTAATTGCCGTTGTTGAATTGTTTGGGTTAGTAGTGAAGCATAGTGCCGTTGCTGCACTGTTTCTGTCTGCGTTCCTGCGTAGCTGAGCCGGCAACAAGGGCAGAAGCAGCGCAGCTGCGCCGCTGAGTTTTCTGGGTTTTGACACCTGCGCAGCTGTGCCGGTGTCAAGGCTTGTGGCTGCGCAGCTGCGCTGGCTGAGCAGAGGCAGAGAACTCTAGTTATTTGTTCAAGTTTTAAAACCTAAATTATTTTGTTTCTATTATAATGATCATGTACCAAGTTGCAATAACATATTGTTATCATGAATTTGACAATTTCATAACTTGGAAAGAAAAGAGATTTTGGAAAACCTTAAAGTATTATTTGAATTGTTTATATTATATATTAAATTATAATTTTCTAAATATAACTTAGCTAATATGATATATATAATTATAATTTGAATAATTATAATTATATTAAAGGTTTAATGTAAATTATGATTGTTAAATTATAATGAATTGAGTTGATTGTTTTAATCAAAGTAAATGTTTAACTTGAAGTATAATTTGTTTAATTATAACTTAATATGTTATTATAATTTGAAATAATTATAATCAAGGTAAAAGTGTAATTTAAATTATAATTTATATAATTATAATTTAATGAGGGCATGAATAGAAATTGAGTATTTATAATCTAAGTAATGGTTTAATTTAAATATGTTTAAATTATGATTTAATGCATGATGTAGTTGATTCATTATAAATTATGATTGTTTAATTATAGTTTGATTAAAGTGGAGGTTTAAATTATAATTTGTTTAATTATAATTTAAAATGAGTATGTAATTATTAATTAATTAATCATGTGAAATATAATATGATTATGTGATGTGATTAATTATGTGATAATTAATTATTAACTTATTAGTTAAAGAGGAATGAGTTAACCTAAAGTGGATAACTAACGATGAGGATTAGCTATGTGATAATTAACTGATATTGTTAATTATACATATGATTTGACAGCGAGTGTCAAACGAGTAAATAGAAGAGAATTAGAAAGTATAAAGTAGTTTTTACTTAGACGTTTGATAAGCGTAGCTAGGTGACTAATAATTGATGCGTATGGTAATACGTTATGCGTATGGTAATCTACGAGCCAGGCAAGCCTTTCGATTCCTATTTTCTATGTGAGCTTGATGATATTATGAACTGTTTTAAATTGTTTTGCAAAGAGCATAATATGTTATATATGTTGTAAACTTGAATGTTAAAGTCAATTTATGACTACATTGATTGATTAAAGAATGTTGATTGAGTAAGGAACTCAATTTTTATATTTGCTATGTGAATTGAAGCATGTATGCCATGTTACTTTAATTATTATCAAATGTATGTTGAGCATGTTATTATGTGCTATGTGATGCACGAAAACTATTAGAACTTGCTGAGCTGTCGAGCTCACTCTTGCAAATAACCATTTTTGCAGGTCAACAATGCAAAGTAATGATATGTGCCAGTTAAACTTTAATTGAGATCAATAGCGATGCGAGGAATTATTTATTCCAGATGAGTAATGTAATTGTTTTAAATATAACATGATTGATAAATTATAAGTTGAGCTATCCGATGTATATGGATATTGCTTCATGATGTAAGACTTGTATAGTCATTTTATTGTAACGATTCATGATATAGATTTGAATCAAGGAGATGTTATGTAAAGGTTGAGATTCAGGGAAATAAAGAAGGGATTATATAAAAGTTTTAATTATTCTGCATTTTTAGTGATTTTAATATCGAATCATGATGTAAAGTTAGAATAAAGTTGTATTGTTAACGATCGAGAAGGGGAATTATATTGTACGAATTTTGGGGTCGTTACAGTTAGTATCAGAGCTGATAGGTTATACACCTTAGGTAACAGTACCTTAGGCTATGACCTTAGAGAACGAGAAGTTAAGTTACGTATAACGAAAAGGTGATACTTTTCAGATACGTAGAAGTATAGGATGAGTTAAGTCCTAGAAATGTTATAAGAAGAAGGTGAGAATAACGAGGAATAAAACTCGAATAAAATGTTGAACTTTATGAACGAAGTTAGAAATTCTTCAAAGAAGAGTTAATAAATAAACAAGAAGATTCAAAGAAGAATCTTGAAGTGATATGAAGATGAGAATCAGGGGTTACCTAAATCTAATAATAAAGATGACGAATAACGATGAATAGACGAGGTCTATAAGATTGAAAGCATAATGAAGTCATGATATAACATGATGAAAGGAAAAGATAAGAAGTTTTAAAATAAAACGATAATGAGATAAAAAAAAATATCATAAGGGAGATGATTATAGAATAAGGTCATAGCGTGATCTTTTGAAGTTGTAAAAGACAGATGGTCTGTAATGATTGTATAGTTATAGTTTGAGACTATAACCAGAATGTACTATTATATGGTACGAGATTAACTCATGAGGACTTATAAATGATGAGATACAGGAAATCTATATCGAATATAGACCGAGAAGTTAAAAAGAAGATGGAGTTAAGTGGGATTTCAACTGAGGACTCATGTGGTGACTGAGTTGTACAAATCTTTGTATGGGCAGGGTTTTGTGCTTACACTTGGCTTATCATATTGATAATTATTAAAAGGTTGGTGTCACACTATCGATATATATATATATATATATATATGACGAAGAGGTGATTCTTTTCTTATATTATATTTGATAGTTAGAGTCAATAAAAATTAGATTAGATGATATTAAGATTTGATTAGATGATCTTAAGGTTAGGCGAGTTCTTAAAACTCATACTTATGGTAAGCTCGTGACTCATAATCGTATGTATGTTTTGAACCCCTAAGCATATGGACAGTCTCTGATCAGTTCTTTGACTACGTATTGCTAGGACAAGTTCTTAAACTCATATTATTGTGGCAAGTTCCTGACTTTCAAAGTGTGGTAAGTTTGATGAACTATACTGGGTATAAAAAAGTTATGGTGTAGGAAGCATTGATGTTGTTTAAGGTTGATAGAATGATTATGTAATGATGGAGTAAAGATTTAATTAATGGAGAAAATTTTTATATTCTAAATCTCCTAGCTTTGCTAGATTTTCAAAATTTATTGACTTCGTGCTGATGTTGCACTTCTGTTTTCTTGAAAAACATTGGATCAGATGATGGAACCAATGAATTTTTAAAATAGTGCTATTATTCATATGTCTATGCTAATTGCTTCAGCTAGATAAAAATAATTTTAAATTCTTCAAAATGTATTTTCTATACATCATTTGATATGATGTACAAACAATAATCGAGGAAGTTATCAATGCAGTTAAACCTAGTGTTGGATGTGATCGTATGATCGTCAGCCCACTATGGTATGATGTAGTATGACGACATCATGTAATGACGAAATCCTCAACGTATCAGTAATACGATACGGTATCAGGATATTGTGAAAAGATTTATTTATTATATTTAGTTTCCTTAAACTATATAAAAATAAAGAAAATTTATTTACTTTTAGTTTCCTTAAACGAAAAAAAAATATTTATTTTATTGAGTTGGTTAAAAATATATATACATATATATATATATATATATATATATATTTCGATTGATGTCCAAATTATTGTTAGAAGTCTATGCTACTTGATTCAGCTAGACAAATATTGAAAGATGTTTATGAAATTCGAGCGTTCTTGGTCAAACTATGCCAAACCAAATTATTTTTGTGCGGATTCAGATGTTAAGAAGCTGAGGTGAACAACCCTATAAAAGGGGGACATGTTATCGGAGACTATAGTTCCGAATGTAACGTATATAGTCGTTACGATGTACTACGTTTAAGCCTGACGTAGGGGTACGATAGGCTGGCCACCTAGAGTACCGATGTGGTTTATAGTGTGAAGTACCGGGGGTGAAGCACTGTTAAACATAAAAAAATAAAGTTCAAGGTTTTGCGACCACTCAACATGATTTGGAATCTTTTAAATTCCTGAGTTATTTATATCGTTTTCGAATTATTGAGTAATTGTGGAAGATTCTTATTATTTTGAAAGAAGTAGTTGTTGAACGCCTTAATCCAGTGAGTAGAGATTAACGTAAAATCTATTTTGATAGAATGATATATATAGATTGATAGACTTAAATTTTGAGGACGAAATTCTTAGAAGAGTGGGTGAATGTGATAACCCGAATAATTATAGATGGTGAAGTACGAAATATATTAATTCGATGAGTAAAGTATGTAGTAATGATCCTTAGAAAGGAAATGAACGAGTTAAAGAATATATAATATTTGAAACATAATTGTGTTTAATTTAGGGTTATGAAATAAAACCTAAAATTTGTTGAAGAACTGACTGTAGTAGAATATATATGTATAACTTATATTAAGGTAATGTGTTGAAGTTATTCAACGATAAATGTTTTTAAAGAGATTTGATGGAAACCTGAGTAAGGTAAGGTTTCGGTGATTCCGAGGACGGAATCCTTATACGGAGGGAAGGATGTGACATCCCAGATTTTTAGAATTTATAAATGAGAATTTAATAAATAAAATTTTTATTATATGATGTTTTGAGTTTGAGTATGTGAATACGTGTCATATCTTGTGAAATATGTGAATTGATGTGAAGAGAATTTAAATGTTAATTTTAATATATATTGATTAAATAAATATTTTAATTGAATTAAATAAATAATTACATGATTATTATGGAGTAAGATAATTAAGTGTAGTATATTAATTAAATGGGTATTTAGTATTTGATTTAATTGATATAATAATTTTATGTTATAGTTTTAATGTAATTGAGATAATTAAATTAGATGAGTGAGGTGATGAGTGTTACATGCAATTATAATTAGCAAGTAATTATAATTATGTGTTAATTTTATGTGCTTAATTGATGTTAGACTTTTAATTAATTAAATTAGAATGTTAAGATTTAATTAATTAAAGGATAACATTAAGAATATGTGTTAAATGATTTATGATAAGAATAAAAAGAGTTTTTTTAAAAATCGTTTTTCCAAACAAGGCCCTTGCACCATTTTTAAGTCCGTTTTGCCAAACGGGACCTTAACTATTTAAAAACTTATTTTTTTTAAAATAATTTATTTTGCCAAACAAGCCTTATGACTTTTTAAATTCTAATTATAACTTATATATTAACGGTACTTATTATATTTAATATATGCCATTATCTAGTGGAAGTTATATGTATTATAATTATGTAATATATGTATATTATATTATATGTATATTACGTTAGATTAAAACAAGAGTTAGAAAAACAAAGTTAGTTTGCTGGAGAGAAAAAGAAAGAGCAGAGAAGAATTAGAGAAGAAGAGAAGGAAAGAAAGGAAGAACCTAAGAGAATAATCATCTTCTTCTTCAAACATCTAAGCAGAAAGGGTATTTCTTAATTCCCTTATATTTTTATATGTTTTCCTTATGATTGTTCATGAGTATGGGTTCTCTGTGTATATGATTTAGCATGAAAGTTATATATATATGATGTACATATATAAATTGTGTTTATAATGGTTTATATATGAATTGTATGCCATAAACAAGGATTTTCAGAAATCAAAGTTTTGTCAGAACATGTTTTAAATGGAGAATATGTGTTCACGTGGAGTTTTCATGTTTTGGTTAATTTTAGAGTAAAATTGATGAAATTAGTATATGTTAATATGCTTGTTAGAATTGTTTTTGATGATATCTTGAATCATGGAAAGAAAATGCATGAATTTCTTAAGAAATTATTTTACAGTGAATGGTTTTGGAAAATATATGAGTTTCTATGAAAATGTCAAAATTGAGTTGTTAAAACCTTTGATTTCATTGCTTGGACAATTTTTGTGGTTGGTAGCATCTATATAACATGTGTAGTATTGTGTATGCATGTCTTACATTGTTTGAGTGACTGGTAATTGCCGTTGTTGAATTGTTTGGGTTAGCAGCGAAGCATAGTGCCGTTGCTGCACTGTTTCTGTCTGCGTTCCTGCACAGCTGCGCCGACAACAAGGGCAGAAGCAGCGCAGCTGCGCCGCTGGGTTTTCTGGGTTTTGATACCTATGCAGCTGCGCCGGTGCCAAGGCTTGTAGCTGCGCAGCTGCGCCGCTGGCTGAGCAGAGGCAGAGAACTCTAGTTATTTGTTCAAGTTTTAAAACCTAAATTGTTTTGTTTCTATGATAATGATCATGTACCAAGTTGTAATAACATATTGTTATCATGAATTTGACAATTTCATAACTAGGAAAGAAAAGAGGTTTTGGAAAACCTTAAAGTATTATTTGAATTGTTTATAATAGATATTAAATTATAATTGTTTAAATATAACTTAGCTAATATGATATATATAATTATAATTTGAATAATTATAATTATAGTAAAGGTTTAATGTAAATTATGATTGTTAAATTATAATGAATTGAGTTGATTGTTTTAATCAAAGTAAATGTTTAACTTGAAGTATAATTTGTTTAATTATAACTTAATATGTTATTATAATTTGGAATAATTATAATCAAGGTAAAAGTGTAATTTAAATTATAATTTATATAATTATAATTTAATGAGTGCATGAATAGAAATTGAGTATTTATAATCTAAGTAATGGTTTAATTTAAATATGTTTAAATTATGATTTAATGCATGTTGTAGTTGATTCATTATAAATTATGATTTAATGTATGAAGAGTGACGATTCGATATCACGTACTAATAAAATTTAAAATTCTTTTATCAGGATGATGAACATTGGAGAATCTAGTTAGGCTAGAGAGGATATACCTTAGGTACCTAGGGAGGAAGAGCCCCGAGACATCCATGTTGTATGGGAGCAGCTGGTTAGAAGAGAGCCATCTCCAGTGATCACCGTAGCTGGTCGGGAGCGTGAGCTAACACTTATTCCAGAGGAAGAGGACGAGGACGAGTCTGAAGAGCAGGAAGAGGAGGAAGAGGATCCCGAAAAGGAATTTCCACCTCACTCTGTTAGTGCTGAGATATACGAGGCAGTTTACGATAGTAATGTGGAGCTTCATGGTCGAGTCGGAGAGCTCGAGGAAACCATCCAGCAGCGGGACGAGACTATCGAGGATATGACTAGTGACCTAGGAGAAGCACAATGGAACCTAATCCATGTAGAGAATGATCGAGATGAGGCATAAGCCGAGCTAGTAAAGTTGAAGCAAGATATCCAAGAGGAGTCGACGAAGCGTGCCAGAGCTGAGAAAACAAGCTTGAAGACTACTTAACGAGCCGATCGAGTTGAGTACGAGGCGGGAATCAAGAGAACCAAGCTAAGGGAAACAGAATACGCTTTCCATACGGCCATAGATAGAGCCCAAAACAGTAACTTTTATTACCCAGCTCAGCACGGACGCTAAGAAGGCGAGAAGGTTTGAGCGGGGACTAAAACCCTGGCTCTACAGCAAGGTCTCTATGTTCCAGCTGAACACGTTTGCAGCCATGTTGGAAAAGGCCATTCTAGCTAAAGGAGGAAGCGAAGCCGTGACTAAATTTAACCAAGACAAGAAGAAGAAGATTGAGACAGAAAATAAGGCTTGTGGTAGCGGGCCTATCCATCAGAAGAGGAAGTGGAATGACAACACCTCTGCTGGGAGTCAGCAGGGGGGACAACAGAAGAGGAAGCTCGAAGCATGTGCTACATGCGGGAAGACTCACACTGGAGTGTGCATGAAAGGAAAACCGGTGTGCTACAACTGTGGTCAGGAAGGCCACATCGCGTCGAATTGCCCAAACTCGAAGAAGGGAGCTTGCTATACATGTGGATCCACGGATCACATGGCTCGTAATTGTCCTAAGAAGTCAGCGATAGGGTCAACAGGAAATAGAGGAAATGGCAGCGACAGCACTTTGACTATTGTCGGACCGTTACCATTGCAAGCCATTCGACCCACTGCCCGCACATTCAACATGACGGTGCAAGACGCGGTGCAATCAAAGTATGTGGTGGCAGGTATTATTCCGATCAATAGTATAAATGCATATGTATTATTTGATTCGGGTTCTACTTGTTCATTTATATCTAATAATTTTGCTAAAACCCTAGACTTACCTATAGAGGAGTTAGTTTACCCCTTGAACATTTAAATTGCGAATAGGAAAGTCATTCCTGTTAGGTTTGTATACAAGAACTGTAGATTGGATATTAAAGGTCAAGAGCTGAGGGTAGATTTGATTCCGATTAAACTTGGGGAATTCAATGTCATTTTGGGGATGGACTGGTTGTTCAACCATGGGGCGGTAATCGACTGTCAGAAGAAGTCGGTAAACCTTATGACTCCGTCGAAAGTAGTGTTCTACGGTAGTAAATCGCCTAGACAAGTGAGTTGTCTGATGGTGATGCAAGCCAAGAATCTTTTGACGCAAGGCTGTGTAGTGTATCTAGCTTACATAGTAGATATGTGTAAGGAGAGCCCGAAGGTAGAAGAGATATCGGTGGTTAAGGAGTTTGGGGACATTTTTCAGAGCGACTTGTCAGGACTTTCGCCAGATAGGGTGATAGAGTTCGTGATCGACTTAGCGCCGGGAACTGCTCCAATTTTGAAGGCTCCGTACCGAATGGCCACAGTTGAGATGAAGGAACTGATGGTTCAACTTCAAGAATTGCTAGACAAGAAGTATATTCAATCGAGCGTTTTGCCGTGCGGAGCGCCAGTGTTATTCGTGAAGAAGAAGGATGGAACAATGTGTCTTTGCATTGACTATAGAGAGTTGAACAAAGTTAAGATCAAGAATAGGTATCCCTTACCTAGGATCGATGACTTGTTTGACCAATTAAAGGGTGCTAAATACTTCTTAAAAATCAACTTGAGAAACGGGTATCATCAATTGAAGGTGAGAAAGGAAGATATACCGAAAATGGCTTTTAGGACTCGATATGGTCATTACGAGTTCTTGGTGATGTCATTTGGTTTAACGAATGCCCCAGCTGTATTTATGGTCCTAATGAACAGGGTGTTTAAGTCATTCCTAGATAAGTTTGTAATGGCGTTCATAGATGACATCCTGGTTTATTCCTAGATCGAGGAGGAACACACTGAACATTTGAGGCTAACCTTAGAATCGCTGAGACAAGAAAAGCTTTATGCAAAATTCTAGAAGTGCAAATTCTAGTTGGAAAGTGTGCAATTTCTTGGACACGTGATCGACAAGGATGGTATTTCGGTAGATCAGTCAAAGGTTGAAGCGGTAATGAATTGGGATCAGCCAAAAACACTGTCTGAACTGAGGAGTTTCTTGGGATTGGCAGGTTATTACCTGAGATTTATCCAAGACTTTTCTAGAATTGTAACTCCGTTGTCAAATTTGACTCGTAAAACAGTTAAGTTTGTTTGGACGAAAAAGTGTGAGGAAAGTTTTCAGGAGCTGAAGAAGAGGTTGAGTACTGCGCCTGTATTATCTTTGCCGGATAGTACGGGGAATTTCGTAGTATATAGCGATGCCTCACATAAAGAATTAGGCTGTGTGATGATGTAGAGCGACAAGGTCATTGCTTATGCATCACGTCAACTGAAGGATTACGAGAAGGGGTATCCGACCCATGACTTAGATTGGCAGCAGTAGTGTTTGCTCTAAAGAATTGGAGACACTACTTATATGGAGAGAAGTGTGAAATATACACAGATCACAAGAGTCTGAAGTATATTTTTACCTAGAAGGATTTGAACATGCACCAAAGGAGATGGTTAGAACTGATCAAGGACTATGACTGCGAGATACTTTACCATCCTGGTAAAGCTAACGTCGTCACCAACCCTTTGAGCAGAAAAGGTTGGGAGAAGCTGAATATGTTAACTGATCAGGATCAGTTGATAGAACAGATGGCTAGATTAGAGCTGGAAGTGAAGTTTTCAAAGGAATCGGATGAGAAGTTGTTTTAAGTAACTACTGGTTCTACTCTGGTAGACAAAGTGAAAGAAGCACAACTTCGCGATGAGGAATGTGAGAAGATTCAGAAGAGAATAGCTGATGGCGAAGAGTTTAAGTTCAAAATCGACAGTGAGGGACTGCTACGATTTGAAGGTAGAATCTGAGTATCGCCAGTACCAGAAGTTAAGGAGGAGATCTTGAGTGAAGCTCACAGTTAAAGGTATTCAATTCACCCTGGGAGTACGAAGATGTACTAGGATCTTAGGCATCATTTCTGGTGGCCAAATATGAAAAGGGACGTTGCTATGTGTTGCGAAATGTCTAACTTGTTAAAAAGTCAACGTAGAACACCAGAGACCTAGCGGATTGTTGCAACCGTTGGAAATTCTAGAATGGAAGTGGGAGCATATCATGATGGATTTTGTGGTTGGTCTTCCAGCGACTCAGAAAGGTTTCGATGCGATATGGGTGATTGTGGATCGACTGACGAAGTCAGCCCACTTTCTACCAATCAGGATTAAGTACAACTTAGAACAATTGGCTAAATTATACGTTAAGGAAATTATTTCTCGACACGGTGTTCCTGTGTCGATTGTGTTCGACAGAGATTCGCATTTTTCGTCGAATTTTTGGAAGCGATTGCAAGAGTGTCTGGGAATGCAATTGCGAATGAGTACAGCATATCATCCTCAGACCGATGGTCAGAGCGAGAGAACAATTCAGACGCTTAAGGATATGCTGAGAGCTTACGTGATGGATTTCAAGGGAAGCTGGGAGGATCATCTAACGTTGGTGGAGTTTGCCTACAACAACAGTTACCACGCGAGTATCGGCATGCCAGCTTACGAAGCGTTATACGGCAGGAAATGCAGAACTCCTTTGTGCTGGGATAAAGTCGGTGAACGTCAATTGTTGGGACCAAAATTGGTGCAACAAACTGCTGAAATAGTGAAGCTGATCAGAACAAGATTGGTTGCTACTCAAGATAGACAAAAGAGATATGCCGATCAACATCGACAGAACTGAGAATTCTTACCAGGGAGCTTCGTTTTCCTGAAAGTATCTCCCTGGAAGGGAAGATTCAATTTGGCAAGAAAGGGAAGCTGAGTCCCCGATTTATTGGACCTTTCGAGGTACTACGAAAAGTTGGCGAGGTAGCTTACGAAGTGGCATTACCTCCGGAGCTTGACAATATACACAACGTATTTTATATTTCGGTGTTACGACCTTACAAGCATGACTATAAACATGTAATAGAATATGAGCCTTTACAATTTGATAAAGACTTAACTTATGAAGAGGTTCCTGTTCAAATAGTGGATAGAAAGGAGCAAGTACTTAGGAATAAATTTGTGACGCCCCCAAATCCGTGTAACATCGATTACAGGACATGGTGCTCACGATACAACATACATCATCATCTATCTAAGTAAATTCCCATAAAAATAATAATATTATAACTATTACGTACATACTCCAAATAAAATCCCAAGTCTTTACAACTTTTAATAAACCACAACTTAAACTTAGCGTTTATCGCTACATTACATCATATGCGGAAATATACACTTATTACATAAGGTAACTAGCATCATTTCATCTTAGACTTTCCCTTGTCCTTGCCCGAGCCCTCAGCCTTCTCATCCTTAACTGAAAGGTTTAAGCAAGAATGAGCACAAATTGCCCAGCAAGTATATAAAGTAGTTTGAAAACACACATCAGGAGTAGAAACATCTGAATAGCTATAACAGTTGAAAGAATTATCAAGTGTTAAACAGAAATATCAAGAATAAGAGTTTAAGAATTCTCAATATCATACTAAGGGGCATAAAATACCCTGAACATTACTTTGTTTCATCGAAAAAAATCATCAGACGGTTTAACAATCAAATAGATTGTAAACAGTCTCTGCAAGTACTCCAGGTGATCAGCCTATTGTACCCTACATTGTGCACAAGTATAAAGTTTAAATTACATAAGCATAAATGGGACTATATGCCCGACATCTGTTTGCCCGTTTATTCGGGTTGTTCATCTTAGTATTCATGCGAGACCGCACCAAAATAATTTGGATTGGTAAACATTAAATAGCTTCAAAAGATTTGAATTAAATCATTTGTCATCAATAATCTCTAGCTGAAACAAAAGCTAGAAAGCATACTTGGAAGCAGTTCTTTTAAATCGATAGAACTTTAAAGCATAGCCGTTGAATTAATAACTGAGTAATCAACAATAAAACTTGCAAGATAATTGAAGTTGTAAAAATTTACGTCAAAGGAATTTGTACGTGTCAACGAATAAATACAAGCTCAGTACTTACCCTTACCGTAATAAAAGAAGACTTGAATAATTTATCAATGAAGAATAGGGTAAGAAACTTGCATAATCAAATCCGAGTAAGGAAACTTGCCTGATACGTATGCTACAATTAACGCTATCTACTAGCTCTTCACGTAACCTATTCATATGTGTCACGTTAAGCAATTAGGTTCTCGAACACGACTCTGAAATATAATGGTTTCCTTTTATCTCAATTGGATTATCATCTAACATGTAATCAATTAACAATGCAATTCAATTACACAATACCATTCAATTACATAAACAGGTTGCAACTTATAGGTCCAGGGGTTAAATATAAAATTCTGGGAAAATAAAGTTTCTGGAAATTTTTCTGACCCGGCCCGGATCAGACCTGACCCGGACCGGCGCAGCTGCGCAGCCTCAAGCCGTGTTACCGGCGCAGCTGAGCTGCCTGGCAAACCCGGACTCCAACTTTGAGTGGCGCAGCTGCGCAGCGTTAAGCCGTATGAACGGCGCAGCTGCGCTGCTCTTCATGCTAAGAAAAGTTTTTTTCCTGTCGAACAGCCTACTTCCCGATTTAATTCCCACTTGTTTACAAGTTGTATGACCACGATATTTGGACACCATACACTCCATACATCAAAGTATTTTATAAAAATACAACATACATGAAACTAACATGTTAAGACCTCGATCCAGCAGTCTAGATAAGCGTGCCAGACTGCCTTCCAGACTTAGAAAATTTCTGGAAATTCCCATAATTCTGCAGATTTTTATACCAACATGCTTGCTTACGAAATTCATAACTTGCTCATTTTAACTCCGTTTCTTTTGAAAATTGGTCTGGTGAGACATCATACTACATAGTATTTTACAAAATTAACACATACAACCAACGATTCACAGAAGCTATGATTCCAAGGCTCCGAAAAACCCAAAAAGTCACAGATTCTAAGTTAACCCACTTTGACAAAAATTCATGATTTTGATTCTAGCATGCAAGGAACTAGTTGCTACTATCCAGATCACCTCTACTAACACATATACACATGTTACAATAATCAAACTCACTAACTTTTTATTTTTTGAACAAATTGACATCTAAGAGGCATTTTATCGAATAGTTAGCATGCATACATGAATTTTACGATTCTCTACGAATTTGAAACATGATTAGACCAGAACTTTCATTCTTAACACCCATATATCAGTATTACACACTAACATGGTATCACGAAACCACAACGAAACATTTCCCATAATTATACATGCATTTTCTTCACTATTTCCTTTAGAACATAATATAAGTTCGTATTCTTACCTTGAACGCTATTCTCTGATCAAGGAATCCGAGAATGCTTCCCTCCTTGCTTGCTTAGTCTTTGCAAATTTCCAGAATAACTCCACACTAACTATTACTCTCAATTTCTCTCACGGAATGAAGTTTTTAGCAAAAGAGGTAGTGTTTTGGGTGGAGAGCATAAATAGAGATTGATATAGCTTGATAGAGGCTGATATCATCATCCCCTCCATGTTCTCATAACGGTTATACCCATATTGCATGATTAACTAATATTAAAATGAAAAGAGGAGTTAGAGAATGGAAGAGTTTGTGGGTGTAAAGGATTGTAACTCCCTTCCTCACTAAATCTTCTAAAACATATACTCCCTTGTCCCAAATCAGTTGTCATGTGGGCCCACTCCAGCTGCTGATCAACATATTAAAATAATATTATAATTAATTAAATAACTATTTTGACCATTTTGCCCTCCGTAGCCGAACGTTGCAATACTTTTATCGATTCCTACTAAAATCGACGTCCTGGACGTCATGGCCATTTCGTCAAATTCACCTCCAAAATTCATGGTTGATTTTTTTACCCGAAAAAAGTCAACTGGTTGACTTTGACCAAAAAGTCAACCGTGACACATTTTCGTGGTTACAGTCTATCCTGACTAATTTTGACGTTCCGGACTCAAATACGCAGTCCGCGTCTCTAAATTCCGCTCCGAACTCAAAATCATGCTTTAAAGCCATCCCACGAAATTAATAAAAGTAATTCCATACTTAACCAATTTAAATAGTTGAATTAAACTGAACCAACCATTTAAATACTCCTCACACATATACGCAAATAACACATGTATGTATAACATATATACATCTAATAAAAGAAAACACACAAGAATTTCACATAAATTCGTTTATTGATAATTGTTAAAGGACATAATAATCTCGGATATTACAAAAGTGATACCTTCTGTTAAGGAAATTTGGAGGAACCACAGTGCTGAAGAAGTCACGTGGGAACTCGAGGATGTAATGAGGAAATCATATCCTCAATTATTTGCTTAATTGATTTGTGTAACCTTATATATTGATTCTGGGGACAGAATCCTTTTAAAGGGGGAAAGAATGTAACAGATGAGAATTTTTTTATGAGAATTTTTTATGTTGTGATTCTGGGGACAGAATCCTTTTAAGGAGGGAAGATTGTAACGATTGAGAATTTTAAATATTAATTGTAAATATTTGTTGAATTAAATAAATATTTTATTGAATTTATTTGTTGAGATAAATAAATAAATTGTGTGATTGTTGTGGATAATTTAATTAAGTGCTATATGTTTAATTAAATTGATATGTTAGCAATGGTGTAGCATAATTATAATTTAGTTAAGAATAATTCAATTAGATTTAATATTATGTGCTAAGTGTTAATAATAATTTGTTACATGAGTTATGTTTAATAAAGGAATTACAATTGTGTAACAATTTGGTATTATGTGTTTTTATTAATTAATGAATGTTAGCTTTTATTTAATTGAATAAGAATGTGGTAACTTAATTAAATAAGTGTAGTATTTAATCTATGGATTTAAAGAGTTATTAAAAGAATGAAAAAGGATTTTTAAGTTATTTACCAAACAAGGTCCTTGTATTTGTTTTAAATCTATGTTGCCCAAACAAGGCCTTAGCTAATAATCTGTTTTTAAAAGTAAAGTATTTACCAAACATGGCCTTATGGCTTTTCAAATTCAATTTTTATAACCTATGTAATAAGTGGTAGTTAGTATAGCAATTAATATATTACTTATTAGCTATATTAATATTATAAGTTACATATATATTATATATGTATATGTATATACAATATATGTTAAGTTACAATTACGTTAGTTTTTACAAAACAAAGAAAGAAGAAACAGAAGAAGAGAGTTAGAGAGAGTTATCAGAGAAGAAGAAGAGGCAGAAGAAGAAGAATGGAAAGATTTGAGAAGACAAAGCAAGCCCCATTATCATCATTTCCATCTCTCTCTTAAGTCAAAAATAGTAAGGTTATACCCTAACCCTTGTACTCAATTCTTATATGTTGTAATTCTTCTTTATCAAATTAGGTTTTCATAATCATGTGTTTATATGTATATATGGTATTCATATGTTCTTCATATGGAATTATATGCCATGAAAGGATTTTCATATTTCAATTGTTGTAAAAACAAGTTTTAAAGTTATGTATTCTATGTTTTCATGGTTTTAGAATTCTACGTGGAAGTCTCTTTGTGAAAGTTCTTCAGTTTGATATATGTATGAGATGTGTACATATATATGTATATATATATATATATATATGTTTACATATGATTTTTATAGTTATTTAAGAGTTTCAATTCACAAGTATATGATGAACACTATGAAATCATGTTCATAGTACTCTTTTATGAAGTTATGTTGAAAATTGTTTTTAAATCCTTGATGTGAGCATGAGTTATGTGTAATATGTGATATAACATGATTATATATGAGTTATATGGTTGTGTTAGCAATTCAATTAGTGTATTTTTGATAAATAGAAGAATTGTGTTCATAGTGGTTTTCTGTGAATTAATTTCTGAAAAATGGCTTTTTAAACTATCAAATTGATGTTTGATTTTGAGGTATTGTTAAAATTGATCATGTGTTATGTTAGTATGTTAAGAATAGAAGTTATTACAATTGAAATTACTTGAATTGATTGAAAAACGAGTTCGTAGTAGCAATTTTCGTCAAGAACGCTTAAAATTGTGTTTTTCTTCAAAAATCATGAAGTCTTGGTTTTGATTATGTGTGGTATGGATTTTTATATGTTATGATCATGTTAATGAGTTTAAAATATTGTTAGTATCAAGTTTTATGTTTATCATGTTGGGAAAAATCGAATTCGGTGTGAAGGAATGAGCCAAATTGGCATATTTCTCCTCTAGTTCTCGAACCAGGACCCTCACCAGGGGGGTGACCCGCCCCAACGGGTTAGGTTGTTGTCCGAAAAAGTTGGTTTTTGGTTTTTGGTTTTTGAGTTTTCATGCCCCGTTTGTTTAGCTAACTTATTTCTATGATGTGATAAGTGAAATAGGTAATAATAAGATAACATATTTTTAATGTGTTTAAGATGGATTGAAGTTGTATATGAATGTGTTACATGTGTGTGGGTGTGTTAGTTTCTTAAGGTACACAACACGATTGATAGCATTATAAGGTTACGAATGTATGCTGTGAGTATAGACTCACGTACTTAACTAGTTAGCAACTAATGTGGTAAATTACATTGTGAGTTGGACTTGGATATGAAGTTCGACGATTTTAATGTTGTAGTTGGATACTAATAGATGTTTTGAACGTAACGTATATGTGTAGGGTAATTGTGGAAGTGGTTATAGTTATTAAAGTGTAGCCTGCGCTTGAGGCAAGTTTCCTATCTCTAAACTTATTATTGTGCAAGTTTTCTCATTCTTATTCTCTTACGTTAAACTAGTTTCCATATCGGAACTTGTTACTTACTTTGTACAAGCCTTGTTGTATCCTAATGTTTCTAATACTCAAATATTGAAGTATTATTGAGGTATTGTGATCTTGACTTAGTTGTTCAAGTAAGATCTACGTATTCTTTCAATTGCTTTGAGTTACTTGTAAATCATGGCTATCTATTATGAAGTTTATTTTCATATCTTATAATTGGTTCATGATTCTTATATTTTTGAACTATTAAAGTACTGTGAGTCGATTCAACTACTCCTAGTTAATGATAGTTGAATCTCCAAAGTTCCCTTATCTATCCAAACTAAACTGTCTTTGGTGCGGACTTGTATTCAATTACTGAGAATGAACAACCGTATTTATTAGGGGATATTTATGCGAAAGCATTAAGATGGTTGTGCACAATTCATGGCACAAAGGGTTGAACCCCCTGAGTACGTGTTAATGGTCCGTAGTCTTAATGACTGTTAAAGGTTTAAATAGAAATATTTATAACCTAGGACATATTTCAAGGTCTTATGACCCTCAGATGATTCTATATTCGAAATCTACATATTGATGAAAGAATTATAATTCAATTCTTTATATTGAAGAAAGTAAAGTTATTCAAACTCTTTTGAAACTATTCATATATGTCATATCACTGTTGTATTTCCAAGTGAGCTTTTGTTTGCTCACTCTTGCATGTTTTACCACCACTTGCAGTTGAAACCAAGAATGTTGACATACCGTCAACAAGTAAAGGAAAAGGAAAGATGAATAAGTGAAGGCTTGTTGTTTCAAGTTCTGATTGTAATAATACTTAATCGATTATGTTATGTTTTATTTCCGCATTTATTGTTTGATGCTAAGTGTTATTTAACCCTGGGATTTTATATTGGACAAGTTGTAATCCTTTATCAAGGAAGATTTTATTTAAGTTTTATGAAGGTTGTAATTTACTTTGCAATTCTTTATTATTGGGTAGATGTATGTTTTAATTAGAAAGTGAACACCAAATCATGTGAAAACGAAGTACCCAGATTTGGAGGTGTCACATAGCAAACCTAGCCAGCTCATTAAACTTTGCAGCGTAATCTGGTACAGACATGTTTCCCTACTTAAGCTCCAAAAATTGTACCTCCATCTAATTCTGTAAGCTTGTCGGGAAGTACATCTCGAAAAACATTTCTTTGAACCTTTCCCAGGTTATGACACCTTCTCCTCCCTGGACTTTATTTGCTTGCCACTATTAACTGGCCTCTGACTTTAACATAAATGTAGTGTAAGCGGTCTTCTGGTCCTCACCGACCCTAGCAACATCAAAAACTTTTTCCATCTCCATAACCCATGTTTGAGCTTCTATCGGGTTCATGGAGCCTTTAAACTCTGGCGGTCCTACCGCCTTGAAGTCCTTGAACGAGGTATTCGGTGGAGCATGTGGTTGGTTGTTAATCGCTCCAGCCAATAAATCCACCAACTGTTGGATGGGGTTAGCGTTAGCATTGGCGTCGTTGTTGTTATTCATCGACCCTTCTTGGGCCGGTTGACGGTTGGGTCTTCTTCTCGGCGACATATTTATGTTAAAATATACAATTATTAGATCTGCATTCGATTCTTTAAATATTTAAGGTTGAACTTAAATACTTTAAGATAACATTTAACATATAACATCTCAAACAAACTCTGACATTTTATTTAATCAAAAGTTTTAAACATAAGAAGATAACATCACTACTATTTACATCAACTATACCGAGATAAAGAATCTTCAGGATTTAAATCATCAAAATATTTCTTTGTTTATAATCACATCGGAATTTATATTATTAAATACTCAAAGAAGTATTCACATAATCAAACTGTTCCTATCACTGCCTACTAAGGCGTCGAATAGCTTTACTGCGTTCTTCCTCCATAATGTGGAACATCGTCCTGCGATCTAGCATATACCAAGGCAGACCCTCTAACTGAACTGGGTAGTACATAACCCGATCCTGGGCCTTATCAATGGCATTCTGAAACGTGTAGTCCATCTCCTGAATTTTAGCCTTCTTTTCACGATCATTATCCTCTACAAGATCTGCATGTCGTGAATCCCTCACCCAAGCATCCTCTGCTATGGAAAGCCTTGCTTATTTCTCTTTCAAATCATTCTTCAACTTCTCTATCTCCTACGACTTCTGCTCACCTTGGCCCTTCTCATGAACCAACTCCCACTCTACGTCTCCAAGACGTGTGTAAAGAGTCTCAACCTCACCACCCTTCTGCTCGATGGTAGTCTGTTGAGTAACCGTCTGTTCCTTTAACTCCCGAACAGTATCCTGTAACTCAATGTTACGGTCATACAACTCGTCGTACATCTCAGCACTGATAGAGTTCGGTGAAAACTCTTCAGGGTCTTCATCTTCCTCCTCGACTGCCTCAGCCTGAATCTCAATCTCTTCAGAGTCCTCCTCTGAGTCAAACACTGGCTCATGCTCCCGACTAACAACTATAATCAAAAGAGATGGCTCTCTATGAATCAACTGCTCCCAGACTGTGTGAACGTCTCGGGGCTCCTCCTCAATAGCCACTCGGGGTAAAACCTCCCTAGGCTGACTGGATCCTCCAACATCCGACATCCTGACAAATAGAATTTTAAGTCTTAATTATAACGTAATGTTAATCGGTACTCTAGTACATAAGTATAAACACAAAGTACATAAGGTAAGTTATTATCTTTCTTAGAACGCGATAATAGTTTATCATTACTATGTTCTCGAAGGCTACTACCCTAAGGTTTTCCCCCACCTAAGGTTCATAACCTACAGCTTTGATACCAACTTGTGACACCCCCAAATTCGGGTACTCCAATTTCCACGGGATTTGGTGTTCACTGTATAAATATCATATATCTATCTACCCATAATAAACGCAAACTATGAAATAGATAGAAATAAATCCATCATCCACCCTTATGGGGTTACAACATCTAAATAAAAACATAAATAATCCCAGGTCATACTTAACCTTAAATCTCAAATGTGGAAGCGTAAACAATTAAATAAGTTATAATTCTTAAACAACATCAAGTCTTGGAAATAAACATTTCAAAATAAATAACAAGTCTACAATCATTTGTGAATCTTTCCCTTGCCTTCGCTAGTGGAAGACACGTCTGACCTTTCGTTCTTAAATGCAATGTTATTATGCAAGAGTGATCACGATTGACCACAAGTATAACAATATAATAACGTGCGAGTGAATTAAAGACTTTTGAATAAAGAAAACTTGGCTTTTGAATCAAGAATGAATAATAAGAATCAAAAGATCTTCTGAGGGTCATAAGACCTTGAACTATATCCCAGGTTGTCAAGTATTTTTACTTTAAACCTTTAACAGTCACAAGTCTATATGGACTCTACTTCTCGTATTCAGGCGGATCAACCCTTAGTATCATACTGTGCACAATATCTCAATGCTAAATCGTAAATAATCCCCCTTACAGGGTTGTTCATCTCAGTTTGACATCAGAGTCCGCACCAAAGGAAGTTTGGTTTGGATAGGCTCACTAACAGTTCTAGAATTTAGAACGTTCATCAACTATGGACTAGTCGAATCAATAAGGGTTTTCTAGCCTTACAAGATTCAACAATAAACGATATTCAAATTGAATAATAATTTCTCAAGTGTATACAACCGAATAAGTATTGTATAACTAGAATCATGCTTTAAAGGTATTATAGCATCTCATATTGAATCTCAACTTCAATAATCAAGGATAAAATTTTACATCATGATAGTATTTCAAGAATAAAAAACTTGCTCAATAAAAGTAAAGTTTGAGTTAAGAAACTTGCTTGACATAAAAATAAGGAATAGAACACTTATTTAACTTAAAGATAATAAGTTAAGGATAGAACACTTGCGTAATAGAAATTGAGTTAGGGTAAGGAAACTTGCCTCATGCGCAAGCTACAATTTACAATTATAATTCACTTCCTCAACGTTCTAGACATTACATTATGTATATGACATCGATTAGCTTTCATAACTACCATGTTTAACTGTTGAACTATTCACTTAAGTTCAACTTACAACTTGGTTTATAATATTAACTCGTTGACTAACCACATAACATGAATATAAACTCATAACATGTATAGTATACAAACGTAAGCTCTTAGACAATTATAATCAAGTTTTACAATCACAATATTCAAGTTCACACTTAGTTTGTTAACATGGAACTTCACATTATATCATGCATGTCAACAATTTAGTTTGTTAATGTGAACTTCAAATTATATAATATATGTTAACATATTGTAGCATAGTATTACATGTTCATCATGTCATCGGATTCATTAAGTTAGGTTACTCATCATGTTATGGCTTAAAATCACACAAACGGGCCAAAAATATTTTTTTCTCTGCATCACCCCTGCTGGGGCAGGGGTTAGGCCCACTGGGGCGGGTCTAGAGCCGTTGTGGCCCGTGTGCCTTGGCGGTTTAGCCCCAATTCACGATTTTTAATAGTTAAGGCCAAATAAATTCAAATTAAACCAATATAGTGATTCTCATGAAGTATAAACTTCATAAAAACATCATATAATGATTCTTGTGACACCCCCAAATTCGGGTTCTTCGTTTCCACAAGATTTGGTGTTCACTTTCTAAATATAACATACATCTATCCAAAATAATTTCAAAATAAATTACAACCTTGATTTAAATAATAAAATCTCCCTTAAACAACGGTTATAACTTTCTTCAAAATAATCCCAGGGTTTAATCTAACCTTGACATAAACATAAAGTACGGAAATAAAACATAATATAAAAGTCTTATTACAATCATTTCAAAATAATTAAACAAATCTTCACTTGTTTAGCTTCCCCTTGCCTTTACTTGTAGACGGGGCATCAACATTATCAACTTTAGCTGCAACTGTTATTTTATATGCAAGAGTGAGCAAACAACAGCTCACTGGAATTCACAATAATAAAGACATGAAAGAATATCTTTAAAAAGATTTGAATAAATTTACTTACTTCAATGATAAAGAATTGAATAATAATTCTTTAATCACAATTATAATTCAAATATAAAATTTATCTGAGGGTCGTAAGACCTTGAACTATATCCTAGGATATAAATATTTCTATTTAAAACTTTTAACAGTCATTAAGACTATAGACCTTAACTCGTACTTAGGGGGATCAGCCCTTCGTACCATGTATTGTGCACAAACATCTTAAAGCTTCTGCGTAGTAACCTCCCCTAGTAAATAGGGTTGTTCAACTCAGTAATTGAATACAAGTTCGCACCAAAAGAAGTTTGATTTGGATAAGCTTAGGGTAATTTGGAATTCAACGTTCATCAACTAAGGAATAGTTGAATCGACTTTCAATAACTTAGAATAATTCATAATAAAAGAATTGCGAATTAACATATGCTTTAGAATTAAACTTAAAGCATTTAAAAGATAAGTTGGACCTTGCTTGAACAATTAAGTCAAGGTCATATTAATCCAATAATAAACTTTGATAATATTTACTCAATATAAAATTATAAAGAATACAAATAACTTGCATCATTATGATCAATAAAATAGCTCAAGTAAGGTTTGAGTTTAGAAAACTTGCCTCAAGCGCAAGCTACTAAAACAATCACGTTCTAACACTTCCTACACAATATATTTAATCACAATAATCTAAATTAGTTAACATGTAACTAATTTACATAATTAGTTAACCCATCTAGGTTAACTAATTTTTATTTAATTATTAAGTTAATAATTAATAACCACATAATCTAATTACATCACATAGGTATGCTCGCATTAATCAAATTATAATTAAACAATTATAATTTAAACATTTAATCTAATTATAATTTCTCAAATTATAATCACATCTTATTTTAATTAAATTATAAATAATTTATAATTTATAATTAATGAAACTACATCATGCATTCACTAAATTATAATCACACAAATTATAATTAGGCATGAAAATATTAAATTATAATACAAAATTTATAATTTATAAATAATCATGCATTATAATACACAAATTATAATTTAAATCAACATTTACTTGATTAAAAGAAATCAAATAATATTCATTATAATTTAACAAGATTATAATTTAAATTATACCTTTAGTCTAATTATAATTATTCAAAATTATAACAACATATTATATTTTACCAATATAATATATTAGAAACTATTTAGCATTTTAATGTATTATCACATTCCACTAACATTTTATGATACAACAAAATGAATAAAAAAAATACACATCTTGAATCACTGCGACCCCCACCCCCCCCCCCCCCCCACCCCCGTCGGGGCGGGGGTTTTAGGCCTGATAGGCCCGCCGGGGCGGTCCCCTTGCAAGGTCGGCAGACATGTTCGCGAACTGTGCAGAGAAAAAGCCAATTTGTCTTATTTCTCTACACCAAATTCTAATTCCAGTTCATACAACTAATACCACTTTGATAGAAACGTAAACCTACATCTTCTAACGTGTTTTTAGCATACCAAGACATCAATTTACAATATTAAAACACTTAATTTTGGTAAAATAAGAGAAAACCATTTTTTTCAGTGTTTTTAATAAAATTGAACACTGTAACTCCAATTCTCAACCAATACAACTTATAATACATACAATATATTCGAAATTGAAGATATTATCACAACAATTCTAAATAGGCATATTAACACACAATCAAATTATAACTATTACTCTAAAATTGGCCAACAACATATAAAACCATAAGAACATAAATTTCTCCTTTAAAACATGTTCTGACAAAATTTTGATTTCTGAAAATCCTTGATTATGACATACATTTCATATAATAACCATTATAAACACAAGATATATATGTACATCATATTTGTATAACTTCTATGCTAAATCATATACATAGAGAACTCATACTCATAAATATCATAAAGAAAACATATAAAAATATAAGGGAATTGAAATAATACCCTTTTTGCTTAGATGATTGAAGAAGAAGATGATAGTGATTCCCTTCAAGCTTCTCAAGCTTTTCTTTTTCTTTCTCTTCCTCTTCTCTCTATCTTCTTATCTGTTATTTTCTCTGCTCTTTCTTTCTTTTTTTTCTTAGTTTCTCTAATTGACTAACTCTAAACTAACGTAACTTAGTGTATATACAATTTACATACAACACATATAATTACAGAATATGTAACTCCTAATATAATTACATATACTAATTACTAGTTAATACATAGGTTACAAAAATTTTGAATTTGAATATCCATAAGGCTTGTTTGGCCAAAACAGAATTATTTTTAAAAACAGATTATTATTAATTAAGGCCATGTTTGGTAAAATGAGTTTAAGACAAGTGCGAGGGCCTTGTTTGGCAAAACCAAATTAAAACTCTTTTCCTTAATTTTAATAAATTATTTTAACACATACTTTAATGTTACACTTTAATTAATTAAATATTATTCATCTAATTTAATCAATTAAAATCCAACATCAATTAATCACATAAAAATTTACCACATAATTATAATTACTCGCTAATTATAATTCATGTAACACTTCATCACACAATTCATCTAATTTAATTATCTCAATTAAATTAGAACTATACTATAAATTAATATACATCAATTAAATAAATTATTAAATATTCATTTAATTAATATATAACACTTAATTAAATTACTCCACAAAATCACATAATTTATTTATTCCACTAAATAAATAATTCACATTAAATATTTATTTAACTCAATAAATATTTAAAATTATTATATAAAATCTCAATCGTTACAATATTCTCTTCTTAAAAGGATTCTGTCTCTAGTATCACACATAAAAAAAAAATTCTCGTCTATTACATTCTTACCCCTTTAAAAGGATTCTGTCCCCAGAATCAATACATAAGGGTTACACAAAACTAAGCAAATAATTGCGGATAAGATTTTATCATAACATCTTCGAGTTCCCACGTGGCTTATTCAGTACTGTGGTTCCTCCAGATTACCTTAACAGAAGATATCACTTTATTTCTAAGCACTTGTTCCTTTCTATCAACTATTTGAACAGGCACTTCTTCATATGTTATGTCTTTATCAAACTGTAAAGGTTCATATTGTATTACATGTTTATAAACGTGCTTGTAACGTCTTAACACAAAAATATAAAAGACGTTATGTATATTATCGAGCTCCGGAGGTAATGCAACCTCGTAAGCAACCTCGCCAACTTTTCGCAACACCTCAAGAAGTCCAATAAATCGGGGACTCAACTTTCCCTTCTTACCAAATCGAATCTTTCCTTTCCAGGGAGATACCTTCAGGAAAACAAAACTCCCTGGTAAGAATTCTCGGTTCTGACGATGTAGATCGGCATATTT
This sequence comes from Panax stipuleanatus, assembly GCA_020205555.1. NCBI lineage: Eukaryota > Viridiplantae > Streptophyta > Magnoliopsida > Apiales > Araliaceae > Panax > Panax stipuleanatus. Next base: position 107,121,153 of record CM035116.1, read on the forward strand.
CTCCTATCTGTCTTGAGCAGCAACTAATCTCGTTCTGATCAGCTTCATAATTTTGACGGTTTATTGTACCAGCTCTGGTCCCAACAGTGGACGTTCACCGACTTCATCCCAGCACAAGGGAGTTCTGCATTTTCTGCCGTATAACGCTTCGTAAGGTGGCATGCCGATACTCGCGTGATAACTATTGTTGTAGGCGAACTCCACCAATGGTAGATGATCATCCCAGCTTCCCTTGAAGTCCATCACACAAGCTCTCAGCATATCCTCAAGCGTCTGTATTGTTCTTTCGCTCTGGCCATCAGTTTGAGGATGGTATGCTGTATTCATTCGCAATTATGTTCCCAGACACTCTTGCAAACGTTTTCAAAAATTTGACGTAAAACATGGATCTCTGTCAGACACAATCGACACCAGGACACCGTGTCGAGAAATAATTTCCTTCACATACAGCTTCGCCAGCTGATCCAAGGTGTACTTTATCCTGATTGGTAAAAAGTGGGCTGACTTCATCAGTAGATCCACTATAACCTATATCGCATCAAATCCTTTGTGAGTCGCTTGAAGACCCATCACGAAGTCAATCGTGATGTGCTCCCACTTCCACTCTAGAATTTCTAACGGTTGTAGCAGACCACTTGGTCTCTAGTATTCTGCCTTAACTTTCTGGCACGTCAAACATTTCGCAATGCATTCAGCAACGTCCCTCTTAATATTCGGCCACCAGAAATGCTACCTGAGATCCTGGTACATCTTCGTACTCCTAGGGTGAATAGAATATCTTGAGCTATGAGCTTCGCTCAGAATCTCCTCTTTGACCTCTGGTACTGGCGGTACCCAGACTCTACCTTCAAATCGTAGCAGCCCCTCGTTATCGATCTTAAATTTTAACTCTTTGCCATCCGCTATTCTCGTCCGAATCTTCTCGCATTCCTCATCGTGAAGTTGTGCTTCTTTCACTTTGTCTACCAGAGTAGAACCAGTAGTTACTTGAAACAACATCTCATCCGATTCCTTCGGACACTTCACTTCCAGCTCTAATCTAGCGATCTGTTCAATCAACCGATCCTGATCAGTTAACACGTTCAGCTTCTCCCGACTTTTTCTGCTCAAAGCGTTGGCGACGACGTTAGCTTTACCCTGATGGTAAAGTATCTCGCAGTCATAGTCTTTGATCAGTTCCAACCATCTTCTTTGGCACATGTTCAAATCCTTTTGGGTAAAAATATATTTCAAACTCTTGTGATCTGTATATATCTCACACTTTTCTCCATATAAGTAGTGTCTCCATATCTTTAGGGCAAACACTACTGCCTCCAATTATAAGTCATGGGTCGGATACCCCTTCTCATAATCATTCAGCTGACATTACGCATAGGCAATGACTTTGCTACTCTGCATCAACACACAGCCTAATCCTTTATGTGAGGCATCGCAATATACCACAAAATTCCCTATACTATCTGGTAAAGACAATACAGGCGCCGTACTTAACCTCTTCTTCAGCTCCTAAAAACTTTTCTCACACTTTTCCGTCCAAACAAATTTAACCGTTTTACGAGTCAAATTCGTCAACAGAGTAGCAATTCTAGAAAAGTCTTGGATAAATCTTCGGCAATAACTTGCCAATCCCAAGAAACTCCTCACTTCAGACGGCGTCTTTGGCTGTTCCCAATTCATTACCGCTTCGACCTTCGACAGATCCACCGAAATACCATCCTTGTCGATCACGTGGCTAAGAAATTGCACATGTTCCAACCAGAATTCACATTTCGAGAATTTAGTGTACAGCTTCTCTCGTCTCAGCGCTTCTAAGGTTAGTCGTAAGTGTTCAGCATGTTCCTCCTCGATCTTGGAATAAACCAGGATGTCATCTATGAACACTACCATGAACTTGTCCAGGAATGGGTTGAACACCCTGTTCATTAAGTCCATAAATGCAGCTGGGGCATTCGTGAGACCAAATAACATCACCAAGAACACGTACTGACCATATTGAGTCCTAAAATCAATTTTTGGTATATCTTCCCTTCTCACCTTCAACTGATGATATCCGCTTCTCAAATCGATTTTCGAGAAGTACTTCGCACCCTTCAGTTGATCAAACAAGTCATCGATCCTAGGTAAAGGATACCTATTCTTAATCGTAACTTTATTTAATTCTCTATAATCAATGCAAAGACGCTCAGAAACACATCCACAAACTCCTTAACTACTGATATCTCTTCCACCTTTGGGCTTTCCTTAAGCGTATCTACTATGTAGGCTAAATATCCCACACAGCCTTGCGTCAAAAGTTTATTGGCTTGCATAACCGTCAGACAACTCGCTTGTTTAGGCGATTTGCTACCATAGAACACTAACTTTGACGGAGTCGTAAGGTTTACCGACTTCTTCTGATAGTTGATTACCGCCCCATGGTTGAACAACCAGTCCATACCCAGTTTGACATCGAATTCCCCAAGTTTAATCAGAATCAAATATTCTCTCAACTCCTGACCCTTAATGTCCAGTCTGCAGTTCTTATAAACAAACCTAATAGGAATAACCTCCCTATTCGCAATCTCTATGTTCAAGGGGTAAACTAACTCCTCTACAGATAAGTCTAAGGTTTTAGCAAAATCATCAGATATGAATGAACAAGTAGCACCCGAATCAAATAATATATATGCATTTATACTATTGACCGGAATAATACCTGACACCACGTCTTTTGATTGCACAGCATCCTGCATCGTTATATTGAATGTCCGTGCAGTGGGTCGAACAGCTTGCAATGGTGCAGCGATAGTAACGGTATTGCCGCTTCCATTCCCTCCGCTCCCTGTTGACCCTGCCATCAGCTTCTTCGAGTAGTTGCGAGCCATGTGATCCTTGGATCCACATGTAAAGCAAGCTCATTTCTTCGGGTTTGGGTAATTAGGCGCAATGTGGCCTTCCTAACCACAGTTGAAGCACACCCGCTTCCCCTTCATGCACACGCCAGTGTGATTCTTACCCTTGTTGACTCACAGCAGAGGTATTGTCATTCCATTTCCTCTTCTGGTTCACAGCGCTGCTACCCCCACCCTTGGTTTCTACCTCATTCTTCTTCTTCTTATCTTGGTTGAACTTTGTCACCGCTTTGCTTCCTCCCTCAGCAAGTATGGCCTTCTCCAGTACAGCTGCAAATGTGTTTAGCTGGAACATGGAAACCTTGTTGTAGAGCCAGGGCTTCAGTCCCCGCTCAAACCTCCTCGCCTTCCTAGCGTCAGTACTGACCTGGTAAGTAGCAAACCTGGCCAGTTCGTTGAACTTAGCGGCATACTCAGACACCGTCATCCCTCCCTGCTTAAGCTCTAGGAATTGGACCTCCATCTGGTCCTGCGAACTCACTGGGAAGTACATCTCGTAGAATATTTCCTTGAAACGTTCCCACATTATGACTCCCTCTCCCTCTCGAGTCTTATTATCCTGCCACCAAAAGCTAGCATCCGACTTTAACATGAAAGCCGCAAATGCTGTCTTTTGGTCTTCACCTACTCTGGCTACGTCAAAGACCTTCTCCATTTCCATTACCCATATCTGGGCCTCTATAGGGTTTGTCGATCCCTTGAACTCAGGCCGTCCTACTGCCTTGAATTCCTTAAAAGTAGTACCCTGCACTTGCGGCTGATTGGCAAGAGCACCTGTTAACAGGTTCACCAACTGCTGAACCGAGTTGGGATTCGTCCCATCGTTATTGTTGTTGTTCGTCAAACCCTCGGGGTTTTGATGCGTTGGTCTTCTTCTAGGAGGCATTTTCTGTTAAGAAAATATTATTATTAGAACTTTTATTCAACTATTAAGTATTCAAGTTCATACTTAAACGTTTTAAACAATTCAGTTCACATAGAGCACATATCAAGTCAATAAACTTCTTTTATTCATTACTCGTAGTAAAAAAACATCAATTAGATATCATTTATGCTATTTACATCATCTTTCCTTAACTAAAAAAGTTTCAAGATTACATTATTAACTCATCCCATTCTTATCTCAAGTTATGGGGTTTATATTATTTACTACAAAAAGTAACATATAAACAAAAACTCTACTACTGCCTAGGCATATTAATACGTTGCACAACCTCTTTTCGTTCCTCTTCCATCACCCGAAACACCGTCCTTCGGTCCACCACATACCATGGCAAACCTTGGAACTGAGCTAGTTAATAGAAAACACGATCCTGGGCCCTATTTATAGCCGTGTGGAAAGTATACTCTGTCTCCCTCAGCTTTGCCCTCTTGGCTTCAGCCTCACCTTCAGCTCGATCGACTCGTTGAGTTGCCTTTAAGCTTATCTTTTCAGCTCTGGCTCGCTTCCTCGACTCCTCCTGAATGTCCTACATCAGCTTCGCTAGCTCGGCTCGAGCAGCATCTCTATCATTCTCCATATGTATCAGGTTCCACTGTGCATCTCCTAGGTCGCTAGCCTTATCCTCTATAGTCTCGTCTCACTGCTGGATGGTTTCCTCGAGCTCTCTGACTCATCCACGAAGCTCCACGTTACTGTCGTAGACTACCTCGTACATCTCAGTACTAGTAGAGTGAGGTGGGAATTCCTCTTCAGGATCCTCTTCCTTCTCTTCCTCCTCTTCAGACTCGTCCTCGTCCTCATCCTCTGGAATAGGTGTCAGCTCACGCTCCCGACCATCTATGGTGATCACTGGAGATGGCTCTCTCCTAACCAGCTGCTCCCAGACAACATGGATGTCTCGGGGCTCCTCCTCTCTAGGCACCTGAGGTATATCCTCTCTAGCCTGCCTAGGTTCCCCAACGCTCGTCATCCTGACAAAAGAATTTTAAAGTTCATTATTACGTGATATCGAATCGTCACTCTTTGAATACTTAAATGTAAACACATAGCACATAAGGTTGTTTATTATCTTTATCTATCACATCTATCTTTTTGATCTTACTATAAGGATACTACCTAAGGTTTTCCCCCATATAAGGTTCATAACCTAAAGCTCTGATACCAACCTGTGACACCCCCAAATCTGGGTTCTTCGTTTCCATATGATTTGGTATTCACTTTCTAAATATAACAAACATCTATCCAAAATAATTTCAAAATAAATTACAACCTTGATTTAAATTACAAAATCTCCCTTAAACAACGGTTATAACTTCTTCAAAATAATCATACGGTTTAATCTAACCTTGATATAAACATAAACTGCGGAAATAAAATATAATATAAAAGTCTTATTACAATTATTTCAAAATAATTAAACAAGTCTTCACTTGTTTAGCTTCCCCTTGCCTTTACTTGTAGACGGGGCATCAATATTATCAACTTTAGCTGCAATTGTTATTTAATATGCAAGAGTGAGCAAACAACAGCTCACTGGAATTCACAATGATAAAGACATGAAAGAATATCTTTAAAAAGATTTGAATAAATTTACTTACTTCAACGATAAAGAATTGAATAATAATTCTTTAATCACAATTATAATTCAAATATAGAATTCATCTAAGGGTCGTAATACCTTGAACTATGTCCTAGGTTATAAATATTTCTATTTAAAACCTTTAACAGTCATTAAGACTATGGACCTTAACTCGTACTTAGGGAGATCAGCCCTTCGTACCATGTATTGTGCACAAACATCTTAACGCTTCTGCGTAGTAACCTCCCCTAGTAAATAGGGTTGTTCAACTCAGTAATTGAATACAAGTCCGCACCAAAGGAAGTTTGATTTGGATAAGCTTAGAAGGGTAATTTAGAATTCAACGTTCATCAACTAAGGAATAGTTGAATCGACTTTCAATAACTTAGAATAATTTATAATAAAAGAATTACGAATTAATATATGTTTTATAATTAAACTTAAAGCATTTAAAAGATAAGTTGGACCTTGCTTGAACAATTAAATCAAGGTCATATTAATTCAATAATAAACTTTGATAATATTTACTTAATATGAAATTATAAAGAATACAAATAACTTGCATCATTATGATCAATAAAATAGCTCAAGTAAGGTTTGAGTTTAGAAAACTTGCCTCAAGCGCAAGCTACTAAAACAATCACGTTCTAACACTTCCTACACAAATATATTTAATCACAATAATCTAAATTAGTTAACATGTAACTAATTTACATAATTAGTTAACCCATCTAGGTTAACTCATTTTTATTTAATTATTAAGTTAATACTTAATAACCACATAATCTAATTACATCACATAGGCATGCTCACATTAATCAAATTATAATTAAATAATTATAATTTAAACATTTAATCTAATTATAATTTCTCAAATTATAATCACATCTTATTTTAATTAAATTATAAACAATTTATAATTTATAATTAATTAAACTACATCATGCATTTACTAAATTATAATCACACAAATTATAATTAGGCATGAAAAATATTAAATTATAATACAAAATTTATAATTTATAATTAATCATGCATTATAATACACAAATTATAATTTAAATCAACATTTACTTGATTAAAAGAAATCAAATAATATTCATTATAATTTAACAAAATTATAATTTAAATTATACCTTTACTCTAATTATAATTATTCAAAATTATAACAACATATTATATTTTACCAATATAATATATTAGAAATTATTTAGCATTTTAATGTATTATCACATTCCATTAACCTTTTATGATACAACATAATGAATAAAAAATATACACATCTTGAATCCCTGCAACCCCCCCCCCCCCCCCCCCCCGCCGGGGCAGGGGTCTTAGGCCTGATAGGCCCGCCGGGGCGGGAACCTTGCAGGGTCGGCAGACATGTTAGCGAACTGTGCAGAGAAAAAGTCAATTTGGCTTATTTTTCCACACCAAATTCTAATTCCAGTTCATACAACTAATATCACTTTGATAGAAACATAAACCTACATCTTCTAACGTGTTTTTAGCATACCAAGACATCAATTTACAAGATTAAAACACTTAATTTTGGTAAAATTAGAAAACCATTTTTTTCCAGTGTTCTTAATAAAACTGAACACTGTAACTCCAATTCTCAACCAATACAACTTATAATACATATAATATATTCTAAATTGAAGATATTATCACAAAAATTCTAAATAGGCATATTAACACACAATCAAATCATAACTTTTACTCTAAAATTGGCCAACAACATATAAAACCATAAGAACATAAATTTCTCCATTAAAACATGTTCTGACAAAATTTTGATTTCTGAAAATCCTTGATTATAACATACATTTCATATAATAACCATTATAAACACAAGATATATATGTACATCATATTTGTATAACTTCCATGCTAAATCATATACATAGAGAACTCATACTCATGAATATCATAAAAAAACATATAAAAATAAAAGGGAATTGAAATAATACCCTTTTTGCTTAGATAATTGAAGAAGAAGATGATAGTGATTCACTTTAAGCTTCTCAAGCTTTTCCTTTTCTTTCTCTTCCTCTTCTCTCTATCTTCTTCTCTGTTATTTTCTCTGCACTTTCTCTCTTCTTTTTCTTAGTTTCTCTAATTGACTAACTCTAAACTAACGTAGCTTAGTGTATATACAATATACATATAACACATATAATTATAGAATATGTAACTCCTAATATAATTACATATACTAATTACTAGTTAATACATAGGTTACAAAAAATTTGAATTTGAATAGCCATAAGGCTTGTTTGGCCAAAACAGAATTATTTTTAAAAACAGATTATAATTAACTAAGGCCATATTTGGTAAAATGAGTTTAAGACAAGTGCAAGGGCCTTGTTTGGCAAAACCAAATTAAAACTCTTTTTCTTAATTTTAATAAATTATTTTAACACATACTTTAATGTTACACTTTAATTAATTAAATATTACTCATCTAATTTAATTAATTAAAATCCAACATCAATTAATCACATAAAAATTTGTCACATAATTATAATTACTCGATAATTATAATTCATGTAACACTTCATCACACAATTCATCTAATTTAATTATCTCAATTAAATTAGAACTATACTATAAATTAATATACATCAATTAAATAAATTATTAAATATTTATTTAATTAATATATAACACTTAATTAAATCACTCCACAAAATTACATAATTTATTTATTCCATTCAATAAATAATTCACATAAAATATTTATTTAACTCAATAAATATTTAAAATTATTATATAAAATCTCAATCGTTACAATCTTCCCTTCTTAAAAGGATTCTGTTCCTAGAATCTCACATAAAAAAATATTCTCGTCTATTACATTCTTCCCCCCTTAAAAGGATTATGTCCCTAGAATCAGTACATAAGGGTTACACAAAACTAAGCAAATAATTGCGAATAAGATTTCATCATAACATCTTCGAGTTCCCACGTGACTTCTTCAGCACTGTAGTTCCTCTAGATTACCTTAACAGAAGGTATCACTTTATTTCTAAGCACTTGTTCCTTTCTATCAACTATTTGAACAGGCACTTCTTCATATGTTAACTCTTTATCAAACTATAAAGGTTCATATTGTATTACATGTTTATAATCGTTCTTGAAAGGTCTTAACACAGAAATATAATAGACGTTATGTATATTATCGAGCTCCGGAGGTAATGCAACCTCGTAAGCAACCTCGCCAACTTTTCGCAACACCTCAAAAGGTCCAATAAATCGGGGACTCAGCTTTCCCTTCTTACCAAATCGAATCTTTCCTTTCCAGGGAGATACCTTCAGGAAAACGAAACTCCCTAGTAAAAATTCTCGGTTCTGACGATGTATATCGGCGTATTTCTTCTGTCTGTCTTGAGCAGAAACTAATCTCGTTCTGATCAGCTTCACAATTTTGACGGTTTGTTATACCAGCTCTGGTCTCAACAGTTGACGTTCACCGACTTCATCCCAGCACAAGGGAGTTCTGCATTTTTTACCGTATAATGCTTCGTAAGGCGGCATGCCGATACTCGCGTGATAACAATTGTTGTAGGCGAACTCCACCAACGGTAGATGATCATCCCAGCTTCCCTTGAAGTCCATCACACAAGCTCTCAGCATATCCTCAAGCGTCTGTATTGTTCTTTTGCTCTGGCCATCAGTTTGAGGATGGTATGCTGTATTCATTCGCAATTGCGTTCCCAGACACTTTTGCAAACATTTCTAGAAATTAGACGTAAAATCTGGATCTCTGTCAGACACAATCGACACCGGGACACAGTGTCGGGAAATAATTTCCTTCACATACAGCTTCGCTAGTTGATCCAAGTTGTACTTTATCCTGATTGGTAAAAAGTGGGCTGACTTAGTCAGTCGATCCACTATAACCCATATCGCATCAAATCCCTTGTGAGTCGCTGGAAGACCCACCACAAAGTCCATCGTGATGTGCTCCCACTTCCACTCTAGAATTTCTAACGGTTGTAGCAGACCACTTGGTCTCTGGTGTTCTGCCTTAACTTTCTGGCACGTCAAACATTTCGCAACGCATTCAGCAACGTCCCTCTTCATATTCGGCCACTAAAAATGCTTCTTGAGATCCTGGTACATCTTCGTACTCCCAGGGTGAATAGATTATCTTGAGCTATGAGCTTCGCTTAGAATCTCCTTTTTGACCTCTAGTACTGGCGGTACCCAGACTCTACCTTTAAATCGTAGCAGCCCCTCATTATCGATCTTGAATTTGAACTCTTTGCCATCTGCTATTCTCGTCCGAATCTTCTCGCATTCCTCATCGTGAAGTTGTGCTTCTTTCACTTTGTCTACCAGAGTAGAACCAGTAGTTACTTGAAACAACATCTCATCCGATTCCTTCGGACACTTCACTTCCAGCTCTAATCTAGCTATCTATTCAATCAACTGATCTTGATCAGTTAACACGTTCAGCTTCTCCCGACCTTTTCTACTCAAAACGTCGGCGACGACGTTAGCTTTACCCAGATGGTAAAGTATCTCACAGTCGTAGTCTTTGATCAGTTCCAACCATCTTCTTTGGCGCATGTTCAAATCCTTTTAGGTAAAAATATATTTCAGACTCTTGTGATTTGTATATATCTCACACTTTTCTCCATATAAGTAGTGTCTCCATATCTTTAGGGCAAACACTACTGCCGCCAATTCTAAGTTATGGGTCGGATACCCCTTCTCATAATCCTTCAGCTGACATAACATAGGCAATGACTTTGCCGCTCTGCATTAACACACAGCCTAATCCTTTATATGAGGCATCGCTATATACCACGAAATTCCCCATACTATCCGGTAAAGACAACACAGGCGCAGTACTCAACCTCTTCTTCAGCTCCTGAAAACTTTCCTCACACTTTTCTGTCCAAACAAATTTAACTATTTTACGAGTCAAATTCATCAACGGAGTTGCGATTCTAGAAAAGTCTTGGATAAATCTTCGGTAATAACCTGTCAATCCCAAGAAACTCCTCACTTCAGACGGCGTCTTCGGCTGTTCCCAATTCATTACCGCTTCGACCTTCGACAGATCCACCGAAATACCATCCTTGTCGATCAAGTGGTCAAGAAATTGCACACGTTCCAACCAGAATTCACATTTCGAGAATTTAGCGTAAAGCTTCTCTCGTCTCAGCGCTTCTAAGGTTAGTCGTAAGTGTTCAACATGTTCCTCCTCGGTCTTGGAATAAACCAGGATGTCATCTATGAACACTATCATAAACTTGTCCAGGAATGGCTTGAACACCCTGTTCATTAAGTCCATAAATGCAACTGGGGCATTCGTGAGACCAAATGACATCACCAAGAACTCGTAATGACCATATCGAATCCTAAAAGCCATTTTCGGTATATCTTCCCTTCTCACTTTCAACTGATGATATCCGCTTCTCAAATTAATTTTCGAGAAGTACTTCGCACCCTTCGGTTGATCAAACAAGTCATCGATCCTAGGTAAAGGATACCTATTCTTGATCGTAACTTTGTTCAATTCTCTATAATCAATGCAAAGACGCATCGATCCATCCTTTTTCTTCACGAATAAGACTGGCGCTCCCCACGGTAAAACGCTCGGTTGAATATACTTCTTATCTAGTAATTCTTGTAGTTGAACCATCAGTTGCTTCATCTCAACTGGAGCCATTCGGTACGGAGCCTTCGACATTGGAGCAGTTACGCTAAGTCGATCACGAACTCTATCTCCCTTTCTGGCGGTAGTCCTGGCAAGTCGCTCGGAAACACGTCCACAAACTCCTTAACTACTGATATCTCTTCCTCCTTCGGGCTTTCCTTACGCGTATCTACTATGTAGGCTAGATATCCCACACAGTCTTGGGTCAAAAGTTTCTTGGCTTGCATAACCGTTAGACAACTCGCTTGTTTAGGCGATTTGCAACCATAGAACACAAACTTTAATGGAGTCGTAAGGTTTACTGACTTCTTCTGACATTCGATTATCGCCCCATGGTTGAACAACCAGTCCATACCTAGTATGACATCGAATTCTCCAAGTTTTATCGGAATCAAATCTTCTCTCAGCTCCTGACCCTTAATGTCCAGTCTACAATTCTTATAAACAAACCTAACAGGAATAACCTCCCTATTCACAATCTCTATGTTCAAGGGGTAAACTAACTCCTCTACAGGTAAGTCTAGGGTTTTAGCAAAATTATCAGATATGAATGAACAAGTAGCACCCGAATCAAATAATACATATGCATTTATACTATTGACCGGAATAATACCTGACACCACGTCTTTTGATTGCACAGCATCCTGCACCGTTATATTGAATGTTCGTGCAGTGGGTCGAACAGCTTGCAATGGTGCAGCGATAGTAACGGTACTGCCGCTTCCATTCCCTTCGCTCCCTATTGACCCTGCAGTCAGCTTCTTCGGGCAGTTGCGAGCCATGTGATCTTTGGATCCACATGTAAAACAAGCTCCCTTCTTCGGGTTTGGGCAATTAGGCGCAATGTGGCCTTCCTGACCCTAGTTGAAGCACACTCGCTTCCCCTTCATGCACACGCCAGTGTCATTCTTACCGCATGTAGCACATACTTCAAACTTCATCTTCTACTGGCTTCCTTCCCGACTCACAGCAGAGGTATTGTCATTCCAATTCCTCTTCAGGTTCACAGCGCTGCTACCCCCAGCCTTGGTTTCTACCTCATTATTCTTCTTCTTATCTTGGTTGAACTTTGTCACCGCTTCAATTCCACCCTTAGCAAGTATGGCCTTCTCTAGCACAGCTGTAAATGTGTTCAGCTGGAACATGGAAACCTTGCTGTAGAGTGAGGGATTCAGTCCCCGCTCAAACCTCCTCGTCTTCCTAGTGTCAGTACTGACCTGGTAAGTAGCGAACCTGGCCAGTTCGTTGAACTTAGCAGCATACTCAGACACCGTCATCCCTCCCTGCTTAAGCTCTAGGAATTGGACCTCCATCTGGACCTGCGAACTCACTGGGAAGTACATCTCGTAGAACATTTTCTTGAAATGTTCCCACGTTATGACTCCCTCTCCCTCTCGGGTCTTATTAGGCTGCCACCAAAAGCTAGCATCCGACTTTAACATGAAAGCCGCAAATGCTATCTTTTGGTCTTCATCTACTCTAGCTATGTCAAAGACCATCTCCATTTCCATCACCCATGTTTGGGCATCGGTAGGGTTTGTCGATCCCTTGAACTCAGTCGGTCCTACTGCCTTGAATTCCTTAAAAGTAGTACCCTGCACTTGTAGCTGATTGGCAAGAGCACCTGTCAACAGGTTCACCAACTGCTGAACCGAGTTGGGATTCGTCCCATCAGTATTATTGTTGTTTGTCAAACCCTCGGGGTTTTGAAGCGTTGGTCTTCTTCTAGGAGGCATTTTCTATTAAGAAAATATTATTATTAGACCCTTTATTCAACTATTAAGTATTCAAGTTCATACTTAAAAGTTTTAAACAATTTAGTTCACATAGAGCACATAGCACGTCAATAAACTTCTTTTATTCATTACTCGTAGTAAAAAAAATATCAATTAGATAGCATTTCTGCTATTTACATCATCTTTCCTGAACTGAAAAAGTTTTAGGATTACATTATTAACTCATCCCATTCTTATCTCAAGTTATGGGATTTACATTATTTACTACAAAAAGCAACACATAAACAAAAACTCTACTACTTTCTAGGCATATTAATACGTCGCACAGCCTCTCTGCATTCCTATTCCATCACCCGAAACACCGTCCTTCGGTCCACCACATACCATTGCAAACCTTGGAACTAAGCTGGGTAATAGAAAACACGATCCTGGGCCCCATCTATAGCCGTGTAGAAAGCATACTATGTCTCCCTCAGCTTTGCCCTCTTAGCTTCAGCCTCAGTCTTTAGCTCTATCGACTCGTTGAGTAGCCCTTAAGCTTATCTCTTCAGCTCTGGCTCGCTTCCTCGACTCCTTTTGAATATCCTACTTTAGCTTCGCTAGCTCGGCTCGAGCAGCATCTCTATCATTCTCCATGTGTATCAGGTTCCACTGTGCATCTCCTAGGTCGCTAGCCATATCCTCGATAGTCTCGTCTCGCTGCTGGATGGTTTCCTCGAGCTCTCCGACTCATCCATGAAGCTCCACGTTACTTTCGTAGACTGCCTCGTACATCTCAACACTAGTAGAGTGAGGTAGGAATTCCTCTTTAGGATCCTCCTCCTCCTCTTCAAACTCGTCCTCATCCTTTAGAATAGGTGTCAGCTCACGCTCCCGACCAGCTATGGTGATCACTGGAGATGGCTCTCTCCTAACCAGTGCTCCCGAAAACCATGGATGTCTCGGGGCTCCTCCTCTCTAGGTACCTGAGGTATATCCTCTCTAGCCTGCCTAGGTTCCCAACGCTCGTCATCCTGACAAAAGAATTTTAAAGTTCATTATTACCTGATATCGAATCGTCACTCTTCGAATACTTAAATGTAAACACATAGCACATAAGGTAGTTTATTATCTTTATCTATCACATCTATCTTTTCGATCTTACTATAAGGCTACTACCTAAGGTTTTCTCCCACCTAAGGTTCATAACCTAAAGCTCTGATACCAACCTGTTACACCCCCCAAATCCGGGTTCTTCGTTTTCACATGATTTGGTGTTCACTTTCTAAATATAACATACATCTACCCAAAATAAATTGCAACCTTGATTTAAATAATAAAATCTCCCTTAAACAAGGGTTACAACTTTCTTCAAAATAATCCCAGGGTTTAATCTAACATTGACATAAACATAAAGTGCGGAAATAAAATATAATATAAAAGTCTTATTACAATCGTTTTAAAATAATTAAACAACTCTTCACTTGTTTAGCTTCCCCTTGCCTTTACTTGTAGACGGGGCATCAACATTATCAACTTTAGCTGCAATTATTATTTAATATGCAAGAATGAGCAAACAACAGCTCACTGAAATTCACAATGATAACGATATGAAAGAGTATCTTTAAAAAGATTTGAATAAATTTACTTACTTCAACGATAAAGAATTGAATAATAATTCTTTAATCATAATTATAATTCAAATATAGAATTCATCTGAGGGTCGTAAGACCATGAACTATGTCCTAGGTTATAAATATTTCTATTTAAAACCTTTAACAGTCATTAAGACTGTGGACCTTAACTTGTACTTAAGGGGATTAGCCCTTCGTATCATGTATTGTGCACAAACATCTTAACACTTCTGCGTAGTAACCTCCCCTAGTAAATAGGGTTGTTCAACTCAGTAATTGAATACAAGTCCGCACCAAAGGAAGTTTGATTTGGATAAGCTTAGAAGGGTAATTTGGAATTCAACTATCATCAACTAAGGAATAGTTGAATCGACTTTCAATAACTTAGAATAATTCATAATAAAAGAATTACGAATTAACATATGCTTTAGAATTAAACTTAAAGCATTTAATAGATAAGTTGGACGTTGCTTTAACAATTAAGTCAAGGTCATATTAATTCAATAATAAACTTTGATAATATTTACTCAATATGAAATTATAAAGAATACAAATAACTTGCATCATTATGATCAATAAAATAGCTCAAGTAAGGTTTGAGTTTAGAAAACTTGCCTCAAGCGCAAGCAACAAAACAATCACGTTCTAACACTTCCTACACAAATATATTTAATCACAATAATCTAAATTAGTTAACATGTAACTAATTTACATAATTAGTTAACTCATCTAGGTTAACACATTTTTATTTAATTATTAAGTTAATAATTAATAACCACATAATCTAATTACATCACATAGGCATGGTCACATTAATCAAATTATAATTAAATAATTATAATTTAAACATTTAATCTAATTATAATTTCTCAAATTATAATAACATTTTATTTTAATTAAATTATAAATAAATTATAATTTATAATTAATTAAACTACATCATGCATTCAATAAATTATAATCACACAAATTATAATTAGGCATGAAAAATATTAAATTATAATACAAAATTTATAATTTATAATTAATCATGCATTATAATACACAAATTATAATTTAAATCAACATTTACTTGATTAAAAGAAATCAAATAATATTCATTATAATTTAACAAGATTATAATTTAAATTATACCTTTACTCTAATTATAATTATTCAAAATTATAACAACATATTATATTTTACCAATATAATATATTAGAAATTATTTAGCATTTTAATGTATTATCACATTCCATTAACCTTTTATGATACAACAAACTGCATAAAATAAATACACATCTTGAATCCCTGTAACCCCCCCCCCCCCCCCCCCCCCGCTGGGGCGGGGGTCTTAGGCCTGATAGACCCGCCCGGACAGGCCCTTTCCAGGGTCGGCAAACATGTTCGCGAACTGTGCAGAAAAAAAAGTTAATTTAGCTTATTTCTCCACACCAAATTCTAATTCCAGTTAATACAACTAATATCACTTTGATAGAAACATAAACTTACATCTTCTAACATGTTTTTAACATACCAAGACATCAATTTACAAGATTAAAACACTTAATTTTGGTAAAATTAGATAAAACCATTTATTTTTTTCCCAATGTTCTTAATAAAACTGAACACTGTAACTCCAATTCTCAACCAATACAACTTATAATACATACAATATATTCGAAATTGAAGATATTATCACAACAATTCTAAAAAGGCATATTAACACACAATCAAATCATAACTTTTACTCTAAAATTGGCCAACAACATATAAAACCATAAGAACATAAATTTCTCCATTAAAACATGTTCTGACAAAAATTTAATTTCTGAAAATCCTTGATTATGATATACAATTAAGATAATAACCATTATAAACACAAGATATATATGTACATCATATTTGTACAACTTTTATGCTAAATCATATACACAGAGAACTCATACTCATAAATATCATAAAAATATATATAAAAATATAAGGGAATTGAAATAATACCCTTTTTGCTTAGATGATTGAAGAAGAAGATGATAGTGATTCCCTTCAAGCTTCTCAAGCTTTTCCTTTTCTTTCTCTTCCTTTTCTCTCTATCTTCTTCTCTATTATTTTCTCTGCACTTTCTCTCTTTTTTTTCTTAGTTTCTCTAATTGACTAACTCTAAACTAACGTAACTTAGTGTATATACAATATACATATAACACATATAATTATAGAATATGTAACTCCTAATATAATTACATAAACTAATTACTAGTTAATACATAGGTTACAAAAAATTTGAATTTGAATAGCCATAAGGCTTGTTTCGCCAAAACAGAATTATTTTTAAAAACAGATTATTATTAACTAAGGCCATATTTGGTAAAATGAGTTTAAGACAAGTGAAAGGGCCTTGTTTGGCAAAACCAAATTAAAACTCACATATTTTAATATTACACTTTAATTAATTAAATATTACTCATCTAATTTAATCAATTAAAATTCAACATCAAATAATCACATAAAATTTGTCACATAATTATAATTACTCGCTAATTATAATTCATGTAACACTTCATCACACAATTCATCTAATTTAATTATCTCAATTAAATTAGAACTATACTATAAATTAATATACATCAATTAAATAAATTATTAAATATTTATTTAATTAATATATAACACTTAATTAAATCACTCCACAAAATCACAAAATTTATTTATTCCACTCAGTAAATAATTCACATAAAAAATTTATTTAACTCAATAAATATTTAAAATTATTATATAAAATCTCAATCGTTACAATTCTAACATGCTTTTAACACTTTATATCATGTAATTACTCAAATCAAATCACATAAATTCACTGTTCTTGGTATTTTATAAAGTTTTGAAAGAAAACATGAAATCCGACGTCACGGATTCGTTATAACTCCGAATTCATCCGTTCAAAGTTCGTTTTGTTCGTTTAAACATGTATAATCATAGTCAATCATCAATTTCAAGTTAAACAAACGATTTGAAGCATTTAATTTGTACATAAGGGTCATATATACAACTTTCATACTCTGTAATTCATGAAAATCCAATTAAAGCATATATTCATGAATTTGATTTTATTAAAAACATACATAACTTATAAAAAACATGTTATGAACTTCAAATAATACATATATAATCATAACTCAAGTTAATCATCACATGGTTCTTCATAGAGAATTTTAAAACACGTTAATGGAAAACTTTGAAAACTAAATTTGAAAACTAAAGAGGTGAGATTACCCTTTCTAGTTAGTGAAGATGATTAAAAGATGATTAAGATCTTCTCTACTTCTTCTTCAATTCACAATTCTCTCTCAAATTTTCTCTCAACTTTCTCTGAAGTTCTCTGATATTTCTCTAACTGGTGAAAGTAATATGAATTAATATAGTTATAATATACGTATATAATATATGTATAACAACTAACATAGTAATGGTCAGTTAACCCCATAATGGGTTAACTGCTCCAACTTCTCATATGGCCTTGTTTGGCTATTTCTTTATTCTCCCTTTTCCTTTATTTTAATTAAATTCTTATTATATAGTTTAATAATGTCACACCTTTATTAATCAAATAATCTTATCTACATCAATTAAATAGAATAGAATAATTTCACATTAAATTACATAATCACATAATTAAAATTCTCCTTTATTAATTATGTCAAATCATTAAATCTCTAATTAATTAGAATAACATTATGCTTATTAAATAATTTATTTAATCAAATAAGCTCAATTAAATACATACTTTGAATAATAAAATTCTCCACATTAATTTAACTAATGTAACACATATAATTAAATTAATCTACCATAATTTCATCAATTAATTATTTAACACAATAAATAAATCATCAAAAATATTTGTTTAATTTAATAAATATTTAAAAATAAATTACAAAATTCTCGTTCGTCACAGGAAAAAACCTTAGGCTATAACCTTGAGAAGAGAAGTAAAAGTTAGAAGTAAGTAAACTCTACTAGAGTTTCAAAGAAGAAAGTAACCTTTAACATATTAAATGTGATATGTGTTTATAATATTTTGATTGTTTACTAATCAAGTTATTTGTGTCTTATTATAGATGTCAGAAGATATGGCTAGATATAGCGATGAAGAATCTTTCAACATCATAGAAAATGCACCAATGTCAGTAGCAGAGGTGTCGATAGTGAACATAGAAGAAACTGATCCGGAAGAGGAGGATCCGTTGGAGGATGCGGATAATTTTGACTATGCCACACTATTTAATGGTATGTCGGAAAAGGAAGTGGAGATGGTATCCTTTACTCCGGTACTACCTACGGAGGAGGAGGTCATGTCACCAGTGGAGTCTATGAAGGCTATGTTCATGGCAGTATTGGACAGAAATGTCTAATTGAGTAAGGAGGTCCGTGACCTAAAGCAAGAGGTTCACGACATCCAAGAGGACAAGGAAGACTTGGGGGTCTTCTGGGAAGTTAAGCACGATGAGAGAGTGTTGGAAAAAGACAAACTCCGGGACCTGAAGTTAGATGTCCGGGAATTAAAAGTTGAGCTTCTAAAAAAGAAGCAAAAGATTAGCCAAATGTCCTATATACATAAGAGTTCGCACGAGGATTACCAGCACCAGATTGCTGAGTATCCTGTGGAGGAGGGACAGATTCAGCATACCATTAGCCAGAATATAGTGGCCAGTATGGCTGATACGGATTACTAGAATGTCGTGAGGCAGATGTAGTCCAGTAGTATGTATAGAAGGGATAGCTTTGTAACTATTTGTGTAGCTAGTATTGACGTAAAACCCTCTTTTGTATAATCAAAGGGTAGTCTTTTGTAAATCCCAACTTTTGGCAAGCAATTACGGGATAGTATTGTAAGTGGCTAAAGACGTGTAATGAAGAACAGTTGTAGTTTTTTTACTACAAGAAGAAGTATTTTAATATAAGAAGTTTATTGAAATGCTTAGCAATGTGGTTGTGTTATTATTATATATGAATACTAACCAACAGAAAGAAGTAAATAATAACGAAACTTTATTTACGTTAACAGGAAAATGCCGCTGAAAAGACAACAAAGAACCCGACAACCTGAGCCACTTAACTTGGAGGAAGAAGAGGTTCCGAATACCCCAATGCAAGAATTTGTAAACCTCATGACTGCAGCCTTTAAAGAGACTGGAGGAGGTGTAAGAATAAATTATGGGGTGGTAGTTGGAACTACCTTTAAAGATTTCAAGAGCGTAGGCCCACCAAAGTTCAGAGGAACTACGGATCTTATCGTTGCCCAAGCTTGGGTAAAGGAAATCGAGAAGGCATTTGTGATAACAAATGTCCGAGATGTGCAAAAGATTCTTTTTTCTACGTATATGATGAAAGGAGAAGCTAACTTCTAGTGGGAGTCGAACTAGGGTAGAGCCGAGTTGGAAAATGCTACGTGGGAATAGTTTAAGAAGGCTTTCTTCGAGAACTATTTCCCCACTAGCATGCAAAGTAAGATGGAGGTCCGGTTTCTGGAGTTGAAACAAGGGGATATGACTGTTCCCCAATATGCTGCTAGGTTCAATGAACTGGCAAGATTTGCGCCACATCAAGTGGACACCAAAGCGATGAAGGCGAAGAGGTTTGCGCTAGGGTTAAAACCTTGGCTCTATAACTGAGTTTCCATTTTCCAAAGTAAAATCTTTGGGGCGGTATTGAAGAAAGCGATAATAGCCAAGGGTGGTAGTGAGCCCTTGAGTCCATACAAAAAGGAAAAGAAGAATAAGAATAAATTTAACGGAGGCGTCAAACAAGAGGGAGCAAGTGGGGGCTTTAATGCGTCGAAGAGGAAGGTGTTCAACTCAGGAAATATCGGGGTGAGGCAGGGTGATCCTAAGTGAAGGATCGAGCCATGCAAGACATATGGGAAGGCTCATCTTGGAGTCTATCTCAGGGGTAAAGCGATATACTACCGTTGTGGACAAGAAGGCCATATTGCGCCTAGTTGTCCCAATCCTACAAAGGGTGCGTCATGCTTTGCGTGTGGGTCTCTGAACCAATTTGCAAGGAACTGTCCAAAGAAGGGATTGGACAGTGGGAAAGGGACTAGCGATGCTAAGCTAGCGATTGGTGGACCTGTACAGCAGGGTAGGCCGAAGGCCCGTACCTTTATCATGAAGCTCCAGGATGTAGTGGCATCGAACAATGTCGTAGCATGTATTATCCAGGTCAACAATGAAAATGTTTATGTGTTGTTTGATTCGGGTGCAACTTGTTCGTTTATAGCATGTGAATTTGCTAAATGATTAGGGTTACTCCCTGAAAAACTTGTAATACCTTCGAATGTGAAGGTAGCAAATGAGAAAATAATTCCTATTGACTTTATTCATAGGAATTGTTGTGTAGAGATAAGAGGTAACCAATTATCGGTAGATCTTATACCGATAAAGTTGGGAGAATTCGATGTAATTCTCGGAATGGATTGGTTGGTTAACCATGGGGCGATTATCGATTGCCAAAAGAAAAGTGTAAACCTTTGGATTTCTAAAAAACCCAAGGTAGTGTTCTACGATAGTAAATCACCGGGACACTCTTGTTGTCTAACCATGACGCAAGCCAGAAAGTTGTTAAGGAAAGGATGTGTAGGTTACCTGTGCCATGTTGTTGATACCTAGAGAGTGGGAGAGACATTGAACAGATACGTATAGTCAATGAATATACGGATATATTTTTTAGTGATTTATCAGGTCTTCCACCTGATAGGGAGACCGAATTTATTATAGACGTTGTGTCAGGAACAATACCAGTTTCTAAAGCACCATATAGAATGGCGCCGGTAGAGCTAAAGGAGTTGATGATTCAATTGCAAGAACTGTTGGATAAGAAGTACATTCAACCGAGTGTCTCTCCATGGGGAGCTCCAGTATTGTTTGTAAAGAAGAAGGATGGATCGTTAAGACTGTGTATCGACTAAAGAGAGTTGAACAAGCTAATGATAAAGAATAAATACCCATTGCCCAGGATCGATGATCTATTTGATCAGTTGAAAGGGGCAAAATGCTTTTCTAAGATATATTTGCAAACGAGGTATCACCAGTTGAAGATTAAAGTGGAGGATATACCTAAGACGGCATTCAGAACTCGTTATGGCCATTACGAGTTCCTGGTAATGTCGTTTGGGTTAACGAATGCGCTAGCTGCATTCATAGGCATGATGAACAGAGTGTTCAAACAGTATTTGGACAAGTTCGTTGTGGTGTTCATTGATGATATTCTAGTCTATTCAAAGACGCCATAAGATCACGCTGAACATTTAAGATTAGTGTTGGAAGCACTACAGAAGGAGAAGTTGTATGTGAAATTCACTAAGTGTGAATTTTGGTTAGAGAGAGTGCAGTTTCTGGGTCACGTCATCGACAAGGACGGGATTTTAGTGGATCCAGCAAAGGTGGAATCAGTGATTAACTGGGAACAACCGAGAACACCAACTGAGGTGCAGAGTTTCCTAGGGTTAGCGAATTACTATCGAAGCTTTATTTAGGACTTCTCAAAGATAGCTACTCCGTTAACAAATTTGACAAGGAAGACGATGAAGTACGTGTGGACAAGGAAATGTGAAGACAGCTTTCAAGAGCTGAAGAAGAGATTAAGTCAAGCACCGGTATTATCCTTACCGGATGAGACGGGGAATTTCGTAGTATATAGCGATTCTTCGCATAAAGGACTGGGTTGCGTGCTTATGCAGCATGGAAAGGTCATTGCGTATGCATCTAGGCAGTTGAAGGAGTATGAGAAAGGTTATCCTACTCATGACCTTGAACTTGCCGCGGTGGTTTTTGCCTTAAAAATTTGGAGGCATTACCTATACGGGGAGAAATGTGAGATATATATATATTATAAAAGTCTGAAGTATATCTTCACACAGAAGGAGTTGAATATGAGGCAGCGTAGATGGTTGGAGTTGATAAAGGATTACGACTATGAAATCCTGTATCACCCAGGGAAGGCAAACGTGGTGGCCGACGCCTTAAGTAGAAAGGGTCGGGAGAAGCTGTCAATGTTATCAACTCAGGATGAGTTGATAACGGAGATGGCAAGGATGGAAATAGAAGTAAGATGACCAACTGAAGAGGGGGAGAAGTTGTTTGCAATGGAGATTCAACCTACCATCGTGGAAAAGGTGAAGGAAGTGCAACTCAGAAATGAGTAGTGCAAACAGATTAAGAAGAAGATTACAGACAATACAAAGGATAAGTGTAGTCTTGATAACAAGGGGTTATTAAGATTTGAAGGACGAATTTGGGTTTCGTGTGAGCCGAAATTGAAAGAGGAGATATGGATGAAGCTCATCACTCGAGGTACTCAATTCATGCTGGTAGTACCAAGATGTATCAAGACCTTCAACAGAATTTTTGGTGGCCCAACATGAAGAGAGAGATAGCAGAGTATGTCAGTAGGTGCTTAACTTGTCAAAAAGTTAAGGCCGAACATCAATGACCCAGTGGTTTACTACAATCATTGGAAATTCCTGAATGGAAGTGGGAGAATATCACAATGGATTTTGTCGTAGGACTTCCAACGACGCAGAAAGGATACGGCGCTATTTGGGTAATAGTGGATCGTTTGACGAAGTCGGCTCATTTCTTGCCGATAAGAGTCAAGTATAACTTGGATAAGCTAGCTAAGCTTTATGTCAAACAGATTGTCTTGAGACATTGATTACTAGTTTTGATTGTGTCAGATCACGACCCGCGATTCACATCGAATTTCTGGAAAAGTTTGCAAGAGCAGATGGGAACACAACTGAGGCTGAGAACGGTGTATCATCCACAGACGGATAGACAAAGTGAGAGGACAATTCAAACTCTAGAAGATATGTTAAGGTCTTAAGTTATGGATTTCAAGGGGAGTTGGGAAGATCATCTACCGTTGGTAGAGTTTGCCTACAACAACAGTTATCACGCAATATAGGCATGCCGCCTTACAAAGCATTGTATGGACGAAAGTGCAGAACTCCACTGTGCTGGGATGAAGTAGGAGAACGTCGGATGTTGGGACCTAAAATGGTACAACAAACGGCAGAAGTGGTTAAGTTGATACGAAATCGGCTAGTAGTAGCTCAAGACAGAAAGAAGAAGTATACAGATCCGCATCGAAAGAACAGAGAGTTCGAAGTCGGTTCGTACGCATTCATGAAGGTGTCACCTTAGAAAGGGAAGATACGCTTCGGGAAGAAGGGAAAATTAAGTCCTAGGTTCATATGACCTTTCCAAATTTTGAGAAGGGTATGAGAGGTAGCATATGCAATAGCATTACCTCCAAAATTGGGGCATATCCATAGTGTGTTTCACGTGTCGGTATTTCGTTCTTATAAGCCCGATTACAAGCATGTAATAGAGTATGAACCTATTCATGTTGAGAAAGGCTTAACGTATGAAAATGTTCCTATTCAAATTATTAATAGGAAATAACAAGTTTTGAGAAGTAAGGTAATACCTTAGGTGAAGGTAATATGGAGGAACCACAATGCCGAAGAAGCAACGTGGGAACTCAAAGACAAGATGAGGAAGACATATCCTCATTTATTTGACTAACTTGTATTGTAATTATGGGGACAGAATTCTTATAAGAGGGGGAGAATGTAACACCCGAGAAATTCAGACGGTTATGTAAATGAATTTTATTTGATTATTTGAATAAAATCATATTAAATGTTTATTTAAGTGAGTAAGCTATTTCTAGGTCGTTCTATGACCTAGAAGATGTGAATGTGGTTAGGATTCTGGCTATGTGCTAGAATTAAATCATATGAATTTCCAAGATAAAAATGAAAGTTTTCCGAGAAATTTTCGTAAAATCACTATTCATCTATTTCTGCTCGAAAATTATTTTTGAATTTTTGAGAAACGAGTAATGATAGGATTTCAAGACGGAATGGAATATCTAATAATATTCCATTTATGGCTCACGAAGTTTTCGCATGAGGACTTAAAACCCTAAGGGTTAGAAAGATTAAAACCTAAGAATAAAAAGGTTATGTATAATAATAATAATGATTATTATACAGAATAAATACGAGTATAATACAAGGTATTATATAAGTATTATACGAAGAGGATACGAGAATTAATACGACGTATAATATAAATTTTATACGAAGTAAATACATTCAAATTGAATTACATTATTAACTAAAACCGTGGGTCGAACCGATGGGTTAATGGGTGGGTTAAACCCATAGGCCAACCCATGGACACATAAGATGATAAGGGGGTGTGGGTGCATGTGCTAGCATGTGCTAGCATATGCTAGCATATGGCTTCACATGGCAAGACATGGGGCTAAGGAGGTTTAGTCCTAATGACCAAACTACCCTAAGCTTGCAAAGTTTATAAATAGGAAGCTCATTAGCTCATTTGTTGGTTGATCAAAATGATAACATAAGAGAGAGGTAAGAGCAAAAGAAAGAGAAGCTAACTTGTGCCATTGCTAAGAATCAAGCAAATAAGAAGCAAGAAGGTTGCTAACCTCTTGATTAATCAAGAACAACCAAGAACACAAAGAGGTATATCTATCTAAACTCTAATTCCCCATCTTCCTTCAATATATATTGATAGAGAAGTGTGATTGGTGGAGCATGAATTGTAAGAAGTTATAAGGTTGATGTTAGTGGACAACAGGCCATTAACAACTAAGAACTATTGAAACCATGAGTAAGCGATTAAGAACTTAAGAATGGAAGCTTTGAAAATGATTGAAATGAACAATGAAACCATTAAAACTTATATGCTTAGAATGGTTATAATCATCAATGACTAACCAATGGATTGATTCTATATGGTTTGAAGTTAAAATTCCAAGTAACGAAGATTCGGCGAAAGTTACGCGATTAGATGTTAATCGTCGAAATCATAAATTTTCTCTGAATAGAAGTCAAAACTCGTTGTTTGATTCAAAAATGATGTTTTTTTATGGCATAACGTGTA
Source organism: Panax stipuleanatus (assembly GCA_020205555.1). Taxonomy (NCBI): domain Eukaryota; kingdom Viridiplantae; phylum Streptophyta; class Magnoliopsida; order Apiales; family Araliaceae; genus Panax; species Panax stipuleanatus. The sequence goes on from CM035116.1 coordinate 107,146,544, forward strand.
ATTAGGTAAATAAGACTTGCGGGAGCAAGAACGAACCAATTCGTACTTAAAACAAAGAATTGAGCGTCGAACTTTCACGAACGTTTAACGAATATGTGAAAATAGACTAATCGACGAATTTCTCACCAACGGATTCAGAAATGAATTTTGACTTGATGAAATCATAGAACATAGGATTTATGAACTAATGGCTTTGGAACGAGCCAATTCTGAGTTGTAACGATCATGTTATAAGCTCGTGAAATTTGAAATTTTTAGAATCTGAGGGTCGGCGCTGCCTAGACCCTGATTCCCAGCGTTGCAGCGTCCAGCCAGGGGAAAGGTTCTGCGAGACAGCGCTGCGTCTAAGCCTATGGCTGGCGCTGCAGCACCCTTAACAAAAAAATTTCGACGTGAATGTTTATTAACCTAGCTTGCTACATGGTAATTATGGGGCAACTATATGGCTAATATTCATGAAGTGAAATCACTTAAACAATATGTTTAAGAATGGTTTTATGAATTAAACGTTGACAAAACATATTTAAATTTAAAACTCAAAAACCGATAATGTAAACCGTGAATCGTAATCGAGTTGTGAGCGTGCCTTAGGGTTACATAACATGTAATAGGGGTGCGTGGTACTGGAATGTTATCAAGTGAAGTTAAAACTTACCTAATTTCTATACGGAGTCTGATGACGGGAATCCGATGAGAATGTGATTGATGTAACGAACCGGTTAAGGTTTTATCGATCGTTGTGCATAACGATGATCGACGAGAGTCAGCTTATGACTAATGTATGTTATCAAGTTGTGACGAATGATAAATAACTTAAATGGATGTTATTAGTTTAACGATTCAGCTAAGTTATACAATAAGGAGAAGATAGTTACACAATGTATATCGATTATGATAACCTAATTGGTATGCTATGTGTTTATATCTTGTAGAGGTTGTAAAGACTTAGTAGCGTACACTTAAAAGGTTTAAAGACGCGAAGGCAAGTTCTCTAACCTATGTATTAACGTTACGTTATGCAAGCTTTCTAAACTCTTGTCTATACGTAATGTTGGACAAGTTGTCAATATGCATGGATGCCTATGCATGAACTAGTTATTGGATAGTCGATGCCATTTGATTCGGCTAGATGTATATGTAAAGTATTTTAATTAATTTTCATAAATCTTTTAAAGTATTCTTGATGATGCTATCCTATGCCAATTGCTTTGGTACGGATTCATAGGTAAACCTGAGTATGAATACACAAGTTTTAAATGTCGTTAATTCGACGGGCACTAGGAGTTACCAAAAAACTTAAACGTGAAAACGTTTAAGGATGGAGTGTTGATGAATATAGAGTACTACAAGCTAATCACCTGGACGTGCTCATAAGATATATCGGGCTTACGATCTTGTACCGGGTTGTCATTTTATGAATAGAAATGGAAAAGAATGTTCATGGTCTTTGACTAGCTCAGATTTTTAAGTGACTATATGTCCTTGAGAATGATTTTAAATGAATTCAAAACATTATCTTGATTATTCCTACTACTTCATAACTATTGTACAATTATTGAAGATGAAGTTATATGATTCTTGATTTTGAGGTTGCAAAGTAAAATATTAAACTTGTTGAGCTAGTTATGCTCATTCTTGCTTAAAATCATATGTTTCAGCTAAGAGCTATATGACCGAAGGATCCGATAAGGACAAGGGCAAATCCAAGATGGATACGTAGTTATCCTTGTAATAGCGTAGTATTATTGTTGTAATAAATGATATTATGACACCGAATGAATGTAAAGGTTATAAGGAACTTGGGAAGAAATTATTATAATGAAATGTTTAGTAAACTTATACAGGTTGTTGAAGTATTCAATTGAATGTATGAGTACATAGTAGTACCGTGTAGCACCATAGCCAGGGTTTGAAGGTACGCGAGTTTAGGGGCGTCACAATTGGCTTGTATGCATACTACTTTCAATCTCCCACTTGCACTAAATCCAATTGTTATAGTATCTCATACCCATCTTCTCTAAGTGACGATCAAACTGATGTTGTGTTAAAGCTTTAGTAAATGGATCTGCAATGTTGTCTTGAGAGTCTGCACGCTCCAAGGTGACGTCTCCTCTTTCAATGATCTCCCTGATCAAGTGAAATCGCCGCAACACGTGTTTGGATTTCTGATGAGACATGGGTTCCTTAGCCTGTGCAACAGCTCCGGTGTTGTCACAATACAAGGGGACTGCTCCTCCAATACTAGGAACCACACCAACTTTGGTTATAAACTTCTTCATCCAAATAGCCTCCTTTGCAGCTTCACTTGCAGCTATATACTCTACCTCTATCACTGAATCAACAACTATTTGATGTTTGGAACTCTTCCAACTCACTGCGCCACCGTTTAAGGTAAACACACCCTGAAATGAATTTACTGTCATCTTGGTCCGTTTGAAAACTTGAGTCTATGAAGCCCTTGAGTTTTAATTCAGACCCACCATAGACAAGAAATACATCATTAGTTCTTCGTAAGTACTTTAGGATATTTTTCACTGCCTTCCAATGCGCTTCTCCTGGATTCGACTGATATCTTCTTGTTACACTAAGTGCATGAGCGACATCCGGTCTAGTACATATCATACCATACATAATAGATCATATTGCAGAAGTATAAGGAATCTTACTCATACAGTCTCTCTCTCGGGTGTCTTTGGGGCATGTTTATTGGAGAGATTTATTTCACGGTTCGTCGGCATGAGACCTCTTTTGGAATCTTCCATGCTAAACCACTTTAGCATCGAGTCAATATACGTTCCATATATTTAAAAAAGAAAAATATTGTCCTTGTGGTGGGCACAACAAAACAATATTGTTCAATTTTCTTTATAAGAATCAAATGCATACTTGCCTTGTGGATAGCACAACAAACTCATATTAAATATTTAATGCTCTATTTATTTTATCATGCTAGAAGTCGACGTTCGATATTCTAAATATCTTTAAACGCTTTAGACTTAAAATAATTTCTTTGAGGGGGTTGTTATTATTAGTCTTATCTTGTTTAGCGCGCATACAGATATATATATATAAAATACACATCATTTTATTAAAACATGTGAAGCATGTTTGTATAACATATAATATATATATATATATATATATATATATATAATACTAGCATTCACATATAGAATACTATATTCTACCCAGATTAATTATGGACTTTTATTCTAGTTTGGTCCACTAAAGCCACCAAGTGAACCAAAAGGTCAAACCTTGAGTGCAAGAATTAAATTTAAACATAACTATTACATTCAAACCCGGGCTTCATACAAATGGGTCTTCAAGCGCTCCTTGCTCCTTTTTCTCCAGTTCTTCAAGATAATTCTAACTAGTCCTATTACATAAACTATTTAATTTAAATAGAAACCTTGATTAGCAGTCAAGAGGAAGTACATAGGAGGGAGATAGAATTTTACATCAAGAAAAATTAGAGAAGATGAGGTACGCAGACCCCATTTAATAAAACACATTCATTCAAGCATTCAACTAAAATAAAATCTAATCACATTGGTCAATAGTCCATAATCAACCCCATTTATTTTCATACATATCACCATATGCATCAATAAATAAAACATTTAATATATACATTGATATCGATTTAATGGACAATCCTAGTTAGTTTTGGAAACTAATTAGTTATCATTGTAACCTAATTCCAACTCAAATTAGTTATCATTGGAACCTAATTCCAACTCTAATTAGTTAGCATGAAATCCAATTCCATTTAAAATAAACATCTTTATTTTAATCCAATTCCAAATCTAATAAACTCCTTTATTAATCTGGAATTACAGGGAAAAAAACTTTTAATTTTAATTTTAATTAAAATAAACCTTTTATCTCGATTAAACAAAAAAATAAAAATTTTATTTTCTGGGGGGGTGGCGCTGCAGCGCCGCTAGTGAACTAGCATCAGGCGCTGCCGCGCTAAGTCATCAAAAACAGAAATAGCTGGATGGCACTGCGGCGCTGCTGAAGTACTGGTTTCAGGCACTGCAGCGCCACGTCAGCACCAGAGACACGGAGCCGACGCTGCGGCACTGCTGCAAAGCCTGGGACTGGCGCTGCAGCGCCGCTGGGCATTGTCTGTTTTTTTGGTTCTCGAATTGTGCAGTTTTCTCCAAAAAAATATAATTCCTAGCTAACTATTATGCCCAATTAAATTGTTCAAAAACATATCAGTATATATATCAAATCTAAACAATTTATAACTCACATAAAGATTTGGCTCTGATACCACTGTTAGGTTTGTAAAAAATCATGGCGCAATCAAATTGCAAAAATAGCGAAAGTATGGTAAAATCAGAGTTTAAAATTTTTCTACAAACCAATTACCCGGATAATCCTTTATGCACGGTTATTAATTAAAATAAAATAGAAAGAGATTAGATTCATACCCTTGTAGAACTAAGCTTCCATATGTACGAGTTCAACTCATTGTTCTTCACGATCTCCTTGAATCTCCGAGATTGATTCCTTCCTTTGATCAATGTTAGTCACCCAAGTGTTTGGCCTCTAGAGGTGATCTGCCAAGTAAAAGGAATTATTCAAAAAGGAGGGTGGTTGACTAAACCCTAGTTTCTATTCTCTATAGAAAATGAGTACTCTTTAACAATTGGAATTGCATCAACTGATATATAACATAAGACTCCTCTTATATAGATATTGGTCAACCCTTCTAATCCAATTAGAAATAGGGTTTTATTTAATTAATTAAATTCTTTTAATTAATTAGGCCTCCCAACCCATTGGGAATAATTAATTAAACTCTTTTAATTAATTTAACTCCTAATCTTATTAGGAATAAATGAGATTACTAATATTAAATTAATTTCTAAACTCCTTTAGAAATTAAAATAATTATAATTATAATAATAATAATAGGACTCCTCTTATTAATTTATATTTAATATTTCCAAAATATTAAATAATAAATATTATCCTATTTAATTTATTCTATCACTATAAATTAAATTAATTATACTTAACATATTATTACGATTATGTCATTACCTTTTTAAATAATTATTCTTCCTTTTATAGTGTAACCATTTAGGTTCTTCATATTAAACCGGTTGTGAATAAATCAATTAGAATAATTCTAATCTTATTTAAATAAATAAATTAAACTAATAATCTATTTAAATAAATAATATTTATTCTACAATAGGGATAAGCCTCCCTAACGATCAACGACTTTCTAGATAATAGATTTCAACATTAATCATAAAAGAACCCTTGAGTTAATAGTTACAGTACAATTCAATCATTCTACCATACAATGTCCCAATTAAATATAAGACATGAAATTACTATCAAGTCTTATTTTATTTAATTATATGTATTTCGATTAGAAAATGCATAACTCCAAATAATACAAATTAGAAACTCATTTCTAATTTCATTCCACCTTGGCCAAGGATTCTTGGATTGTCATTTAACGAATCACATAGGACATATCTCTTCTTTTACTAGAAGAGGTAGATTCTTTATTGATCATTCATTATCTCCATATATAACTTATTATACTCCAAGCATACCCTTTGATATACCCTAAGGGTCTTAAGGAATAAGTCAAAGTATAATTCATTATACACAAGATACTATGATGATCTCAAGTCTGAGGATCACTTGTACTACTATCACATTAGGAATTTCTATTGACAGGTGAGTAAAACTCCATTAGGTATTTCTTAGCGAGTCACGTTCAGTGTACTTATTCTCCAATAAGCACCTACATACTTGCTTTTGTGTCTCCACACAAATGATCATGAGATCAATCATCCTCATCCAATGAGCAGGCAATATATGTACCAGTCTATCCGTATTTACTAATATTTTTTTTAGTAATTCATCGATTGGGAACTATTTTAGTTTTAAGCTTTCTAAGAATTTAGATTTCATTAGCATGATCAACATCATGATTCTAAAAGCATTGCTTAAAACTATGGGTTATTTACATATTATAAAAACAGCACCATGTAGATAATTAAATGTCTTTAATAAATGAATACTTTTATTAATAAATAAATAAGATCGTTTTCAAAGTATATGATTTATCATCATACATGATTGGTTTGTATGCATGCTAGTTTCAGCAATAAGTGCTGATAATAACAAAAGATAGAGAAGGGAAAATGATGGAGGGACAAGGTGGGGAGGAAGAAAAAGAAAGGAGGAGAAAAAGAGAAAAAGAAATGGAAGAAAGAGATGGCAATCAGCCATTCTCCCTCCGTCACACACTCCCTCCCTTCCAAACTTTTCAGAGAAATAGAGAGGTAATTTCTAAACCTTTGTCTAATCCTTTGATTTTCTTATATGGAGGTTAAGTTTTTATGGATTTTATATGGATAAGACATATTTATGTTTGTTTGTGGTAGATTAAACTTGCATAAACATTAATCAAATTAGAGAAATCAGGAAATCAAAAGAAGAATAAAATTTGAAAATTTTAGAAAAATTAGTTTGCTTCCATGTTTTTGTAAAATTCATAATTCTTTGTGTATAATGAGTTTAGGAGATGAGTCGTATATCAAAAGAAAGCTATGGAAGTAAGCTAAACACAGAAATTAGAATTACCCAAAAATTCTTTGTGGATTGTTTGTGGTGACTGTTTGAATGAAACTGATCCGTAGGAATTATAGGCCGCTAGAATCTAAAAAATCAGTTTTCTTAAGCTCTATTGCGTGAGTTGTAATTCTTAATCCGATCGTTGGATCGTTGTAATTTTTTGATATGTTATACATTTATAAGTTGAGTATATATCCACTAATTTTGAACTGTTAAAGATTAACGTATGAGTTTTTATGAATTTCGTGAGGAGGCTGATCTGGAATTTTTCAAAACAGAATTTTCAGCATCAAGTTCTAAGCTTCAAAAATGTATAACTTAATGATTTTAAATCCGATTTGGGTGATTCTTGAGGCTAAATTGGATTATTTGAAGTCTAGTTTCTGTTAAAGTAATTAAATTGATAGTTAAGTTTTGGTTAATGGTGATAATACCATAATAGTGGACTAATGTTTTTAAATTAAATTATCATATATGGGTTTCTTAAGTTTTGTTATTTATTTATAAGTTTTGGAATATGAATAATGATTTAATGCGATAAATAAAGGCACCTTGAATGAATAATGAATTATTAGTTGGTTTATATGTTATTCGAGGTAAATATGTTTTGGTGTTGATCCCGACTTTTAATAAAATTTAAATTTTTTATAGTAAGGTGTTGATTTAATAAATGTTTATATATTTATATTGTTGTATTTTATCATCGCTTGAGGTGGTGGCTTAGTGGTGGGAAGCCGGACATAAGTCCCCATTAACGTAGGTTCGATTCCTAGTAAATTCCTCTATGTTTAAGTGGTTTCACGCTCTGGATTTATTCTGGGGTAAGTTGAGCTTTGGATTTATTCGAAAAAAAGCTGAGTTGTGCCGATGAAGACACCACTGAGGCCTCCAAAAAATTTTGGTTATCGTGCATTTATTTTCTCCCTATCATACATGTAATTATTTATTATAAATATTAATTTTGTAGGAGAATATTGCTTCTGTCGAGAAATATTATATTCGGCAAAGTACGACGTTGCAAAAATATTCTATCATTGGTGGGCCTCACAACAGAATAACTGTCGGATATAGAAAGCGACAAAAATAATTTTTAACAAAATTGGCGGCAGAACTTTTACCGTTAACTGTTAAAATACCCTCTAATAAAAGTACAGGAATACGCGTTATTCCACAGTAGTACGCGGTATTACACAGTAACACACGTTATTGCACAGTATCTTTGATTTTTTGATTCATACGTAAAAAGTCACTCAGTATTTTATTCAATAATTGTTACAGTTGTAACTGTATATATTTCGTATTTTGACTCAATAATTGTCATAGTAGCAACTGCACAGTATTTGTGACACCCCCAAATCCGGGTACTTCAATTCCACGAGATTTGGTGTTCATTGTACAAATATCAATTATTTATCTACCCATAATAAATGCAAACCATGCAATAGATAAAAATAAATCCTCCTCTGATTCAAACATCGGCTCATGCTCCCTACCAACAACTGTGATCAAAGGAGATGGCACTCGTCGAACTAACTGCTCCCAGACTGTATGAATGTCTCGGGACTCCTCCTCAATAGCCACTCGGGGTACAACATCCCTAGGCTGACTGGATCCTCCAACATCCGACATCCTGACGGATCAAATTTTTAGTCTTAGTTATTAAGTGATGCTAATCGATACTTTCACAAGTATATAAGTATAAGCACATAGCACATAAGTTAATTTATTATCTTTCTTAGAACTCGATAAGAGTTATAATTACTATGTTCTCGATCTCTTAAAAAGGCTACTACCCTAAGGTTTTCCCCCACCTAAGGTTCATAACCTACAGCTCTGATACCAACCTGTGACACCCCCAAATCCGGGTACTTCAATTTCCACGGGATTTGGTATTCACTGTACAAATATCATATGTCTATCTACCCATAATAAATGACACCATTAAATAGATAGAAATAAATCCTCCCTTATGGGGTTACAACATCTGAATCATAAATACATCAATCACAGGTCATACTAACCTTAAATCTCAAATGCGGAAGCGTAAACAAAAAATAAGTCTTACACAACTTTAACATAAGTCTTAAACATAAACATATAAAATAAACAACAATTCTTCATCACTTGTTGACATTGCCCTTGCTTTTGCTAGTATAAGGCTCGTCAGACCTTTTGTTTTTAACTGCAATGTTATTATTACGCAAGAGTGAGCACGATTGCCCACAAGTATAGTAATATAACAATATAATAACATGCGAATGAATCAAAGACTTCTGAATGAAGAAAACTCGGCTTTTGAATCAAGAATGAATAATCGAGAAACAAAATTACATATGAGGGTCATAAGACCTTGAACCATGTCCTAGGTTGTCAAGTATGTTTACCTTGCACCTTTAACAGTCATAGACTATGGACTTTACTTCTCGTACTTAGGGGGATCAGCCCTTAGTACCAATATTGTGCACAATATCTCAACGCTAAAGCATCATCAATCCTCTATTAAAGGGGTTGTTCATTTCAGTTTGACATCAGAGTCCGCACCAAAGAAAGTTTGGTTTGGATAAGCTCAATAACAGTTCTAGAATTTTGAACACTCATCAACTATGGACTAGTCGAATCAATAAGGGTTCGCTAGTCTTACAAGGTTCAACAATAAACGATATTCAAATTGAATAATAACTTCTCAAAAGTATACAATTGAATAAGTATTGTATAACTGGAATCATACTTTAAAAGGTATTATAATATCTCATATGGAATCTCAACTTGATTAACAAGTATAAGAACTTGCATCATGATAGTATTTCAAGAATAGAAAACTTGCTCAATAAAAGTAACTTTGAATTTAGTAACTTGCTTGACATAAGAATAAGGAATAGAACGCTTATTCAAATTAAAGAGTTTAGATAAGAAACTTGCTTAACGTTAATAAGTTAGGGATAGAATACTTGCCTCGTGCGCAAGCTACAAATTTAGTTACAATTCAATTCCTCAACGTCCTACACATTACATTATGCATACGATGTCGATTAGTTTCATCACTTCTATGTTCAACTGTTGAACTTTTCATTTAAGTTCAACTTACAACTTGGTTCCGAGTGATAACTTATTAACTAATCACATACCATAAGTATGAATTCACAATATGCTTATCACATAGGTATAGTCCTTTAAACAATCATAATCAAGTTTTACAATCACAATATTGAAGTTCGCACTTAGTTTGTTAACTTGAACCTTCACATTATCTTATACATGTCAACAACATAGTTTATTAACATGAACTTCAAATCATATAATATGTGTTAATAACATGTTATAGCATAGAATTACATGTTCATCAAGTCCTCAAGTAGGTTATAGCATAGTATTACACTTAGCACGACGTTTCGACGTTCATTCGTCGCACATCCGACTCGTCCCTCTTGCGTACGCTTAACATGTTTATACAACTTGTCTAAAATATCATTGATTAATGTTAAACATCATTATATTTTATAATATTCATGTTTTATAACTTATAACAACATCTTTTATCGTCGAGAGAACTACACTTGCGTACAGGCATGTCCGACGCCCTCCGATTGCCTCCGAATACGCATCAGTCACAAAGATGACCATTTTGACCCCTTTTAACAACTTTAAATTGAAAAACTAAAAGAATGAAAGTCGTAGATCTACTCTTTATCTTTTTAAATCATCTTGGATCGCCTTAATCAGAGTTTGTATGAAGAAGTTATGCTTATTTTACTACAGGAAGTTAAAACAGTCTCTGTTTACACTTTTCACACTCTGGACAGCACCCACCCACGCTGGGGCGGGGTTTATGTGACACCACCAAATCCGGGTAATTCGTCTCCACATGATTTGGTGTTCACTTTCTAATTAAATCATACATCTACCCAATAATAAAGAATTGTAAAGTAAATTACAACCTTCATAAATAGTTAAATAAAACCTTCCTTGAAAAAGGATTACAACTTGTCCAATATAAAATTCCATGGTTAACTAAACCTTAACATCAATCAAAAATAAATGCAAAAATAAAACATCATCAACTAAGTCTTATTACAAATAAAATTGAAGACAACAAGTCTTCACTTGCTCATCTTTCCTTTTTCTTTACTTGTTGACGGTACGTCAACATTCTCGGCTTTAACTACAAGGGGTTGTAAAATATGCAAGAGTGAACAAACAAAAGCTCACTTGAAATGTACAATGATATGCCATAATTGAATAACTTCAAAAGAATTTGAATAACTTTCCTTTCGTCAAAATAAAGAATTGAATAATAATTCTTTCACATATTTAGGATTCGAATATAAAAACTATGTCCTAGGTTATAAATATTTCTATTTAAAACCTTTAACAGTCATTGAGACTATGGACCTTTAACTCGTACTTAGGGGGATCAGCCATTCGTACCATGTATTGTGCACAACCATCTTAACGCTTTCGCATAAATGTCCCCTAATAAATAGGGTTGTTCATTCTCAGTATTTGAATACAAGTCCGCACCAAAGAAGTTTGGTTTGGATAGATAAAGAAACTTTGGAGTTTCAACTATCATCAACTAGGAGTAGTTGAATCGACTCACAATGCTTTAACAGTTCGATAATATAAGAATTATGAATCAAATGTAAGATACAACAATAGATTTCATGATAACTAGGCATGCTTTAGGAATAACTTAAAGCATTCGATAGATCAAGTAAATCTTGCTTGAACAACTAAGTCAAGATCACATTACTTAAATAATACTTCAATACTTATGCTTTACGGATATTTGAATACAGTATAACTCATACAATACATAACGAGTTAAGAATCCGATATAGACTTGCATGATATAATGAGCAAGGGTTAGAGAACTTGCACAATGAAAAGATACCATGAAAGAACTTGCAAAACGTAGAAGAATAATGATTAGAAAACTTACTCAAGTAAGAGATAAGGAGTAGGGAACTTACCTCAAGCGCAAGCTACACTTTAATAATTTCAATCACTTTCATAATTATCCTACACATTACATTACGTTTAAAACGTCTATTAGTACTTAGCTATAACGTTTAAACCATCGAACTTCATACTCAAGTCCAACTCATAACATGGTTACGACGTACGTTGATACTAATACACATACGTGAGGCTAAACTCACAATCACACCTCATACACGTATAGTACTTTTACTATCATGTTGCACCTTACGGTAATAGTATCCAACCACACATATCATATAACAACATAAGACTTCAATCTATCTTAAACACATCAAAAGCATATTATCTCATTACCTATTACACTTATCAAGTCATAAAAATAAGTTAGCTAAACAAACGCGGCATGAAAACTCAACGAAGCAAAATGTCATTTCCTGGGCAGCAGGTTTCCTGGGGTGGGTCCCTCAAGGCATAAAGCCCCGCTGGGCCAGTCCCACTTCTGGTGGAAATCCCCAGTTCGCGAGCGGCAGAAAAATAAGCTAATTTGGCTTATTTCTCCACACTAAAGTCCGATTTTTCTCAACATGATGAACATAAAACTTGATAACAACAAAATTTTGGACTCTTTAACATGATAATAACCTATAAAATCCTTACAACACATAATCAAAACCAAGTTTTCATGATTTTTGAAGAAAAACACAATATTAAGCGTTCTTGACAAAAATTGCTATTACGAATTCATTTTTCAACCAATTCATGTAATTCTAATTGCAATAATTCTTATTCCTAACATATTAACATATCACATGATCAATTTAAACAATAACCGACAATCAAACACCAATTTGATAGTTTTAAAGGCCATTTTTCAAAAATTAGTTCACAGTAAATCATTATGAACATAATTCTTCTTGTTTATCAAAAGTACATGGATTGAATTGTTGAAACAACTATATAACTCATATAATATCATGCTATAACACATATCACGCTATAAATTCATCCTCACATCAATTTTGTGAAAATAATTTTTACAAAGAGTTCTAAAACTATGAAAATATTGAAGAACATAATTAAAACTTATGGAGTTCTAGGATTATACCCTTTTTCTAACTTGGATTAGGAGAAGAGTTGGAGATGATGATAGGATATAGCTCTCCTCTTGCTTTCTAAAAGCTTCTCTTCTTCTTCTCTAAGTATTCTCTCTAACTCTCTTTATTTTCTTTATTTCTTTTTTGTTTTCTAAAACTAACATATCTTTTGTATAACATATATATCTGATATACATATATTATACATATAACTATATAAAACATATAACTCCTATATATTAAATATATACACTAACTACTATTTAATATATAGGTTACAAGAATTTAAAAAGTCTAAGGCCATGTTTGGCTAACCAAAATTATTTTAAAAATAATTCTTTTATTAACTAAGGCCATGTTTGGTAAAACAAGTTTAAAACAAAGTAAGGCCTTGTTTGGTAAAAATCAATTTAAAACCCTTTTCTTTATTTTAATAAATCCTTTTAACATATACTTTAATGTTACACTTTAATTAATTAAATCTTTAACATTCTTATTTAATTAATTAAAATCTAACATCAATTATTCACATAAAAATTGCCACATAATTATAATTACTCACTAATTATAATTCATGTAACACTCATCACATAATTCATTTAATTTAATTATCTCAATTAAATTAGAATTATACCATAACATCAATATACATCAATTAAATTAAATATTAAATATTTATTTAATTAATATATAACTCTTAATTAAATTATTTCACAAAATCACATAATTTATTTATTTAACTCAATAAATAAATCACATAAAATATTTATTCACTCAATAAATATTTAAAATTTAATATATAAAATCTCAATCGTTACAATATTCCCTCCTTAAAAGGATTCTATCCCCAGAATCACAAAAAAAATATTCTCATAATCTCATAATAAAAATTCTCATCTGTTACATTCTTTCCCCCTTAAAAGAATTCTGTCCCCAGAATCGATATGTAAGGGGTTACACAACAATTAAGCAAATAATTGAGGATATGATTTCCTCATTACATCTTTGAGTTCCTACGTGGCTTCTTCAGCACTGTGGTTCCTCCAAATTACCTTAACATAAGGTATCACTTTATTTCTAAGTACTTGTTCTTTTCTATCAACTATTTGAACAGGAACCTCTTCATAAGTTAAGTCTTTATCAAATTATAAAGGCTCGTATTCTATTACATGTTTATAGTCGTATTTGTAAGGTCGTAACACGGAAATGTGAAAGACGTTGTGTATATTCTCTAGCTCCGGAGGTAACGCCACCTCGTAAGCTACTTCACCCATTTTTCGCAGTACCTCGAACGGTCCAATAAATCGAGAACTCAACTTCCCCTTCTTGCCAAATCAAATCTTCCCCTTCCAGGGAGATACCTTCAGGAAAACAAAGCTTCCTGGTAAAAATTCTCGGTTCTGTCGATGTTGATCGACATATTTCTTCTGTCTGTCTTGAGAAGCAACCAGTCTCGTTCTGATCAGCTTCATGATCTCAGCAGTTTGTTGTACCAGTTCTGGTCCCAATAATTGACGTTCACCGACTTCATCCCAGCACAAAGGCGTTCTGCACTTTTTGTCGTATAACGCTTCGTAAGGCAGCATGCCGATACTCGCGTGGTAACTATTGTTGTAGGCAAACTCCACCAACGATAGATGATCATCCTAGTTTTCCTTGAAGTCCATTACGCAAGCTCTCAGCATATCCTCAAGCGTCTGAATTGTGACGCCCCCAGAATAGGTTCAATCTACCCAACCCATTTTGAGTCTTCAAATACATGGTACAGAATCCAAATACAATCTTTTATATCATACGGTCGTGCAAAATACGACCACACAACTGTAAGTGTCAATACAAATATGTAGAAAATATAAACACTCAAACTAAGCCCTCATTACAATTATTATCACACTATTTTACAAAAAAATAGTAAGGACTTTTACAGCTCTAACTCGTACCATCGCTCCATTCCCCGACTAGTTCCTGCGATATTCTCATTTTCTGAAGAGAACAATAGAAGAAAAGGGTGAGCTCAACTAGCCCAGTAAAGAATATTATGACTAAGATAATGAAGAATAAATTATCGTTAGTCTTCAACAAATCAGATAAAATATTATGGACAACAAGTTTTAGATCAACAACTGCAGCGAAAATAACAATTCATTAGAAGAGTTAAGTAGAGAATGATGTCTACTATCTTCTATGATTTGAAAGTCCATCATCAATATTTTATCCTTGTAACATCAATCAATATATATCTCGAATCAAATATTCATCTTTGCTCTACGGGCCAAAAATATTCATTTGTATCACCAGTGGTCATGTTCATCTTAATACATGTCCATCTTTGCACTACGGGCCAAAGATATTCATCAGGTAATCATCTTTGCACTATAGGCCAAAGATATTCATCAAATAATCATTCATCTTTGCACTACATGTCAAAGATATTCGTTTGTATCACCATTTAAGACTGAGGATGATAAAAAATAATATAAAGAACGAATACAGTGAGATAAAGGACAAAGATTAGGGATTCATAAGTTAGTTTATCCAAGTTTAATAATACTCCGTAATAATCAATTGTGGAGCAAAATTCAAGAATGAAGTTCAAAACTTGAATCCAATCAAAGATCATTTGGATTAAAAAATAATATTTTTTTTACCGTGAATAGTAACTCATCATGAAAAGATGAAAATTTTATAAAAGTTCAGACCAATATTCCAGTGAAATGATATTAGATGAAGCGCAAAACTCAAAGAATTTTTGATCATTTCAGGAATTATAGAAGCAATACTTACAGTAGTAAGTTTAAATTTAGAAATATGAAATGAAATATTATCACTTTCATAATATGGAATATGAAAGAAAATAATATTCAATATGAATATTGAAAGGATATAACATCATTTACGAGAAAAATAACATCCTTTACCTTGACAGGAGAGTAGTTTTGACTGGAATATCAGATATAATGCTGAGAAAAATCTTGCACCGTAATCCACACTCAAGCTATCCTTATACTCACAAGAAATACGCTCGATATTATAGAGAGAAAATTTTCTGATTCTGGTGTGATTTTCAATTCTAACTTAAGCACCCTATTTATAGAAAAATACCAGAACGCCAGTTCTGACAAAACTTGCAACCGGTGGCTTTTACCTCTTTGAAAATTGAATGCACACCACTTTGAATTTCAGCATTATACACCATAAAAAAACAAGAGCCCAGCCCACCCATGTTTTTAATAAAAACATTTATTCTTAAACTTCAATAATTCATAATAAATAGTCTTTTATAAAAAAAAAATACGAACCTTATGTCCATTCCATATGAAATTTAATTCTCTACAACTTTTTAGAAAAAAGTTTTTCCAAATTTCGAACGAAAAATGACTCAAATTTACATACTGATGATTTTTCCACACCTCCATTCCGACAAAATACATATACTGATAAAAAACAACCATCAGCACTAATTCCTTCATTTATATCCATATTAAATAAATAATTTTTTTTATCAATTTTGTCAATAATTAATTATTCCCAAATAATATTATAGAACTACAATATTGACAACCATGTCGTTCCCAGGAAAGAGGGGGCTTTCCGATAAGGATTTCTCCTTACTGGAGCGCAATTAGATTAACTAACCCCTTTCTTAGACAGAACTTCCTAGACATTACCAATAATGATGTCTAATAATATTATTTAAATAACATTAATTATTGATTTGATAATGTGAAATACTGTGCAGTGATTACTGTGACAATTATTGAATCAATAATATAAAATATCCACAGTAGCAATTATTGAATCAATAATATAAAATATTGAATAGTAATTACTGTAACAATAATTGAGTAAGTGCCTTTGTAATACCCGAAAAAAAAGAAAAAAAAGAGTAAATAAATGATTTTTCTTAAAATATTTTGTTATAAAATATTTTAATTAGACTTTATCTTTTAATTGGGTCAACTAGTCATTTAAACTAATTGGGCCTAATTTGTATTTGGGTAAATTTTAATCTTGTTAAAATTTAAAGAGTTAATAAAATGTATTGATAACTAAATAAACAGTTAGACCAAATTTATTCACACATTATACTTACTACGTAATTGTAACTGAGGGAAAAGAAAGGAGGCGGCGATAAAAAATAAGAAGAAAGAGACGACAACAGGTATGGAATACATGAACATATATATCATTGTTGCTAATAATAAAGAACGTATATATATATATATGATTGAAGACCAAGTTTAATATTGTTTGGAACGGAGGGCATTGACCATGTTATATATATATATATATATATATATATATATATATATACACATATATATAAGGCCTGCAATCAAGACTTTGGAATTGGTTATCCTGGAATGGTTTTATTTTTTTAACAATTATATATGCATGATATGTAATGATTGGTACAGAGACTAAAAGTTTTGGAAAACTTAAGAATTTTATTTTATTTATATATATATATATATATATATATATATATATATAATCACGATTTTAATTTTTTGGCAGAAAGTGTACTGGGTTCATTTAGCCTATATATATATATATATATAATTTATGAATAATGAATATGTTGATCATTATGGTTGGAACAGAAGGCTTAGATAATAATAATAATAAAAATAATAATAATAATAATAATAATAATAATAATAACATGATTTATTAAAGGTATAAAGATGGAAATAATAATTTACAAACGTACTTATGTTAATCATTATTTTGTTTAATTAGTTCGAACGGAAGGAGTTTAACGAATAATTTTTGGAATATAATTTCGGGTATTACATTACTTAATCCAGGTACGAATTCCGTACTCCTTCAGCGATAATCCTTTAGCGATAATCCTTTATTTTTATTTGTTCGTTTTGCTTTTCGTTTAGAAGTTAGTTATTGTTTCTCATGATTGTTCGTTCTCAAATTCATGTGATAGTTTCGTTTTAATATTGATCCTTGGAACTCGTGTTTGTACTCCTTGATCTAGTATATCATCTTTAGTATTTATTTTGATATTTGTAGAAAGTACATGTTAATATATTTTGGAGACTTTGTGTTGATGATTCGTTTCAGTTTAACAAGTACATATTAGAACCCCTTTGTGTTGATATTGTGTTGCATGTGTTGTGACATTGTATCTTTGTTAGAATATACCGTAGGGTATACCTGAGCTATAACCACATGTGGAGGTACCACAAGAATGTCGTCTTGGCACGAGAGGCATGACACTTTCCGTGGCGGTGTGATCAGTCCACGGCGTCTCCGTTTTGTGCTCCGGTGGGAGTTGGCCATTTGGTATTTTATTGTGGGAGGCGTATGGGTCGACCCTAGTTTTCTGTTCTGTTCTGTTCTGCGGATTGGCGATGTTTATGCCAAACACGCCTTCTGATTTTACATACATTTGGATTCGAGGTCCAATGTGTGTGACTTGCCTGTGTGGCATTATTTGACCTTGCCTGTGTGGTAAGGTATATTTCTATTTTATTTTGAGCTCGGTATGAAATAACCCCAGCCATTTAATTCAGCCTATTATTTCGTTGTATTAGTTTGTTCGTCACAGTTCAGTTCATTTTAATTGAGTTAGTTATCTCAGTTCTTTATTTTATATTCTATATCCGTATTGGGCATTTGGCTCATGCTGTGTTTTTTTTCCGGCAGGTTATCTGGGGGATCAAGGGCAAGTGTGATGAGAGCTCCCTTCATTTCAATGGTTTTAAAATATTCTGTTTAGGCTAGATGGATTGATTTATTTTGAGTTGTAATAAATACTCTATATTTGAGTTTGAGTCTACTGGCATTTATTTTGGTTTGACCTTTTGATATTTATTGGTTAAATATTATTCTTTCGTGGCATAGAGATTTCGTTCGATTTTGTTGTGTTTTGAGTAACCTCTCTTTCTATTTCGGAAAGGGGGTGTTATAGAGTTGGTATCAAAGCTTAGGTTCTTTCTTGTAGAAAACCTATTTAGGTTTGATCTGTGAGTTACGGGTAGAATTCTAGGTTAGGTTTTGTTCAGTTTGATTTTTTGTTCAGCTATATTCAAATCTGTCTCTAATCTATTTTGCTGATATTCGTTGATCTCTTTCTTAGATGGCTCGTAGATCCGCTAGAGTTGCTGGGAGGCGAGGTAACAATAGGGGAAGAGGTGATGGTCAGCCCGATGAGCAACCTAATGACCAGATTAATGCTCAATTGGCTAACTTAGTGAATCAGGCGGTTAATCAGGCTTTACCGCAGTTGGTGGAATAGGTGGTACAGGCAATGCATCAGTCGCCAAAAATTCCTGAGCAGGGGAACTCGGGAAATAATGGTCCGCAGGCAAACGAAGAGGAAGGGAATGCAGATGATCTTGATCAACAGGTGGTTCCAATGTACGTAAGGTTGGAGAGGTTTCAGAAGCAGAAGCCACAGTCATTCAGTTCAGCTCCGACTCCAATTGATGCGGAGAATTGGATTGCACACCTAGAGAAGATTTTTGATGTGTTGGGGTGCTCGGATAATCAGAGAGTATTGCTTGCAGCTTAAAAGTTAGAGGGGGATGCACATAGATGGTGGAAAGCGATGAAAACAACAAAGGGTGATGGGTATGTGGAGACACTTCGATGGGCAGAGTTTTGTGAGGTCTTTTATTAGTAGTACTTTCCAGCTGCTGATAAAAAGGCCTATGCTAGAGAGTATCTGTCTATTCGGTAGAAAGATGACGAGTCCATCACAGATTTTATGACGAGGTTCACCAGGTTGGCAGGTTTTGCTGGAACCTCTACAGGGATCGCAGCGGAACAGGCGGAGAAGTTCAAGTGGCGAATTCATTATAGGTATCGGCAACATCTCATGGACACCAAGTTTGCAGATGTGTCAGCTGTGGCTAATGCGGCCAAGAATATTGAGATGGAGCGGCAGGACTTTCTGTCTTCTAAATTGGAAGGGAATCGAAAGAGGGACAGAGATGACCAGCAGGGTCAAGCTTTGGGTCAGCATGGGAGAAATCAAGGTGGTCAGTGGAACAAAAATCGTGGTGTCCAGCAAGGGCAGAGGCATGGTCAAAATCAGAACAGGGGTAATTAGTAGATGCCTCAGCAAGGACAGAAACGTCAGCTTCAGCTACCTTGGTATGGACAGAATCCGCAGCAAGGGCAGAATCGTCAGCAGGGGCAGAATTAGAGTCGTTATCCAGGACCAGCTGGTGGGGGTAACCCAAATCTTATTTTGATAGTTCCTTGTGCCATGTGTGGGGCTAATTATCCGGGGAGATAGTGTCATAGAGTTACCGGTGCATGCTTCTTGTGTGGACAGATGGGTCACATGGCTAGAGATTTTACCGGGCCACGTGGTAATGGTGGAGGCGGTGATCACGGTGGTAATGGAGGTCAGCGTCAAGGTGGTCGAGTGTTTGCCTTAACATATAATTAGGCGACAGGTGCGCCAGGTACTATTTCTGGCACTCTTTTAGTTGGTAGTCGTGAGGCTTCTATTTTATTTGATACTGGTTCTACTCATTCTGTTGTGGCTCAGTCTTTTGTTCGGCACTTGGGTGTGCCATCTCAGTCTTTAGATTCTGTTATGTCTATTGTTACCCCGATGGGGACTTCTGTTATTATTTTTGATTTATATCGAGGGTTTTCGATCAGTTTTGGGGATAATATTCGTAGTGCTAATCTTCTTCCAATGTGTATGCACGATTTTGATGTTATTCTAGGGATGGACTCGTTGGATAAGCACCAGGCCACTATCGACTGCCAGGTGAAGAAGGTTATATTTGGAGATGTGAAGTCTCCGGAATTCGTATTTCAGGGTTCACAGCAGAGTAGAGTGGTGAACTTGATTTCAGCCTTGAGGGCTGGGAAGTTAGTGGCAAAGGGTTGTTAAGGGTATTTGGCAATTGTGAAGGATACCTCTAAGGGCGAGTCTCGTATTGAGGATATTTCAGTGGTTCGTGACTTTCTCGATGAGTTTCCTGAGGAGTTGTCAGGGTTACCACCGCAACGGGAAGTTGAGTTTACTATTGAGCACGTTCCTGGTGCGGGACCTATTTTTAAAGCGCCGTATCGGATGGCACCATTGGAGTTGCAGGAGTTGAAGGAGCAATTGCAAGAGTTGTTAGATCGTGGTGTGATTCGGCCGAGTGTTTCGCCATGGGGTGCTCCGGTTTTATTTATGAAAATGAAAGATGGGTCTATGAGGTTGTGCATAGACTACAGGGAGTTGAACAAGATTACTATCAGGAATCGGTATCCATTGCCGAGGATTGAAGACTTGTTTGACCAACTTCAGGGGGTGAAGTATTTTTCAAAGATAGACTTGAGGTCGGGTTACCATCAGTTAAGGGTGAGAGATGAGGATGTCTCTAAGATAGCTTTTTGTACTCACTATGGGCATTACGAGTTTCTGGTGATGCCATTTGGGTTGACTAACGCTCTAGTAGTGTTTATGGATTTGAGGAACCGGGTGTCAAGGAGTACTTGGACCAATATGTTATTATCTTTATTGATGACATTTTGGTTTCCTCCAAGTCTAGGGAGGAGCATGACGAACATCTTCGAACAGTGTTGGGAATTTTGCAGAGAGAGAAATTGTATGCTAAATTCTCTAAATGCGAGTTTTGGTTGGAGCAGATTGCATTTTTGGGCCACGTTGTTTCTGCTGAAGGCATTAAGGTGGATCCTGCGAAGGTTGAGGCTATCACTAAGTGGCCGAGACCTACTACTGTGACAGAGATTAGGAGTTTCTTGGGTTTAGCAGTGTATTATAGGAGATTTGTGGAAGGATTCTCTTTGCTTGCTTTGCCATTAACTCAGTTGATGAAAAAGGGCACGAAGTTTGTGTGGAATGAGGAGCGCGAGAAGAGTTTCGAGGAGTTGAAGAAACGACTTGTGACAGCTCCTATACTTACATTGCCTTTGGGAATAGGAGGTTATCATATTTATAGTGATGCTTCTAAGAAGGGTTTGGGGTGTGTTTTGATGCAACACGGTAAGGTGATTGCTTACGCGTCTAGGCAACTTAAACCTTATGAGGTGAATTACCACACACATGATTTGGAGTTGGCAGCGGTGATCTTTGCTCTAAAGATTTGGAGGTACTATTTGTATGGAGAGACTTGTGATATCTTCACCGATCACAAAAGTCTTAAATACATTTTCACTCAAAAGGAGATTAACATGAGGCAGAGGCGTTGGTTGGAGCTTCTAAAAGATTATGATGCGAGGATTCAGTATCACCTGGGGAAGGCAAATGTGGTTGCAGATGCTCTTAGCCGAAAAAGTTCAGGAAGTGTAGTAGCTCTTATTACACAACCTCAGCTTATTTCAGATATGGAGCGACTAGAGTTGGAGTTGTATGTCCAAGTTTCAGATGGGCATTTGGTAGGTATGAGAGTGGAGCCCTCTCTTATTTGAAGGGTTAAGGAAGCTCAAAAGGAAGATGGGGAATTATGGAGTATGGCACAGAATATGGAGGAGGGCAAGCAACCAGACTTTCGTACTGATGACCATGGTGTGATTTGGTTGGGTGAGCGGTTGTGTGTACCGTCTGATCCAATCATTCGTGAGGCAGTTTTGGCAGAGGCTCATAGTTCGCAATTTTCTATTCATCCAGGTTCTACAAAGATGTACAGGGATTTGAAGGAAATTTTTTGGTGGAATGGGATGAAGCGAGATGTGGCTGAATATGTTGGGAAGTGCCTCACTTGTCAACAAGTGAAGATAGAACATCAACGAGCTAGTGGGTTGCTGCAACAGTTAGACATTCCATTGTGAAAGTGGGAGGATATCACGATGGATTTTGTGATTGGTTTGCCGAAGACTTTCAGGAATAATGATGCTATTTGGGTTGTGGTGGATCGGTTGACTAAATCGGCACACTTTTTGGCGATCCACGAGGGTTACTCGGTGGATAGGTTGGCACAGATCTTTCAGCAGGAGATTGTTAGACATCATGGTACTCCGGTGTCTATTGTTTCAGATTGGGACCCACGGTTCACTTCACGGTTCTGGAAAGGGTTTCAACGAGCTTGGGGTACTCGGCTCAACTTTAGTACTTCTTTTCATCCGCAGACTGATGGCAAATTCGAACGGACCATTCAGACGTTGGAGAACATGTTGAGGTCTTGTGCACTTGAGTGGTCGGGTAACTGGGATGATTACTTGAGCTTAGTTGAGTTTGCTTATAACAACAGTTGGCATGTGAGTATTGGGATGGCTCCATTTAAGGCATTGTATGGTAGGAAGTGTCGGGCACCAACTTGTTGGGATGAGGTTGGCGAGAGAGCCATAAAAGGGCCTGAGTTAGTTCAAATCACTACAGAGAAGGTAGCAGTGGCTAAGGAAAAATTAAAGTCGGCTCAATCACGGCAGAAGAGTTATGCTGATAAGCATAGGAGGACCTTAGAGTTTGAACCTGGTGAGCATGTGTTCCTAAAAGTTTCTCCTTGGAAGGGTATTCGGCGATTTGGTCTGAAAGGGAAGCTTATTCCGCGTTATATTGGCCCATTCGAGATTCTGGAGAGGGTTGGTGAGGTTGCATATCGGTTAGCTTTGCCTCCACTGCTAGCTGTGCACAATGTATTCCATGTGTCAGTGTTGAGGAGTTATAAATATCACCCGTTGTATGTGGTGCAATATCCGTTTGAAAAGATTCGTGATGATCTTACTTGTGTGGAGCAAGCCGAGGCGATTCTGGATCGTCAAGAGCGGGTTATGAGGAGAAAGACAATTCCGTTTGTTAAGGTTTTATGGAGAAACCATTCGGAGCGAGAAGCTACATGGGAGATGGAGGAGTCTATTCGAGTGGAGTATCCGCATCTTTTTGATAATTAGGTTCATTCTTTTCTTTTGATTCCGGGGACAGAATCCTTTTTAAGGGGTAGGTGATGTAATACCCGAAAAAAAAGAAAAAAAAGAGAGTAAATAAATGATTTTTCTTAAAATATTTTGTTATAAAATATTTTAATTGGACTTTATCTTTTAATTGGGTCAACTAGTCATTTAAACTAATTGGACCTAATTTGTATTTGGGTAAATTTTAATCTTGTTAAAATTTAAAGAGTTAATATAATATATTGATAACTAAATAAATAGTCAGACCTAATTTATTCACACATTATACTTACTACGTAATTGTAATTGAGGGAAAAGAAAGTAGGCGGCGATAGAAAATAAGAAGAAAGAAACGACAACAGGTATGGAATACATGAACATATATCTCATTGTTGCTAATAATAAAGAAGGTATATATATATGATTGAAGACCAAGTTTATTATTGTTTGGAACGGAGGGCATTGACCATGTTATATATATATATTTACATATATATAAGGCCTGCAATCAAGACTTTGGAATTGGTTATCCTGGAATGGTTTTATTTTTTTGACAATTATATATGCATGATATGTAATGATTGGTACAGAGACTAAAAGTTTTGGAAAACTTAAGAATTTTATTATATTTATATATATATATATATATATATATATATAGGGTCCGTCTCTCCAACGAACCATATAGAGCGAACTAAAAACGAACCGGTTATAGTGACGGTTTTTTCCGTCGCTATTGCATAGAAAACCGGATTTTTATACTATAGCGACGAAAAAAGCCGTCGTTATAGCCGGTTCGTTTTTAGTTCGCTTCCTATAGTTCGCTGGAGAGACTGACCGTATATATATATATAATCACGATTTTATTTTTTTAGCAGAAAGTGTACTGGGTTCATTTAGCCTATATATATATATATATAATTTATGAATAATGAATATGTTGATCATTATGGTTGGAACGGAAGGCTTAGATAATAATAATAATAATAATAATAATAATAATAATAATAATAATAATAATAACATGATTTATTAAAGGTTTAAAGATGGAAATAATAATTTGCAAACGTACTTATGTTAATCATTATTTTGTTTAATTAGTTCGAATGGAAGGAGTTTAACGAATAATTTTTGGAATATAATTTCGGGTATTACATTACGTAATCCAGGTACGAATTTCGTACTCCTTCAGTGATAATCCTTTATTTTTATTTGTTCGTTTTGCCTTACGTTTAGAAGTTAGTTATTGTTTCGCATGATTGTTCGTTCTCAAATTCATGCGATAGTTTTGTTTTAATATTGATCCTTGGAACTCGTGTTTGTACTCTTTGATCTAGTATATCATCTTTAGTATTTATTTTGATATTTGTAGAAAGTACATGTTAATATATTTTGGAGATTTTGTGTTGATGATTCGTTTCAGTTTAACATGTACATATTAGAACCCCTTTGTGTTGCTATTGTGTCGCATGTGTTGTGATATTGTATCTTTGTTAGAATATACCGTAGGGTATACCTGAGCTAGAACCACCTGTGGGGGTACCACAAGCATGTCGTATTGGCACGAGAGGCATGACACTTTCTGTGGCGGTGTGATCAGTCCACGGCGTCTCCATTTTGTGCTCCAGTGGGAATTGGCCATTTGGTGTTTTGTTGTGGGAGGCGTATGAGTTGACCCTAGTTTTCTGTTCTGTTCTGTTATGCGGATTGGCGATGTTTGTGCCAAACACGCCTTTCGATTTTACATACATTTGAATTCGAGGTCCAA
Organism: Panax stipuleanatus; assembly: GCA_020205555.1. NCBI lineage: Eukaryota > Viridiplantae > Streptophyta > Magnoliopsida > Apiales > Araliaceae > Panax > Panax stipuleanatus. The sequence continues at coordinate 107,171,786 of CM035116.1, forward strand.
TGTGTGTGACTTGCCTGTGTGGCATTATTTGACCTTGCCTGTGTGGAAAGGTATATTTTTGTTTTATTTTGAGCTCGGTATGAAATAACCCCAGCCATTTAATTCAGAATATTATTTCGTTGTATTAGTTTGTTCGTCACTGTTCAGTTCATTTTAATTGAGTTAGTTATCTCAGTTCTTTATTTTATATTCTATATCCGTACTGGGCATTTGGCTCATGCTGTGTTTTTCTTCCGGTAGGTAATCAGGGGGATCAAGGGCAAGTTTGATGAGAGCTCCCTTTATTTCAATGGTTTAAAAATATTATGTTTAGGCTTGATGGATTGATTTATTTTGAGTTGTAATAAATACTATAGATTTGAGTTTGAGTCTGTTGGCATTTATTTTGGTTTGACCTTTTAATATTTATTTGTTAAATATTATTCTTTCGTGGCATAGAGATTTCGTTCGATTTTGTTGTGTTTTGAGTAACCTCTCTTTCTATTTCAGGAAAGGGGGTGTTACAGCCTTCTTACGTAAGAATCAATAATTCAAAATACTGTGCAATACGGTGTGCTACTGTGAAACAACGCGTATTACTGTATTTTTATCACCGGGTATTTCAACAGTTTAACGGTAACAGTTTTACCGTTAGTTTATAAAAAGGTTATTTCTGTCGCTTTCTATATCCGACAGTTATTTTGTTGTGGGGCCCACAAATGGTTGCGTCATCGTACGAATATTCCCCGACAACAATGAATACTTTATTACCACTTGCTCACTTTGAAAAATTTTCACATATCTCGCATAACTTATCACATTTATCAAATTAACACCTTACTATTTCAAAATAATATATAAAGAAAATTAAATCTTTATTCATAAAATTTGGGGTCTTCCAATCTCCCCTCCTTATGAAATTTCGTCCTCGAAATTGACGTACGTACCTGGTATGTCGAAGAGGTGAGGATACCTTGCTTTCATTTTCGATTCTAACTCCCAGGTCATTTCTTCAATTTCATGGTTTCTTCATAAAACTTTGACTTGAGGTATAACCTTTGAGCGTAGAACATGTTCCTTCTTATCCAAGATCTTGACAGATACCTCCTCGTATGTTAAATCTTCAGCTATCTCGTCTGGTTCTAACTCAATAATGTGGTTTGGGTCTTTCACATATTTACGTAGCACGGATATGTGAAAAACGTTATGAACACGAGACATGCTTGGCGATAAAGCGAGTCTCTAGGCCACATTTCCTACTCTGTCAAGAATCTCAAATAGACCAATAAATCATGGATTGAGCTTTCCTCTCTTCTCGAATCTCGTAACTGTAACGACCCAAAAATTCGTACAATATAATTCCCCTTCTCGATCGTTAACAATACAACTTTATTCTAACTTTACATCATGATTCGATATTAAAATTATTAAAAATGCAGAATAATTAAAATTTTAATCCTTTCTTTATTGCCCTGAATCTCAACCTTTACATAACATCTCCTTGATTCAAATCTATATCATGAATCGTTACAACAAAATGACTATACAAGTCTTACATCATGAAGCAATATCCATATACATCGGATAGCTCAACTTACAATTTATCAATCATGTTACATTTAAAACAATTACATTACTCATCTAGAATAAATAATTCATCGCATCGCTATTGATCTCAATTAAAGTTTAACTAGCACATATCATTACTTTGCATTCTTGACCTGCAAAAATAGTTATTTGCAAGAGTAAGCTCGACAGCTCAGCAAGTTCTAACATTTTTCATGCATCACATAGCACATAATAACATGCTCAACATACATCTCATAATAATTAAAGTAACATGGCATACATGCTTCAATTCACATAGAAAATATAAAGATTAAGTTCCTTACTCAATCAACATTCTTTAATCAATCAATGTAGTCATAAATTGACTTTAACATTCATGTTTACAACATATATAACATATCATGCTCTTTGCAAAATAATTTAAAATAGTTCATAATATCATCAAGTTCACATAGAAAATAAGAACCGAAAGACTTGCCTGGCTCGTAGATTATCAAATACCGAAAAAATAACTTAATATAATCTGCTTCATGATCCTATATAACGTATTACCATACGCATGAATTATTAGTCACCTAGCAACGCTTATCAAACGTCTAAATAAATACTACTTTATGCTTTCTAATTCTCTTTTATTTACTCGTTTGACACTGGCTGTCAAATTATATGTATAATTAACAATATTAGTTAATTATTACATAGCTAATCATCATCGTTAGTTATCCATTTTAGGTTAACTCATTCCTCTTTAACTAATAAGTTAATAATTAATTACAACATAATTAATCACATCACATAATCATATTATATTTCACATGATTAATCAATTAATAATTACATACTCATTTTAAATTATAATTAAATAAATTATAATTTAAACATCCACTTTAATAAAACTATAATTAAACAATCATAATTTATAATGAATCAACTACATAATGCATTAAATCATAATTTAAACATATTTAAATTAAACCATTACTTAGATTATAAATACTCAATTTCTATTCATGCCCTCATTAAATTATAATTATATAAATTATAATTTAAATTACACTTTTACCTTGATTATAATTATTTCAAATTATAATAACATATTAAGTTATAATTAAACAAGTTATACTTCAAGTTAAACATTTACTTTAATTAAAACAATCAACTCAATTCATTATAATTTAACAATCATAAGTTACATTAAACCTTTACTATAATTATAATTATTCAAATTATAATTATATATATCATATTAGCTAAGTTATATTTAAACAATTTAATATCTATTATAAACAATTCAAATAATACTTTAAGGTTTTCCAAAACCTCTTTTCTTTCCGAGTTATGAAATTGTCAAATTCATGATAACAATATGTTATTGCAACTTGGTACATGATCATTATCATAGAAACAAAACAATTTAGGTTTTAAAACTTGAACAAATAACTAGAGTTCTCTGCCTCTGCTCAGCCAGCTGCGCAGGTGTCAAAACCCAGAAAATCCAGCAGCGCAGCTGTGCTGCTTTTGCCCTTGTTGCCGGCGCAGCTGCGCAGAAACTGCAGACAGAAACAGTGCAGCAACGGCACTCTGCTTACTGCTAACCCAAACAATTCAACAATGGCAATTACCAGTCACTCAAACAATGTAAGACATGCATACACAATACTACACATGTTATATAGATGCTACCAACCACAAAAATTGTCCAAGCAATGAAATCAAAGGTTTTAACAACTCAATTTTGATATTTTCATAGAAACTCATATATTTTTCAAAACCATTCACTGTAAAATAATTTCTTCAGAAATTCATGCATTTTCTTTCCATGATTCAAGATATCATCAAAAATAATTCTAACAAGCATATTAACATATACTAATTTCATCAATTTTACTCTAAAATTAACCAAAACATGAAAACTCCACGTGAACACATATTCTCCATTTAAAACATGTTTTGACAAAACTTCAATTTCTGAAAATCCTTGTTTATGGCATACAATTCATATATAAATCATTATAAACACAATTTATATATGTACATCATATATATATAACTTTCATGCTAAATCATATACACAGAGAACTCATACTCATGAACAATCACAAGAAAAACATATAAAAACATAAGGGAATTAAGACATACCCTTTCTGCTTAGATGTTTGAAGAAGATGATTATTCTCTTAGGTTCTTCCTTTCTTTCCTTCTCTTCTTCTCTAATTCTTCTCTGCTCTTTCTTTTTCTCTCTAGCAAACTAACTTTGTTTTTCTAACTCTTGTTTTAATCTAACGTAATATACATATAATTTAATATACATATATTACATAATTATAATACATATAACTTCCACTACATAATGACATATATTAAATATAATAACTACCATTAATATATAAGTTACAATTAGAATTTAAAAAGCCATAAGGCTTGTTTGGCAAAATAAGTTATTTTTTTTTTAAAAGGTTTTTAAATAGTTAAGGCCCCGTTTGACAAAACGGACTTAAAAATGGTGCAAGAACCTTGTTTGGGAAAACGATTTTAAAAAAACTCTTTTTATTCTTTTCATAAATCCTTTAACACATATTCTTAATGTTATTCTTTAATTAATTAAATCTTAACATTCTAATTTAATTAATTAAAAGTCTAACATCAATTAAGCACATAAAATTAACACATAATTATAATTACTTGCTAATTATAATTGCATGTAACACTCATCACCTTACTCATCTAATTTAATTATCTCAATTAAATTAGAACTATAACATAAAATTATTATATCAATTAAATCAAATACTAAATACCCATTTAATTAATATACTACACTTAATTACCTTACTCCATAATAATCATGTAATTATTTATTTAACTCAATAAATAATTCAATTAAAATATTTATTTAATCAATATATATTAAAATTAATTTTTAAATTCTCTTCACATCAATTCACATATTTCATAATATGTGACACGTATTCACATACTCAAACTTAAAATATCAGATAATAAGAATTTTATTTATTAAATTCTCATTTATAAATTCTAAAAATCTGGGATGTCACAGTAACTCCTTTCCATGGAGCAACACGTAATAATACATGATCTCCGACATTAAACTCCACGTCCCTTCGATGAAGATCCGCATAACTCTTTTGTCGATCTTATGTAGTTTGTATCCGTTGCCGGATCATTTGAATCTTTTCTGTAGTCATACGTACTAACTCCGGTCCCAACAATGTTGCTTCACCCACCTCATCCCAGCATACTGGAGAACAACATTTTCGTCCTAACAACGCTTTGAATGGAGCCACGCCTATACTTGCCTGATAACTGTTGTTGTAAGAGAAATCCACCAATGATAAGTACTTATCCCAACTCCCTTTGAAGTCTAGAACACAGAGTCTCAATAGATCTTCAAGAGTTTGGATAGTCCTTTCTGATTGCCCGTCCGTTTGAGGATGATAAGCCAAACTGAATCGTAGATCCGTGCCCGTAGCTTTCTGCAAACTGACCCAAAATCGTGAAGTGAATCTTGGGTCACGATCCGAAACTATGGATACTGGCATACCATGCAACCTCATAATCTCATTCACGTACATACGAGTAAGACGTTCAAAGGAATAAGTCTCTCGTATAGGTAAGAAATGAGCAGACTTAGTTAATCTATCGACAATAACCCGAATCGCATCTATGCCTTGAGAAACCTTGAGAAGACCCGTAACGAAATCCATGGTAATGTGTTCCCACTTCCATTTTGCAATCTCAAGTGGTTGCAATGGACCCTTTGGCACTTCATGCTCCGCCTTGACACGTTAACACGTTAAACACCTCGAGATAAACTCCACGATCTCTCTCTTCATATTGCTCTACCAAAATATATGTCGAAGATCACAATACATTTTGGTACTTCCAGGATGGATTGCAAACGGTGTGCTGTGTGCCTCCATCATGATTCTATACTTCAAATCAGAATCGTTAGGAACACAAAGTCTGGAGTTGACTCGAAGTATTCCTTCTTCATCGATTCTTGCTTCTAGAACATCACCTTCTTACACCTTTTTCCTCATCTTCATCAGCTCCAGGTCTGTAGTTTGAGTTAACTTTATCAATCAAAGCTGGTTCTATGCATATACTTGACCTCATCATATGGGTCCCCGGAGTCTTGAACTCTATCTCCATCCTTTGTGAGTCACACAAAATGGGTCTTTGTGTTGACAGCATTGCACTCATTCCCGCATATGATCTTCTACTTAATGCGTCTGCTACCACGTTCGCTTTTCCAGGATGGTATTGGATGGTATGATCGTAATCTTTCAACAGCTCAAGCCAACGTCGTTGCCGTATGTTGAGTTCCTTCTGGGTGAAGAAATATTTAAGGCTCTTATGATCCATATGGATCTCCACTTTCTCCCCAAACAGGTAGTGTCTCCAGATCTTCAACTCGAAAAATGACAGCTGCTTACTCTAGATCATGAGTGGGATAATTCCTCTCATATTTCTTGAGTTGTCGTGAGGTATAGGCTATGACTTTCCCATGTTGCATGAGAACACATCCTAACTCTTTGCCCAAAGCATCGCTGTAAATGACAAATCCATCTGAACCAGATGGTATCGTCAGAACAGGTGCCAAAATGAGTCTCCTCTTGAGCTCTTGGAAGCTCTTCTCGCATACCTCATTCCATACAAATTTTGTATCTTTCTGAGTCAGCTGAGTTAATGGAGTAGCGATTCGAGAAAATTCTTCCACAAATCTCCGATAAGAACCAACTAAGCCCAGAAAGCTACATACTTTGGTCACCGACTTTGGTTGCTCCCAACTTTGTATTGCTTTAATCTTCGTCGGGTCCACAGATACTCCACATTTTGATACTACGTGCCCAAGGAATGCTACCTCCTCAAGCCAGAACTCACATTTCTTCAACTTGGCATATAGTTTGTTATCACGAAGCCTTTGAAGTACCAGCTTCAGGTGGTGTTCATGATCTTTACGGCTTTTGGAATAGATGAGGATGTCATCAATAAAGACAACCACGAACTGATCTAAATATTCCTTGAATACACGGTTCATCATATCCATGAAAGCAGCAGGAGCACTAGTCAATCCAAAAGATATGACTAAGAATTCATAATGCCTATACCGAGTTCTGAAGGCAGTTTTTGAAATATCCTCAATTTTAATCTTTAACTGATGATATCCAGAATGAAGATCGATCTTTGAAAAGAATTATGCACCTTATAACTGGTCGAACAGGTCATCAATACGAGGTAACGGATACCTATTCTTGATGGTGACATAGTTCAACTCCCGATAATCAATACAAAGTTGCATACTCACGTCTTTCTTCTTTATGAATAAAACAGGAGCACCCCAAGGAGATGTGCTAGGACATATAAAACCGATGTCTAATAACTCCTGTAGTTGGACCTTTAACTCCTGAAGTTCAATAGGAGCCATTCGATATGGGGTTTTAGAAATGGGTTTTGTATCAGGTTCAAGGTCAATAAAGAATTCAACTTCACGTTCTGGGGGTAGACCGGGAAGTTCTTTGGGAAATACATCAGGAAACTCATTAACAACAGAAATATCATTCAAACCTAACGTACTCTGGTTTAGATCAGTGACATGGGCTAAGAAAGCTTGACATCCATTTTTTAATAAACGAATAGCTTTATGACTTGAAATGACATTAACTGATTTTAGTGGTTTGGCGGTTTGAATTCGCACAACAGGTTGGTTAGGAATATAAAACCTAACAACCATACGAAAATAATCAATTTTGGCATGATAAGTGGTTAACCAGTCAATTCCTAAAATTATGTCAAATGCAAGTATTTTCAAAGATGTAAGATCAACAGGTAGGGTGAGGGTACCAATTTGAATCAATCAAGATTTGTAAACTGTGGATGTAACAAAGGTTTCTCCCAATGGAGTTTCAACAGATAAGTCAAAGTCTAATTTCTCAGAAGTCAAGTTCAAACGTTGAGCACAAGCAAGTGAAATAAAAGAATGGGTAGCACCGGTATCTAATAAGGTATAAACTTTGCAAGAGTTTATCATTAGCTTACCCGTAATAACCTCGTTAGGGTTCCTTGCTTGTTGGACAGTCACGACAAAAGTTCTTCCAGGAACCACCGACTTTGACTTGTCCGGAACTGCCTTATGAATCACCACCCCCACTGGACTTGGTTTCGCTACAGGACACACTCGAGCTATATGTCCTTCCTTTCCACAGTTATAGCACACCTTGGATTGCTGTGTGTAGTTGGGACTGATGTGTCCCTCTTACCCGTATTTATAGCATACGACCGGCGGTCGTTCTCCTCCCCTAGAAATAGTTGATATTGGTGCTGCTGTCGATGTTTTCAAGTTCTCATTGTTATACTTTATCTTCTTAAAATCTCCCCCCGACTAACTTTTTCTATTATCATGGCCACGATTACCACCGGAGTGGTTACCGCTTCTGTCATGATACTTTCCTCCCTGCTGGTTGTCATTGTTTCAATGACTGCTGCAGCCGGTACGACCTTGGTTGTTGTCCCTTGGTTGAACATAATCATTATCCCATTCTAATAACTGGGCCCTGTTCACTACATCCGAATATAGAGAAATTTTTTGAGAAATGAGGTATTAAAGAATTTCTGGTTTCAAACCTCTCAGAAACATCCGCGTCATACATTCCTCATTCTCCACCAAATGAGGTGCAAACCATGATAACTCCACGAACTTAGCCTCGTACTGGGACATCGTCATGTTGTTCTGTTCCAGTTTGATAAATTCTACCTCCTTCATATGACGAATACTTTCTGGAAAGTACTTGTCATTGAACAGTTTCTGGAACTCTTCCCAAGACATCTTGAGTGCAGCAGGCTGGGTACGCTTCACAGATTCCCACTAATAATCTGCCTCTCCACAGAACATAAACATGGCGAATGGAACCTTCTGTTCCTCCGTGCATCCCAAGACATCAAATATCTTGGTAATTTGCTTAATCTAATTTTCTTCCTTGATTGGATCTGGCTTTCCCTGAAACTCTGGTGGTCCCAACTCTTTAAACTGCTTGGCAGTGACAAGCCGTGAGTTGTTATTTCCACCTGTATTATGAACACGAGTCTCTCTCGTCTGGTTTTGCATGAACTGCAAAAAGCTTCTAAACATCCCATCATTCATCATTTGATCGGTGGTGTCGTTTCCAGAAGGAATATTGCCTTCTTGTTATACGTTCTCCTGGTTGGTGATTAAAGGTGTCTCAACAGGTCTCATTCACTCGATTGTTTAGATTTTCAGCTGCCATTATCAAATACTGCCACAAAACAAGGGTTAATCAAATAAATTAACATATCACATATTAACCTTATGTTCCAAACGACCAATTAAATACCAAATAAGCTTTGGTAGGACACACACTAGCGAAGAATTTACTCGTCTCTCCCCTCCTAGTTCTATTCCCAGATCTCCGCCAGAGATCATATCCTTAAGCTCTGATACCAACTGTGACGCCCCCAGAATAGGTTCAATCCACCCAACCCATTTTGAGTCGCCAAATACATGGTACAGAATCCAAACACAATCTTTTATATCATACGGTAGTGCAAAATACGACTACACAACTGTGAGTGTTAATACAAACATGTAAAAAATATAAACACTCAAACTAAGTTCTCATTACAATTATTATCACACTATTTAACAAAAAAAATAGTGAGGACATCTACAGCTCTAACTCGTACCATCACTCCATTCCCCGACTAGTACCCGCGATATTCTCATTTCCTGAAGAGAACAATGGAAGAAAAGGGTGAGCTCAACTAGCCCAGTAAAGAATATTATGACTAAGATAATGAAGAATAAATTATCGTTATTCTTCAACAAATCAGATAAAATATTATGGACAACAAGTTTTAGATCAACAACTGCAGCGGAAATAACAATTCATTAGAAGAGTTAAGTAGAGAATGATGTCTACTATCTTCTATGATTTACAAGTTCATCATCAATATTTTATCCTTATTACATCAATCAATATATATCTCGAATCAAATATTCATTTTTGCTCTACGGGCCAAATATATTCATTTGTATCACCAGTGGTCATGTTCATCTCAACACCTGTCCATCTTTGCACTACGGGCCAAAGATATTCATGAGGTAATCATCTTTGCACTACAGGCCAAAGATATTCATCAAATAATCATTCATTTTTGCACTACAGGCCAAAGATATTCGTTTGTATCACCATTTAAGACTGAGGATGATGAAAAATAATATAAAGAACGAATCAAGTGAGATAAAAGACAAAGATTAGGGATTCGTAATTTAGTTTATCCATGTTCAATAATACTCCGTAATAATCAATTGCGGAGCAAAATTCAAGAATGAAGTTTAAAACTTGGATCTAATCAAAGATAATTTGGATAAAAAAATAATATTTTTTTATCGTGAATAGTAACTCATCATGAAAAGATGAAAATTTCATAAAAAGTTCAGACCAATATTCCAGTAAAATGATATTAGATGAAGCACAAAACTCAAAGAATTTTTGATCATTTCAGGAATTATAGAAGCAATACTTACCGCAGTAAGTTTAAATTTAGAAATATGAAATGAAATATTATCACTTTCATAATATGGAATATGAAAGAAAATAATATTCATTATGAATATTGAAAGGAAATAACATCATTTACGAGAAAAATAACATCCTTTACCTTGAAAGGAGAGTAGTTTTGACTGGAATATCGAATATAATGCTGAGAAAAATCTTGCACCATAATCCACACTCAAACTATCCTTATGCTCACAAGAAATACGCTCGATATTATAGAAAGAAGATTTTCTGATTCTTGTGTGATTTTCAATTCCAACTTAAGCACCCTATTTATAGAAAAATGCCAGAATGCCAATTCTGACAAAACTTGCAACCGGTGGCTTTTACCTCTTTGAAAATTGAACGCACACCACTTTGAATTTCAGCATTATACACCACAAAAAAATAAGAGCCCAGTCCACCCATGTTTTTAATAAAAATATTTATTATTAAACTTCAATAATTCATAATAAATAGACTTTTATCAGAAAAATACGAACTTTATGTCCATTCCATATGAAATTTAATTCTCTACAACTTTGTAGAAGAAAGTTTTTCCAAATTCCGAACGAAAAATAACTCAAATTTATATACTGATGATTTTTCCACACCTCCATTCCGACTAAATACATATACTGATAAAAACAACCATCAGCATTAATTCCTTCATTTATATTCACATTAAAATAAATAATTTTTTTATCATTTTTGTCAATAATTAATTATTCCCAAATAATATTATAGAACTACAATATTGACAACCAGGTCGTTCCTAGGAAAGAGGGGGCTTTCCGATAAGGATTTCTCCTTACTGGCGCGCAATTAGATTAACTAACCCCTTTCCTAGACAGAACTTCCTAGACATTGCCAATAATGATGTCTAATAATATTATTCAAATAACATTAATTATTGATTTGATAATGTGAAATACTGTACAGTGGTTACTGTGACAATTATTGAATCAATAATATAAAATATCCACGGTAGCAATTATTGAAACAATAATATAAAATATCAAACAATAATTATTGTAACAGTAATTGAGTAAGTGCCTTCTTACGTAAGAATTAATAATTCGAAATACTGTGCAATACGGTGTGCTACTGTGCAACAACGCGTATTATTATATTTTTATCACCGGGTATTTCAACAATTTAACAGTAACAGTTTTACCGTTATTTTATAAAAGGTTATTTATGTCGCTTTCTATATCCGACAGTTATTTTGTTGTGGGGCCCACAAATGACTGCGCCGTCGTACTAATATTCCCCAACAACAAGAATATTCCACGACCAAACGAATATTTCTCGACAACAATGAATATTTTATTACCACTTGCTAACTTTGAAAATTTGCACATATCTCCCATAACTTATCACATTTATCAAATTAACACTTTACTATTTCAAAATAATGTATAAAGAAAATTAAATCTTTATTCATAAAATTTGGGGTCTTACATGAATCGTTCTCTCGCTCTGGCCATCGGTCTGAGGATGATACGCTGTACTCATTCGCAATTGCGTTCCAGACACTCTTGCAAATGCTTCCAAAAATTCGACGTAAAATGCGGATCTCAAAATCTCACACAATCGACACTGGAACACCGTGTCAAGAAATAATTTTCTTAACGTACAACTTCGCCAATTGTTCTAAGTTGTACTTAATCCCGATTGGTAGAAAGTGGGCTGACTTTGTCAGGCAATCCACTATCACCCATATTGCATCAAATCCCTTCTGAGTCGCTAGAAGACCAACCACGAAATCCATCGTGATGTGCTCCCACTTCTATTCTAGAATTTCTAATGGTTGTAGCAATTCGCTAGGTCTCTGGTGTTCTACTTTGACTTTCTGGAAAGTTAGACATTTCGTAACACATTCAACAATGTCCCTCTTCATATTCGGCCACCAGAAATGATGCCTGAGATCCTGGTACATCTTCGTACTCCCAGGGTAAATCAAATATCTTGAACTATGAGATTCGCTCAAGATCTCTTCTTTGACTTCTGGTACTGGCGGTACCCAGATTCTACCTTCAAATCAGTAACAGTCCTTCGTTATCGATCTTAAACTTGAATCCTTCACCATCGCCTATTCTCTTCCGAATCTTCCTGCATTCTTCGTCGTGAAGTTGTGCTTCTTTCACTTTGTCTACCAGAGTAGAACCAGTAGTTACTTGAAATAACTTTTCATCCTACTACTTTGGAAACTTCTCCTCCATCTCTAATCTAGCCATCTGTTCTATCAACTGATCGTGATAAGTTAACATATTCAGCTTCTATCGACCTTTTCTGCTCAAAGCGTCGGCGACGACGTTAGCTTTACCCGGATGGTAAAGTATCTCGTAGTCGTAGTCCTTGATCAGCTCCAACCATCTCCTTTGGCGCATGTTCAAATCCTTCTGGGTAAAGATATACTTCAGACTCTTATAATCTGTGTATATCTCACACATTTCTCCATATAAGTAGTGTCTCCATATCTTTAGGGCAAACACTACTGCCGCCAGTTCTAGGTCATGAGTCGGATACCCCTTCTCATAATCCTTCAGCTGACGTGATGCATAGGCAATGACCTTGCCGCTCTGCATCAGCACGCAGCCATTATCCCTTATGTGAGGCATCACTATATACTACGAAATTCCCCGTACTATCCGGCAATGATAACACAGGCGCAGTACTCAACCTCTTCTTTAACTCCTGAAAACTTTCCTCACACTTTTCGGTCCAAACAAACTTAACTGTCTTACAAGTCAAATTCGTTAACGGAGTTGCGATCTTGGAAAAATCTTGGATAAATATCCGGTAATAACCTGCCAATCCCAGGAAACTCCTCACTTTAGACGGCGTTTTCGGCTGATCCCAATTCATTACCGCTTCAACCTTCGACGGATCTACCAAAATACCATCCTTGTCGATCACATGGCCAAGAAATTGCACACGTTCTAACCAGAATTCGCACTTCAAGAATTTTGCATAAAGTTTCTCTCATCTCAGCGATTCTAAGGTCAGCCTTAAATGTTCTGTGTGTTCCTCCTCGGTTTTGGAGTAAACCAGGATGTCATCTATGTCCACCACCACGAACTTATCCAGGAATGGCTTAAACACCCTGTTCATTAGGTCCATAAATGTAGCTAGGGCATTCGTTAGACCAAATGACATCACCAAGAACTCGTAATAACCATACCGAGTCTTAAAGGCCGTTTTCGGTATATCTTCCCTTCTCACCTTCAACTGATGATACCCGCTTCGCAAGTTAATTTTTGAGAAGTATCTAGCACCCTTCAGTTGATCGAACAAGTCATCGATCCTAGGTAAAGGATACCTATTCTTGATCATAACTTTGTTCAACTCCCTATAATCAATGCAAAGCCGCATCGATCCATCCTTCTTCTTCACGAATAAATATGGTCCTCCCCACGGAGAAACGCTCAATTGAATATACTTCTTGTCCAACAGTTCTTGCAGTTGAACCATCAGTTCTTTCATCTCGACTAGAGCCATTCGATACGGAGCTTTCAAAATTAGAGCAGTCCCCGGCGCTAAATCGATCACGAAATCTATCTCCCTATCTGGTGGAAGTCTTGGTAAATCGTCCAGAAACACGTCCACAAACTCCCTAACCACTGGTATCTCTTTTGTCTTCGGGCTCTCCTTATGCGTATCTACTATGTAGGCTAGATAACCTTCACATCCTTGAGTCAAAAGTTTATTGGCTTGCATAATCGTCAGACAACTCGCTTGTCTAGGCGATTTGCTACCATAGAACACTAACTTCGACGGAGTCATAAGGTTTACCGACATCTTCTGACAGTTGATTACCTCCTCATGGTTGAACAACCAGTCCATCCCTAATATGACGTCGAATTCCCCGAGTTTTATCGAAATCAAATCTACCCTCAGTTCCTGACCCTTAATGTCTAATCGACAGTTCTTGTATACAAACCTAACAGGAATGGCTTCCCTATTCGTAAGTTCTATGTTCAAGGGGTAAGCTAACTCCTCTATAGGTAAGTCTAGGGTTTTAGCAAAATCATCAGATATGAATGAATAAGTAGCACCCGAATCAAATAATACATATGCATTTATACTATTGATCGGAATAATACCTGCCACCACATCTTCTCATTACACAGCGTCCTGCATCGTCATGTTGAACGTGCGGGCAGTGGGTCGAACGGATTGCAGTGGTCCAGCGATAGTCAGAGTGTTGCCGCTGCCATTCCCTCTATTTCCTGTTAACCTTGCCGTTGGCTTCTTCGGGCAATTACGAGCTATGTGATCCTTAGATCCACATGTATAGCAAGCTCCCTTCTTCAGGTTTGGGCAATTCAGCGCTATGTGGCCTTCCTGACCACAGTTGTAGCACACCCGTTTCCCTTTCATGCACACTCCAGTGTGAGTCTTCCCGCATGTAGAACATGCTTCGAGCGTCCTCTTCTTCTGGCCTCCCTGCTGACTCCTAGCAGAGTTATTGTCGTTCCACTTCCTTTTTTAATGGATAGCCCCGTTACCACCAGCTTTGTTTTCCATCTCAATCTTCTTCTTCTTGTCCTGGTTGAATTTAGTCACGGTGTCGCTCCCTCCTTCAGCAAGAATGGCCTTCTCCAGCACGACTGCAAACGTGTTCAACTGGAACATGGAGACCTTACTGTAGAGCCAGGGTTTCAGTCCACGCTCAAACCTTCTCTCCTTCCTAGCATCAGTGCTGACCTGGTATGTAGCGAACCTAGCCAACTCGTTAAACTTCGCAGTGTATTCAGACACCGTCATCCCTCCCTGTTTTAGCTCTAGAAATTGGACCTCCATCTGGTCCTGCGAGCTAACTGGGAAGTACATTTCAAAGAACATCTCTTTGAAATGCTCCCATAGTATCACTCCTTCTCCTTCTCGGGTCTTGTTGGCTTGCCACCAGAAACTAGCATCCGACTTCAACACGAAAGTCGCGAATGTCGTCTTCTGGTCTTCACCGACTCTAGCAACGTCGAAGACCTTCTCTATTTCCATTACCCACATCTGGGCATCTATAGGGTTAGTCGATCCCTTGAATTCAGGCTGTCCTACTGCCTTGAATTCCTTAAATGTAGTACCCTACACTTGCGGTAGATTTGCAAGTGCCCTCGTCAGTAGGTTCACTAACTGCTGAACCAAGTTGGGGTTTGCTCCATCGTTATTGTTGTTGTTCGTTGAACCCTCGGGGTTTTGACGTGTAGGTCTTCTTCTAGGAGGCATTTTCTATTAAGAAATATTATTATTAGCCCCTTTACTAAATTCTTAGGTATTCAAGTTCAGACTTAAACAATTAAATAACTCAGTTCATATTGAACACATAGCACATCTATAAACTTCTTTTATTCATTACTCGTAGTTTTAAAAACATAGAACAGATAGCATCTCTGCTATTTACATCATCTTTCCTGAACTGGAACAAGTTGCAGGATTACATTATTATCTCATCCCATTCTTATCACATTTATTTAATACAAAAAGCAACACATAAATAAAAGCTATACTGCCTAGGCATGTTAAGGCGTCGCACAGCCTCTCTGCGTTCACCCTCTATCACCTAAAACACCATTCTTCGGTCCACCACGTACTATGGTAAACCTTGGAACTGAGCTGGGTAATAGAAAATATAGTCATGGGCCCTATCTATGGATGTATGGAATGCGTATTTTGTCTCCCTCAGCTTAGCCCTCTTGGCCTCAGCCTCGTCTTTAGCTCGATCGGCTCGTTGAATAGCCCTCAAGCTGGTCTCCTCAGCTCTGGCATGCTTCGTCGACTCCTCTTGGATGTTTTGCTTCATCTTCGGTATCTCGGCTCGTGCCTCGTCCTATCATTCTCTAAGTGAATTAGCTTCCACTGCGCTTCTCCTAGCTCACTATCCATCTCTTCGATAGTCTTGTCCCGCTGCTGGATGGTTTCTTCGAGCTCTCCGACTCGACCATGTAGCTCCACGTTACTGTCATAGACTGCCTCGTACATCTCAGCACTAGTATAGTGAGGTGGGAATTCCTCTTCGAGATCCTCTTCCTCCTCTTCAGACTCTACCTCGTCCTCCTCCTCTGGAATAGGTGTCAGCTCATGCTCCCGACCAACTACGGTGATCACTGGAGATGGCTCTCTCCTAACCAACTCCTCCTAGACAACATGGATGTCTCTGGGCTCCTCCTCTCTAGGCACCTGAGGTAACTCCTCTCTAGCCTGACTGGACTCTCCAACGTTCGGTATCCTGGCAAAAGAATTTTAAAGTTTATTATTACGTGATATCGAGTCGTCACTCTCTGAATACTATAACGTAAACACATAGCACACATAAGGTAATTTATTATCTTTACCTATCACCACTATCTTTTCGATCTTCCTATAAGGCTACTACCTAAGGTTTTCCCCCCCACCTAAGGTTCATAACCAACTGCTCTAATACCAACCTGTGACACCCCCAAATCCGGGTACTTCGTCTCCACATGATTTGGTGTTCACTTTCTAATTAAATCATACATTTACCCAATAATAAAGAATTGTAAAGTAAATTACAACCTTCATAAATACTTAAATAAAATCTTCCTTGAAAAAGGATTACAACTTGTCCAATATAAAATCCCAAGGTTAACTAAACCTTAACATCAATCAAAAATAAATGCAAAAATAAAACATCATCAACTAAGTCTTATTACAAACAAAATTGAAGACAACAAGTCTTCACTTGCTCATCTTTCCTTTTCTTTTACTTGTTGACGGTACGTCAACATTCTCGGCTTTAACTGCAAGGGGTTGTAAAATATGCAAGAGTGAGCAAACAAAAGCTCACTTGAAATGTACAATGATATGCCATAATTGAATAACTACAAAAGAATTTGAATAACTTTTCTTTTGTCAAAATAAAGAATTGAATAATAATTCTTTCATCATATTTAGGATTCGAATATATACTTTATCTGAGGGTCATACGACCTTGAACTATGTCCTAGGTTATAAATATTTTTATTTAAAACCTTTAACAGTCATTAAGACTATGGACCTTTAACTCGTACTTAGGGGGATCAGCCATTCGTACCATGTATTGTGCACAATCATCTTAACGCTTTCGCATAAATGTCCCCTAATAAATAGGGTTGTTCATTCTCAGTATTTGAATACAATTCTGCACCAAAGAAAGTTTGGTTTGGATAGATAAAGGAACTTTGGAGTTTCAACTATCATCAACTAGGAGTAGTTGAATCGACTCACAATGCTTTAACAGTTCGATAACATAAGAATTATGAATCAAATGTAAGATACAACAATAGATTTCATGATAACTAGGCATGCTTTAGGAATAACTTAAAGCATTCGATAGATCAAGTAGATCTTGCTTGAACAATTTAGTTAAGATCACATTACTTAAATAATACTTCAATACTTATGCTTTACGGATATTTGAATACAGTATAACTCATACAATACATAACGAGTTAAGAATCCAATATAGACTTGCATGATATAATGAGCAAGGGTTACAGAACTTGCACAATGAAAAGATACCATGAAAGAACTTGCATAACGTAGAAGAATAATGATTAGAAAACTTGCTCAAATAAGAGATAAGGAGTAGAGAACTTGCCTCAAGCGCAAGCTACATTTTAATAATTACAATCACTACTACAATTATCCTACACATTACATTACGTTTAAAACATCTATTAGTACTTAACTATAACGTTTAAACTGTCGAACTTCATACTCAAGTCCAACTCACAACATGGTTACGACGTACGTTGATACTAATACACAAACATGAGGCTAAACTCATAATCAAGCACCTCATACACGTATAGTACTTTTACTATCATGTTGCACCTTACGGTAATAGTATCCAAGCACACATATCATATAACAACATAAGACTTCAATCTATCTTAAACCCATCAAAAGCATGTTATCTCATTACCTATTACACTTATCAAGTCATAAAAATAAGTTAGTTAAACAAACGTGGCATGAAAACTCAACAAAGCAAAATGTCATTTCCAGGGCAGCAGGTTTCCTCACTGAGGCGGGTCCCTCAAGGCATAAACCCCGCTGGGGCGGGTCCCACTTCTGGTGGAAATCCCCAGTTCGCGAACGGCTGAGAAATAAGCCAATTTGGCTTATTTCTCCATACCAAAGTCCAATTTTTCTCAACATGATAAACATGAAACTTGATAACAACAAAATTTTGGACTCTTTAACATGATTAGAACCTATAAAATCCTTACAACACATAATCAAAACTAAGTTTTCATAATTTTTGAAGAAAAACACAATATTAAACGTTCTTGACAAAAATTGCTATTACGAATTCGTTTTTCAACCAATTCATGTAATTCCAATTGCAATAATTCTTATTCTTAACATATTAACATATCCCATGATCAATTTAAACAATAACCCACAATCAAACACCAATTTGATAGTTTCAAAGTCCATTTTTCAAAAATTAGTTCACAGTAAATCATTATGAATATAATTCTTCTTGTTTATCAAAATTACATGGATTGAATTGTTGAAACAACTATATAACTCATATAATATCATATTATAACACATATCACGCATAAATTCATGCTCACATCAATTTTGTGAAAATAATTTTTACAGAGAGTCCTAAAACTATGAAAATATTGAAGAACATAATTCAAATTTATGGAGTTCTAGGATTATACCATTTTTCTAACTTGGATTAGGAGAAGAGTTGGAGATGATGATAGGGTACAGCTCTCCTCTTGCTTTCTAAAAGCTTATCTTCTTCTTCTCTGAGTATTCTCTCTAACTCTCTTTATTTTATTTCTTTCTTTCTTGTTTTCTAAAACTAACGTATCTTTTGTATAACATATATATCTGATATACATATATTATACATATAACTATATAAAACATATAACTCCTATATATTAAATATATACACTAACTACTATTTAATATATAGGTTACAAGAATTTGAAAAGTCTAAGGCCATGTTTGGCTAAACAAAATTATTTTAAAAACAATTATTTTATTAACTAAGGCCATGTTTGGTAAAAACAAGTTTAAAACAAAGTAAGGCCTTGTTTGGTAAAAATCAATTTTAAATCATTTCTTTATTTTAATAAATCCTTTTAACACATACTTTAATGTTACAATTTAATTAATTAAATTTTTAATATTCTTATTTAATTAATTAAAATCTAACATCAATTATTCACATAAAAATTGCCACATAATTATAATTACTCACTAATTATAATTCATGTAACACTCATCACATAATTCATCTACTTTAATTATCTCAATTAAATTAGAATTATACCATAACATCAATATACATCAATTAAATTAAATATTAAATATTCATTTAATTAATATATAACTCTTAATTAAATCATTCCACAAAATCACATAATTTATTTATTTAACTCAATAAATAAATCACATAAAATATTTATTCACTCAATAAATATTTAAAATTTAATATATAAAATCTCAATCGTAACACTTTAAGCCTATAAGGACCCGCTGGCGTGGGGCCCCCTGCTGGTGCATGTTTTGGTTCGCGATTTTGACAGTTCGTTGGCCCAATTACTCTAATTAAATGCAAATTAAACTAACACCGTGATTTTCAATGAAGTATAAACTTCATAGAAACATCATACAATGTTACTAACATGTTTTTAACATCTTAAATCATGCAATTACGTGACTCAAATCATAAAATTTCACTGTTCTTGGTATTCTTGACGGTTTTCAAGAAAAACATAAAATTTGACGTCACGAATTCAGTTATAACTCCGAATCCATCCGTTCAAAGTTTGTTTTCTTTGGTTTAACATGTATTATCATAATTTACTGACAAATTTAAGTTAAACAAACAATTCATGGCATACAATTGTTCGTAAGGGTCATAAGGGCCATATATACAACTTTTATACTCTATAACTTTTGAAAAATCCCAATTAAGGCATAATTGCATGAATTTAATCACTGTAAATCATGCATACATAGTATAAAACATGTTATGAACAATTAGTAACACATATATGCTCAGATAATCAACAATCACCAAATTCTCCATTCACAGATAACCTTTAAAACACGTAAATGGAAAAACTCTAAAAACTTTTGAAAACTTAATTAAAACATAATTGCATAGTTTCAATCACTGTGATTCATGTATAAATGATATATAATATGTTATTAACATATACTAACACATATATAATCACATCTTAAGTTAATTATCAAAATAATTCTTCAAGGAGAACTTGAATAGAGTTTTCATAGAAAATATATAAGAACGTAAATATAAAATTGAATCAAGAGATTACCCTTGCTAACTCTGTTTGATTGTATAATTCCTTCTTCTCCAAATTCAACTCTCTCAAACTTTTCTCTCAATTTTCTGTAACTATTCTCTCTGATATTTTCTCTAACTCTAGTATGAATATGTTATAAGAACTAATATATGATATATGTATAAGTATAATACGTATATGATATATAAGCATAGTGGGTAAGTGGTTGTCAGTTAATCCCATAATGGGTTAACTGACCAACTTCTTCTAGGGCCTTGTTTGGCTAGCTCCATTACTCTTTATTTCTCATTAATTTAATTAAACTCTTATTATATAGTTTAATAATGTCACACTCAATTAATCATATAATCTTATTTAAATTAATTAAATAAAATAGAATAAAATCACATAAATTTACATAATCACATAATTAAAATTCTTATTTATTAATTATGTCAAATCAATAAATCTCTAATTAAATATTAAATTAATTAGAATAATATTATGCTTATTAAATAATTCATTTAATCAAATAAGCTCAATTAAATTAATACTTTGAATAATAAAATTCTTCACATTAATTTAATCAATGTAACACATATAATTAAATTAATCTACCACGAATTCATCAATTAATTATTTAATTCAATAATTAAATCATCAAAAAATATTTAATTAATTCAATAAATATTCAAATTAAATTACAAAATCTCGTTCGTCATATCTTTCCCCCCTTAAAAGGATTCTGTCCCCAGAATCACGGTTCAATTAAAAATTTTGTCCCGTTACATTCTCCCCCCTTACAAAGATTCTGTCCCCAGAATCTCTTACAAATAAATTACATAAATAACTGTGGGTAATTTTCCATCATATGCTCTTCGAGTTCCCACGCAGCTTCTTCAGCATTGTGGTTCCTCTAGATTACCTTAACAGAAGGTATTACTTTATTTCTGAGAACTTGCTATTTCCTGTCAACAATCTAAATAGAAATTTATTCATAGGATAAGTCTTTCTCAAATTGTAGGGGTTCATATTCAATCACATATTTGTAATCGGGTTTGTAAAGTAGTAAAAATAAAATATGGAAGACGTTGTGGACATTCTCTAGCGCCAGAGATAAGGCTACCTCATACGCAACTTCTCTAATCCTTTGCAGTACCTCAAAGGAATAAACCTAGGGCTCAATTTCCCCTTCTTATCGAATCTGATCTTCCCTTTCTATGGAAAGACTTTCAAAAATACAAAGCTACCCGATTCAAATTCAACATTCTTACGGTGTGGATCGGCGTATTTCTTCTGCCTATCCTGAGCTGCTACCACTCTTGTCCAGATTACTTTGACTATCTCTGCTGTTTGTTGTACCAGTTTTGGTCCTAGTAACTATCTCTCGCCAACTTCATCCCAGTAAAGTGGAGTTCTACACTTTCTGACGTACAACGCTTCATAAAGCGGCATGCCAATACTAGCGTGGTAACTGTTGTTGTAGCCAAATTCAACGAGCGATAAGTGATCATCCCAATTTCCTTTGAAATCCATGAAGCACGCTCTCAATATATCCTCCAATGTTTGGATCGTTCTTTTACTCTGGCAGTCTGTTTGAGGGTGATAAGCCGTACTCATTCTTAACTGTGTCCCCATGCACTCCTGTAGTCGCTTCCAGAAGTTTGAGGTAAAGCGCGGATCCATATCGAAAACAATTGACACCAAAACTCCATGCCTTAAAACAATCTCTTTTACATATAGCTTTGCCAACTGGTCTAAGTTAAATCTAATTCTGATCAAAAGGAAGTGTGCGGATTTTGTCAATCGATCAACGATAACCCATACTGCGTCGTAGCCTTTCTGAGTCATCGGGAAGCCAACCACGAAATCCATCGTAATATGTTCCTATTTCCATTATGGGATCTCTAAAAGTTATAGCAACCCACTCGGCCTCTGATGTTCTGCTTTCAATTTCTAACCGTGAATCGAATACCGTAAGTTATGAGCATCGCTCAAAATGTCTTATTTAATCTATGGCACTAGCGGTACCCAAACTCTACTCTCAAATCTCAACAGTCCCTCACTGTCTATCTTGAACCTCGGTTCGGTTCCTTCAGATATCTTCTTCTTTACCTTCTCACATTCTTCGTCCTGAACTTGAGCTTCTTTAACTTTATCCAGCAAAGTTGTACCAGCTTGCATCTGGAAAAGCTTCTCGTCAGTCTCCATCGGATACTTCACTTCCAATTCTGGATTCTCCATTGCTGAAATCAGCTCCTCCTGAGCAGTCAACAACATCAATTTCTCCCGACCCTTTCTGCTTAAGGCGTCGGCAACAACGTTTGCTTTACCCAGATGGTATAAAATCTCGCAGTCATAGTCCTTAATTAATTCCAACCACCTTCTCTGGCGCATATTTAAATCCTTTTGTGTAAAAATATATTTCAGACTCTTGTGGTCTGTATATATTTCACATTTCTTTCCATATAGATAGTGTCTCCAGATCTTCAAAGCAAATACCACTGCAGCTAACTCCAAGTCATGGGTCAGATACCCCTTCTCATAGTCCTTCAATTGTCATGACGCACACGCAATGACCCTGCCATTTTGTATAAGCACACAGCCAAGTCCTTTATGCAACGCATCATTATAAACCACAAAATTTCCTGTGTCATCCGGAAGAGATAACACAGGTGCTGAACTCAATCTTTTCTTAAGCTCTTGGAAGCTTTCCTCACACTTTTCCGTCTAAACGAATTTCACCGATTTCCTAGTCAAATTCATCAGCGGAGTTGCGATCTTGGAAAAGTCTTGAATGGATCTTCTATAATAACCTGCCAATCCAAGAAAACTTCTCACTTCCAGCGGCGTTTTTGGCTAATCCCAGTTCATCATAGCTTTGACTTTAGAGGGATCTACCGAAATTCCGTCCTTATCGATCACATATCCAAGAAATTGTACCCTTTTAATCCAGAATTCACATTTTAAAAATTTAGCGTACAACTTCTCTCTTCTCAACGCCTCTAATGTTAATTTCAGATGCTTTACATGTTCTTCCTTGGTCTTCGAGTATACCAAAATGTCGTCGATAAAGACCACCACGAATTTGTCCAAAAATGGCTTGAACACTCTGTTCATTAGGCCCATAAATGTTGTAGGAGCATTCGTTAGACCAAATGACATCACCAAAAATTCGTAGCGACCATATCGAGTCCTAAACGTTGTCTTCAGAACATCCTCTGGCATCACCTTCAATTGATCAAACAGATCGTCGATCCTCGATAATGGATATCTATTCTTAATGGTGACCTTATTCAATTCTCTATAGTCGATGCAGAGTCGCATTGTCCCGTTCTTCTTAACAAATAACATCGACGCTCCCCACAACGATACGCTCAGTTGTATGTACTTCTTGTTCAGTAATTCTTGCAGTTGTACCATCAATTCTTTCATCTCTATTGGAGCCATCCGGTACAGTGCCTTCGATATTGGAGTCGTTCCTGGTGCCAAATCGATCATAAACTCAACCTCTCTGTCTGGCAGAAGTCCAAAAATACGTCTGCGAAGTCCCTCACGACTGGTATCTCCTCTATCTTTGGGTTCTCTTTATGACTTTCAACTATATAGGCTAAATATCCTATACAGCCTTGCCTTAACAACTTCCTGGCCTACATCATTGTCAGACAACTCACTTGTCTAGGCGACTTGCTGCCATAAAACACAACCTTTGACGGAGTCATAAGGTTAATACATTTCTTCTGGCAATCAATTACAGCCCCATAACTAAATAGCCAATCTATTCCCAGAATAATCTCGAAATCCCCAAGTCTAATCGGGATAAGATCTACGTTCATCATGTTACCCTTAATATCCACCCTACAATTCTTGTGTACGTACTTAGCAGGGATCACTTCCCTATTCGCAATCTCTACGTTCATAGGGTATTCTAACTCGTCTTTAGGCAATCCTAAGTTCTTAACAAAGTCATCGAACATAAATAAACAAGTAGCACCCGAATCAAATAATACATAAGCATTAACTTTATTGATCGGAATGATACCTGACACCATATCGCGAGACTGCACAGCATCCTGCACTGTCAAGTTGAATGTCCTGGCGGTTAGTCGGTTTGTTGCAGTTGGTCCCGTGATAGTCAGAGCATTTCCACTGCTGCCTCCTCGGTTCCCTCCTGATCCTGCCCCTCCAGCTCCCTTCTTGGGATAGTCCCTCGCCAGATGGTCCTTTAATCCATATGTGAAACAGGCGCCCTTCTTTGGATTAGGGCAGTTAAGTGCTATGTGGCCTTCTTGACCACAATTGTAGCACACCCGCTTCCCTTCATACAAACCCCCAGGCGAGCTTTCCCGCAGGTTGGACATGCCTCAATTCTCTTCTTCTGATTTCCTTGTTAATTTCTAGTTGACGGGTTATCAGTCCATCTCCTCTTCTGATTGTTATTTCCTCCTGTGTTGCTACCACTAGCCTTGGTATTTCCTTCGCTTTCATTCTTCTTCTTCTTCTGATCCTGGTTATACTTGGTAACCACGTCGCTTCCACCTTCAGCAAGGATGGCCTTCTCCAGTACTCCAGTAAAAGTGTTCAACTAGAACAGTGACACTTTTCTATATAACCAGGGTTTTAGTCCCTGCTCAAATCGCCTAGCCTTTCTCTCATCAGTATGTACTTGTTACGCGGCGAACTTAGCCAACTCACTAAACCTCGCAGCATAGTCTGGCACGGACATATCACTTTGCATTAACTCCAGAAATTGTACCTCCATTTTGTTCTGTGAGTTCATCGGGAAGTACATCATGAAAAACATTTCTTTAAACTTTTCCCAGGTTATCACACATTGTCCTCCCCGGACCTTGTTTGCCTGCCACTAATAGCTAGCTTCATACTTTAACATAAACGTTGCGTAAGCTATCTTCTGATCCTCACTCACTCTAGCGACGTTGAAAACCTTTTCCATTCCCATAACCCAAGTCTGTGCCTCAATTGGGTTCGTGAAGCCTTTAAACTCTGACGGTCCTACCGCCTTAAATTCTTTGAATGAGGTGTTTAATGGAGCTTAAGGCTGATTATTCATCGCTCCCGTCAAAAGATTCACCAATTGCTGAACGAGGTTGGCGTTAGCATTGGCGTTGTTGTTGTTCGTCGACCCTTCCTGGGCTGGTTGACGATTTGGTCTTCTAGGCGGCATATTTCTATTCAAGATATACGCTTATTAGCTCTCTATTCAATTCTTAAATATTTAAGACTCAACTTAAATACTTTAAGATAACACTTAACACATAACATCTCAAATATCTCTGATATTTTATTTTAATCAAAAGTTTTAAACATAATACAATAGCATCACTGCTATTTACATCAACTATCCCGAGATAAAGAATCTACAGGATTTAAATCATCAAAATATTCCTCTATTTATAAGCACATCAAAATTTACATTATTAACTATTAAATAAATATTCACATAATCAAACTATTTCTATCATGACCTACTAAGGCGTCGAACAACTTTACTGCTCTCTTCTTCCATAATGCGGGACTTCGTCCTGCAATCTAGCATATACCAAGGTAGATCCTTGAACTGAACTGGATAGTTCATTACCCGATCCTGGGCCTTATCAATCTCATTCTAAAACGTATAGTTTTTCTCCTCGATCTTAGCCTTCTTTGCCCGATCGTTATCTTCAGCAATCTAACGTCGTGAAGCCCTCATCCAAGCATCCTCTACTGTGGCACGCTTAGCTGATTCCTCTTTAATGTCGTTCTTCAGTTTCATTATATTTAGCACACTTCGAGTCTCTAACAGTATTCAATATAGTATACTGAGTAGTTTCCCACAAACAACCAACAAACTAGTTTCCCGTCTCGTCTACACTTTCTTTCACAGTGAGTTAGATCAGTTGCTAGTTCGACATTGTATGCATAATGTAATGTGTATTCGGGTACTTCAATTCCACGAGATTTGGTGTTCACTGTACAAATATCATCTATCTATCTACCCATAATAAATGCATACCATGCAATAGATAGAAATAAATCCTCCTCTGATTCAAACATCGGCTCATGCTCCCGACCAACAACTATGATCAAAGAAGATGGCTCTCGTCAAACTAACTGCTCCCAGACTGTATGAATGTCTCGGGACTCCTCCGGGTACTTCAATTTCCACGGGATTTGGTGTTCACTGTACAAATATCATCTATTTCTCTACCCATAATAAATGCAACCATGCAATAGATAGAAATAAAACCAACATCTCCCCTTATGGGATTACAACATCTGAATAATAATACATAATCAATCCCAGGTTATACTAACCTTAAATCTCAAATACGGAAACGTAAATAAATAAATAGTCTTACACAACTTTAACATAAGTCTTAAACAATAACATATCAAATAAACAACAAGTCTTCTTCACTTATTGACCTTGCCCTTGCCTTTACTAGTAGAAGGCTCGGACCTTTTGTTTTTAACTGCAATGTTATTATTACGCAAGAGTGAGAACGATTGCCCACAAGTATAAGAGTATAACAATAATATAAGAACATGCGAGTGAATTAAAGACTTCTGAATAAAGAAACTCGACTTTTGAATCAAGAATGAATAACAAGAATCAAAAGAACATCTGAGGGTCATAAGACCTCAAACTATGTCCTAGATTATAAAGTGTTTATACTTTAAAACTTTAACAGTCATAAGATTATGGACTATACTTCTCATACTTAGGGGGATCAGCCCTTAGTACCCATACTGTGCACAAAATTTTAACGCTAAAGCATCGTCAATCCCCTATAATAGGGTTGTTCATCTCAGTTTGACATCAGAGTCCGCACCAAAGGAAGTTTGGTTTGGATAAGCTCGCTAATAGTTCTAAAATTTAGAACGTTCATCAACTATGGACTAGTCAAATCAATAAGGGTTCGCTAGTCTTACAAGGTTCAACAATAAACGATATTCAATTTGAATAATAACTTCTCAAGAGTATACAATCAAATAAGTATTGTACAACTGGAATCATGCTTTTAAAGGTAATATAATATCTCTTATGAAATCTCAACTTAACTAAGAAGTATAAGAACTTGTATCATGATAATATTTCAAGGATAGAAAACTTGCTAAATAAAAGTAAACTTTGAGTTTAGTAACTTGCTTGACATACAAATAAGGAATAGAACGCTTATTTAACTTAAAGAGTTCAGATAAGAAAACTTGCTTAAAGATAATGAGTTAGGGATAGAATACTTGCCTCGTACGCAAGCTACAAATATAGTTACAATTCAATTCCTCAACGTCCTACACATTACATTATGCATACGATGTCTATTAGTTTCATCACTTCTATGTTCAACTGTTTAACTTTTCATTTAAGTCAACTTACAACATGGTTCATAGTGTTAACTCGTTAACTAACCACATAACATGAGTATAAACTCATAACACGCATGTTAGTTCCTAATAGGCACACAATAGATCTAGAAGGGGGGTTGAATAGATCCTTTGCTTTTTTAAACTCTTTTCCATTTTATTTTGTATTGCTAAGAAGTTAGCACATGACAAACATAAGAATCATTTCAAGCATAGCGGAATAAGTTAAATATCCCCTTCATTGATATATTGATAAACATTGATACATTATTCTTAGAGTTAGTTTAGTTGTAAGTGGTTAATACATATATAGCAGTTATAACAGTTAAGTATATAATGTAAATGACAAAAGGTAAATGACAGAATGTAAAAGACACAAGAGATTTTAAGTGGTTCAGAGACTCAAGCTCCTAATCCACTCTTCTGCTACTCCATCAAGAAATCCACTAAGGAAGGGTAGCACCCTGAATCATTAAGATTCCTTTAAGACCAGCAGCCTTGGCACTTCAGTTCACTAAGAACTCTTCAAGCCCAGCAGGCTTGGAACTCCTCTAGTTCACTAAGAACTCTTCAAGGCCAGCGCCTTGGAACTCTAATTCTCTACGAGCTCTTCAAGCCCAGCAGGCTTGGAACTTCATTTAGTCCCTCCGAACAAGGACCCCTCAGACCCTGGCTACTTGTTGTTATTGATTGTTTGTGCTTTGCTGCTAAGATGACTTGAAGCTTTATCATCTTAGGTAATCAGCAGCTTGGTGTGGTCCTCTTTGGATTCTGCGTAGAGTCTGGACCACCTCTTCTCTGGTGCAGTTGATCTTCATTCTGTTTAGCTCATCTTCATCTGATGTCAGCTGTGCACCATCACCACATAGGACTGCTAAGGCTTTTCATTGTGGGTCACCTTCTTCTGATCCTTAGCACCCTTGAACCCTTCGTGATTGATATACAGACATGATTCTGCATCTTTTCTTTTTCAGCTTCTGGTTTTTTATGGTGATCCGTAGAGTGGCTCTTCTGATCTTTTTTCTGCTCAGCCACTTTTTTGAATGCTATCTTCTGGGCCTTCTCGGATCTAAGCTTAGCTACCATCTTCAATGGTATTCTCATCATTGTTGAGTGAAGCTTTAGGCTATTTGAGTCCTTCTTCAAATCTGCTTCACTTCTACTTTCGTAGTCTCACTGCCACTGAGATATATCTGTTTAGCTTTGTAGAACTCGTAGAATCAACAACATAGCATTCCAACAACTCAATGATTCTTTTATTTTATTCACTTCTCTTGATCTTTAAAGTTCTAGCTGTTATATACTCCCTCACAATCTTCTCGTTGGAATATAGTAGTTGGGAGCTATTTAAATTGCTTTGTAGATCTCAAGTTATTTGGTGCAGACTGCTGATGTGACATGACAACTTCTATATGACTTTACTAACAAAGCAGTCTGCTACTTCACCTACCGCCTCAGAGATGTCACCTTTCCGTGTCAGGCTTGTAGTCACCTTTATTTCTCCTTTCTGATTCCTTGATTCGAATCTTCAGGAGTTGTCCTTTTGCATCGATGCTCTCAATTAGTAACTCTCGGATGTCAGTCTTCATATTGAGACGTTGCCAGTGCTCCAATATTCAGATGCCCGAACTCTAAGATTTTGATGCAGATGTTCTTCAACCTTGATCGTAGTGTGTCTTGTTGAATGTTGCTTTTGACTGTTTGAGACAACACTAAGATTCTGAAGAGAGTTCTTTGGATCTGCAATGTAGAACACCTCTTCCTTCACTTGTGCAGTGCTTCAACACTTCTACTTGCCTTGACTAATCTCAGGAACTGATAGCTTGACTCCTTGTTCTGACCTCTTCTGAATTTAAAGACACATCAGATTTGTGGCATGCCCAGCTCTCTTTCTTCTGATGATCTTCCGTTCACCTATCATCAATGGTCTGACCCATGCTTAATCACTTCGGTCTTGTTCTTCAGACGTTGGTCAGTATCTCTGTGTAAACTGCATCAGTTCCTGTTTGGTTTGGCAAACACTACAATCCTGAATAATTCTCAGGATTGTTGTCTTTTGTTATCTTGACAGCTACTGCATTTGCTGACTTTCTCTAGTCAGTCATTATATCTGAAGTCTTCTTCTGAACTGCTTGTGGAAGACTTCACTTGAATGGCTTCACTACTCAATCAGGATGTTGATTGAGTTATTGCTTAGATCTTCTATTTGCTTGCATGCCATTCGTTGAGTGCTCTCTGGTTTCCTTTAAGTGGAATGTATCTTTGCAGCTCAGACCAGAGGCTTCATACTTTGGATATTCTGGGAGTGCTCATCTGTAACGATTGTGATTTTATATTTAATTTTAAATATTTATTGAATTAAATAAATATTTTATGTGATTTATTTATTGAGTTAAATAAATAAATTATGTGATTTATGGAGTGATTTAATTAAGTGTATATATTAATTAATTGAATGTGTAATATTTATTTAACTAATATTAATGTTATACTATAGTTCTAATTTAATTGAGATAATTGAATTAGATGAATTATCTGATGAAGTGTTACATGGATTATAATTAGTGAGTAATTATAATTATGTGGTAATTTTATGTGATTAATTGATGTTAGATTTTAATTGATTAAATTAGATGATTAATATTTAATTAATTAAAATGTGACATTAAAGTATATATTAAATAATTTGTTAAAATAAAAGAAAAGGATTTTTTTTTAAATGATTTTTACCAAACAAGGCCCTTGCTTTTGTTTTAAAAGACTGTTGCCAAACAGAGCCTTTACACTAGCTTAAACCTAATTTACCTAAACCATGCCTAAGTTAGTAAAACTAGTTTCTAATTTTCTTGTAGCCAAACAAGCCAAATTGGCTTTTGAATTTTGTAACTTACGTAATTAGTAGTAGTTAGTGTATAATTATGATATGGGAGTTACCTATTCTATTATATGTATGTTGTATATACGTTAGTGTTATAATCCTAAGTATAAACAAAGAAAAGAGAAAGAGAGAAAGAGCAGAGAATATCAGAGAAGAAAAGAAGGAGAAAGAATTCGTAGAAAGCAAGATGATAATAATCTTTTCTTTACACTCGTAGCTAGAAAGGTTAGAATTCCATATTCTTTATATTTTATTCTCTGTCAAAAATTTAGTTTTCATGAAAGTTGTAGTCATGAATTTTATATATATGATTGTGTTCATGTGTTATTGGTAGTAATTGTATGAAAGGATTTTTAGAAATCAAATTACTGTAGAAATATATTTTAACAAAGAATTTATATTTATATGAGTTCATATGGAATTTCATGAGTTTGGTTAAATTTAGTTGAGAAATTCATGCAATTGGTATGTGTTAATATGCTTATTAAGTAATTACTTAATGCTATCTTCAACTTAGTATGTAATGCATGTATATAAGTTCGAATTGATGGAGAAAAATAGTTACAGTAGATTATTTTTGAGAAAATATGAGTTTTCATGAAAATGGCCAAAATAGATTTTCAAAACTTGTGATTATCATTGTTTAAATAATTTTGTGTTTGGAAGCATGCTTTATATATGTGTAATAGCGTATATATGTTTTACAGAGTCTATAGTACTGTATTTTTGGCGTTGTTGGCTTGTTTGGGTTAATCGGTGAAGCAGAGTATCGTGGCTGTCTGTGTCTAGCCGAGTTGCTGCGCAGCTGCGCCGGCAGCAAGGCCAGGAGCAGCGCAGCTGCGCCGTTTGTCTTTTCCAGATTCTCACCCTGCGCAGCTGCGCCGGTTTCAAAGCAGCTGGCTGCGCAGCTGTGCCAGGCTCTGTTCAGAGGCAGTGAATGCTAGTCATTTGTGCAGTATTGTTTCTAACCTAGTTTAATTATGCTATGACAGTGAGCATGTATCTAGTTGCTACAATATGTTGTTAACAAAAATTTGACAAATTTATATTTAGAAAAGAAAAGAGATTTGAAAACCTTAAAGTATGATTTGAATTATTATTTAAATGTGATATATGATTTAAATAATTATAATCAAAAGTAAATGTTTATTTTAAATTATAATTTTGTTAAATTATAATGAATAAAGGTTGATTTATTAAATGTTAATTTAAATTATAATTTATGTAATTATAATTTAATAAATGCATGTTTAATTGTGGATTAAATTGATAATTACATGATTAATTATAAATTGTGTAATTATAATGCATGTTATAGTTTAATTAATTATTGATTATAATTGATAAATACATGATTAATTATAAATTGTGTAATTATAAATGCATGAATGTGGTTTAATTGATTTTAAATTATAAATTATTTATAATTTAAAATGTAATGATAATTTAAGTAATTATAATTTGATTAAGTGTTTGAATTATAATTGTTTAATTGTAATTGAGTTAAATACATAATTAATTTAATTATGTGAATATGTAGGTGATGTAATTAACTATGTGATGGTTGATTATTATTACTATTTAATCAGAATGTGAGTTAACCATGAGGGTTAACCACTTATGTGAATTAGTTACGTGTTAACTAATTTAGGTTATTGTGATTGAATATATATGTGTAGGAAGTATTAAAGTACGTGAATTGTGTTAAGTAGCTTGCGCTTGAGGCAAGTCTTCTAAACCCTAAACTCTTTAATTTTATGCAAGTCTTCTAAACCCTAAACTCGTTAATTTTATGCAAGTTTTCTAAACCCTAATCTTGTATTGATTTTATATGATCTCTTGAATTCATATATTCATCGTTGAGAATGTCCTTTCCATTTCAGTATTGGACAATTGTTTATTTAATTGAAATGGTCTTAACTTATTGTTCAAGTAAGATCCAGTTATTATTTTAAATGCTTTAAGTTGATTCTAAAGCATATGTTAATTCATAATTCTTTTATTTTGAATTATTGGAAGTCGATTCAACTAATCCTTAGTTGATGAACGTGAATTCTAAATTACCCTTGTAAGCTTATCCAAACCAAACTTTCTTTGGTGCGGACTTGAATTCAAATTATTGAGTTGAACAACCCTATTTACTAGGGGAGGTTACTACGCATAGCGTTAAGATGGTTGTGCACAATACATGGTACGAAGGGCTGATCCCCCTAAGTACGAATTAAGGTCCATAGTCTTATTGACTGTTAAAGGTTTAAATAAAAATATTTATAACCTAGGACAAGAGTTCAAAGGTCTTATGACCCTCAGATAAATTCTATATCCAAATTTTAATATTGATAGAGAATTATTATTCAATTCTTTATTATTGAAGCAAGCTAAGTTGTTCAAATTTTCTTAAAGATATTCCTTCATGTCTATATTATTGTTAAACTCCAGTGAGCTGTGGTTTGCTCACTCTTGCATTAAATAACAATTTCAGTTAAGGTTGATAACGCTGATGCTCCGTCTACAAGTAAGGGCAAGGGAAAGCAAAGCAAGTGAAGACTTGTTTTTTTTTAGTTAATTGAGAATGATTGTAATAATTGAATGTTATGTTTTATTTCTGCACTTTATTATATTCATGTCAAGGTTAGAGTAACCCTGGGATTGATTTTGAGAAGGTTGTAACCCTTGTTTTAAGGGAGATTTAGTTATTTTAATTTAAGTTGTAGTTTATTTTGCATTATTCATTGGGTAGATATATGTAATATTAGAAAGTGAACACCAAATCATGTGGAAACGAAGTACCCGGATTTGGGGGTGTCACAGGTTGGTATCAAAGCTGTAGGTTTATGAAACCTTAGGTGGGGAAAAACCTTAGGTAGTAGCCTTATGGTAAGATCGAAAAGATAGATGTGATAGGTAAAAGATAATAAACTACCTTATGTGTCTATGTGTTTACATTATAGTATTCGAAGAGTGACGATTCGTTATCACGTAATAATGAACTTTAAAATTCTTTTGTCAGGATGTCGAACGTGGGAGAACCTAGTCAGGCTAGAGAGGATGTACCTCAGGTGCCTAGAGAGGAAGAGTCCCGTGACATACATATTGTCTGGGAGCAGCTGGTTAGGAGAGAGCCATCTCCAGTGATCACCGTAGCTGGTCGGGAGCGTGAGCTGACACCTATTCCAGAGGATGAGGACGAGGACGAGTCTGAAGAGGAGGAAGAGGAGGAAGAGGATCCCGAGGAGGAATTCCCACCTCACTCTACTAGTGCTGAGATGTACGAGGCAGTCTACGATAGCAACGTGGAGCTTCAGGGACGAGTAGGAGATCTTGAGGAGACTATTCAGCAGCGGGACGAGACTATCGAAGAGATGGATAGTGAACTAGGAGATGCACAGTGGAACCTGATACATATGGAGGTTGAGAGAGATGCTGCTCAATTTGAACTGGCGAAACTGAAGCAAGACATCCAGGAGGAGTCGAGGAAGCGTGCCAGAGCTGAAGAGTCAAGCTTGAGGGCTAATCAACGAGCCGATCGAGCTGAAGGTGAAGCTGAAGCCAAGAGGGCCAAGCTGAGGGAAACGGAATATGCTTTTCATACGGCGATAGAGAGAGCTCAGGATCGTATTTTCTACTACCCAGCTCAGTTCCAAGGTTTACCGTGGTATGTGGTGGACCAAAGAACGGCATTTCGGGTAATGGAAGAGGAACGCAGAGAGGCTGTGAGACGCATTAATATGCCAAGGCAGTGGTAGTAGTGGTAGTAGTAACAGTAGTGGTAGAGTTTGTTATGTATTGCATGTTTTGTAATAAGTAACGAAAATCCCATAATTTGAGATAAGAATAGGATGAGTTAATAATATAATCCTGCAACTTTTCCAGTTCAGGAAGGATGATGTAAATGGCAGAAATGCTATCTGTTTGATGTTTTTAAAAACTACGACTGATGAATAAAAGAAGTTTATGGACGTGCTTGGTGTTCTATGTGAATTAAATTATTTAAACGTTTAAGTATGAATTTGGATACTTAATAATTGAATAAAGGGTCCAATAATAATATTTTCTTAACAGAAAATGCCTCCTAGAAGAAGAGTAACGCGTCAAAATCCTGAGGGTTCGACGAACAACAACCATAACGATGGGACGAATCCCAATTCGGTTCAGCAGTTGGTGAACCTGTTGACCGGAGCTCTTGCGAATTAACCGCAGATGCAGGGTACTACTTTCAAGGAATTCAAGGCAGTAGGACCGCCTGAGTTCAAAGGATCGACTAACCCTATCGAAGCTCAGACATGGGTTATGGAAATGGAGAAGGTATTTGACGTGGCTAGAGTAGGAGAAGACCAAAAGACAACGTTCGCGGCTTTCATGTTGAAGTCGGATGCAAGTTTTTGGTGGCAGGCTAACAAGACCCGAGAGGGAGAGGGAGTCATCACGTGGGAACGTTTGAAGGAAATGTTCTACGAGATGTATTTTCCAGTGAGTTCGCAGGACCAGATGGAGGTCCAGTTCCTAGAACTTAAGCAAGGAGGGATGACGGTGTCCGAGTATGCTGCTAAGTTTAACGAGTTGGCCAGGTTCGCTACATACCAGGTCAGCACTGACGCTAGGAAAGCAAGAAGGTTTGAGCGGGGACTAAAGCCCTGGCTCTACAGCAAGGTTTCCATGTTCCAGCTGAACACATTTGCAGCGGTGCTGGAGAAAGCCATACTTACTGAAGGAGGAAGCGAAGCGGTGACGAAGTTCAACCAAGATAAGAAGAAGAAGAATGAGGTAGAAACCAAGTCTGGGGGTAGCAGCACTGTGAACCAGAAGAGGAAGTGGTCTGATAATATCTCTGCTGGGAGTCAGCAAGGAAGTCAGCAGAAGAGGAAGTTCGAAGCATGTGCTACATGCGGTAAGAATCACACTGGCGTGTGCATGAAGGGGAAGCGGGTGTGCTTCAACTGTGGTCAGGAAGGCCACATCGCGCCAAATTGCCAAAAACCGAAGAAGGGAGCTTGCTTTACATGTGGATCCAAAGATCACATGGCTCACAACTGCCCGAAGAAGCTGATGGCAGGGTCAACAGGGAGCGGAGGGAATGGAAGCGGCAGTACCGTTACTATCGCTGCACCATTGCAAGCTGTTCGACCCACTGCACGGACATTCAATATGACGGTGCAGGATGCTGTGCAATCAAAAGACGTGGTGTCAGGTATTATTCCGGTCAATAGTATAAATGCATATGTATTATTTGATTCGGGTGCTACTTGCTCATTCATATCTGATGATTTTGCTAGAACCTTAGACTTACCTGTAGAGGAATTAGGTTACCCTTTGATCATAGAGATTGCGAATATGGAGGTTATTCCTGTTAGGAGCGTTTATAAGAACTGTAGATTGGACATTAAGGGTCAGGAACTTAGAGTAGATTTGATTCTGATTAAACTTGGGGAATTCGACGTTATACTGGGTATGGATTGGTTGTTCAACCATGGGGCGGTAATCGACTGTTAGAAGAAGTCGGTGAACCTTACGATTCCGTCAAAGTTGGTGTTCTATGGTAGCAAATTGCCTAGGCAAGCGAGTTGTCTGACGGTTATGCAAGCCAAGAAACTTCTGACGCAAGGCTGTGTAGGATATCTAGCCTACATAGTAGATTCGCATAATGAAAGCCCGAAGGTGGAGGAGATATCGGTAGTTAAGGAATTTGTGGATGTTTTTCTGAGCGATTTACCAGGACTTCCGCCAGATAGGGAGATAGAGTTCGTGATCGATCTAGCGCCGGGAACTGCTCCGATTTCGAAGGCTCCGTACCGAATGGCTCCAGTAGAAATGAAAGAACTGATGATTCAACTGCAAGAATTACTGGACAAGAAGTATATTCAACCAAGCGTTTCGCCGTGGGGAGCGCCTGTCTTATTCGTGAAGAAAAAGGATGGGTCGATGCGTCTTTGCATTGATTATAGAGAGTTGAATAAAGTTACGATCAAGAATAGGTATCCTTTACCTAGGATCGATGACTTGTTTGATCAACTGAAGGGTGCGAAATACTTCTCGAAAATCGATTTGAGAAGCGGGTATCATCAATTGAAGGTGAGAAAGGAAGATATACCGAAAACGGCTTTTAGAACTCGGTATGGTCATTACGAGTTCTTGGTGATGTCATTTGGTCTCACGAATGCCCCAGCTGCATTTATGGACCTAATGAATAGGGTGTTCAAGCCATTTCTAGACAAGTTTGTGGTAGTGTTCATAGATGACATCCTGGTTTATTCCAAGACCGAGGAGGAGCATGCTGAACACTTACGACTAACCTTAGAAGCCCTGAGACGAGAGAGGCTTTACGGTAAATTCTCGAAATGCAAATTTTGGTTGGAACGTGTGCAATTTCTTGGCCACGTGATCGACAAGGATGGTATTTCGGTAGATCCGTCGAAGGTTGAAGCTGTTATAAATTGGGAACAGCCGAAGACGCCGTCCGAAGTGAGGAGTTTCTTGGGATTGGCAGGTTATTACCGGAGATTTATCCAAGACTTTTCTAGAATCGCAACTCCGTTGACGAATTTGACTCGTAAAACAGTTAAGTTTGTTTGGACCGAGAAGTGTGAGGAGAGTTTTCAAGAGCTAAAGAAGAGGCTGAGTACTGCGCCTGTATTGTCTTTACCAGATATTTCTGGAAATTTCGTAGTATATAGCGATGCCTCACATAAAGGATTAGGCTGTGTATTGATGCAGAGCGGGAAAGTCATTGCCTATGCGTCACGTCAGCTGAAGGATTACGAGAAGGGGTATCCGACCCATGATCTAGAATTGGCGGCAGTAGTGTTTGCCCTGAAGATTTGGAGGCACTACTTATATGGAGAGAAGTGTGAAATATACACAGATCACAATAGTCTGAAGTATATATTTACCTAGAAGGATTTGAACATGCGCCAAAGAAGATGGTTGGAACTGATTAAAGACTATGATTGCGAGATACTTTACCATCCGGGTAAAGCTAACATTGTCGCTGACGCTTTAAGCAGGAAAGGTCGGGAGAAGCTGAACGTATTAACTGATCAGGATCGGTTGATAGAACAAATGGCTAGATTAGAATTGGAAGTGAAGTTTCCGAAGGAATCGGATGAGTTGTTGTTTCAAGTAACCAATGGTTCTACTCTAGTAGATAAGGTGAAAGAAGCACAATTCAATGATGAAGAATGTGAAAAGATTCGGAAGAGGATAACTGAAGGCGAAGAGTTCAAATTTAAGATCGGTAACGAAGGACTGTTGCGGTTTGAAGGTAGAATATGGGTACCGTCAGTACCAGAGGTCAAAGAGGAGATTCTAAGCGAAGCTCATAGTTCTAGATATTCTATTCATCCTGGGAGTAAGAAGATGTACCAGGATCTTAGGCATCATTTCTGGTGGTCCGAATATGAAGAGAGACGTTGCGGAATGCGTTTCGAAGTGCTTAACGTGCCAGAAAGTCAAAGCAGAACACCAGAGACCAAGTGGACTGCTGCAAACGTTAGAAATTCCAGAGTGGAAGTGGGAGCATATCACGATGGATTTCGTGGTAGGTCTTCCAATGACTCAGAAAGGATTTGATGCGATATGGGTTATAGTGGATCGACTGACGAAGTCAGCCCACTTTCTGCCAATCAGGGTTAAGTACAACCTGGATAAGCTAGCAAAGTTATACGTGAAGGAAATTATTTCTCGACATGGTGTTCCGGTGTCGATTGTGTCCGACAGAGATCCGCGTTTTACGTTTAATTTCTGGAAGCGTTTGCAAGAAGGTATGGGAACGCAATTGCGAATAAGTACAGCGTATCATCCTCAGACTGATGGACAAAGCGAAAGAACGATTCAGACACTTGAGGATATGCTGAGAGCTTGTGTGATGGACTTCAAAGGAAGCTGGGAGGATCATCTACCATTGGTGGAGTTCGCCTACAACAATAGTTATCATGCGAGTATTGGCATGCCGCCTTACGAAGCATTATACGGCAGAAAATGCAGAACACCTTTGTGCTGGGATGAAGTCGGTGAACGTCAATTGTTGGGACCAGAATTGGTACAACAAACCGCCAAAATTGTGAAGCTGATCAGAACGAGATTAGTTGCTGCTCAAGACAGACAGAAGAAGTATGCTGATTTACATCGACAGAACCGAGAATTCTTACTAGGAAGTTTCGTGTTCTTGAAAGTATCTCCCTGGAAGGGGAAAATTCAATTCGGTAAGAAGGGGAAGCTGAGTCCCCGATTCATTGGACCTTTTGAGGTATTACGAAAGATGGGCGAGGTTGCTTACGAGATTGCATTACCTCCGGAGCTCGAGAATATACATAATGTCTTTCATATTTCTGTATTAAGACCTTACAAGCACGATTACAAACATGTAATAGAATATGAACCTTTGCTATTTGATAAAGACTTAACATATGAGGAAATGCCTGTTCAAATAGTTGATAGAAAGGAACAAGTACTTAGGAATAAAGTGATACCTTCTGTTAAGGTAATTTGGAGAAACCACAGTGCTGAAGAAGCTACGTGGGAACTCGAAGATGTTATGATGAAATCTTATCCGCATTTATTTGATTAGTTTCGTGTAACCCCTTATATACTGATTCTGGGGACAAAATCCTTTTAAGGGGGGAAGAATGTAATAGACGAGATTATTTTTTTTGTGATTCTGGGGACAGAATCATTTTAAGGAGGGAAGATTGTAATGATTGTGATTTTATATTTAATTTTAAATATTTATTGAATTAAATAAATATTTTATGTGATTTATTTATTGAGTTAAATAAATAAATTATGTGATTTATGGAGTGATTTAATTAAGTGTATATATTAATTAATTGAATGTGTAATATTTATTTAATTAATATTAATGTTATACTATAGTTCTAATTTAATTGAGATAATTGAATTAGATGAATTATCTGATGAAGTGTCACATGAATTATAATTAGCGAGTAATTATAATTATGTGGCAATTTTATGTGATTAATTGATGTTAGATTTTAATTGATTAAATTAGATGATTAATATTTAATTAATTAAAATGTAACATTAAAGTATGTATTAAATAATTTGTTAAAATAAAAGAAAAGGATTTTTTTTAAAATGATTTT
The DNA here is from genome assembly GCA_020205555.1 of Panax stipuleanatus. NCBI lineage: Eukaryota > Viridiplantae > Streptophyta > Magnoliopsida > Apiales > Araliaceae > Panax > Panax stipuleanatus. The sequence continues at coordinate 107,211,540 of CM035116.1, forward strand.
TACCAAACAAGGCCCTTGCTTTTGTTTTAAAAGACTGTTGCCAAACAGGGCCCTTACACTAGCTTAAACCTAATTTACCTAAACCATACCTAAGTTAGTAAAACTAGTTTCTAATTTTCTTGTATCCAAACAAGCCAAATTGGCTTTTAAATTTTGTAACTTACGTAATTAGTAGTAGTTAGTGTATAATTATGATATGGGAGTTACCTATTCTATTATATGTATATTGTATATACGTTATTGTTATAATCCTAAGTATAAACAAAGAAAAGAGAATGAGAGAAAGAGCAGAGAATATCAGAGAAGAAAAGAAGGAGAAAGAATTGGTAGAACGCAAGCTGATAATAATCTTTTCTTTACACTCGTAGCTAGAAAGGTTAGAATTCCATATTCTTTATATTTTATTCTCTGTCAAAAATTTAGTTTTCATGAAAGTTGTAGTCATGAATTTTATATATATGATTGTGTTCATGTGTTATTGGTAGTAATTGTATGAAAGGATTTTCAGAAATCAAATTACTGTAGAAATATATTTTAACAAAGAATATATATTTATATGAGTTCATATGGAATTTCATGAGTTTGGTTAAATTTAGTTGAGAAATTCATGCAATTGGTATGTGTTAATATACTTATTAAGTAATTACTTAATGCTATCTTCAACTTAATATGTAATGCATGTATATAAGTTCGAATTGATGGTGAAAAATAGTTACAGTAGATTATTTTTGAGAAAATATGAGTTTTCATGAAAATGGCCAAAATAGATTTCAAAACTTGTGATTATCATTGTTTAAATGATTTTGTGTTTGGAAGCATGCTTTATATATGTGTAATAGCGTATATATGTTTTACAGAGTCTATAGTACTGTATTTTTGGCGTTGTTGGCTTGTTTGGGTTAATCGGTGAAGCAGAGTATCGTGGCTGTCTGCGTCTGGCCGAGTTGCTGCGCAGCTGCGCCGGCAGCAAGGCCAGGAGCAGCGCAACTGCGCCGCTTGTCTTTTCCAGATTCTCACCCTGCGCAGCTGCGCCGATTTCAAAGCAGCTAGTTGCGCAGCTGGGCTAGGCTCTGTTCAGAGGCAGTGAATGCTAGTCATTTGTGCAGTGTTGTTTCTAACCTAGTTTAATTATGCTATGACAGTGAGCATGTATCTAGTTGCTACAATATGTTGATAACATAAATTTGACAAATTTATATTTATAAAAGAAAAGAGGTTTGAAAACCTTAAAGTATGATTTGAATTATTATTTAAATGTGATATATGATTTAAATAATTATAATCAAAAGTAAATGTTTATTTTAAATTATAATTTTGTTAAATTATAATGAATAAAGGTTGATTTATTAAATGTTAATTTAAATTATAATTTATGTAATTATAATTTAATAAATGCATGTTTAATTGTGGATTAAATTGATAATTACATGATTAATTATAAATTGTGTAATTATAATGCATGTTATAGTTTAATTAATTATTGATTATAATTGATAAATACATGATTAATTATAAATTGTGTAATTATAAATGCATGAATGTGGTTTAATTGATTTTAAATTATAAATTGTTTATAATTTAAAAGGTAATGATAATTTAAGTAATTATAATTTGATTAAGTGTTTGAATTATAATTGTTTAATTGTAATTGAGTTAAATACATAATTAATTTAATTATGTGAATATGTAGGTGATGTAATTAACTATGTGATGGTTGATTATTATTACTATTTAATCAGAATGTGAGTTAACCATGAGGGTTAACCACTTATGTGAATTAGTTACGTGTTAACTAATTTAGGTTATTGTGATTGAATATATATGTGTAGGAAGTATTAAAGTACGTGAATTGTGTTAAGTAGCTTGCGCTTGAGGCAAGTCTTCTAAACCCTAAACTCTTTAATTTTATGCAAGTCTTCTAAACCCTAAACTCGTTAATTTTACGTAAGTTTTCTAAACCCTAATCTTGTATTGATTTTATATGATCTCTTGAATTCATATATTCATTGTTGAGAATGTCCTTTCCATTTCAGTATTGGACAATTGTTTATTTAATTGAAATGGTCTTAACTTATTGTTCAAGTAAGATCCAGTTATTATTTTAAATGCTTTAAGTTGATTCTAAAGCATATGTTAATTCATAATTCTTTTATTTTGAATTATTGGAAGTCGATTCAACTAATCCTCAGTTGATGAACGTGAATTCTAAATTACCCTTGTAAGCTTATCCAAACCAAACTTTCTTTGGTGCGGACTTGAATTCAAATTACTGAGTTGAACAACCCTATTTACTAGGGGAGGTTACTACGCATAGCGTTAAGATGGTTGTGCACAATACATGGTACGAAGGGCTGATCCCCCTTAGTACGAATTAAGGTCCATAGTCTTATTGACTGTTAAAGGTTTAAATAGAAATATTTATAACCTAGGATAAGAGTTCAAAGGTCTTATGACCCTCAGATAAATTCTATATCCAAATTTTAATATTGATAGAGAATTATTATTCAATTCTTTATTATTGAAGCAAGCTAAGTTGTTCAGATTTTCTTAAAGATATTCCTTCATGTCTATATTATTGTTAAACTCCAGTGAGCTGTGGTTTGCTCACTCTTGCATTAAATAACAATTTCAGTTAAGGTTGATAACGCTGATGCTCCGTCTACAAGTAAGGGCAAGGGAAAGCAAAGCAAGTGAAGACTTGTTTTTTTTTAGTTAATTGAGAATGATTGTAATAATTGAATGTTATGTTTTATTTCCGCACTTTATTATATTCATGTCAAGGTTAGAGTAACCCTGGGATTGATTTTGAGAAGGTTGTAACCCTTGTTTTAAGGGAGATTTAGTTATTTTAATTTAAGTTGTAGTTTATTTTGCATTATTCATTGGGTAGATATATGTTATATTAGAAAGTGAACACCAAATCATGTGGAAACGAAGTACCCGGATTTGCACATCATCAGTTGAGAATCGTGTTGACACTATAATTCTTCTTTGGCGTTGCGAGAAACCTTGTTAAAGCCTTAGTTTTGCAGACTACGATTTAGCTTTGGTTCTGCAGACACTAAGATTCTGAGATCACATCTTGACAAACTATAATTTCTACCTTCATGCTTGCTGTCCTCATCTGATCTGACTCAACTATGATCTCTGCCTCTGATATGATCAGCAGACTCCACTACTTCAAGTGTGGCCTACGATTCTTGACTTAACTCTGGCAGACGCTAGGTCGGATTATAGACAGGCTGTCTCTACTATTCTGAATATGACTTTCTCAGCAGACTACGGCTCTAAGAAAGTTCTTCCCGACACACTACGATCCTTTCTCATTTCTCTTGGTAGATAAAGAACTCCGAGATCTACTATCTTGCAGACTACGATTCCGCCTTGATAGTTCTCGAGTCTTCCTTGTCTCTCCTAGCAGACTACGATGTTGGTGCAGTGCTCGACGATCAGACAAGCCTATCTATTACACTTTATAAGATCAACCTAACAAGCTTGATCTTTCTATTTATAGTCCTTGTACATCATTTCTTTTTAAGGACTTTACAAAGCTGTTTTGCTTATGTAGGATCAACCTAATATATTTGATCATTTCAGTCTTAGTCCTTGTACATATATTCCTATCATCTATCAAAGGACTTTATAGCTTTTATCAGTGCAAGCATACTTACATATTCATTCATTTATATCATAATAAAATCTTATATAAATAGGAATACCATTCTCATGAATATTCCTAACAATCTCCCCCAATTTGATTATGACAAAAATAATCAGTGCATATGCATGAGATGAATGAATCTTATATACAGTGAGCAGCTATATTTCTAGAACAGATAATCATGAATCTCATTGATGATAATATGAAATTACATAACCTATGACATTCTACATCCTGGATCTAGAACATACCTAGATAGTTAGAAATGAACCTTTTCTGCTCCATGTATGTCTCAAGGATGTCTGTTGATCAGCTACTCAGCTTCTCATCTTTTCTTTGCTTCTTTTTCTTCTTTCCTCTGCTTCCCCTTAGATGCACTCTTTACCTTGCTCAGATTCTGGTTCATTTTCATGCTCTTCTTCTTTGTCTAGCTCCCTCTCAAACTTTATGTTCATGGGGTCATCATCTTTTAACTCCCCCTCAGATGATGATTCTATTTCTGCTACTGCTTTCTTCTTCTTCCCTTTCTTGGCCTTCTTTACTTCTCTGCTTCTCTTCTTCTCAAACTTCATTCTGCTCGTTGAGTGCCTCTTCTTTTTCTCCTATCTTGAATGTCTCTTTTGATGTTTCTTTTTCTCCCCCTTTTTGTCATTAATCACTTGAGACAGCTGCTCCACGTTTGACATAAGCTGCTCCATCAGGTGAGATGAGTTACCAACCTCATTCTTGAGTTCTTGTTGGCTTAGCTCAAGTTGGAGGGAGAGAGATTGCTTCAGATCGTCAATCTTGTCTGAGAGAAATAGAATTTTCTCTTCATTAGTCTTTTGAGCTTGTAGAACTTCACCCTTCTGATCACTCATAGCCTTCAGAAATACTAGATCCCTTAGTTGAAGTTTGAGGGATAAGTCTGATAGTCTGGCTTAAAGCCTTTCTAACAGTTCATTGTCTTCTCCTATTGACAGATCCTTTACTTCTACAGCTATAAGAGAGATCTCCTTATTCAGTTCTTTAGATTTCCGTAACAACTCTTGCTCTTGAATTGATCTGATATCAATTTGTTCATCTTCCTTCTGAGCAATTGCTTGATCTGTCTCCTGCTGAGCATTTGATTGATTTTCTTCCTGCTAAACACCAGATTGGACTCTACGATTCTCACTCTTGGATAGACCCTCAAAGACAGTGAGAATCTGATAGATCATTGAGTACCATGCTGCTTGGGCGGTGTACAGCTTTTTAATTTCATCTTGATCATTTTTAAGGATAGAGTGAGATGACTCTATAATTATGGACTTGGGCAGAATACTTCTGCCATCTGAATCTGCTTGATAGTCGTAGGGAATGTAATGATTTTTAGCATATCTATAGACCTTGAAATGAGATTGGTCTTTGATTAGCAGAGTTGCAAACTTCTTCACCCTTAGAAAGTTCTGTGCCACCAGTTCTAGGTTGGGAAGGTGAGAGAAACACCATGAGAAATAGTTGTTGTCTCCAGTGAGGGATGGTTTTACCCATGGCATATGAGGATGAAACCATCTTATCGCATGATCCTTGATTTCAGTATCATATATCAAGGTTGAAGTGTCTAGCTTTATAGTTTCACGATGGTTGAGTAGATGTGCTGCAGTCATTCTCACCACATTCATCCTTCCATATCCATGTTTAATCCATTTCTCTGGAAGTACATCTAGTGGTTCGTCATCAACTTCTACCACTATTCTTCTCTTGTGCTGAACATAGAAAGAGACGTGAAGATTTTTTGGCACGTCATTCTTAGGAATGGAGTCTCCTTCACTTTCTTTATGATCTGAGCTGGAGTCAGATTGGTGTAGACTTCCTTCAATTGACTCATCAGTTTGTTCAAGCAATTGATCATCATCTTTATCATTATCAGTAGAGCTTGCCTTTGCAGACTCACTAGCCTCTTCTAGCTCTGCAGTCTTCATCCTTTTGCTACTATTCTTTGCAGACATCTTCATTTTTCTTTCCTTAGTATCTTCTCTTTTTTGATACAGCCTCATCATCACTAAGTTCAATAATAGTTGTAGATGATTCTCCTTTCTTTCCTAGAATAGCTTGAGCACGCAATCTGTTGATCTTCCCTCTTTTTGGAGATCCAGCTATAGGAGATTTAGACCTTTCATCATCTTCAGTCTTTGAGGTCTCTGAATCATCAGACAGACTTCCTTGAGGTTCAGTACTAGAAGATCTAACTGCTTCAGGATTAGATTCTCCCTTGTTAGCAGAATGGCTACTCTGTGGATTAGCCATAGGACTTGCATATTCTTCTTTATCATCAAACTTGCTCCTTGAATATTCATCCTTGAAGCTCTCAGTTCCCTTCTCATCTTCTGACTCTACATTTTTTTCTTCAGTAGATATACTTCTTTGGGGAACTGACTTTTGCTTCTGTACCACTTTAGCTTTCTTCTTTGAAGGCTTTATAGACTTGGGTTCTAGGATAATTGCACCCTTAGAGCGTGATAGCTCCTCTTCCTCTACAGTACTTGCCTTCCTCTTCTTTGAAGTACTCTTTCTGCTACCACCGTGTATTAGTCGTTTGTTCTCCATTGGATTCTTCTTCCAGTTTGCAAACAGCTGTGTAGTCATCACTTTATGGCTATTAAGGACTTCACCTTCATCATCCTTAATCTTATTCTTCAGCTTCTTCTTCAAAATGATACTCAAGAACCTCCCATGGAGAACCTCGTGACGGGTTTTCCTATTAACCTCTTATTCTCCGCCTTATCTAGCCATTTGGACATTTGGTCAAGCAGAATAACTCCAAAGTTGATACGCTTCTTCAGAACTATTGCAGACATGATCTTCAGCTATTGATCACTTACAATGTCATGTGCAGTGTCCTTGCATAGTTTACATTTGCCTACAATCTCTGCAAGGAACTCGAATTCTTCAGGAAACTCCTTCTTCTTCATGTCCTTTAGATTAGGGTTTCTTCTGTACCGCAGTCTTCTTGGCTTCTTCAGTGTTGACCTCATCAAGGCTTTTCAGACCTAGGTTAGGAAAAACCAAGCACTGATTGATGTTAGAAGATTTCAGCTTCAGAGTCTGACCTTTGACCTTGGTAGAAAGGGTTCCAAAATTTATAGTTGCATTGGAGTGAAATTCTTTAACCAGGTCAACATATATTTGACTGTTTGACTCAAGGCATTTTGAGAATCCAGCCTTTTCACAAGTTCAAGAATCTCTCTGAACTTCTTCTCAGATTTCTAGAACGTCTTGGTTCCGAGCTGAATGCAAGTGATTACTCGCCAATATGCCATTTGAAGAGTTAGGGTTTTTAGAGTTTATGGCTTTGTGAGAATCTTATGAGATATTAGGAAGCGATTTAAGAAAGGATATCTGTTTGAGAAAATTTGACTGTTTGAAGATGTTTTAGGTTTTGGCTAAAGAGGGTAAGTGTATGGATTTGACAGGTTTGCAACTTTTGAAGAACCCGCTAAAATGAAACAGCCAAATATTTGAATTTCCCTTTTGTAACTGTTCTTTCCACGTTTCTTAGTGGGACGGTTGTAAGTCATTGATATGTCATAATCTGTAACTCCTCCATCGTGTCAGTTATCCAAATTTGACTTTTTTCTGTTGACTATTGACTTCTTCAATCCGTGGAGTGACTTCTGACTTGGTTCAGTACTCCACGATTTCCCAGACTGATATATAGCCTTTGCTTCTTCTTCGATGATCGTAGTTTGTGGTCACGCTTCAATAGACAAATTCTCCATTAGACTTAGAAAGATTGACAATTCTCATTTGTTGCTTGTAATCTTCTGATGAGATGTTGCATGCTTCAGCAGAGATTCTTGTGATGCATTCCTTCTAAAATAAGGTAGCTCAGGAAGGGCCAACCTCTTAGCTCAATGCTAAGGATCAGGTTTGTCCCTGAGGTGCTTACCAGATGAAAAGCTTTAGACATGGTTAGTATTGATATCACATTTGATTTCTCTGCTGGGGAGTTCATTCACCAACTCTGAATATTCATTGGTGTTGGCTTTTGTATAGATTGTAATCGTGGTGTTCTTATGCTCTTCCACTATGATCAGATGTTTGATAAAATGTACTCCACGATTTGAGCTGTGTGGTTGATATGGTTATTAGTAGCACATTTTGGGATGCTACTACTGACTATAAATCTTCATTTGGTTCATCAGCCATAAAGTTTTGGGACTTTGTAACTAGAATCTTTCTGTTTAGGGTTAGCTCATGTTTTCTATAAACTCGTCAGAAGTGGTTTTGATGAACGTGGTGTGATCAATAGACATGCACCATGATTAATTTATCTTCTGAGCTTATCTCAGATCTTCTGGTATGAATTCCACTTCTTCATATGCCCGATCAAACTTCTTGATAAATCTCCTGGTCCTCTTCTTTGACTTGGACACGGCCTTTGCAGTTTCTTCAGATTCAGCCATAATAGTTATTCAGGCTGAGAGACTGTTGCAACTTCTTCATCTGCAGCCATAATTTTTCTGGACTCTACGATTGGTGACACTTCTTCAATCATAGTGAGTGAGAACTTCTTTGTTCTGTGACTGCTTTTCTTCTTCTTCTGAAGTTCACAACTTCCTTCAGCTTTATCTTCATTTGTCACTTAAATCTTTATCATCAAAGATTGGAAGATCTAAAGGATCTGCTTCATAGTATACTCCTGACACCTTTAGTGCTGCTGTTCTTTAACAGATTACTGCTCCCCCATAGTTAATACTATCTTCTCATAGAATTATGAGTTCTTCTTCTTCATATGCATCAGAAGGCAGCTTTGCATATCTCCTTCTGACTGGAATCATCACTATCATTTAAACCTCCTTGGATCATAGAGGGAGATATCTTCAGGACTGATCACTCCACGATTGTTAACAGAACTACGAATGTAGTCTTCTTTATCTGACACCTGAACAGGTTGTTTCAGCAGCCTTGTAGTCTTTCCTTAGTTTCTTCAATATACACTAAGGATGAATGAAAAATCATTTGAGACTATCAATTCGTCAACACCCATCAGCCTTTCTTTAGTTAGTTGCCCTTCCTCCTTCATCAGAACTGCGATCTTTGATGCTGACTGGAGGAACAGTACGATTATGGTTATTGTACCATAATCATTGTGTGTTATCTTGCACAGGCTGGACTCAATCTTGATCATAAAGAACACTACGATTTTCCTTCAACTCTTTGATAGACTGCACTCGTGGAGTTCTGCTTCTATGATGAGTTCTTCATAATCACTGCTTGATGATCCTTTGATGTGAACTTCTTTGCGTTTCCTTCTGGAAAGATATTCCTTATATGGATAGGTCATGGAAGATTTTTTTTTATCTTAGACATGAAGGGTCATACGGAGATCACCAATGTTGTGAGCTTCAATCATGTTAGCTCAGCAAGTCTTCAAGAGTAGGCTTTGGCATAGAATGCTTTTGACAAATTCATTGCTAAAATATCTTGAGTTTCCAACTGGTTGAATCTTCGTGACTGAAGCCATCTGCTTTAGCATTTCTTAGTGTGATCAGGTTGACCATGTACTTGCAGGTTTAGATATTTTCTATTTTGGTACCCAACTTGATTGGGTCCTGCTAGGTTAGTTTCCTCAAAATCTCTATTCCTCATATACTAGAATTTACATCAAATTTAGCATCAATGATCATATCTATGCATGTATCAAATTTATATGTGATATTTATCATGCAAGATGGTGAATGCGTGTAAGATTAATCATTTTAATATGACACTCTTTTTCTTTGATGGTTTCACCCTTTGCTTGGTTATGTTCATAATTTTTGAATGTTCGCAGAGTAGGAATCAACTCTATTACTTAGTTGTATCCTGTTGATTCATGGAGATGATCAGTTTCTAGGAATCTTCAAGATACTCCTTTAGAACTGATCATACTCTACGTGTAATCAAAAATTTAGAACATAGGTTTGTACATACATACCAACCTTTAAGCAAGGATTGCTCCACTTAAACTTAATTAAATCTTGATCTACTTATGACCTATTTCAGACTTCTTTCAAGATGTTATCTTCAACCTAAAACTTGGGTGGAGAGAAAGTTTGTTAGCAATTAAGTTTTCAACCTTAGTGTACTTTCTCTCTTCCTCTTTTTAGGAAGAGTATGGTCTCTTGATAGAATACTGTTATAGTTCATACGGTGATGCAACATGATGTACACATTTATTTAATGAGGAGCCTTACCTTTACACTGTCAGTTTGTTGACAGTCATTTATCTTGCTATAATGAGGTTAGGTATTGATGTGCATATCTTTACATTTATTTCTGAGAGCTTGTTGCTCCAGTTGTCCTTTGATCAATCAGTCATAGCCATGGAGAGGTAAGCTAAGAAAGTCTTGCATCTTTAATTCTTTAATCACCTTGAACCTCAGGTTTCACATCCAACTGCTGGTTAGACAAATACATATTTGAAAAATTCTTTTTTTTCCTTTGGATAAGCATTTCTTAGCATGTATGGCCTTTCATCTTTCAGAATGGAGGATGCTCGATTCTTTGCTGTTAATGCCTCTTGACTTCCCATCTCTAGTCTTCAGACTACAAAATTGAATGTGGATAAGGATTGGTCTTGATGCTATGACATTTAAGAGCATGGACCAATCTGAGCAGCTTCAGGTGTATATACACATTTACCTGTACACATTATTTCCAACGTGTGAGCTCATCTGTATTTACAAGTGACTTACTACTAAAGTAATTTTAGAACAATGTGTGTGCCTAGGATCAGACTCAAACCGATTAGCTTTTTAATATACCATGAGAACCTGCTTTGATACTAATTTTTAGTTCCCAATAGGCACACAATAGATCTAGAAGGGGGTTGAATAGATCCTTTGCTTTTTTAAACTCTTTTCCATTTTATTTTGTATTGCTAAGAAGTTAACACATGAAAAACATAAGAATCATTTCAAGCACAGCGGAATAAGTTAAATATCCCATTCATTGATATATTGATAAACATTGATACATTGTTCTTAGAGTTAGTTTAGTTGTAAGTGGTTAATACATACATAGCAGTTATAACAGTTAAGTACATAATGTAAATGACAGAAGGTAAATGACAGAATGTAAAAGACACAATAGATTTTAAGTGGTTCAGAGACTCAAGCTCCTAATCCACTCTTCTGCTTCTCCAGCGGGAAATCCACTTAGGAAGGGCAGCACCCTGAATCATTAAGATTCCTTCAAGACCAGCATCCTTGGCACTTTAGTTCACTAAGAACTCTTCAAGCCCAGCAGGCTTGGAACTCCTCTAGTTCACTAAGAACTCTTCAAGGCCAGCAGCCTTGGAACTCTAGTTCTCTACGAACTCTTCAAGCCCAGCAAGCTTGGAACTTCATTTAGTCCCTCCGGACAAGGACCCCTCAGGCCCTGGCTACTTGTTGATGTTGTTGTTGTTTAGGCTTTGCTGCTAAGATGACTTGAAACTTTATCATCTCAGGTACTCAGCAGCTTGGTGTGGTCCTCTTTGCATTCTGCGTAGAGTTTGGACCACCTCTTCTCTAGTGTAGCTGATCTTCATTCTATTCAGCTCATCTTCATCTGATGCCAGCTGTGCACCATCACCACATAGGACTGCTAAGGCTTTTCATTGTGGGTCACCTTCTTCTGATCCTTAGTAACCCTTGAACCCTTCTTGATTGATATGCAGACATGATTCTAAATCTTTTCTTTTTCAGCTTCTGGTTCTTCATTGTGATCCGTAGAGTGGCTCTTCTGATCTTCTTTCTGCTCAGCCACTTTTCTGAATGCTATCTTCTGGGCCTTCTCGGCTCTAAGCTTAGCTGCCATCTTCAATGGCATTCTCATCGTTGTTGAGTGAAGCCTTAGTCTATTTGAGTCCTTCTTCAAATCTGCTTCACTTCTACTTTCGTAGTCTCACTGCCACTGAGACATATCTGTTCAGCTTTGTAGAACTCGTAGAGTCAACAATATAGCATTCCAAGAACTCAATGATTCTTTTATTTTATTCACTTCTCTTGATCTTTTAAGTTTTAGCTGTTATATACTCCCTCACAATCTTTCAGTAAGAATATAGCCGTTGGGAGCTATTTGAATTACTTCGCAGATCTCGAGTTATTTGGTGCAGACTGCTGATGTGACGTGACAGCTTCTGTAAGACTTTACTGACATAGCAGTCTGCTACTTCACCTACCGCCTCAAAGATGTCACCTTTCCGTGTCAGGCTTGTAGTCACCTTTATTTCTCCTTTCTGATTCCTTGATTCGAATCTCCAGGAGTTGTCCTTTTTCATCAATGCTCTCAATTAGCAATGTTCGGATGTTAGTCTTCATATTGAGACGTTGCCAGTGCTCCAATATTCAGATGCCCGAACTCTAAGATTTTGATGCAAATGTTCTTGAACCTTGATCGTAGTGTGTCTTGTTGAATGTTGCTTTTGACTGTTTGAGACAACACTAAGATTCTGAAGAGAGTTCTTTGGATCTGCAATGTAGAACACTTCTTCCTTCACTTGTGCAGTGCTTCAACACTTCTACTTGCCTTGACTAATCTCAGGAACTGATAGCTTGACTCCTTGTTCTGACCTCTTCTGAATTTAAAGACACATCAGATTTGTGGCATGCCCAGCCCTCTTTCTTCTGATGATCTCCCGTTCACCTATCATCAATGGTCTGACCCATGCTTAATCACTTCGGTCTTGTTCTTCAGACGTTGGTCAGTATCTCTGTGTAAACTGCATCAGTTCCTGCTTGGTTTGGCAAACACTACGATCCAGAATAATTCTCAGGATTGTTGTCTTCTGTTCTCTTGATAGCTACTGCACTTGCTGACTTTCTCTAGTCAGTCACTATATCTGAAGTCTTCTTCTGATCTGCTTGTGGAAGACTTTACTTGAATGGCTTCACTACTCAATCAGGATGTTGATTGAGTTGCTGCTTAGATCTTCTGTTTGCTTGCATGCCATTCGTTGAGTGCTTTCTGGTTTCCTTCAAGTGGAATGTATCTTTGCAGCTCAGACTAGAGGCTTCATACTTTGGATATTCTGGGATTGCTAATCAGTTGAGAATCGTGTTGACACTACGATTCTTCTTTGGCGTTACGAGCAACCTTGTTAAAGCCTTAGTTCTGCAGACTACGATTTAGCTTTGGTTCTACAGATACTAAGACTCTGAGATCAGATCTTGACAGACTAAGATTTCTGCCTTCATGCTTGTTGTCCTCATCTGATCTGACTCGACTATGATCTCTACCTCTGATATGATCAGCATACTCCACTACTTCAAGTGTGGCCTACGATTCTTGACTTAACTCTAGCAGACGCTCGGTCGGCTTATAGACAGGCTGTCTCTACTATTCTGAATATGACTTTCTCAGCAAACTACGGCTCCGAGAAAGTTCTTCCCGACACACTACGATCCTTTCTCGTTTCTCCTGGCAGGCTACGAACTCCTGAGATCTACTATCTTGCAGACCACGATTCTTCCTTGATAGTTCTCGAGTCTTCCTTGTCTCTCCTGGAAGACTACGATGCTGGTGCAGTGCTCGACGATCAGATAAGCCTATCTATTACACTTTATAAAATCAACCTAACAAGCTTGATCTTTCTATTTATAGTCCTTGTACATCATTTCTTTTTAAGGACTTTACAAAGCTGTTTTGCTTATGTAGGATCAACCTAACATATTTTATCATTTCAGTCTTAGTCCTTGTACATATATTCCTATTATTTATCAAAGGACTTTACAGCTTTTATCAGTGCAAGCATACTTGCATATTCATTCATTTATATCATAATCAAATCTTATATAAATAGGAATACCATTCTCATGAATATTCCTAACAATGCATACCATATAAGCATAAATCCTTAGACAATCATAATTAAGTCGTAACATCACAATATCTTAGTTCATACTTAGTTTATTAACAAGAAACTTCACATTAAGTTATACATGGCAACGACTTAGTTTATTAACATGAACTTCAAATCATATAATATGTGTTAATAATATGTTATAGAATAGCATTACATGTTCATCAAGTCCTCAAGTATGTTATAGCATAGTATTATACTTAGCACGACGTTTCAACGTTCATTCGTTGCAAGCCCGACTCGTCCCTCTTGCGTACGCTTAACATGCTCATGCAATTTGTCTAAAATATCCTTGATTAATGTTAAACATCATTATATTTCATAATATTCATGTTTTATAACTTATAACAACATCTTTTATCGTCGGGAGCACTACACTTGCGTACGGGCATGTACGACGCCCTCCGATTGCCTACGAATACGCATCAGTCACAAAGATGTCCTTTTTGACCCCTGTTAACGACTTCAAATCGAAAAACTTAAAGAATTAAAGTTGTATATCTACTCGTTATCTTTCCGAATCATCCTGAATCGCCTTAATCGTAGTTCGTATGAAGAAGTTATGCTTATTTTACTATAGGAGGTCAAAACAGTCTCGAAAACCAAAAAAAAGCTCCCGGACAGCACCCACCCCCGCTGGGACAGGGCTTTATGCCTATGACGATTCACTGGGGCGGGGCTCCCTACTGGTGCACTTTCTGGTTCGTGATTTTGACAGTCCGTTGGCCCAATTAAATACAAATTAAACTAGTACCGTGATTTCTATGAAGTATAAACTTCATAGAAACATCATACCATGTTACTAACATATTTTTAACATCTTAAATCATGTAATTACTCGAATCAAATGATGAAATTTCACTGTTCTTGTTGTTCTTGACGGTTTTGAAGAAAACATGAAATTTGACGTCATGGATTCGTTATAACTCCGAATCCGTCCGTTCAAAGTTTGTTTTCTTTGTTTTAACATGTATTATCATAATCTATTATCAAATTCATATTAAACAACCAATTTAAAGCATACAAATGTTCGTAAGGTCCATAAGGGCCATATATACAACTTTTATATACTCTAGAACTTTTGAAAAACCCAATTAAAACATACTTACATGAAATTGATGATTTGAAAACATACATAGATGGTAGAAAACATGTTATGATTATATCTTAACATTTATATACACATAAATCATCAATTCATGCATTGATCACAAAATAATCATTTTACAAAGAACTCAAAATAGTCGTTAATGAAAAACTCTGATTATAGGATGTCTATATGAAATTGGTTACTCTAACACATGAATACATGATATGAACCATATAATATACATATACTAACATATATATCATCACATCTTAAGTTAATTGTCAAAATAACTCTTCACAGAGAACTTGAATAGAGTTTTCATGGTAAATATATAAGAACTTAAATTTAAAGTTTAGGTAGAAGAGATTAACCTTGCTAGTGTTTAGATAATTCAAAGATGATGAAGTTCTTCTCTACTTCTTCTTCAATTCACACTTTTTCTCAATTTCTCTAAGTATTTCTCTCTTTGTTTTTCTCTCTTTTCTGACTGATGAAAGCAATATGAATGATATATAATATAAGGCTAATATGATATACGTATATAATAGTCGTGGGTTATGAGTTGTCAGTTAATCCCATAATGGGTTAACTGGCTCCAACCCCCACTAGGGCCTTGTTTGGCTAGCTCTCTTCTTCCTTTTTCCTTTTAATATAATTAAATGCTTTATAGTATAGTTTTAATGTCACACTTCTAATTAACCAAATAATTTTATTTAAAATTAGTTAAATAAAATATCATAAATTCACATTAAATCATGTTATCACATAATTAAAATTCTCATTTATTAATTATGTCAAATCATTAAAACTCTAATTAATTATTAAATTAATTAGAATAACATTATGCTTATTAAATAATTTATTTAATCAAATAAGCTCAATTAAATTCATACTTTGAATAATAAAATTCTCCACATTAATTTAATCCATGTAACACATATAATTAAAATAATCTACCACAATTCCATCACATAATTATATAATTCAATAATTAAATCATCGAAGAATATTCATTTAATTCAATAAATATTCAAATTAAATTATAAAAATCTTGTTCGTCACATCTTTCCCCCCTTAAAAGGATTCTGTCCCCAGAATCACGGTTCAATTAAACTTTCGTCTCGTTACATTCTCCCCCCCCCCCCCTTACAAAGATTTTGTCCCCAAAATCGCTTACACATTAATTAAGTAAATAATTGCGGGTAATTCTTCATCATATTCTCTTCGAGTTCCCACGTAGCTTCTTCAGCGTTGTGGTTCCTCCAAATTACCTTAACAGAAGGTATAACTTTATTTCTGAAAACTTGTTCTTTCCTGTCAACAATCTAAACAGGAATTTCTTTATAGGATAAGTCTTTCTCAAATTGTAGGGGTTCATATTCAATCATATGTTTGTAATCGGGTTTGTAGGGTCGTAAAACTAAAACATGGAAGACGTTGTGGACATTCTCTAGCACCGAAGGTAAGACTACCTCATACGTAACTTCTCCAATCCATCGCAGTAACTCAAAGGGTCCAATGAACCTCGGGCTCAATTTTCCCTTCTTACCGAATCTGATCTTTCCCTTCCAGGGAGAGACTTTCAAAAATACAAAGCTACCCGATTCAAATTCAACATTCTTACGATGTAGATCAGTGTATTTCTTCTGCCTATCCTGAGCTGCTACCAGTCTTGCTCGAATTACTTTGACTATCTCTGTTGTTTGCTGTACTAGTTCTGGTCCTAGTAACTGTCTCTCGCCAACTTCATCCCAGTAGAGTGGAGTTCTGCACTTTCTTTCGTACAACGCTTTGTAAAGCGGCATGCCACTACTTGTATGGTAACTGTTGTTGTAACCGAATTCCACGAGCGGTAAGTGATCATCCCAATTTCTTTTGAAATCCATGATGCACGCTCTCAACATATCTTCCAATGTCTGGATCATTCTTTCACTCTGGCCGTCTGTCTGAGGGTGATAATCCGTACTCATTCTTAACTGTGTCCCCATGCACTCCTGTAGTTGCTTCCAGAAGTTTGAGGTAAAGCGCGGATCCCTATCGAAAATAATTGACACTGGGACTCCGTGCCTCGAAACAATCTCTTTCACATATAACCTTGCCAACTGGTCTAAGTTGAATCTGGTTCTGATTGGAAGGAAGTGCACAGATTTCGTCAATCGGTTAACGATAACCCATACTGCGTTGTAGCCTTTATGAGTTGTCGGAAGGCCAAACACAAAATCCATCGTAATATGTTCCCATTTCCATTTTGGGATCTTTAAAGGTTATAGCAAACCACTCGGCCTCTGTTGTTCTGCTTTCACTTTCTGACATGTCAGACACTTGGCAACACACTCTGCAACATCTCGTTTAAATTCGGCCACCAGAAATGTTATCGAAGAAATTGGTACATCTTGGTATTACCAGGGTGAATCGAATACCGTGAGCTATGATCCTCGCTCAAAATATCTTCTGTAATCTCTGGCATTGGCGGTACCCAAACTCTGCTCTCAAATCTCAACAGTCCTTCACTGTCTATCTTGAATCTCGGTTCGGTTCCTTTTGATATCTTCTTCTTCATCTTCTCACATTCTTTGTCCTGAAGTTGAGCTTCCTTAACTTTATCCAGCAAAGTTGTACCAGCCTGTATTTGGAACATCTTTTTGTCAATCTCCATCGAATACTTCACTTCCAATTCCAGCTTCTCCATCGCTGAAATTAGCTCCTCCTGAGCGGTCAACATCATCAATTTCTCCCTGCCCTTTCCATTTAAGGCTTAGGCAACAACATTTGCTTTACCTGGATGGTATAAAATTTTGCAGTCATAGTCCTTAATTAACTTCAGCCACCTTCTCTGGAGCATATTCAAGTCCTTCTGTGTAAAAATATATTTCAGACTCTTGTGATCTGTATATATTTCATACTTCTCCCCATAGAGATAGTGTCTCCAAATCTTCAAAGCAAATACCACTGCAGCTAACTCCAAGTCATGGGTCGGATACTCTTTCTCATAGTCCTTCAATTATCGTGATGCATACGCAATGACCCTGCTGTTTTGCATAAGCACACAGCCAAGTCCTTTATGTGACGCGTCACTATAAACCACAAAATTTCCTGTGTCATCCAAAAGGGATAACACAGGTGTTGAACTCAACCTTTTCTCAAGCTCTTGGAAGCTTTCCTCACACTTCTCCGTCCAAACAAATTTCACAGCTTTCCTAGTCTAAATCGTTAGAGGAGTTGCGATCTTAGAAAAGTCCTGAATGAATCTTCTATAATAACCTGTCAATCCAAGAAAACTTCTCACTTCTGACTGAATTTTCGGTTGATCCCAGTTCATCACAGCTTCGACTTTGGAAGGATCTACCAAAATTTCGTCCTTATCAATAACATGTCCGAGAAATTGTACCCGCTCAATCCAAAATTAGCATTTCAAAAACTTGGCATACAACTTCTCCCTTCTCAACTCCTCTAGTGTTAACTTCAAATGCTCTACATGTTCTTCCTTGGTCTTTCATTAACGACTATTTTGAGTTCTTTGTAAAATAATTATTTTGTGATCAATGCATGAATTGATGATTTATGTGTATATAAATGTTAAGATATAATCATAACATGTTTTCTACCATCTATGTATATTTTTAAATTATCAATTTCATGTAATTATGTTTTAATTGGGTTTTTCAAAAGTTACATAGTATATAAAAGTTGTATGTATGGCCCTTATGGCCCTTACGAACATTTATATGCTTTAAATTGATTTTTTAATATGAATTTGACAATAGATTATGATAATACATGTTAAAACAATGAAAACAAACTTTGAACGGACAGATTTGGAGTTATAACGAATCTGTGACGTCAAATTTCATGTTTATCTTCAAAACAGTCAAGAACACCGAGAAAAGTAAAATTTTATGATTTGATTCGAGTAATTGCATGATTTAAGATGTTAAAAACATGTTAGTAACATGGTATGATGTTTCTATGAAGTTTATACTTCATAAAAATCACGGTACTAGTTTAATTTATATTTAATTGGAGTAATTGGGCCAACGAACAGTCAAATTCGTAAACCAAAAAGTGCATCAGCAGTGGGCCCCACCCCAGAGAATCCTTATAGGCATATAGCCCCGTCCCAGCGGGGGTGAGTGCTGTCCAGGAGCTTTTTTTTGGTTTCCGAGACTATTTTGACCTCCTGTAGTAAAATAAGCATAACTTCTTCATACGAACTCTGATTAAGGCGATTTAGAATGAATCAGAAAGATAACGAGTAGATCTACAACTTTAATTCTCTAAGTTTTTCGATTTGAACTCGTTAACAGGGGTCAAAAAGGCCATCTTTGTGACTAATGCGTATTCGGAGGCAATCGGAGGGCATCGGACATGCCCGTACGCAAGTGTAGTGCTCCTGACGATAAAAGATATTGTTATAAGTTATAAAACATGAATATTATGAAAAATAATAATATTTAACATTAATCAATGATGTTTTAGACAAATTACATGAACACGTTAAGCGTACGCAAGAGGGAGAATGAACGTCGAACCGTCGTGCCAAGTGTAATGCTATGCTATAACATACTTGAGGACTTGATGAACATGTAATGCTATTCTATAACATGTTATTAACACATATTGTATGATTTGAAGTTCATGTTAATAAACTAAATGTGAACTTGAATATTGTGATTGTAAAACTTGATTATGATTGTTTGAAGGATTATACCTATATGATACGCATATTGTGAACTAATACTCATGTTATGTGGTTAGTTAATAAGTTAAAACTATAAACCAGGTTGTAAGTTGAACTTATATGAAAAGTTCAACAGTTGAACATAGAAATTATGAAACTAATCGACATCGTATGCATAATGTAATGTGTAGGACATTGAGGAATTGAATTGTAACTAGATTTGTAGCTTGCGCACAAGATAAGTATTCTATCCCTAACTTATTATCGTTAAGCAAGTTTCTTATCTAAACTCTTTAATTTGAATAAACGTTCTATTCCTTATTCTTATGTCAAGCAAGTTACTAAATTCAAAGTTTACTTTTATTGAGCAAGTTTTTATTCTTGAAATACTATCATGATGTAAGTTCTTATACTTGTTAATCAAATTGAGATTCCATATGAGATATTATAATACCTTTTAAAGCATGATTCCAGTTATACAATACTTATTCGATTGTATACTCTTGAGAAGTTATTATTCAATTTGAATATCGTTTATTGTTGAACCTTGTAAGACTTTTATTGATTCGACTAGTCCATAGTTGATGAGCATTCTAAATTCTAGAACTATTAGCGAGCTTATCTAAATCAAACTTCCTATGGTGCGGACTCTGATGTCAAACTGAGATGAACAACCCTATTATAGGGGATTGACGATGCTTTAGCGTTAAGATATTGTGCACAGTATTGGTACTAAGGGCTGATCCCCCTAAGTATGAGAAGTAAAGTCCATAGTCCATGACTATTAAAGGTGGAAAGGTAAATATACTTGACAACCTAGGACATGGTTTAAGGTCTTATGTGATAGTAGTGTGCATACATGCCAATCATGTATGATGATAAAGCACATACTTTGTAAACAATCTTATTTATTTATTAATAAAATATTCATTTAAGGCATATAATTATCTACATGGTGCTGTTTTTATAATATGTAAATAACCCAAAGTTTTAAGCAATATCATGATGAGATCATGATAATGAGATCTAAATTCTTAGAAAGCTTAAAAACTAAAATAGTTTCCAATTGTGAGATTACTAAAATGGGGATTAGTAAATCCGGATAGATTGGTACATATGTTGCTTGCTCATTGGATGAGGATGACTGATCTCATGGTCATTTGTGTGGAGACACTAAAGCAAGTATGTAGGTGCTTATTGGAGAATAAGTTCACTGAACGTGACTCGCTATGGAATACCTAATGGAGTTTTACTCGCCTGTCAATAGGAATTCCTAATGTGATAGTAGTACAAGTGATCCTTGGACTTGAGATCATCATAGTATCTTGTATGTAACAAATTATACCTTGACTAATTCCTTAAGGCCTTTTAAGGCATATATAGGGTATGCTTGGGTATAATGAGTTACATATGGAGATAATGAATGATCAATAAAGAATCTACCACCTCTAGTAAAAGAGGAGATATGTCCTATGTGATTCGTTAAATGACAACCCAGGAATCCTTGGCCAAGGTAGAATGAAATTAGAAAGAGGTTTTTAATTTACAATATTTGGAGTTGTGCATTTTCTAATCGAAATACATATGATTAAATAAATTAAGACTTGACAGTAAATCCATGTCTTATATTTAATTGGGACATTGTATGGTGGAAGGATTGAATTGTACGGTAACTATTAACTCACAAGTTCTTTTATGATTAATGTTGAAATCTATATTATCTGGAAAGTCGTTGATCGCTAGGGAGGCTTATCCCTATTATAGAATAAATGTTATTTATTTAAATAGATTATTAGTTTAATTTATTTATTTAAATAAGATTAGAATTGTTCTAATTGATTTATTCATAACCGGTTTAATATGGAGAACCTAAAGGGTCACACCATAAAAGGAAGAAGAATTATTTAAGAAGAAAATGGCATGATAGTAATAATGCATTAAGTATAATTAATTTAATCTATGGTGATAGAATAAATTAAATAGCTTAATGTTTATTATTTAATATTTTAGAAATATTAAATATAAATTAATAAGAGGAGTCTTATTAATATTATTATTATTATTATTATTTTAATTCTAAAAGAGTTTAGGAATTAATATAATATCAGTACTCTCTCTCAATCCTAATAAAGATTAGGATATAAATTAATTAAAAGTATTTAATTAATTAAATAAAACCCTATTCTAATAGGATTAGGAGGGTTAACCTAATATCTATATAAGAGAGTCTTATATCAGAAATAAGGAACGTGAATTTTTTCAAGAGTTGGGAGTACACATATTCTATAGAGATAGAAACAAGGGTTAAGCCAATAACCCATCTTCTTGAGTTCTTCATCTTCCTTGGTGGATCACCGTTAGAGGCCAAACATTTGGGTGGCTGACATTGATCAAGGGAAGGAGCCACTACAGAGGAATCAAATGAATCAAAGGAGTAGAACTTGTACCTGAGGAAGCTTGGATCTTCAAAGGTATAATTCTATTTTTCTACTTCTATATTCACTGATAATTGATGCACAAGAATGATCATGGTTATGGGTTTGTATAAATTTTTGAAAACCTAGTTTTTGCGCTTCCGCCCTATTTATGTGATTTGATTGCATGATTGCGTTACGTACAAACCCAACAGTGGTATCAGCCAATCTTGTGCTAATTATCAGTCTATGTGATTCCATACATGTATGATATGCGATTGGATCGAGTTCTGGGAAACAAAAATTTTTCAGATTCTGTGAAGCTGCGCAGTTGCTCCTGTACAATGCAATATTTCTGCGCAACTGCGCCGGTTACTGTTCCTGGTTTTCATGCTGCGCAGCTGCGCCGGTTCCCTTTACATTCTTGGCGCAGCTGCGCCACTGGACAGGAACTGAATTTTTTTTGTTTTATTTAATTAAATGAATGGTTTATTTAATTAATAAAGGTTTAAAATAAAGATGTTTATTTTATACGAAATGAGATTTCAGAATTGCTAAAATTAAAGAGTTTAATTTGGAATTGTTTTTGAATGAAATAAAGGAGTTTATTTTTCCAAAAATAAAGTTTAGCAAACTTTTGCCCATTAACTGATATTAATACATATATGGAATGAATTTATTTTCATGAGATGAATAAGTTCTATTAATACGTAGGATGATATGTATGGTAATAAAAGGGATTGATTATGGACTATGACCAATGTGATTGGATTTTATTTTGGTTGAATGCTTGAAAGAATGGGTTTTATAAAATGGGGTCTGCGTACCTCGTCTTCTCTAGTTTTATTCTCGATGTAAATTCTATCTCCTTTCTATGTACTTCCCCTTGACTGCTGATCAAGGTTTCTATTTATTTTTTAATAGTTAATGTAATAGAGATAGTTAGAATTATTTTGAAGAAATTGGAGACCAAGGAGCAAGGAGCGCGTGAAGACCCATTTGTATGGAGCCCGGGTTTAAATGTAATAGTTACATTTAAAATTTAAATTCTTGCACTCCTAAGTTTGACCTTTTGGTTCACTTGCTGGCTCTAGTGAACCAAACTAGAATAAAAGTCCATAATCAATCCGGGTAGAATATAGTATTCTATATTGCATGCTAAATATTATATATATATTATATTTTATGCAAACATGCTTCGCATGTTTAATAAAATGACGCGTATTTTATATATATATATATATATATATGTGTGTGTGTGTGTGTGTGTGTGTGTGTGTGCATGCGCGCTAAACAAGATGAGACAAATAATAACAAACCCCTCAAAGAAATAACATTAAGTCTGAAGCGTTCAAATGATATTTGGAATATCGAACGTTGCCTTCTAGCATGATTAATTAATAGAGTATTAAATATTTAATATGAGTTTGTTGTGCTATCCACAAGGCGAGTATAGAATATTTAAGATGTTAATTAATCACATTTGATGCTTATCAAGAAAATTGAACGATCTAGTCTTGTTGTGCTATCCACAAGGATGAAAATTTTTCTTTTTGAATTTATGGAAGTGTTAGGCTGGACTTAACTTAAATCATTTTAGTTCGGATGTGCACACACATGACCATTATGATTTAAGAGGCAAAATAAAAGGAGTTACATGATGATGTAATTGACAAGAGTTGTCTACCTATTTATTTGTATATCGCTTGTTGTGCTATCCACAAGGTTATATACATTTGAAATGGGATCCTTAATCTCACTAGCAAATCTTTAATTAGATATTGCCAAACTATAAAAGTGAGGGTAATATAGTTTGATGAAAATAGTGGGATATACCAATTTAAAATAAAGACCTAAATTTATTTTGGTATGCAAAGTTAATAAAATGAATGTTTGCTAAAATGTTGTCTTTTCACATGCAGAATTTTAAAAAATGTCAAAATCACTAATCTCACTACGAAGCATACTTGATGCAAATAAGCTTACCGGCCCGAATTATGAGGACTGGCTAAGAAATCTAAGAATTGTTCTCACTGCTGAAAAGATTTCTTATCTCCTAAATTCCACTATCCCTGAATCTGTTTCAGAAACAGCCTCTGAGGAAGAGATTGCCACTTTCAATAAGTGGCAAGATGATGCATCTGTGGCTCAATGCATCATGCTCGCATCCATGAATAACGAGCTTCAGCGTCAGCACGAAAAAATGGATGCTCCTGCTATGCTGCTTCACCTCAAGGAGTTGTATGGTGAACAGAGTAGGACTGCTAGATAGGAGATATCTAAGGAGCTCTTCCGATCTCGGATGACCGAGGGCACTGCCGTCGAGACTCATGTTCTGAAGGTAATCAATTTGATTGAACTGCCTTGGACAGCTTGGGTTCGTCATGGATGGGGAGTTGAGTCAAGACTTGGTCTTGCAGTCACTCCCTGAGACCATCTCGCAATTTGTGGTTAATTTTCACATGAATAAGCTAGATGTCAGCTTGCCTGAGCTGCTTAACATGCTGAAAACTGCAGAAGGTCACTTCTCATCCAAGAAGAACCATGTCTTGATGGTGGATTCTTCCAATAAAAGGAAGAGGCCCAAGGTGTCTTCTGAAAAGAAGAAATCTAAGAAGGCTAAGGGAAAAGGGAAAGAAAAGGAGCAAAAGAAACCTGAACCAGCTAAAGGAATGTGCTTTCATTGCAATGAGCCAGGACATTGGAAGAGGAACTGCAAGAAGTTTCTAGCAGAGAAGAAGCTTGGAGAAGCTTCGACTTCCAATCAAGGTTTGTTTATGATTGAAATTAATTTTTCTGAAAGTCATAATTCTACTTGGGTATTGGATACTGGCTGTGGTTCTCACATATATAATACTGTGCAATGACTGGTCAGAAGTAGAAAGCTGAACAAAGATGAGGTGATCCTACGAGTGGGAAATGGAGCAAAAGTTGCTGCATTAGCTGTAGGAACTTATTGTTTAGCAATGCCTTCGGGCAAATCCATTTATCTTAATAACTGTTATTATGTTCCGAATATTATTAAAAATATTATTTCAATTTCTGTATTGGATATGGAAGGTTTTGACGTTATTATAAAGAACAATGGTTGTTCTATTTATAAAGACGATGTTTTATATGGTATTGAAAATTTGCGAAATGGACTTTATACACTTGACTTACAAGAAAATATATTTCAAATTGAACAAATTAAGAAAAGGAAAAGAGATGATATTAATTATACCTATATGTGGCACTGTAAACTCGGTCATATCAATGAAACAAGATTATCCAAGTTATATAAAGATGGGCTCCTCGAGCTATCTGATTATGAATCATATCCAACTTGTGAATCTTGTCTCATGGGTAAAATGACTAAATCTCCTTTTAGTGGAAAAGGAGAGAGAGTTATAGAATTGTTGGCATTGATTCACACAGACGTTTGTGGACCTATGACAACAAGTGCACGGGGTGGGTATTCTTATTTTATTACTTTCACTGATGATCACTCAAGATTTGGATATGTGTATTTAATGAAATACAAATCAGAATCATTTGAAAAGTTCAAAGAGTTCAGAAGTGAAGTAGAGAAACAAACGGGCAAGAGTATTAAGATACTTCGATCAGATTGAGGTGAAGAATACTTAAGCAGTGAGTTTCTCAATTGTCTCAGAGAAAATGGTATAATCTCACAATGGACTCCTCCAGGTACACCACAGTTAAATAGAGTATCTGAAAGGAGAAATCGAACACTGTTGGACATGGTTTGATCCATGATGAGTTTTACCGACCTTCCAATTTCCTTCTAAGGATATGCCCTAGAAACGGCTGCATACCTACTTAACAAGGTACCTACCAAATCCGCCCCAAAGACTCCATATGAGATGTGGAAAGGGATGAAACCAAATCTTAAGCATGTTAAGACTTGGGGTTGTTCAGCTTATGTCAAAAAGTTTGAAAATGATAAGCTACAGACTAAATCCGATAAGTGTAGATTTGTGGGATACCCTAAAGAAATCGTAGGGTATTATTTCTATCGTCCAACTGATCAAAAGGTGTTTGTTGCGAAACATGCTACCTTCTTGGAGAAAGAGTTTATCCATGAAGGGGTCAGTGGGAGTAAGATATATCTTGAAGAAGTTCAAGAACCACAAGTTACCACGGACCAAAGTCAAGTACCTAACCTAGTAGAAGAACCTACTGTACCACACCCTGTTCGTAAATCTGGAAGAGTACCGCAGATACCTGAGAGGTATGGATTCGTTATAGAGGATGACGATGAGGTACACATCATGAATGATGATCCATTGAATTACGAACAGGCTATGAGTAATAAAGACTCAAGGAAATGGCTTGAAGCCATGAAATCCAAAATGGACTCCATGTATGAAAACAAAGTATGGACTTTGGTTTCACCACCTGAAGGTATTAAACCTATTGTGTGTAAATGGGTTTTTAAGAAAAAGACTGGAGCAGACGGAAAGGTAGAGACCTATAAGGCCCGACTGGTTGCAAAAGGTTTCAAACAAAGACAAGGAGTTGACTATGATGAAACCTTCTCACCAGTAGCCATGCTCAAGTCCATTCGAATTTTGCTTGCGATTGCAGCTTACAACGACTATGAGATCTGGCAGATGGATGTGAAAACGACCTTCCTCAATGGGAAACTTGAGGAGGATGTGTATATGACACAGCCAGAGGGATTTATCTCAAAAGTTGGAAAAAATCAAGTCTGTAAGCTACAACGATCCATTTATGGGTTGAAGCAAGCTTCTCGTAGATAGAACATTCGTTTTGATGAGACAATCAAAGAGTTTGATTTTATCAAAAACGAGGATGAACCTTGTCTATACAAAAAGGTTAGTGGGAGCACAGTATCATTCCTTGTATTATATGTTGATGATATATTACTGATAGGGAATGACATTCCTATGTTACAATCCATTAAAATCTGGTTATCTAAAATTTCTCCATGAAGGACTTGGGTGAAGCATCCTATATTTTGGGGATAAAGATCTATAGAGATAGATCTAAAAGGATGCTCGGCATATCCCAAGGAATGTACATTGATACGATGGTAAAGAGGTTTAGCATGGAAGATTCCAAAAGAGGTCTCATGCAGATGAGCCATGGAATAAATCTCTCCAAGAAACAGGCCCCAAAGACACCTGAGGAGAAAGACCGTATGAGTAAGATCCCTTATAGTTCTGCAATAGGATCTATCATGTACGGTATGATATGTACTAGACCAGATGTTGCTCACGCACTTAGTGTAACAAGCAGATACCAGTCAAATCCAGGAGAAGAGCACTGGAAGGCAGTGAAAAATATCCTAAAGTACTTGAGAAGGACTAAAGATATTTTTCTTGTCTACGGTGGGTCTGAATTAAAACTCGAGGGATTCACAGACTCAAGTTTTCAAACAGACCAAGATGACAGTAAATCTGTTTCAGGGTATGTGTTTACCTTGAACGGAGGTGCAGTGAGTTGGAAGAGTTCCAAGCAGGAAACAGTTGCTGATTCAGTGACAGAGGCAGAGTATATAGCTGCAAGTGAAGCTGCAAAGGAAGCTGTTTGGATGAAGAAGTTCATAACTGAACTTGGTGTGGTTCCTAGCATCGGAGAAGCAGTTCCCGTATACTGTGACAACACCGGAGCGGTTGCACAGGCTAAGGAACCCAGGTCTCATCAGAAATCTAAACAAGTATTGCGGCGATCACTTGATCAGGGAGATCATTGAAAGAGGAGACGTCACCTTGGAGCGTGTGGACTCTCAAGACAACATTGCAGATCCATTTACTAAAGCTCTAACACAACAGCAGTTTGATCGTCACTTAGAGAAGATGGTTATGAGATACCATGGCGATTGGCTTTAGTGCAAGTGGGAGATTGATAGTAGTGTGCATACAAGCCAATCATGTATGATGATAAAGCACATACTTTGTAAACAATCTTATTTATTTATTAATAAAATATTCATTTAAGGCATATAATTATCTACATGGTGCTGTTTTTATAATATGTAAATAACCCATAGTTTTAAGCAATGCTTTTAGAATTATGATGAGATCATGATAATGAGATCTAAATTCTTAGAAAGCTTAAAAACTAAAATAGTTCCCAATTGCGAGATTACTAAAATGGGGATTAGTAAATCCGGATAGATTGGTACATATGTTGCTTGCTCATTGGATGAGGATGACTGATCTCATGGTCATTTGTGTGAAGACACTAAAGCAAGTATGTAGGTGCTTATTGGAGAATAAGTTCACTGAACGTGACTCGCTATGGAATACCTAATGGACTTTTACTTGCCTGTCAATAGGAATTCCTAATGTGATAGTAGTACAAGTGATCCTTGGACTTGAGATCATCATAGTATCTTGTATGTAACAAATTATACTTTGACTAATTCCTTAAGGCCTTTTAAGGCATATATAGGGTATGCTTGGGTATAATGAGTTACATATGGAGATAATGAATGATCAATAAAGAATCTACCACCTCTAGTAAAAGAGGAGATATGTCCTATGTGATTCGTTAAATGACAACCTAGGAATCCTTGGCCAAGGTAGAATGAAATTAGAAAGAGGTTTCTAATTTGCATTATTTGGAGTTGTGCATTTTCTAATCGAAATACATATGATTAAATAAATTAAGACTTGACAGTAAATCCATGTCTTATATTTAATTGGGACATTGTATGGTGGAAGGATTGAATTGTACGGTAACTATTAATTCACAAGTTCTTTTATGATTAATGTTGAAATCTATATTATCTGGAAAGTCGTTGATCGCTAGGGAGGCTTATCCCTATTATAGAATAAATGTTATTTATTTAAATAGATTATTATTTTAATTTATTTATTTAAATAAGATTAGAATTGTTCTAATTAATTTATTCATAACCGGTTTAATATGGAGAACCTAAAGGGTCACACCATAAAAGGAAGAAGAATTATTTAAGAAGAAAATGGCATAATAGTAATAATGCATTAAGTATAATTAATTTAATCTATGGTGATAGAATAAATTAAATAGCTTAATGTTTATTATTTAATATTTTAAAAATA
Source organism: Panax stipuleanatus (assembly GCA_020205555.1). NCBI lineage: Eukaryota > Viridiplantae > Streptophyta > Magnoliopsida > Apiales > Araliaceae > Panax > Panax stipuleanatus. Next base: position 107,240,285 of record CM035116.1, read on the forward strand.
TTAAATATAAATTAATAAGAGGAGTCTTATTAATATTATTATTATTATTATTATTTTAATTCTAAAGGGTTTAGGAATTAATATAATATCAGTACTCTCTCTCAATCCTAATAAAGATTAGGATATAAATTAATTAAAAGTATTTAATTAATTAAATAAAACCCTATTCTAATTGGATTAGGAGGGTTAACCTAATATCTATATAAGAGAGTCTTATATCAGAAATAAGGTACGTGAATTTTTCCAAGAGTTGGGAGTACACATATTCTATAAAGATAGAAACAAGGGTTAAGCCAATAACCCATCTTCTTGAGTTCTTCATCTTCCTTGGTGGATTACCGTTAGAGGCCAAACATTTGGGTGGCTGACATTGATCAAGGGAAGGAGCCACTACAGAGGAATCAAAGGAATCAAAGGAGTAGAACTTGTACCTGAGGAAGCTTGGATCTTCAAAGGTATACTTCTATTTTTCTCCTTCTATATTCACTGATAATTGATGCACAAGAATGATCATGGTTATGGGTTTGTATAAATTTTTGAAAACCTAGTTTTTGCGCTTCCGCCCTATTTATGTGATATGATTGCATGATTGCGTTACGTACAAACCCAACATTATGACCCTCAGATATTCTTTTGATTCTTGTTATTCATTCTTGATTCAAAAGCCTAGTTTTCCTAATTCAGAAGTCTTTGATTCACTCGCATGTTATTATATCATTGTTATATTACTATACTTGTGGGTAATCGTGCTCACTCTTGCGTAATAATAATATTGCAATTAAGAACGAAAGGTCTGACGAGCCTTCTACTAGCAAAGGCAAGGGCAAGGTCAACAAGTGATGAAGACTTGTTGTTTATTTAATATGTTTATGTTTAAAGACTTATGTTAAGTTGTGTAAGACTTATTATCTATTTACGTTTCCGCATTTGAGATTTAAGGTTAGTATAACCTGTGATTGAATTTATTATTCAGATGTTGTAACCCCATAAGAGGATGATTTATTTTTATCTATTGCATGGTTTGCATTTATATAGTTTAATAATGTCACACCCAATTAATCATATAATCTTATTTAAATCAATTAAATAAATTAAAATAATTCCACAATAAATCACATAGTCACATAATTAAAATTCTCGTTTATTAATTATGTCAAATCATTAAATCTCCAATTAATTAGAATAACATTCTGCTTATTAAATAATTCGTTTAATCAAATAAGCTCAATTAAATACATACTTGGAATAATAAAATTCTCCACATTAATTTAATCAATGTAACACATATAATTAAATTAATCTACCATAATTTTATCAATTAATTATTTAATTCAATAATTAAATCGTCGAAGAATATTTATTTAATTCAATAAATATTTAAATTATATTACAAAATCTCGTTCGTCACAGTATTTCAACAATAATTGTCATGGCACAGTAACTCATATTATTTCATATGATATGTTATACCAGTTGGCAATATTGTGAGTTTATGTTAATAATTGTGAATAATTGTTGAATAATTGAAAATGTGTAAATAATTGATGAATAAAAGGTGTTGATTAAAAATAAGTATGATATGCAGATGCCTGTTCAATTTTTTTTTTTTACGAAAGTAAGTTTGGCAGGACTTGTCGACACTCTACTTTTCCTAAAGTAGTATGAACCACAACTCTATTATTGAACAAATTTTGTTAAAACGTGTACAAATTAGTTTAATTTCCTCTGTGGGACCACAAATTCCGCTACCAGTATTTTTATATAGCTCATTGGGTTATTTTGTCAAAACGTGTGTGCTAGTTGTCTCCTCAATTTTTAATATAAATAGATTGCTTTGATGAGAAAAAAAAACACATCATAACTACACCAAAAATATAATATTCTGAGTATTTCTTTTGAGTGTAAGGTTACTCCAAGTTTTGATATAGTGCAAACATTGTTCAGGTTAATCAATTTCATAAAAAGCAGCATCTAGTCACGTACTAAGGTAAGGGATGTCATTTTGTTATATATTTGTAAGGGATATCATTTTCTTTCATACTCCATATTATGGTTAGATATTATTATTCATTTCTTCAGCTTATCATTAAATGGTGTAAAGTCCTAAAATGATTAGAATATCTTTAATAGTTTATGCTTCATCTAATATCTTGACCTGAATCTTTCTATTCAGTTTTAAGTTATTATATTTGAGTCGGGAACTTTACATTTACTTGAACTTTATATTCTATCAAGAATTATAATCGATTTTTTGGATATCGTGTTGGTAATTTGGACTCTGGATAATTAAGTTGAAAATTACTAAGATCTATTTTATCTTATTATTCTGATTATATATCATTTGAAATTTCTCTTTGGCCCGTAGTGCAAAAGATGAAATGTTGATTGGTATGATCATGACCATTGATTTTACAGTTGTATGTCTTTGGCCCGTAGTGTAAAGATGTGTTGGGTTTGTACGAAATTATGGGCGCAATCAAATTGCAAAATTAGCGAAAGCATGGTATATCAGAGTTTAAAAATTTTTACAAAATCATTACCCGGATCATCCTTTATGCAAATTATTAATTTAAAATGATAAATAAAAAGTTATGGAATCATACCCTTGTAGAACGAAGCTTCCACAGGTACGAGTTCAACTCATTATTCTTCATGATCTCCTTAAATTTTTGGGTTAGATTCCTTCCTTTAATCAACGTTAGCCACCAAAGAGTTTGGCCTCTAGAGGTGATCCACCAAGGAATAGAAATTATCAAGAAGGAGGGTGTTTGGCTAAACCTTAGTTTTCTATCCTCTATAGAAAAGGAGTGCTCTCCAACCAATAAAATTTCATCAACTGATATCTATTATAAGACTCCTCTTATATAGATATTGGTCAACCCTTCTAATCCTATTAGACATGGGATTTTATTTAATTAATTAAACTCCTTTAATTAATTTAGGCTTCCCACCACATTGGGAATAATTAATTAAATTTATTTAATTAATTTGCCTCCTAATCTTATTAGGAATAAATGAGAGTACTAATATTAAATTAATTACTAAACTACTTTAGAAATAATAATAATTATAATAATATTAATAAGACTCCTCTTATTAATTTATATTTAATATTTTTAAAATATTAAATAATAAACATTAAGCAATTTAATTTATTCTATCACCATTGATTAAATTAATTACACTTAATGCATTATTACGATTATGCCATTACTTTCTTAAATAATTATTCTTCCTTTTATGGTGTGACCCTTTAGGTTCTCCATATTAAACCAGTTATGAATAAATCAATTAGAACAATTCTAATCTTATATAAATAAATAAATAAAACTAATAATCTATTTAAATAAATAATATTTATTCTACAATAGGGATAAGCCTCCCTAGCGATAAACGACTTTTAGATAATATAGATTTCAACATTAATCATAATAGAACCTGTGAGTAAATAGTTACCGTACAATTCAATTCTTCCACTATACAATGTCCCAATTAAATATAAGACATAGAATTACTGTTAAGTCTTATTTTATTTAATCATATGTATTTCGATTACAAAATGCATAACTCCAAATAATGCAAATTAGAAACTCCTTTCTAATTTTATTCTGCCTTGGCCAAGGACTACTGGGTTGTCATTTAACGAATAACATAGGACATATCTCTTCTTTTACTAGAAGTGGTAGATTCTTTATTGATTATTCATTGTCTCCATATATAACTCATTATACCCAAGCATACACTTTTATATACCCTAAGGGTCTTAAGGAATAAGTCAAAGTATAATTCATTACACACAAGATACTATGATGATCTCAAGTCCAAGGATCACTTGTACTACTATCACATTAAGAATTCCTATTAACAGGCAAGTAAAACTCTATTAGGTATTCCATAGCAAGTCACGTTCAGTGAACTTATTCTCCAACAAGCACCTACATACTTGCTTTAGTGTCTCCACACAAATGATTATGAGATCAATAATCATCATCCAATGAGCAAACAACGTATGTACCAATCTATCCGAATTTACTAATCATCCTCCTTTTAGTAATCCAACGATTGGAAACTATTTTAGTTTTAAGCTTTCTAAGAACTTAGATCTCATTAGCATTTTCAACATCATGATTCTAAAAGTATTGCTTAAAACTATGGGTTATTTACATATTATAAAAACAGCATCATGTAGATAATTAAATGCCTTTAATAAGTGAATACTTTTATTAATAAATAAATAAGATTATCTCCAAAGTATATGCTTTATCATCATACTTGATTGGCTTGTAAGCATACTACTTTCAATCTCCCACTTGCACTAAAGCTAATCGCCATGGTATCTCATACCCATCTTCTCTAAGTGACAATCAAACTGCTGTTGTGTTAAAGCTTTAATAAATGGATCTGCAATGTTGTCTTGAGAGTCTACACGCTCTAAGGTGACGTCTCCTCTTTCAATGATTTCTTTAATCAAAGTGCCGCAACACATGTTGATAAGTGGATTTTGTGACGCCCCCAAATTCCAGGACCGCCACTTGATCTCTCGAATTCGGTTCATCACGTGCTCATGGTAATACATCGCAATAATGATAACTAAATATCACACAACCACAGCGGAAAATCTATTCTAGAATAATTTACAATGATTTATTATAATTATTCCCCCAAGTCTCGCAACCTACAGTACTTAATAGATTACATAGCAATATCAATTAACGCCTTGTTATATAATCTAACTTAAGCTTAAACATAAACAAATCCAGTCTTACTACATCATCTTCACACAATATTAATATATTTGAAACATAACAGACATAAGCTAGTTGGTAGCCTTGCCCTTGCCCTTATCAATGCCCGAAGGTTCGCCATGCTCTGCCTTAACTGAAATGTTTTAGGGAAAGCAAGAATGAGCACAAATTGCCCAGCAAGTAATATACAATAAGGGTGAATAATAAGATTCTCAATTCTCGAAAGGGTGTAGCAAAATTTGATAGTTCAAGAATAACAAGAATATCAACAGTTCTCAATAACAGTCGCTAAGGACAGGATAATATCAATATGATTCAATAATAAGTCAATTCAAGATTTCAAATAATTGAATACTGAGTAGTCACTAAGGACTATGAACTTCTACTAGAATTGACAGTAATAAACTGAAAATCCAACAAAAACAGGTACAACAGTTGATCAGCCTAAAGTACCATCGTTATGCATAACAATCAATCATACTCAAGTGTGCACGTCGGTTCTCCGATAATTATATATTCCCTTCAAAGAAGGTTGTTCTTCTCAGTCAAATACAAGATCCCGCACCAATCAATTAGTTTGGGTCGCTTTTCAATAATATAAGTCTAGCCGAATCAAATGGCATAGAAACTTTCACAATATTCAAGAACAATACTAAGTTCAACATGAATAATAGCTTTAATGAAATAAGAGTTCAAGTATGCTAATTCAAATCAACCGATTAAATAGGAAACTAGTTCGCAATACACAAGATAGGATACTTGCATAGTAAAAGAGTATAAGTTAGGAAACTTTTACAATCATAGCTTTCCTTGCATAAAGTAAATGCGTCGGTTAGGATACTTGCACTTTAAGAGAGTGTAAGTAAGAGAACTTGCCTTTAGCGTAGTTTATCCACGAAAAGCAATCAACACTTTCGAATTCCTATCGTAATACAGTTACGTATATATATGATATTCATTAGTCATATAATTTAACTTCACATTTTCTCTTTGAATATACGATCAACACATAAGGTAAGTTTTACCTAGCTACACAGTTATATAGAATATAATTTCTATCCTTAACGTTCCTTCTTTAGAGTTTAAACGCATTCTCATATTATATAAGATCTCAACAATTAGCAAACATGCTTGCATATTATTAATATCACATAAGACCACAATCAATACTAAATATATTTCATTTTAGCAAGTTACGGCATCTCCTTAAGTTAACCGTCAAAATCGGGTTCAAGTAATATCATATAATATCACGTAGCATGTATTCATATTTAAAGGATACTTTACATGCTTGTATAACTTTTCCAAATCCAATCGTACATGGTATAGGTTCTTAAGTTAATACTTAAAGCCATTCAAGGACACGAACTCATATGGTCTAACATGGTCGCTTTTAAACACATAAGATATTCATATAACTTGTATTAGTCATGCTCATGAGTACTCGTATTGCATATATGTAGCTAGCATTGTTATTATCTTGAAAACATGCTTTGTTTATGCTAAACTTTAATCACGGCAACCAATCATGGTATATATATATTCATGACACATGAATGAGTCTAAGAGTACTATCACATGTGTCCATAAATATCAGAATTTAAATCTCCACGTATCGTGTTAATGCTCATGTGAAAGGCTTGTATTTCTATCAGTGAATCTTACTAATAGAGCCTAACATGTTCATGCTTCCTTACGAACCATATAAACACAAGTTAAGGCTTCATTCATATATTTCAAAGTTATCTAAACATGCTCATAACATCAAAATGACTATATAGCATTTACATGATCATATCCACCTTTAAACTTATATTTTGTTAGGAATGAGCACTAGTTAGGTTCACATGTTCATATTTTATTACGGAACCAATATAGATAAGCTAACATGCCCTTCATGTGTCTCTAGGTGGTACTAACGTGCTTGCAAGGTCAGTATGTAAACATGCTTTATAATGTTAACGTTCGTTTATGAAACTTTAAGTTTGTTTTCAAACTATATGTCGTTTGGTTAACCATGCATGCTAATATACTAAAACGTGCTTACATTGCCTCATTAGGTTTATATATATGTATTAATCATGCTTCCATGCTTGTTTAAACAAAAATCAACCAATTAGTACATAACAGTTTTGTTGTAGAATGCAGAAAACTGAACACAGAGGCCGGCGCTGCGGCGCGGCAACAGCAGCCTATTCTAGCGCTGCGACGCTGGTGGCGCTGCGGCGTGGGTGGGGCTGCGGCGCGGGCTTCGGCGCTGCGGCGCGGTCTGCGGCGCTGCGGCACTGGCTGCGGCGCTGCGGCATGGGGACAGTTCCTGCAGTTCAGACTGCAGCGAAACCGACCCAAAACCTCCCATTTTATCGATCTCGACATACCCATATGCTATTAGACTAACCTTTTTAACTTACTAACACATATATATGCTTATATAACAGTCAATCGCCCAAACGATTCCCAATTTGATGAACCCCAACTAATGTCACGAATTCGATGCTTTACAGAAATTACAGAGCAACAATGGAAATGAAAGTCAAGAAAGCTATATAGTGGTTCCATCACGTATGTATGTTCATATAACAACAATATAAGGGTTCTACAAACCAATCATGAACCAATTTGGCATAATCAAAAATTAGAACTTTTGACAGAAAACGGAAATGACTAACAAGGAAACTGTATTATACCTTCTGTTAGATTCTGAACTTGCTGCTACTCAAGAACACTGATAAATATATATATAACTCTTAACTTACTTAGCCAAAATTCTCAGCAAATGAATTAGGAAGAGGATGGGTTATATTTATAGAAGAATTTCATAACCAGGCAATGCAATTACATCCAAAATCAAACTAACAGATTATAGGAATGTTTGCTAGATAAGAGGGAGTTGGTAATTAGTTGGTGATCTCCACTATTCCACCCACTCCCTTCATGATCATGATGGCTAGAATGCTGAGTTTGAGAAGGTAGGAGTAGGCTAGCTTCATGAGTGTTTTACGTGTACAAGGTTTGTGTCTTATTAATATGGGACAAGGCCATATACTCAGCATTTTATTAGTACACAACACTTAAATTATTACACACACATATTTAGACACTTAGGTCTTTAATTGAAATGTCACAATAATTCATATACTGTAGTAAGTGTAAATTGACACGTATAATCCATGTACATTTTGTTAATACCAGATATAATCTAATCAGATGTTAACACATTACACTGTCTCCTTTATTAAAACTAATTGTTTACAATATGTTCATGATATATTATACAATGTATACCGACATATTTATTGTCACACAAGTTATTAATCAAGTAGCTCACATGGTTTAATAAGCCTTACCATATAATAGTGTCATATTACACTTCACATAATACATAGTCAGCTAATATATGCTACACATTTAATTCGCATGCTTGCACATATAATTTCTCATCTTATAAATTGAATATTAATTAATAATATACACATATCCTACATCAATCAATATAATTGTTAACCTCCATAACAATTTAATTAACCCTTATATGATTAATTATCACTTTGATATAAATCTTATTATATTTATAAACATGTTGCTCATTATTATTATGTTTCTTGCAATAATAATAATCATATATTATTAATCAATCCTCATTAGTATTTTATAACAGTTAATTAATATTCTTCGATTAACAATTAATATAGATTAATTGTTCGCTTAAATTAATATAATCATTCTTATATTACGTCACTGTGCCACACAAGGCAATCAACGAGTTTATCACAAACTCCACCAATTTCTCAATTATTATAATTATTCAATTATATATAATTGAATTAATTCATCTCATAACACAAAATCATTTATATGCAAATAAATTCTCATTTTCATTAATATATTTATTTAATAATATATGAAAATTCTCGGGTATTACATCCTCCCCCCCTTATAAAAATTCCGTCCCGGAATTGCTACAAGGTTACACAAATAGATGGGGATAGTCCCTCATCATCCTATCTTCTAACTCCCACGTTGCCTCCTCGACATCGTGGTTACGCCAAAGTACTTTTACAGATGAAATAACTTTATTTCTCAAAGTTTGTTCTTTCCTATCTAATATCTGGACAGGAATTTCTTCATACGCCAAGTTCTTCTCCACTTGAATGGGCTCGTAAGAAATCACATGTTTGTAGTCGGCCTTGTACGGTCGCAACACGGAAATGTGAAATACGTTGTGGATGTGCTCCAACTCGGGTGGTAACGCAACTTTGTATGCCACTTCGCCCACTCGCTTCAGTATCTCAAATGGTCCTATAAATCTTGGACTCAATTTTCCTTTCTTGCCGAAACGAATTTTTCCCTTCCATGGAGATACCTTCAAGAATACGAAACTGCCAATTTCGAAGTCTCGGTCCTGCCGATGCAAATCTGCTTATTTCTTCTGGCGATCTTGAGCTGCTACTAATCTGGCTCTTATCACTGTCACCACGCCTGCGGTTTGTTGAACTAACTCTGGTCCGAGTATTCGTCGTTCTCCGACTTCGTCCCAATATAATGGCGTTCTGCATTTTCTCCCGTAAAGAGCTTCATACGGTGGCATGCCGATACTCGCATGGTAACTATTATTATACGCAAATTCGACTAAGGGTAGGTGGTCGTCCCAATTTCCCTTAAAATCCATCACGCAAGTCCTAAGCATGTCTTCTAGCGTTTGTATTGTTCGCTCACTCTGTCCGTCTGTCTGAGGATGGTAAGCTGTACTCAACCTCAACTGCGTTCCCATTCTTTCTTGCAAACTCTTTCAAAAATTGGACGAGAAGCGCGGATCTCCATCAGAGACAATTGACACCGGCACTCCATGTCGTGAAACAATTTCTTTTACATATAGGCTTGCTAATTGGTTCAAACTGTAGCGGATCTTGATTGGTAGAAAGTGTGCGGTCTTCGTTAGTCGATCCACGATAACCCAAATAGCATCATAACCTTTCTGTGTGACTGGAAGTCCTACCACGAAGTCCATGGTAATATGCTCCCATTTCCACTCTGGTATTTCTAACGGTTGTAGTAAACCACTCGGCCGCTGATGCTCTGCTTTAACGCGTTGGCAAGTCAAGCATCTACTGACGCACTCTACGACTTCCCGTTTCAAATTGGGCCACCAAAAATGTTGCCTTAGATCTTGGTACATCTTTGTGCCTCCCGGATGAACGGAATATGTCGTATTGTGTGCCTCGTGCAAAATTTCTTCCCTCAACTCGGTTACCGCTGGTACCCACACTCCCCCTTCAAATCTCAAAATACCGTCTTTATCCATTCGAAATTTTTCTTCCTCATTTTCTGTGATCCTCTTTCGGATTTTCTCACACTCTTCATCCTTTTCCTGAGCTTCCTTTACTCTATCCAACAACGTCGGACAAGCTTCCATTACAATTAACTTCTCACCAGACTTTTCTGGTCCTTTCACTTCTATCTCCAATTTCTCCGTCTCTCTTATCAACTCTTCCTGAGTCGTCAAATTAAACAACTTCTCCCTTCCTTTCCTGCTCAGAGCATCGGCAACCACATTTGCCTTTCCCGGGTGATAAAGAATATCGCAGTCATAGTCTTTGATTAATTCTAACCACCTTCTCTGCCGCATGTTTAACTCCTTCTGTGTGAAGATATATTTCAGACTTTTGTGGTCCGTGTATATCTCACATTTTTCTCCGTATAGATAATGTCTCCATATCTTTAACGCAAAAACTACTGCCGCTAACTCTAAGTCGTGAGTAGGGTATCGTTTTTCGTAATCCTTCAATTGTCGTGACGCATATGCAATAACCTTGCCATGTTGCATAAGCACACAGCCAAGCCCCTTGTGCGATGCATCACTATACACCACAAAATTTCCCGCATCATCTGGTAATGATAACACAGGTGCTTCGCTCAATCTCCTTTTCAGTTCTTGAAAACTTTCTTCGCATTTGTCGGTCCATACAAATTTCACCGTCTTTCTAGTCAAATTGGTCAACGGGGTTGCTATCTTAGAAAAATCTTGGATGAATCTTCGATAGTACCCAGCTAACCCTAGAAAGCTTCTCACCTCCGTCGGTGTTCTCGGTTGTTCCCAATTACTTACTGCTTCGACCTTTGCAGGGTCTACTGAGATTCCATTCTTATCCACCACGTGGCCTAAGAATTGAACCTTCTCTATCCAAAATTCGCACTTAGAAAATTTTGCATACATCTTCTCCTTCCTTAGTGCCTCCAAAACAATCTTCAGATGTTCGGCGTGTTCTTCCTCTGTCTTTGAGTAGATCAAAATGTCGTCGATAAAAACCACTACAAATTTATCCAAGTATGGCTTGAAAACTCGGTTCATCAAGTCCATAAATGCTGCCGGAGCATTAGTCAATCCGAATGACATTACCAAAAACTCGTAGTGTCCATAACGGGTTTGAAACGCAGTCTTTGGTATGTCCTCATCCCTCACTTTCAGTTGATGATTTCCTGTTCGTAGGTCGATCTTTGAGAAACATTTTGCTCCCTTCAGTTGATCAAATAAGTCGTCTATCCTCGGTAGCGGATACCGGTTCTTGATCGTTACTCTGTTCAATTCTCGATAATCGATACAGAGCCTCATCGATCCGTCCTTCTTCTTAACGAATAGTACTGGTGCTCCCCAAGGAGAAACACTTGGTCGAATGTAACCCTTATCCAACAATTCTTGTAATTGTATCATCAATTCCTTCATTTCTACTGGCGCCATACGATATGGAGCTTTCGAAATCGGTGCCGTTCCCGGTGCTAAGTCTATTACGAATTCGATTTCTCTGTCTGGCGGAAGACCAGGCAGATCGTCCGGAAACACATCTTGGAATTCATTAACTACGTATATATCCTTAATTTCTACTCCCTTTTTCCGAGTATCAACGATGTAAGCTAAATATCCTACACATCCTTTCCTTAACAATTTCTTAGCCTGCATCATCGTAACGCAACACGATTGCTTAAGCGATGAGCTACCATAAAACACTACCTTAGACTTACTCGGAGTCTGAAGGTTCACACACTTGTTCTGACAGTCAATTATCGCAGCATGGTTATACAACAAATCCATCCCCAGTATTACGTCAAATTCTCCCAGTCTAATAGGAATCAAGTCTACGCTCAGTTCGTGTTCTCTAATGTTTGCGCGACAATTGCGAGAAACGTATTCTACAAGGATTATTTCCTTATTCGCAACTTCTATGTTCAAAGGATTTTTTAACCGTTCTCGGGGTGTACTAAGTTTACTAGCAAATTCTTCAGATATAAAAGAACAGGTGGCACCCGAATCAAATAATACATAAGCATTTATATCATTGATTGGGATTATACCTGACACCACATACTTCGCAGTCACTGCATCTTGGACGGTCATGTTAAAGGTTCTGGCGGTTGGGCGGTTGGATTGTGCCGGTCCACCGATCATCAGCTTGTTGCCTCCTTGCTGATTACTACCCCCGCCACTTCCCTTCTTTGGGCAGTCCTTAATTCGGTGCTCCGTCGAGCCACACGCAAAGCATCCTTGTATCTTTTTTGGTTTCAAACAGTTGGGCGAGATGTGCCCTTCCTGTCCGCAGTTGTAGCAAGTACCACGTCCCTTCCAGCACTCGCCCTGGTGATTCTTCCCACACTTCGGGCATCCTTCAGCCCTCTTCTTGAAACCTCCACGAAAATTCCCTGATTGATTATTATTGTTGTTTTTGTTGTTGTTGTTGTTCTCCCACTTTCTCTTTCCCAAGTTGCTTCCTCCGCTACTGCTTCCTCCCGTACGATTCTCTCCTCCAGTATTCTTTCCTTTCTTTTCTTTGTTATACAGACTTAAGGCCTCACTGCCGCCTTCCGCAATGATTTCCTTCTCCAGTAATGTTGCAAAGGAATCAATTTGAAGAACTGATACCTTATTAAACAGCCATGGCTTCAACCCTTGTTCAAAGCGTCTAGCCTTCCTCTCTTCATCACCAACTTGGTGCTCCGCAAATCGCGCTAGTTCGTTAAACCTAGCCGCGTATTGTGCCACCGTCATCTCACCTTGTTTTAACTCTAGGAATTTCACCTCCATCCTATTCTTCATACTCTTCGGAAAGTAATTCTCGAAGAACAGTGTCTTAAACTTATCCCAAGCTATTATCCCTTCTCCAGCTCTTTGTTGATTAGCCTCCCACCAGTAGTTCGCTTCTCCCCTCATCATGTACGTGGCAAACACCGTCTTCTGATCTTCGCCTACGCTAGCTATAGTGAAAGCTTTTTCGATCTCTTTGATCCACGTTTGTGCGACGATTGGGTCGGTAGTTCCCTCGAACTCCGGGGGTCCTACACTCTTAAAGTCTTTAAAGGTTGTTACTGGCACAGTTTGAGGGTTCGGGCGAACGGGTTCATTGTTCCTTCCCCTTAAGGCTTCTCCTAACAAGTCTACCAGTTTCTGGATCGGGTCTACTTGTTCTCTCTCATTGTTAACGGATTCTTCGGGTGCAGTCAATCTACGTCTGGGCGGCATTATCTGCATCACAATTTTTCTCATTTTATTATTATTCAAGTATATCACTTAAGTATTTCTTTTAATACTAAAAGAATAAATTTATAACACGTTTCTAAAAGCAACTCCATTTATATTCATATGCCAAATCGTTTCATTACATGATTTCCCTAGCATACTACTATAACTGTTATCACATATATCCCCTAATATCACAAAAGACGGGGAATATACCAACCTACTACCATACTACCCCTCTAACAAAAGCTAACTCGGGGTTTACATCATCATCCCACATCTTACACAAAAGATCGGGATTACAACATAGTATATACAATACATAAAGACACAACTAGTACTACCACTAGACTGACTAAGGAAATCTCATCCCATCATCCCGCGCTCCACTGCGCTCTTGTACTCCAACTGTGCTATATACGCAACCAGCTCTCGGCTCAAGGTATGTAGAGTCTGTCCCTGTTCTGCCGGGTAGTGGTACACACCATCAATCACCCTTTCAAAAGCTGAACGGAACACATACCCCATCTTGTTCATCTTTCTCTTCTTGCACCTGACCTCGTCCTCAAGGTCGTCAGCTCTCTCATTGGACGCTTCCCACTTCTCCTCGAAGTGTAACCTATCCATCACCTCCAATTCTAGCTGAGTACGGAGTGCCTCTTTCTCAGTCTTCTCACTCAGCTCCCTCTGCTCAACCTCTTCTAGCTTCTCTGCCAAATCTACATTCCTAGCCACTGACCTGTGAAATAGAGTCCCCATCTGGATCCCTGCCTCCCTATGGTAGGCAATCTCCACCTCTAACTCTTGCATAGCCAGCTTCCTCTGGTGGTCCTCGTCCCTCAGCTTCTGGAACTCAGACTCTCTCTCGTGGGCCTCTGCCTCTAGCTCCTGAACTCTGCAGTCCAACTCTAGGATCCGCTCCTCATACTCTCCTAGCATTTGCTCCTCTATAGTAGCCTCATCAGAGTCCTCTACTGGCTCATCCTCTATCGGCTCGTCCTCTGGATCAGACTCTATCTCAATCTCGTCCTCGTCGTCAGACTCGAACGGTACAACAGCCTACACTGGTGTAGCCTCTAGAGGTGCCTCGTACACTACATGTATATCCCTGGGCTCCTCCTTGGCCACTCTACTAGGTACTCCTGTGTCTGTCATCCTACACTCACAAACACAAGACAAACAAACAGCAACTCCATTAGAATGTTAAATAAAACATAAGTTCATTGTATAGAATGAAGTTACATTTCATAACAGACTAAGCCTCTCAAGGAAAACTCTACATGAGTTTTATCTCCTTCCTAACTTCTAAGTTCGCCTAAGTTATAGTCTAAGGACACTCGTTCCTAAGGTTTATAACTACGGCTCTGATACCAACCTGTGACGTCCCCAAATTCCAGGACCGCCACTTGGTCTCTCGAATTCGGTTCATCACGTGCTCATGGTAATACATCGCAATAATGATAACTAAATATCACACAACCACAGCGAAAAATCTATTCTAGAATAATTTACAATTATTTATTATAATTATTCCCCCAAGTCTCGCAACCTACAGTACTTAATAGATTACATAGCAATATCAATTAACGACTTGTTATATAATCTAACTTAAGCTTAAACATAAACAAATCCAGTCTTACTACATCATCTTCACACAATATTAATATATTTGAAACATAACAGACATAAGCTAGTTGGTAGCCTTGCCCTTGCCCTTATCAATGCCCGAAGGTTCGCCATGCTCTGCCTTAACTGAAATGTTTTAGGGAAAGCAAGAATGAGCACAAATTGCCCAGCAAGTAATATACAATAAGGGTGAATAATAAGATTCTCAATTCTCGAAAGGGTGTAGCAAAATTTGATAGTTCAAGAATAACAAGAATATCAACAGTTCTCAATAACAGTCGCTAAGGACAGGATAATATCAATATGATTCAATAATAAGTCAATTCAAGATTTCAAATAATTGAATACTGAGTAGTCACTAAGGACTATGAACTTCTACTAGAATTGACAGTAATAAACTGAAAATCCAACAAAAACAGGTACAACAGGTGATCAGCCTAAAGTACCATCGTTATGCATAACAATCAATCATACTCAAGTGTGCACGTCGGTTCTCCGATAATTATATATTCCCTTCAAAGAAGGTTGTTCTTCTCAGTCAAATACAAGATCCCGCACCAATCAATTAGTTTGGGTCGCTTTTCAATAATATAAGTCTAGCCGAATCAAATGGCATAGACACTTTCACAATATTCAAGAACAATACTAAGTTCAACATGAATAATAGCTTTAATGAAATAAGAGTTCAAGTATGCTAATTCAAATCAACTGATTAAATAGGAAACTAGTTCGCAATACACAAGATAGGATACTTGCATAGTAAAAGAGTATAAGTTAGGAAACTTTTACAATCATAGCTTTCCTTGCATAAAGTAAATGCGTCGGTTAGGATACTTGCACTTTAAGAGAGTGTAAGTAAGAGAACTTGCCTTTAGCGTAGTTTATCCACGAAAAGCAATCAACACTTTCGAATTCCTATTGTAATACAGTTACATATATATATGATATTCATTAGTCATATAATTTAACTTCACATTTTCTCTTTGAATATACGATCAACACATAAGGTAAGTTTTACCTAGCTACACAGTTATATAGAATATAATTTCTATCCTTAACGTTCCTTCTTTAGAGTTTAAACGCATTCTCATATTATATAAGATCTCAACAATTAGCAAACATGCTTGCATATTATTAATATCACATAAGACCACAATCAATACTAAATATATTTCATTTTAGCAAGTTACGGCATCTCCTTAAGTTAACCGTCAAAATCGGGTTCAAGTAACATCATATAATATCACGTAGCATGTATTCATATTTAAAGGATACTTTACATGCTTGTATAACTTTTCCAAATCCAATCGTACATGGTATAGGTTCTTAAGTTAATACTTAAAGCCATTCAAGGACACGAACTCATATGGTCTAACATGGTCGCTTTTAAACACATAAGATATTCATATAACTTGTATTAGTCATGCTCATGAGTACTCGTATTGCATATATGTAGCTAGCATTGTTATTATCTTGAAAACATGCTTTGTTTATGATAAACTTTAATCACGGCAACCAATCATGGTATATATATATTCATGACACATGAATGAGTCTAAGAGTACTATCACATGTGTCCATAAATATCAGAATTTAAATCTCCACGTATCGTGTTAATGCTCATGTGAAAGGCTTGTATTTCTATCAGTGAATCTTACTAATAGAGCCTAACATGTTCATGCTTCCTTACGAACCATATAAACACAAGTTAAGGCTTCATTCATATATTTCAAAGTTATCTAAACATGCTCATAACATCAAAATGACTATATAGCATTTACATGATCATATCCACCTTTAAACTTATATTTTGTTAGGAATGAGCACTAGTTAGGTTCACATGTTCATATTTTATTACGGAACCAATATAGATAAGCTAACATGCCCTTCATGTGTCTCTAGGTGGTACTAACGTGCTTGCAAGGTCAGTATGTAAACATGCTTTATAATGTTAACGTTCGTTTATGAAACTTTAAGTTTGTTTTCAAACTATATGTCGTTTGGTTAACCATGCATGCTAATATACTAAAACGTGCTTACATTGCCTCATTAGGTTTATATATATGTATTAATCATGCTTCCATGCTTGTTTAAACAAAAATCAACCAATTAGTACATAACAGTTTTGTTGTAGAATGCAGAAAACTGAACACAGAGGCCGGCGCTGCGGCGCGGCAACAGCAGCCTATTCTAGCGCTGCGACGCTGGTGGCGCTGCGGCGTGGGTGGGGCTGCGGCGCGGGCTTCGGCGCTGCGGCGCGGTCTGCGGCGCTGCGGCACTGGCTGCGGCGCTGCGGCATGGGGACAGTTCCTGCAGTTCAGACTGCAGCGAAACCGACCCAAAACCTCCCATTTTATCGATCTCGACATACCCATATGCTATTAGACTAACCTTTTTAACTTACTAACACATATATATGCTTATATAACAGTCAATCGCCCAAACGATTCCCAATTTGATGAACCCCAACTAATTTCACGAATTCGATGCTTTACAGAAATTACAGAGCAACAATGGAAATGAAAGTCAAGAAAGCTATATAGTGGTTCCATCACGTATGTATGTTCATATAACAACAATATAAGGGTTCTACAAACCAATCATGAACCAATTTGGCATAATCAAAAATTAGAACTTTTGACAGAAAACGGAAATGACTAACAAGGAAACTGTATTATACCTTCTGTTAGATTCTGAACTTGCTGCTACTCAAGAACACTGATAAATATATATATAACTCTTAACTTACTTAGCCAAAATTCTCAGCAAATGAATTAGGAAGAGGATGGGTTATATTTATAGAAGAATTTCATAACCAGGCAATGCAATTACATCCAAAATCAAACTAACAGATTATAGGAATGTTTGCTAGATAAGAGGGAGTTGGTAATTAGTTGGTGATCTCCACTATTCCACCCACTCCCTTCATGATCATGATGGCTAGAATGCTGAGTTTGAGAAGGTAGGAGTAGGCTAGCTTCATGAGTGTTTTACGTGTACAAGGTTTGTGTCTTATTAATATGGGACAAGGCCATATACTCAGCATTTTATTAGTACACAACACTTAAATTATTACACACACATATTTAGACACTTAGGTCTTTAATTGAAATGTCACAATAATTCATATACTGTAGTAAGTGTAAATTGACACGTATAATCCATGTACATTTTGTTAATACCAGATATAATCTAATCAGATGTTAACACATTACACTGTCTCCTTTATTAAAACTAATTGTTTACAATATGTTCATGATATATTATACAATGTATACCGACATATTTATTGTCACACAAGTTATTAATCAAGTAGCTCACATGGTTTCATAAGCCTTACCATATAATAGTGTCATATTACACTTCACATAATACATAGTCAGCTAATATATGCTACACATTTAATTCGCATGCTTGCACATATAATTTCTCATCTTATAAATTGAATATTAATTAATAATATACACATATCCTACATCAATCAATATAATTGTTAACCTCCATAACAATTTAATTAACCCTTATATGATTAATTATCACTTTGATATAAATCTTATTATATTTATAAACATGTTGCTCATTATTATTATGTTTCTTGCAATAATAATAATCATATATTATTAATCAATCCTCATTAGTATTTTATAACAGTTAATTAATATTCTTCGATTAACAATTAATATAGATTAATTGTTCGCTTAAATTAATATAATCATTCTTATATTACGTCACTGTGCCACACAAGGCAATCAACGAGTTTATCACAAACTCCACCAATTTCTCAATTATTATAATTATTCAATTATATATAATTGAATTAATTCATCTCATAACACAAAATCATTTATATTCAAAGAAATTCTCATTTCCATTAATATATTTATTTAATAATATATGGAAATTCTTGGGTATTGCAGATTTTATGACCACTTATTCGGATAGTAACCAACTCATTCTGTTGCTTAAACTCAAGTATCATTGTGCCTTTTATGTGTTTTTGCTTTGTTTTGTGATTTTCAGGTTTAGAAACTCTCCGGGTGCAAATTGAGCTTAAAAGGGCAAAAGAACGCTTAAATGGGACAAAGCACTGAAATGGGTTTAAAGCATGAAGATAGCATGGGTGAGGAAGCAATGAAGGTGATGCCACGAGTCTAGAGGCCAAAAGGAGCAAGAATGGCCTTTGTAGCAAAAATGGGAAGGAAGTGCAATCCGGACATCGTTTGGGTGGTTCACGTTCATTTCATGTTCTTGGATTGGAACATGGTTCATATTGTAGAGCATTTTATAAGCTTTCTGGAATAACTTGAATCATCCAAATCGGAGTTCGGAGGCGAGAGTTATCCCCAGTATACCAACGGACGTTAAACCTCACGGTTTTGAGTTTTCATGCACAGCTGTCACTTAGAGCTCAATTTCAGCCTTCATCCATCCATTATTTCTCAATGCTCAAAGAATGAAAGTTGTAGAGCTCTTCGATAGCTTCGATTTGACAGGTGGCATGCCTTATAACTCCTCTTAGATCAAAAGTTATGGCCGTTTTACCAGAGGACTCTGTAGCAGAAAATCCTTGGCGCGGGCGCGCGGATTTCTAGGGTATTTTGGGAGCGGCCGGGCCAGTCTTCAGCTGTGCCAGACTTGACTTTTCTATTGAACGGGACTTGGATTTTGATTGGGATATAAGTGTTGGGTTTGTACGTAACGCAATCATGCAATTAAATCACATAAATAAGGCGGAAGCGCAAAAACTAGGTTTTCAAAAAATTTATACAAACCCATAACCATGATCATTCTTGTGCATCAATTATCAGTGAATATAGAAGGAGAAAAATAGAATTATACCTTTGAAGATCCAAGCTTCCTCAGGTACAAGTTCTACTCCTTTGATTCCTCTGTAGTGGCTCCTTCCCTTGATCAATATCAGCCACCCAAATGTTTGGCCTCTAACGGTGATCCACCAAGGAAGATGAAGAACTCAAGAAGATGGGTTATTGGCTAAACCCTTGTTTCTATCTCTATAGAATATGTGTACTCTCAACTCTTGGAAAAATTCACGTACCTTATTTCTGATAAAAGACTCTCTTATATAGATATTAGGTTAACCCTCCTAATCCAATTAGAATAGGGTTTTATTTAATTAATTAAATACTTTTAATTAATTTATATCCTAATCTTTATTAGGATTGAGAGAGAGTACTGATATTATATTAATTCCTAAACTCCTTTAGAATTAAAATAATAATAATAATAATAATATTAATAAGACTCCTCTTATTAATTTATATTTAATATTTCTAAAATATTAAATAACAAATATTAAGCTATTTAATTTATTCTATCACCATAGATTAAATTAATTATACTTAATGCACTATTACTATCATGCCATTTTCTTCTTAAATAATTCTTCTTCCTTTTATGGTGTGACCCTTTAGGTTCTCCATATTAAACCGGTTATGAATAAATCAATTAGAACAATTCTAATCTTATTTAAATAAATAAATTAAACTAATAATCTATTTAAATAAATAATATTTATTCTACAATACGAATAAGCATCCCTAGCGATCAACGACTTTTCAGATAATATAGATTTCAACATTAATCATAAAAGAACCTGTGAGGAAATAGTTACCATACAATTCAATCTTTCTACCATACAATGTCCCAATTAAATATAAGACATGAACTTACTGTCAAGTCTTATTTTATTTAATTATATGTATTTCGATTAGAAAATGCACAACTCCGCAAATTAGAAACTCCTTTCTAATTTCATTTTACCTTGGCCAAGGATTCCTGAGTTGTCATTTAACGAATCACATAGAACATATCTCCTCTTTTACTAGAGGTGGTAGATTCTTTATTGATCATTCATTATCTCCATATGTAACTCATTATACCCAAGCATACCCTTTTATATACCCTAAAGTGCTTTAAGGAATAAGTCAAAGTATAATTCATTACATACAAGATACTATGATGATCTCAAGTCCAAGGATCACTTGTACTACTATCACATTAGGAATTCCTATTGACAGGCGAGTAAAACTCCATTAGGTATTCCATAGCGAGTCACGTTCAGTGAACTTATTCTCCAATAAGCACCTACATACTTGCTTTAGTGTCTCCACACAAATGACCATGAGATCAGTCATCCTCATCCAATGAGCAAGCAACAAATGTACCAATCTATCCGGATTTACTAATCCCCATTTTAGTAATCTCACAATTGGAAACTATTTTAGTTTTTAAGCTTTCTAAGAATTTAGATCTCATTATCATGATCTCATCATGATATTGCTTAAAACTTTGGGTTATTTACATATTATAAAAACAGCACCATGTAGATAATTATATGCCTTAAATGAATATTTTATTAATAAATAAATAAGATTGTTTACAAAGTATGTGCTTTATCATCATACATGATTGGCTTGTATGCACACTACTATCAATCTCCCACTTGCACTAAAGCCAATCGCCATGGTATCTCATACCCATCTTCTCTAAGTGACGATCAAACTGCTGTTGTGTTAGAGCTTTAGTAAATGGATCTGCAATGTTGTCTTGAGAGTCCACACGCTCCAAGGTGACGTCTCCTCTTTCAATGTTCTCCCTGATCAAGTGAAATCGCCGCGACACGTGTTTAGATTTCTGATGAGACCTGGGTTCCTTAGCCTGTGCAACCGCTCTAGTGTTGTCACAGTATACGGGAACTGCTTCTCCGATGCTAGGAACCACACCAAGTTCAGTTATGAACTTCTTCATCCAAACAGCTTCCTTTGCAGCTTCACTTGCAGCTATATACTTTGCCTCTGTCACTGAATCAGCAACTGTTTGCTGCTTGGAACTCTTCCAACTCACTGCACCTCCGTTCAAGGTAAACACATACCCTGAAACAGATTTACTGTCATCTTGGTCTGTTTGAAAACTTGAGTCCGTGAATCCCTCGAGTTTTAATTCAGACCAACCGTAGACAAGAAAAATATCTTTAGTCCTTCTCAAGTACTTTAGGATATTTTTCACTGCCTTCCAGTGCTCTTCTCCTGGATTCGACTGGTATCTGCTTGTTACACTAAGTGTGTGAGAAACATCCGGTCTAGTACATATCATACCGTACATGATAGATCCTATTGCAGAAGCATAAGACATCTTACTTTTACGGTCTCTCTCCTCAGGTGTCTTTGGGGCCTGTTTCTTGGAGAGATTTATTCCATGGCTCATCGGCATGAGACCTCTTTTGGAATCTTCCATGCTAAACCTCTTTAGCATCGTATCAATGTGCGTTCCTTGGGATAAGCCGAGCATCCTTTTAGATCTATCTCTATAGATCTTTATCCCCAAAATATAGGATGCTTCACCCAAGTCCTTCATGGAGAAATTTTTAGATAACCAGATTTTAATGGATTGTAACATAGGAATGTCATTCCCTATCAGTAATATATCATCAACATATAATACAAGGAATGATACTGCGCTCCCACTAACCTTCTTGTATACACAAGGTTCATCCTCGTTTTTGATAAAATCAAACTCTTTGATTGTCTCATCAAAACGAATGTTCTATCTACGAGAAGCTTGCTTCAACCCATAAATGGATCATTGTAGCTTACAGACTTGATTTGTTCCAACTTTTGAGATAAATCCCTCTGGCTGTGTCATATACACATCCTCCTCAAGTTTCCCATTGAGGAAGGCCGTTTTCACGTCCATCTGCCAGATCTCATAGTCGTTGTAAGCTGCAATCGCAAGCAAAATCTGAATGGACTTGAGCATGGCTACTGGTGAGAAGGTTTCATCATAGTCAACTCCTTGTCTTTGTTTGAAACCTTTTGCAACCAGTCGGGCCTTATAGGTCTCTACCTTTCCGTCTGCTCCAGTCTTTTTCTTAAAAACCCATTTACACACAATAGGTTTAATACCTTCAGGTGGTGAAACCAAAGTCCATTCTTTGTTTTCATACATGGAGTCCATTTCGAATTTCATGGCTTCAAGCCATTTCCTTGAGTCTTTATTACTCATAGCCTGTTCGTAATTCAATGGATCATCATTCATGATGTGTACCTCATCGTCATCCTCTATAACGAATCCATACCTCTCAGGTATCTGCGGTACTCTTCCAGATTTACGAACAGGGTGTGGTACAGTAGGTTCTTCTACTTGGTTAGGTACTTGACTTTGGTCCGTGGTAACTTATGGTTCTTGAACTTCTTCAAGATATATCTTACTCCCACTGACCCCTTTATGGATAAACTCTTTCTCCAAGAAGGTAGCATGTTTCGCAACAAACACCTTTTGATCAGTTGGACGATAGAAATAATACCCTACGGTTTCTTTAGGGTATCCCACAAATCTACACTTATCGGATTTAGTCTGTAGCTTATCATTTTCAAACTTTTTGACATAAGCTGAACAACCCCAAGTCTTAACATGCTTAAGATTTGGTTTCATCCCTTTCCACATCTCATATGGAGTCTTTGGGGCGGATTTGGTAGGTACCTTGTTAAGTAGGTATGCAGCCGTTTCTAGGGCATATCCTTAGAAGGAAATTGGAAGGTCGGTAAAACTCATCATGGATCAAACCATGTCCAACAGTGTTCGATTTCTCCTTTCAGATACTCTATTTAACTGTGGTGTACCTGGAGGAGTCCATTGTGAGATTATACCATTTTCTCTGAGACAATTGAGAAACTCACTGCTTAAGTATTTTTCACCTCAATCTGATCGAAGTATCTTAATACTCTTGCCCGTTTGTTTCTCTACTTCACTTCTGAACTCTTTGAACTTTTCAAATGATTCTGATTTGTATTTCATTAAATACACATATCCAAATCTTGAGTGATCATCAGTGAAAGTAATAAAATAAGAATACCCACCCCGTGCACTTGTTGTCATAGGTCCACAAACGTCTGTGTGAATCAATGCCAACAATTCTATAACTCTCTCTCCTTTTCCACTAAAAGGAGATTTAGTCATTTTACCCATGAGACAAGATTCACAAGTTGGATATGATTCATAATCAGATAGCTCGAGGAGCCCATCTTTATATAACTTGGATAATCTTGTTTCATTGATATGACCGAGTTTACAGTGCCACATATAGGTATAATTAATATCATCTCTTTTCCTTTTCTTAATTTGTTCAATTTGAAATATATTTTCTTGTAAGTCAAGTGTATAAAGTCCATTTCGCAAATTTTCAATACCATATAAAGCATCGTCTTTATAAATAGAACAACCATTGTTCTTTATAATAACGTCAAAACCTTCCATATCTATCCAATACAGAAATTGAAATAATATTTTTAATAATATTCGGAACATAATAACAGTTATTAAGATAAATGGATTTGCCCGAAGGCATTGCTAAACAATAAGTTCCTACAGCTAATGCAGCAACTTTTGCTCCATTTCCCACTCGTAGGATCACCTCATCTTTGTTCAGCTTTCTACTTCTGACCAGTCATTGCACAGTATTATATATGTGAGAACCACAGCCAGTATCCAATACCCAAGTAGAATTATGACTTTCAGAAAAATTAATTTCAATCATAAACAAACCTT
The DNA here is from genome assembly GCA_020205555.1 of Panax stipuleanatus. Taxonomy (NCBI): domain Eukaryota; kingdom Viridiplantae; phylum Streptophyta; class Magnoliopsida; order Apiales; family Araliaceae; genus Panax; species Panax stipuleanatus. Next base: position 107,264,726 of record CM035116.1, read on the forward strand.
GATTGGAAGTCGAAGCTTCTCCAAGCTTCTTCTCTGCTAGAAACTTCTTGCAGTTCCTCTTCCAATGTCCCGGCTCATTGCAATGAAAGCACATTCCTTTAGCTGGTTCAGGTTTCTTTTGCTCCTTTTCTTTCCCTTTTCCCTTAGCCTTCTTAGATTTCTTCTTTTCAGAAGACACCTTGGGCCTCTTCCTTTTATTGGAAGAATCCACCATCAAGACATGGTTCTTCTTGGATGAGAAGTGACCTTCTGCAGTTTTCAGCATGTTAAGCAGCTCAGGCAAGCTGACATCTAGCTTATTCATGTGAAAATTAACCACAAACTGCGAGATGGTCTCAGGGAGTGACTGCAAGACCAAGTCTTGACTCAACTCCCCATCCATGACGAACCCAAGCTGTCCATGGCGTTCAATCAAATTGATTACCTTCAGAACATGAGTCTCGACGGCAGTGCCCTCGGTCATCTGAGATCGGAAGAGCTCCTTAGATATCTCATATCTAGCAGTCCTACTCTGTTCACCATACAACTCCTTGAGGTGAAGCAGCATAGCAGGAGCATCCATTTTTTTTGTGCTGACGCTGAAGCTCGTTATTCATGGATGCGAGCATGATGCATTGAGCCACAGATGCATCATCTTGCCACTTATTGAAAGTGGCAATCTCTTCCTCAAAGGCTGTTTCTGAAACAGATTCAGCGATAGTGGAATTTAGGACATAAGAAATCTTTTCAGCAGTGAGAACAATTCTCAGATTTCTTAGCCAGTCCTCATAATTCGGGCCGGTAAGCTTATTTGCATCAAGTATGCTTCGTAGTGAGATTAGTGATTTTGACATTTTTTAAAATTCTGCATGTGAAAAGACAACATTTTAGCAAACATTCATTTTATTAACTTTGCATACCAAAATAAATTTAGGTCTTTATTTTAAATTGGTATATCCCACTATTTTCATCAAACTATATTACCCTCACTTATATAGTTCGGCAACATCTAATTAAAGATTTGCTAATGAGATTAAGGATCCTATTTCAAATGTATATAACCTTGTGGATAGCACAACAAGCGATATACAAATAAATAGGTAGACAACTCTTGTCAATTACATCATCATGTAACTCCTTTTATTTTGCCTCTTAAATCATAATGGTCATGTGTGTGCACATCCGAACTAAAATGATTTAAGTTAAGTCCAGCCTAGCACTTCCATAAATTCAAAAAGAAAAATTTTCGTCCTTGTGGATAGCACAACAAGACTAGATCGTTCAATTTTCTTGATAAACATCAAATGTGATTAATTAACATCTTAAATATTCAATACTCGCCTTGTGGATAGCACAACAAACTCATATTAAATATTTAATACTCTATTAATTAATCATGCTAGAAGGCGACGTTCGATATTCCAAATATCATTTGAACGCTTCAGACTTAATATTATTTCTTTGAGGGGTTTGTTATTATTTGTCTCATCTTGTTTAGCGCGCATGCACATATATATATATATAAAATACGCGTTATTTTATTAAACATGCGAAGCATGTTTGCATAAAATATAATATATATAATATTTAGCATGCAATATAGAATACTATATTCTACCCGGATTGATTATGGACTTTTATTCTAGTTTGGTTCACTAGAGCCACCAAGTGAACCAAAAGGTCAAACCTAGGAGTGCAAGAATTTAAATTTTAAATGTAACTATTACATTTAAACCCGGGCTCCATACAAACGGGTCTTCAAGCGCTCTTTGCTCCTTGGTCTCCAATTTCTTTAAAATAATTCTAACTATCTCTATTACATTAACTATTAAAAATTAAATAGAAACCTTGATCAGCAGTCAAGGGGAAGTACATAGAAAGGAGATAGAATTTACATCGAGAATAAAACTAGAGAAGACGAGATACGCAGACCCCATTTTATAAAACCCATTCATTCAAGCATTCAACCAAAATAAAATCCAATCACAATGGTCATAGTCCATAATCAATCCCTTTTATTACCATACATATCATCATACGTATCAATAAAACTTATTCATCTCATGAAAATAAATTCATTCCATATATGTATTAATATCAGTTACTGGGCAAAAGTTTGCTAAACTTTGTTTTTGGAAAAATAAACTCCTTTATTTCATTCAAAAACAATTCCAAATTAAACTCTTTAATTTTAGCAATTCTGAAATCTCATTTCATATAAAATAAACATCTTTATTTTAAACCTTTATTAATTAAATAAACCATTTATTTAATTAAATAAATCAAAAAAAAATTCAGTTCCTGTCCAGTGGCGCAGCTGCGCCAAGAATGTAAAGGGAACCGGCGCAACTGCGCAGCATGAAAACCAGGAACAGTAACCGGCGCAGCTGCGCAGAAATATTGCCTTGTACCGGCGTAGCTGCGCAGCTTCGTAGAATCTGAAAAATTTTTGTTGCCCAGAACTTGATCCAATCGCATATCATACATGTATGGAATCACATAGACTGATAATTAGCACAAGATTGGCTCTGATACCACTGTTGGGTTTGTACGTAACGCAATCATGCAATCAAATCACATAAATAGGACGGAAGAGCAAAAACTAGGTTTTCAAAAAATTTATACAAACCCATAACCATGATCATTCTTGTGCATCAATTATCAGTGAATATAGAAGGAGAAAAATAGAAGTATACCTTTGAAGATCCAAGCTTCCTCAGGTACAAGTTATACTCCTTTGATTCCTTTGATTCCTCTGTAGTGGCTCCTTCCCTTGATCAATGTCAGCCACCCAAATATTTGGCCTCTAACGGTGATCCACCAAGGAAGATGAAGAACTCAAGAAGATGGGTTATTGGCTTAACCCTTGTTTCTATCTCTATAGAATATGTGTACTCCCAACTCTTGAAAAAATTCACGTACCTTATTTCTGATATAAGACTCTCTTATATAGATATTAGGTTAACCCTCCTAATCCAATTAGAATAGGGTTTTATTTAATTAATTAATTACTTTTAATTAATTTATATCCTAATCTTTATTAGGATTGAGAGAGAGTACTGATATTATATTAATTCCTAAACTCCTTTAGAATTAAAATAATAATAATAATAATATTAATAAGACTCCTCTTATTAATTTATATTTAATATTTCTAAAATATTAAATAATAAATATTAAGCTATTTAATTTATTCTATCACCATAGATTAAATTAATTATACTTAATGCATTATTACTATCATGCCATTTTCTTCTTAAATAATTCTTCTTCCTTTTATGGTGTGACCCTTTAGGTTCTCCATATTAAACCGGTTATGAATAAATCAATTAGAACAATTCTAATCTTATTTAAATAAATAAGTTAAACTAATAATCTATTTAAATAAATAACATTTATTCTATAATAGGGATAAGCCTCCCTAGCGATCAACGACTTTCCAGATAATATAGATTTCAACATTAATCATAAAAGAACCTGTGAGTTAATAGTTACCGTACAATTCAATCCTTCCACCATACAATGTCCCAATTAAATATAAGACATGAATTTACTATCAAGTCTTAATTTATTTAATCATATGTATTTCGATTAGAAAATGCACAACTCCAAATAATGCAAATTAGAAACCTCTTTCTAATTTCATTCTACCTTGGCCAAGGATTCCTAGGTTGTCATTTAACGAATCACATAGGACATATCTCCTCTTTTACTAGAGGTGGTAGATTTTTTATTGATCATTCATTATCTCCATATGTAACTCATTATACCCAAGCATACCCTATATATGCCTTAAAAGGCCTTAAGGAATTAGTCAAAGTATAATTTGTTACATACAAGATACTATGATGATCTCAAGTCCAAGGATCACTTGTACTACTATCACATTATGAATTCCTATTGACAGGCGAGTAAAACTCCATTTGGTATTCCATAGCGAGTCACGTTCAGTGAACTTATTCTCCAATAAGCACCTACATACTTGCTTTAGTGTCTCCACACAAATGACCATGAGATCAGTCATCCTCATCCAATGAGCAAGCAACATATGTACCAATCTATCCGGATTTACTAATCCCTATTTTAGTAATCCCACAATTGGGAACTATTTTAGTTTTTAAGCTTTCTAAGAATTTAGTTCTCATTATCATGATCTCATCATGATTCTAAAAGCATTGCTTAAAACTATGGGTTATTTACATATTATAAAAACAGCACCATGTAGATAATTATATGCCTTAAATGAATATTTTATTAATAAATAAATAAGATTGTTTACAAAGTATGTGCTTTATCATCATACATGACTGGCTTGTATGCACACTACTATCAATAAGGGGGCTCGTTTGTGGCAAGAAAGGGCATGATATATTGGCCCTAAGCCCTAGTTCCTCTCTTCTCTTCCTTTACATCTTGTTTAGTCTAGATTAGGAGTAGATTAGAGAGTAGATTTGTGCTAGTTTAGTATTAGTTAGTTAGATTCTAGGGTTTTGTTAGTGTGTGAAGATTGAAGCAAGAAGATTGACATCAAGGGTCCAAGCTTGGAGAAAGATTTGAAATCTCTATCCTTAATCTCTCTTTGCTTTTACATTGTATATTTAGATGATGTTATTGAATCTTGTGGATAATATACTTGAGTTATTTATGGCTTAAGCTTATTTTGAGGTTCCAATGGAACCTTTTGAGTAGTTTACTTTGATATGCTTCCATGCTTGTCTCTTTGATTGTTATATGACTGTCTATTACGATTCTTGCTTGCATTGCTTAATTGATTCGCGAACAATTACTGTGATAACCTATGTGGACTTGAAAGACAAAGCATAGGTTTAGATCTAATCGTAGTAGCTGGTGATTGTGCATTCACATGGCATTGGATGTATGATTTGTGCTTAGGATAGACATATACCGAAGCACCGTCCGTAGTCAATAGAGGACTTGACCTTAAACCCTATTTATTTGTAAACACCATAGGTATATAGGGGTTTAGATAATGTGGGTGTTCACGTGCGTTCTATCATCTGGAGATTGCACGTGATATGGAGTAGGCGCATCGAAAGATGGCCTTCTCTCACGTTCGTGTTCTCGGCTAACTATCTTGACTATTAATTTGACCTAATTGGAAGTATGTCGATTTAGATGAATCATTAGGGGAAATTGGAATCTCTTGTCTTCATTATCTGATTTTAACTCTAGAATTAATTAGTTTAAGTTAATTGCTTGCCTAGTTTAACTTAGTTTTAATTTATCCTCTTTACCATCCGTTTAAATAAGACTGAGATGATTATGTTCTAGTGGTTTGATGTCTTTTATCCATTAATTCTCTGTGGGACGATATCTGTACTTACACTTTATTACTCGTTGGCCGCGTATACTTGCGCGAATATATTGACCGATAAATTGGCCAACAAGTTTTTGGCGCCGTTGCCGGGGAGTTATTTGGATAACTGTTTGCCAACATTAGTTTCAATCAAATTAGTCTTAATTTAAACATTTTATTTTTAATTAATTCTCTTCCTATATTCTCTTCTCAGGTACAATGGACTTGCGTTTCTATCCATGGAACTATACAAGACAAGAGCAACCAAGGGAAGCGAGCACTGATGGACTCGACCCAATTGCCACACTCTCAGCAAAGTTAGAGGAGCTCTAGAGAAAGTTGGATACTGTTTCAGTCCAACAGAGTCGAGAGCCAGTGACTTCATATGACCATGGTGCTGGAGCTTATATGAGCCTTCAGGAGCCTATCAGTTTTGGACAAGAGCAGTATGGGGGTGAGCACTCCTATAGTGAACCGTATCCCGATTATCGACAAGACTGGGGTTATCACCCAAACCCTTAATCAGCCTACTATCAAGACCAACACTGGGATCCAAATCCCGCATACGCCCTAGAATGTACCTTCTAGACTCCAGTTTACGAGCCTCAACACAATTTTGAGGGAGACACAGAAAACGCAAGCTTGGAGGAAGGAAGTGGCATAGAATCACTAAAGGACATCTTGAATGAGCAACAGAAGTCATTCAAGAATATCTAGAATTGGGCAGAGCAAATTAGCAAGGCCTTGATGATAGAGAAAGAACAAGGGATTCAAACCAATACTGCGAGCTATCAAGATATATGCGAACCAAGTCTAATTTATGCACCCGAACCCATATACCAGTCCCCGAGTTTACAAGGAGAGCAGTCTTCAATGGAATTCATGTATGCAAGCTCAGAAAACCAAAAGGAGTTGTTTGGGAGCCCAGAAGAATCGAGCCAGAATTTTCAATATCAGATGGCCCCCATCAACCATGCTTCTACCGGTGAGACGCAGTACATGGATCCCGTGGCTGAAATAGAAAAGGAAGGATTGGATAGTTTGTTGGGGAACTCATTAGCATCAACGCATGAGACCTTGATTGAACAAGAGCAGTCAATTGAGGATCTTCAGACTTGGGTAGAGCAAATTAGTACAGCTTTAAGGAATGAGGAGGTGATTGAGCAAGTAAATAAAGCTCAAGATAGTCAAAGTCTAATGCCTCAGATGACTGAAGCCGTGAGTAATGATCCCCAGGATACTTGGTGCTATGAAATGGATGCAGAAACTGATGGAGATTCAGAAGTGCACTTGCAACTAGATGAGCATAAGGCAATGGAAATAGAGAAGCCAATTGGGGATGTGGAGTACGAATGTGAACCAACAGTGGAAATCCCCCAAGAGCCTTCTCAGCCTTCGTGGAACAAGCCAGTCAAGTTTTCACACCCTTTCCCCCTTGGAAGCCACATTACAGAGCCGAATCTCGATGATATGAGAGAGTCCGCCAGCTTCAAACCATGGTGGTCAGAAGAGAAGAGAATAGAAGAAAAGTCCATTGTGTGGTCTATGCCTCCATGCCCCGATCATTTCACATACACAACGGAACCCTTGCCTTGTAATACCCGAGAATTTCCATATATTATTAAATAAATATATTAATGGAAATGAGAATTTATTTGAATATAAATGATTTTGTGTTATGAGATGAATTAATTCAATTATATATAATTGAATAATTATAATAATTGAGAAATTGGTGGAGTTTGTGATAAACTCGTTGATTGCCTTGTGTGGCACAGTGGCGTAATATAAGAATGATTATATTAATTTAAGCGAACAATTAATCTATATTAATTGTTAATCGAAGAATATTAATTAACTGTTATAAAATACTAATGAGGATCGATTAACAATATGTGATTATTATTATTGCAAGAAACTTAATAATAATGAGCAACGTGTTTATAAATACAATAAGATTTATATCAAAGTAATAATTAATCATATAAGGGTTAATTAAATTGTTATGGAGGTTAACAATTATATTGATGGATGTAGGATATGTGTATATTATTAATTAATATTCAAATTATAAGATGAGAAATTATATGTGCAAGCATGCGAATTAAATGTATAGTAACTATATGTTATGATATGTGTAAGTGACAAATGATGTGTGGATATACATTAAAATAATGTATCATGGATCTATTATAAATAATTGTTGAGTAATACAATTTAATAATATATGATATAATGTAATGTGGTAGTATCCGATGGTATTATATCAGTAAGATAAACGTACCTGGATTATATGTGTGTAAATTACACTTATTACATTATGTGAAGTACATTGTGATTTAAATTATAACCTAAGAGTACATATATATATAACATATGTATATGGTGTGTATATACAAGTGTAATATTTGCAAATGCTGAGGAGTTAAATCAATTGTCTCATTTTAAGTGTCCCATTTGCTCTTCACGTGCTTGACATACAGCTAAGGCCTATTCCTTCTTCTTCTCCCCAAACTCAGCAACTAGCATTTCATAGCTCATGATTGTGGAGGGAGTGGGATTCATGATGAATCCAACCACTAATTACCTACCCTTTGATAACCTTCATGCATTCCTATAATCCGTTAGTTTGATATGGGATACAATTGCTTTGTCTGTATAATGAGAGTTCTATAAATATAGCCTCATCTCCTTCACATTTCTTTTGCTGAGCATTTTGGCTAAGTGAGACTAGAGAGCATATATATATATATATATATCAGTGTTATTGAGATAGCAGCAAGCTTAAATCATTTACAGAGGTATAAATCCTCTTCGTATCTTCATTGTCATTTTCTGTCAAAATTTCTATTCGTGAATTCTTGATTTCAGTTGGAAGTTATGGTTTTGTGAATTGAGAATAATAATTAGTTGTTTAAAGGACTTATATATGTGATTAGAATTACTATATATGCTTCATTGCTCTTCAATTTCATTTTTGGTGTTTCCATTTCTGAGATTTCTGTAAAAACATCAAATATCGTGAAATTGGTTGGTGTTCATGAAATTGGGAATTGATAATTGCTATTGACTATTATATAAGCATATATGTACGTGTTAGTAAGTTAAACAAGTCTAATAGCATTTGGGTATGTTGAAATCGATGAAATGGGAGGTTTTTGGTCGGATTTCGCTGCAGTCTGAACGCAGAAAACTGCCTCGACGCCGCAGCGCCGCAGCCCGCGCCGCAGCGCCACTCGCGCCGCAGCCCGCGCCGCAGCGCCGCACGCAGCGCCACTCGCGCCGCAGCGCCAGTAGTGAGCTGCTGTGCCGCGCCGCAGCGCCAGCCTCTGTGTTCAGTTTTTCTGCATTCTGCAACAAAACTGTTATGAACTAATTGTTTGATTTTTGTTTAAACAAGCATGAAAGCATGATTAATACTTATATATAAACCTAATGAGGCAATGTGAGCATGTTTTAGTATATTAGCATGCATGGTTAACCAAACGACATATAGTTTGAAAACGAACTTAAAGTTTCATGAACGACGTTAACATATATGAAGCATGTTAATATTCTGACTTTCGAGACATGTTAGTATGACCTAGAAACACATGAAATGCATACTAACTTATGTATATAGGTTCCATGATATAATATGGACATGTGAACCCAACTAGTGCACCTTTCTAACAAAAATACAAGTTTTGAAGGTTGATATTGACATGTAAAGACCATGTATACATTCTGACTTTTCGAGCATGTTTATAGGGCCTTGAAATACATGAAAAGCATGTTAACTTGTGTATATGGGTTTCATAAGGAAGCATGAACATGATAGACCTTATTAATGAACTATACTAACAAAGTATAAGCTTTGAACGTGAACGTTGGTATGTTATGACGAGAATTAGAATTTGACATTTATGAACACATGTGATAGTACTCTTAGACTCATTCATGTGTCATGCATGTATATATACCATGATTAGTTGCCATGATTAAAGTTTAGCATGAACAAAGTATGTTTTCAAGATAATAACAATGCTAGCTACATATATACAATACGAGTACTCATGAGCATGACTAATACAAGTTATATGAATATCTTATGTGTTTAAAAGCGACCATGTTAGACCATATGAGTTCGTGTCCTTGAATGGCTTTAAGTATTAACTTAAGAACCTATACCATGTACGATTGGATTTGGAAAAGTTATACAAGCATGTAAAGTATCCTTTAAATATGAATACATGCTACGTGATATTATATGATGTTACTTGAACCCGATTTTGACGGTTAACTTAAGGAGATGCCGTAACTTGCTAAAATGAAATATATTTAGTATTGATTGTGGTCTTATGAGATATTAATAATATGCAAGCATGTTTGCTAATTGTTGAGATCTTATATAATATGAGAATGCGTTTAAACTCTAAAGAAGGAACGTTAAGGATAGAAATTATATTCTATATAACTGTGTAGCTAGGTAAAACTTAGCTTATGTGTTGATCGTATATTCAAAGAGAAAATGTGAAGTTAAATTATATGACTAATGAATATCATATATATACGTAACTGTATTACGATAGGAATTCGAAAGTGTTGATTTCTTTTCGTGGATAAACTACGCTAAAGGCAAGTTCTCTTACTTACACTCTTTTAAAGTGCAAGTATCCTAACCGACGCATTTACTTTATGCAAGGAAATCTATGATTGTGAAGGTTTCCTAACTTATACTCTTTTACTATGCAAGTATCCTATCTTGTGTATTGCGAACTAGTTTCCTATTTAATCGGTTGAATCAAATTAGCATACTTGAACTCTTATTTCATTAAAGCTATTATTCATGTTGAACTTAGTATTGTTCTTGAATATTGTGAAAGTGTCTATGCCATTTGATTCGGCTAGACTTATATTATTGAAAAGCGACCCAAACTAATTGATTGGTGCGGGATCTTGTATTTGACTGAGAAGAACAACCTTCTTTGAAGGGAATATATAATTGTCGGAGAACCGACGTGCACACTTGAGTATGGTTGATTGTTATGCATAACAAGGGTACTTTAGGCTGATCACCTGTTGTACCTATTTTTGTTGGATTTTCAGTTTATTACTGTCAATTCTAGTAGAAGTTCATAGTCCGTAGTGACTACTCAGTATTCAATTATTTGAAATCTTGAATTGACTTATTATTGAATCATATTGATATTATCCTGTCCTTAGCGACTGATATTGAGAACTATTGATATTCTTGTTATTCTTGAACTATCAAATCTTGTTATACCCTTTCGAGAATTGAGAATCTTATTACTCACCCTTATTGTATATTACTTGCTGGGCAATTTGTGCTCATTCTTGCTTTCCTTAAAACATTTCAGTTAAGGCAGAGCATGGTGAACCTTCGGGCGTTGATAAGGGCAAGGGCAAAGCTACCAACTAGCTTATGTCTGTTATGTTTTAAATATATTCATATTGTATGAAGATGATGTAGTAAGACTGGATTTGATTATGTTTAAGCTTAAGTTAGATTATGTAATAAGTCGTTAACTGATATTATTAGGTAATCTATTAAGTACTGTAGGTTGCGAGACTTGGGGGAATAATTATAATAAATCATTGTAAATTATTCTAAAATAGATTTTCCGCTGTGATCGTATGATATTTAATTATTATTATTGTGATGTATTACCATGAGCACGTGATGAACCGAATTCGAGAGACCAAGTGGCGGTCCTGGAATTTGGGGGCGTCACATGCCTAGCTCCCCAACCTTCAGGACGGGGAATTCTTTTACTTATCCAATGCTAGGTAGTTTAAATCTGCATCCGCTCCTACTGGGAAGCTGCCAGAGTCACACAGCGATTCTGATGGATAGAGGGGTTTCCAGTATCGTCGAGGAGTCGGATAGCAGTGGTCAGACACAGTCTAGCTAGAAGACTATAAATCAAGCGCTCGATGGGAGGCACCCCATCATTTCTCTTTCTCCCTCCTTGTTTAATTCTCCATTTCCTGCTTTCTATCATACTTCCCTCCCCCTTGTTTAATTCTTATTAGTTTAGTATTTAGTTTAAAATTTCTGAATGCTCGTAGATTAGGAGTTCCATGCCTACATTTTTGAACTTAGGCATTAGTGCATATCTTTTTGGGACCATGAAGCTTATGGCATATATTTTGATACACTTGCACATTGCGTATACGCCTTTAGAGAATTTTTGGGAATATAAATGCATATATCTTTCCATGTTCATTCTCTTGATGTAAATAGATTTTATATACTTTTGTTAGTCTAGGAGGGCTTAATAAGTATTGTCTGCGTATTTCAGGTCAAAGGCTGCTCGGAGTGAATGAAAAGCAAAAGCCAACCTCAGTTCATGCCAAAAATCTGCAGCAACAAAATCTGATGGTCCGCGGGACGCGCCCAATCCAAGGCATTACCACGCGCGGCCGCGCCACACATAAACTGGGCCTGTCTTGGGAAAAATCCTGCAGATTTTGGGGGGTACCACTTCATGTCAATTATTAGCAGCCCCCAAGCCTCAGTCCCTATAATCCCAAACCCTCAGTTCCTTAATGCAATCCCTCATCTCTTCCATTTTACGCAATTCCCCCCCCCCCCCCCCCCACTACAAGCCTTAGTTTTGAAAACCTCCTACCTCCTCAATCCAAAGTACCAATTCTCATCCACCTCATCCTCTCAACCTGATCAATTGAGATATTGAGTGTGGGATCTCTAGCAGAGCAAGATTGATATGGAGTTAGGTTGGTTTGTTGAGTACAGTGTTGAGCGGGGTTTATTTTTCCAGAGCAGAGAGAGGCGGGGAAACTTCTGAGAGGGCGCCATTTCATTTCATGCACCATCAGAAGCCAAATAGGGGAGTTTCTTTTTACCTTTACCTTCAATGGGGACATTGAATAGTTTAAGTTTGGGGGTATTGGCTTTATTTTGCATATAGGGTAGTTGCATTCATATTGCATATTGTATTTGTTTATTTAGTGTATGTAGGTTGTAAATAGTTAAAATTTGTGAAAATTTTAAAAATTTTCTTTTGTTTTTGCATTCTGTGTTAGAGCATACTACATGAATCTAGTTTTCAGTTGGTTAGTTATGTATGTTGCATGTGAAGAAACTGAAATCACTTGATTGTTGAACTGATTTGAGACTTAAGCCTGATTTCATGGTCATATATGTAAATCCTTAACTGTCAGATACTGTGTAACCAGTAAGCACGATAAAGTAAACACCATGATATGCTGAGTTTAAATGTTTACATAATCGTCTTCTAGTGGAAAAACTATGTTTTAATAAAAGAGTTTCAGTTCGCATATAATAATAACTAGACTGTTAAAAGCTTAAGTTTGGGGGAAACAGGGGACATGCATGATTTATGCGGGGAGATGGAGCGTAAGACGCACTCCCTTGCAGGAAAAGAAAAAGAAAAAGAAAACAAAAGAAAATGCATTGAAAAAGGAAAAAAATAGAATAAACACTTCGGCTACGTCGAGTTCTGTGGCCTTTGATATTCGAGCAAGTAAGCCGTCGGGGTGTCTCTGCACCCAGCGCCCTAAGGCCGTCTAGTCTAGGAGTCGTTGGTCGAAAGCTCGCTACATGGGTATCATTGAAAAGCCTAAGAGGACTAGGCATTGCATAGTCAATTGTGTACACGAGAAAGTGCGAATACGCCCTCGTAAGTAATAAAAGCCTAATGAACACCCCCTTGTTGACTCTTAACTTTAGTAATACATGGTCTTGGTTAGAACTTATATGATTTACTGCTTTTCTTAAGTTGAAGCTTGTTTTTCCCCTAAGAAACATAGTATGCGATATATTTGTTCAAAGCATGTTTAATGGTTGCCAGGCACACAACGCACAATACATCAGTGCTGACAGTTTTGGATTTGCAGAATATGCCTTATAGTCTTGTTTTGGGTAGCTTATCTATTTCGACTATCTCGTGGTTTTCTGAGACATTGCTTTGAAAGTTCAATGCTGGCTGGGAACTTGGATTCGCATTCATGATAGTGTAGGTTGCATACATTGTAGATACTGCATTGCACCTTTTGTTTAGTTTTGTTTTGGTTACTTGAGGGCAAGCAACATTTAAGTTTGGGGGTATTTGATAAGTGGATTTTATGGCCACTTATTCGGATAGTAACCAACTCATTCTGTTGCTTAAACTCAAGTATCATTGTGCCTTTTATGTGTTTTTGCTTTGTTTTGTGATTTTCAGGTTTAGAAACTCTCCGGGTGCAAATTGAGCTTAAAAGGGCAAAAGAACGCTTAAATGGGACAAAGCACTGAAATGGGCTTAAAGCATTAAGATAGCATGGGTGAGGAAGCAATGAAGGTGATGCCACGAGTCTAGAGGCCAAAAGGAGCAAAAATGGCCTTTGAAGCAAAAAATGGAAAGGAAGTGCAATCCGGACATCGTTTGGGTGGTTCACGTTCATTTCATGTTCTTGGATTGGAACTTGGTTCATATTGTAGAGCATCTTATAAGCTTTCCGGAACATCTTGAATCATCCAAATCGGATTTCGAAGGCGAGAGTTATGCCCTGTATACCAACAGACGTCAAACATCACGGTTTTGAGTTTTCATGCACAGCTGTCACTTGGAGCTCAATTTCAGCCTTCATCCATCCATTATTTCTCAATGCTTAAAGAATGAAAGTTGTAGAGCTCTTCGATAGCTTCGATTTGACAGGTGGAAGGCCTCGTAACTCCTCCTAGATCAAAAGTTATGGCCGTTTTACCAGAGGACTCTGCAGTAGAAAATCCTTGGCGCGGGAGCGCGGATTTCTAGGGTATTTTGGGTGCGGCCGCGCCAGTCTTCAGCTGTGCCAGACTTGACTTTTCAATTGAACGGGACTTGGCTTTGGATTGGGATATAAGGGGGCTCGTTTGTGGCAAAAAAAGGCATGATATATTAGCCCTAAGCCCTAGTTCCTCTCTTCTTTTCCTTTACATCTTGTTTAGTCTAGATTAGGAGTAGATTAGTGCTAGTTTAGTGTTAGTTAGTTAGATTCTAGGGTTTTGTTAGTGTGTGAAGATTGAAGTAAGAGAATTGACATCAAGGGTCCAAGCTTGGAGAAAGATTTGAAATCTCTATCCTTAATCTCTCTTTGCTATTACATTGTATATTTAGATGATGTTATTGAATCTTGTGGATAATATACTTGAGTTATTTATGGCTTACGCTTATTTTGAGGTTCCAATGGAACCTTTTGAGTAGTTTACTTTGATATGCTTCCATGCTTGTCTCTTTGATTGTTATATGACTGTCTATTACGATTCGTGCTTGCATTGCTTAATTGATTCGCGACCAATTACTGTGATAACCTATGTGGACTTGAAAGACAAAGCGTAGGTTTAGATCTAATCGTAGTAGCGGGTGATTGTGCATTCACATGGCGTTGGATGTATGATTTGTGCTTAGGATAGACATATATCGAAGTACCGTCCGTAGTCAATAGAGGACTTGACCTTAAACCCTATTTATTTGTAAACACCATAGGCATATAGGGGTTTAGATAATGTGGGTGTTCACGTGTGTTCTATCATCTGTAGATTGCACGTGATATGGAGTAGGTGCATCAAAAGATGGCCTTCTCTCACGTTCGTGTTCTCGGCTAACTATCTTGACTATTAATTTGACCTAATTGGAAGTATGTCGATTTAGATGAATCATTAGGGGAAATTGGAATCTCTTGTCTTCATTATCTGATTTTAACTCTAGAATTAATTAGTTTAAGTTAATTGCTTGCCTAGTTTAACTTAGTTTTAATTCATCCTCTTTACCATCCGTTTAAATAAGACTGAGATGATTATGTGCTAGTAGTTTGGTGTCTTTTATCCATTAATTCTCTGTGGGACGATATCTGTACTTACACTTTATTACTCGTTGGCCGCATATACTTGCGCGAATATATTGACCGATAAATTGGCCAACACATATTTAGATTCAAGATGAGACTTAGGAACTATTCCTTGTTCTGTAATAAAATTTTCAATCGAAACATCAACTTGCAGCTTCACTTAAAGTTTATACACTCTGTCTTTGTCACTAAACCAACAACCTTTTGCTGTTTGGAATCTTTCCAATTCACTGCACCAGCTTTCAAGGTAACGACTTATCCTAAAGTGGATTTGCTGTCGTCTTGCTCAGTCTGAAAACTTGAGTCTGTTTAGTCCTCTAGTTTAATTCAGACTCATCATGGGTCATGATGACATCCTTAGTGTCAGTTAAGTACTTTAAGATGTTTATCACTGTCCTACAGTGATCTTTTCTAGAATATGACTGATCAACATCAAGTCTCGTATATTTCATTGCACACATGATAGTAACTCATGCGATCTCTCTTTTATTGAGGATAATTTTAGAGAGATACACTCCATGTCTCATCACCATGAGACACTTTTGGAGTTTGTCATGCTAAACACCTTTAGCATCTAATGAATATACGTTCCTTGGGTTAAGCCGAACATCTTTTTAAATCTATCTATATAGATTTATATCCCCAATGTAGGATATTCTACTCAAATCACTCATGGAGGAATATTTAGACAACTTTATTTTGATCGATTATAGCATAGGAATGTTATTCCCTATCAGTAATATATCATCAACATATAATATAAGGAATGAAACAGCGCTCCCACTAATCTTCTTGTATACACTTGGTTCATCCTCATTTTTGATAAAATCAAACTTTTTGATTGTCTCATCAAAACGAATGTTCCATTTACGAGAAGCTTGCTTCAATCCATAAATGGATCACTGTAGTTCATATACATGATTTGCTTCAACCATTGAAAGAAATCCATCTGGCTGTATCATACATACATTCTCCTCTAATAATATATATTTGATGAAGGGCGTCTCCACGTCCATTTTTGCCAGATCTAGTAATAATAAGCTGCAATCGCAAGTAAAATCCAAATGGACTTGAGCATTGTTTCAAAGATCTATTTTAGATTTTATGGTCATCTACTATTTCCCTGAGTCTTTATTACTCATAGCCTGTTCGTAATTCAATGGATCATCATCATTCATGACGTGTACCTCATCGTCATCCTCTGTGACGAATTCATACCTTTCAGGTATCTTCGGTACTCCTCCAGATTTATGAATAGAGTGTTGTACAGTAGGTGTCTCTACTTGGACAGGTTCATCCAATTGATAGTTCTTGAATTTCTTCAAGATCTATTTTCCTCCCACTAGCCCCTTGAAGGAATATACTCCTTTTCCAAGAAGGCAGCGTGTTTCGCAACAAACCCCTTTTGCTCAGTAAGATTTGTAAAAATAGTATCCCAAACTTTCTTTAGGATATCCTACAAATGTGCACTTATCAGATCTTATCCCAAGCTTATCATTTTGAAACCTTTTTCACATAAGCTGGACGTCCCCAAATCTTAACACGCTTAAGACCAGGTTTCCTCCCTGTTCACATCTCATATGGAGTCTTGGGAACGAATTTTTAGGGGGCCTTATTTAGTATATATGTAGCCGTTTAAAGGGCATGACCTCAGAACAAAATTAAAAGATTGGTAAAACTCATCATGGAATGAACCATGTCCAACAATATTCGATTTCTCCTTTCAGATACTCTATTTAACTGTGGTGTACTTGGTGGAGTCCATTATGAGATTATACCTATACCGTTACCTTTGAGACAATTGAGAAACTCACCACTTAAGTATTATCTACCTCAATCTGATCGAAGAATCTTAATACTTTTCCCGTTTGTTTCTCTACTTCACTTCTGAACACTTTGAACTTTTCAAATGATTCAGATATGTATTTCATTGAATACACATATCCAAATCTTGAGTGATCATCAGTGAAAATAATAAAATAAGAATACCTTCCTCGTGCATTGGTTGTCATAGGTCCACAAACGTCTGTGTGAACCAACGCTAACAACTCTGTAACTCTTTCTCTTTTTCACTAAAAAGAGATTTAGTCATTTTACCCATGCGACAAGATTCACAAGTTGGATATGATTCATAATCGGATAACTCTAAGATCCCATCCTTTTGCAACTTGAATAATCTTGTTTCATTAATATGACTGAGTCTACAGTGTCACATATAGGTATAATTAATATCATCTCTTTTCCTTTTCTTAGTTTGTTCTATTTGATATATATTTTTATGCAAGTCAAGTATGTAAAGTCCATTTCGCAAATTACCAACACCATATAAAATATTGTTATTATAAATAGAACAACTGTTGTTTTTTATTATAATTTTAAATCCATCCATATCTAATACAGAAATAGAAATAATATTTCTAATGATATTTGGAACAAAATAACAATTATTTGAATAAATGGACTTGCCCGCAGGCAATGCTAAACAATAAGTGCCTACAGCTAATGCAACAACCTTTGCTCCATTTTCCACTCGTAGGACAACCTCATCCTTGTTCAGCTTTCTACTTCTGACCAGTCCCTGCACATTATTACATATGTGAGAACCACAGCCGGTATCCAATACCCAAGTAGAATTTTGACTTTTAAAAAAATTAATTTTAATCATGACAAACATTGATTAGAAGTCGAAGCTTCTCCAAGCTTCTTCTTTGCCAGAAACTTCTTGCAGTTCCTCTTCCAATGACCCGGATCGTTACAATGAAAGCACATTCCTTTGCTAGCTGGATCAGGTTTCTTTTAATCCTTTCTGTTCACCTTGCCCTTAGCCTTTTTAGATTTCTTCTTTTCAGAAGATACCTTGGGCCTCTTCTTTTTCTTGGAAGAATCATCCACCATTAAGACATGGTTCTTCTTGGATAAGAAGTGACCTTTTGCAATTTTCAACATGTAAAGTAATTCAGTCAACCTGACATCTAACTTATTCATGTGAAAATTAACAACAAACTGCGAGAAGGTCTCAGGGAGTGATTGCAAGACCAAGACTCAACTCCCCATCCATGAGGAACCCAAGTTGTCCAAGGTGTTCAATCAGATTGATCATCCTTAAGACATGAGTCTTGATGGCAGTACCATCGGCCATCCGAGATCGGAAGAGCTCCTTAGATATCTCATATCTAGCAGTTATATTTTGTTCACCATACAACTCCTTGAGGTGAATCAATATAGTAGGAGCATCCATGTTTTCATACTGATGTTGAAGCTCGTTATTCATGGATGCGAGCATGATGCAATGAGCCCAAGTTGCATCATTTTGCCACTTTACAATAGTGGCAATCTCTTCCTCATAGGCTGTTTCTAGAACAGTTCCAGGGATAGGTGAATTTAGAACATAAGAAATCTTTTCAGCAGTGAGAACTATTCTCAGATTCCTTAACCAGTCCGTGTACTTCGGCCCGGTCAGTTTATTAGCATCAAGTATGCTACGCAGTGAAATTAGTGAGTTTGACATTTTTAAATTTCTGTATGTGAAAAGACAATATTTTAGCAAACATTCATTTAATTAATTTTATATACCAAAATAAATTAGATCTTATTTTAAATTGGTATCTTCCACTATTTTCTTCAAACTATATTACCCTCACTTATATAGTTCGACAACATCTAATTAAAGATTTGTTAGTGAGAATAAAGATCCCATTTCAAATGTATATAGCCTTGTGGATAGCACAATAAACGATATATAAATAAATAGGTAGACAACTCTTTGTCAATTACATCAACATGTAACTCCTTTTTATTTTGCCTCTTAAATCATAATAGTCAAGTGTGTGCACATCCGAACTAAAATGATTTAAGTTAAGTCCAATGCAGCACTTCCATAAATTCAAAAAAGAAAAGTATTGTCCTTATGGATAGCACAACAAAATAATATTGTTCAATTTTCTCAATAAGCATCAAATGTGATTAAATTAATATCTTAAATACGCAATACTTGCCTTGTGGATAGCACAACAAACTCGTATTAAATATTTAATACTCTATTAATTTATCATGCTAGAAGGCGACGTTCGATATTCCAAATATCATTGAACACTTTAGACTTAATATGATTTCTTTGAGGGATTTATTATTATTTGTCTCATCTTGTTTAGCGCGCATGCACATATATATATATATATAAAAAAATACGCGTCATTTTATTAAATATGCGAAGCACGTTTGCATAAAATATAATATATATAATACTTAGCATGCACATATAGAATACTATATTCTACCTGGATTGATTATGGACTTTTATTCTAATTTGGTTCACTAGAGCCACCAAGTGAACCAAAAGATCAAATCTAGGAGTGCAAGAATTTAAATTTAAACGTAACTATTACATTTAAAACTTGGGCTCCATACAAACGGGTCTTCACGCGCTCCTTGCTCCTTGGTCTCCAATTTTTTCAAGATAATTCTAACTATTTCTATTACATTAAACTATTTAATTTAAATAAAAACCTTGATCAGCAGTCAAGGGGATGTACATATGAGGGAGATAGAATTTTACATCAAAAAAAAAAATCAAAGAAGACGGGGTACGCAGACCCCATTTAATAAAACTCATTCATTCAAGCATTTAACTAAAATAAAATCCAATCACATTGGTCAATAGTCCCATAATCAATCACATTTATTATCATACATATCACCATATACATCAATAAATAGACATGCGTCTCATGAATTAAAATTATTCCATATATATATATATATATATATATATATATATATATATATGTGTGTGTGTGTGTGTGTGTGTGTGTGTGTGTATATATATATATATGAGTATCATTTAATGGGCAATTTTAAATTGCATGAAATCCAATTTTAAGATTAAAATAAACTCTTTATTTTAATTATAAAATTATTAAGAATATTATATATATATATATATATATATATATATATAGTAACTATATGTATAATAAAGGACTAGTACTTTATTACTATATATATATATATATATATATATATATATTGTAAAACCCCAAATTTTATGAATAAGATTTAATTTTCTTTATATATTATTTTGAAATAGTAAGGTGTTGATTTAATAAATGTGATAAGTTATGGGTGAGATGTGCAAAGTTTACAAAGTAAGCAAATGGTTATAAAATATTCGTTGTGTCGGGGAATATTCGTTTGGTCGAGGAATATTCTTTTTATCAGAGAATATTCGTACGACGGCGTAGTCATTGGTGGACCCCACAACGGAATAAATGTCGAATACAGAAAGCGATAGAAGTAACCTTTTTATAAAAATAACGGCAAAACTTTTACCGTTAAACAGTTGAAATACTCGATGGTTAAAATACAGTAATACGCGGTGCTGCACAGTAGCTGCACAGTAGCACATGATATTGCACAGTATTTTGAATTATTAGTTCTTACGTAAGAAGCCACTCATTCAGTATTTGTTACAGTAATTACTGTTCAATATTTTATATTATTGATCCAATAATTGCTACATTGATATTTTATATTAGTGATTCAATAATTGTCATTGCACAGTATTTCAAATTATCAAATCAGTAATTCATATTATTTAAATAATATTATTAGATAGCATTATTGACAATGTCTAGAAAGTTCTGTCGAGAAAAGGGGTTAGGTTATATAATTGCGCGCCAATGAGGAAAAATCCTTATCGGAAAGCCCCCTCTTTCCTGGGAACGACCTAGTTGTCAATATTGTAGTTCTGTAATATTATTTGTGAATAATTAATTTTTGATATATATATGATAAGGAAATATTTATTCAATGTGGATTTATACGGAGGAATTTTTTTAACATGTGACATTTGTTGAAAATTGGTATTTTATCTTTTTCGATAAAATAATTTATTCAAATTTATTATTATAATATTACATTATAGTAGTATGATGTGAATATATAATAGTATGATTTTTATAATTTGAATGGTAACATTATTATAGTAAATTCATGGTATAAAAGTAAAATGAGGTGGAAGAGAACAAATTGAATTTGAATTCTTATGATGTAAGTAATGATGTCATCGGAATGATGAGGTAAGCACTGATGTCATCGGAACGATGAGGTAAGCAATGATGTCATAGGATCGATAATGTAAGCGATGATGTCATAAATTATGGCAAAAAGACTATTTTACCCTTACTCTACCAAGCCTATAAATAGAAGCTCATTTCTTCATTATTTCTCACCAATTCACTAAAGCTTTAGAGAGAGAAAGTATAGAGAGAGTAAGAGAGAAAGAAGAAGAGTATTCTGCTATTACACTAGTGCAGTCTCTAAATTTTTATTAAGATAAGGGGTATTATTTCTTTCGTATTCATGAAGAGAGTTATTTTTTCTTTCAATACTCGTAAGGGTTGTTATTTCATTCTTTATTATTCTGTTGGAATAACCTGTCTACGCGGGCTACCGCATGCATGGTGAAATCCTATTGTTATTCCATTCTTTATTATTCTGTGGGAATAACCTGTCTACGCGGACTACCGCATGCCTGGTGAATAACCCTTCATATTCAGTTGTTATTAAATTGTGGAAATAATCTGTCTGAGCGGACTACCGCCTGACGGGTGAAAATTCAATTGTAGTTTTGTATATTGTTTCATGTCAGATTCCTAACTCTAAACTTACTACGGTAAGTATTGCTTCTATAATTTCTGAAATGATCATAAATTTTCTTGAGTTTTACGCTTAATCTAGTATCATTTCACCAGAATAATTTTCTGAACTTTCTCGTGAAATTTTTATCTTTTCATGTTGAGTTACTATTCATGAGTTACTATTCACGGGGTACTATTCATGGTAAAAAAAATTCTTTGATTGGATCCAGGTCTTGATCTTCATTCTTGAACTCTGGATAAATTCTCTAATATTTGTCCTTTATCTTACTAAATCCGTTATTCGTATTGTTTTTCATCATCCTCAGTCCTAAATGGTGATATAACTGAATATATTTGGCCTGTAGTGCAAAGATGAATGATTATTTGATGAATATCTTTGGCCTGTAGTGCAAAGATGATTATCTGATGAATATCTTTGGCTCGTAGTACAAAGATGGACAGGTGTTGAGATGAACATGACCAACTGGTGATACAAATGAATATCTTTGGCCCATAATGCAAAGATGAATAGTTGATTCGAGATGTATATTGATTGATGTTACAGGGAAAAAATATTGATGATGGACTTTTAAATCAAAGAAGATAGTAGACATCATTTTTTACTTAACTCTTCTAATGAATTGTTATTTCCGCTGCAGCTGTTGATCTAAAACTTGTTGTCCATAATATTTTATCTGATTTGTTGAAGACTAACAATAATTTATTCTGCATTATCGTAGTCATAATATTCTTTACTGGGCTAGTTGAGCTCACCCTTTTCTTCCATTGTTCTCTTCAGGAAATGAGAATATCGAGGGTACTAGTCGGGGAATGGAGTGATGGTCCGAGATAGAGTTGTAGAAGTCCTCACTATTTTTTTGTAAAATAGTGTGATAATAAATGTAATGAGGACTTAGTTTAAATGTTTATATTTTTTACATGTCTGTATTGACACTCACAGTTGTGTGATTGTATTTTGCACGGCCGTTTGATATAAAAGATTGTATTTGGATTTTGTTGAGTGTATTTGGCGACTCAGAATGGGTTGGGTTGATTGGACCAATTCTGAGGGCGTCACACACACACACACACACATATATATATATATAACAAAACACAATTGAATTTGAATTTCTCGCTCAACTCAAAAATCATCTGGGCCGTTCAAAATTTGGGATAAATCTCGTCGTCCAAAGCTAAATAGTGTCAGAGGCACGGACGGGCACGGCTAGTATATATATATATATATTCGAGCCCATAATCATGCTTCATGTCACCTTTATTTGGAAATCCTGGTGAGTTATAACTTCTGGTATACCTTTTTAAAACCATTGAATTCGTGGGCTTCTTTTCTTAATAACCCGTGGTTCATTTTTGAATCACCTAATGGATTAAAACCACGGATTCCAGAAAAAATGGGTTTCCGTCTTTTTTTCTTTTTTTCATAAACAAAATAATTTTATACAATTAATTATGCCCAATAAATTATTCTAAATACATACTCATACATATATAGAATCCAAAACGATTAATAATTGCATAACGATTTGGCTCTGATGCCACTGTTGGGTTTGTACGAAATTATGGGCGCAATCAAATTATAAAATTAGCGAAAGCATGGTATATCAGAGTTTAAAAATTTCTACAAAACCATTACCCGGATCATCCTTTATGCAAATTATTAATTTAAAACGATAAATAAGAAGTTATGGAATCATACCCTTGTAGAACGAAACTTCCACATGTACAAGTTCAACTCCTTATTTTTCGTGATCTCCTTAAATTTCTGGGTTAGATTCCTTTCTTTGATCAACGTTAGCCACCCAAGTGTTTGGCCTCTAGAGATGATCCACCAAGGAATAGGAATTATCAAGAAGGAGAGTAGTTGGCTAAACCCTAGATTTCTATCCACTATAGAAAAGGAGTACTCTACAACAATTAGAATTGCATCAACTAATATCTAACATAAGACTCTTCTTATATAGATATTGGTCAACCCTTCTAATCCTATTAGACATAGGTTTTCATTTAATTAATTAAACTCCTTTAATTAATTAGGCTTCCCAATATATTGGGATTTAATTCATTAAAATCCTTAAATTAATTTGCCTCCTAATCTTATTAGGAATAAATGAGAGTACTAATATTAAATTAATTTCTAAACTCTTTTAGAAATTAAAATAATAATAATTGTAATAATATTAATAAGACTCCTCTTATTAATTAATATTTAATATTTCTAAAATATTAAATAATAAACATTAAGCTATTTAATTTATTCTATCACCATAGATTAAATTAATTACACTTAATGCATTATTACGATTATGTCATTACCTTCTTAAATAATTATTCTTCCTTTTATGGTGTGACCCTTTAGGTTCTTCATATTAAATCGGTTGTGAATAAATCAATTAGAACAATTCTAATCTTATTTAAATAAATAAATTAAACTAATAATCTATTTAAATAAATAATATTTATTCTACAATAGGGATAAGCCTCCCTAGCGATCAACGACTTTCTAGATAATATAGATTTCAACATTAATCATAAAAGAACTTGTGAGTAAATAGTTACCGTACAATTCAATCATTCCACCATACAATGTCCCAATTAAATATAAGATATGGAATTACTGTTAAGTCTTATTTTATTTAATCATATGTATTTCGATTGAAAAATGCAAAACTCCAAATAATGCAAATTAGAAACTCCTTTCTAATTTCATTCTGCCTTGGCCAAGGACTACTAGGTTGTCATTTAACGAATCACATAGGGCATATCTCTTCTTTTACTAGAAGTAGTAGATTCTTTATTGATCATTCATTATCTCCATATGTAACTCATTATACCCAAGCATACCCTTTGATATACCCTAAAGGTCTTAAGGAATAAGTCAAAGTATAATTCATTACATACAAGATACTATGATGATCTCAAGTTCAATGATCACTTGTACTACTATCACATTAAGAATTCTTATGGACAGGCAAGTAAAACTCTATTAGGTATTCCATAGCGAGTCACGTTCAGTGAACTTATTCTCCAACAAGCACCTACATACTTGCTTTAGTGTCTCCACACAAAGGATTGTGAGATCAATCATCCTCATCCAATGAGCAAGCAACATATGTACAAATATATTCGAATTTACTAATTCCTTTTTTAGTAATCCAACGATTGGGAACTATTTTAGTTTTAAGCTTTCTAAGAATTTAGATCTCATTAGAATGATCAACATCATGATTCTAAAAGTATTGCTTAAAACTATGGGTTATTTACATATTATAAAAACAGCATCATGTAGATAATTAAATGCCTTTAAGAAGTGAATACTTTTATTAATAAATAAATAAGATCATCTCCAAAGTATATGCTTTATCATCATACTTGATTGGCTTGTATGCATACTACTTTCAAGATGGACTGTTGATTACCATGATCATTGGTTTTACAGTTATATGTCTTTGGCCCGTAGTGTAAAGATAGACTATTGATTGACATGACCATGGGTGTTACAGTTAAATATCTTTGGATGTAGTGCAAAGATAAATTAATGGCATAATTATAAACATAAACTGTTAATTGGTATAACCATGACTTTTGGTGTTTCAAGTAAAGACAGGTGATGAAAGTTCTTTTTGTCTTGGGTACAACGAAGAACTGTTGATTGGTGTTACAGGAGTAAGATATTGATAATGAATTTTTAATTTGAAGAAGATAGTAGACATTATGCTCTACTTGACTCTTCTAATGGATTGTTGATTCTGCTGCAATTATGGTTGAAATTTTTTATCATCTACTATATGTTTCAAATATCTGATTTATTACTGATGAATGCTATTGATAATTTAATTATCTTAGTCATGATATTTTTACTGGCCTATTTGTGCTCACCCCTTTTGCTTCACAATTCTTTCAGGAAATAAAAGTGTAGCTGGGACTAGCATTGAGAACAGGGATATAAAGTGGTGTTTCGAATTAGTCGTGATCCTCATCTAGTTATAGAACAGGGTGACATAATAACTGTACTGAGAACTTAAAATGTGTGTGTCATATTTTATACGTCATTTAATAGTTGATTTTGGTGAACCAAATAGGGTGATGTGAACCCGAATTTAAAAACGTCAAAATTGCACCCCATTAGAATGATGAGAACAGAAATCTTCTCGGGTTCCTTTGAGTATTTAAAATATTTGTTGCTGTATTTTATATAGCATTGTAATAATTTGGGTGTGAATACTGTCGTATTTTATACGGTAGGGTAATAGTTGTAGATAGGAAGATTTGTATTTGGATTTTGTTGTATGTATTTCTGGCGACTCAGAATGGGATGTGTGGACCTATTTTGGGGGCGTCACATTATTAAAACGTAAGCACATAAAGTCTTTTATTATTCATTTTCAATGAAATCCTTAATTCATTCCTTAGAACTCGATAAGAGTTTACCACCACTATATTTTCAATCTCCTATAAGGCTATTTTCTAAGGTTTTTTTCACCTAACATTCATAACCTAAAGATCTGATACCAACTTGTAACACCTCCAAATTCGGGTACTTCATTTTTATAGAATTTGGTGTTCACTGTCCAAAATAATTACATATAACTACCCAAAATAAAGGATAATAGCAACATGTAAACTTAATAAACTTAAACAATAATCCTCCCCATTAAAGGGTTACATCAATAATACTTAATCCCATGTTATCTAACATTTATTACATTCATTTGCGGAAATAACACATATAAGTAAATGAGTCCCATTACATGAACTTTATCAAATAGAATTAAACAAGTCTTCATCACTTGTTCATCTTGCCTTTGCCCTTGCTAGTGGATGGCTCGTCAGACTTTTCCACTTTAGTTGTAATATTTTATGCAAGAGGGACCAAAACAAATGCTCACTAGAATAACAATGTACAATAACAATATACAAGTCATTAACGAATAACTCAACTGAATAACCTTTCCTGTCAATGATAATCAAAATAGAAAGCTCAATAGGAACTTTAACTTTTAAATCAAGAATAGAAAATAAGATCGAAAGTAATCTGAGGGTTACAAGAACATGAACTATGTCCTAGGTTATTAAGTATCTTTACTTAAACTTTAACAGTCATAAGACTATATGGACCTTTCCTCTCGTACTCAGGGGGATCAGCCCTTTGTATAATGTATTGTGCACAAATATTTTAGCGCTTTCGCGTATTATAATCCCCTATAATAGGGTTGTTCATCTCAGCTTTGACATTAGAGTTCACACAAAAGGAAGTTTGGTTTGGAATGACTTTAAGGGCAATTTGAACATTAGAGCGTTCATCAACTAAGGATTATTTGATTCAAAAAGAATTTAGTAACGTTCACGAGTTCAATAACAACGTTATATTGTAAGAATGCTTTAGCAATGATAGGATACCAATGAATAATAATATATAAGCATCGTATATCAAAAACATGCTTTCATAAGAACTAAAGGCTTTAATCAAACAAAAGTGTTGGAAACTTTACTTGAATAACAATATAAATCAAGGTTGTGACACTTGCTCAATAGAAGAATTGAGTTAATGAACTTGCGTAACAATAACAAGTTAAGGAATAAAACTTGCTCAATGTAAGAAAAATAGGGTTTGGAAACTTGCCTCGTGTGTTAGCTACACAATTACAATACTCAGATCTCCAAAATAGCCTACATGTACCATTTAGGATATAACCACCATAGTTAGTTACATTAACACCAACTTCATTGGCTTAATCACCACCTTAGTTAATTTGTCACTCTTGCTTAAATTCTGATTATTCTAATCACACAATATGAATCTAAAATTCTTATTAGCACATAATACAAGTCTTATCATTTCAATTCTCACGAACCACAAATTATAGTTTCATAACGTATCAATTCACATTTTAGAACCCCCACTTTTAAGATTACAACTCAATATGAAATCTTACAACATGTTTTACATCTTACTATAGCCATCTAACAAGGTTGTATAAACATTCCCTGCGTCATCACAAAAAAACTCAAGTCTGGCCATTTTGTTCACTCTCACTGGGGTGGAGTTTTGTACTGTAGAAAGCCCGTCGGGCGGCATCCTCGCCGGGGCAGAGACTTTACACTGAGAATCTCGTCGAGACAAAGATTCCCAGAATAAGAATCTGCAGTTCGCGACTGCACTGTTCATCAGCCCAAAACTCACGAATTTCATTACTCAAAACAGAATTTTAACACACCCAAAAGACAAAGACTTCATATAATCTTCACCAAGCATGCATACACTGATTCTAACCAACAAAACAACTACAACAACCAAATTTAAACCTTTAAATTCCAAGTTCTTGCTATAACTCCATTTTTAGACATCCTTAACGAAATCAATCACTACGAGTTCGTTTCTCAACCAAATCAGTTCATACAACTTGCATTCTTTTCTTATTTGAATGTATTAACATAAATAATAATCAATTTACAGATTAACACATGATTCAACCACTAATTTTAGTCTCAAAGTAAGTCACTTTGTACATATATCCACAAAAACTCAAATCTTCATTTAAAACATGTTTTATATGAATTTGAATTCTAAAAATCGTTTCTGGACAACATATAACAGATTATAATCATCTAATAACATATACAACAAGTATTCTAAAAAATTCATCAACCAAATCTCCAATTTTAAAAGAAAACTCAAGAACACATAAACTATGAATATTAACTGGATTATGTACCTTTAATTCCATGTTAAACTTTGTTATAAGATGAGAATGGCCTAGTTAATATTCTTCTTCCCACTTTAGTTCTCCAATTCTTCTTCTTTAATTTCACAGAACTCACAATTTTCTCTCTTTGTTTTCTCTATTTTCTCTCTACTCTTAGGCTTAAGGAAATAAAACACGTAAAATAAACTAATATATAACTTTACATAGCTTAATAAGACTACATCCGTTAAAACAACTAAGGGTCTCAGCTGTTATAATAACCAAAGGTCATAAGACCATGTTTGGCAAACCATCTCAAACTTTTTTTAAATTATTTTCATTATTCCCTTACAATAAATTATAATTTCATTTAACAAATTAATAAATCTCTAATTTAATCATTAAACTAAATTAGAACACCATCATTACACAATAGTGTAATTGTGACACCCCCAAATTCGGGTACTTCGTTTCCACATGATTTGGTGTTCACTTTCTATTTAAAACATATATCTACCAATAATAAAGAATTGCAAAACCAATTACAACCTTCATAAAACTTAAATAAGATCTTCCTTGACAAAGGATTACAACTTGTCCAAATAAAATCCCAGGGTTAACTAAACCTTAACATCAAACAAAGTAAATGCGAAAATAAAACATCGTCAACTAAATCTTATTACAATAAAATTTGAAACAACAAGCCTTCACTTGCTCATTTTTTCTTTTCCTTTACATGTTAACGAAATATCAACATTCTTGGTTTCAACTGCAAGGGGTTGTAAAATATGCAAGAGTGAGCAAACAAAAGCTCACTTGAAATACAACAGCGATATAACATAAGTGAATATTTTCAACAGAGTTTGAACAACCTTACTTTCATCAAAATAAAGAATTGAATAATAATTCTTCCATCAACTTTAAAGTTTGAGTATAGCCTTTATCTGAGGGTCATACGACCTTGAACTATGTCCTAGGTTATAAATATTTCTATTTAAACCTTTAACAGTCATTAAGACTATAGACCTTTAACTCGTACTCAGAGAGATCAACCCTTCGTACCATGTACTGTGCACAAACATTTAACGCTTTGGCATAAATATCCCCTAATAAATAGGGTTATTCATTCTCAGTAATTGAATACAAGTCCGCACCAAAGAAAGTTTGGTTTGAATAGGTAAAGGAACTTTGGAGTTCAACTATCATCAACTAAGGAGTAGTTGAATCGACTCACAATGCTTTAACAGTTCAATAATATAAGAATCATGAACCAATTGTAAGATATAGAAACAATCTACATAATAAGTAAACATGCTTTAGAAATAACTTAAAGCAACTGAAAGAATATGTACATCTTACTTGAACAATTAAGTCAAGATCACAACACCATGACAATAATTACATTATGAACCTTGGAATATAATATAACTTGTACAATACATAACAAGTTAAGAATCGAAAATAAACTTGCATGACATATTGAGCAAGGGTTAGAGAACTTGCACAATAAAAAGATGCATTAATAAAGCTTGCATAGCGTACAAGAATAGTTTAGGAAGCTTGTACAAAGTAAATAACGATTTTAGAAATAGAAACTTGCTTAACGTATAAGAATAAGGATTACAGAACTTGCCTCAAGCGCAAGCTACACTTTAATAACTACAATCACTTTCACAATTACCCTACACATATACATTACGTTCAAAACATGTATTAGTACCCAACTACAACGTTTAAATCATTGAACTTCTTACTCAAGTCCAACTCACAACGTTGTTTACAACATAGGTTGCTAACTAGCCACATACGTGAGTATAAACTCACGACATACATTCATAAGCTTATAATGCTTTAATCGTGTGGTGTACCTTATGAAAGTAACACACTCATACACATGTAATATATTCATATAAAACTTCAATCTATCTTAAACACATCAAAAGCATGTTATCTTATTACCTATTACACTTATCAAGTCATAGAAATAAATTAGCTAAACAAAATGGGCATGAAAACTCAACAAGCAAAAACTAAAATTCCCGGACAGCATGCTAACCCGTTGGGGAGGGTCCCCCAAGCACAAAAGCCCAGCTGGGGCGGGTCCCTCCCCTGTTGGAAATCCCAGTTCGCGAATTGGCAGAGAAATAAGCCAATTCGGCTTATTTCACACCGAATTCGATTTTTCTCAACATGATTAACATGAAACTTGCTAACAACAATATTTTGAACTCTTTAATATGATTATAACATATATAATTCTTACAACACATGATTAAAACCAAAATTTCATGATTTTTGAAGAAAACACCATATTAAGCGTTCTTGACCCAATTTGCTATTACGAATTCGTTTTTCAATCAATTCAAGTAATTTCAATTGTAACAACTCTTATTCTTAACATACTAACAAAACCCATGATCAATTTAAATAATAACCCACAATCAACACCAATTTGATAGTTTCAAAAGCCATTTTTTTCAAGAATTGATTCACCGAAAATCATATGAACACAATTCTTCTTGCTTATCAAAATTACATAAATTGAATTGTTAAAACAATAATATAACTCATATATAATCATCAATATATATATATATACATCACACATATACATCATGATTAAATAATTTACACAAAAAGCTTTTACAGAGAAGTTTTAAACTATGAAAATATTGAAGAACATAACTTAAAACTTATTTTTAAGACAATTGAATTCTAAAAATTCTTTCATGGCATACAATTACATATGAATACAACATATATATATATAATTCATGATTTTACAATTTCATGAAAACCTAGTTTGACAGAGAAGAAAATACAATTAGCATATGAATGGATTCTATAATTACAAGGGTTAAGATGATACCCTTTACTATGAGTGTGGAGGAAGATGATGATGAGTTTGATTTCTAGAAATCCTTCTTCTTCTTTCTCTACTTCTCTAACTTTTCTCTGAGTTCTTCTTCTCTGCTCTATTCTCTGCTTTCTTTCTCTCTTTGTAAAACTAATATATACTTATCTAACTTATATTATATAATATACATATACATATATAATATATATGTAACCTCCTATTTTATTAATATAAGTAATAAGTATAATACTAATTACCATGTTAACTCTTACTAATAGCATAGGTTACAATAATTTGAAAAGCTAGGCCATGTTTGGCAAACTTAAATAAAACAAATTCTTTTATTAGCTAAAGTCATGTTTGGTAAAATAATTTTAAAAGAAAAGTAAGGCCTTGTTTGATAAAATCACTTAAAAATCTTTTTCCATTCTTTTAATATATCTTTAACCCATAAGTTAAATGCTACACTTATTTAATTAAATTACAACATTCTAATTCAATTAAATAAAAGCTAACATTCACATAATACTCAATTGTCACACTTGAAATTAAATTCATGTAACACTTAGTAAATTACAACAAATACTTAGCATATAATTTTAAATCTAATTTAATTATTCTCAACTAAATTATAATTATACTACACCATTACTAGCATATCAATTTAATTAAATATTACTCTTAATTAAATCAGTCCACACAATCACATAATTTATTTATTTAACTCAATAAATAAATCACATAAAATATATAAAATCTCAATCGTTACAATCTTCCCTCCTTAAAAGGATTCTGTCCCCAGAATCACAACAAAAAAAATTCTCATAAAAAAAATATTCTCATCTGTTACAGTAATCATTTAACAATTACTTCATCTTTAATTTAATTATCTAATTAAATTAAAACATATTTAACATCAATTTGATTAATATATCACACTTAATCAAATTATTCCACAACAATTCTATCAATTATTTATTTTATTCAATAAATTAACCGACTAAAATATTTATTTGACTCGATAAATATTTTAAATTAAATTCAAAATTCTCGATCGTTACAAGATTAGCCTTTACAATATGATTTAGAACTATGTCTCCTCTCTCTTTAGCCCTATTTTGTTTCTCAATATGTATTTATGCCACTAGTTCCTGCATAGTAAAATCTTTAATTTCATGTTTACGGTTAATCTTATAATCTTTCCATGATGGCGGTAATTTTTTAATAAGTGCAGCAGCTTGGAAAGTCTCACACATTTTCATTCCTTCCCCAATAACTTCCCCCACAATAGTTTGGTATGTATGAACTTGCTCTATTACGAATTTTCCATCTTACATCTTAAAGTCTAGAAATTTTCCAGCAACATATTTTTTAAGTCCAGAGTTTTCAACAACATATTTAAATTTTAAGGCATCCCAAATCTTCTTAGCACTTTCATACGGATAATAAACAGCAAACAACGAATTAGACAAGTACTGCGAAATATATATACGATATGTACGATTATCCTTAACATAATCCCCTTTTGCATACTTATCATCATCAGATTTTTCAATAGCTGTAGTTTTATCAAACACGTCATTAGCAGGAGTAGCAGGAACATCCACATATAACACATATTCCAAATTCATAGTTTCCAAATAAAAGAGAATTTCTTCTGACCATCACTTAAAATTTGAACCATCAAAGCGTTCAATTTTAAAAATATCTAAAGCAGGTTTCATCTTGTTAATAAATCAAAATCACTTTTTAGATAGTTGAAAAATATATCAGTATTAACAAGACGAAGCAACAGTAAAATTGGAACAACTTATTTAGAAACTGAGGCGTAGCAAAGCTACTGTCCTACAAATTAATTTCGCCTTCACTGGTTATAACCTTTGGTACAGATGAGCGGAGCGTCCACTCTACAAGATTCAACGGCGAAGCCTCCAATTGTTTGTACTCACAGAAGGAGACTTTGGACTTGTCTCTATGGATTGCCCGTGTAATACCTGAAAAATAAATAAATAACATTTTTTAAAATTTTGTTTTAAATATTGTAATTGGGCTTTTCTTATGTTTGGGTCAAACATTATATTTAATTTATGTGGACTACATTAATTGGGCCTTAAAAATTTATTGGGTCTAATTTATATTTGGTTAATATTAAAATTCTATTAAAATTTAAAGAAATAATAAGATATATAAATAATAACTAAAACCTAATATTCCTCACACATCTAATACGAATTGGGGAGCAGCCGCTGCTACAGAGTAAAGAAAAAGGAGGGTTTGAATATCATTTGTGTGAGATCAAGAAATAAAGATTGATAATTTCTGATACAAGTAAGTTATTAATGTGTATGGATGTATGTGTCTCTTTTACAACATAAAGATAATTGCTACTGTGGGTTATCCAAATTTCTGTTTTCAAGTTCCATCAAGTTGTTCACTCATATGTATATTAATAGTTTACTGGTTATATTTTAAAAGGTGTAAGTTAATCATATGTGTCATGTATGATTCTAACACTTGGTAAATATTATATTGGCATATTATATAATGAGAATATGATAATGGCCATGTGCGGATAATCTTAAAAAAAACAAAAAAAAAATCGTTATCTTTGAATTAACAAAACAGTGATGGTTTTAGTATATATATAAGGTATATATAAAGCATACTGATTGGTTTTTATATATATATATATACATATATATATATATATAATATTTAATTCGGATTTGTTTTGCAAAATTAATGTCAGTGGTGAAATTTAGTTTATATTAACATAATAAAAATTATAATTATTAAGTAATTTATAATTGCATTATTATTATTATTATTATTAGTTCGGACGGAGGGAGTTTAACGAGTTATAATTGGAATATAATTTGGGTATTACATTGCTTAATCCAGGTACGAATTTCGTACTCTTTCAACGATACTCTTGTTAAATTTGATTGATTCGTTTTGTTCCGCATTTCGAATTTCATTATTATTTCACATAATTATTCTTGTGAAATTCATATAATAGTTTCGTTTTGGAGTTGATTCATATGATTCAAAATTGTACTCTTTGAATTAAGTTATCATGTTTAGTATTTATTTTGATAATTGTAGAGCGGTACATGTTGTTACTTTCTTTTTGAGACATTGAGATTATGATTTGATTTAGTTCAACATGTACATATAGAACCCTTTTGTTGGTATTATGTCGCATGTGTTGTGACAAGATATTTTTGTTAGAATATACCGTAGGGTATACCTGAGGTATAACCACCTGTGGGGGTACCACAGGCATGTCCTCTTGGCACCGAGGCATGACACCTTCCGTGGCGGTGTGATCAGTCCACGGCGTCTCCGTTTTGTGCTCCAGTGGGAGTTGGCCATTTGGTATTTTGTTGTGGGAGGCGTATGGGTCGACCCTAGTTTTCTGTTCTGTTCTGTTCTGCGGAGTGGCGATGTTTGTGCCAAACACGCCTTCCAATTTTGCATGCATTGGATTCGCGGTCCAATGTGTGTGACTTGCCTGTGTGACATTATTTGACTTGCCTGCGTGGCAAGGTATATTTCTGTTTTATTTTGAACTCAGTATGAAATAACCCCAGCCATTTGTTTCAGCCTATTATTTTGTTTTATTAGCTTTGTTCGTTACAGTTCAGTTCGTTAAATTGAGTTAGTTATCTCAGTTCTTTATGTTGTATTCTATATCCATACTGGGCATTTGGCTCATGCTGTGTTTTTCTTCCGGCAGGTAATGAGGGGGACCAAGGGCAAGTGTGATGAGAGCTCCCTTCATTCCAATGGTCTAGGAACATTCTGTTTAGGCTGGACATATTAATTTCTTTGGAGTTGTAATAATTATTTCAGATTATGGTTTGGGCCAGTTTGGCATTTATTCTGGTTTGACCTTGTTGATATTTATTAGTTTTAAATACTATTCTTTTGTGGTTTAGAGCTTTAGTATTATTTTCTTTAGTTCTGTTGTGTTTTGAGTAACCTTCTTTTCTATTTCGGAAAGGGGGTGTTACAGCCCGACTCAGAATAATAACAGAAAATATAGTGAAGAGAAGATGATTTTCTTGAGTGTATTAACTCCTAAGATCATATTGGTATTTATTGGATAAAAGGATGAACAGAACGTCAGGAAAAATATGAACATTAGATAACGTGGTGAACATTAAGAAAAAAAATTAACGTTGAGAATTTGATGCGGCTTCTGAACGTTGTGCTTAGTGCACGGCTTAAGTAAATAGAAAATGTAATTGTGCCCTATAAGGCAAAAACTGAGTTAGGAACTTCAAAATAGTGGGCTAACTGGGTGCACCCGCGAGGCATAATTGACCAGATCGGCACCCCCCTAGGTGGGCGTAATGCACACATACATGCGTTAAGGTTTTCTGGCCAGAAATCCAAGATCCAAGCTTGGCCCAACCCAATTCCTTGGTCATCCTCATGTGCGCGAGCCCATCCCTTTTTCCTCAACCATTTACTAAGCCCAACACTATAATGTAGTAATATACACATGAAAGGTTTTTAAAATATGTAATGTGAGACTTTGCCAAAACTAGAAATTTTGAAGCACAACCAACAATCCCCCACATGATTCAAAATTATCAAAGAGAGAAAAAATCAAAAGGAAGTAAGAAGGGCAATGGATTTTAGATAAATAACATTAATACCTTGTGGGTTTGAATCGACACTTAGTGGAACAAGCTCATGATTGTAGATTATAGGTGAACTATATTCTTGAACCCATTATCTATGATACAAACAGTTGAACTTGCACACATACCAAAAAATCATAAATCCACACAAGTCTGCGGTTTGGCGCGTTCTAGGCCATGCGCCATATCTCAGATTTTTATAAAGGCTCTAAAGAGTTTGCCATAGGCAAAGGAAGCAGCCTACACCTCCACCTTTATATAGGTGAACCATCAAGTGTAAACTGACATACACCACCCTTTAGGGCTATGAGTTTTCATTAAGAATCTAAATGATTCATCCTATCACAATTTGTCAGTAAGCACCACATGCACATAGGGAAAGACATAAATAATTACAGTGCTATAATTAAATAATTATGTGACTTGTTGTTACCCATTGAACCTAATTCATGTGATCTCCAATCACATGGGTTGGGTTTCCATCACGTAATACTTAATCAAGATGTTGGAAATAGTCTCATCCCTCTAGATGCTTCGTAAACAACCTTTTTAGTCAATCTCTTTGTGAGCAGATCTGCTAGGTTCTTTTAAGACCTCACAAATTCCATGGAAATAACATTGTTATTGATCAGTCCCCGTACAATATTATGTCTCAAGCGAATATGTCTCTGTTTCCCATTATAAACATGGATCATTGTCCGGCCAATAGTTGCTTGAGAATCACAATGCAGAGAAATAGAAGGAATTAGTTTAGACCATAACGGTATGTCTGTCAATAAATTCCTTAGCCACTCTGCTTTTGTACCTGCCAATTCTAATGCAATAAATTCAGATTTCATAGAAGATCTAATAGTACAAGTTTGTTTAGTAGATTTCCAATAAACAGCTCCTCCACCTAAAGTAAACACATAACCACTAGTGGAGTTTGTCTCATTATTATCAGATACCCAATTAGTATCACAATATCCTTCTAGAACATTAGGATGACCAGTAAAATATACACCTACATTAACTGTTCATTTTAAATACCTCATTAGTCGTGTCAATGCATTCCAATGATCTTGTGAAGGATTATGTGTATGTATGCTAAGTCTACTAATGGCATAATGCAATATCAAGTCGAGTACAGTTCATTAAATACATTACACTACCAATGATTCTGGCATATTCAATTTGTACAATATCATTCCCTTTATTTTTCTTTAAATGCACACTAGAGTCATAAGGTGTTCCTAATGGCTCTTCAATAAAGAAATTAAATTTCCTAAGAATATTTTTTCCACATAATGAGACTGTGATAAAACCAAACCATTTGCATGTTTACTTATTTTCATGCCAAGAATCAAATTCGCTTCTCCTAAATCTTTCATGTCAAATTTAGAAGATAAAAAATCTTTAATAGTTTTCACAACTTTCTCATCAGTACCAAATATTAGCAAATCATCCACATATAAGCAAATGATTACACCACAATTTCCATTGAATCTACTATAAACACAACTATCAGATTCATTTGTCACAAAATCATTAGACAAGAGAGTTTTATTAAATTTGTCATTCCATTGTTTTGGTGCTTATTTCAAACCATACAAGGATTTTACAAGTCTACACATTTTTTGTTCTTCTCCTGGAACTACAAATTCTTCTAGTTGACATGTATATATTTCTTCATTTAACTCTCCATTCAAAAAAGCAATTTTAACGTCCATCTGGTGGATATTAAATTATGAATAGATGCCAAAGCAATTAAAATTCTTATGGTTGCCATTTTAGTCACTGGTGAGTAAGTGTCAAAAATAGACAAACCCTTCTTTTTGAGTAAACCCTTTAGCCACAAGTCTTGCCTTAAATTTATCAATAGACCCATCAGCATTTAACTTCTTTTTAAACACCCATTTACATCCAATAGGTTTACATCCTCTAGGCAAATTAACTAGTTCACATGTATGGTTAGACATAATGGATTCTAGTTCACTATTAATAGCATCTTTCCAAAAGGTTGCATCAATTGACTTCATTGCTTCTTCATAAGTTTTAGGGTCTTCTTCAGTTATAAAATCTGGGCCAAAAGTTTTCTCAAAACGTTGCCTTTTTACTTCTAGTAGATGCAGGTACAAGTTCTTTATCTTTCCTTTTAAGATGTTCATTTGAAAATGAACTGCCCACATCTCTTATTTTCATCAAAAATATATTTTCAAAAAATTCTGCATCCTTTGTTTCTAAAATATAATTATTTTGATAATTATTGGTCTCATCTTCAATTACCAAAAATATGTAAGCAGCACTATTAGAAGCATATCCAATAAAAATATAATCCATTGTTTTAGGTCCAATTTTATTCTTTTTAAATTCTCATATAGCTACATTAGCTAGACACCCCCACACTTTAACATACCCCAAGTTAGGTACATGCTTCTTCCATAAATGATATGGTGTAGAATCTATCCTTTTATGTAGAAATCTATTTAAAATATGGTTGGGCAGAAAGACAAGTTTCTCCCCATATATTAGATGGTAAATCATAATTAATTAAAATAGCATTCATTATATCTTTAAGTGTTCTATTTTTTGTTTCCGCGACTCCATTGGACTGTGAAGAATAAGGGGAAGAAGTTTCATATATAATTCAATTTAGTTCACAAAATTTTTTAAGACTTCCTGAATCATATTCACCTCCACGATCGGATCTAAGTCTTTTAATTTTTCTTTCTAACAGATTTTTAGCGTCTGCTTTATATTTAATAAACATTTCTTCCGCTTCATCTTTAGAGGAAAGGAGATAAATTTGAGTATATCTAGACATATCATCCACAAAAGAAATATAATATTTCTTACCACCCTTACTCGTAGTTTTTTTAAAATCAACTAGATCACTGTGAATTAATTCAAGAAGTTCAGTTTGTCTTTCTACACTTTCAAAAGGTTTCTTAGCATGTTTTGCTTCCACACAAATTTTACATTTATGAAACTCAGTATTTGCAAGATTAGGTATAAACTCAAGTTGTTTTAATTTTTTAATAGATGCCACATTCACATATCTTAATCTAGCATGTCACATATACAAAGAGTCAACAATATAAGCAAAAGAAGCATTCTTAGTATTTAATTCAGCAGAAGCATCAAGTACAAAAAAGCCCCCATTACAAAAGCATTTCCCCACAAAGTCCCCATACGAGTAAGTACAAGTTTATCAGACTCAAACACAAGTTTAATGCCAGCTTTGTTCAACAAAGATCCAGACACAAGATTTCTACGAATATCAGGTACATGAAGCACATTTTGCAAAGCAATTATTTTTCTCAAAGTTAATTTAAGTAAAACTTTCCCTTTTCCTGCCACATTGGTGGCTCGAGAATCCCCCATAAAAACTTTTTCTCCATTAGTCACATTTTTCGTAGTTAAGAATTACGTCTCTATTTGCGCAAATGTGTCTAGCTAGTGACACTGGTATCTACTACCCATTCCGTGAAATTGTTCTAGGTTTACTTCTGAGACAACAACAACAATAATGTCATCGGATTCAACCAAGTTCGCTTAGGGCTTAGGCTTATTATTATTATCTTGCCCCTTGCGAAAGTGACATTTCATAACAATATGGCTAGGTTTGTCGCATACAAAGCAAGGACCTTTAGTGAAAGGTTTCTAAATTTGGTTGGGATTCTTAAACCTATTATCTTTTCTTCCCATTGATTTTTGGTTTTTTTTCTTTGCATTTTTTGGACTGATGTTGATTTGAATAATTTTGGGTATTCCATTGTGGCCTTTGTTCTATGAGATTAGCCTTGATAGTATGATTTGGAACTATGTCTCCTCTCTCTTTAACCCTGTTTTGTTCCTTAATATGTATGTGTGCCACTAGTTCCTGCATAGTAAAATCTTTAGCTTCATGTTTAAGGTTCATCTTATAATCTTTCCATGATAGCGGTAATTTTTCAATAAGTGCAGCAGCTTGGAAAGTCTCACATTTTCATTCCTTCCCCAATAACTTCCCCCACAATAGTTTGGTATGTATGAACTTGCTCTATTACGAATTTTTCATCTTGCATCTTAAAGTCTAAAAATTTTCCAGCAACATATTTCTTAAGTCCAGAGTTTTCAACAGCATATTTAGATTTTAAGGCATTCCAAATTTTCTTAGCACTTTCATACAGATAATAAATATTAAACAGCGAATTAGACAAGTAGTGCAAAATATATCTATAACATGTACGATTATCCTTAACATAATCTCCTTTTGCAGACTTATCCGCATCAGATTTTTCAACAATTTCAACAGCAGTAGTTGTATCACACATCATTAGCAAGAGTAGCAGGAACATCCACATATAACACATATTCCAAATTCATAGTTTCCAAATAAAAGAGCATGTCTTCTGACCATCTCTTAAAATTTGAACCATGAAAGCGTTCAATTTTAGAAAGATCTAAAGAAGGTTTCACCTTGTTAATAAATCAAAACCACTTTTTAGATTGTTGGAAAATATAGTTGTAAAATTGGAACAACTTATCTAAAAACTGAGACGTAGCAAAATTACTGTCCTAAAAAGTGATTCTGCCACCTTTGGTACATATGAGCTCCGGCATCCACTCTTCAGGATTCAACGGTGAAGCCTCCAATTGTATATACTCACATAATGAGACTTTGGACTTGTCTTTGTAGATTGCCCGACTCAGAATAATAACTGAGTTTATTAACTCCTAAGATCAGATTAGTATTTATAGGAGAAAAGAATGAACAAAACATTGGGAAAAATATGAACATTTGAGAGAACGTGGTAAACGTTGAGGAAAAAAAAAATTAACGTTGCGCGTTTGATGCAGCTTCTGAACGTTGTGCTTAGTGTGCAGCTTAAGTAAATAGAAAATGTAATTGTGCCCTATAAGACAAGTTAGGAATTTTAGCAAAAGCACCCACGGGACATAATCGACCGGATCGACACCCCCCTACGTGCACACATTAAGATTTTCTAGTCAGAAGTCCAAAATCCAAGTTTGGGCCAACCCAATTCCTTGACCATCCCTCATGCGCGAAACCACCCATTTTTCCTCAACCATTTACTAAGCCCAACACTATAATATACTAATATACACAAAAGGTTCTCAAAATAGACAAAGTTGAATTTTACCAAAACTAAAAATTTTGAAACACAACCAACAAATGCCAAAGGTTCGTTCAAGTTCTGTTGCCATATCAATGTGAACGAAGAACTAATTCAAGATCATGAATTCCCAACTTTATATTAGAAATTTCTTTTATCCCTTCAGTAATTTAGGAATTGTCTTGTCATACACCCCAACAATCCTCAACATTGAAATTGTAACGCAGATTTTTTATGGGTTCAGAGAATAAATAGAAGTTATATTGCCAAATGTTCCCCCAGTACCAAAATCACTACCTTAAGATGGGACTCGCTCAAGATGGGAAAACCCTACTTAAAAGCCTTGGCAAACCATCCCTGTAATTTAAAAAAACCAATTGGATTCTAACCAATTAATATCAAAGTTCAAAACAGGACTGGCAACTTGTATAAAACTAAAACTAATAGTCTGTTACAATTAAAAAAAGAGTAAACTACAAATAAACATTAGGCAATAAGAATTTCAAAATTGTTCCC
This sequence comes from Panax stipuleanatus, assembly GCA_020205555.1. Taxonomy (NCBI): domain Eukaryota; kingdom Viridiplantae; phylum Streptophyta; class Magnoliopsida; order Apiales; family Araliaceae; genus Panax; species Panax stipuleanatus. The sequence goes on from CM035116.1 coordinate 107,306,346, forward strand.
ACAAAATCAGATTAACACCAAATAAAAGTTTCTGCTGCAAATAACAATCACTCATTTCTTCTTTCCAGCCTTAGCAGCATCACCAGCCTTGGTCTGCAACAGAAAAATTTATGAATTAAAATTTTTAAAGAAAAATGCCAGATTACATGTTGAATGATATAATCTATCAGAGGACCTAGGTGACAAATGCCCTACCTTCTTCACACCACGAATCTTCTTGGCTCTGTTCTTCCTTTCCTTGATCTGCTTCCTAGACTTCTCAACCTTAGTATCAAGTCCATTCTGCAATCAAAGGGGAACACAGTTAAACATTTGTACAAGATATGTTTAGAAATCTTTCCAGGTAAAATATAACATGATAATACATATCCTGCAAGGCTTAATATATAGCGAGAGGAAGAATCACAAGGTGATGTATATATTCTTTGCTAAATAGAATGCAAGGAAAAAACAGGAATAGTCCACTAATTCTACTCGATGCTTTTTAGTTAATAGCTTTATTCTACACAATAAATTCAGTAAGACACATATATGAACAGAAAGCAAGCCCGACCAGTGTAGACTGATCCTAACAACCTTGTTGATATATTAGACGTCAAAACTCCATCTAGGTTTAGCAAGTGTTGAGGTCAGTTAAGCTTACAGATAGTGACGATAGATAGTAGCAATAATAGATAACACACGTAATATCACTGCTTTACTAAGTACATTGATCAGTCAGATTAGCTACTCAAATTAACAATCAGAAAAGAATCACTGCTAGAAGTTTTATGTGGACTAATGAAAAACACTACAAAAAACTCCGTAAAAGTTAATACAAAGACATCTTTTGTACATTTTATACAAGGGAAAGGACCTAAAGGTTTTACTCAGTGACCAAGATGCTAACAATGGTATGTACATGATTGAGTATTTACATACAAACTTCATCACTAAACCAATGACAAGAAAAAGAGGTCCCAAATCGACTATTTTACCTTATGTTCTAATGTGAAATGGTTATATTTCAGAATAAACAGCTGCCTCATCTCAGCATACATGCTAGTGTGTAACAAAAACATATGGATAATTTACTTTATTGAAACTAAGTTACTGAGAAAATGTCACGCTTGATTTAAAATATTTATTTATCACCAGAGCACAGAAAAGCAAACAGACCTTTCATAAATTAAAGGTTCAAAAACAAATGTTGTGTAGATATCAATCAAAATATTATCCGCTATCAAAACTAGCAAAATAAACATCACCTTCCAATCATGAATCTTTAATGTAGTGTACATGTTACAAATAAAAAAGATTAGAACTATTCAACTTGTTCCCAAAGTTATTAACTAAAAAGTTCATAGTACTCAATTGAGTTCAAAATTTCATTCCCACCTAATCACTGTTGCATTAGTGAACATTAGCAAATTAGTGGACCTGGAACAACCAGCAATTCTAAAAAAACAAACAATTATGTCTATCATGCAAATAAAAGGTTTAGCCTAAAACACAACAAGATTGAAAAGAAGGCATATTTCTATGTATGACATTGAGCCAAAAAATAAATATACATATGTATTATATTGACACACTACTAATATATATAATAAGTATGACATCAATCCCAAAAAGAACCAAACATTACTATCCAGTACTTGATAAACAAAAAGCCATTCAACTACCTTCATCAGGTATTCGACTACCTTCATCAGGTATACGAGTAAACAAATAGTAATAAAGAATTATTAAATAATCATTTATTCTAGCGAGAAGAATCCCAAATTGAACCCAGATACAAACGCTAACAGATGATTATAATTAGCATGGGTGAAAGAGTTTTAAAGTGAATTTTACCCTGATGAGCCGGTATTTGGGTTCATATTTCTTCGCACTCTCAACAGAGTCATAAATCAACCCAAATCCAGTTGACTTTCCACCACCAAAATGAGTACGGAACTTGAAAACAAAAATAGCACTTGCATCCTTGACCGAGTACAGCTCAGCCAACTTCTGCTTCAGCTCCCCCTTCAAAATGATAGGTAGTAGAGATAAACCAAAACTCATGATCAATACTTCAAAAATAACTTTGAAACAAACACATCTACACTGTTATCAGTAAAAAACCAAGAGCAAACTGAAAATATTACCTTTGAAACATTAGCTTTCCCGGGATGAAGAACATCAATGATCTGCACGAATAAACAGCAAGAATCAACTAGGCAACAGTTGCACTCTCAGGTAATATTACAATGTAACTAATCTAAAGAATTTGTTTCTCTCAAAAATAAGAGATGTAAAACCTCAGCTACACCATTTCGGGTTTTTTTCACTTCACAATAATTACAAATAAATTAAAAAACAATATAACTGTTTATATTTTTAAGTAATAAAAAGGTATAAATTATTAACTTCTAATTTCCTTCCAAAGTAAGGGTTTATGCTGGTTTCTTCATCAAATTTTTAAATACTTAATATATATACACACACATATATACATAGTATTTACACAACATAAACATTTCCACCATCGGCACTCGTACATCCACCTCTGCAAATATATATATCACTCAAATTAACACAGCGCCGCCAATTACAGACAATAAGCTTAATTTACATGAACACATTTTGGATTAATTTAAATCGTCACTTTCAAGAACCACACAGAAAGAGGGACAAAGAAATTACATGCATTTTCAATTACTTTACCGGATCAAACGAAAGATCAAAACAATAAACTAATTACCCACCAGCCGCTAAACAAATCTACATATACAGCAGCTAAAATCGGAAGGAAACTTACGAATTGCTTCCTAGAGAGAAGCCTGTTTGTCATGAACTTCCTAGTTCGGATTGTCACGTTCTTATCCGCCATGGTTTTGAGTGAATCGGCTCAAAGGGTTTTTTTAGCAGCAGGAAGCACAAAAAACAGCAAGCCCTCGAGAAGAAATGGAGACGGGAGAGGGAGAGGCCAAACCCTATGATTTATATATAGGTAGGGTTCTGGAGATGCCCTAACTTTTTGACATGCGGGTAAAACGGGTCGGGTTATAATGTACTATCCAACACCCAGACCCATGACCAAAATTACTTTTGGTGCGTTTGGATGCTCACTCGAAGATAGTGGTGCACAAAAGGCCCGAGGCCTGGCCTTGGTCCGGTCTGGGCTCGACCTGGTCGAAGTCCGTCATGGTCAAGGTCTGGCCCTGTCAGGTCTGGCCTGAAGGCTTGAAAAGACCGGTATTTTTAGACAAAAATCTGGCCTGACATGCAAAAAGGTCTGGCCTGACCTGGCCTTTGGCCTGGCTTGGCCTAGGGCCTAGCCTGGGGCCTTACATAATTTTTTATCCAATTATTTATAATTTATTCATCAATAAACTATAAATTTTTACTTATTCATTATTGTAATTTATAAATTATAATACATTAGTTTTAATTAATACATCAATAAAGTTTAAAATTTTAATTATTCATTCTTGATTTCTTGTAGATACATTTAATTAATATACATCTTCAATGAATATAACTAGTTAGTATATTTAATATTAATAATAAGCTAATTACTTAGTTGATTAAATATTAATAATAAGTTAATTTATTGTAAATTTTAAATTACTAATATTTAACAATAAAATTTTGTTAATATTACTTGTTACTTTAATGTTAAATATTAACATTAATTAATACATTAATAAACTAACTTTAAATATTAAATATTAACAATAAGTTAGTTTCTTGTAAATACTCAAGTTCTTCATTAATTTGGATATGCTAAATTCTTAGGGGAATTTATGATTTTGGTTATTTTCAAATATTCTGTTGTACCAATTTAAATAAAAATTATATAAAGAAATTAGAAAACTAATTGAAAATAATACTTGAGATATAATTTATGATTTTGTAATTTAAATTTATGATTTTATAATTTTTGAACTTTAAATTTATAATTATTCATCAATAAAGTATAAATTTTTACTTATTCATTATTGTAGTTTATAAATTATAATACATTAGTTTTAATTAATACATCAATAAAGTTTAAAATTTTAATTATTCATTCTTGATTTATCGTAGATACATTTAATTAATATACATCTTCAATGAATATAACTAGTTAGTATATTTAATATTAATAATAAGTTAGTTACTTAGTTGATTAAATATTAATAATAAGTTAATTTATTGTAAATACTAAATTACTAATATTTAACAATAAAATTTTATTAATATTTCTTGTTACTTTAATGTTAAATATTAACATTAATTAATAAATCAATAAACTAACGTTTAATATTAAATATTAACAATAAGTTAGTTTCTTGTAAATACTCAAGTTCTTCATTAATTTGGAAATGCTAAATTTTTAGGGGAATTTATGATTTTGGTTATTTTTCAGGTATTCTGTTATAGTAATTTAAAAAAAATTAATAAAGCAATTAGAAAACTAATTGAAAATAATACTTGAGATATAACTATATAAGTGTTTAATGACCATAAATGAAAAGATATATGTGTATTTAAACTTTACAAAATATATGCCCAACCGATCCTAGTACTATAAGAAAATAAAATAGAAACTAACTTTATATTCAAAAAATAAAATTGTAATCTACAGTATTTTCTACAAAGTGCATAGTAAACAACTATACATATATTTAGGAAATTAATTTATTTTATATTCAGTTACATCTAAATTATATTTTCTTTTAATTTAAGAGAAATATATTTATTTTTTTTCTAATCATTCAACTTATGTTGGTGTGTAGTAGAATGTTAAAATAAAATAAATCTCAAAAATCTTGCATCATTTTTACAAAATTTTATTGCAAGTACATTTAATTAATACATTTAATAATTCATTCTTGATTTCTTGCAAGTACATTTAATTAATATATTAGCTAGTTTATTTAATATTAATAAGTTAGTTGATTAAATTTTAATATTAATATATGAGTTGGTTTATTAATTTTAATATTAGCATTTAATCTAATCTTAGTAATCTAACAGGAAACATGTACAAGCCTGAAGCCTCCAAGGCGCAGCCGGCAGCCCCCCAGCCAAACTCCCACGGTCCCACCCCAGGCCCCAGCCATTAGCTTAAAGCCCACTTCAGCACTTCCCCAGGCCCCCGCCCCCAGTCCCTTAGCCACTACCCATCAACGGCTCAGCTGACCACCCCCCACAGTCCCACTGCCCACATGTAATTTTTTTTTAAAGTGCTGAACCAGACGGGAACAACCTGGGCCTGCCCCAAGGTCTGGCCTGGCCTGGCCTACACGCCTCATCAGATCATAATTTTGTGGTATAGGCTTGGCCTGGCCTGGTCAACGGCTAGAGCCTGGCAGGCCCAGACCGGACTAGACCAGGCCGGCCTGTTGTGCAACACTACTCGAAGATAGGATGTTTCCAAATTTTGATATTTCAGCAGTCTTAGAGTATTAACAACAGTTTTTCTAATTAACTCTTTATTCTTAATTTTGAAGAATACATCAACTAATCATTATCCAATAGTTCTCTTATTCTTATTTAACTCTCTATTTTAATCCCTATATAGAATTTTACTCCCTAGTGTGAGGGAGTCAAAAGATCATTCTCTATATATACAAAATGACATTTCACACCCTCATTTAAGTGGACAACTCATCAATCATACACATCTTGATATTTTTTAACTACTTCATTTTCAAGTTATAAACTTAATATTGACTTATTTTTTAAAAATTAATTTCAAACGTATTCAAATTTAAAATTGATATAAATTTATTTAATATATGTCAATATAATTATAAATATTATAAAAGTACTATTAATTATAAAATTTATAATTTTCAAAATTTAAATGAATCATATTAAATTTAAATTTAAAAATACCACAAATTAACTTTTTAAAAGTTAATATTATTTTATGTATATTTGCAACTACAATCCATTTAATACTCACTCCATAAATTACTTAAAATTTAAAATAAAATAAAAATTATTTTACAGTGGGATATAATTGATAAATTATACTATTTTTTTTTAAATTATAAGATTATTATTAATTTAATGTTTTGACTGTTGGAACTTTTAAATTTTAAATTTTATTATTTAAGGAATCAATATAAGGAATTTGTTGGGTACATAGTGAAAAAATTGAATCTCTATTTTGCAGAATGATCCAATAACACTGCAGAGTAGGGATAAAAATAAAGAAACTGTTGTGAATGTTACTCTCATATTAATATGGACCACATTTGCTATTCTTATGCGGCTAGTTTTGTGAAAAATATCAATTCTCTTTCATTTTTATTACTTATCAAAAGTCAATTAGTGTAATTAAGTATCACGATAATTGTAATTTAATTTTTTAAAGAAAATTTAATTAAATTTTTTGTATTCCTTAATCCTTAGGTTATTTTTTGTTTTTTTTTTCTTTTGAGACTTTAGGGAAGTCCTCCCTTTGTTTCAATGTAGATACATTTTATTTAATATTAAAAATATATTAACAAAATAGATACATTTCATTTAATATGTTTAACCACTTTTAGTATACTGAATTTACCGATTAAATACATTTTTAATTTTAACAAACAAATTTAAATATTTATTCTATTTAATTTTTTTAATAAACTAAATTTACCAACTAAAACATTTTTAAGTATAAAAATTACCAATTAAATAAGCATTTATTTTGTTTATCCATTTTAATTGACCTAAACTTGCAAACATAAATATATTTTTATATTAGTTACATTCATTTGTGGGTTAATTATTTTTATATTGGTTAATTTTAATTCTAGAATTTATTAATTAGTATGCTAATTATTAAGCATTAATATATATATATATATATATATATATATATATATATATATCCAAAGTTAGATGGAAGTTATATCCATCCAATTGTGATGCAGTCGTCCATTCGAAGATCCAAATGCTGATGAAATTATCATCCGCGCAACTATTGTGCAGACGGGAGTATTAAGTGAAACATGCTCCACACAACTATTTGTTAGACTCTACACAAGAGGAGAATTTCATTAGCTTTTGAATATTAGAATAGACGACTAGATCATAGATATAGCTCTCATCAGGAAAGTAGTATGCATACAAGTCAATCATGTATGATGATAAAGCATTTACATTGGAGACGATCTTGTTTATTTATTAATAAAAGTATTCATTTATTAAAGACATTTAATTATCTACATGATGCTATTTTTATAATATGTAAATAACCCATAGTTTTAAGCAATACTTTTAGAATCATAATGTTGATCATGTTAATGAGATCTAAATTCTTAGAAAGCTTCGAATAAGAGTATATATATGTGATATGAGGTATGATTAATTATAATGGTAAAACGTATTTGCTATATGTAAATAAACTTATGGAAACAATTTATTATAATAGATAATAAACTTATTATCTATTTTCTATATATAATATATGTACATGTAGTTATTTGATATTATATTAAGAATAATATCATGAGTCAATAAGTAAATTATTTTCTAATAATGAATGTCTTTATTCGGAGAAAACATAATATTAATGTTATGGCAAAATACATAATTTCTAAGGTATTTTTCAAGGGAGTTTAATTTATAGAAGGAAACTAAGTTATTTTAATAACTTGAGTTATTATATTACCGTAAAGGTTATATAGAATATTTGAATATTTCTATTCGTAATATATATATATATATATATATATATATATATATATATGTGTGTGTGTGTGTGTGTGTGTGTGTGTGTGTGTGTGTGTGAACCTTGTGGCTTAATAGTTCTAAGCATATTGAACATGTGGTGGGTGAGTGATGTGGTGGAAATTAATAAGTGTCGAGAATGAGAATAAGCTTAGTATAAGCTTGTGAGATATGCCTTGTGTGACACGATAATAGATTCGGTAATGAATTGATTAATTCAAGGATGGAAGAATTTTTAATTAAACAATTAATCTATATTAATTGTTATTATAATAATATGTTGATTTATTATTATGGCTAGTTATAGTATAATAATAAAGAGATTGATCGAAAATTGTATTGATAAGGAATGAGGTATATTATCCTATTATTATTATGGATAATATAATATTATCAAATAATTATGTGATAATATGTTGATTAATGAGTAAATGATTTATAAATATAATAAGATTTATATTTATTTAACGTGATAATAAATCATATAAAGTGTTAATCAATTAGTGTAGAAATTATAATTCCATTGATTAATGAGAAATGGATTAATTAATATTATTATTAATTAATTGATAAGATAAGTTATTTATTAATTCCTATGTGCAAGCATGCGAATAAAATGTATAACATATAGTAACTAACTATATATTATATGAAGTGTGAAGTGTAGTGCAACTATATTATATAGTGTGGTGCAACAATTATGTGACTATACTATATATAGGGATCATGAATCAAGACAATTAAACTATGTGAGTTACATGAAATGTGGGTGTGACAATGTGTATATTAAGTATACAATAAAATAATATATCATGAATATATGGTAAACAATTATTGAATTAATGAAATTTAATAATAAAGGAGATAATACACTGTAATAATAGCCGTTATGATAATTAATGACCGTTATAATAATGAGTAATACCCGATAGAATTATATCCGGTAGGATGAAATGTACATGAATTTATATATGTGCAAGTTAAAATTTACTACATGATAGTATTATTGGGACTACATTGTGACACATTAATTTATAACTTAAGTTATATGAAATGGAATGTGCATGGTGGGTATATATATGTATATATATATAACATTAGTGTATGTTTTCAAGTTGCTGAGATTACTTCTTATGAGAGTCCTCAACTCTTCTCACGTGAACACAAGAGGCTAGCTAGCTACTCTCCTTCTCAATTTCCTCACAAAACTAGCTAATAATTACAAGGGGTGTGGAATTCATGATGAATTTCACCCACTCTCAACCACCATTCCTTAATCATTATACAAACTTGAAATATGTGGGTTTGATTCATGAGGAAATTGGATTGTCTGGATATTTGGAATTCTATAAATAAGGCTCCTCCCTCTGTTTTCTTCCAACTTTTTACCTCTTGCTGAGCTTATATAACCGAGCCTCTCTTGGAAAAGAGTCTAGAGGGCAGCAATCTTTGTTCTTTCGGGTGGTGCAGGAAAGGATTCTAGCACCTGATATTAAACTTAGAAACAAATAGAAGGTATACATCCATCTTTATTATGTCTTATCAATTATAAATGTAGAATTCAAATATGGTGAGACAATTATTTTCATTAAGGAAATTGTTAAGCTATATGAATTGTGACCAGCTATAATGGTTAATTGAAAGGTATTAACTAACTATAATTATGCTAATTAGTGAAGAGGGGATTGGAATGTCACATGTTATAATGAAATCAAAAAGTGAGTTAACTAACTAGTTGATATATTGATTTCATATGATTTTTGATAGTGAAAGGAACTGTTATTGTTTGGTGTAGGCACAAGGAGATAGGTTGGTTGTGTGAAGGTATAAGGGAGCTAAAATGGGTTTATTGCATAAGCAAATAGCTATGACACAAGTAATTTAAAACTGTGCACACAAGGTGTTTGATAAAATGCTTCCATGGACTGTTTTGTTTTAAAAATTAATTTCTGATGGAATTAAAGCTTGGGCTGAATATGTATGCCTCATATGAGAACAGTTAGAGTGTGTGAACATATTAAATGTAAACAAAATAGCAGTTTTCAGCTATAACTAAAAGTTAGAATTGAACATGTCAAGCTATTTTAGTAATCTGTTTGGGCTGTTCGGGGTATTCTATTTGGGGAGCTTAACAGTTTTTACTGTAGCCTGATATGGTGTCTTTATTGCCTTTAAAAAATGATTGTTAACCAAACCTATGTATGAGGAGTCTTTAGCTTGCAAAGGTGTTGGACTGGGCGGGGCTGCTGCAGGTAACGGCAGCCAGTGCCTAGCACTGTGTTGCGCTGCGCTGCAGAGCCAAGCAATTGATTTGGCTCACTAGTTGGGTTAGTAAAAATTATGTGTTATAATCATTTATAAGTTAACTTAGGAAGTATAGATGGGACAATGCATGAAGCAAGGGAGATTTAAAAGCCGATGCCATTGGCAGCAGCAGGTAGCAGATAGCAGCTGGCCTAGCTGAGCCGCTGCAGCAGCAGCCAGCACACAACGTTGTGATGTGCTGCAAGGCCAGCTAGGTACTCCGGTTGGTTTTAGTTTATTTAGGTTAATGTGTTGGGTTATATAAGATATATAATATTACATCTTATAAGCTATCATAAGAAATTGAATTTTGGGGAAAGCAAGGACAGGGCTGCTGCCCATTTTGTAGCAGCAGATGGCAATCAGCAGCCATGTAGCCTCTTTGAGGATTCCTTGAGCTCTGGGTTAAGTATAATTAAAACTTCTAAATATAGTTGTATATACGATATACATTATATGTAAAAATTGTCACAATTCTATATATGTGCTAAAAATTATTGGACCACAAGGTGACCACACGAGAGAGGGGAACGAGCTGCTGCCCAGAGGCAGCAGCATGCACCAGCAATAGGTACCAGTAGCAGCAAACAGCTGCTGTAGCAGGGTTGATGAGATATTTTTGGTGTTGTGTTGGTTTACTAATAAGGCTTAGATTTTGAACTCCTAAAATGAATATGTATATAGACTTTTCAATGAGTTTGTAGGCTTGAAATTGAAAAGAGCAGAGGGGATAGGGCTGCTGCTTCGGCAGCAGCAATGGGCACGATTGAGGGAAATTGTTGGCAAATAATTGGGTTTACATACTTATATATTGCTGCAATAGGTTAGTTAAATGAACAGGTGTAGCATCCATAATTTACTAGATAATCCATTGTGGTAGCAGTATTAAACTAAGAAATGGCATGGGGTTAGGGTAAGGAGCTGCTGCCTAATGGCAGCAGCGAGAAACAGATAGCAGCAGCAGCTGCTATGATTGGGCATCGACTGAGATCTTTCTTTGGGTTTTCAGTCAACCCACTTATATTGCTTATATTGCACGGTGAATGTTACTATAATATAAAAATTCAATATGAACAAGTCAAAGCCGCAAGATAGGATGAGAGGTTAACATAACAAGAAGAAAAAAAAAGAAAAAAGGGGGGGGTGGTTGCTGCCCATTGGCGGTAGTAGTCTGCCATAAGGAGCAATTTTGGCAAGCGAATGAGTTCACATAGATTAGGTAAGGGCTGCAATAGTTGGGTTCATAACTTAATTAGAAAGTAATGTAAAGGTGGCCAATTAGTGAAGGGGAAATCTAGCAGAGGATGGGTTGCTATATAGTGGTTGGGGCCGTGAGGCCAAGCAAGGCCACAACAACCTTAGCTGAGCCTTATAAGGCCAAACCAAGTATGGCTGCCGGCGTAGATAGTTAACAAAGGGCTGTTTTGACATTGTTAAGGGAAACAAGAATAATTAATGCAATAGTATGTTGAAATGAATCTATAAATCAAAGGGAAGACTAAAAGCTAACCATACAAGTGAAAATACCTCCAAGGCAAGAAATAAGCTATGAAGTCACATTGTATGCTAGAAGTTAATTAAAGAAAGAATGGAAGGCTCATGTACTAAGCTGCCAATAGGAGGTGATTGATAATTGTAATTCGGTTACATATGATAAGCATATCAGACCTTATTAAAGAAAGAAATGGCTAATGTAAAAACATGGATGAGGTATTTGAAAAATGTATAAAAATATTTCAAATGTAGGAATACAAACTAAGTATATAATCAATGTGGTTATATGATTATGTGATATGCGAACGTACATGCAAGCTATATGATTTGGATATGTGGCTAATATGCTTGTAAATGCATATATATAACTATGTAGGGTCTGTGAGAACACACAAGTTAAGCTTAAATATTGTCAATAATCTACGAATCAGGCAAGTCTTTTAGTTCCTATTTGATATATGAATTCAATAACTGTTAGTTGAATTATATTATGCTGTGATAACGTGAACTTATATATGAACTGTATATGAGATATAAATGAGATTGAAAATTGATCTTTGATGATATACTTGTTATGTGAAAAGTAACATGCGTAGTAAATATAAATTGTTTATAAATGCATGAACTGAGTATGATGTTGTATGCTATGTGATGCATGAAAACTGTTAGAATTGCTGAGCTGTCGAGCTCACTCTTGCAAATAACCACTTTTGCAAGTTAAGGATTCACAGTAAAGATTTCGTGCTTCTTGATTGATAAAGATAGATAGTATCGCATTGAAGAATATTACTTAGATTATTGTCTGGACCATGTTTAGGTTCTAGATGATGTACTCGATAGTTGCTTACACTGTTTAATACTAGTTGTATTGTAAGAATGTATTAATTAATACATAGAGGATATCGAGTTAAGTTGTAAACGTTTATACGATAACCCAGATAAGAAGGAATCATGCTATATAGTTGATTCAAGATTTGTAATTGGTATCAAAGTTATGAAATCAATAAAAAAGATTTTTATTCAAAGGATATTAAAAAGTTTAAATTATTCCGCATTTTAGTAACATCGAATGTGATGTATAGACGAGATCTTAGATATAAATAGAATTTATATTCTAAATTGTAATAAAGCAAGTTATATTCTTTTAGTAAAGAATAAAAGATGTAATAGTTTGGTGATAGTGGTATCGTGACTGCACCGAATCCGAGGTTTTGAAGGATCGTGGATTTGGGGGGGTCACACCCTCCTTCTTGAATAATTCCTATTTCTTGGTGGATCACCTCTAGAGGCCAAACACTTGGGTGGCTAACGTTGATCAAAGGAAGGAATCTTACTCAAAAAATTCAAGGAGATCACGAAGAACAAAGAGTTGAACTCGTACCTGTGGAAGCTTCGTTCTACAAGGGTATGATTCAATAACTTCTTATTTATCGTTTTAAATTAATAATATGCATAAAGAATGATCCGGGTAATGATTTTGTAGAAATTTTTAAAACTCTGAAATACAATGCTTCCGCTTATTTTGCAGTTTGATTGCGTCACGATTTCGTACATACCCAACACATCCAATTTTAAGTGTAATATCCATGAATTTCAAAAATAATTAAATAAATAAAAATTTTAATATATGTATATATATATATATATATATATATATATATATTCATGTGGCATGAGATGTGAATATGCAGCTAAATTAAACTAAGTGTTGATAATCAAGAATTGTGGTAATGTAAAGCTTAGTATAAGCTTGTGCGATAAGCCCTGTGCGGCATGAGAATGAACAAAGTGATCATCTAATTAAATTTGTGAAGGAATGATTTAATAAGGTGTTAACCTAGTAGTATTATCAATTTGGGATTTATTATGTGCTATGTGAAGCTAAATTGGTAGCGAAAACTGGAACTAGCAAGTAGCTAAACCAGTTTGGCACTACCAGGAAGCAGCGCAGCTGCGCCCTTCCTGCAGTACAAACTAGAGCAGCTGCGCCAGTGGCCAGACTTGGAAAAGTTAGTTTATTACTTTGGATACAATATGGAAACATTATTTTAATGTGTGACATTATTAAAATCATATGGTAAAAGTAAATTGAATGGTATGAGTTACTAAGTAGCAAAATAGAATCCTGTGTGGCATTCTAATACAGAAAGAGTTAATTAACTGTGCATCTCAGAAATTCGGAAAAAAGTCAAATTTTAGAAAAATAAATATTTAATATTGAATATCATTATAATATTGAAGTGTAAGTGTAATAATAAAGTTTATGGAGAATACTAGGTTAATAATACCCGACTGCATTATTTTACCCAAATATTATTTTATTTAAACCTAATGTACATGGATTATATGATTATGTGTATATATACCCCTAACTTATCACAATGTAATAATATTACCTCATTATAATTGTTTTTGTATACCCAAAAGGAATTAAAACCTAAGTAAGCTAGTAGCCATTTTGCAAATGCCGAGTGTTAGGGAGCTTTGTCCCAAAATGACTGTCACTTTCATTCAATCACGTAATTAGGCCATTGGCCTAAGTTTAGTCTTTTCTCTCCTTGTCAAACCATCAGTAGATTTCATATGATGAATGGGGAGTGGCATCCACAGTGCATTGCAACTGCTCTACCAAACCAAGCAATTGCCCAACATTTTCTTCTTCTTCCTGCTAAACAAAATTGGTGGACAAAGGCTTTACATGGTTATTGAATTCTCTATAAATTAAGCTCTTTTCTTCACAAATTCAATTTGCTGAGTTTCTGATAAGTTAAACTTGGAGTGTGAGTATACTGAGATTAGAAAGAAATATGAGATTGGAAGGAATTTTGTTTCAAGCTTTAATAAAGGAAAATTTTTCATAGTGTTCTTAGTTTTGATTTTTAAGAATTCTAGAGATTTCTTGAAAACTTGATAATTGATTTAGAAATAGAGTGTTATTGTGTTATATGAGTTTATATGCATATATGGAACCTATAAGAATGAGTTTAAACATGCTTAGTTGGGAGAAATTTGGATTTGGTTTTGAAATTCTGCAAAGCAGAGCCTTTCCTGGTTCTGTCCAGGAAGGGCACAGCTATGCCCAATTTATACTTCAGGGCAGCACAGTTGCGCCATTCCCCAGAACCAGATTCTTGTTTTATTTGTTATGTGATACTTCCAACAGGCTAGTTGGACTTAGTTATGAATGAAAACAGATATAACGTTTGGTTCAAGATTACCTTACTCATAATGGGTTGCTTTAGCATGGTTTAGTAGGAGTTTTATAAAGAAAACTTATAGTTTCAAATAAGAACATTAGTAAAACTTATGTATCTTAAGTTCTGAATATTATAACATACATATATGACTGAGTTATGAGCATTAATGAGCATGAGTTGTGATTTAAGATTCCTTTGCTTATAACCAACTTACTTGGCTTTGAGTTACATGACTTTTTAATGGAAAACTTGAAAGATTTGGGACCAATATCCATGAATACCATGTTGATCATATTCTGTGACACCCCCAAATCCGGATACTAATTTTCACAGGATTTGGTGTTCACTATCTAAATAAAACATAACTAACTTCCCATAAATAAAGGAATGTAAAATAAATTACAACCTTAATAATAAAATCTTCCTTATAAAAGGATTACATCAATGTCAAAACGTTCCCAGGTTTCTAACCTTAAAAATTGTCATAAAGTGCGGAAATAAAACATCTCATAAATAAATTAAAGTCTTATACAAAACCACATAATCAATTTAAACAAGTCTTCACTTGTTCATCTTGCCATTGCCTTTACTGGTTGACGGCTCGTCAACTTTCTCAACTTTGGCTGCAATGGTTATATATGCAAGAGTGAGCAAACAAAAGCTCACTTGGAATAATATTCAATAAGGATAACATATCATTGAATATAGTTCAATTGAATTGAGTAACATTTTCTATCAACAATAATCAAGAGTTGAATACAAGATTTAGAATTCATCTGAGGGTCACAAGACCTTGGACTATGTCTCAGGTTGTAAGTATTTCTACTTAGACCTTTAACAATCGCTAGACTATAAAGACCTTCTAACTCGTACTTAGGGGGATCAGCCCTTCGTACCATATATTGTGCACAAATATCTTAACGCTTTCGCATGGTAATCCCCTATAGTAGGGTTGTTCATCTCAGCTTTAATTAACGAGTCTGCACCAAAGAAAGTTTGGTTTGGATTAGCTCAATGAGTAATTTAGAGTTTAACTATCATCAACAAAGGAGTAGTTGAATTAAACTTACAATAATTTAAGAGTTCGATAACAAAAGAGTTATGGAATAACTATAAGTCCCAAACAATAAACATCATGCTTTAAAAGTAAACTTAAAGCATTTGAAAGATATAATCAAACCTTGCTTGAACAATTAAGTCAAGGTTACTAAATAAGACATTTGTCCAATATGGAATTAAAGAACTTGTGTAATCAATAACAAGTCAGAAATAGAACTTGCGTAATTGAAAAGTATGAATTAGGAAACTTGCTTAAATGTAAACAAGAAAGGATAGAACAACTTGCTCAATTAAAAAGTAGAATTAGAAAACTTGCTCAATTAAAAGTATGGATTAGGAAACTTGCATCGTGCGTAATCTAGCAAATAATAACTCGTTCCACAATTATCTTACGTACACGTTATTAATAATAGTAACACAAATTAGTTATCATATAGCTAAGTCACATCACTAGTTAACCCATCCGAGTTAACTCACAACTCTTATTCATTAGGTTTAATCATTAGTTAATACATAATATGATCAAACCACAATT
Source organism: Panax stipuleanatus (assembly GCA_020205555.1). Taxonomy (NCBI): domain Eukaryota; kingdom Viridiplantae; phylum Streptophyta; class Magnoliopsida; order Apiales; family Araliaceae; genus Panax; species Panax stipuleanatus. The sequence continues at coordinate 107,322,612 of CM035116.1, forward strand.
ACTATTATTATCCATATCAAACTTAAACTTGTTAATAATTAATCAAGTTATAATTTAAAATCATAAATCTCATATTAAAAATATGATTACATACTGTCCAATCAACATATAATGTTATAATCATGCTTTTATAATCCTTCAATTAACATTATCAAAGAATTGTACACTTAAATAAAATTCTTTGGCTAAACTGCATAAGTGGCACTGTAGCACCACATAATGAACTAGTAATGGCGTTGCGGCGCTGCCTCTGCGCTGCAGCCCGAGTGAAAGGGCATGGAATCGGTGTTGCTGCGCCATGCCATGTCATCACGCTCTGCATTCCGGTCTCGGCGCTGCAGTGCTGCAGTTAACACACATAACTGGCGCTGCGGCGCCGTGCCACGTCACCAGATACTGCTGTGGCGCTGCAGTGCTTTGTTTACTCATAGAATAGGCGCTGCGGCCCCACGACATAGTGAGACACAGACAGCCTCGCAAAAATGACAGAAAAAGCCAATTTGGCTTATTAACTTCGAACAAACATAACTTTTAACTCACATAATTCATACAAAACTTTATAGAAACATAAATTTATGCTTCTAACATGATTTAACACATATAAAAATCACAACAATCAATTAAAAAACTTTCAAATCCATGATTTTGAAGAAAACTCCATTGTTAAGTTTTCTTGAAAAAAAATAAACACTGTGACTTTTTTTTAAAACCAAATCTCTTAATTCAAATCATGTTATTTTCGTTTCTTAACATATTATCACAATCTATAATCAATTTACATAAAATAGCATGAATTGAACATCAATTTTTATATCAAAGAAGCTATTTTTCAAAATACTTCACTGTAAATTGCAATGAACAAGATTTCTTCATGTTCATCATATTTACATGAATTAAACAGTTTAAATACTCACACAAATCATATATAACAGTTTATATATACAATTTAACACATATAACTCATATTTACATAAAACACCATGAAAACCAAATTACAGAGAAGTGAGAATATCTTCTTATGAAGAACAATGAAAACTAGAAATCTTAAAGTTTAGATTATTACCTTTGATTCTTGTTAGCCTTAGAAAAGATGATGATGATTCCTCTAGATTCACAGAGAACTCTTCCTCTTTCTTTTCTCTCTAGTTTTCTTTTTTCTTTCTCTGCTCTTTCTCTTCTAACTCTAACTTAACGTAGTATAGAAAACTGATATAATAATACGTATAATAATATAATATAGTAACTGACAACTTAATTCCTCTTAATAAATATATCTGTTATGTTATTTTTGAAAATCAAAAGCCACTAAGGCTTGTTTGGCAAAAACTGAATTTAAAATAGAATTTTAAAAGCTAAGGGTCTTGTTTGGTAAAACTAGATTAAAACCCTTTTAATTTATTTTAATAACTCATTTACTACATAGTTTAAATATCACACTTTATTCAATTAAATCCCAATATTTCAATTTAATTAAATAAAAGCTAATATCAACTTATTAAATAAAATTACCACATAAATCAAATTGCTATACCATTATAATCATAATTCCATGTAACAAATTAGTAAATCTCTAATTTAATTATTAAATTAAATTAGACATTACTATAATTATTCATTAAATCATTACTATCAAATTACCACATAATAATTCATCTAATTTAATTATCTCAATTAAATTAGAACTTTATCCACAAAATTACTTAAACATCAATTTATTATTAAACATCAATTTAATTAATATATTACACTTAATTAAATTACTCCACAAAATAATCACATCAATTATTTATTCAACTCAATAAATAAATCATAATCACATCAATTATTTATTCAACTCAATAAATAAATCAACTAAAATATTTATTTAATTTAATAAATATTTAAAATTAAAATACAAAAATCTCGTTTGTTACAATCTTCCCTCCTTAAAAGGATTCTGTCCCCAGAATCACAACTCAATAAACTCATTCGTCACATTCTTCCCACTTAAAAATATTCTGTCCCATAATCGTTATACAAGAAATTAAGCAAATAACTGAGGATATGTTTTCAACATAACATCTTCGAGTTCCCACGTAGCTTCTTCAGCATTGTGGTTCCTCCAAATTACCTTAACAGAAGGTATCACTTTATTTCTAAGTACTTGCTCTTTCTTGTCAACTATTTGAACAGGAACTTCTTCGTAGGTTAAGTCTTTATCAAACTGTAACGGCTCATACTCTATAATATGTTTGTAATCGTGTTTATAGAAAATATTATGAATATGGTCTAACTCCCGAGGTAACGCAACCTCGTAAGCTACCTCGCCAACCCTTCGCAGTACCTTAAAGGGTCCAATAAATCTGGGACTTAGTTTCCCCTCCTTGCCAAATCGAATCTTCCCCTTCCAAGGAGATACTTTCAAAAAAATGAAGCTTCCCACTTTAAACTCTCGATTCTGACGATCATAATCAGCATATTTCTTTTGTCTATCTTGAGCAGCTACCAATCTCGTTCTGATCAGCTTCACAATCTTAGCAGTTTGTTGCACCAATTCCGGTCCCAACAGTTGTCGTTCACCAACCTCATCCCAGCACAATGGAGTCCTGCATTTCCTACCGTACAATGCTTTGTAAGGAAGCATGCCAATACTTGAATGGTAACTGTTATTGTACGCGAATTCCACCAGCAGTAGATGGTCATCCCAACTTCCCTTGAAGTTCATAACACAAGCTCTTAGCATATCCTCTAAAGTCTGGATCGTTCTCTCGCTCTGCCCATCATTTTGCGGATGATATGCCGTACTCATTCGTAACTGCGTACCCAAACATTCCTGTAATTACTTCCAGAAATTTAACGTAAAACGCGGATCCCTGTCTGATACAATTTATACCGGAGCACTGTGTCTAAAATCTATTTCCTTAACATATAGCTTTGCCAATTGATCCAAATTGAATCTAATCTTGATTGATAAAAAGTGTGCTAACTTCGTCAGTCGATCCACGATAACCCACATCTCATCAAAACCTCTCTGAGTCGTTGGAAGACCAACCACAAAATTCATCGTGATATTCTCCCATTTCCATTCTGGAATCTCCAGCGGTTGTAACAATCCACTTGGTCTCTGATGTTCTGCTTTGACTTTCTGACATGTTAGGCACTTCGCGACATATTCAGCAACGTCTCTCTTCATATTCGACCACCAAAAATGCTGTCTGAGATCCTGGCATATCTTCGTACTCCCAGGGTGAATCGAATATCTCGAACTGTGAGCTTCTCTCAAAATTTCTTCCTTGACTTCTGGTACAGGCGGTACCCAGATTCTCCCTTCCAATCATAGCAGCCCGTCAGTATCGACCTTGAACTTTATTTCTTCACCCTCGTTTATTCTCTTCCTGATCTTCTCACACTCAGCATCCTGAAGTTGTGCTTCCTTCACCTTGTCCACTAAGGTTGGACTAGTAATTATCTGAAATAGTTTTTCATCCGACTCCTTCGGATACTTAACTTCCAGCTTTAGCTTAGCCATCTCTTTTCCAACTGATCCTGAGCAGTTAACGACATCAACTTCTCCCAACCCTTTCTGCTTAAGGCATCGGCAACAACATTCGCCTTACTCGGATGGTATAGAATCTCGCAATCACAATCCTTGATAAGTTCTAACCATCTTCTTTGGCTCATATTCAAATCTTTTTGTGTAAAGATATACTTCAGACTTTTATGGTTTGTATATATCTCACACTTTTCTCCATATAGGTAGTGTCTTTATATCTTCAGGGCAAACACTACTGTCGCCAATTCTAAATCGTGGGTCGGATACCCTTTCTCATAGTCCTTCAGCTGACGTGATGCATAAGCAATGACTTTGTTGTTTTGCATCAACACACAACCTAGTCCTTTATGTGACGCATCACTGTATACCACGAAATTTCCTGTATTATCAGGCAATGACAACACAGGCGCAGTACTCAATCTCTTCTTCAGTTCCTGAAAACTTTCCTCACACTTTTCCGTCCAAACGAACTTCACCGTTTTCCTAGTCAAATTCGTCAACGGAGTTGCAATCTTGGAAAATTCTTGAATGAATCTCCTGTAGTAACCTGCCAAACCCAAGAAACTCCTAACTTCTGACGGTGTCTTTGGCTGATCCCAATTTATCACAGTTCAACCTTCGATGGATCTACCGAAATTCCGTCTTTGTCAATCACGTGGCCAAGAAATTGCACACGCTCCAACCAGAATTTGTATTTCGAGAATTTTGTATATACCTTCTCCCATCTTAGTGATTCCAACGTCAACCTCAAATGTTCAGTGTGTTCCTCCTTAGTTTTGGAATACACCAAAATGTCATCAATGAACACCACTACGAACTTGTCCAGAAATGGCTTAAACACCCTATTCATTAGGTCCATAAATGCCGCAGGTGCATTCGTTAGACCAAATGACATCACCAATAACTCATAATTTCCATACCGAGCTCCAAATGCCGTCTTCGGTACATCATCTCTCCTTAACTTCAACTGATGATAACCGCTTCTCAAATCTATCTTCGAGAAATACCTCGCTCCCTTCAGCTGATCGAACAAATCATCGATTCTTGGCAAAGGATATTTATTCTTAATTGTGACTTTGTTCAATTCTCTATAATCAATAAAAAGCCGTATTGATCCATCCTTCTTCTTCACGAACAATACCGGCGCTCCCCACGGTGATACGCTCGGCTGAATATACTTCTTGTCCAGCAATTCCTGTAGTTGAACCATCAACTCCTTCATCTCTACCGGAGCCATTCTGTATGGGGCTTTCGATATCGGAGCAGTCCCTGACGCTAAGTTGATCACGAACTCTATCTCTCTATCTGACTGAAGTCCTAGCAAATCGCTCAGAAACACATCTATAAACTCCTTAATGACTGATATCTCTTCCAACTTTGGACTCTCCGTACGAGTATCCACTATATAGGCTAAATACCTTACAGAACCTTGTTTCAATAACTTCTTGGCTTGCATAATTGTCAGACAACTCGCTTGTCTAGGCGATTTACTGCTATAAAACACCACCTTCGACGGAGTCGTAAGGTTTACAGACTTCATCTGACAATCAATTACCGCCCCATGGTTGACCAACCAATCCATTCTGAGTATGGCATCGAATTCCCCAAGTTTTATCAGAATTAAGTCTACCATAAGCTTATGACCCTTAATGTTCACCCTACAGTTCTTGTGTACAAACCTAACAGGAATAACCTCCCTATTTGCAATCTCTATGTTTAAAGGGTAAATTAATTCCTCATTAGGTACGTCTAAACTCTTAGCAAAGTCATCAGATACAAATGAACAAGTAGCACCTGAATCAAATAATACATAAGCATTAATACTATTGACCGGAATGATACCTGACACCACATCCTTTGACTGCACAGCATCCTGAACGGTCATGTTGAATGTTCTGGTAGTGGGTCGGCTTATCTGCGGTGGTCCAGCGATAGTCAAAGAGCTGCCGCTGTTGGTTCCTCTTCCTCCATTCGACCCTCCAGTTGGCTTCTTCAGGCAATCACGAGCCATGTGATCCTTCGATCCGCATGTATAGCAGGCTCCCTTCTTCGGGTTAGGACAATTCGACGTAATGTGGCCTTCCTAACCACAGTTAAAACATACCCGCCTTCCTCTCAAGCACACTCTAGTGTGATTCTTCCCACATGTAGCACAAGTTTCAAACCGTCTTTTCTGCTGATTTCTCTGTTGACTTCCAGCAGAATTACTATCGTTCCACTTTCTCTTCTGGTTATTACTAGTACCACCAGCTTTATTCTCAGTCTCATTCTTTTTCTTCTTCTTCTTCTTCTTCTTCTTCTTCTTCTAGTCTTGGTAATATTTGGTCAAGGCATCGCTTCCACCTTCCGCGATGATCGCCTTTTCCAACACAGCTGTAAAGGTGTTCAGCTGGAACATGGAGACTATACTGTACAACCAGGGCTTCAATCCCTGCTCGAACCTTCTTGCCTTCCTCTCATCAGTGCTGACCTGATACGTCGCAAATCTTGCCAGCTCATTGAACTTTGCGGGTACTATGGCACCAACATCGTTCCTTGCTTCAGCTCCAAAAACTGAACCTCCATCTGGTTCTGCGAGCTTACTGGAAATTACATCTCGAAAAACATCTCTTTGAATATGTCCCATGCTATAACGCCTTCTCCTCCTCGAGCCTTGTTAGCTTGCCACCAATAGCTAGCTTCCGACTTCAGCATAAACGTAGCGAAAGCCGTCTTCTGGTCGTTGTTAATTCTGGCCACATCGAAGACCTTTTCCATCTCCATTACCCACGTCTGGGCCTCAATCGGATTCACGAATCCCTTAAATTCTGGCGGTCCTACCGCTTTGAATTCCTTAAACGTTGCAGCTTGAACTTGCGGCTGATTCGCAAGGGCTCCCGTTAGTCAATTAACCAATTGCTGAACTGGATAAGCATTAGCCTCATCATTGTTATTATTCGTAGAACCCTCTTGTTGTTGATGTACTGGTCCCCTTCTAGAAGGCATCTTTCTGTTAAGACATACGCTTATTAGATCCCTACTCGTCTCTTAAATATTTAAGTTCAAACTTAAACATTTAAAAATAAATTCACACTTAAACACATAACACTTCAATAAACTTCAATATCTTTTTCATTCATAGTTTTTAAAACATAAAATAGATAGCATCTCTGCTATTTACATCACCTTTCCTGAACTGAAATAAGTTGCAGGATTACATCATCATCTTATCTCATTATTATCACTAATTCTGGACTTATTTAATACATAAAGAATCACATAGTTTATTACTCTACTATCTAGGCATGTTAAGACGTCGCACAACCTCTCTACGTTATTCTTCTATCACCCGAAACACTGTTCTCCGATCCACCATATACCCCGGTAAATCCTTGAACTGAGCTGGGTAATAAAAGACACGATCCTGGGCCCTATCTATAGCCGAATGAAAAGCATAGTCCGTCTCCCTCATCTTGGCCTTTTTCGCTTGAACCTCGTCTTCAACACGATCTGCACATTGAGTAGCCTTCACGTAAGCATCCTCCGCTCTGGCACACTTCGCCAACTCCTCTTTCGTGTCGCTCTTTAGTTTCTCTAGTTTAGCTAGTGCATCATACCTCTCACTCTCCAGGTGAACTAGATCCTATTCCACATTTCCAAGACGCTCGTCCAGATCTTGAATCGTCTCATCCTTCTGCTGTATGGTGGTCTGACGTACCTCCACCAGTTCCTCCAGCTCCCCGACTCTATCCTGCAGCTCAATGTTGCTATCATAAACCTCCTCGTACATCACAGCGCTGATAGAGTTAGGTGGAAACTCCTCTTCAGGATCCTCCCCTCTTCCTCTGACTCATCCTCATCCTCTCGGTTAAAGACTGACTTATGCTCCTGACCCACTACTATGATCAGTGGAGATGGCTCTCTTTGAACCAACTGCTCCCAGACAGTATGGTTGTCTCGGGGCACCTCCTCCCTAGGCATCTGAGTTAACTCCTCCCTAGCCTTACTGGACTCTCCAACAATCGTCATCCTGACAACAAAGTTTTAGGGTTTAATTATTATGTGATACTGATCGATACTCTCGAGTACATAAACATAAGCACATAATACATAAGGTAGTTTTTTATCTTGACTATCATCACTATCTTTTCGATCTCCTATAAGGCTACTACCTAAGGTTCCCCACCTAAGGTTTATAACCTAAAGCTCTGATACCAACTTGTGACACCCCCAAATCCGGGTACTTCATTTCCACAGGATTTGGTGTTCGCTATCTAAATAAAATATAAATAACTTCCCATAAATAAAGGAATGTAAAATAAATTACAACCTTAATAGTAAAATCTTCCTTATAAAAGGATTACATCAATGTCAAAATGTTCCCAGGTTTCTAACCTTAAACATCGTCATAAAGTGCAGAAATAAAACATCTCATAAATAAATTAAGTCTTATACAAAACCACATAATCAATTTAAATAAGTCTTCACTTGTTCATCTTGCCCTTGCCATTACTGGTTGACGGCTCGTCAACCTTCTCAACTTTGGCTGCAATGGTTATATATGCAAGAGTGAGCAAACAAAAGCTCACTTCGAATAATAATCAATAAGGATAACATGTCATTGAATATAGTTCAATTGAATTGAATAACATTTTCTATCAACAATAATCAAGAGTTGAATACAAGATTTAGAATTCATCTAAGGGTCACAAGATCTTGAACTATGTTCTAGGTTGTAAGTATTTCTACTTAGACCTTTAATAGTCGTTAGACTATATGGACCTTCTAACTCGTACTTAGGGGGATCAGTCCTTCGTACCATGTATTGTGCACAAACATCTTAACGCTGTTGCATGATAATCCCATATAGTAGGGTTGTTCATCTCAACTTTAATTAACGAGTCCGCACCAAAGAAAGTTTGGTTTGGATTAGCTCAATGGGTAATTTAGAGTTCAACTATCATCAACTAAGAAGTAGTTGAATCAAACTTACAATAATTTAAGAGTTCGATAACAAAAGAGTTATGGAAAAACTATGAGTCCCAAACAATAGACATTATGCTTAAAATCATGCTTTAGAAGTAAACTTAAAGCATTTAAAAGATACAATCAAACCTTGCTTGAACAATTAAGTCAAGGTTACTAAATAAGACATTTGTCCAATATGGAATTAAAGAACTTGCGTAATCAATAACAAGTCAGAAATAGAACTTGTGTAATTGAAAAGTATGAATTAGGAAACCTGCTTAAATGTAAACAAGAAATGATAGAACAACTTGCTCGATTAAAAAGTAGAATTAGAAAACTTGCTCAATTAAAAGTAAGGATTAGGAAACTTGCCTCGTGCGTAAGCTAGCAAATAATAACTCATTCCTCACTTATCCTAAGTACACGTTATTAACACTAGTAACACAAATTAGTTATCATATAGCTAAGTCACATCATTAGTTAACCCATCCGAGTTAACTCACGACTCTTATTCATTAGGTTTAATCATTAGTTAATACATAACATGATCAAACCACACTTACTAATATTATCCATATCAAACTTAAACTTGTTAATAATTAATCAAGTTATAATTTAAAATCATAAATCTCATATTAAAAATATGATTACATACTATCCAATCAACATATAATGTTATAATCATGCTTTTATAATCCTTCAATTAACATTCTCAAAGAATTATACACTTAAATAAAATTCTCTGGCTAAACTGCATAAGTGGCGCTGCAGCGCCACATAATGAACTACCAATGGCGCTGTGGCGCTACCTCAGCGCTGCAGCGCGAGTGAAATGGCATGGAACCGGCGCTGTTGCGCCATGCCACTTTATCACGCTCTGCATTCCGGTCTCGGCGCTGCAGTGCTGCAGTTAACACACATAACTGGCGCTGCGGCGCCGTGCCACGTCACCAGATACTGCTGTGGCGCTGCAGTGCTTTGTTTACTCACAGAATAGGCGCTGCGGCCCCACGACATAGTGAGACACAGACAGCCTCGCAAAAATGACAGAAAAAGCCAATTTGGCTTATTAACTTCGAACAAACATAACTTTTAACTCACATAATTCATACAAAACTTTATAGAAACATAAATTTATGCTTCTAACATGATTTAACACATATAAACATCACAACAATCAATTAAAAATATTTTAATTCCATGATTTTGAAGAAAACTCCATTATTAAGTGTTCTTGACAAAAATAAACACTATGACTTTGTTTTTAAACCAAATCACTTAATTCAAATCGTGTTATTTTTATTTCTTAACATATTATCACAATCTATAATCAATTTACATAATATAGAATGAATTGGACATCAATTTTTATATCAAAGAAACTATTTTTCAAAATACTTCACTGTAAATTTCTATGAACATGATTTATTCATGTTCATCATATTTACATGAATTAAACAGTTTACATACTCACACAAATCATATATAACAGTTTATATATACAATTTAACACATATAACTCATATTTACATAAAACACCATGAAAACCAAATTACAGAGAAGTGAGAATATCTTTTTATGAAGAACAATGAAAACTAGAAATCTTAAAGTTTAGATTATTACCTTTGATTCTTGTTAGCATTAGAAAAGATGATGATGATTCCTCTAGATTCACAAAGAACTCTTCCTCTTTCTTTTCTTTCTTTGCTCTTTCTCTTGTAACTCTAACTTAACGTAGTATAGAAAACTGATATAATAATACATATAATAATATAATATAGTAACTGACAACTTAATTCCTCTTAATAAATATATCAGTTATATTATTTTTGAAAATCAAAAGCCACTAAGGCTTGTTTGGCAAAAACTGAATTAAAAATAGAATTTTAAAAGCTAAGAGCATTGTTTGGTAAAACTAGATTAAAACGCTTTTAATTTATTTTAATAACTCCTTTACTACATAATTTAAATGTCACACTTTATTCAATTAAATCCCAACATTGCAATTTAATTAAATAAAAGCTAACATCAACTTATTAAATAAAATTGTCACATAAATCAAATTGCTATACCATTATAATCATAATTTCATGTAAAAAATTAGTAAATCTCTAATTTAATTATTAAATTAAATTAGACATTACTATAATTATTCATTAAATAAATACTATCAAATTACCACATAATAATTCATCTAATTTAATTATCTCAATTAAATTAGAACTTCAACTACAAAATTTCTTAAGCATCAATTTAATATTAAACATCAATTTAATTAATATATTGCACTTAATTAAATTACTCCACAACATAATCACATCAATTATTTATTCAACTCAATAAATAAATCATAATCACATTAATTATTTATTCAACTCAATAAATAAATCAACTAAAATATTTATTTAATTTAATAAATATTTAAAATTAAAATACAAAAATCTCGTTTGTTACATATTCTGACTTTGTTAGCATGTGCACATGACCTAACTAAACATAAAATGTGATTCTAAGATGCTTCGTATGTGCTAGATTGTATTCGCTAGGTTTAAAATGATTTCAAAAGTAAACTCGGACGTTTTGCAAACTAAGTTGCATAAATATGGTGTAGATATATTTCGAACATATAGGATGGCATGCTAGTTTCCTTTTTATTCCTAATTGTGATCTATATATTTGCATATTAAGTTAGACTTAAAGAGAGTGTTCAAACATGATTTTAAACAAGTTTTCATAGAGTGCATGACAATAACTATGTGTTAATGATAAGGATATGTGTGAGCATGCATATTACAGATTGTATAACATTCTTAAATGGTTAATATGTTTAACCTTTTTATTTCATGGACTTAGTTGGCCTTAATTTCGTAGAAATTCCAACTAGAAATATAATATGTAAATATGGACTTGAAATGTCCCTATAAAAGTCCAAGACCTCTTAAGAAGTATGCTTGTTGTGTGTTAACACTCTGGGATGCTAAAAAGTGGAATGAAACCAAGAAAACAAAAGCCCAGGTTGGGTATGGACAGGGGACAGCGCAACTGTGCCAGTCCCAAGATTAACCTCAGCGCAGCTGCGCTGCGCGGCATGTTCGTCTGGACATTTTACTTGCTTTCTGATCTTAGTCGCTTGCTTATAGTACTACTCTAAGCTATTAAACAGAGTCTTATTGATGCTTATTGTATTCATATGTATGATGTAACGACCCTAAAATTCATACAATTCAACTCTCAATCTTGGCCGTTAACAATACATCGAACTTCTAACTTTACATCATTATTCGATGATACAATCACTACAAATGCGGAATAATTAAAACTTTTATATATTTCTTTATTTATTGTTCTGAATCTCAACCTTTATCATTATATGTCTGATTCAAATTTATTACATGAATCGCTTCTTCAAAGTTACTATATAAAATCTTACATCACTAAGCAGTATCCATTATATATCGGATAGCTCAACTATACATCTCGACAATTATGTTACAATTAAAAACATAAAATGCATTTCTCATCTAAAATAAGTAATCTTCTTGAATCGCTATTGATCTCTACATTCAACTAGCACGTATCATTACCTTGAATCCTTGACTTGCAAAAATGGTTATTTTGCAAGAGTGAGCTCGATAGCTCAGCAAGATCTAACAGCTTTCATGCATCACGTAGCACATAAATAACATGCTTAACATACATCTCATAATCATTAGAGTAACATAGCATACATACTTTAATTCACATAACAAATATAAAGATTGAGTTTCTTACTTAATCAACATTCTTTAATCAATCAATGTAGTCATAAATTGACTTTAACATTTCATGCTTACAACATATATAACATATCATGCTCTTTGCAATAAATTTAAAATGGTTCATCATCAAGTTCACATAGAAAATAGGAACTGAAAGACTTGCCTGGCTCGTAGATTACCAATTAATAAAAAACAGCTTATAATAATCTGCACTTCATGAATCCTACACAACGTATTACCATACGCATCAATTATTAGTCACTTAGCAACGCTTAGCAAATGTTTAAGTAAATTCTACTTTACACTTCATAGTTCTCTCCCATTTATTTAACACACGCTGTTAAATTATATGTATAATTAATAATATAAATTAATTATCACATATCTAATTCTTATAATTAGTTAATCCATTTAGAATAACTCATTCCTCTTTAATTATTAAGTTAATAATTAATTATCACATAATTAATCACATCACATAATCATATTATATTTTCACATAATTAATCAACTAATAATTACATACTCATATTAATTAAATTATAATTTAAACAAATTATAATTTAAATTACACATTCTTCTCAATTATAATTAATCAAATTATAATTACATTTTATATTAATTAAATTATAATTAAACAAATTATAATTTAAATTAAACATTTATTTTGATTAATCAAACTCAATTTATGCATTTATATTAATTAAATTATAATTAAACCAATTATAATTTAAATTATACAATTACTTTGATTATAATTAATCAATTTCAATCCATGCACTCATTAAATTATAATTAAAATGAATTATAATTTAAATTACACATTTACCTTAATTATAATTATTCAAATTATAATTACATATTAAATTATAATTTAAGTTAACATTTACTTTGATTAAAATTAATCAAACTACATTTATGCATTTATTAAATTATAATTTAACGAATTATAATTTAAATTAAACATTTATTTTAATTATAATTATTTTAATTATAATTATATATTATATATTTTATTAATATAATTCATTACTGTCCATTTAGTATTTAAATTTTATTAACATGCTTTATAAATTATTACATCATTAATGTTATAAAACTTCACATTTAAAAATTAGCTTTCTGCACTTCTACAAGACCAGCACGGCCGCGCTCCATTAACTCTTTGGATCTGTACCTAGACTGGAAATTTAGTATGAAATTAAAATTTGTGAATGATTTATATGATTATGTGTTTGTAGAGTAAGGGATTAGTGATCAAATGTTGATCAGATAAGGATAACCTTAGTAAACCCTAATGGTGATTAGCAAACTCTAATGTTATTTATCAAACCCTAATGGTTAAATTTTAAGGGAAACATATGAAACAGCCAAACTACCCTTAAAATTATGTGAGAAATAACCAAATTACCCTTTTGTATGCGAAATGACCAAAATACCCCTTTACTTATGTTTTAAGTGAAGGATATAGCCAAATCTTGCGATATCTTGGTGGGTCATTAAGGGAGATATGCCATGTGCTCCATATCAACTCAAACCAGCCAAAATTGGCCACCTAGCAACATCTATGTTCATTGAATCAAAGATAGGAAACAAAAGTTAAGAAAATTATTTACTTTTATTTTTTTCATAAGCCAAAGCTTGTCTCTCTCTAATCCACGAAATTTGGAGTTAATATCAGTGATAAGATAAACCCATAACACCTCTTAGCTATCCAATATCAGATCATAAAGATCAGAAATCAAGATTAAGCAAGAAAAGGTATAAACCCTAACCCTAGCTTAGATCTTATATGCTTAGGTAGATTTTATGATTTGAATGTTTATATATGTGCTATGACATGTTATATGATGAGACCCATAACATCTAAATGCATGAAAAATCAAATTTTAAGCAAGTTGTCAAAATGGAAAATATGGTTCTGACAGTGAATGTCAGGCCTCGTAGATCTCTACCTGTTAATTGTTTAGATGTTTTAAATGTTGATAGTTATAGTCTGTTAGGTTGTTAATCGACTGGAAATGGTAGAATAGAAATCGGAATAACAGATCGGAAGTTATAAGGGGTCAAACCCCGTTGACTGGCCATTTTCTGGGTAACCCAGAAACTGCCCAGAACAGTCTGCCAGTCACTTTGACCGCCTTGATCTCGCTACTGACAGTATGTTAGGATGTTAGATTGTACCTTGACATGAGCTCTACACCACAAGAGCAGTCTAGAGCCTTAATTAATTACAGATCGAACGTAGTAAGTGGTCAAACGGCGTTGACCGTTAAGCCTGGCGATCTGGGTAACCCAGAATTTTCTAGGCAGCGTCTGACAGCATATTGATGGGCTTAGACCTTGCTTCTTGTTGATAGTTAGACTCTGTTAGTGCTCCCACATCGTACCCTGGTACTCAGTCTACATGACCCGATGACTAGAACACCTAGATCATAAACGGAATCAAAGATATTGATGCTCAAAATTGGGTTGACCAACTGGCACGATGAACTTTCTGGGAAACCCAGAAAGCTTAAAGAACAGTTTCTGGTTGGTACTTTGACCAAGCCAAATCTTTATTGTGTAATGTTGATTAAGCCACTTAAGTGTATTACATTTGTACCTTGACATACCGACTACATAAGTGTAGCACTTTAACACTTTAAGGAAGCCAGAAATGCAAGTTATTAAGGCTCCAATATGGACCCTTGCCACTGTTCGAGTTTTTGGGTAACCCAGAAACTTAAGAACAGGTATGACAACCAGTTTGATAGCTTATATCTTCACGTTATGATGTAGTTTGACCTTGAACTTGGTTTATGCTTGTAGTATTACATCACTACTACATAACCAATACATTATCAGACCCGGAAACATTATGAACAAGGAATTAAAGCCGGTTAAACTAGGTGCCCAGAAAATTGCTTATGAATGCTCAAGAATGTGACGCCCCCAAATCCGAGTTCCTCTCTTTCCTCGAATCCGGTGCAGTCACGATACTACTACCGTCGAACAATTACATCTTTTATTCATAACTTAAAGAATAAAAATTTGCTTTATTATAATTTAGAATTTAAATTCTTTTCACTATCAGGTTCTCGTATAATGACTCCAAACTTTTACAAGTTACAATCTTGGTCATTTACCAATTCCTGTCTTATATCATGTTCGATATTATAAAAATGTGGAATAACTTTAACTTTTTCAATCTTCTTTGAATATAATCTTTTATTGCTTTCATAACTTGAATAAATTACATTTCCCTGAATCAAACTATATTATGATTCACTCTATTCAAATTTCTGTATAACCGTATACATCTTAACTTGATATCCTCTATGTATTAACTAATACATCTTTACAGTACAAAAAATATTAAACCTTGTAAACAAATATCAAGTACAACAACTAGAACCTAAACATGGTTCAAACGATAATCTAAATAGCATTATTCGTTGCGATACTATCTAACTTTATCAATCAAGAAGCACGAAATCTTTATAGTATGTCCTCAACCTGCAAAAATGGTTATTTGCAAGAGTGAGCTTGACAGCTCAGCAGTTCTAACAATTTTCATGCATCACATAGCATATAACATCATACGCAGTTCATGCATTTATAATCAGTTTATATTACTAAGCATGCTACTTCTCACATAACAAGCATTTCATCAAAGAACAACTTTCAATCTCATACGTATCTCATAAACAGTTCATATATAAGTTCACATCATCGCAGTATAATATAATTCAACTAACAGTTATTGAATTCTTATATCAAATAGGAACTGAAAGACTTGCCTGATTCGTAGTTTAACAACTACGACTTAACTGCTTATAGATATCTGCACTTCTTGTAATCCTACATAGTTATATAATCGTCGATTCACACTCGTCAGTTATAAACATCCATACATTCTCAATATAATAATAAGTATTACATTATTTTCTATCTTGGTTCTTAGAACCTTGTTTCACTTTCCTATCATACGCTTAGTATAGTTAGGTACGTATAGGTATACCTGAACCATACTTAATATCAATTTTAATACACTTAACTATCTAAGTGTTCGACACATATTTAAAACTCATAAATATACAATCTATATTACTCTTACGTTTCTCAAACCTTATCGAAATCATTACATTCAAACTTTCTAAGTTTCACCTTTCAAAATCCTTGTCATACTTAAACTAGTCATGCAAGGCTACTATGTTCATCATATATACATGTATATAAGGTTACTAATGCAAGTTTGAAACCTAGCATGCACTGTGAGGAACGAGAATTTTGTAAAGATATTTGAATATTTATTGAAATAAATAAATATTTTTAATGATTTAATTATTGAGTTAAATAATTAAGTTATGAATTTGTGGTAGATTAATTTAATTATATGTGTTACATTAATTAAATTAATGTGTAGTGATTTAATAGTTCAAAGTATTTAATTTATTGAGTTTATTTGATTAATTAAATTAATTAAATAAGCATATGTTACTTTAATAATTAATTAAAGAATTAGTGAATTAACATAATTAATAAATAAAAATATTAATTATGTGACAATGTGATTTAAATGTGAATTATATTATTTTATTTAATTAATTTAAATAAAATTAATTGATTAATTAAAGTGTTACAATTAACTATATACTAAATTAGTTAATTAAAATAAATGAAAAAGGAATTAGGAGGGTTGCCAAACAGGGCCCTTGTGGGAGTTAGTAGTTGTTATACAAACGGTAATATTATATATACGTATATCTTGTATTGCCTAAGTTATTTTTATCAGAAGAAAATTTAGAGATTGTTAGAGAGAAAAAGGGAAGAAGGAATTGAGAAGGGATTGAGAGAAAGAAATTTGAGAAATCCTAAGTATTATCTGTGATTGTGTTATCTTCACACAAAAAGGGTAATCTTTCTTTTTAATTTTTTTTAAAAAATCTGTTTTTCTCAAAGTCTTCATTACATATATTTTTAAGTTCTGTGAAAATTGGGTTTCCCAATTGGGTTACGATATGGCTTTATCTATATGGGTATGGAATCATAACGTGTTTTTCAAACGTATAAACATATTTTAAAGTAATCAATTGGATTTAATTGGCCTTAATTGGGTTGTTAAGGATTTACAGAGTTTTCATGTACGTGTTTTGTAAAAGTCCTCTGTGAATGGAGAAAGTTGACAATTGATTGATTTCATGGATATATATATAGTAACATATGTCCATGATATAATTTAGGCTATCCATTCATGATTCACAGTGATCACACCAAGTAATTTTGTTAATAATTGAGTTTATGAAATTACAGAGTATTGAATATGGGTGAATAACCCATATGGGTTAAATTAATGATTAAATCATATGTTTATATTTAAATTGATACATGAATATGATTGTATATGTTAAAACAAAGAAAATGGAATTGAAATGAATGGATTTGGTGTAGTAACGAATCCGTAAGGAGAATTTTTTTTATGCTTTTCATTAAACTCTTGAAAGTTTTGAAGAACAGTGAAAATTAATATTTTGATTTGTGTAATTACATGACTTGGAATGTTAAGAACATGTTATAGTGATATATAATGTTCCTGTGAAGTTTATACTTCATGGATAACATTATAAATCAGTGTAATGATGTGAATTGGGAGAAAATGGGAGAAAATCTGTGTTCGTTCGCGAACTTCAGATTCTGAAATTCCGCAGCCGCGCGGCCGCGCCGGCTGCAAGGCAAAATGGCGCGCAGCCGCGCCTGTCCGAAAATTTTGAAAAAAATTGCTAAGTGTTGGAAAATTTTGAAATGTGTTTTGAGTCTAATGAACATGAACACATGTTGTATAAATATGATAAAATATTGATATGAGTTTAATAATTTATGTTACGTGATTAATTAATAAATTAATTACGTGACTTAAACTATTATTTGTAAAGGTTAAATAATGTGATATAAATATGAAGACATTATTTTAAGTCTAATAAATATGAAGGCATGTGATGTAAGTAATAAGTTATTAATATATGTTAATAACTTAAGTTATGTGATTAATTAACAAGTTAATTAATCAACGTAAACCATTATTTGAAAAAAATCTAATAATGAGTTTGAAGAATATAATTGTAAATCAATAATCATATCGAACCTGTGATTAATTGATATTGTAAATGTGTGATATGTAAGAGTAATTAAAGAAGTGAGTAATAACTGTAGCTTGCGCACGAGGCAAGTTTTCTATCCTTAACTTATTATTATTGGTGGGCAAGTTTTCTAAACTAAACTCTTTAAATTAAGCAATTGCTATGCTTAATTACTATTGTTGAGCAAATTCTTACTCTTGAATATCCAAGTTTAGAATTTTACATGAGATGCCATGATTCTTTTAAAAGTATCATTTAAGTGTACAATACTTATTCGATTGTATACCTTGAGAAGTTAATATTCAATTTGAATATCATTTATTGAGTTATCCAAACCAACTTTATTTGGTGCGGATTCTGATGTCAAGCTGAGATGAACAACCCTAATATAGGGGATTAATGAAGATGCTTTAAGCGTTAAGATAATGTGCACAGTATCAGTACGAAGGGCTGATCTCCCTAAGTACGAGAAGTAAAGTCTATAGTCTTATGACTGTTAAAGGTTGGAAATGTTAATATACTTGACAACCTAAGACTCGGTTCAAGGTCTTAATGACCCTCAGAAGTAATTTGACTCTCGATTAATATTCTTGATTCAAAAGTTGAGAAGTAATTTGACTCTTGATTAATATTCTTGATTCAAATGTTGAGCTTTCTGTTATTCATAATTCTTTCACTCGCATGTTATTATTTTGTCATATTTTTATACTTGCGGGCATTCGTGCTCACTCTTGCATAATAACATTGCAGCTAATAATGAACGAAGTGATGTACCTTCTAGTAGCAAGGGCAAAGGAAAAGTTAACAAGTGATGAATACTTGTGTTGTCATGAATAATGTTAAAGTTCAAGACTTATGTGTGATGATTTAAGACTTATTTATTTACGTTTCCGCAATAGAGATTTAAGGTTAAGTATAACCTGGGATTTATGATGTATTTTTTATTTCAGATGATGTAAGATGATGATTTATTTATCTAATAAATGAATTTCATTATTTATGGGTAGATAGTGGTATAATATTGGAACAGTGAACACCAATTCCTGTGGAAATTAAGATACTGGATTTGGGGGTGTCACAAGTTGGTATCAGAGCCGTAGGTTATGAACCTTAGGTGGGGGAAAAAAACCTTAGGATAGTAGCCTTCGTGAAGATAGTTATGACAACTCTGTTTGAGTTCTAAGAAAGATAATAAAATTACATTATGTGCTATGTGCTTATGTGTTCATACTTGTTAGAGTATTGATTAGCATCACGCAAAAAAACTAAGACTTAAAACTTATTTTGTCAGGATGTCAGATACTGGAGGAGCTAGTCAGCCCAGGGATGTTGTACCCCTAGAGACTAGAGATGAGGAGCCCCGGGACATACATACTGTCTGGGAGCAGTTAGTACATCCAGAGCCATCTCCTGTGATTCCAGATTTTGGTCAGGAGCATGAGCTAGAGACGGACTCAGAGGAGGACCCTGAGGAGGTTGAGATTTCGGCTGAGGTAGCCGAGGAGGAGGAAGAAGAGGAGGAAGACCCTGAGGAGTTCCCACCGAACTCTGTCAGTGCTGATATGTATGATTTATTGTATGATCGCAACGTAGAGTTACGAGATACAATTCAGGAGTTGCGGGAGCAGTCAGTTGCTCAGGGTGGTGAGATTGAGACACTCCACACCCGTCTTAGCAATGTGGAGTGGGATTTGGTTCATGAGAAGGGCCAAACTGAACAGAAGACAGAGGAGATAGAAAAGTTGAAGAATGAGTTGAAAGAGAAATCTGAAAGACTCGCCATAGTGGAAGAAGCTTGGGTGAGAAATGCACGACGTGCAGATCTGGCAGAGGATGATGCGCGTGCGAAGAGAGTTAAGGTTGCAGAGACGTGCTACACGTTTCTGAGGGCAATGGATGAGGCCCAGGACCGAGTTATGAGATATCCAATTCAGTTCAAGGGACTGCCTGGGTATATGTTAGATCACAGGACTATGTCCCGCATTATAGAGGAGGAGCGTAGTGAAGCTGTCCGACGCCTTAGTAGGCCGTGATAGGACAATATGATATTGTTAATGTTTAAATAATCATAAATAATTTAAATTCCGATGTGATTATAAACAAAGAAATATTGTGATAATGTAAATCTTGTAGAAACTTTATTTCAGGATAGTTGATGTAAATGGCAGAAATGCTATCGTATTATATTAAAAGCTTTTGGTTTTAATAAAATAATAAAGTTGTTCAAGATGATATGGGTTAAGTGAGTATGTTAAAGTATTTAACATTATGTGATACTCTTTGGAGTAGTTAATGTAAATTCTGATGTGATTAAAAAACAAAGGAATATTTTGAGAAATTAAATCCTGAAGATTCTTTATCTTGGGATAGTTGAAGTAAATGGCAGAGATGCTATAGTACTATGTTTAAATTTTTTGATTTAAATAAAATATCAAAGGTTATTTGAAAAGAAAAGAGTTAAAGTGGTTATGTTAAATATTTGAGTTAAGTCTTAAATATTTAAGAGATCGAATAAAGATCTAATGAGCATATATTCTTAACAGAAATATGCCGCCAAGAAGGAGACAAAATCGTCGACAAGCCCAAGAAGGGTCAACCAATAACAACAATGATGCCAATACGAACCCCGTTCAGCAGTTGGTAAATCTGTTGGCTGGAGCGATGAACAATCAACCTCAAGCTCCACCAAACACCTCATTTAAAGATTTTAAGGCAGTGGGACTGCCAGATTTTAAGGGTTCCACGAACCCGATAGAAGCTCAGACTTGGGTTATGGAAATGGAGAAAATTTTTGAGGTCGCCTGAGTTAGGGAGGATCAGAAGACCGCATACGCGACATTTATGTTAAAATCAGAAGCCAGCTACTGGTGGCAGGCAAATAAGATCAGGGGAGGAGAAGGAGTAATAACCTGGGAAAGGTTTAAGGAAATATTTTTCGAGATGTATTTCCCGACCAGCTCCCAAAATCAAATGGAGGTGCAGTTTCTGGAGTTGAAGCAGGGGAATATGTATGTGCCCGACTACGCGGTAAAGTTTAACGAATTGTCTAGGTTTGCCCAATATCAGGTGCATACTGACGAAAGAAAGGCTAGGCATTTTGAACAGGGATTGAAACCCTGGTTGTATAGCAAGGTGTCAATGTTTCAATTAAACACTTTTGTTGGAGTTCTGGAGAAGGCCATTCTCGCTGAAGGTGGAAGCGAAGCGGTGTCTAAGTACAATCAGGATCAAAAGAGGAAGAAGAATGATAGTGAAGGAAACAATAAGGCTAGTGGCAGTCACACAGGGGGAACTAATAATCATAAAAGAAAATAGAATGACAATCCGTCGTCTGTAAGTCAGCAAGGTAGTCAGAAGAAAAAGTTAGAACCATGCCCAACCTGTGGGAAGACTCATTTGGGAGTCTGCATGAAAGGAAAAAGAGTTTGCTACAATTATGGTCAGGAAGGCCACATAGCACCTAACTGCCCTAACCCTAAGAAGGGCTCCTGCTACACGTGTGGGTCAAAGGATCACTTGGTTAGAGAATGTCCAAAGAAGGCATCTGGAGGGGCAGGGTCAGGTGGACATAAGGGAAATAATAGTGGAAATCCTCTTACCATTACCGGACAGACTTCGACAAACCGACCAACTGCAAGGACATTTAACATGACAGTACAAGATGCTGTGCAGTCTCGTGATGTGGTGTCAGGTATCATTCCGATCGATAAAGTCAATGCTTATGTTTTATTTGATTCGGGTGCTACTTGTTCATTTATATCCGATGAATTTGCAAAGAATTTAGAATTTCTTAAAGACGAATTAGAAATCCCTATGAACATAAAGATTGCGAACAAGGAAGTAATTCCTGTTAAGTATATACACAAGAACTGTAGAGTGGATATTAAGGGTAACGTTATGAATGTAGATCTTATCCCGATTAAACTTGGGGAATTTGACGTTATCCTGGGAATGGATTGGTTATTCAATTATGGAGAAGTAATTGATTGCCAGAAGAAATGTATTAACCTTATGACTCCGTCAAAGGTTGTGTTTTATGGCAGCAAATCGCCTAGACAAGCGAGTTGTCTGACGATGATGCAGGCCAGGAAGTTATTAAGACAGGGCTGTGTGGGGTATTTAGCCTACATAGTCGATAGTCGTAAAGAGAATCCAAAGTTAGAAGAAATACCAGTCGTAAGAGACTTTGTGGATGTTTTTCCGAATGATCTGCCAGGACTTTCGCCTGACAGGGAAGTAGATTTTGTTATCGATTTGGTGCCAGGAACGGCTCCAATATCGAAAGCACCGTACCGGATGGCTCCGGTAGAAATGAAGGAATTGATGGTACAGCTACAAGAGCTGTTGGACAAGAAATATATTCAACCGAGCGTATCACCGTGGGGAGCGCCGGTATTATTTGTTAAGAAGAAGGATGGAACGATGCGACTCTGCATCGACTATAGAGAATTGAACAAGGTTACCATTAAGAATAGGTATCCGTTGCCAAGGATTGATGATCTGTTTGATCAATTAAAAGGAGCGAGATATTTCTCGAAGATAGACCTGAGAAGTGGTTATCATCAGTTGAAGGTAAGGCCAGAAGATGTCCCGAAGACAGCGTTTAGGACACGATATGGTCACTACAAATTTTTGGTTATGTCATTTGGTCTAACAAATGCGCCTGCAGCATTTATGGGCCTAATGAATGGAGTGTTCAAGCCGTTTCTGGACAAATTCGTAGTGGTTTTTATTGATGATATATTGGTCTATTCTAAGACCAAGGAAGAACATGTTGAGCATTTGAAGTTGACGTTAGAAGTATTAAGAAGAGAGAAGTTGTATGCCAAATTCTCAAAGTGTGAATTTTGGATTGAAAGGGTGCAATTTCTCGGGCACGTAATTGATAAGGACGGAATTTTGGTGGACTCCAAAGTCGAAGCAGTGATGAATTGGGATCAACCGAAAACACCGTCGGAAGTACGAAGTTTTCTTGGATTAGCTAGTTACTATAGAAGATTTATTCAGGATTTTTCCAAAATCGCCACTCCGCTAACGAATTTGACTAGGAAAGTTGTAAAATTCGTTTGGGCGGAGAAGTGCGAGGAAAGTTTTCAAGAGCTTAAGAGAAGGTTGAGTACAGCACCTGTGTTGTCCCTACCGGATGATACAGGAAATTTTGTGGTATATAGTGATGTGTCGCATAAAGGGCTAGGCTGTGTGCTTATGCAAAATGGCAGAGTCATTGCGTATGCGTCACGACAGTTGAAAGATTATGAGAAGGGATATCCAACCCATGATTTGGAATTGGCTGCGGTGGTATTTGCTTTAAAGATTTGGAGACACTATCTCTATGGGGAAAAGTGTGAAATATATACAGACCATAAGAGTCTGAAGTATATTTTCACACAGAAAGACTTGAATATGCGCCAAAGAAGGTGGATGGAGTTAATAAAGGATTATGATTGTGATATCTTATACCACCCAGGTAAAACGAATGTTGTAGCCGACGCCTTAAGCAGAAAGGGTCGGGAGAAGTTGATGATGCTGACAACACAGGAAGAATTGATTTCAGCAATGGAAAAGCTGGAATTGGAAGTAGGATGTCCAATGGAGACTGACGAGAAACTGTTCCAGATGCAAGCTGGTACAACTTTATTGGATACGGTTAAAGAAGCTCAAATTCTGGATAAGGAATGTGAGGAAGTAAAGAAAAAGATATCTGAAGGGATTGAACTTAGATTTAAAGTGGACAGTGAAGGATTGTTGAGGTTTAAAAATAGAGTTTGGGTACCGGCAGTACCATAAATTAAGGAGGACATTCTGAGCGAGGCTCATAGTTCGAGGTATTCCATTCATCCCGAAAGTAACAAGATGTATCAAGATTTATGACAACACTTTTGGTGGCCAAATATGAAGAGGGACGTGGCCGATTGTGTTGCCAAGTGTCTGACTTGCCAAAGGGTCAAGGCAGAACACCAAAGACCAAGTGGTTTGTTACAACCTTTAGAAATCCCTGAATGGAAATGGGAACATATTACAATGGATTTTGTTGTTGGCCTTCCGACGACCCAGAAAGGCTACGACGCAGTATGGGTTATCGTCGACCGATTAACTAAATCCGCACACTTCCTTCCGATCAGAATTAGATTTAAGTTGGAACAATTGGCAAAGTTATACGTGAAAGAGATTGTTTCGAGGCACGGAGTGCCAGTGTCAATTATTTCTGACCGAGATCCGCGCTTTACATCGAATTTCTAGAAAAGACTGCAAGAATGCATGGGAACAAAGTTGAGGATGAGCACCGCTTATCACCCTCAGACTGACGGGCAAAGTGAAAGAATGATCCAAACATTAGAGGATATGCTTAGAGCATGCATAATGGATTTTAAAGGCAATTGGGATGATCATTTGCCGCTTGTAGAATTTGGTTATAATAATAGTTACCACGCTAGTATTGGTATGCCGCCTTACGAAGCGTTGTACGGTAGAAAGTGCAGAACTCCACTGTACCGGGATGAAGTTGGTGAAAGACAAGTGCTAGGACCAGAGTTAGTCCAACAAATGGCAGAAATAGTTAAAGTGATTCGGACAAGATTAGTAGCGGCTCAGGATAGGCAGAAGAAAAACGCCGATCCACACCGCAAGAATATAGAGTTTGAATCGGGTAGCTTTGTATTTTTGAAGGTCTCTCCTTGGAAGGGAAAGATCAGATTTGGTAAGAAGGAAAAATTGAGCCCGAGGTTCATTGGACCCTTTGAGGTACTTCGAAGAATTGGAGAAGTAACCTATGAGGTAGCTTTACCTCCGGCACTTTACCTCCGTCACTGGAGCATGTCCACAACGTTTTTCATGTGTCGGTATTACGACGTTATAAACTCGATTACAAACATGTGATAGAATATGAACCCCTATAATTTAAGAAAGATTTATTATACGAAGAAGTTCCTGTTCAGATTGTTGATAGGAAAGAGCAAGTTCTTAGGAACAAAGTAATACTTTCTGTTAAGGTAATTTGGAGAAACCACAACGCTGAAGAAGCTACGTGGGAACTCGAAGAGAATATGATGAAGAATTATCCACACTTATTTTCTTGAATAGGTGAACGTGATTCTGGGGACAGAATCCTTTTCAGGGGGAAAGATGTGACAAACGAGAGTCTTGCAAAGTTGTTTGAATATTTATTGAAATAAATAAATATTTTAGTTATGAGAATGTGATGGGACGAAATTATTAATCGAACCGTGATTCTGAGGACAGAATCCTTTTAAGGGGGGAAAGATGTGACGAACGAGAATTTTGTAAAGATATTTGAATATTTATTGAAATAAATAAATATTTTTAATAATTTAATTATTGAGTTAAATAATTAAGTCATGAATTTGTGGTAGATTAATTTAATTATATGTGTTACATTAATTAAATTAATGTGTAGTGATTTAATAGTTCAAAGTATTTAATTAATTGAGTTTATTTGATTAATTGAATTAATTAAATAAGCATATGTTACTTTAATTAATTTAATAATTAATTAAAGAATTAGTGAATTAACATAATTAATAAATAAAAATATTAATTATGTGACAATGTGATTTAAATGTGAATTATATTATTTTATTTAATTGATTTAAATAAAATTAATTGATTAATTAAAGTGTTACAATTAACTAAATACAAAATTAGTTAATTAAAATAAATGAAAAAGGAATTAGGAGGGTTGCCAAACAGGGCCCTTGTGAGAGTTAGTAGTTGTTATACAAACGGTAATATTATATATACGTATATCTTGTATTGCCTAAGTTATTTTTATCAGAAGAAAATTTAGAGATTGTTAGAGAGAAAAAGGGAAGAAGGAATTGAGAAGGGATTGAGAGAAAGAAATTTGAGAAATCCTAAGTATTATCTGTGATTGTGTTATCTTCACACAAAAAGGGTAATCTTTCTTTTTAATTTTAAAAAAATCTGTTTTTCTCAAAGTCTTCATTACGTATATTTTTAAGTTCTGTGAAAATTGGGTTTCCCAATTGGGTTACGATATGGCTTTATCTATATGGGTATGGAATCATAACGTGTTTTTCTAACGTATAAACATGTTTTAAAGTAATCAATTTGATTTAATTGGCCTTAATTGGGTTGTTAAGGATTTACAGAGTTTTCATGTACGTGTTTTGTAAAAGTCCTCTGTGAATGGAGAAAGTTGACAATTGATTGATTTCATGGATATATATATAGTAACATATGTCCATGATATAATTTAGGCTATCCATTCATGATTCACAGTGATCACACCAAGTAATTTTGTTAATAATTGAGTTTATGAAATTACAGAGTATTGAATATGGGTGAATAACCCATATGGGTTAAATTAATGATTAAATCATATGTTTATATTTAAATTGATACATGAATATGATTGTATATGTTAAAACAAAGGAAATGGAATTGAAATGAATGGATTTGGTGTAGTAACGAATCCGTAAGGAGATTTTTTTTATGTTTTTCATTAAACTCTTGAAAGTTTTGAAGAACAGTGAAAATTAATATTTTGATTTGTGTAATTACATGACTTGGAATGTTAAGAACATGTTATAGTGATATATAATGTTCCTGTGAAGTTTATACTTCATGGATAACATTATAAATCAGTGTAATGATGTGAATTGGGAGAAAATGGGAGAAAATCTGTGTTCGTTCGCGAACTTCAGATTCTGAAATTCCGCAGCCGCGCGGCCGCGCCGGCTGCAAGGCAAAATGGCGCGCAGCCGCGCCTGTCCGAAAATTTTGAAAAAAATTGCTAAGTGTTGGAAAATTTTGAAATGTGTTTTGAGTCTAATGAACATGAACACATGTTGTATAAATATGATAAAATATTGATATGAGTTTAATAATTTATGTTATGTGATTAATTAATAAATTAATTACGTGACTTAAACTATTATTTGTAAAGGTTAAATAATGTGATATAAATATGAAGACATTATTTTAAGTCTAATAAATATGAAGGCATGTGATGTAAGTAATAAGTTATTAATATATGTTAATAACTTAAGTTATGTGATTAATTAACAAGTTAATTAATCAACGTAAACCATTATTTGAAAAAAATCTAATAATGAGTTTGAAGAATATAATTGTAAATCAATAATCATATCGAACCTGTGATTAATTGATATTGTAAATGTGTGATAGGTAAGAGTAATTAAAGAAGTGAGTAATAACTGTAGCTTGCGCACGAGGCAAGTTTTCTATCCTTAACTTATTATTATTGGTGGGCAAGTTTTCTAAACTAAACTCTTTAAATTAAGCAATTGCTATGCTTAATTACTATTGTTGAGCAAATTCTTACTCTTGAATATCCAAGTTTAGAATTTTACATGAGATGCCATGATTCTTTTAAAAGTATCATTTAAGTGTACAATACTTATTCGATTGTATACCTTGAGAAGTTAATATTCAATTTGAATATCATTTATTGAGTTATCCAAATCAACTTTATTTGGTGCGGATTCTGATGTCAAGCTGAGATGAACAACCCTAATATAGGGGATTAATGAAGATGCTTTAAGCGTTAAGATAATGTGCACAGTATCAGTACGAAGGGCTGATCTCCCTAAGTACGAGAAGTAAAGTCTATAGTCTTATGACTGTTAAAGGTTGGAAATGTTAATATACTTGACAACCTAAGACTCGGTTCAAGGTCTTAATGACCCTTAGAAGTAATTTGACTCTCGATTAATATTCTTGATTCAAAAGTTGAGAAGTAATTTGACTCTTGATTAATATTCTTGATTCAAATGTTGAGCTTTCTGTTATTCATAATTCTTTCACTCGCATGTTATTATTTTGTCATATTTTTATACTTGCGGGCATTCGTGCTCACTCTTGCATAATAACATTGCAGCTAATAATGAACGAAGTGATGTACCTTCTAGTAGCAAGGGCAAAGGAAAAGTTAACAAGTGATGAAGACTTGTGTTGTCATGAATAATGTTAAAGTTCAAGACTTATGTGTGATGATTTAAGACTTATTTATTTACGTTTCCGCAACAGAGATTTAAGGTTAAGTATAACCTGGGATTTATGATGTATTTTTTATTTCAGATGATGTAAGATGATGATTTATTTATCTAATAAATGAATTTCATTATTTATGGGTAGATAGTTGTATGATATTGGAACAGTGAACACCAAATCCTGTGGAAATTATTTGTTTGTTTTTCATTTATGCTTAACTTGATTTCACGACAACTAACATGGTAAGCATACATGTATGATACATTAGCGAGTCTAAGAGTACTATTAAACATGTTCATAAATATCGGAATCCAAATCTCAATGTAACATGCCAAGGTGCATGTTCAAAACTTATACTTTCATTAGTAAAGTTTACTAATAAGGCCTAACATATTCATACTATATATATACATATGTTAACATGTCCGTCATGTATTTCAAGGTCATGTAAACATGCTTGCAAAATCAGAATATGGATAAGGTACATACGTGTCCAAGTTTGTTTTCAAAACTTACACTTTCGATAGAAATGTGCACTAGTGAGGTAAGCATGCTCATGTAACATTATGAAACTCATATACGTAAGTCAACATGCCTTTCATGCATTCTTAAACCATACTAATATGTCTCAAAAGTCAGAATATAAACACGACTTATATACACCCAAATTTGTTTATAAAACCTTAAGTTTATTTTCAAACTATAAGCTTCTTCATCAAGTTTGTATCTCGTCATGGTCAAACCTACTCATGCTATGTCAATATACTTGCTTATACATGTTACTCATGCTTGCAAGCTGGTTTAAGTAATCAGTTAACCTACTATCACTCATAGCCTTAACAGAAAATTAGAATCTGGTGCAGGGGACCGGCGCAGGTGCGCTGCGCCTCAGTTATAAACTGGCGCAACTGCGCCGTGTCTGGTTCTTGCCAGAGAGTAGTCTGCTTCGTCAGTTTTCCAGCCCAAACACACAGAAAATCTTAACGAATATCATTCTAAGCTACTACAATACAGTTTTAACCTGCTTGTCAACTTAAATATCACTTGACATCATAACCCAATTCAACTTATCGTACAAATCATTCTTAATCAAAGAATCAAATAACTTAGCAATTTATAGAATTTGGAGAACAAGATGGGAAATATACCTCTGCAATGGAAAATGAACTTGCTACTATACAAATTCTCCCTCACTGATAACTCTCACAGTAACTTAATCATTATAATGCTATACTCACTAGCCTTACTTCATAGAATTCTCAGCAAAAGAAAATGAGAGGAAGAGAACTATATTTATAGGCAATTGTATAACCAGACATTGTAATTCTCCTTCATTTAAAACCAAATGATTGCAAAATTGCATAATAGTTCATATGGATTAGGTAGGAGGTTGGTGAATCCCATCATCATCTCCACTCCCCCATAATCATAAGCTATATCTGCTGAAATTGAGAAGGAAGGTAGACTAGCTAGCCATGTGGGAGTTCACGTGAAGAAAATGAGAGGGACTCTCATATAGGGACAAGCAATTCTCATCATTATAATATAACACTTGGGTTATACATCCATATATACACTTTGGTTATAATATATGCACACATAGTATATTTTTAAGTCACAATGCCCCTTCTAAATACAATGTAACAAATAAGGTTACATCCATATAATTCATATACATTTTCCTTAATACCAATTACCTATTTCAATTGGGTATCATTATTATTCATTATCACAATGGTTATTATTTCTATTATAATAACTATTGAAATCATTATCAATTATCAATTGTTATTGATATTACTATATAATAATAGGGTATACAACAAGGTCTACCCATACACCTAATGTTACATAAGCAATAATATTATGTAACTCACATACTTTAATTAATCTTACTATATAGTCTATATATATATATAATATATAGCCACATTAATGTGCCACATTGCACTATATAATATAGTTTATATATAATTGTAGGGTCACACTTAAGTGTTGCACAACACTTTATATAACACATGCGTAATTACTATATGTTATACTCTTAATAATCACATACTTTGCACATATCAACAGTTGAGCAATTATAATCATATTAATAATCTACTCGTTTATATATCATTATACTCAATGGCAATTAATTAATTAATAAAATATTAATTAATTCATCCCTCATTAATCAATGTAATTATTAATCTCCATAACAATTAATTAACATTTATATGGTTAATTATCACATTAGATAAATATAAATCTTATTATATTTATAACCAATATACTTATTATCATGCTATTACTCGCAATAATAATAATTCAACATACCATTATAATAAAAATTAACAAGTAACATAGATTAATTGTTTAATTAATAATTCTTCCATCCTTAAATAATTTAATTCATCATCGAATCTAATATCGTGCCACACAAGGCATTTCTCACAAGCTCAATATTAAGCTTATTATCTCCACCACACTTAATATTCTTTTATTATAAGGTTTGTGTGACTCAAGCATTTTAATGCTAAGCTACCTAAATTAAATATACTTATAATAAGTATAACCTTTACGCATATAATAATTAATATTTACTCTATTATTTATTTATAAAGTCTATGGTAAAATAATAACTTAAGTTATTAAAATAACTCAGCTTTCTTTTATTAATTAACTATCTTGAAAATACATTAGAAATTCTATATTTTGCCATAATATAAAATATTATGTTTTCTCCGAATAAAGACATTCATTATTAGAAAATAATTTATTTATTGTCTCAAGATATTATTCTTAATATAATATCAAATAACTACATGTACGACACATGTACATATTTTATATATAGAAAATAGATAATGAGTTTATTTTCTATTATAATAAATTATTTTCATCAATTTATTTTTATATAGCAAATACGTTTTAATATATTTACTATATTAATCAATCATACATATTACCTCATACAAAAATATATAAGATAATATTATTATTCAGAAATAGCATTCCCTCCTTTTATTAAAATAATTCAATATTAGAAATTATTTTAATATCCTTTATTAGAAATATATAATAACTAGTTCTCTTTCCTTTCTATAAATTGCCCCGACACAACTTATTTAATCTATACATTTAATCATATCTCAAATATTAAATATTCATTTGAAGATATAATGATTTTCATCTCCCTTTAATAACGTATGTATATTTATTAACGTTATTTGCACATTAGACTTTTCTCACATATTACCATTCTAAGTAATATATATAAAAGTATAAATTATAATTTCATATCCAACACATATATTAATTCACTCCTTTACTTAAGTAAATTAAACCCTGTACTATATCACCATAGTTAATTAAGGTTCAATATTCACATTATATTATTTCATAATATAACTCTCAACTTAAATTAACCAATATTTATTCTTATTAGTTAATTCCCTTAACTAACTCATGCTTCACAATCCAAACCCATTCATGGATAGCTTAAGAATTATCAATAACCTATATTACAAACATACTAGTTATTAGTATACATACACAAGAAAATGGTGATTATACATTAAGGATATTTAATGTCACCAACTTTCTATGATAAAATAATTCTATAAATTATTTAATATTGATAGAAAATCTTATCCACCTCCTTTACCTCAACTCAATTGTCTCTGTGATAAATAACAAATATATATTATTAATATATCTATTAATCACAAAATTACATATTACATAGTTCATACTACCCTATGTAACACCATACTACATAGCTTGTATCACATAAAATGTTCTCATTCGAACCCATCTCTCACTTTAAGAATTTCATTTATTAAATCCTTATTTAAAATTTTTTGAAAATTCGGGTTCTTACAACCTCTCCCCCCTTATAAGGATTCTGTCCTCGGAATCACCGAAACTTCCTCTACTCAGTGCTATTCCGAATATTGCATATTCTCTTGAATAATTTTATTCATTCTCTTTTCGGAAGTTTTATTATAATAACCTTCTCAATCGCATTCTACCATTTTCTCCTTTCTAAGGAACATTTTACTTACTACATTCATCCTTCAGAAGAATAAGAATCTTCCACGATTTTTCAATAATCGGAAAGTAGTATGAATAATTTAGATTTCAGATTATGTTTAGGGGTTACATAAGACCGTGAACTCTTTCACATTTACAAATGTCTCAACACGAGTCTCCACACTGTAAACTAGAGTGTTTATCAATCACAAGGACTGAAAACACCCTCCACATGTACACTAGGTGGCTTCCTTATTATACTACTACGTTGGGCCGCAACGTAGCGTGTTGAAATGACTATATGAGTCATGTTCGTGACCACTGTCTTCGAAAATAGGTTCCCGTTATAGGATTGTTCAACTCAGCTTCTCAACTTCTACATCCGCACCAGAGCAATCCGGTTTGGCACAAATACACAAGAATGCTTGAATTCTATAATCACTTTTCAATAGTCGCCAAGCCGAATCAATTAGCTTAGACTCTTATCAACAATTCGGACATCAATCGAAATAATTTTGTCAACTTTTCATAATTCGAAAGAAAACCAAAAATCATTTTATGACGTCAAAATGCCGCACCCACTTAGTAGTACGTTGAAGATTCCGTCATTTTGTGATTTTACCATATTACATCTTACCATAGTGGGTTGATGATCTTACGATCACTTCTGACACTAGGTTCGATTGCGTTGATGACTCCATCATTTACCATTCTACACCATATCAAATGATGCACTTGGTCAAAATATATTTTGAAAGATTTTCAAATTATTTTTGTCTTAGCCGAAACAAATAGCTTAGACATACGAATAACGGTGTTATTTTTAAAACTCATTGGTTCAGTCATCTGACCCAACATTTTTCTAAAGAAAACCGAAGTGCAAACACTAACACGAAGTCAAAAATTTTGAAAATCTAGCGTAGCTAGAAGATTTAGAAAAATCCAAATTTCTCCATCACTTCAATCTCTTACTAGCATTAATGCTCACTATTCCAAAACTCTTAATACTATATATATAATATATCTATTCCCAGTATAGTTCACCAACTTACCACACCATGGAAGTTTAGGAACTTACCACAATCATATGGATTTAGGAACTTATCCTAGTCAGACCAAAGTCGCGCATTCGCTAAGGGGTCCCACCATACGATTATGAGTTACGAACTTGTCATAGGCATGAGTCTTAAGAACTCGCACCTAATCTTAAATTATCTAATTTAATCTTAGAAATCTCTACCTATCAAAATAAACATGAGAAAAGAATCTCCTTTTTCGCCATATGTATAATGATAGCGCGACACTAACATTCCAACGATTATCAATGTGATGCACTCAGCGCAAGCACAAAACCTCTGCCCATACAAAAGTTTGTATAACTAAGTCATCACATGAGTCCTCAATGGAAATCCAACACTTAACTCTATCTTACTCTTAGCTTGCTCGTTACGAACTTTCTATGTTCATCATATACAACTCCTCATGAGTTCATCTCGTACTATATCATAGTACATTCTCTTATAGCATCAAGCTATACACACTTAGTCATTACAAACTATCTATCATTTCATAACTTAATCTGATCACGTTGTGATCATCGGTTTACCTTAGGGTTCTTTTCCATTATCAACTAAACTCTATTCGAGTTCATTCTCATTATCTTTGTCATATTCATCTTATATACATCGTCTTAACATTTTTATTACCGGAGTTAGGTAACTCCTGATTCTCATTCTCTAGATACTTTAAGATTCTCCTTTGAATCTTCGCT
This sequence comes from Panax stipuleanatus, assembly GCA_020205555.1. Lineage (NCBI taxonomy): Eukaryota > Viridiplantae > Streptophyta > Magnoliopsida > Apiales > Araliaceae > Panax > Panax stipuleanatus. The sequence continues at coordinate 107,356,752 of CM035116.1, forward strand.
TAGATATATGTTAATCTTTTATCTTTCCCTCTCTCAGGATATAGTCTAAGGTACACTTACTTAAGGTTTATAACCTACAGTTTTGATACCAACCTGTGACGCCCCCAAATCCGGGTTCCTCTCTTTCCTCGGATCCGGTGCAGTTACTACTACCGTCGAACTATTACATCTTTTATTCATAACATAAAGAATAAAAATTTGCTTTATTACAATTTAGAATTTAAATTCTTTTCACTATTAGGATCTCGTATAATGACTCTAAACTTTTACAAGTTACAATCTTGGTCATTTACCAATTCCTGTCTTATATCATGTTCGATATTATAAAAATACGGAATAACTTAAACTTTTTCAATCTTCTTTGAATATAATCTTTTATTGCTTTCATAACTTGAATAAATTACATTTTCCTGAATCAAACTATATTATGATTCACTCTATTCAAATTTCTGTATAACCGTATACATCTTAACTTGATATTCTCTATGTATTAACTAATACATCTTTACAGTACGACAAATATTAAACCTTGTAAACAAATATCAAGTACAACTACTAGAACCTAAACATGGTTCAAACGATAATCTAAATAGCATTCTTCGTTGCGATACTATCTAACTTTATCAATCAAGAAGCACGAAATCTTTATCGTATGTCCTCAACCAGCAAAAATGGTTATTTGCAAGAGTGAGCTTGACAGCTCAGCAGTTCTAATAGTTTTTATGCATCACATAGCATATAACATCATACGCAGTTCATGCATTTATAATCAGTTTATATTACTAAGCATGCTACTTCTCACATAACAAACATTTCATCAAAGAACAACTTTCAATCTCATACGTATCTCATAAACAGTTCATATATAAGTTCACATCATCGCAGCATAATATAATTCAACTAACAGTTATTGAATTCATATATCAAATAAGAACTGAAAGACTTGCCTGATTCGTAGTTTAACAACTACGACTTAACTGCTTATAGATATCTGCACTTCGTGTAATCCTACACAGTTATATAATCGTGGATTCACACTCGTCAGTTATACACATCCATACATTCTGAATATAATAATAAGTATTACTTTATTTTCTATCTTGGTTCTTAGAACCTTGTTTCACTTTCCTATCATACACTTTGTATAGTTAAGGTACGTATAGGTATACCTTAACCATACTTAATATCAATTTTAAGACACTTAACTATCTAAGTGTTCGACACATATTTAAAACTCATAAATATATAATCTATATTGCTCTTACGTTTCTCAAACCTTATCGAAATCATTACATTCAAACTTTCTAAGTTTCACCTTTCAAAATCCTTGTCATACTTAAACTAGTCATGCAAGGCTACTATGTTCATCATGTATACATGTATATAAGGTTACTAACGCAAGTTTGAAACCTAGCATGCACATTTTATGCCCACTTCAAGGTTATATGTTTTTCATTTATGCTTAACTTGATTTCAGGACAACTAACATGGTAAGCATACATATATGATACATTAGCGAGTCTAAGAGTACTATCAAAATGTCCATAAATATCGGAATCCAAATCTCAATGTAACATGTCAAGGTGCACGTTCAAAACTTATACTTTCATTAGTAAAGTTTACTAATAAGGCCTAACATGTTCATGCTATATATATACATATGTTAATATGTCCGTCATGTATTTCAAGGTCATGTAAACATGCTTGCAAAATCAAAATATGGATATGGTACATAAGTGTCCAAGCTTGTTTTCAAAACTTACACTTTCGTTAGAAATGTGCACTAGTGAGGTATGCATGATCATGTAACATTATGAAACTCATATACATAAGTCAACATGCCTTTCATGCATTCTTAAACCATACTAATGTGTCTCAAAAGTCAGAATATAAACATAACTTATATACGCCAAAATTTGTTTATAAAACCTTAAGTTTTATTTCAAACTATAAGGTTCTTCATCAAGTTTGTATCTCGTCATGGTCAAACCTACTCATGCTATGTCAATATACTTGCTTATACATGTTACTCATGCTTGCAAGCTGGTTTAAGTAATCAGTTAACCTACTATCACTCACAGCCTTAATAGAAAATTAGAATCTGGTGCAGGGGACCGACGCAAGTGCGCTGCGCCTCAGTTATAAACTGGCACAGCTGCGCCGTGTCTGGTTCTTGCCAGAGAGCAGTCAGCTTCGTCAGTTTTTCAGCCCAAACACAGAAAATCTTAACGAATATCATTCTAAGCTACTACAATACAGTTTTAACCTGGTTGTCAACTTAAATAACACTTGACATCATAACCCAATTCAACTTATCGTACAAATCATGCTTAATCAAAGAATCAAATAACTTAGCAATTTATAGAATTTGGAGAACAAGATGGGAAATATACCTCAGCAATGGAAAATGAACTTGCTGCTAAACAAATTCTCCCTCACTGATAACTCTCACAGTAACGTACTCATTATAATGCTATACTCACTAGCCTTACTTCACAGAATTCTCAGCAAAAGAAAATGAGAGGAAGAGAGGCTATATTTATAGGCAATTATATAACCAGACATTGTAATTCTCCACCATTTAAAACCAAAGGATTGCAAAATTGCATAATGGTTTATATGGATTAGGTAGGTGGTTGGTGAATCCCATCATCATCTCCACTCCCCCATAATCATAAGCTATATCTGCTGAAATTGAGAAGGAAGGTATGCTAGCTAGCCATGTGGGAGTTCACGTGAAGAGAATGAGAGGGACTCTCATATAGGGACAAAGCATTTCTTAGCATTATAATATAACACTTGGGTTATACATCCATATATACACTTTGGATATAATATATGCACACATAGTATATTTTTAAGTCACAATGCCCCTTCTAAATACAATGTAACAAATAAGGGTACATCCATATAATTCATGTACATTTTCCTAAATACCAATTACCTTTTTCAATTGGGTATCATTATTATTCATTATCACAATGGTTATTATTTCTATTATAATAACTATTGAAATCATTATCAATTATCAATTGTTATTGATATTACTATATAATAATAGGGTATACAACAAGGTCTACCCATACACCTCATGTTACATAAGCAATAATATTATGTAACTCACATACTGTAATTAATCTTACTATAGAGTCTATATATATAATATATAGCCACATTAATGTGCCACATTGCACTATATAATATAGTTTATATATAATTGTAGGGTCACACTTAAGTGTTGCACAACACTTTATATAACACATGCATAACTACTATATGTTATACTCTTAATAATCACATACTTTGCACATATCAACTAGTTGAGCAATTATAATCATATTAATAATCTACTCGTTTATATATCATTATACTCTATGGCAATTAATTAATTAATAAAATATTAATTAATTCATCCCTCATTAATCAAAGTAATTATTAATCTCCATAAAAATTAATTAATATTTATATGGTTAATTATCACATTGGATAAATATAAATCTTATTATATGTATAACCAATATACTTATTATCATGCTATCACTCGCAATAATAATAATTCAACATACCATTATAATAAAAATTAACAATTAACATAGATTAATTGTTTAATTAATAATTCCTCCATCCTTAAATAATTTAATTCATCATCGAATCTAATATCGTGCCACACAAGGCATTTCTCACAAGCTCAATATTAAGCTTATTATCTCCACCACACTTAATATTCTTTTATTATAAGGTTTGTGTGACTCAAGCATTTTAATGCTAAGCTACCTAAATTAAATATACTTATAATAAGTATAACCTTTACGCATATAATAATTAATATTTACTCTATTATTTATTTATAAAGTCTATGGTAAAATAATAACTTAAGTTATTAAAATAACTCAGCTTTCTTTTATTAATTAACTATCTTGAAAATACATTAGAAATTCTGTATTTTGCCAAAATATAAAATATTATGTTTTCTCCGAATTAAGACATTCATTATTAGAAAATAATTTATTTATTGTCTCAAGATATTATTCTTAATATAATATCAAATAACTACATGTACGACACATGTACATATTTTATATATAGAAAATAGATAATGAGTTTATTTTCTATTATAATAAATTATTTCCATCAATTAATTTTCATATAGCAAATACGTTTTAATATATTTACTCTATTAATCAATCATACCTATTACCTCATACAAAAACATATAAGGTAATATTATTATTCAGAAATAACATTCCCTCCTTTTATAAAAATAATTCAATATTAAAAATTATTTTAATATCCTTTATTAGAAATATATAATAACTATTTCTCTTTCCTTTCTATAAATTGCCCCGACACAACTTCTTTAATCTATACATTTAATCATATCTCAAATATTAAATATTCATTTGAAGATATAATGAATTCCATCTCGCTTTAATAACGTATGTATATTTATTAACGTTATTTGCACATTAGACTTTTCTCACATATTACCATTCTAAGTAATATATATAAAAGTACAATTTATAATTTCATATCCAACACATATATTAATTCACTCCTTTACTTAAGTAAATTAAACTCTGTTCTATATCACCATAGTTAATTAAGGTTCAATATTTACATTATATTATTTCATAATATAACTCTCAACTTAAATTAACCAATATTTATTCTTATTAGTTAGTTCTCTTAACTAACTCGTGCTTCACTATCCAAACCCATTCATGGATATCTTAAGCATTATCAATAACCTATATTACAAACATACTAGTTATTAGTATAAATACAAAAAAAAATGGTGATTATACATTTAGGATATTTAATGTCACCAACTTACTATGATAAAATAATTCTATAAATTATTTAATATTGATAGGAAATCTTATCCACCTCCTTTACCTCAACTCAATTGTCTCTATGATAAATAACAAATATATTATATTAATATATCTATTAATCACAAAATTACATATTACATAGTTCATATTACCCTATGTAACACCATACTACATAACTTGTATCACATAAATGTTCTCATTCGAACCCATCTCTCACTTTAAGAATTTCATTTATTAAATCTTTATTTAAATTTTTTGAAAATTCGTGTTCTTACATCCTCTCCCCCTTATAAGGATTCCGTCCTCGAATCACCGAAACATCCTCTACTAGATGCTATTCCGAATATTGCATATTCTCTTGAATAATTTTATTGATTCTCTTTTCGGAAGTTTTATTATTATAACCTTCTCAATCACATTCTACCATTTTCTCCTTTCTAAAGAATATTCTACTTACTACATTCATCCTTCAAAAGAATAAGAATCATCCACGATGTTTCAATAATCGGGAAGTAATATGAATAACTCGGATTTTGGATTATGCTTAGGGGTCACACAAGACCGTGAACTCTTTCACATTTACAAATGTCTCAACACGAGTCTCCACACTGTAAACTAGAGTGTTTATCAATCACAAGGACTGAAAACACCCTCCACACGTACACTAGGTGGCTACCCTATTGTACTACTACGTTGGGCCGCAACGTAGCGTGTTGAAATGACTATATGAGTCATAGTTCGTGACCACTGTCTTCGAAAATAGGTTCTCGTTATAGGATTGTTCAACTTAGCTTCTCAACTTCTACATCCGTACCAGAGCAATCCAGTTTGGCACAAATACAAAAGAATGCTTGAATTCTATAATAACTTTTCAATAGTCGCCTAGCCGAATCAATTAGCTTAGACTCTTATCAACAATTCGGACATCAATTGAAATAATTTAGTCAACTTTTTATAATTTGAAAGAAAACCAAAAATCATTTTATGACGTCAAAATGCCGCACCCACTTAGTAGTACGTTGAAGATTCCATCATTTTGTGATTTTGCCATATTACATCTTACCATAGTGGGCTGACGATCTTAAGATCACTTCCGACACTAGGTTCGATTGCGTTGATGACTCCATCGTTTACCATCCTACACCATATCAAATGATGCACATGGTCAAAATACATTTTGAAAGATTTTCAAATCATTTTTGTTTTATCCGAAACAAATAGCTTAGACATACAAATAACGGTGTTATTTTTAAAACTCATTGGTTCACTCATCTGACCCAACATTTTTCTTAAGAAAACCGAAGTGCAAACACTAGCACGAAGTCAAAAAAATTAAAAATCTAGCGTAGCTAGAAGATTTAGAAAAATCCAAATTTCTCCATCACTTCAATCTCTTACTACCATTAATGTTCACTATTCCAAAACTCTTAGTACTAGATATATAATATATCTATTCCCAGTATAGTTCACCAACTTACCACACCATGGAAGTTCAGGAACTTACCATAATCATATGGGTTTAGGAACTTATCCTAGTCAGACCAAAGTCGTCCATTCGCTGAGGGGTTCCACCATACGATTATGAGTTACGAACTTGTCATAGGCATGAGTTTTAAGAACTCGCACCTAATCTTAAATGATCTAATTTAATCTTTGAAATCTCTACCTATCAAAATAAACATAAGAAAAGAATCACCTTTTTCGCCATATGTATAATAATAGCGCGACACTAACATTCCAACGATTATCAATGTGATGCACTCAGTGCAAGCACAAAACCTCTGCCCATACAAAAGTTTGTACAACTAAGTCATCACATGAGTCCTCAATGGAAATCCAATACTTAATGTTAGAGTTTATGCCCAGAGGCTAGTTCTTTGATGTAATTGCTTAAACATTTTTTGATATTATATTTGATTGAATAAATGAATTATTTTATTATGGTTTTATTTTTGCGTTATATAAATGTTAACATAATAAAAGTCCTTAGAATAGTGATACAAATTATATGGCTTCAAGTATGTGACTTGAACATGAGATCATATAGTTACAATTAGTATCATTACTCTTAAATGTCCCTAGTCGAGTGTCATTGTTAATGGGACAACAATGATATATTGAGACTAGTATGTGGATTGACTGATGGCCAAATCTCATTGGTCATAAATATATGAGATATTGAGTCAATGCATAGGTACATGTTAGAGAACAATGTACTGGGCAGACCCACCATGAGAATTCTACGTGGAGCATTATGCAAAGTGTCATAAGCAATTCTCATAGTGACAATGATGTAATGATCCTCCGACCTGAAATCACTATATTACTACACGAGAATTTATGTACTTTGATATCATCAAAGGCCACCTTTAATAGGTGGACGATAAAGGTGATTATTGGGTATATCATGAATCGTGTGAGGAATATGAGTGATCTAGATGGAATTTAATCCTCCTATATATTAGGGGTGATATCCATAGGCCTCTTGATTGAGTAGGACTATGAAATGCATGGCCATGCTCAAATAGTGATTTGTTTCATATAGTCTACTCATCGATCAAGAAAACTCAGATTAAATTATGAAGAGGATGACACATTCCATGCCTCGAGTTTAATCTAGGATGTCAAGGTTAAAAGGATTAAATTACATTGAAACATTGGTCACGAAAAGGTTGTATCGAATCACCGATCTTATTATTATTTGGGTAGCAGTGATGCATTACTAGATGCCGCTCACTGTTTATAATTTTATAATATGATTTTAAAATTATTGCCAACATAATAATAACCTATAGGGTCATATACTTAGAACGTAATTAAAAGGGAATTAATTTAAATTGTATGGATTTAAATATATCAATATGATTGATAGTATTTAAATTATGAATTTAAATTAATAGGATAATTTGTATATATATATATATATATGTATATTAATTAAGTAAGACTTAATTAAGATATAATATATATATATATATATATATAAATTCGAATTTTATATTTCTAATTGGATTAGGTTTTGGTTAATTCCTTTAACTGCTATATATATGATATATCAGCCGTTTAGGGTATCATCGATATCAAAACCCTAGCCACTCTTAGAGAGAGACTAGAGAGAAAAATTTCAAAAAGTCCAGATCCTTGGCGGCTAGTACCGCAGCTTTCCTTGCTGCAGATCGTGTGACGATTCGCGGGACGTTCGTGTGGATACCGTAGAGGCGCAGTTCCGTTGGATTGCGTTGAGGATTCGAAGCAGTTCCAGAAGCTCCATCGTCTCCTTTCAGACTTGAATAATCGGTAAAACACATCTTAACCTCTGAATTAATATGTTTTCGCATGGATCCTGTTTTAGGGTTTCGAAAATTTTTAATTTCCGCTGCGTTTATGTGCCGAAAACCCTACACTTAACTCTATCTTACTCTTTGCTTGCTCGTTACGAACTTTCTATGTTCATCATATACAACTCCTCATGAGTTCATCTCGTACTATATCATAGTACATTCTCTTATAGCATCAAGCTATACACACTTAGTCGTTACAGACTATCTATCATTTTATAACTAAATCTGATCACGTTGTGATCATCGGTTTACCTTAGTATTCTTTCCCATTATCAACTAAACTCTATTCGAGTTCATTCTCATTATCTTTGTCATATTCATCTTATAGACATCGTCTTAACATTTTTATTACGAAGTTAGGTAACTCCTGATTCTCATTCTCTAGATACTTCAAGATTCTTCTTTGAATCTTCGCTTAGATATATTTTAATCTTTTATCTTTCCCACTCTCAGGTTATAGTCTAAGGTACACTTATCTAAGGTTTATAACCTACAGCTTTGATACCAACCTGTGACGCCCCCAAATCCGGGTTCCTCGCTTTCCTCGAATCCGATGCAGTCACGATACTACTACCGTCGAACTATTACATCTTTTATTCATAACTTAAAGAATAAAAATTTGCTTTATTACAATTTAGAATTTAAATTCTTTTCACTATTAGGATCTCGTATAATGACTCCAAACTTTTACAAGTTACAATCTTGGTCATTTACCAATTCTTGTCTTAGATCATGTTCGATATTATAAAAATGCGGAATAACTTAAAATTTTTCAATCTTCTTTGAATATAATCTTTTATTGCTTTCATAACTTGAGTCAATTACTTTTCCTTGAATCAAACTATATTATGATTCACTCTATTCAAATTTTTGTATAACCGTATACATCTTAACTTGATATCCTCTATGTACTAACTAATACATCTTTACAGTACGACAAGTATTAAACCTTGTAAACAATTATCAAGTACAACTACAAAAACCTAAATATGGTTCAAACGATAATCTAAATAGCATTATTCGTTGCGATACTATCTAACTTTATCAATCAAGGATCACGAAATCTTTATCGTATGTCCTCAACCTACAAAAATGGTTATTTGCAAGAGTGAGCTTGACAGCTCAGCAGTTCTAACAGTTTTCATGCATCACATAGCATATAACATCATATGCAGTTCATGCTTTTATAATCAGTTTATATTACTAAGCATGCTACTTCTCACATAACAAGCATTTCATCAAAGAACAACTTTCAATCTCATACGTATCTCATAAACTGTTCATATATAAGATCACATCATCGCAGCATAATATAATTCAACTAACAGTTATTGAATTCATATATCAAATAGGAACTGAAAGACTTGCCTGATTCGTAGTTTAACAACTACGACTTAACTGCTTATAGAAATCTGCACTTCGTGTAATCCTACAAAGTTATATAATCGTGGATTCACACTCGTCAGTTATACACATCCATACATTATCAATATAATAATAAGTATTACATTATTTTCTATCTTGGTTCTTAGAACCTTGTTTCACTTTCATATCATACGCTTAGTATAGTTAGGTACGTATAGGTATACCTTAACCATACTTAATATCAATTTTAAGACACTTAACTATCTAAGTGTTCGACACATATTTAAAACTCATAAATATATAATCTATATTGCTCTTACGTTTCTCAAACCTTATCGAAATCATTACATTCAAACTTTCTAAGTTTCACCTTTCAAAATCCTTGTCATACTTAAACTAGTCATGCAAGGCTACTATGTTCATCATATATACATGTATATAAGGTTACTAACGCAAGTTTGAAACCTAGCATGCACATTCTATGCCCACTTCAAGGTTATATGTTTTTCATTTATGCTTAACTTGATTTCAGGACAACTAACATGGTAAGCATACATGTATGATACATTAGCGAGTCTAAGAGTACTATCAAAATGTCCATAAATATCGGAATCCAAATCTCAATGTAACATGTCAAGGTGCACGTTCAAAACTTATACTTTCATTAGTAAAGTTTACTAATAAGGCCTAACATATTCATGCTATATATATACATATGTTAACATGTTCGTCATGTATTTCAAGGTCATGTAAACATGCTTGCAAAATCAGAATATGGATATGGTACATACGTGTCCGAGTTTGTTTTCAAAACTTACACTTTCGTTAGAAATGTGCACTAGTGAGGTATGCATGCTCATGTAACATTATGAAACTCATATACGTAAGTCAACATGCCTTTCATGCATTCTTAAACCATATTAATGTGTCTCAAAAGTCAGAATATAAACATGACTTATATACACCCAAATTTGTTTATAAAACCTTAAGTTTATTTTCAAACTATAAGCTTCTTCATCAAGTTTGTATCTCGTCATGGTCAAACCTACTCATGCTATGTCAATATACTTGCTTATACATGTTACTAATGCTTGCAAGCTGGTTTAAGTAATCAGTTAACCTACTATCACTCATAGCCTTAATAGAAAATTAGAATTTGGTGCAGGGACCGGCGCAGGTGCGCTGCGCCTCAGTTATAAACTGGCGCAACTGCGCCGTGTCAGGTTCTTGCCAGATAGCAGTCTGCTTCGTCAGTTTTCTATCCCAAACACAGAAAATATTAACGAATATTATTCTAAGCTACTACAATACAGTTTTAACCTGCTTGTCAACTTAAATAACACTTGACATAATAACCTAATTCAACTTATCGTACAAATCATGCTTAATCAAAGAATCAAATAACTTAGCAATTTATAGAATTTGGAGAACAAGTTGGGAAATATATCTCTGCAATGGAAAATGAACTTGTTGCTAAACAAATTCTCCCTCACTGATAACTCTCACAGTAACTTACTCATTATAATGCTATACTCACTAGCCTTACTTCACAGAATTCTCAGCAAAAGAAAATGAGAGGAAGAGAGGCTATATTTATAGGCAATTATATAACCAGACATTGTAATTCTCCATCATTTAAAACCAATGGATTGCAAAATTGCATAATAGTTCATATGGATTAGGTAGGAGGTTGGTGAATCCCATCATCATTTCCACTCCCCCATAATCATAAGCTATATCTGCTGAAATTGAGAAGGAAGGTAGACTAGCTAGCCATGTGGGAGTTCACGTGAAGAGAATGAGAGGGACTCTCATATAGGGACAAGCAATTCTCAGCATTATAATATAACACTTGGGTTATACATCCATATATACACTTTGGTTATAATATATGCACACATAGTATATTTTTAAGTCACAATGCTCCTTCTAAATACAATGTAACAAATAAGGGTACATCCATATAATTCATGTACATTTTCCTTAATACCAATTGCCTATTTCAATTGGGTATCATTATTAATTATTATCACAATGGTTATTATTTCTATTATAATAACGATTGAAATCATTATCAATTATCAATTGTTATTGATATTACTATATAATAATAGGGTATACAACAAGGTCTACCCATACACCTCATGTTACATAAGCAATAATATTATGTAATTCACATACTGTAATTAATCTTACTATATAGTCTATATATATAATATATAGCCACATTAATGTGCCACATTGCACTATATAATATAGTTTATATATAATTGTCGGGTCACACTTAAGTGTTGCACAACACTTTATATAACACATGCGTAATTACTATATGTTGTACTCTTAATAATCACATACTTTGCACATATCAACTAGTTGAGCAATTAAAATCATATTAATAATCTACTCGTTTATATATCATTATACTCAATGACAATTAATTAATTAATAAAATATTAATTAATTCATCCCTCATTAATCAATGTAATTATTAATCTCCATAAGAATTAATTAACATTTATATGGTTAATTATCGCATGAGATAAATATAAATCTTATTATATTTATAACCATTATACTTATTATCATGCTATCACTCGCAATAATAATAATTCAAAATACCATTATAATAAAAATTAACAATTAACATAGATTAATTGTTTAATTAATAATTCCTCCATCCTTAAATAATTTAATTCATCATCGAATCTAATATCGTGCCACACAAGGCATTTCTTACAAGCTCAATATTAAGCTTATTATCTCCACCACACTTAATATTCTTTTATTATAAGGTTTGTGTGACTCAAGCATTTTAATGCTAAGCTACCTAAATTAATTATACTTATAATAAGTATAACCTTTACGCATATCATAATTAATATTTACTCTATTATTTATTTATAAATTCTATGGTAAAATAATAACTTAAGTTATTAAAATAACTCAGCTTTCTTTTATTAATTAACTATCTTGAAAATACATTAGAAATTCTGTATTTTGCCATAATATAAAATATTATGTTTTCTCCGAATAAAGACATTCATTATTAAAAAATAATTTATTTATTATCTCAAGATATTATTCTTAATATAATATCAAATAACTACATGTACGACACATGTACATATTTTATATATAGAAAATAGATAATGAGTTTATTTTTTATTATAATAAATTGTTTCCATCAATTTATTTTCATATAGCAAATATGTTTTAATATATTTACTATATTAATTAATCATACCTATTACCTCATACAAAAACATATAAGGTAATATTATTATTCAGAAATAAAATTCCCTCCTTTTATTAAAATAATTCAATATTAGAAATTATTTTAATATCCTTTATTAGAAATATATAATAACTATTTCTCTTTCCTTTCTATAAATTGCCCCGACACAACTTATTTAATCTATACATTTAATCATATCTCAAATATTAAATATTCATTTGAAGATATAATGAATTCCATCTCGCTTTAATAACGTATATATATTTATTAACGTTATTTGCACATTAGACTTTTCTCGCATATTACCATTCTAAGTAATATAAATAAAAGTACCAATTATAATTTCATATCCAACACATATATTAATTCACTCCTTTTCTTAAGTAAATTAAACCCTGTACTATATCACCATAGTTAATTAAGGTTCAATATTCACATTATATTATTATTATAATATAACACTCAATTTAAGTTAACCAATATTTATTCTTATTAGTTAATTCTCTTAACTAACTCATGCTTCACTATCCAAACCCATTCATGGATAGCTTAAGCATTATCAATAACCTATATTACAAACATACTAATTATTAGTATACATACACAAGAAAATGGTGATTATACATTAAGGATATTTAATGTCACCAACTTACTATGATAAAATAATTCTATAAATTATTTAAAATTAATAGGAAATCTTATCCACCTCCTTTACCTCAACTCAATTGTCTCTATGATAAATAACAAATATATATTATTAATATATCTATTAATCACAACATTACATATTACATAGTTCATACTACCCTATGTAACACCATACTACATAACTTGTATCACATAAATGTTCTCATTCGAACCCATCTCCCACTCTAAGAATTTCATTTATTAAATTCTTATTTAAATTTTTTTGAATATTCGGGTTCTTACATCCTCTCCCTTTTATAAGGATTCCGTCCTCAGAATCACCGAAACTTCCTCTACTCGGTGCTATTTCGAATATTGCATATTCTCTTGAATAGTTTTATTCATTCTTTTTTCGGAAGTTTTATTATTATAACTTTCTCAATCGCATTCTACCATTTTCTCCTTTCTAAGGAACATTCTACTTACTACATTCATACTTCAGAAGAATAAGAATCTTCCACGATTTTTCAATAATCGGAAAGTAGTATGAATAACTCAGATTTCAGATTATGCTGAGAGGTTACACAAGATCGTGAACTCTTTCACATTTACAAATGTCTCAACACGAGTCTCCACACTGTAAACTAGAGTGTTTATCAATCACAAGGAGTGAAAACACCCTCCACACATACACTAGGTGGCTACCCTATTGTACTACTACGTTGGGCCGCAACGTAGCGTGTTGAAATGACTATATGAGTCATGTTCGTGACCACTGTCTTCGAAAATAGGTTCCCGTTATAGGATTGTTCAACTCAGCTTCTCAACTTCTACATCTGTACCAGAGCAATCCAATTTGGCACAAATACAGAAGAATGCTTGAATTCTATAATAAATTTTCAATAGTCGCCTAGCCGAATCAATTAGCTTAGACTCTTATCAACAATTCGGACATCAATTGAAATAATTTAGTCAACTTTTCATAATTTGAAAGAAAACAAAAAATCATTTTATAACGTCAAAATGCCGCACCCACTTAGTAGTACGTTGACGATTCCGTCATTTTGTGATTTTGCCATATTACATCTTACCATAGTGGGCTGACGATCTTACGATCACTTCCGACACTAGGTTCGATTGCGTTGATGACTCCATCGTTTACCATCCTACACCATATCAAATGATGCACATGGTCAAAATATATTTTGAAAGATTTTCAAATCATTTTTGTCTTATCCGAAATAAATAGCTTAGATATTTGAATAACGGTGTTATTTTTAAAACTCATTGGTTCAGTCATCTGACCCAACGTTTTTCTTAAGAAAACCGAAGTGCAAACACTAGCACGAAGTCAAAAATTTTAAAAATCTAGCGTAGCTAGAAGATTTAGAAAAATCCAAATTTCTCCATCATTTCAATCTCTTACTACCATTAATGTTCACTATTCCAAAACTCTTAATACTAGATATATAATATATCTATTCCCAGTATAGTTCACCAACTTACCACACCATGGAAGTTCAGGAACTTACCACAATTATATGGGTTTAGGAACTTATCCTAGTCAGACCAAAGTCGTCCATTCGCTGAGGGGTTCCACCATACGATTAGAGTTACGAACTTGTCATAGGCATGAGTCTTAAGAACTCGCACCTAATCTTAAATTATCTAATTTAATCTTAGAAATCTCTACCTATCAAAATAAACATGAGAAAAGAATCACCATTTTCGCCATATGTATAATGATAGCGCGACACTAACATTCCAACGATTATCAATGTGATGCACTAAGCGCAAGCACAAAACCTCTGCCCATACAAAAGTGTGTACAACTAAGTCATCACATGAGCCCTCAATGGAAATCCAATACTTAACTCTATCTTACTCTTAGCTTGCTCGTTACGAACTTTCTATGTTCATCATATACTCCTCATGAGTTCATCTCGTACTATATCATAGTACATTCTCTTATAGCATCAAGCTATACACACTTAGTCGTTACAGACTATCTATCATTTCATAACTTAATCTGATCACGTTGTGATCATCGATTTACTTTAGGGTTCATTTCCATTATCAACTAAACTCAATTCGAGTTCATTCTCATTATCTTTGTCATATTCATCTTATAGACATCGTCTTAACATTTTTATTACCGGAGTTAGGTAACTCCTGATTCTCGTTCTCTAGATACTTCAAGATTCTTTTTTGAATCTTCGCTTAGATAAATTTTAATCTTTTATTTTTCCCTCTCTCAGGATATAGTCTAAGGTACACTTACTTAAGGTTTATAACCTACAGCTTTGATACCAACCTGTGACGCCCCCAAATCCGGGTTCCTCTCTTTCCTCGGATCCGGTGCAGTCACGATACTACTACCGTCGAACTAGTACATCTTTTATTCATAACTTAAAGAATAAAAAATTGCTTTATTACAATTTAGAATTTAAATTCTTTTCACTATTAGGATCTCGTATAATGACTCCAAACTTTTACAAGTTACAATCTTGGTCATTTACCAATTCCTGTCTTATATCATACTCGATATTATAAAAATACAGAATAACTTAAACTTTTTCAATCTTCTTTGAATATAATCTTTTATTGCTTTCATAACTTGAATCAATTACATTTTCCTGAATCAAACTATATTATGATTCACTCTATTCCAATTTCTGTATAACCGTATACATCTTAACTTGATATCCTCTATGTATTAACTAATACATCTTTACAGTACGACAAATATTAAACCTTATAAACAAATATCAAGTACAACTACTAGAACCTAAACATAGTTCAAACGATAATCTAAATAGCATTCTTCGTTGCGATACTATCTAACTTTATTAATCAAGAAGCACGAAATCTTTATCATATGTCCTCAACCTGCAAAAATGGTTATTTGCAAGAGTGAGCTTGACAGCTCAACAGTTCTAACAGTTTTTATGCATCACATAGCATATAACATCATACGCAGTTCATGCATTTATAATCAGTTTATATTACTAAGCATGTTACTTCTCACATAACAAGCATTTCATCAAAGAACAACTTTCAATCTCATACGTATCTCATAAACAGTTCATATATAAGTTCACATCATCGCAGTATAATATAATTCAACTAACAGTTATTGAATTCAACTAATCGTGGATTCACACTCGTCAGTTATACACATCCATACATTCTCAATATAATAATAAGTATTACATTATTTTCTATCTTGGTTCTTAGAACCTTGTTTCACTTTCCTATCATACGCTTAGTATAGTTAGGTACGTTAGGTATACCTTAACCATACTTAATATCAATTTTAACACACTTAACTATCTAAGTGTTCGACACATATTTAAAACTCATAAATATATAATCTATATTGCTCTTACGTTTCTCAAACCTTATCGAAATCATTACATTCAAACTTTCTAAGTTTCACCTTTCAAAATCCTTGTCATACTTAAACTAGTCATGCAAGGCTACTATGTTCATTATGTATACATGTATATAAGGTTACTAACGCAAGTTTGAAACCTAGCATGCACATTCTATGCCCACTTCAAGGTTATATGTTTTTCATTTATGCTTAACTTGATTTCACGACAACTAACATGGTAAGCATACATGTATGATACATTAGCGAGTCTAAGAGTACTATCAAAATGTCCATAAATATCGGAATCCAAATCTCAATGAAACATGTCAAGGTGCACGTTCAAAACTTATACTTTCATTAGTAAAGTTTACTAATAAGGCTTAACATGTTCATGCTATATATATACATATGTTAACATGTCCGTCATGCATTTCAAGGTCATGTAAACGTGCTTGCAAAATCAGAATATGGATATGGTACATACGTGTCCAAGTTTGTTTTCAAAACTTACACTTTCGTTAGAAATGTGCACTAGTGAGGTATGCATGCTCATGTAACATTATGAAACTCATATACGTAAGTCAACATGCCTTTCATGCATTCTTAAACCATACTAATGTGTCTCAAAAGTCAGAATATAAACATGACTTATATACACCCAAATTTGTTTATAAAACCTTAAGTTTATTTTCAAACTATAAGCTTCTTCATCAAGTTTGTATCTCGTCATGGTCAAACCTACTCATGCTATGTCAATATACTTGCTTATACATGTTACTCATGCTTGCAAGCTGGTTTAAGTAATCAGTTAACCTACTATCACTCATAGCCTTAACAGAAAATTAGAATCTGGTGCAGGGGCATTAATAAATTGGCGCAGCTGCGCCGTGTCTAGTTTTTGCCAGAGAGCAGTCTGCTTCGTCAGTTTTTCAGCCCAAACATAGAAAATCTTAACGAATATCATTCTAAGCTACTACAATACAGCTTTAACCTGCTTGTCAACTTAAATAACACTTGACATCATAACCCAATTCAACTTATCGTACAAATCATGCTTAATCAAAGAATCAAATAACTTAGCAATTTATAGAATTTGGAGAACAAGATGGGAAATATATCTCTGCAATGGAAAATGAACTTGCTGCTAAAAAAATTCTCCCTCACTGATAACTCTCATAGTAACTTACTCATTATAATGCTATACTCACTAGCCTTACTTCACAGAATTCTCAGCAAAAGAAAATGAGAGGAAGAGAGGCTATATTTATAGGGAATTATATAACCAGACATTGTAATTCTCCATCATTTAAAACCAATAGATTGCAAAATTGCATAATAGTTCATATGGATTAGGTAGGAGGTTGGTGAATCCCATCATCATCTCCACTCCCCCATAATCATAAGCTATATCTGCTGAAATTGAGATGGAAGGTAGACTAGCTAGCCATGTGGGAGTTCACGTGAAGAGAATGAGAGGGACTCTCATATAGGGACAAGCAATTCTCAGCATTATAATATAACACTTGGGTTATACATCCATATATACACTTTGGTTATAATATATGCACACATAGTATATTTTTAAGTCACAATGCCCCTTCTAAATACAATGTAACAAATAAGGGTTCATCCATATAATTCATGTACATTTTCCTTAATACCAATTACCTATATCAATTGGGTATCATTATTATTCATTATCACAATGGTTATTATTTCTTTTATAATAACTATTGAAATCATTATCAATTATCAATTGTTATTGATATTACTATATAATAATAGGGTATACAACAAGGTCTACCTATACACCTCATGTTACATAAGCAATAATATTATGTAATTCACATACTGTAATTAATCTTACTATATAGTCTATATATATAATATATAGCCACATTAATGTGCCACATTGCACTATATAATATAGTTTATATATAATTGTAGGGTCACACTTAAGTGTTGCACAACACTTTATATAACACATGCGTAACTACTATATGTTATACTCTTAATAATCACATCCTTTGCACATATCAACTAGTTGAGCAATTATAATCATATTAATAATCTACTCGTTTATATATCATTATACTCAATGACAATTAATTAATTAATAAAATATTAATTAATTCATCCCTCATTAATCAATGTAATTATTAATCTCCATAACAATTAATTAACATTTATATGGTTAATTATCACATTAGATAAATATAAATCTTATTATATTTATAACCAATATACTTATTATCATGCTATCACTCGCAATAATAATAATTCAACATACCATTATAATAAAAATTAATAATTAACATAGATTAATTGTTTAATTAATAATTCCTCCATCCTTAAAAAATTTAATTAATCATCGAATCTAATATCGTGCCACACAAGACATTTGTCACAAGCTCAATATTAAGCTTATTATCTCCACCACACTTAATATTCTTTTATTATAAATTTGTGTGACTCAAGCATTTTAATGCTAAGCTACCTAAATTAATTATACTTATAATATGTATAACCTTTACGCATATAATAATTAATATTTACTATATTATTTATTTATAAAGTCTATGGTAAAATAATAACTTAAGTTATTAAAATAACTCAGCTTTCTATTATTAATTAACTATCTTGAAAATACATTAGAAATTCTATATTTTGCCATAATATAAAATATTATGTTTTCTCCGAATAAAGACATTCATTATTAGAAAATAATTTATTTATTGTCTCAAGATATTATTTTTAATATAATATCAAATAACTACATGTACGACACATGTACATATTTTATATATAGAAAATAGATAATGAGTTTATTTTCTATTATAATAAATTGTTTCCATCACTTTATTTTCATATAGCAAATACGTTTTAATATATTTACTATATTAATCAATCATACATATTACCTCATACAAAAACATATAAGGTAGTATTATTATTCAGAAATAACATTCCCTCCATTTATTAAAATAATTCAATATTAGAAATTATTTTAATATCCTTTATTAGAAATATATAATAACTATTTCTCTTTCCTTTTTATAAATTGCCCCGACACAACTTCTTTAATCTATATATTTAATCATATCTCAAATATTAAATATTCATTTGAAGATATAATGATTTTCATCTTCCTTTAATAACGTATGTATATTTATTAACGTTATTTGCACATTAGACTTTTCTCACATATTATCATTCTAAGTAATATATATAAAAGTACCAATTATAATTTCATATCCAACACATATATTAATTCACTCCTTTACTTAAGGAAATTAAACCCTGTACTATATTACCATAAGTTAATTAAAGTTCAATATTCACATTATATTATTTCATAATATAACTCTCAATTTAAATTAACCAATATTTATTCTTATTAGTTAATTCCCTTAACTAACTCATGTTTCACTATCCAAACCCATTCATGGATAGCTTAAGCATTATCAATAACCTATATTACAAACATACTAGTTATTAGTATACATACACAAGAAAATGGTGATTATACATTAAGGATATTTAATGTCACCAACTTACTATGATAAAATAATTCTATAAATTATTTAATATTGATAGGAAATCTTATCCACCTCCTTTACCTCAACTCAATTGTCTTTATAATAAATAACAAATATATATTATTAATATATCTATTAATCACAAAATTACATATTACATAGTTCACATTACCCTATGTAACACCATACTACATAACTTGTACACATAAATGTTCTCACTCGAACCCATCTCTCACTTTAAAATTTTCATTTATTAAATCCTTATTTAAAAATTTCTGAAAATTTGGGTTCTTACAAAAAACACCTTTAGCGACGGTTTGAAATAAAAATTAATTAAAATAAATAGAAATTAATTATGAAAAATTCAGAAATTAGTTTGAAAAATTATTTTAAGTTATAAAATTAACTTTTAATAATTTGAGATATATTTCGTTAATAATTTAATTTATTTAAATATTAATGATATTAAATATATTTTATAATTGTATTAAATAAATTACTTAAAAATGATTTTAATATTTATTTTAAATTATATTAAAATGTTAGAAAATATTTTAAGTTATATTAAATAACTTTTAATATTTTGGGATGGAAATTCATTAATAATTTCATATTAATGATATTAAATTTATTTAATAATTATATTAAATAAATTATGTAAAAATAGTTTTAATGTTCTAACAATCATTTAAAAATGATTTAAATATTTTAAAAATATTTTAAAGTTATAATATATAACTTTTAATATATGGACATGAAATAAATTAATATTTTAACATTAATGATGATGGAATTATTTGTTTTTTAAATCATTTAAAAATGATATTAATGATTAAAAAATCACTATAAATAATAATAATTAATTAAAAATTACTATGAGTTACTGAAAAATGTTATGACTAATGATTGAATTATCTAAATATAATTGCAAAGCAGTTAAGTAGAGTTTAATTGAAAATAAATTCGATAATTATTCGATAGGGTAATCGGGACGTCGAAATAGTACCGAACTCAAATCAGACTGAAATAGTTTGGCTTGATTCTCAGTCTTATGCATTTTAGTGACTGGTAGGGATATGTGCTTATGTGTTTAAGTTATATTATGACTGTAATTAACAGTAGTATATGTGATGATATTATTCTAATTGAGAGATCGATATTATCAATATTAGGTCTTTCAGATGAAGCTAAAATAGATTGCATAACAGTAATCGACGGTTCATGCAATTTTTTCTAACTTCATTTAATTTCAATATTAAATATAAGTCTTGTAAATTGATATACGAAATTGTTATAACCATTATTCGTGAAATCTGTGATTTGAAGAAGGTTATGACTTATTGTTCAAGCATAACCAAGATATATGAATTGTTACTTATGTAAATTATTTTGATTTGATATCAAAGCATAGACTGTGGTGAAACCAATATTGTTTGATACGAATATATATATTGATACTATCAATGACCTACAGTTTTATATTGTCCGGGTGGTTATTAATGACCGACAATTTTACATTGACTGGGTGGTTGTATAGGATGATATGCATACTTCTAGATGGTGTGGTTGGCCAAATTAACCCGGGTTGCTAAGTCTATATGACTAACAGAAACTCGTAATATGTGGGGTTTGACAGATCAAACCTCAGTATATATATATATATATATATATATATATATATATATATATATATGTGTGTGTGGAAAATACTCTGAACTATATGTTCATTCAATTCAGATTTAGTGTGAGTATAATATATAACTTGTTTAAACCTTGTTGAGATTTCTGTGGCCCATCCTTGCAATTATTCTTTTTCTTTGTAGTTTTAGCTGATCTATCAAAAGTTCTGGAGTTCAATAATGTGGATGGAAAAATTTAGTCAATGTAAATTTGTTTATATCCTTGGAAACTCCACTCTGATGTAATAGAAAGTTGGGATTTATTGTAAACCAATTTAAGAATATATAATGTATTATCATCTTTAACAATTACTTAGTGACCTTTCTAGAACATAAGAAGAAGTCCAGTAAGTATATGAACCATACATCGAAATTGGGAGTATTAAAAGATATTGTGGTTCTCTGATGCACTGAGGTTGGTCGCTCCCCTCAGATTCCAAGAACGACCCTAACATTAATACTACGAATGTCAGATAGATGATAATTATTGATATGAAAGAAATATCCGTGAGATTATAAACCTATTCATCCAAGTGAGGGTATCCCAACAGTAAATGTTCTGACGAGAACTACTGTTCGTTGTGGAATACTGTGAATCTTGGATTGATAGGAATTATTATCTTATGGAATATTTACGTGAGCACCAAATCTACTACAGAGATTGTATAGAATTTGGGGGCGTCACAATTTGGTATCAAAACTATAGGTTATAAACCTTAGGTAGGGTTACCTTAGGCTATAACCTTGGAGGAATAGGAGTGGCAGAAAAGTTAGTGAAAACATAAACTCAAAAAGAGTTTATAGGATATGAATTGAGGAAATTCATCGTAAAATAAGATAAAAACTAACTTAAAAGAAAACTATTGCTTGCTACGTGTATACAATGTATAAGAGGTACTAGTCTAGTTTATATAATTGATAGATTTTTTTTAAAATTTAAGGATGTTCACATAAGTGAGTGAGGAACTGGTCGTTCCAAGCAAGCTGATATCTGAACCAGAATCAGTTGGCCAATAGAGACTGATCCAGAGGGTAGGATATAAGAAGTGCTAATTGAAGTAGTTTATAGGATGGTGTTGGAAAGCTGTAGAAGACAAATCTATGATAGACATAGGGAGTGTTCATGAAAAGTACCGGAATGGAACTAAGTGAAGAGAGAGACTTATATTCCATTTAGGATTATATTAAGCAGAAGAGCATGACGTGTTTAGGAAGCAGGTTGAGAAGATGGGAGTTGAGTGACGATGTAAAACTCAGAATAAGGAGGAGAAAGAAAATATGGAATAACAGTGAAATGGGAGGTCCAGAAAGTAAATAAAAGAACAGTGGAAAGATGCATACAGATGTATATAGTAAAGGCGGAAGGTATTACTATACTGAAAAGATAGGGTAAAGAAGTAGAACAATGATAGATGAAGTTTGAGTATTAGTAGATTAGTAATGGTAAGAAAGATAGGATAATACCTTATGAATGAATCTATATGTACATACATGAATATACCTCTGTGTGTAATGTGTAAATTCCAAACTTTGGTATAAGTTAAGGAAAATATAATAGTAGATCCTAACTTTCTAACTGTAACAAAGGGATATATAAGATAAATAGCAGCAGCTAAGAGGTAAATTGTACCTTATGAATTTATAAGTTTCCCAATGAGTTTTTCAGAAAAACTAGTGATAATACATATAAACATTAGTCAAGTATGTGACATACAAACTCTGTTCGTTTAACCGAGTTATTTGTTGTACTTGTATTTATACTTAGTTATTCATTATTGTTAGGTAAATGGCAACACACGGGAGATCACAAGCAGAAATAAATGCGGAACAAATAGAGGCAAACCCAACTCAACAGTTGGTAAACAACTCAACAGTTGGTAAACATGTTGCTAGGAGCGTTACAGGGGAGGCCAGAGAAACCATCACCAATCGAACCCAATATTCTAACGATTACCTTAGACATTAAGTTAACCGGACCACCTGAGTTCAAAGGGACAGATAAACCAGAGAATGAAGCCGTAAGGGAATGTTAAAAGAAAAGGAATAACAAAAGGAAGGGGAAGGCCATTTTTCCTAATAATTCTGGAAAAGGGGGCTATAATTTCAGCAACAAAGTCAACAAGGGAGGAAACAATAAAACTAGTCGGAGGAATGAAGGTTATTGTATTTGTGGGAAAAAGAACGGAGGGGTATGTTATTTTAGGGCGACTAAGTGTTTTACGTGTAGGAGAGATGGACATTACTCAAACCGGTGTGCACAAAAGGAGAATAGTAATAAGCATGGAATCACATGTTTTAACTGTGGGGTGAAGGGACATATGGCTAAATTTTGTCTAAAACCCAGAAATCAAAATAAAGGGGGAAACCAAAACTTCAAACCAGCAGTAGCCGGAGAAGTTGGTCAGAGTCGTCCGGAAGAGTTAGAACCTTTAACATAATGATGAGAAATGATGTTGCACAAGACGTAGTAACAGGTATTATCCCAAATCGATATTTTAAATATTCATGAAATGTTTGACTTTAGTACGAATTATTCGTTCACATCTAGTGGTTTTACTAAAAATATAGAAAGATGTTATAGAAAAACATCAATATAAAATTTTTCATAAGGAAGTAGTTGTTGTTAAAGACCATATAAAATTTTATAATAATTAAATGATATAAAATTTCAGATAAGAGAGTTTAATGGAATTTAGGGATAAATTGGTTGATCGTAAGTTAATGATTGACTGCAATTAGAATTTTTTTTTGTCCAACAGGGAGTGTTCACTAAAAACAACTCTAGGGTATAACAGTTATCTAAACAGAGGAATTTCGTAGAAAAGCTAGAAGAGTCTTTTGTCGAGGTGAAGGGATAGAAAAAAAAAATTGACTGAAAACTCTTATAATATTACATTAATAAGCAATATCATTATAGACGTTGAAATAATCAAGAAAAGTTAGAAGTAATAATAAAACAACGAGGTACTGATAAAAGATTTTAATAAATTTGAGATTTAGATAAAAGTTTCAACTAACTCTATCTAGGGATGATAGTCCAACCTTACTTAACAGAGTCAAAGAAATACAGGAGGTGGTTAAAGATTGTTTAAAGTATAAAACCAGATAACTTATAAGATGAATATTGAATTCAGAGTAGGTAAAGATAGGACATTAAAATACAAAGAAAGTATTATATAGCACGAGATCAATATTTATAGGAAAAATTTAAATTCATGGAAAGGATGCCAGATCCAAGGGTTGCGAATGCCTTGGATCACTAGGTATCCAAAGAAAAATACAAAGAAAAATAAGGGGCTAGGTATTGTTGTAGAAACGGTGAAACTAGATCTTAAGGAACTTTTGAAACTATATAACAGAAATTAGGAGTTTATTGAAGTAGATAACTATCACCACTCTCGAGAGGTAGGTTGTTTTGTTTCTATAGTGTTAGATTCGAGATATACGGTTTATTTTAAACTCTAGGAGATGAGTTATTAAATACATTTAGGGACTTAGTGAAGGGTAAGTACATTATACCACCTATAAGCAGATGACCAAAGTAAGAGAACCGTTCAGACCTTAAAGAATATATTAAGGACTTATGATTTAGACTTCAAAGAAAATGGAAGCCGTTTCAGAAGTTGCATACCATAGTTACCATGCTAGCATAACAACGAAGCCTTGAACAATACAAAATGTATAACACATTAGTATTGGGATTATATGTAAAAGATTTCAAACATCTCAGACTTAATAGAAAACAACGAGAGGTTAAGGGTAAGAATCAGGTATTCGGAGAAGTATTACTTTGGAAATGCAAATACATATTTATATCGAGTCCACGATTTGTTGAACCATGTTAGCTATTAAAAAGAATGAATGATGAGGTAGTATTACCTTCTAAATAAAAATATAGTCATAGTTTCTTGCATATGTTGTACTACGTAGATATAAGTTTAATTATAAACACGTAATAAGCTATGAACCTGTACCGATAGAGAAAGATTTATATTATATATAAGTTCGATACAAGTAGTTGGTCGGAAGGAATGCGTGCTGAGAAATAAAGTTATATCATCGAATTAAGTGATCTAGAAAAAACATGATATTGAAGAGGGCTATGTGGGAGCTGGAGGATAAATACGAGGAGGTTTTCCACACCTGTTTTCGTAGAATGTATCTGTAATTTCGAGGATGAAATTCTTAGAAGAAGGTGTGAATGTGACAACCCGAGAATTTATAAGATTAATAAAGTCTTAAATAATTAAATAAAGGTTAAATAATAAGACCTAGACTGAAAATTTAGTATGAAATTAAAATTTTGTGAATGATTTATATGATTATGTGTTTGTATAGTAAGGGATTAGTGATCAAATGTTGATCAAATAAGGATAACCTTGGTAAACCCTAATGGTGGTTAGCAAACCCTAACGTTATTTATCAAACCCTAAGGGTTAAATTTTAAGGGAAACATATGAAATGGCCAAACTACCCTTAAAATTATGTGGGAAATAACCAAATTACCCTTTTGTATGCGAAATAACCAAAATACCCTTTTACATATGTTTTAAGTGAACAATAAAGTCAAATCTTGCCTTATCTTGGTGGGTCATTAAGGGAGATATGCCATGTGCTCCATATCAACTCAAACCAGCCAAAATTGGCCACCTAGCAACATCTATGTTCATTAAATCAAAGATAGAAAACAAAAGTTAAGAAAATTATTTACTTTTATTTTTTTCATAAGCCAAAGCTTTTTCTCTCTCTAACCCACGAAATTTGGAGTTAATATCAGTGATAAGTTAAACCCATAACACCTCTTAGCTATCCAATATCAGATCATAAAGATCAGAAATCAAGATTAAGCAAGAAAAGGTATAAACCCTAACCCTAGCTTATATCTTATATGCTTAGGTAGATTTTATGATTTGAATGTTTATATATGTGCTATGACATGTTATATGATGATCTATGATGATAAAATAATGACCCATTACATCTAAATGCATGAAAAATCAAATTTTAAGCAAGCTGTCGAAATAAAAAATATGGTTCTGACAGTGAATGTCAGGCCTCGTAGATCTCTACCTGTTAATTGTTTAGATGTTTTAAATGTAGATAGTTATAGTTTGTTAGGTTGTTAATCGACTGGAAGTGGTAGAATAGAAATCGAAATCACAGATCGAAAGTTATAAGGGGTCAAACCCCGTTGACTGGACATTTTCTTGGTAACCTAGAAACTGCCCAGAATAGTCTGACAGTCACTTTGACCGCCTTGATCCCGCTACTGACAGTATGTTAGGATGTTAGATTGTGTTTAGATTGTACCCTGACATGAGCTCTACACCACAAGAGCACTCTAGAGCCTTAATTAATTACATATCGAATGTAGTAAGCGGTCAAACGACGTTGACCGTTAAGCCTGGCGATCTGGGTAACCCAGAATTTTTTAGGCAGCGTCTGACAGCATATTGATGGGCTTAGATCTTGCTTCTTGTTGATAGTTAGACTCTGTTAGTGCTCCCACATCGTACCCTGGTACTCAGTCTACATGGCCCGACGACTAAAACACCTAGATCATAAACGGAATCAAAGATATTGATGGTCAAAACTGGGTTGACCAACTGGCACGATGAACTTTCTGGGAAACCTAGAAAGCTTCAAGAACAGTTTCTAGTTGGTACTTTGACCAAGCCAAATCTTTATTGTGTAATGTTGATTAAGCCACTTAAGTGTATTACATTTGTACCTTGACATACCGACTACATAAGTGTAGCACTTTAACACTTTAAGGAAGCCAGAAATGCAAGTTATTAAGGCTCCAATATGGACCCTTGCCACTGTTCGAGTTTTTGGGTAACCCAGAAACTCAAGAACAGGTCTGACAACCAGTTTGATAGCTTATATCTTCACGTTATGATGTAGTTTGACCCTGAACTTGGTTTGTGCTTGTAGTATTACATCACTACTGCATAACCAGAAAACTAGGTACTTAGAAAACTGCATATGAATACTCAAGAACACCTTTACCGACGGTTTGAAATAAAAATTAATTAAAATAAATAGAAATTAATTATGAAAAATTCAGAAATTAGTTTTAAAAATTATTTTAAGTTATAAAAATTAACTTTTAATAATTTGAGATATATTTCATTAATAATTTAATTTATTTAAATATTAATGATATTAAATTTATTTAATAATTATATTAAATAAATTACTTAAAAATAATTTTAATATTCATTTAAAATTATATTAAAATGTTAGAAAATATTTTAAGTTATATCGAATAACTTTTAATATTTTGGGATGGAATATCATTAATAATTTAATATTAATGATAATAAATTTATTTAATAATTATATTAAATAAATTATGTAAAAATAGTTTTAATGTTCTAACAATCATTTAAAAATGATTTAAATGTTTTAAAGTTATAATATATAACTTTTAATATATGGACATGAAATACATCAATATTTTAACATTAATGATGATGGAATTATTTGTTATTTAAATCATTTAAAAATGATATTAATGATTAAAAAATCACTATAAATGATAATAATTAATTGAAAATTATTATGAGTTACTGAAAAATGTTATGACTAATGATTGAATTATCTAAATATAATTTCGAAGCAGTTAAGTAGAGTTTATTGAAAATAAACTCGATAATTATCCGATAGGGCAATTGGGACGTCGAAATAGTACCGAACTCAAATCAGACTGAAATAGTTTGGCTTGATACTTAGTCTTATGCATTTTAGTGACTGGTAGAGATATATGCTTATGTGTTTAAGTTATATTATGACTGTAATTAACAGTAGCATATGTGATGATATTATTCTAATTGAGAGATCGATATTATCAATATTAGGTCTTTCAGATGAAGCTAAAATAGATTGCATAACAATAATCGACGATTCAGGCAAGTTTTTCTAACTTCATTTAATTACAATATTAAATGTAAGTCCTGTAAATTGATATACGAAATTGTTATAACCATTATTCGTGAAATCTGTGATTTAAAGAAGGTTATGACTTATTGTTCAAGCATAACCAAGATATATGAATTGTTACTTGCGTAAATTATTTTGATTTGATATCAAAGCATAGACTGTGGTGAAACCAATATTGTTTGATACGAATATATATACTGATACTTTCAATGATCGACAGTTTTACATTGACCGGGTGGTTATTAATGACCGACAGTTTTACACTGATCGGGTGGTTGTATAGGATGATATGCATACTCCTAGATGGTGTGGTTGGCCAAATTAACCTGGGTTGCTAATTTTATATGACTGACAGAAACTCGTAATATATGGGGTTTGGCAGATCAAATCTCAGTATATATATATGTGGAAAATACTCTGAACTATATGTTCATTCAATTCAGATTCAGTGTGAGTATAATATACAACTAGTTTAAAACTTGTTGAGCTTTCTGTGACTCATCCTTGCAATTATTCCTTTCCTTTGCAGTTTTAGCTGATCTGTCAAAAGTTCTGGAGTTCAATAATGTGGATGGAAAAACTCAGTCAATGTAAATTTGTTTATATCTTTGGAAACCCCACTCTGATGTAATAGCAAGTTGGGATTTACTGTAAACTAATTTAATAATATATAATGTATTATCATCTTTAACAATTGCTTAGTGACCTTTCTAGAACATAAGAAGAAGTCTAGTAACTATATGAACCATACATCAAAATTGGGAGTATTAAAAGATATTGTGGTTCTCTGATGCACTGAGGTTGGTCGCACCCCTCAGATTCCAAGCCTAACATTAATACTACGAATGTCAGATAGATGGGAATTATTGATATGAAAGAAATATCCGTGAGATTATAAACCTATTCATCCAAGTGAGGGTATCCCAACAGTAAATGTTCTGACGAGAACTACTGTTCGTTGTGGAATACTGTGAATCTTGGATTGATAGGAATTATTATCTTATGGAATATTTACGTGAGCACCAAATTTGCTACAGAGATTGTATAGAATTTGGGGGCGTCACAGTGACCTGACCCACGATATTTTTAAAACCAATGTCGACAGGTGGCGACTCTGCTGGGGACTAGTAGAGGGCTTAGGTCGCTTTCGAATCTTTTCAAATATTTCCCTTTCAAAACTATTGAATGCGTGAAATTCTGCGTCTCCACAGCCAATGAATGAGTGAATGTTGTGTCTTTTGAATGCATGAATGCTACGTCTTTATATGGAATGAATGTTTTCTTGCTTTTAGTGCTTTGCACCCATATTTAGTGCTTCGCACCTATGCCATCATATGCATAACGGTAAGGCACGATGTGTGAGAATGTATGTTGTGTGTCCCTCTCACAAGGAGGAAAATTCGGTCGGTGATAAGTAATGTCTCTGGGGACCACTAAGTCTCTGGGGCTCATGAAAAAGCACCTCCCAGATTCGCTCCAGTTGAACGATCGGATTAATTTCCCCTCTAGTAGATTGCGATGATCTGGGAGCCTTCATGCCGAAAACAAGTCGCGAGAGTAAACCTAGGATAGGTAAACCTTTGATTAACCAAATCCGATGGGAAGCTTCTTCATGCCTTTGTCTTTCAATTCCATGTTAAGTCTCCAATTATAGAGGAGCACAATGTAAATATCATAATGAAAGATTTACTTTTCCTGTCAGATAAATACCCTGTCATCCTGTTATCAAAATAACTAACCTCGATTTTGCAGGATAAAATCTAAAAAACACATCATAATCTGCATCCTATCATTCCCTACATCAGGAAATTAACACGCCTATGTTTTGTTGTAGGTAAAAATTAGTCCTGTTACTAGGTCTAAGTCTAAAGCACTCAGTCCATCCACGGACATGGCTTTCAGTGCTCAATCAGAATCCACCCCGGTATCCAGGGAAGAGTTCGAAGGACTCAAAAATTAGATAGTCGAGTTAGCCAATTTTCTCCGAGAACAGAGCAAGGCCCTCAAAGGGAAACAATCCCAAGCTCACACCGAACCAGGAGCAACTGGTGGTAGTAGTGGCAATAAGAGACTGAAAAAGTTGAGACTCAGATTCCTGGACCTCAAAACTAGGACACAACCAATAAAACCCCTGAAATCACCACCCTAAGCAAGGAGAAGCTGGTGACCTTCTCAAGAAAGCACAATAGATGGAAGAAACCCTCCGGTCTATCAAAGGGATTGAGGCATTTGGCAATGTGAATTACTCCGACCTCTGTATATTCCCCGGGGCTCGTTATCCTGAGAAATTCAGAACCCCCGAGTTTGAGAAATACGATCGATTGGGAGACCCTTACACATACTTGAAAGTATTCATCGGAGAACTCGGATCCTATGTAGAGGACGAGAAACTTCGAATGCAACTATTTGAGAAAAGTCTTACCGGAGAGGCTAGAGCCTGGTATGCCCGTCTGGACAACTCCAAAATCCACAATTAGGAAGAGCTGGCCCATGCCTTCCTCAGCTAGTATAGTTTCTAGTCTCAGTTGGCTCCAGATAGATACCAGATAACCAAGATCATGAAACAGAACACTGAATCATTCAGGGAATATGCCCAACACTGGAGGCGGGTCGCAGCACAAGTCACCCCAGCCATGACTAAATCTGAGATAGTTATAACCTTCATCGACATCCAAGAAGCTCCTTATTATGAGAGGGTCCTAGCAGGCATAGGAAAACCATTCTCTGAAATGATCAAACATGGTGAAATGGCAGAAATGGGACTCAAATCTGGGAAGATAAAAGATCTGACCGCCCTTGAAGCTGTCCCCGAGCATATCCAGTCCAAAAATTACTAGAGTAATCCCTGGAGGGTCCACAAAAAGAAAGACGAAGAAGTGTCCTTAGTGTTACAAAGATAAAATTAAAGAGGCGAGTCAAACAGTATGCCTATTCAAAGGAGAAATTATACCCCTTTCCAAGCTACGGTACAACCTTTAAACCTCCATTTCAGAAAAACATGGAGGTTAGGCATCGAAGAACCTTCACCCCCTAGGGGATTTACTCGAGAACGTGCTCAAACTTCTGACAGCTCAGAAGAAGATTGTTCAACTCCTTCCACCAACCAACACTAATGGTCAAAATTTTGACCCAAGCAAGAAGTGTGCTTATCATTCCGGATCTCCAGGCCATAACACTCAAGACAGTTGGTCTCTCAAGCACAAAATCTAAGACTTGATTGATAGCGAAGAGATCGCGGTGACAAAATCAGAGCAACCGTATGTGCAGGACAATCCTCTACCACAACATAAAGAGGAAAATGTCAACATGATCAGCACCTCAAGTGGAGAAGGATCCAAGTACCTCCGCTATGTTGGGGAATCGACTCAATCCCACAACACCAGCCCAGATAGTTGGGAAGTTTCTGAAAGACGATTCCTGGTAGAGAAAGAAATAAAGTCTCTTAAGGAACAAATCGAGCAGTTAGCAGAACTGGTCGTTTACCAGCATCAGTTCACCAGGAAAATGGTGAAACAAATTAACCAGTCTATTGTCGATCATCCTCCCTCACCGGAGATCACTTCCCCGAGAAATCAATACCAGTCTAATGAGAATGATCTCTGGACCAACAGGGTGGCCAAAGAAGAGAATCTCCGAGAAGATGGGAAATTCCTATTTCAAAGGAATTTCACAAACTTAAACCAGGTAATGGAAGAGATCTACCATATATTGATCAATGAGGGAATGGTTGCAGACTTGTTACCCCCATTGAACCCTCGAGCCAGAAAATTCAAACCTGACCAAATATGTCAGTACCACTCCAATTCACCCGGCCATGATACCGAGGATTGCTGGGCACTTCGTAACTTGATTTAAGACATGATTGAAAAGGGGGACCTGAAAAGGGGGACCTGATAAGGGGAAATCAAATCCTTGATCTCCCAGACAATGACACTCTCTGGATCCCCACTATATGGAACCAGAACACAGTGGTTGTCGTATCCTGCGATAGGGAGTCAACCTTCATACCCTTAGTACTGTCAGGGAAGGGGTCCAAGAAATACAAAATCCTGTTAAGGTGGCCACACATGAGCCTTTAATCTTTCCCTTCAGACCTCAGTATCCAGTCATCAGTCTGAAAAATGTCCCATGGAACTACGAGAGCGACGAACGATCCACCTCAAACAACATTTCCATCCTATCAAAAGACAATCCATTTTACCTGCCTCAGCGGGTGATCAAACCAGTCAACAAAGCCAAAGTAAAGGTGGATGATGAGAAAATCGAAGAGTTCCTCAACAAAATGGGACACAATGAAATCAAAATAGTGCAAAGTCTGAAGAATTCACCCAAGCAAATGTCAATTTTGGAATTGGTCTTATCCTCAGTGGATCACCATAACATTCTGGTGAAAGACTGGAAGAAGCCTGGAAGAAGCCCATCTGCCACACATAGTGGATGCTAAGAAATTCTAACACGTCAACAGCAATGTGATATCTTTCACGGACGATGATATCCCTGCAGAAGGGACGTGCCATCGTAAATCCTTACATATAGCCGTAATGTCATCCGAATATGTGATAGGAGGCGTTCTCATAGATGGTGGATCATCCCTCAACATTTGTCCTTTCAATACCCTAGAAAGGATAAAGATCAATCTGAACCGGATCAAAGCCAGTCATGTGGTCATTCGGGCCTTCGATGGCTCTCGTCAACAGACTATGGGGGAAATAGAGCTTCGTCTAGAAATTGGTCAGCACACTTTTTATGTATCCTTCCAGGTGCTCAACATTGCCACCGGATACAACTTGTTGCTGGGCAGACCATGGATTCACATGG
Source organism: Panax stipuleanatus (assembly GCA_020205555.1). Taxonomy (NCBI): domain Eukaryota; kingdom Viridiplantae; phylum Streptophyta; class Magnoliopsida; order Apiales; family Araliaceae; genus Panax; species Panax stipuleanatus. The sequence continues at coordinate 107,390,512 of CM035116.1, forward strand.
CAGAGGCAGTGCCATCCACCCTCCATCAACAGCTCAAATATTTTATCAACGGCAACCTCATCACGGTCAATGTCGAACCAGAATATACCCTGCCTACATATAGGGAGACATGCCAGTGATCAGCCTGGATGAGGGGATTGAACCGGCCAATTTTTAAGCTTTAAAAGTAAGCGATACCCAGTATCTACCTGTCGGAGCGCCATCCTTGAAACAAAAAATCTCCACCGAAGTAATGACAGTAGGCCAGGAGATGGTATCATTAGGTTTCCAGCCTGGAAAAGGGTTGGGAAAGGATTAACAAGGTATCAAGAGCCCGATACAAATCCCAAGTCAAACTGGGAGAGTAGGATTGGGACATTCATCCGGGTCAAGCTACCAGAATCCACATAAGCATCTCAAGGCTCATGCTTCCACAATATTACTACCCAATCTCACCAATACAGGATGGGTAAAACTAATGAGGAAGATTCCTATGGCAGTATCAACCATGCTGTTTCCTCCAATCATCCCCGTAAATGAAAGAAAAGCCCTCAAGCCTGAGGCAGATAGCTGAAAGGGAAAAGAAAAGATCTTGTACGAAGGTCGAGACCCATTTGCTAACATGAGGGTTATTATCAACTACGAGGGCATGAATGACGAACTCCCAGATAGTGATGACAAAGATCATGACCAAATTCCTCGCATCAAGAGGAACAATCCACAGAAAAACCTCAACTTTATTCTGAAGGATGTCTCTATTATTATCCAAGAATAGGCCGACGAGCACAATTTTGGCATCCTTCATATTTATAAGGACCTAACCCTGGATAAATGAGGCAGTGTCCCTTTCCTAGGTCGAAAAGGGTAAAGGGGCAGAGAATCAATCTGCTCATGCTTTCATATAACGCTTACTTTTGATTGTACAGTTATAGCAGTAACGTTTGTCATGCTTTGCCAGATGCCATGTGTATTTAAGCAGTTGTATATATTAAGATGAAAGAATTTTGTTTTTAGGACCCAAGCATTGGATGTGTGTGTCTCTGCTTATGAGATGCTAACCTGTCAACATGACTATGACTTGGATGTAGAACTGAGCTTCGACTTGATGGATATTGATCAAGAGGAGGAAGATGGCTATGAGGTGCCCGAGGAGATCAAATAATGGGTTAAAGACAAACCTAAACCACACCTCGACCAAACCACCACTATCAACATAGGAACCTCCGAAAACTTCAAAGAAATCCAGATAGGTTTAGACCTCACACCCAATCAAAAAGCCGACCTGATTGAATTCCTGACGCAATACCAGGATGTATTTGTATAGTCACATGAAGACATGATTGGCTTATCCACGGACATTGTCATCCATCGAATGCCCATCAAAGATGGATTCAAACCAGTCAAACAAAAGCTTAGGCGATTGAAACCTGAATGGAGTCTGAAAGTCAAAGAAGAGGTCGTTAAATAATTCAAAGCTGGGATTATCATGGTATCAACCTACCCAGAATGGTTGTCAAATATAGTTCCCGTTCCTAAACCCGGAGGGAAGGTACGAGTCCGCGTCGATTACCGTGACTTGAACAAAGCCTGCCTCAAGGACAATTTCTCGGTACCTTTCATCCACATCTTGATCAACAATACAGCACAGTATGGCATGTATTCCTTTATGGATTGCTTTGCTATTTACCATCAAATCATGTTTGCTGAAGAGGACAAGGAGAAAACAGCTTTCATCACTCCCTGGGGAACTTTCTGCTACCGACGACTATCCTTCGGCCTCATCAATGTCGGAACCACGTATCAGCGAGCCATGATGGCCCTCTTTCATGACATGATGCACAAAGAAATAGAAGTCTATGTTGACGACATCATCATCAAATCTCGGAGGGAAGATAACCACATAAACCATCTCAGGAAGCTGTTCAACAGGTTGCGTAAGTACAACCTCAAGCTAAATCCCGCCAAATGTGCTTTTGGCGTCAAAGCAGGTAAACTGTTAGAATTTTTGGTAAGCAATCGGGGCATTGAGCTAGACCCTGCCAAGATTAAAGCCATCACTGAAATGCCAGTACCTCGAACAGAGAAGGAGATACGTGGGTTTTTGGGAAGGATCAACTTCATAAACAGATTCATTTCTTAGCTCACAACAACCTGTGAACCCATATTCAAGCTACTAAGGAAGAATTCCTCCACTAAATGGAATGAGGACTGTCAACAAGCCTTCCTTGCCATCAAGAAGTAGCTGATCGAAGCATCAGTGTTGGTACCACCAAGGGATGGAGTTCCCTTGTTCATGTACTTGTCTGTCAATGCCAACGCCATGGGCTGCATGATAGGACAGAAGGATGATAGTAGGAAAGAAAGAGCCATCTACTACATCAGCAAAATATTCAGTAGTGGGGAACAGAAATACACCTTGATCGAGAAAATATGCTGAGCATTAGCATGGGCCGCAATGAGGTTACAACAGTACCTCCATGGGCACACGACCTACCTTATATCCCGTATGGATCCGCTTAAATACGTATTCAACAAACCAATGTTGAATTACCGACTGTCTAAATGGCAGTTGATTCGATAGTAATTCGATATCGTCTACGTGACTCAAAAGTCAATCAAGGGTCAAGGGATTGCAGATCAATTAGCTGAAGCACCTTCAAGAGGGTTCGAGCCCCTGGAGACATATTTCCCAGATGATGGGATCATGATAATTCAACAACTCCAGTATGAGAATATAGTCCAACCATGGAAAATGTATTTCGACGGAGCGATAAACATGGAAGGTGTCAGAGCTGGGGCAGTCCTTATCTTTGGTGCAGGAAAGCAGTATCCTGTGGCTACCAAACTTCAATTTGGCAACACCAACAACACGGTCGAGTACGAAGGCTGTATAATAGGGTTGAAGCTAGCCCATTCCATGTCTATCAAGCACTTACTAGTCTTCGGAGATTCAGAGCTGGTCATTAAACAAACCAACGATGCGTATCTCACCAAAGAGCTGCATTTGCTGCCCTACCATGGGCAGGTCATCAAAATATCCCGTGAATTTAAAGACATAACCTTCAGTCATATACCACGAGGTAGGAATAACTTCGCTGATGCATTGGCAACATTAGCTTTGTTAATCCGCATATCCGATAAGAGTGGATTTCCCAAAATCAAGTTCACAATCCAAAAAGCACCAACATATGGGAATTACATTGGAGAAGTATCAGATGAAATACCTCCTGTCAATCCACTCTGGTATTAAGACCTCAAGGAATACCTCCGTGATGGATCCATACCTATTGGGACAAGTCAATCCGAGTGAAAACGGTTTCACAAGATGGCCATGAAGTTCTATTTGAGTGAAGATGCACTTTGCAAAAGGGATACTGGAATAGGCCTGTTGAGACTCCTCGACAAAGAACAAGCCCAAAGACTTATGGATGAAATCCACGGTGGAGTCTGTGGTCCACACATGAGCAGTCATTTGCTGGCCAAGAAAATATTAAGAACCGGACATTATTGGATCTCTCTTAAGGCTGACTGCGACGATCACGTTAAGAGATGTTTTCAATGCCAAATATATGGAAATGTCATCCACGCTCCTCCAAATGAGCTGCACAACATGAGTTCACCATGGCCTTTCTCCATGTGGGGAATGGATGTGATAGGTCCGGTGGAACCCAAAGCCAGCATGGTCATCGATTCATCTTCACCATGATCGATTACTTCACCTGTGACAACCCGAGAATTTATAAGATTTTAAATGATTAAGTAAAGTTTAAATAATAAGACCTAGACTGGAAATAGAGTATGGATTTAAAATTTTTGTGAAGGACTTATATGGTTTTGTGTATTGTTTATATATAAAGAGAATTAAGAATAAATTCTTGTAACCTAATATATATTAGGTATGAAATTTAAATAACCTATACGTTATAATAGGAAAAGATGTTAGTATTTAAAATTTTTACTAACCTACGAGATTAATTTTATTATCTCAATTAATTAATTTTATTCAAGCAAGTCTAATTGGGTTAAGTAATTAAATATATTTGAGTAAGAAATTAAATTACAATTAAGTAAATAGAAACCCTAATTAAATGATTCGGGTAAAATAAAATTAAAAGTATTGGAACTAATCTATTTTTATGGGCCAATTATTTTATTATCAAGGCCCAAAATTTTAGCCCAAAACATTAAATGAGTGGCCCAACTTAGCCCAACAAGTGAGGGATATTTTGGACATTTAGTAAAGCTAAATAAAGCAATAAAAACAAAATAAATTTTGGGGGAAGAAATGGAAGATTTCGGCTAAGACAAGGAGAAAGAAAAAGGAGAGCATGTGAGCTCATCATTTGATTCAACCACTCTCCACCAACTCTAGCCATGTGTCACTTGTGTATTCCACCAACTCATTTTCACCAAGAGTACAAGCAACCACCTTAATAATGAGAGAGAGAAAACAAGATTGGTGGGAGATTTTATAAATACATATGGTATGTATCTATACCTTTTATCTAACCATTATTATTTCTTTTTATTTCTCTTTCATCTCATCTCACTTCCAAGCTTAGCAAACAAATCAAGGAAGAGAGAGAGATGAGAGGGACGGTGGGAAGAGGGAGAGAGAGAAGAAAGCTTTGATCTTTCTTCTACTCTAAATCATTATCTATTTTGATAAATCAAGGAAGTATAGCCACAAATCAAAGGTATAAACACATTTTATGAAAGTTATTTTTAATTGTTTGAATCAAAATTTGGATGTATGGTTCAAAACTCCAAAACCTTAGATCTATATGTTAATAGGTATTATATGTTTGGATGTATTACTTTTAAGTGTCAAAAGTTAGATCAAAAGCAAGAAAAAGGAAGCTATGTTTTAAAAATTAGAAAAACTCTAATTTTCCTAGCCTAAATTATGTTTTGCTTGGATTTAGTGTGTGTTTGGTGTAATAGATCATGGATAATGATAGATCCATAATCTTAAGGTGTATTACTATATGTTATGATGGTTTATGATGGCTAATGTTGGATTAATCAAGAAATCATGAAAGTTTTCTTACAAAACACAAAACTGGAAAAATCAGATTTTTAGAAAACATAATATGAAATTCAAAAGACCATATCTCCTATTTTATTTCGAATTTTTGAGTGTGGTCAATTTCTAGACTTAGATTTATGAGTCTTCTAACTTTTTCAAGTGGAATCACTGAAAAAGGAATCATATATTTTTGTGTGGACTGAAATTAGCAAAGGACGTAAATTCTAAAAAAGGCCAAAATGCAATCTGTTCGAAAATTCAAGGGACAGTTTTGTCTACTTATTTTATGAAATAAATTCCAAACTTTTGGTACATTAAAATATATGTTATAAAGTAGCTTGTGTTCAAAAATGAGCTCATTCCGACTTAAATTGAGCAAGTTATGACCATATCAATATTTGTATTTTTTCGACGAAAATCGCTATAACCGGAGTTCTATAACTCCGATGGCCACGAAATTTAAACTGTAAGCTCACGTTAACACGTGTAAGATCCCACCAAGAGTTGGAAATTTCTGGAGTTAAGAGTGAGGTAGCTAAATTCTTAAGGAAATAACTAGAAATGGATTTTTGAAAAATACTTAAGAGAGTTTAAAAATTCAAGAAAAATACTTTTTGTGTATGTAATATATGTATATATGATTGGCCAAAGGATAGGAAAATAATAAGCTATTTTTTATTTTCGTGAAAAAGGAATTTCAGCTTCCTGAAATGAACAGTTCATGGTGCTGAAATGGAAACTGAAAATGTTAGGAAGACAGTTTGGTTTAAGCTTGCTGAAACGAAAACTGATAAGGTTAGGAAGAGAAGATAGATTGATTTCAGTTTACTGAAATGAGGAAGTTGATTTGTTGAAATAGTAAATAGTTTACCGAGTTTTAATAATAACTTATAAATGAACGAGTAAGTGTTAAGTCTAAGGTAGTGCAATCGTACCCTTTAATGGTTGATGTATAGTAGCTGGCCTAAACTACTCCTTCATATGGGGAAGGTATATACGAATTAGTAATCGATCTAACTCACTGTGAAAACAGTGTAGATGAGACAGAAATTAATTTGTTAGTTATTAGTGGGAAACCACTCAGTATACTATATTGAATACTATTAAAGACTCGATGTGTGCTAGGTTTAGACTTGTATATAAGTATGGTGTTAAGGTTATCTAATATTTGACTATGTGGTTAAGTGTTAAATGGTTTAATTTTAAAGTAATAGTATTATGAGATAAGTATGTTATACTAATTGAAAGATCAATCTTATAACTAATAGGTCTTTTCAATAAAGTGATTAAATTAGATTGCGTAGCAGTAATCGACGATACAGGCAAGTTCCTATACTCTTTTATTGAGCAAGTTTTCTTTAACTCAACCTTGAGTTATATTTCAAAGTATGTTCGTGAATAATTATTGTTAATTATTTACATCTATACTGGTTATTGATTCGCACTTAGTGCATGTTGCATATGTTCATCAGGTATAAAAGGCTGATCACCTTCCTTACCATTTGACTCAGTTAAATTTGTCCATGTTTATTATTGGCCATTCATCATTATTGTATCGGTCATTCAGTTATGTAAATTGATTCATGTTCTTTCACAATTCTTATATTGTTGAAAGTTTGTTAGCTTATTATTCTTTTCAATCATGATATATCTTCCATTGTATTTAAAACTTGCTAGGCTAACTTGTTGCTCACCCTTGCTATATCATGATAAACATTTCAGATTAAAGAAGAAACTTCGGACACAGTCAAAGGCAAAGACAAGTTCCAGGATGAAATTATTATACTGTTAAAATGGTAATAGTATAGGATATAAATGACATTATATGTCGTGTAGGATATTGAATGTAGGTATTAAGTTAAGGTTACAGACCTTGGGAATTATGTAGTAAAAGTTATTGTATAAACAATTTATGTTTATATCTTCCGCAACAGTTATAGAAATGATGTATCGTAACGTACCAGGTCCGAGGTTCTGGGGATCCGGATTTGGGGGCGCTACAGTTGGTATCAGAGCTGTAGGTTATAAATCTTAGGTAGGGGTACCTTAGGCTATAACCACAGAGATAAGGAATAGGAATAAACTCAAATAGAGTTTAAGTTCTAAAGCGATGAATTTAGGCAAGGTATTAATAAGTCAATAAGATTCAAAGAAGAATCCTAGCAAGTAATAAAGATCAAGAGTTACCTAACTCTGATAATAAAGATGAACAGTAGTAATGAATAGATAAAGTCTAAAAGACTAAAAGTATAAAGGGAGAGAAGATCGTAAAACAAAATGATCATAACATAGAAAAGAATTGTAATATAATACGATTATAATATGAGATCACAACGTGATCTGATGAGGTCATAAAAGGACAAATGATCAATCAAATGATTGAATACTTTATAGCAGAATTGCTATATGACTGTTGTACTATGAATTGTACTATTAAAACTTAGGAAAGAGTTTTGAATTGTAGATACGAATTAAATGAAATTCGTATTGAGTATTAAGGGAGCTAGGATTATGTGGGATTTCAATTATGAAATCATGTGAAAGCTGAGTTGTATAAACCTTTGTATGGGTGGGGGTTTTGTGCTTGGTCTAACGACTACTTAGTTTATCACATTGATAATTATTGAAATGTCGGTGTTGCGCTATTCGCTATATGTATGATGAGAAGGTGATTCTTTTTTCCTGTGTATAACGGATAGGTAGAGAATATAAGATTAGGTGCGAGTTCTTTAAACTCATACGTATGGTAAGTTCGTGACTCATAATCGTATGGTAGAACCCGTCAGCGAATGGACGACTTTGGTCTGACTAGGATAAGTTCCTAAACCCATATTATTGTGGTAAGTTCCTGAACTCATAACGTGTGGTATGTTTGATGAACTATACGGGGGTATAGGAAAATTATGAATGAAGGATTGAGGATAATAGAAATAGATAGAATTGATCATTAGAAGAATTGATGTTGATGGTGGAAGCATAGGTATTCCAAATCTTCTAGCTATGCTAGACTTCGAAATTTTTGACATCAAGCTAAATTCGCACTGATGTGCCTTTTTCGAAATGAAATGAATTTTTGGTTATCTTTAAAACATAGTGACAAGGGTGTGGAGATGGACTTCGAGCCATTATCACATCGTTACCTGTTGCGACATGATAATTCCAAAAATAATTTTTAATAGTTTTGAAAGGTTTAAAGAAGAGTCTACGCTAATTGTTTCGGCTAGACAAAGATTATGTAAAATATCAAAATATATTTAATATATCATCAATGCATCATGGAACCTGATGCAAGGATGATAAAAATAATGGAGTCATTAATGTAGTACTGCCTAGTGTTGGATGTGATCGAAAGATCGCCAGCCCACTATGGTATATTATTGTACGACAAAGTCACATAAATGAAAGAATCTTCAACGGACTGTAAATATAGTGCGGTATAATGACGTCGTAAAATAATTTTTAGAATTTTAAAGAAACGTCAAGTGCCAATTAAATTTGGCCAGACACATGTTTTGATTGATGTTCGAATTATTGGTATATGTCTAAAGATATTTGATTCAGCTAGACAATGTTTATGAAAATTCTAGTATCTCTTTGAGAACTTATCCCGAACCATATTGTTTTGATTTGGACTACAGGCTGAGTATGAACATTATTAAATTGGAAAATATTTTTGTGCCAAAGGCGGTGATGATGAACACAAATGTCGTTCAAATTGTGCCGAATGGCAGCAATGTGGAACGCGAATGTCGTTCCAGCATGTAGCATCTGATCAATGCAGGGCATACGGGCTGATCACCCAATGTGTCCGTAAGAACAGAGCGGTTTACAGATGAATTTCTGTTTAAACCTTTTCGAAATTGAAAAATGAAAGTTCATGGCCACTCAACATTATATGAAAAGTTCTTTTTTTTAACTCCTTGGGGAAATGTCTGGGTAGAATGTGATGATAGAATAGTTCCTCATAAAAGGAAGTAGTATGTACTTACTTAACTGAAAAATAAAATCAGATAAAGGTTAAGTTGAAAATCTAGTTCTGGTGGAATAGAAGGAGTAGGGATTAGTAGGCTGTAATTTTGAGGATGAAATTCTTAGAAGAAGGGGTAAATGTGACAACCCGAGAATTTATAAGATTTTAAATGATTAAATAAAGTTTAAATAATAAGACCAAGACTGGAAATAGAGTATGAATTTAAAAATTTTGTGAAGGACTTATATGGTTTTGTGTATTGTTTATATATAAAGAGAATTAAGAATAAATTCTTGTAACCTAATATATATATTAGGTATGGAATTTAAATAACCTAAAGGTTATAATAGGAAAAGATGTTAGTATTTAAAATTTTTACTAACCTACGAGATTAATTTTATTATCTCAATTAATTAATTTTATTCAAGCAAGTCTAATTGTGTTAAGTAATTAAATATATTTGAGTAAGGAATTAAATTAGAATCGAGTAAATAGAAACCCTAATTAAATGATTAGGGTAAAATAGAATTAAAAGTATTGGACCTAATCTATTTTTATGGCCCAATTATTTTATTATCAAGGCCCAAAATTTTAGCCCAAAACATTAAATGAGTGGCCCTACTTAGCTCAACAAATGAGGGATATTTTGGACATTTAATAAAGCTAAATAAAGCAATAAAAACAAAACAAATTTTGTGGGAAGAAATGGAAGATTTCGGCTAAGATAAGGAGGAAGAAAAAGGAGAGCATGTGAGCTCATCATTTGATTCAAGCATTCTCCACCAACTCTAGCCATGTGTTACTTGTGTATTCCACCCACTCATTTTCACCAAGAGTGCAAGCAAACACCTTAATAATGAGAGAGAGAAAACAAGATTGGTGAGAGATTTTATACATACATATGGTATGTATCTATACCTTTTATCTAACTATTATTATTTCTTCTCTTTATTTCTCTTTCATCTCATATCACTTCCAAGTTTAGCAAATAAATCAAGGAAGTGAGAGAGAGAGGAGAGGGACGGTGGGAAGAGAGAGAGAGAGAAGGAAGCTTTAATTATTCTTCTACTCTAAATCATCATTTATTTTGATAAATCAAGGAAGTATAGCTACAAATCAATGGTATAAACACATTTTATTAAAGTTATTTTTAATTATTTTAATCAAAACTTGAATTTATGGTTCAAAACTCCAAAACCTTAGATCTATATGTTAATAAGTACTATGTGTTTGGATCTATTACTTTAATGTGTCAATAGTTAGATGAAAAGCAAGAAATAGGAAGCTATGTTTTAAAAGTTAGAAAAACTCTAATTTTCCTAGCCTAAATTATGTTTTACTTGGATTTAATTTATGTTTGGTGTAATAGATCATGATAGATCCATAATCTTAAAGTGTATTACTATGTGTGATGATGGTTTATGTTGGCTAATGTTGGATTAATCAAGAAATCATGAAAGTTTTCTTACAAAACACAAAATTGGAAAAATTAGATTTTTAGAAAACGTAATATGAAATTCAAAAGACCATATCTCGTATTCTATTTTGAATTTTTGAGTGTGGTCAATTTCTAGACTTAGATTTATGAGTCTTCTAACTTTTCAAGTAGAATCACTGAAAAAGGAGTCATAGATTTTCGTGTGGACTGAAATTAGCAAAGGATGTAAAATCTAAAAAAGACCAAAATGCAATCTGTTCAGAAATTCCAGGGATAGTTTTGTCTAATTATTTTATGAAATAAATTCCAATATTTTGGGACATTAAAGTATATGTTATAAAGTAGCTTGTGTCAAAAAATGAACTCATTCCGACTTAAATTGATCAAGTTATGACCATATCAATATTTGCGTTTGTCCGACAAAAATCGTTATAACCGGAGTTCTATAACTCCGATGGCCAAGAAATTTAAAATGTAAGCTCACGTTAACACGTGTAAGATCCCACTAAGAGCTGGGAATTTCTGGAGTTAAGAGTGTGGTAGCTAATTTCTTAAGGAAATAACTAAAAATGGATTTTTGAAAAATACTTTAGGGAATTGAAAAATTCCAGAAAAATACTTTTGTGTATGGAATATATGTATATATGATTGGCCAAAGGATAGGAAAATAATAAGCTATTTTGGTATTTTTGTGAAAAAGGAATTTCAGCTTCCTGAAATGAACAGTTCAGGGTGCTGAAATTGAAACTTAAAATATTAGGAAGACAGTTCGGTTTCAGCTTGCTGAAATGAAAACTGATAAGGTTAGGAAGAGAAGATAGATTGATTTCAGTTTACTGAAATGAGGAAGTTAATTTGTTGAAATAGTAAACAGTTTATCGAGTTTTAATAATAACTTATAAATGAACGAGTAAGTGTTAAGTCTAAGGTAGTGCAATCGTACCTTTAATGGTTGATGTATAGTAGCTGGGCTAAACGACTCATTCATATTGGGAAGGTATATACGAATTAGTAACCGATCTAACTCACTATGAAAACGGTGTAGACGAGACGGAAACTAATTTGTTAGTTTGTGGGAAACCACTCAGTATACTGTATTGAATACTATTAAATACTCGATGTGTGCTAGGTGTAGACTTGTATATAAGTATGGTATTAAGGTTATCTAATATTTGACTATGTGGTTAAGTGTTAAATGGTTTACTTTTAAAGTAATAGTATTATGAGATAAGTATGTTATACTAATTAAAAGATCAATTTAAAGTGATTAAATTAGATTGCGTAGTAGTAATCGACGATATAGGCAAGTTCTTATACTCTTTTATTGAGCAAGTTTTCTTTAATTCAACCATGAGTTATATTTCAAAGCATGTTCGTGAATAATTATTGTTAATTATTCACATCTATACTAATTATTGATTCGCACTTAGTGCATGTTGCATATATTCATCAGGTATGAAAGGCTGATCACTTTTCTTACCATTTGGCTCAGTTAAATTTGTCCATGTTCATTATTGGCCATTCATCATTATTGTATCGGTCATTTAGTTATGTAAATTGATTCATGTTCTTTCACAATTCTTATATTATTGAAAGTTTGATAGCTTATTATTCTTTTCAATTATGATATATTTTCCCTTGTATTTAAAACTTGCTGGGCTAACTTGTTGCTCACCCTTGCTATATCATGATAAACATTTTAGATTAAAGAAGAAACTTCAGACACAGTCAAAGGCAAAGACAAGTTCCAAGATGGAATTATTATACGGTTAAAATGGTAATAGTATAGGATATAAATGACATTGTATGTCGTGTAGGATATTGAATGGAGGTATTAAGTTAAGGTTACAGGCCTTGAGAATTATGTAGTAAAAGTTATTGTATAAACAATTTATGTTTATATCTTCCGTAATAGTTATAGAAATGATGTATCATAACGTACCAGGTCCGAGGTTCTGGGGACCCGGATTTGTGGGGCACTACAGTTTGTATCAGAGCTGTAGGTTATAAACCTTAGGTAGGGGTACCTTAGGCTATAACCACAGAGATAAGGAATAGGAATAAACTTAAATAGAGTTTAAGTTCTAAAGCGATGAATTTAGGCAAGGTATTAATAAGTCAATAAGATTCAAAGAAGAATCCTAACAAGTAATAAAGATCTAGAGTTACCTAACTCTAATAATAAAGATAAACAATAGTAATGAATAGATTGAGTCTAAAAGACTAAAAGTATAAAGGGAGAGAAGATCGTAAAACAAAACGATCATAACATAGGAAAGAATCGTAATATAATACGATTATAATATGAGATCACAGAGTGATATGATGAGGTCATAAAAGGACAGATGATCAATTAAATGATTGAAAACTTTATAGAAGAATTGCTGTATGACTGATGCACTATGAAATTGTACTTTTAAAACTCAGGAAAGAGTTGTGAATTGTAGATACGGATTAAATTAAATTCGTATCGAGTATTGAGGGAGCTAGGATTATGTGTGATTTCAATTGAGGACTCATGTGATAGCTGAGTTGTACAAACCTTTGTATGGGTGGGGGTTTTGTGCTTGGTCTAACGACTACTTAGTTTATCACATTGATAATCATTGAAATGTCGGTGTCACGCTATTCGCTATATGTATGATGAAAAGGTGATTATTTTCTCATGTGTATAACGGATAGGTAGAGAATATAAGATTAGGTGCGAGTTCTTTAAACTCATACGTATGGTAAGTTCGTGACTCAAAATCGTATGGTGGAACCCCTCAGCGAATGGACGACTTTGGTCTGACTAGGATAAGTTCCTAAACCCATATTATTGTGGTAAGTTCCTGAACTCGTAACGTGTGGTATGTTTGATGAACTATACGGGGGTATAGGAAAATTATGAATGAAGGATTGAGGATAATAGAAATAGATAGAATTATTAAGCAATTGATCATTAGAAGAATTGATGTTGATGGTGGAAGTATAGGTATTCCAAATCTTCTAGCTGTACTAGACTTCAAAATTTTTGACATCAAGCTAAATTCGCACTGATGTGCCTTTTTCGAAATGAAATGAATTTTTGGTTATCTTCATAACATGGTGACAAAAGTGTGGAGATGGACTTCGAGCCATTATCACATCGTTACCTGTTGCGACATGATAATTCCAAAAATAATTTTCAATAGTTTTGAACGGTTTAAAGAAGAGTCTATGCTAATTATTTCAGCTAGACAAAGATTATTTAAAATATCAAAATGTATTTTATATATCATCAATGCATCATAGAACCTGATGCAAGGATGATAAAAATGATGGAGTTATTAATGCAATATTGCCTAGTGTTGGATGTGATCGAAAGATCGTTAGCCCACTATGGTATATTGTTATATGACAAAGTCATAGAAATGACAGAATCTTCAACGGACTGTAAATACAGTGCGGTATAATTACGTCATAAAATAATTTTTAGAATTTTAAAGAAAAGTCAAGTGCCAATTAAATTTGGCCAGACACATGTTTTGATTGATATTCGAATTATTGGTATATGTCTAAAGCTATTTGATTTAGCTAGACAATATTTATGAAAATTCAAGTATCTCTTTGAGAACTTATCCCGAACCATATTGTTTTGATTCGGACTCCAGGCTGAATATGAACATCCCTAAATTGGGAAATATTTTTGCGCCAAAGGCGGTGATGATGAATGCAAATGTCGTTCAAATTATGTCGAATGGCAGTGATGTGGAACGCGAATGTCATTCCAGCATGTAGCATATGATCAATGCAGGGCATACAGGCTGATCACCCAATGTGTCCGTAAGAACAGAGCGGTTTACAGATGAATTTCTGTTTAAACCTTATTGAAATTGAAAAATGAAAGTTCATGGCCACTCAGCATTATATGAAAAGTTCTTTTTTAACTCCTTGGGGAGAAGTCTGGGTAGAATGTGATGATAGAATAGTTCCTCATAAAAGGAAGTAGTATGTACTCATTTAACTGAAAAATAAAATCAGATAAAGGTTAAGTTAAAAATCTAGTTATGGTGGAATAGAAGGAGTAGGGATTAGTAGGCTATAATTTTGAGGAAGAAATTCTTAGAAGAAGGGGTGAATGTGACAACCCGAGAATTTATAAGATTTTAAATGATTAAAAAAAGTTTAAATAATAAGACCTAGACTGGAAATAGAGTATGGATTTAAAAATTTTGTGAAGGACTTATATCGTTTTGTGTATTGTTTATATATAAAGAGAATCAAGAATAAATTCTTGTAACCTAATATATATATTAGGTATGGAATTTAAATAACCTAAGGGCTATAATAGGAAAAGATGTTAGTATTTAAAATTTTTACTAACCTACGAGATTAATTTTATTATCTCAATTAATTAATTTTATTCAAGCAAGTCTAATTGGGTTAAGTAATTAAATATATTTGAGTAAGGAATTAAATTACAATTGAGTAAATAGAAATCCTAATTAAATGATTAGGGTAAAATAGAATTAAAAGTATTGGAGCTAATCTATATTTATGGCCCAATTATTTTATTTTGTAGGCCCAAAATTTTAGCCCAAAACATTAAATGAGTGGCCCAACTTAGCCCAACAAATGAGGGATATTTTGGACATTTAGTAAAGCTAAATAAAGCAATAAAAACAAAACATATTTTGTGGGAAGAAGTGGAAGATTTAGGCTAAGACAAGAAGGAAGAAAAAGGAGAGCATGTGAGCTCATCATTTGATTCAACCACTCTCTACCAACTCTAGCCATGTGTCAATTGTGTATTCCACCCACTCATTTTCACCAAGAGTGCAAGCAAACACCTTAATAATGAGAGAGAGAAAACAAGATTGGTGAGAGATTTTATACATACATATGGTATTTATCTATACCTTTTATCTAACTATTATTATTTATTCTCTTTATTTCTCTTTCATCTCATCTCACTTCCAAGCTTAGCAAACAAATCAAGGAAGAGAGAGAGAGAGAGAGGAGAGGGAAGGTGGGAAGAGGGAGAGAGAGAAGAAAGCTTTGATCTTTCTTCTACTCTAAATCATCATCTATTTTGATAAATCAAGGAAGTATAGTCACAAATCAAATGTATAAACACATTTTATCAAAGTTATTTTTAATTGTTTGAATCAAAATTTGGATTTATGGTTCAAAACTCCAAAATCTTAGATCTATATGTTAATAAGTATTATATGTTTGGATCTATCACTTTTAAGTGTCAAAAGTTAGATCAAAATCAAGAAAAAGGAAACTATGTTTTAAAAGTTAGAAAAACTCTAATTTTCCTAGCCTAAATTTTGTTTTGCTTGGATTTAGTGTATGTTTGGTGTAATAGATCATGGTAGATCCATGATCTTAAGGTGTATGACTATGTGTTATGATGGTTAATGTTGGATTAATCAAGAAATCATGAAAGTTTTCTTACAAAACACAAAACTGGAAAAATTAGATTTTTAGAAAACGTAACATGAAATTCAAAATAGCATATCTCCTATTCTATTTCTAATTTTTGAGTGTGGTTAATTTCTAAACTTAGATCTATGAGTCTTCTAACTTTTTCAAGTGGAATCACTGAAAAATGAGTCATAGATTTTTGTGTGAACTGAAATTAGCAAAGGACGTAAAATCTAAAAAGGCCAAAATGCAATCTATTCAAAAAGTCTAGGAATAGTTTCGTCTACTTATTTTATGAAATAAATTCCAATATTTTGGAATATTAAAATATATGTTATAAAGTAGTTTGTGTCCAAAACTGAGCTCATTTCGCCTTAAATTGAGCAAGTTATGACCATTTTAATATTTGCCTTTGTCCGATGAAAATCGTTATAACCGGAGTTTTATAACTCCTATGGCCACGAAATTTAAACTGTAAGCTCACGTTAACACTTGTAAGATTCCACCAAGAGTTTGGAATTTTTGGAGTTAAGCATGAGGTAGCTAATTTCTTAAGAAAATAACTAGAAATGAATTTTTGAAAAATACTTAAGAGAGTTGAAAAATTCCAGAAAAATACTTTTTGTGTATGGAATATATGTATATATGATTGGCCAAAGGATAGAAAATAATAAGCTGTTGTGGTATTTTCGTGAAAAAGGAATTTCAGCTTCCTGAAATGAACAGTTCAGGGTGCTGAAATAGAAATTGAAAATGTTAGGAAGACAGTTTGGTTTCAGCTTGCTGAAATGAAAACTGATAAGATTAGGAAGAGAAGATAGAGTGATTTCAGTTTACTGAAATGAGAAAGTTGATTTGTTGAAATAGTAAACAGTTTACCGAGTTTTAATAATAACTTATAAATGAACGAGTAAGTGTTAAGTCTAAGGTAGTGCAATCATACCCTTTAATGGTTGATGTATAGTAGCTGGCCTAAATGACTCTTTCATATGGGGAAGATATATACAAATTAGTAACCGATTTAACTTACTGTGAAAATAGTGTAGACGAGACGGCAACTAATACTATATTGAATACTATTAAAGACTCGATGTGTGCTAGGTTTATACTTGTATATAAGTATGGTGTTATATCTAATATTTGACTATGTGGTTAAGTGTTAAATGGTTTACTTTTAAAGTAATAGTATTATGAGATAAGTATGTTATACTAATTGAAAGATCAATCTTATAACTGATAGGTCTTTTCAATAAAGTGATTAAGTTAGATTGCATAGCAGTAATCGACGATACAGGCAAATTCCTATACTCTTTTATTGAGCAAGTTTTCTTTAACTCAACCTTGAGTTATATTTCAAAGCATGTTCGTGAATAATTATTGTTAATTATTCACATCTATACTGATTATTGATTCACACTTCGCGCATGTTGCATATGTTCATCAGATATGAAAGGCTGATCACCTTCCTTACCATTTGGCTCAGTTAAATTTGTCCATGTTCATTATTGGCCATTCATCATTGTTGTATCGGTCATTTTGTTATGTAAATTGATTCATGTTCTTTTACAATTCTTATATTGTTGAAAGTTTGTTAGCTTATTATTCTTTTCAATCATGATATATCTTCCTTTGTATTTAAAACTTGCTAGGAAAACTTGTTGCTCACCCTTACTATATCATGATAAATATTTCAGATTAAAGAAGAAACTTCGGACACAGTCAAAGGCAAAGACAAGTTCCAGGATGAAATTATTATACGGTTAAAATGGTAATAGTATAGGATACAAATGACATTGTATGTCGTGTAGGATATTGAATGTAGGTATTAAGTTAAGGTTACAGACCTTGGGAATTATGTAGTAAAAGTTATTGTATAAATAATTTATGTTTATATCTTCCGCAATAGTGATAAAAAGGATGTATCGTAACGTATCAGGTCCGAGGTTCTGGGGACCCGGATTTGGGGGCGGTACATCACTAAATGGGTTGAAGCAGCCTCTTTTCCCAAAGTCACAAAAGAGGTCATCATTAGTTTCATCAGAAACAATGTCGTATGTCGATATGGACAACTGGAGGTGATCGTATCAGACAACGCCAAGAACCTGAACAATCAAATGATGAAAGAATTGTGGAGTAAGTTCCACATCAAGCATCTCAATTCTGTCATCTATCGACCTAAGATGAATGGTGCTGTCTAAGCAGCCAACAAAAACATTAAAAAGATTATGAAGAAAATGTCCGCCAATCACAAAGAATGGCCTGACCTGCTGCCTCTCACCCTGTTAGCATACAGAACGTCAATGCGCACCTCTACTGGGGCTACCCCCTATTCATTGGTCTATGGCATGGAAGCAGTCCTACCCATAGAAGTAGAGATGGAATCCTTGCGGTTTATGATCATTGCTCAGATAGATGAAGATCAGTGGTTACAAGACCGATATCATCAACTATCCCTGATAGATGAAAAGAGGGCTACAACCATTTTCCACGGGCAGTTAAACCAGCAAAGGATCTCCAGATCCTACAACAAAAAGGTCTGAATCTGACAATTCAAAGAAAATAACTTGGTTCTAAAGAAAGTCCTGGCCAATCAGGATGAAGCCAAAGGAAAGTTCGCCCCAAACTGGGAAGGCCCTTTCATTATCAAGGAAATGATGACAGTGGGAGCCATCAGACTACAAGAAATAGATGGGACCGAGTTTTCCCAACACATCAATTCAGACACCGTTAAAAGGTATTACGTCTGAGACACATGCATACCTGCATTTGAGTCCTATGAATCAAATCAGGTTCGGTTTTTGACTAGAAAGCCAGAACTACGAATGACCTGATCTCCCTCAACCCGGGAGTACGTAGGTAGCCATTTCTGGTGCGGTCAAACCAAATAAAAACTCAAAAACTCATCAAACCAAACTCAAAACCCAAGATAAATACTTTTCAAACCTCTCTCATTTATATGCCAGAACTACAAATGACCTGATCTCCCTCAGCCCGGGAGTACGTAGGCAGCCATTTACGGCGCTGTTTGACATTCAAGAAAAAACCCAATAAAACACAAGTTCGAAGACACCAAAAACGGGTGAAACCTAAACTCTATCAAGCCTGCCTGGTCAGCAGACCCATCTTAGATTCTCTCTGACCTCTCAACAGTCAGTCCATTAAGGAGAAGTTCGAGATACATCTACAACTACGAGTCATGAAAAAAGTGGTAATCACGCAGCAATGACAGTATATATCCAATCAGGGAAGTGAATCAAAACTATATTTCTCTGATATATAAAACTGTTTGATATATACATAATGCCCTGCACATGACAAAAATGGGTGATCTAGTCTGTGCAGGAAAAATAAAGCTAGTCTATGGACCCAAGGATAAGCGGGCCAGCAATGCCAGAATGGTATTTCTCTCTGAAGATGGGGGAGCAGCTACAAGTGCAATCCCCTCGGCCAACATACGGCCCAAAATCTCCACGGTCATCTGTAATGTGGCACTGTGGTCATCAATATACGCACTCATCTTGGTGACCAAACCATGAGTGTAAGATCAAAGAGCAGTACTATCAGCAATGTGGAAATCACGGGAAGTTACAGCCTCATCCCTCTCTGCAAAAGCTGCGTCTCGAGCAATCAAAGTCTCCTCGATCTCAATATATGTTGCATCCCTAGCTGAGCGGATCTCGTCTCGCTTTACAATAGCTGCGTCTCTGGCAGATCGGAGCATTCCCGCTAAATCAATCCAGCATCTAAAGCGGCCCTGAGCCCATCTCTCTCCGCCAAAGCTAAATCCCTGCCAGACAAGGCAGTCAACATCTACGCCCTAGCCGAGTCTCGCTCAAAGGTCATCCTGAATAGTGAGTCTGCTAAAGCCGGATCTATACATACAGGGATAGGCGGGGGGTCGCTAACCAAAGCAGCTATCAAACCTATGAATAGCTCATCCTCAGTAGGAGAATTCGGATCTTCTATAGGCTCCTCCTCATCTAAATCTATAATAGGAGCTGAAGGAACAAATACTGCTACTACCATATTTGCCTCCAGCCATGCAGAGTACTCCGGAGAACGTCCCGAATGGCTAGCAAAGAAATCAGCCCTCTCTCAATGAGTCCAACTCTCGTATACTCTAATCAAGTCGACAGATGACATAGAAGAAGCTGACATCCTCTGATCAGCAGATCCCTCAAAATGGTGCAGACTCTGAACTGATCAAACTGCTCCATAACCGCCAGGGGATGATAGGTAGTCACTCCCCTCAAACCCGCTAGGGGAAAATAATATAGGCCAAAAGCATGGGTGATAAAGCTATATGGGGATGCTAGCCTTGAGCATGGCAAGATCAAGAACGAATGCTCAATATTCGACAGAAATGCCAACCATGACTCCGCGTTAATGCACTTTGTAGGCTAAAAAGATTAAACTGTGGATGTCTCGTGAGTGAAACAAAAACCCCGAGGCCTGAAGAATCCAATCGGTCGTATATGGACATCAACCATATATACAGCAAGACCAAACTACCTCAAAAAAACCCCTCAAGATGGGTGCTGCAATGGGTGACTGACCTTAGTGTCTCTGCCAATATCATAGGGATGATGGTACTACCCTGTCTAAGGGCCCTAACCACAACGGCTAAACCCACATCCAGATGATCCAAGCGTAACGGCATGTAGACGTCTGCCACAATACACATCAGTAGAATATCTATCCTGGCCTAATGCCACGTCTCTGCTGAAATGATAAAATTATGACATGGCTGTCATAGCTATCAAGCTTGCTAAAGCGCTCGATCAAGAAGTCAATAGAGATCACGTGTCTGGAAATGATCTCATCCATGACTACACTCTGTCGAAGATCGGACATACAGGTAAATGGTCTCTGCATATCATTAATAGCCGTCTGAGCGCACGGCAACTCTAAGTCCAAACCGGTGAATCTGTGGTACTCCTCCAGAGTCGACGACAGATCACACCGCCTGATGCGGAACACCTGCCTCTCAGGCATCCATAAGGGTAAAAGGCTGTCAACAAACCCGTATGGAAATCTAAACTCCGCAAGGGCCAACGAATGCCCCAACATATGGTCCACGATCCCCCTGGCTGAAAAGGGCAGACTCTCATACCAGGATCTCAACGATACCGCCACCACAGATGGTGGTACATGCTCAATACGGCTGACGGAAGACGATGTCATCTGTATCACCATATCATAAGACCATCCAGGGGTCACATCCAAACTCATCTGTCTAAATGCATACATCTGACATAATACATGCATGATGACAGTAATATAAACATGATGCGATAGATAGAAAAGATCATGAATATCTACAACAAGCTATCTACTGCGGGCATCATCCCTGTCTGATAATACAAAGCAGAAAGGAGAATACAGGGAAATGGGAAACCACCACCCAACTAATACAGTGGTCTATCAAAATGATGGCACAACCGCCAAATAGCCAAAATAGTGGCTGACCAAAAAGTATAGCTACAATAGGTATCAAAGGAAGTCGATGACATCAATGTCAAAGCGATCTACCTGCTCTATCTCCTTGGTGGATACAAAAACGCTGCTATCAGGCATGTCTGGGCAGTATAAGGGAGGATCTGCCCCTGTAAAGCTGCTGCTAAATGGACCTGAAGAGGGGCCTGCTCCAGAGCTGGATGGGTTAAATGAAGATGCCTCTGACCGATCTCTGCCAAGGTGCCTGATAAA
The DNA here is from genome assembly GCA_020205555.1 of Panax stipuleanatus. Classification (NCBI taxonomy): domain Eukaryota; kingdom Viridiplantae; phylum Streptophyta; class Magnoliopsida; order Apiales; family Araliaceae; genus Panax; species Panax stipuleanatus. The sequence continues at coordinate 107,412,031 of CM035116.1, forward strand.
GAAATGAGCTCTCTCCAACTTCCTATTCAGATCTGCTATCTAGTCTGCATGAGTGGACTCCCTGAGGCAAGCTATCCAATTCGTCATCATCACGGACCCTGGCACTATGTCTGCCATGAAATAGGTAGCACGAGTCTGAGCTCTAATAGTGTGAGGACTCCACCAGCTGCTAAATACCTCCTGGCTGTACGGACCCTTTAATAAGGCAAAGCCATCTATGCCCTCCATAAGAATGTCTATCAATGGCAAAGTCAACGGCTAATGATGGCAAGAAGGAGGAGAAATGGAAATGCAGAGCTCCCCTATAATGCTCCTGATAGCACGCTCTCCAAGATAGAGCTCCTAGCCTCCCTCCGTCAACAACAGGACTCTGCGGCTCAACAAAACAAACTCCTGACCTGTAGGGACGCCTCCCTCAAATCTGACAGTCAAAAACTCAGAGGTATACGGCACCCAGGATATTGATCCAGCCATCAAAAGCTCTAACTGAAGACGAGCATGAGTAAATCCCTCAACAACCGGGACCTCCGTCAAAGTAGAGTGATGCCATCGCCGTCCTCGAGGATAGGTCTCCGACCTAATGCAGTAGTGGGCCGTAGGCAATGAAGCCTCTCAAATGCCCAGAGCTGACCATGTAAATATCAAAAGTCCTCAGTGACCAAGACTGACAAAAATAAATGCTAAAATTAAAAAGGTACAGAGAGATGTACTAACCAGCAGAAACGGGTAAAATCCTAACCAAGCCTCCGTTAAACCCTCTGAAAGCATGCGCATGCCATGGAGAAAATAGATAAAGGTGTAGGAGCCCCAATCATACTCACTGAGGCTCCCTACATATCGAATGGTGCTAATAAAAGCAAAGGACACAGTAGATGAGTTATCCTCCATGAAATAACCCATGATGATCATCAAAAACAATCGCCTCAGAATGCGATCCCTAGCCCTCTGGTCATCAGGCGGAGGCACCAGCAAAGTCCCATCCTGGGCATCCATACTTAAAGGACCAGATCGGACCGATCGACCCTTGAACGCCGTCGTAGGAACTCCCAGCAGAGATTGAACGGCTGTGGGCGTCATGTTCGTCACGACAGGCACTGACTAGCCCTCAAACTCAATGCTGGTGGTAACTCTCCAATCCATAGGAGTCATTATCACCTCACAATCTAGCAGATAAAGGGGTTGAGTCTGGTGGAACCAGCGCTCAGACAAAGCCCTCATATACCCCCATGGGCAACGGCGGGGCAGAATCGAAAAGAATGCCTGGAACCCCCAGCCGTCTATGACGTCCCTGTACTCCTGATGCATCGTCGAATAAAGGGAGTGCACATTAAACTAGTTCCCTAGGGGCTATGTAAAGCAGGGAACCTGCATCAAAAAACCAACCCATGTCAAAAACCTATGCCCCAAGAATGGCAAAAGGGAAGAAAAGAATCCAGAAAAGATAAAAACTTCAAGTCACCTCGTTGGCATGAAGATATCTCGAAGGATGGCGACTTAAGTCACCCAACAGCTCCTGAGTAGGCACAACAATGCCTGGAACCTCCGCACGTGGAGCCTGAGCTGGAGCAGGAGCAACAAAGGAGCCTTTTCATCATCAATGTCAAGCGGTTGCTCGTCCTGCGCTAGGCGAATCACTGACTCCACCAATCTACGCGGGGGTCGAGCTGGACGTGGCTGAGGAACATCAAAAGCCCTCCTATGTCTAACACCTGAGGATACCTTGCTAGAACTTCCGGGTCTATCACGGTCCATCGCCAACAACAAGTCTCCAAATCACCTCAGAAAGGGTGTGGTAAGCCTAAAACCTGTGGCTTATTATTTGCAATCAGTATATCATATATCTCTAGGTCCTAAGATATGCATGGGTCAGTCGAGAATACCCAATAAAGTCAAAACTGCATATTTTCAAAACCCAGAAGATAAAAACCTGCACGAGTCAGTCAAAAATCCCCAGTAGAGTCAAAACTACATGCTTTTAAATGCCTATGATTTTGAATTTTTTTTGCCAGAGTCTCCTTTATAAAATAGACTGTCCACATGCACATAGGAATGTCTACGTGGCCATTTAGTAGCACACCTACCCAAAAATAGAAACAGTTCATATTTATTAAAAAAATCAAGAGTCAACCTCACATGGTAGCCAAATTACCATAGATGTTTTTAGTTGAAAATCCAGGCTCACTAGGCCTCAAAAAGGATGACTAAACTGACCAAAAAGAGAAAAATAGCACTGTCTCAGAACCTAAATTTTCTTACATCCAAACGTGCATTACAGTAAGATATGCATACATATGTAGTCAAAAAAATTTTAACAGGTTATATAGACATATATTTTTCATACATTGTGTCTAAAAGCTCCCTACGTGGTTCGCATTCTTTTAACCACCAAAACTTACAAAAAAAGGACGTAAAACGTTACCTGCGCTGTGCTGAACGCGTAGGAACTGATGAAATCAAAAAGCAGCTGTCCACGCTTTGTAGATCTGAAAAAGAAGATCGAAATCCATTTGGAACTCAAAATTGAAAGTGTTTCAAATGAAATCGCGCTGCCCAATAAATAATGTTTCGATTCGGTTCGGGTTGAAGCAGAGTTTGTATGAGCTGCCAAGTCAAATATGAGAAAAAATTGCTACGCGATTAAGCGGTTTGTCCTGAAATCCTGCGTTTAAGCAGCGTAATCCTAACAGAAAGGGGAACATCCTGAAAACCCTTAATATTTATCTCGGAGCCATGTCCAGGGATCACTAATGAAGACTGCTGAAAAACTACTGAAAAAACGACATCAAATTGCAAGAAAATCAACATTATCGAAGTTTGGGTACAGACCGAAGTCCAGTTCAGCCGTTGGTTTTACTCCAGCGAAGTTCAGGTAAAGACTGAAACCAGTTTCAGCCGTTGGTTCAATTCCAGCGAAGCTCAGGTACAGACCGAAGTCTAGTTCAGCCATTGGTTCAATTCCAGCGAAGTTCGGGTACAGATCGAAGTCCAGTTCAGCAGTTGGGTCAGCCCTAGTAAAGATTCGGGTACAAACCAAATTCAATTCAGCCGTTGGAGAAACCTCTGCGAAGTATCGAAAGTGATCCGGTGACCGAAACCATATAATAGTCCATCCCCGATGATGGAATCTGTTATACACATCCTCAAAAGGATCACCAAGCTGGTATCGACAATGTCAACCTCATCAGAATCTACGAAGCTATGGCCGAAAACGTTATCCTCAGCAGAAGATGACGTAGACACTCAAGGGTAACCCTAACTATTAAAGGTATCTAACCTGCACAACATACCCTTCAACAATCACATTTCAAGTGTCTAGCAATCTTTATCCTGCTCATTCCATTGCATTGCATGAACATGATAAAGAGGGGCATCTGTAGACACTCAAAATTTTTCTTGCCCCAATACTAACACTGCAGGAGGGCAAAGTCGTCAAATAAAATCAACCCCAGTCCCGACACCGGGCTTTCAATCCAAACCCGGCCCCAATGCCGGTCCTCCAATTCAAAACCTGCCACCAATGCTGTTCCTTCAACCTAAATCCGATCCCCAATATCGATAAACCTAAATCCGATCCCCAATATTGATAAACTTAAATTCGATCCCAAATATCGATAAACCTAAATTCGATCACCAATATCGGTACTCAAGTTAAATTCGATCACCAATATCGGTACTCAAGTCAAATCTGATCACCAATATCGGTACTCAATCCAGCTCCGATCTCCAATCGGACCATCAATCCAGCTCCGATCTCCAATCGGGCCGTCAATCCAGCTTCGATCTCCAATCGGATCGTCTATCCAAATTCGATCACTAATATCGGTACTCAAGTCAAATTCGATCACCAATAGCGGTACTCAATCTAGCTCCAATCTCCAATCGGACCGTCTATCCAGCTCTGATCTCCAATCAGACCGTCTATCCAGCTCCGATCTCCAATCGGGCCTTCAAATCAACCTCGATTACCAATATTGGGATGTCAACTCAGCCGCTGGTTTCAACCCGGGAGGTACAGATCAGCCCTAATTTCAACCCGGGAGGTACGGATCAGCACCGACAACAACCCGGGAAGTGCAGGTCATCCCCGGTAGTAACTCGGGAAGTCAGGACGACCTCAAGCATAAACCTAAAGCATCACAATACCTCCAGGAGGAAACCTGGAATGACCAACTCATCCTCAGACAACACTGAGGACAAACAGACTCGAATGGGATCCAAGTCTTGGAAATAACTCCCGAAAGTCAACCGAAGGCTATGCTGACACTAAAGGCAACCTCGGGAGGGGCAAAATGGTCATTTTACCAACTTCAAGCCGACTCGGTCAAATTCAAGCTGAATTGATGTCAACAAGGTCAGAACGAACCATAACGATGATCCCGAGTGCAAATAGAGCAAGATAGCTCAACGGACAAACTGCAGGAAATCGAAGACCTTGTTATAACCTTCTTCTTGGACCGTGATTTTTTTTATCCCATATCATTGCGACACTCTCGGTGAGGGATTTTCAAAAAGGTATCGCACACCTCAAACGGACGCTCTGATCAAAAGTTAAAAAGTTTTAACTTCGATTGTGCGCTATCCGGAGTGCACGTACTTCGAAATAACAGAACTCGACACCGTTGGCCCCACTAGGGGAGCTGCACCTCTACTTGCGATAGCAACAAGTAGAGCTGAGGCTCCCTGGCATATAAATAAACGTGCACCCCCCCTCATTTAAGAAAATTCCAAAAACGCAGCGAACCTCTGCCCGTTTGATTTTCTTACTTTTTCACCTCTTCTAAACCCAAAATTTTTCACTCTAACACATAGATATACCCACATTCAACCACATATCAGAAAATAACCGGTAGATTTGGATGTCTAGAGCCTATAATTTGGCAAAAAGCCCGTGTAGCAGTCCATTGTGAGTATTTTTACGATCAGCAAGTTTATATTACTTCTTCGTACTTTTATACACTTGCACATTAAGTTTCGTTTTCTAAATATGCCTAGAACTTAGTTCCGTGGCCGTTTTCTTCAAAATTTGGTATATTTTTGTACATAAACTCAATTTTTGGCATTTTTACAACTCGGATTGACAATCCGTCAGCTACAGCAGCTTCAATGCACTAAACTCTTCATTTTGGCAACTTCGCCGGATTGGGTTATCTTCCTAGTCTGGGTTTGGCCCTTTTTGTATATATTTAACTGTATATGTACTAACATTTCAAATTATGTCAAGCCCGGATGTCAAATCCGAGGTAGTTTACCGCTTTTATATATATTTACGCATATATAAGCGACTTTCACCACCACTGGGTTCTCTTCCCAGTCTTGGTTGACTACATTTCTGTCAATATATATATATATATATATATATATATATATTTATATATTTTCAATTTGGCCTGGATTATTCTGTGGCCTTTTTACTTTTTTTGCACTCTTCTCCATATTGGGTGATCTCCCCAGTCACTAGTTGACTACTTTCTTGTAGATTTACATTTCAGTACGTCCTGGATTATTTCGTGGCCCTTTTACTGTTTTTGCACTTCTCGCCATACTGGGTGATCTTTCTAGTCACTGGTTGACAACTTTTATGTTAATTTCAATTTCAGTTCGGGCACAGGCGTGAAAACCCATCGCCCTTTTTATTATTTTTCTATATATATATATATATTTCATTTCTGTCAAGCCTGGATCATTTCGTGGCTTGTATACAGTTTTTTATAAATATATATATATATATATTTCAATTCCAGTTCGGGCTTGCGCGTGAAAACCCATTGCCCTTTACAGTTTTCGCATATATATAACTATACATATATTGCTGTGCTCATGTTATTCAATTGCAGCTGTAAATATTCATTTAATATGAATCGACATTTTTTAGCTTCAAAAGCAACCTTGCGTCCCTTAGATCTCTATCTAGTGGGAACGAGATGCTTCGGCCGTGCGAACCGGGATTTACTGAATGAATCCTCGGTTCTGGCAATCTTGGGATATATATCTATTTGTGTGCAAATTTGAACTATGCTGGTTTATTGGCTACTCACATGCGAGCCTAGGAATCGTGGGATTCAAGATCAAAACGATCAGAATCTGATTCCCACGATGGACAAACTCCGATTTACGAATGTACCCTGCCAGTTTTTCTGTAAAATGTACATACAAAAGACCTTAAAGAGGTTATCCGGATTTAAGGTCTCAACCTAGTAAAAATATGGATTGTCGTGTCAGCGTCCCTCCGATGGTTTTTATACCTATGAGGAGACCAACACTTATCTATTTCTATGGTCGAGGATGCTTCGCAGCCCGACAAATCATCATTCTCATGCAGCCTTAAGGCTATAAAGATAAAATTGCAAGTATCAACAGGCTTCAATTTCTATGTTAGCGTAAGGGTTTGATAAACCAGCTTTCAAACCATCATTTTCAATTCAATCAAAAGAAAAGCTTTTGCAAATCAAATTAAATGCTTTTGCAAATCAAATCAAAGACTGATTTTCAAATCAAATCAAACCCTTCGTATATAGGTTCAACGAAGCAAAGCACTACTTTCAATCAATCAAATTAATAGGCCCAATTTCAAAAAGCATTCACTCACGCATTTCAGTTTTAAGGGAAATATTGAAAAGATGCGGTATCGTGTTTACACGGGAGTCGTGGGGTGCCTAACACCTTCCCCACACTTAACCAAACCCCCGAACTCAAACTTTGTTTTGAAAGATCAAGTTTCGACAGTGTCTAGCAATTGGGCCTCTTTCAAACGAAACTCGGTTGAGTTGGTACAACTATTTTCAAATCTACCAACTGGCGACTCTGTAAAATATTCAAATCGTCGACATGATACATGTTGGCCTTTTTTCTTAAAAACCCTTCAAAACCTTTTTTCTAAATAAAAAGAGTGAGGGTAGAGAGAACTTAGGAAAAGAGATTAAAAGTCCCAGGTTGTGACCCGACCCACGAGATTTTTAAAACCAACGTCGATAATGCTTTAATCAAATTCGTCCTTTTTTCAGCCAAGAGTTCTTACAATATCAATTTAATAAGAACAACTTTTAAAACACGTTTGATCTAACAAATTTAGACATGCTTGATCTAGCTGATATAATTAGCATAGATCTATCTCATAAACAGTTCATGAATGAAAGAACTTTAAGTTAATTCACAGTTCAATAATAATAGAACAGAAATTCAATTGCACAAAGTGCGAATCTCAATAATCAGTATAGATGTCAATAATCAACAATAATTATTCACTAACATGCTTCGAAAATAATAACTCGAGTTTGAGTTAGGGAACTTGCCTCGTTTGTAGGCTACTACTACACAATTAAATTCTATCCGCTAGACAGTTTAATTATCTTCCTTTGAGAGACCTATAGTTAATCTTTTAGTTAGCCATAGCATAACATTACATTATGTAATCACATAGATATTACATATTACATTTAGTTCTTAGAAATATTATCATGCCTCGATAATATTACTATTAAATAATAACTACCTTTAATTCAATTAATATTATTAATCTTGATAATATTTAATTCACCTCTTAGTATTATTAGTCTACTAGTAACACTTTTATTCGCTTACTAATATTATTAACATCTTAATAATATTTTAATACTTTACTAATATTATTAATCCTCTTAATAATATTTTAATCATGCATTAATATTATTACTTTAATAATACCTTACTTATTCTTTAGTATTATTAGTCAATTAATAATACTTTATTCATTTACTAATATTATTAACCTTTTAATAATATTTTATTTACTTAATAATATTTTATTTCTTTAGTAACGTTATTACATTTTTAATAATATTTTATTTAATTTCGAATATTATTATTTACTTAATAATATTTTAATCATCCAATAATACTTTAATCTAATATTATTAATCTTTTAATAATATTTTAATCTAATATTATTAATAATATTTTAATCTAATATTATTAGCCATTTAATAATATTTTAATCATTTATTAATGCTTAAATCAAATATTATTAACCATTCAATAATATTTCAATAAAGTTTTAAATCTTAATATTTTTATTTACTTAAAAATATTAGATTCTTATATTACAAATAGCATAACAATATTTTAATAAGTTATTAGGCAAATAAACAATTTATTTTAATTATTTTACCCTTTATTAAACAACTTATTTAATACCCATAAAAGGTCATAAATATTATTTATCATAATAGATTACCAAAATACCTCACGTAGGTCAGATTACATTATAATAGGAGTACCTAAGCTTTAACATCCTATTTTCTTCATCTATGACATCATTTAACCATTTATTTTCTTTTACAATAACTATAACATTATTATGAAAGATAACAAACAGGTTCTAAAAATTATTATCTTCTGGATCTGGACAGTATATGATCCAACAATGATTCACAAATTTTCTTGGAGTTTTAGAAAGTGATTTACTATATTTAAAGTACTCAAAACCTCCAAATCTTGTTATATTTGTCATAAATCGAGTTTTGCTTAGAAAATTCTGACACTTTCAGGGTACACTCTCATAACATATATACACATACTGTATAAATTTTAGATTTTTCCAAGGTATACACAGTGAGGAATCCTATGTAAGAACATTTTAGGAGTTCTTCACGGTAAAAGCCATTACACACAAACTACACATTGAAACGTGTCCGTTCTTTTTCCTACATGTAGATAGCTTGTTAAGGTACCTCTGTGAGTTTTTCCAGATTTTTAAAAGATGCAAAACTGGCCGAAACAGCCTTAGGAAAAACGTGTCAGTGGACTTTTAGGGTTTTAAGGCTTTAAGTTCTATACCTGGACTATTTTGGGAAAATAGTCCCCAAGGCTTCAAAAATTATTGGATTTGTATTCTACCACTTGAGTTTACTAGATAACTCAAGTATCTAGCACCCCCCTTCGACGGATCACAAATCCAAGTTGTAAAACTTGGTTTACACAAGATTTAGTGAAAGAAAAACTAGGGTTTCACCCCTAAGAGAACATGTGCTCATTTTATTCCTCTAAACCTTTGATCTAACACTCAAGATACTTAGTTTCATACATGATGATATGTAGAACTAGGGTATCTTGGGTATTAGTTCATAACCCCATCAAATCTTGCTATAACACCAAATAAAAGAAGAAGATGAATATATAGGTTATACCTTGTTCTAGTAGCAACCTTCCTTGATCTACCAAAGTAAGATATGAACTTAGAGTGCTTAAATCAAGCTAGCACACTCCTCTCTTTCTCCTCAAATCCGAACCCCTCTCTCTCTTTTCTCTCTTTGTATTTTGCTAGCTTGGGAGAAAAATAGAAGAAGAAGAATAAAAAATGAAATGTATCTTGCAATATAGTTAGATACAACTAGGATCATAACTAATATCCCCCATATCTTTGTTGTCCCTTAGATAAAAGGCTTTGCCTTATCTTTTCCAATTAAGCCTAATCATGTCATTAAAAGTGCTAAGTAGATTTTCCACCAATGGGAGATGGACACACTTGTACTTGATGTAAGAGTTACTAATTAAGGAACTTGATTAGCATAATTTTGTTACCTTAAAAGGCCTACAAAAACCGGTCACTCTTGCCCCATTATCCCCTCCATTTTACTTTTATTTTAATACACAAATTTGATTAATCAAAAGTCTAAAACACCTTTAATCAAGTGGGCTAAGTATTAGTTTGCATTTTATTTCTTTTGAGCTTCTCATTTAATTGTTTTGGGCTTTGTAATAAAAATAGTTTAATAATTTTAATATATATTATCCTAATTATTTATTTAGGATTTTTATTTCCAATCTTATGGAATTTAATTACTTACACATATCTCTGTAACTTGTAACCTAATTAGGTTTACTATAATTAGGTTTAAAATTATTAATCACTTGCAATAATAAAATTATCCACTTAAGTTAGTATAAATATTAAATACTAACTATTCATTATTACCATAACACTTAGGTTATTTAATTATCTCACCTAATGTATAATTAGGTTATGAAACTTTCTTTTTTAATGAAATCTATAAATATATATATATCCATAACTATAGTATATATATATATATATATATATATATATATATTTATTTAGCCATACACCACTTCACATATGTTATCACATATTAAATCACTATATAGCACAAATTTTTAAGTATCAATAATGTATATATATATAAAGTGACATGAAATTCCTGGTTATTACAACAATAATTATAAGGTAAATTGAATACTTTTATATCATAAACTTTGGGGTCTTACAATCTCCCCTCCTTATAAAATTTAGTCCCCGAAATTTACTTACCTGTTAATTCGAAGAGGTGAGGATACCTTGCTTTCATTTCAGATTCTATATTCCCGGTCATTTCCTCTGTATCAAGATTTTTCCATTGCTCGTATCTTGGATTTCAGATATCCTTCTAGAATACAGCTTCAAAACAAAGGTTAATTGACATATCACAATTTGTTAACTTAGTAAGTAGGAAAATTTAGCTTAGTTTGGACACACACTAGCGAAGGATATTACTCGTCTCTCCCCTCCTAGTTCTAGTCTCAGATCTCTGCCAGAGACCAGATCCCTAAGCTCTGATATCAACTGTGACGCCCCTAAAATAGGTCCACACAACTCATTCTGAGTCGCCAAATACACACTACAGAATCCAAATACAAATCTTTATATTCCAACTATTACTCCGTTGTGCAAAATACGACAACACACATACTGTGAGTTTCAATACAAATAACAGTACTCGTACTCCTTATCAATGATACGTTACATAAAGGTACAGTCAATAACTGTTTTAAGAATTAAAATCTTTAGAAAATGCTCAAGGAAACCTTCGTACATGGGAGACCATGCTTCTAAGTTATAATAGATATCGTAGGACTTGAGAATTAACCTTGGTTGACCCAATAGACCCCAAAGAAGAACAAGAAGATTACTATCCTGTTTATTCAAATGGTGGGTATTCTCTTGCTATATAATTATCTCTATTATCTCAAATGAGGATTATATTCGAACCATACTCCAAGATTATATAGGTAGTGCTCATAGATATACTTAGCAAGTGGATGCGCAGATCCATGTCTTATAATAACACAAAATCGTATGTGGTTAGACATCTTGTATGATAGTGACAACACACCCTTCCAAAGTCGGGTTCACCTCACCCTATTTGTTGTTCACCAAAATCAACTATTAAATGAGGTATAAAATACGACACACACATTTTAAATTCTTAATACAATTATTCTCATACTGTTTTATAGGAAACTTCAGGCCAACGTTCTATTCCCTTATTATCCCCGCTCGACCCAGCTACACTCTTATTACCTGAAGCGAATTGTGAAGCAAAAGGGTGAGCACAATTAGCCCAGTAAAGAATATTATGACTAAAGATAATTAAATTATCAATAGCCTTCATCAGTAATGAATCAGATCTTTAGAACCTTCGTCCTCAACAGGGAAAAATCTGATAGAATACAATAGACAACAATTTTTAGATCAACACCTACAGCGGAACAAGCAATCCATTAGAAGAGTCAAGTAAAACATAATGTCTACTATCTTCTCCATGTTAAAAGTCCACTAACAATATTTCATCCCTGTAACATCAATCAACAGTTCCTTCCCACAACCATATAAATAGTTCATGATCATAATTATGTTGATAAATTCCTCTTCGCACCTAGGACGAAGATAATTTTCATCACCTGTCTTTACCTGAAACACCAAAGATCATGGGTATACCAAATCACAGTTTCTGTTCATAATCATGCTAATAAATTCATCTTTGCACTCAGTTCAAAGATATTCATCTGTAACATCAATGGTCATGATCATACTAGTCTACAGCCTTTAGTCATAATCATGTCAGTCAATTCATCTTTGCACTACGGGCCAAAGATATTCAACAGTAACATCAATGGTCACGAATACGTCAAATTGTGACGCTCCCAAATTCTCTACATTTTCTGTAGAAGATTTGGTGCTCACGTAAATATTCTATAAGAGAATAACTTCTATAAATCCAAAATTCACAGTATCCAAATCAGTTAAGAGTTCTCGTCAGAACAATTACCATGTCTGGATACTCTCACTTGGATGTATAGATTTATGATTTTACAGATATTTCTTGCATATCAATAATTCTTATCTATCTGACATTCACAATACAAATGATAAGATTGTTCTTGGAACTGAGGGGCGACCTCAGTGCTTATAGAACTCCAAAGATCATTCAATACCCTCATTCAGATGTGTAGTTCATATAGATACTGTACTTGATACTATTCACTATTAATAATGCAAAACTATTCAACTAGTAAACTAACAACATAATAATATTCAATTACATAAGGTTCAACCATTACATCAGCATATTACTAATTACAATATAGTTTTACTACAGCAAAACCTTTATTATAAAGTTACTCTCTACCCATATGTATGATTTCCTGAACTTCCTAGGGTGTGAGATGCAGCTGCAAAGGAAAAGAATAATTGTAAGGATGAGCTCTAAAAGGCTCAGCAAGTTTTAAAGATTTACAGTTTATACTCACACAATGTCTGAATTGCAGGAACATATAGTTCAGAGTATTTTTTACATATATATACTGAGGTTTGATCTGCCAAACCCCACACATTACGAGTTTCTGTCAGTTATATAGACTTAGCAACCCGTGTTGATTCGGTCAACCACACTATCTAGGAGTATACATATCACCCTACCACAACTACCTGGTCAGTGTAAAACTGCCGGCCATTAATAACTACCCGGTCAGTGTAAAACTGCCGGTCATTGATAGTATCAGTATATATATTTGTATCAAACAACATTGGTTTCACCACAGTCTATGCTTTGATATCAAATCAAAGGCAATTTACACAAATAACAGTTCATATGTCTTGGTTATGCTTGAACAATAAGTCATAACCTTTTTCAAATCACAGATATCACGAATAATGTTTATAAAAATTTCGTATATCAATTTACAAGACTTACATTTAATATTAAAATTAAATGAAGTTAGAAAAACTTGCCTTTATCAAGATCGGCTACTTAAGCTATTTGAAAGTATACTCGCAACCTATATATATTATAACAGTCATTAGAAATGATAACAATTAAGTTCTAATTAAACTATTAGTGTTTGGGTTGATTTTGGAGTCCGTTCGGTATTTTATAGCTTCATTGAATAGCTATCGAATTAGTTTTTTAATAACTTTATTTAAAAATTTTAATATCTTGTTTAGATATTTTAGTTATTATTTATAATAATTTCCAAATGCTCAAAATAATTTTTAAATGATTTAATATCATTTAAAATAATTTTTAGATTATTTAGATTATTTTTAAATATTTAATAACCATTTAAAATGATTTTTAAATCATCAATATTATTTTTAAATAATTTATTTTTATTAATAATGATTTTTAAATTATTAATATAATTTTTAAATAATTTATTATTATTTAAAATAATTTTTAAATCATTAATATTATTTTTAAGTAATTTATTCTTAATTAATTTTATTATTATTAATATTTAAATAAATTAAATATTAATAAAATTTTATGTTATAATATTTAAAATTATTTATTATAATTAAAAATGATTTTTCAAATTTTTTTATTAATTATTTAGTATTTATTTCTATTTAGTGTAATTATTTTAATTAATTTTAATTTTTTCATCCGTCGCTATAGGAGTTTTTGGCTGGGCCAAGAACACGTCGGTCAACGCGCAGGGGCTACGTTTAACCGGATTTTGCTGGTAATCCGTTTAGTTTTTGGGCTGTTAGGTTTGATCAGATTGTAGTGTTAGTGTAGGACTACTCATCCATGGTCATTATAGTGCCTAACAACATCTATACAAGATTATATGGCTGGTCAAACCACTCCACCAACGCTGTTCTTCATTTTTGGGTTACCCAAAAATGAAGAGTCAACGACCTTTCTGGCCTTATATTGAGCAGGCTGTTCATGATTTAGGTGTTTTAGTGATTTATTATTGTAGAGTAACTGTCAGGTTACAACAAGGTAGCACTAACAAAGTCTGGGTATCACCAACTGTCAAGATCTACGCTCCTAAAAAACTTGTCAGACACTGCTTAAGCATTTCTGGGTTACCCAGAAAACCAAACCGAACGGTCAACGCATTTTGACCGTCTATACTTTCCGATCAGTGTTTTTCTAAGGCTTGAAAGTGCTATGGTTGTGTAGTCCTCATGTCAAGGTATAATCTAACTAACAACTAACACCCAAACAACCTGGCAGGCGAGAGATCAAGGCGGTCAAACGTGACTGTCAGGCGTGTTCATACGTTTTCTAGGTTACCCAGAAAAAATGCGGTTAATGCCGGTCAACGGGTTTTGACTGTTGATATCTACCAACCTACTTATCTGATGTCCATTATACCACTTCCAGTCCATTAACAACACTGCAAGCTATCACTAAAAACTTTAAACACACCTAAACAACAAACAGGTAGCGATCTACGAGGGCTGACATTCACTGCCAGACCCTATTTTTCAATTTCGGCAGTTTTGCTTAAATCTCTATTTTGATGCTTTTAAGTGTTATAGATCTATGTTTTAGCAACCCAGAACACTAAATAACTTACTAATTAACATCTTTAAACAATAACAACAACAATCAAATTTTCAGAATTCAAAATTTAAGTTAGGGTTAGGTTTTTACCACTTTTTGAGCCCTTTTGGTTCTTTCCTTTCTGATTCTGTTTCTGGATTGCTGAGTGTTGTTTCTGAGTTGGTTAGTGGTGTATATTAAGGGTAAAATTTGTGGCTTTAAGACTTCACCACTTAGCCTTATATCAAAAGCTCAAGTGTGGTTAAAACCTTAGTTTTCTTACTTAATTGACAACTAAGCCTATTTCATTTATGAAATTAGGTTGTGTTGTCATGCCAAGAGAGTTATAGAGCCATGGGACAAATCTTTTGCTTGACTAGCAAAAGATTTGTTCTTATTTTATTTTAAAAACAAACTTTAAGGGCATTTTGGTTATTTTACATGTACTAAGGGTATTTTGGTAATTTTTTACTTAATTTCAAGGGTAATTTAGTTATTTCATATTCTCTTTAGAAAATTAAAAAAAAAGATTGAACAATTAGGGTTGGTTAATTTAGAGTTAGGATTTATAATTGTAATTAGGGTTTTATAATTAGGGTTAGGATTTCCTAATCCTTAATTAGGGTTTTTCTAGAAATCTTTTGTAATTAAACCTTTAATACCTCATATTAAATTAATATATGTAAATATTCATAATCCTATATAAAATTATCAATGTATTATGTTATAATTTCCATTTATTATAACAATTAGGGTTAGGGTTCCTTATTTAGATAAAATCTTAAATTAGGGTTTGCTTATAAAACCTTTCATATCTATTTACATAGTTATATCTTATGTATTGATATATAATTAAATATACTAATAATAAAATTAAATACACATCACACAAGATATAAGACATATTAATATTTACTTTTTATATTAATATTCTTGTTCAAAGTTTGAAATATTACACAAACACCTGTCCATGTTTGCACTATGGGCCAAAGATATTCAACAATAACATCCATGATCATGATCATGCCAAACACATGTCCATCTTTGCACTACGGGCCAAAGATATTCAACAGTAACATCCATAATCATGATCATGCCAAACACATGTCCATCTTTGCACTACGGGCCAAAGATATTCATCAATCAACAGTTCATCTTTGCACTATGGGCCAAAGATAACTTTAACCACAATTTAAGTCGGAGGATTATGACAATGATATAAGGAATGAATCAAGTGAGATCAAGGATAAATATTAGAGATTTATAATTCAATTTATCTAGAGTTCAATAATATCCAAATTGTCAACATGAAGATAAAAATATGGATCCAAATTCAAGAATAAGATTCATAAATCAAAGATAATTTGGACAGAAAAATAAACCAATTTTTGTGGTGAATAGTACCCCATGAATAGCACGCCGTGAATAGTACTATGTGAATAGTGCCCTATGAATAATACCCGAATGAATAGTACTCCGGCATAAATAGTACCCCGGATGAATAGTACTCCGGCATGAATAACAGATAATTTGGACTGAAAAAGAAACTAAATTTCATCGTGAATAGTACCCCAACATAAATAGTAACTCTGATGAATAGTACTCTGGTATGAATAGTACCCCGGATGAATAGTACTCTGACATAAATAAAAGATAATTTGGACAGAAAAAAGAAACTAATTTCATCGTAAATAGTACCCCAGTATAAATAGTAACTCGGATGAATAGTACTCTGACATGAATAGTACCCTGGATGAATAGTACTCCGGCATGAATAAAAGATAATTTGGACAAAAAAAAGAAACTAATTCTGTCGTGAATAGTACCCAGACATGATAAGTACCCCGACATGAACAGATTTAAAATTTCAATAAGAAAGTTCATACCCATCATTCCGTTGAAATATTATTTCATACGAGTATGAAAGAATTTACGAAACTATAAATGGATTTTCACCCGTCATACGGTAATCCGCATAGACAGATCATTTCCACGACTTTAATAAAGAATGAATACGAAGGGTTATTCACCAGGAATGCGGTAGTCCGCGTAGACAGGTTATTCCCACAGATTAATAAGGAATAGAATGAATACGAAGGATTTTTCACCAGGCATGCGATAGTCCGCGTAGACAGGTTATTCCCACAAATTAATAAAGAATGAATACGAAGGATTATTCACCATGCATGAGGTAATCCGCGTAGACAGGTTATTCCCACAACTTAATAAGGAATAGAATGACAACCCTTACGAGTATTAAAAGAAAATAACATTCTTCATGAATACGAAAGAAATAATACCCGTTACCTCAGTAGAAGATTGAATACTGCAATAGTGTAGTAGCAGAATACTCTTATTCTTTCTCTCTTATTCTCTCCTTCTAATTCTTGATTATAACTTTGGTTTGTAAAATGGTATGAAATAATGAATGGATGGAGGATTATTGGATTATTTATAGGCTAGGAGAAAGGTGGCAAATTACACTTTAGTACCTTCATCTTTACCTCCATTTTTAATTTAGTCCCTCAAGTATTATAAATCTTGCAACAACTTTAATAAATGTGGCCCCTCCCATAATTGCCACCCACCACACCAATAATCAAACTTTGAAAAAGAATTCAAATACACTTTAATCATCTCCACCCCAATTAATTCATATGTAACAATTTATATATATTTAATAGTATTACTATATAAACAAATATTATAAAATTATACTACTATTATCACCTTATATTATTATAATATAGTATTGTAATAATATATTTGAATGAATATTTTATCGAGGAAAATAATTACAATTCCTTAGAAAATATGCCAAACTTTCAACAAATATCTCATTCTAAATTCCTCCATTTATAAAATTGAACCAATTATTATATTTTTATTCATTAATTATTATTCATAATAAATATTACAGAATCACAATTATTGACAACTAGGTCATTCCTAGAAAAGAGGGGGCTTTTCGATAAGAATTTATTCTCATTGGCGCGCAATTATATAACATAACCCCTTTCTTCAACAGAACTTTTTAGACATTGTCAATAATGCTATCTAATAATATCACTTCAATAATACGAGCTACTGTGTTGTGACAATTATTGATTTGATAATATAAAATACCATGCAATTATCACTGTAGCAATTATTGGAAGAAATACTGAGTGACTTCTTACGTAAGTATCAATAATTAGAAATATAGTGCAATACCGTGTGCCACTATGCAACAACACGTATTACTGTATTTTTATCATCGGGTATTTCAACAGTTTAATGGTAAAAGTTTATTTTTATAAAAATGTTACTTCTGTCACTTTTTATATCCAACAACTATTCTGTTGTGGGGACCACTAATTATTGATTATTTCGGCGCCGTCATCGTACGTTACTGAATATAATATTCCCCGACCGAAGGAATATTCCATGACAAACAAATATTCTCCGACACCACGAATATTTTATGATAACTTGCTTACTTTGTAAAATTTGCACATATCACCCTTAACTTTAACCTTTTATCAATTTAACCATTTATTGAATAGAATAATAATTATAAGAAAAATTGAATACTTTTATTTCATAAACTTCGGGGTCTTACAGCAAGTATTGAACTTTTCGTTCCTAAATGCATTATAAAAGTTATCTAAGCCATATGATTCAGCTAGACTAATATCGTATGTTAGAAAGCTATCCAAACCAATTGACTTGGTGCAGACTCTTATAAATCTATTGAGATTACAACCCTTATTGAATGGGAAACTATATAGCTGTCGGGGAACCGACATGTGCACATACTAACATGTTTAAATGTTATGTATAACGTAGGGTACTTTAGGCTGATCACCTGTTGTACTTGTTTATATTGGATTTTCAGTATAATACTATTAATTCTAGTAGAAGTTCTTAGTCCATAGTGACTGCTTAGTGTTCATTATTCTTGAACCTTGAAATAATAAAATCTTTGAATCTTATTGATATCTTTCAGTCCATAGCGACTCTTATTGAGAACTATTGATGCTTCTTGTTATGCTTGAACTATCATTTACTATTATACCATTGAGATGCGAACTTTATAACTGTTCACCCTTATTGATATATTACTTGCTGAGCAAATTTGTTGCTCATTCTTGCTTTCCTAAAAACTTTACAGTTAAGGTAGAGCAAGGGAGTACCTCCGGAAAGGACAAGGGCAAGGCTACAAAATAGCTTCAGAAAACTATTATTATTATAATGATATATTAGGAATGACTAATTTATGTTTAAGTTTAATTATGAAATGTTGTAGGAACGATTACGAGACTTGGGACAAGAATAATTATATTATGACAATGTAAATTATTCTATTATTCCGTTATTAGTGATTTTAGTAGTATATTCGAATTAGCACGTGATGCACCGAATTCTAGATATGAGTGTCTAGATTTGGGGGCATCACAGGTTGGTATCAAAGCATTAGGTTATAAACCTTAGGAGTGAGAACCCTTAGATTATAACCTTAGAAGAATTTAGAGACTTGAAGGAGATAAAACTCATGTAGAGTTTTCTTAGAGAGTTAGTGGTATTATGAAATATATTTTCATTCTATACAATGAATTTATGTTTTATATTCTGACGAAGCTTGTTGTTTATTGTCTTGTGTTTGTGGTTGTAGGATGTCGGAACAAGGAGGACTTAGTAGGATTATCGAGGAGGTACCACTTGATATACACGTGGTGTATGAGGAACCTTTGTTAGCCGAACCCGTTCAGGCAGTAGCACCATCTGAGTTCAACGACGAGGATGAGAGGTGGAGTTGGATCCTGAGGTGGAGTCGGATCCTGAGGAGGAACCTATGGGTGATGAGCTAGTGGGAGATTTCGATGGAACCCCGATTGAGGATAGGATGTTGGGCTAGTATGAGGAGAAAATCCTGGAGTTAGAATGTCGAGTTGAGGAGCTAGAGACCCAGGCTTAGGAGAGAGAAATCGAGATGCTGAAGCTGAGGGATGAAGACCACAAGAGGAAGTTGGAGATGCAAGAGATGAAGGTGGAAATTGCCTTTCACAAAGAAGCAGGAATACAGATGGGAACCCTTTTCCACCATTCGATAGCCAGGAATGTGGAATTGGCGGGTAAGCTAGAGGAGTTCGAACAGAAGAAGTTGAGTGAGAAAGCCGAGAAGGTGGCTCTTCGCACTCAACTTGAGCTAGAAGTCATGGAGAGGATCCACTTCGAGGAGAAGTGGGAAGGAGCTAATGATAGGGCAAGAGATTTGGAGGATGAGGTGAAGAGTATGAAGAGGAAGATGAACAGGATGGGGTACGCTTTCCATACGGCTATAGAGAGACTGATTGATGGTGTATATTACTACCCGACAGAGCAAGGATAGACCCGACATACCATGAGTAAGGATTTGGTGGCATACATATCACAAATTGAGTACCAGAGCGTTGTGGAGCGCAGGATGTTAGGATGAGACATATCAGTATTAGTCTAGTAGGGATAGTTGTATTTATGTATGTATTGTTGTGTAATCCCAATCTCTTGTGTGAGATATGGGATAGTTTATGTAAACCCTGAGTTGGCTCATGTTAGAGGGGTAGTATGACAATGTTTCCCCATTTTTTGTAATATTAGGGGATAAATGTTGACATTTATAGAAGTATGTTAGGGATGATCATATCGATGTAATAATTTGGCATATGAATATAAATGTTCTTGTTTTAAAAAAATGTGTTATAAGATTTTATTTCCCTTTATATTAAAGAAAACATAAGTAATATAATAAGAATGAAATTTTGTGATGCAGAAAATGCCTCCCAGACGTAGGCTAACGACACCAGAGGAATTAGTCAATAATGAGAGAGAGAAAGTAGACCATATACAACGACTAGTCGACTTGTTAGGAGAAGCCCTTCGAGGGAGAACCAATGAACCAGTACACAATAACCAACAAGCAGTATCGGTAACCAACTTCAAAGACTTTAGGAGCGTAGGACCTCCAGAATTTGCGGGTATTACCGACACTATTGAGGTGCAGACGTGGATCAAGGAGATGGAGAAAGCCTTCGCCATTGCTCGTGTGGGTGAAGATAAGAAGACTGTGTTCACTACGTACGTGATGAAGGGTGAAGCAAATTATTGATGGGAGGCCAATCAACAGAGAGCGGGATAAGGGACCATAGGCTTGGAAAGGTTTAAGACTTTGTTTGTAGCGCCCCTAAATCTGGGTCCCCAGAACCTCGAACCTGGTACGTTACGATACATCATTTCTATAGCTAATGCGGAAGATATAAACATAAATTGTTTATACCTGCATTCAATAACCTAGACGGCATACAATATCATTTGCGTTAAATATTATTATAACTTTAACCGTACAATAATCCCATCCTGGAACTTGTCTTTGCCTTTGCCTGTGTCCGAAGTTTCGTCTTAATCTGAAATGTTTATCATGATATAGCAAGGGTGAGCAACTAGTTTGCCCAGGAAGTTTAAGTTCAAACGAAGATATATCATGATTGAAAAGAATATTAAGTTGACAAACTTTCAACAATATAAGAATTGTGAAAGAACATGAATCAATAATGCTGAATAACCAACAATGAACATGAACAAATTTAACTGAACCAAATGGTAATGAAGGTGATCAGCCTTTAATAGCTACCTCACGCTAAAATCCAGAAATTCCAAACTCTTGGAGGGATCTTACACATGTTAACGTGGACATCCAGTTAAAATTTCGTGGCCATCGGAGTTATACAACTCCGGTTATAGCAATTTTTGTCGAAAAAAATACAAATATTGAAATGGTCATAACTTGCTCAATTTAAGTCGGAATGAGCTTATTTTTGGACACAAGCTACTTTATAACATATATGTTAATTTCCCAAAAGACTGAAATTTATTTCGTAAAATAAGTTACCAAAACTGCCCTTACAAATTCTGGACAGATTGCTTTTTTGGCATTTTTAGATTTTACATCCTTTGCTAAAATCAGTCCACACGGAAATCTACATGGAATTTTTCAGTGATTCCACTTGGATCTGTTAGAAGACTTCTAGATCTAACTCTAAAAATTGACCACACTCAAAAATTCGAAATATAATATGAGATATGGTCTTTTGAATTTCATGTTGCATTTTCTAAAAATCTAATTTTTCCATAGTGATTTTTAAGAAATCTTCCATATTCTCACCCATTCACCAACATAACCCCTCATCAATCACAATAATATCTATTAACACCTCCTATACTCATGGATCTAGCATGATCCATGATCTATTCCATCAAATAACCACCAAACACAAAATAAACACAACCAAGGCTAAGAAAAATTTAGTTTTCTTACTTTTGAAAAACATATTTCCCCTTTTTATGCTTTAGATCCAATTTTTGACCCACAAAAAGGGTTAGATCTAAATATAAAACACTTCTAAACACATAAATCTAAAGATTTGAAACTTTAGATCAAAATTTTATAAAAATCAAAACTCAAATCAAATAAAGAGGAATTAGACTATATAAGTAGAATCCTTTGTTATACCTTAGCTTTGATCTTCTTTTTCTTAGGTTTGAACTAAAGCTTTAAAACTCACCTAAAACTCTCACTCTCTCCCTCTCAAAGCTGCCGAACTCCTCCTCCTTTCTCTTTCTATCTCTTAGTTGCTTAGCTAATTAAAACAAATGAGAGAAAAAGAGAACAGTTAAAAGACTTTTGTGGCTTGTAAAAGTGAAGAGATATCTTGTATATATCTTATCCCTTTTCTTTCTAATCTCATCCGGCCACTTGGCCTTCTCCTTTCCTACAAATCTTATGAGGTCGCTTGCAAGAAATAAGAAAAGTGGTGGCTCCATTAGTAACATGACACAACACCAAATACTTACCAACTAAAGTGGGTTTAATAATTACATACATCTCCCCTTATTCTCCTCTTCCCATAACTGGCCACTTGGCCTATTTTTATCTCCATATTTGTTTTATTAATTCTTTATTAAATGACTAACATACCCCTCCTTACTTGGGCTAAAGTCTTGGGCCTTCATTAATTCCTTTGGGCCTTCCTTTAATTCCTTTGGGCCTTCCTTTAATTCCTTTGGGCCTTCCTTTAAATTCCTAATTTTGCTTACTAATTAAATTGAACTTGGGCTTCCTCCCATAAATAAATTGGGCCATCACTATACTTGTCTTATACATATATATTGGGCCAGTTTATCAACTTAATTGCTATTAAATCAAATTAGCTACAAGTCCAATACTTAAATAAACAATTGGGCAACATATTAAATAATATATCCTCCTTAATCCTTTAAATCTTAATTCACTTGAACTAATGCTCATCATTCTTGATATTTCCATATTATTATCCATCAATAATATTAATTCACTTATATAACCCAATAAGACTCGGTTTACTTAGATTATAAAATTAATTATCTAATATGTACAAAATAAATCTCTTAGGGTTAGTATATATTTTTAAATACCAACTTCCTCTCATATTATAATCTGTTAGGTTTTTAATTACCATACCTAGTATATATATTAGGTCACCAAACTTTATAGGTATCGCAGTACCTTATCTTTAATATTCTTTCAAGTGCATATAGACTCAATTTCTATGGTTTTAAAATTTTGTAACCCATATTTTATCTATTTCATTTAAATAATAAACCGCATAGGTTCTTCTTTAAAAATTTTAAATTATTCCTCTATTTTCATTCTAGGTTTTATTCGTTTAACCTTTATTTTAATCATTTAAGATCTTATAAATTTTTGGGTTGTCACATTGTTCTTTGAGAATTACTTCCCGAAGAGCATGAGAATAGAATGGAAGTGAAGTTTTTAGAACTGAAGCAAGGAGAGATGACACTAGCCCTGTACAGTGCAAGATTCAACGAGCTCGCCCGATTTGCAACGCACCAAGTGGATACCGAAGAGAGGAAAACTTGACGCTTCGAAGTAGGACTAAAACCTTGGTTGTTCAACAAGGTGTCAGTTCTCAAAATTGATTCATTCACCACACTGTTAGAGAAGGCCATTATTGCGAAAGGAGGTAGTGAGGCATTAAGCCAATACAACAAGGAAAAAAAGAACAAGAATACTGGGGGAGAGAGTGGCGGAAGAAGCAATTTAGGAAAGAGAAAGTGGGACAATAACAACAGAAACAACCATCAAGTGGGGAGTCACCAAGGAGGGTTTAAGAAGAGAGCGGAAGGATGCTCGAAGTGTGGGAAGAACCTCCAAGGGGAGTGCTGGAAGGGGCGCAATGTTTGCTACAGTTGCGGCCAGGAGGGGCACATTTTACCAAACTGCACAAAGCCAAAAAAGATCAAGGGATGTTTCGCTTGTGGCTCAATTGAGCATCAGATCAAAGACTGCCCGAAGAAAGGAAGCAGCGGAAGAAGCGGCCATCAGGGAGGAGGCAGCAACCTCATGATCGGCGGACAGACACAATCCAACCGACCAACTGCCAGAACGTTTAACATGACCGTCCAGGACGCCGTAGCTGCAAAGGACGTGGTGTCAGGTATTATCCCAATCAATAATATAAATTCCTATGTATTATTTGATTCGGGTGCTACCTGTTCATTTGTGTCTGAAGAATTTGGTAGTCGATTAAACTTACCCCAAGAACGATTACGAAATCCTTTGAACATAGAAGTTGCAAATAAGGAAGTAATCCCCATAGAATTTGTTTACCAAAATTATCATGCAAACCTTAGAGGACACAAACTAAGCGTAGACTTAATTTCTATTAGATTGGGGGAATTTGACGTGATATTAGGAATGGATTGGTTATATAACCATGCAGCGATAATTGACTGTCAGAAGAAAAGCGTAAACCTTTAGACTCTAAATCGGTCTAAGGTGGTATTTTATGGTAGCTCATCGCTTAGGCAATCATGTTGCCTTACGATGATGCAGGCCAAGAAATTGTTAAGAAAAGGATGTGTGGGTTACTTAGCCTATGTTATAGATACGCAGAGAAAGGGAGTAGAAATGAAGGATATATACGTGGTAAGGGAATTTCAAGACGTTAAATAATTTGCCTGGTCTTCCGCCAGACAGAGAAATCAAATTCGTAATAGACTTAGCGCCCGGGACTGCACCAATTTTAAAAGCTCCATATCGCATGGCGCCGGTAGAAATGAAGGAATTGATGATACAGTTGTAAGAATTGCTAGATAAGGGTTATATTCGACCGAGTGTCTCTTTGGGGAGCACCAGTGTTGTTTGTTGGGAAGAGGGATGGATCGATGAGGCTTTGTATCGATTATCGAGAATTTAACAGAGTGATGATAAAAAATAAATATTCATTACCGAGGATAGACGACCTTTTTGATCAATTGAAGGGAGCAAAATGTTTTTCGAAGATCGATCTGCGAATGTGTTATCATCAGTTAAAGGTACGGGAGGAGAACATACCAAAAACAGCGTTCCAAACCTGATACAAACACTACGAGTTTTTGGTGATGTCTTTCAGTTTGACTAACGCCCCAGCAGCATTTATGGATTTGATGAACCGAATTTTCAAACCATATTTGGATAAGTTCATGGTAGTTTTCATTGACGGCATTCTAATTTACTCAAAAACTAAGGAAGAACACGCCGAACATCTAAAAATGGTATTAGAAGCACTAAGAAGGGAGAAGATGTACGCAAAATTTTCTAAGTGTGAATTATGGATGGAAAAGGTCCAATTTCTAAGAAAAGTGATAGATAAAGATGGGATTTTAGTAGACCCTGTAAAAGTGGAGGCGGTAAGTAATTTAGAACAACCGAAGACGCCAATAGAGGTGAGAAGTTTTCTAGGGTTAGCCGGGTACTATCGAAGATTTATCCAAGATTTTTCAAAGATAGCAACCCTGTTGACCAATCTAACGAGGAAGACGGTGAAGTTCGTGTGGACAGACAAGTGTGAAGAAGGTTTCCAAGAGTTGAAGAAGAGATTAAGCGAGGCGTTTGTGTTATCCTTAACGGATGAAACGGAAGGTTTTGTGGTGTATAGTGATGCATTGCACAGATGGCTTGGCTGTGTGCTAATGCAACATGGCAAGGTCATTGCGTATGCATCACGACAGTTAAAAGATTATAAAAAATGATACCCTACCCATGACTTGGAGTTAGCGGCAGTAGTTTTTGCGTTGAAGATTTGGAGGCACTATTTGTATGGAGAGAAATGTGAAATTTACACGGACCACAAGAGTCTAAAATATATCTTCACACAGAAGAAGTTAAATATGCGGTAGAGGAGGTGGTTGGAATTAATCAAGGACTACGACTGTGAAATTCTTTATCACCCATGAAAAGCAAACGTAGTAGCTGACGCGTTGAGTATAAAAGGAAGGGAGAGATTGTTTATGCTGCCATCTCAGGAGGAACTAATAAGAGAAATGGAGAGTTTGGAAATAGAAGTAAGGGAACCAAAAGGAAATGAAGAAAAGTTATTCATAATAGAAGTTCGTCCGACATTATTGGATAGGATCAAAGAATCACAGGAGAAAGATGAAGAGTGGGAGAAGATAAAGAAGAGGATATCAGAAAATGAAGAGGATATTAGAAAATGAGGAAGAAAGATTTTGAATGGGTAAGGACGGTATTTTGAGATTTAAAACCGAGTGTGGGTGCCAGTCGTAATCGAATTAAGAAAAGAGATCTTGCACGAGGCACATAATACAACATATTCTGTTCACCCAGGAGGCATGAAAATGTACCGGGATCTGCGATAATACTTTTGGTGGCCCAACTTGAAACGAGAGGCTGCAGAATATGTCAGTAGATGCCTTACTTGTCAACAAGTCAAAGCAGAACACCAGAGGCCGAGTAGTCTACTTCAACCGCTAGAAATACTGGAATGGAAATGGGAGCACATTACGATGGACTTCGTGGTGGGGCTTCCAATCACACAGAAAGGTTTCGATGCCATTTGGGTTATCGTGGATCGACTAACGAAGATAACTCATTTTCTATCGATCAAGATCCATTTCAATTTAAATCAGTTAGCAAGACTGTACGTAAAGGAAATCGTTTCGCGATATGGAGTGCCGGTGTCAATTGTCTCCAATCGACATTCGTGCTTTACGTCAAATTTTTGGAAAAGTTTGCAAGAAATGATGGGAACACAATTAAGATTGAGTACCGCCTATCATCCTTAGACAGACGGACAAAGTGAGCGAATGATATAAACACTATAGGATATGCTTAGAGCTTGCGTGATGGACTTCAAGGGGAATTGGGACGACCATTTACCCTTAGTAGAATTTGCTTACAACAATAGTTATCTTGCGAGAATCGGTATGCCATCGTACGAAGCTCTTTACGGGAGAAAGTGTAGAACATCGTTGTGTTGGGACGAAGTCGGAGAATGACAAATTTTGGGACCAGAATTAGTTCGAAAAACAGCCGATGTAGTGACGATAATAAGAGCCAGATTGGTAGCAGCTCAAGATCTCTAGAAGAAATACGCAGATTTGCATCGTCAGAACCGAGACTTTGAAGTCTGTAGTTTTATATTTTTGAAAGTGTCTCCCTGGAAAGGGAAGATACATTTCAGCAAGAAAGGGAAATTGAGTCTGAGGTTCATAATACCATTCAAAGTACTGAAGTGAGTAGGTGAAGTGGCATACAAGGTAACTTTACCGCCCAAACTAGAACACATCCACAACATGTTTCACATTTTTGTGCTACGTCCATACAAGCCCGACTATAAGCATGTGATATCCTACGAGCCCATCCAAGTAGAGAAGAATCTGACTTGCGAGGAGATTCATGTCCAAATAGTAGATAGAAAAGAATAAACTTTGAGAAATAAAGCTATATCTTCTGTAAAAGTTATTTGACGAAACCACAACGCAGAGGAGACTACGTGGGAGTTAGAGGATAGGATGAGTGTAAGGACTGAGAATTTTATACGACTATAATTTTACGAATGATTTTTTTTATATTATTATTTTATTAACTATTATCGTTATTGTTATCAGTAATATTTTGAACATATGCGATATGAATTAACAAGTTAGTCAATTTAATGATTATTAGTTGACTAAGAAAGGAAGCCAAGATGAATAGTTGTTCAAAACCCTAATTTGAATTTCAAATAGGGATTTGAATATTAATAAATTTGTTATTGTATTTAATATGATATGTATGTACATCATGTGATTAATGATAAGTGATTAATTATTGATATGAATTATATATATTCATTATATGAGTGGTCATAACTTATTAAGCCAATTAGGGCTATTAAGTTAATGCACTAGTGGAATATGTTATGACATTTGTGAATGATATATGTGATTAAATAAATATATATTATATAATGTGTATACATTTATTTTGTATATAAAGAGAATTAAGAATAAATTTAGGTAACCTAATACATATATTAGGTATGGTAATTAAATAACCTAAAGGATGATAATATGAGAGAATGATAGTATTTAAAAATATACACTAATCCTAAGAGATTTTTTTATACATCTCGATTAATTAATTTTATAACCCAAGTAAAGCAAGTCTAATTGGGTTATGAAATTAAAGATATGTGAGTAAGGAATTCATTTACCAATATGTGTAATAGGACCCTAACTAAATGATTAGGATAGGATATAAATTAAAAAGTATAGAACTATGTTGAATTGCAAGCCCAAATAATTAAAATTGCTAGTCCAAAGAATTAAAAGAGTGGCCCAACTTTTAGCCCAAGGGAGAGGGGACCTTTTGGACCATTAAGTAAGCTAAATGAGCCTTAAAAAGAAAATAAAATGGGCCCAGGAAGGCCATCATGGCCGAAATTTTGGAGAGGAGACAAAGGGGGAGGATTGTAATGATGGTAATTACCTACTCCTACCTAACTTTACAAGGTGTCAAGCATTGGTGTTGTTCTTATCTTTTCACCAAACCCACAAGTAATCTAGGAGTGCAAGCAAGCTAAATAATATTGAGTATGAGAGAGAGAGATATTGCGATATATATGTTAGATATATGTAATGTATATCTCTACATATTTATTAACAACAAAAGTCCTTTAATTTTTCTCTTTCCTTTCATTTGTATTAGCTAACTAAAGAAAGAGACTAAAGAAAGCAACTAAGAGAGAGAGAGAGAATAGAGAGAGTCGGACAAGAGAGGGTAGAAGAGAGGGAGGATTTTTTGAAGTTTCATAGTTCCTAATCAAGGTTTAGGAAGAAGGAGAGAAAGGAAAAGCAAAGGTATAAACAAAATTCCTACTTATATAGTCTATTTTCCTTTTTATTTTGATATTATTTTTGATAGTATGAAGTTTTTATCTTGAGGTTAAAAACCTTAGATCCATATGTTTATAAGTATTTTATGTTTAGATCTAACCCTTTTGTGGATCAAAATTTGGATCTAAACTAAGAAATGGAAACTAGGTGGTTCAAAATATAGAGAACCTAATTTTCTTAAGCTTAGGTTGTGTTTAAAATTGTGATTGATGATTGTTTGAAGAAATAGATCATGAATCATGGTATATCCATGAGTATATGAGGTATTAGTAGGTAATATGATGAGTTGTGTTGGTTATTATGTTAGAATATGAAAGATTTCTTAGAAATCACAAAAAATTAAAAATCAGATTTTTGTAAAAACGAAACATGAAATTCAAACGACTATATCTCTCATTGTATTTTGAATTTTTGAGTGTGGTCAATTTTTAGATTTAGATCTGAGTCTTCTAACGTTTCCAAGTGGAATCACTGAAAAAGGTGTTATATATTTTCGTGTGGATTGATTTTAGCAAATGATGTCAAATCGAAAAATTAAAGAAAAGCAATCTGCATAAAAGTGCTAGGGGCAATTTTGGCAACTTAATTATTGAAAAAAATCACAATCTTTTGGGACATGAAAATATATGAGATAAAGTAGCTTGTGTCCAAAAATTAACTTATTCCGACTTAAATTGACCGAGTTATGGCCATTTCAATATTTGGGTTTTTTCGACAAAAATTACTATAACCGGAGTTCTATAACTCCGATGGTCTTGAAATTTAAAATGGAAGCTCACGTTAACACGTGTAAGATTCCGCCAAGAGTTGGGAATTTTTGGAGTTAAGCATAATATAGCAAATTTCTTAAGCTACGAACTAAAAACGGATTTTTGAAAATACTAAAGGGAGTTGAAAATTTTTAGAAATATTCTTTTTGTGTATGGAATATATGTATATATGTTTGGCCAAAGGATAGAAAAATAATAAGTTAATTTGGTATTTTCTTAAAAAGGGTATTTCAGCTTGCTGAAATGAACAATTCAGGTTGCTGAAATGGAAACTGAAATTGTTAGGAAGGGAAGACAGTTTGGTTTCAGCTTACTGAAATGATGTATTCAGTTTGCTGAAATAGCGAACAATATACCAAGTTATAATAAGAACTTATAATTGAACGAGTAAGTGTTAAGTCTAAGGTAGTACAGTCGTACTCTTTAATGGTTGATGTATAGTATCTGGGCTAAACAATTTTTTTAGGGAGCGGAGGTATATACGAATTAGCAACCGATCTAACTCGCTGTGAAAATAGTGTAGAAGAGATGGAAATTAATTTGTTGGTTGTTTGTGGGAAACAAATCAGTATACTATATTGAATACTATTAAAGACTCGATGTGTGCTAGGTTTGGACTTGTGAATACGTATGGGTTATCTAATGTTTGATTATGTGATCACATGCTAGATAATTTTCTTATAAAGTAATAGTATTATAAAATATAATGTGATATACTTATTACAAGGATAATCTTATTAATGATAGGTCTTTGTATTAAAGATAAAACTATATTGCGTAGCAGTAAGCAGCGATCAAGGCAAGTTTCTATACTCTTTTATTGTGCAAGTATCCTTACTATATGTATTTACTTTATGCAGGAGATCTATAATTGAGCAAGTATCTCTAACTTGTTTATTATTGAGCAAGTATCTGAACACTTGCATTTATGCAATGGATCTTTGGTTGAACAAGTATTCTTAATTCATTTATATTCAAGCAAACCCTCGAATTTCATTCGATTCGTTATTGTTTACCAGTATCTTATTACTGTTTTCATATGATTCATATATAATTAAAATTGTTCTGTTTTATGTATACTAAGTTTGGTTGTGCAAGTGTCCTCACTTGTACGAACTATTGTATTTGAACAAGTATTCTTGGACTCGAAATTCTTTGACATGACAAGTTTTTATGCGTACCATTCAATATTGGTATAAATACATGGTTTAAAAGTTGTCTTAGCTATTTGACTCGGCTAGACATAGTTTGAAATATATCATTGAATATTATTGGTTATGATAGAGTCGTCCAACTAAATTGCTTTGGTTGGACTCCAGACTGAATATGAACATCCCTAAATTGGGAAATTTTTATGCGCCAAAGGTGGTTATGATGAACGCATACGTCGTTCCAGCGTGTAGTGTTGATCAATACAGGGCATACGGGTTGATCACCCAACGTGCCCGTATATTATGACGGTTTGCAGATGAATTTCTGTACAAACGTTTTTAAACTTGAAAACAATGGTTCAAGGTCTATTGACCGCTCAGCATTTATAGTCACAACGTCGTTTTAAAATTGTAAATGGTTTGATATGTTTTTATGAATGGTTTCAAATGGCTTCACAACTATCGATTCGTTGTAGAAGTATACTTCAAAGAAAATATTTATTTCTTTCAGCTGATGTTTATTATCTGATATCACTTGCTGAGCAATTAAATGTTCATTCTTGCTTTAAATTAAATATTTTCAGCTAAGCGTGATCGACCAAAAAGTTCTGGCAAGGACAAAGGGAATGGGAAGCTGAAGGAATAGTTTTAAGGTGTTGGTTATAATATTTAGAACTGTAATACCCGAGAATTTCCTAATATTATTAAATAAATATATGAATGGAAATAAGAATTTATTTAATATAAATGATTTTGTGTTATGAGATGAATTAATTCAATTATATAAAATTGAATAATTATAATAATTGAGAAATTTATGGAGTTTGCGATAAACTCGTTGATAGCCTTGTGTGGCACAGTGATGAGGATTATTAATGATTATATTAATTAACGAATGAATTATTAAAGTAAACGATTAATCTATATTAATTGTTAATTGCTATTATAGAATATTAATTAATGGTTATGGAATATTAATTGTGATTGATTAATAATACGTGATTATTATTATTGCAAGAAATATAATAATAAGCAATGTGTTTATAAATATAATAAGATTTATATTCATTTAATGTGATATTTAATCACATAAGTGTTAATCGATTATTATGGAAATTAATAATCAATGAGGAATGGATTAATTAATATTATCGTTAATTAATCAATGAGATGAATAATTTATTTATTTGACATTATGAATAATAAAGTAAATAAGTAAGTTATTAATATAATAAGATTATATTAATTGATATGTGCAAATGTGCAATACTTGAATATATAAAGTATATGGAATACGACTATATTATATAGTGTAGCGAAACACTTAGGTGTGACCATGCAAGTATACATAAACTATGTTATATAGTGCAATGTAAATATATTACACATAGAGACCATATATTAAGATTTATTAAGTTACATATCAATGCCTATGTGACTATGTGAATGTGTGAACATTAAAATAATGCATCATGGATATATTGTAAACAATTGTTGATTAATATAATTTAATAATAAAGGAGACAGTGTAATGTGATAACTTCCGATTAGACTATACCAGTATGATAAAATGTACATGGATTATATGTGTTCAAATTGCATTTATTACATTATATGAATTACATTGTGACACTAACTTACCTAAACATATATTGTATACATATGGAATATAAAACCTATGTATATAGTATGTGTATTGTAATACAAGTGTAGCATGTGGTCCATTTGCAATATCAGAGTTTCATTCCTTGTCCCATAATAAGAGACTCGGTTCATTCTCACGTGAAACACTCATGAAGCTAGCCTACTCCTACCTTCTCAAACTCAGCAACATAGATGGGATCATTGCTAGGGGAGTGGCCTCAATAGTATAAGCCAACCACTAATTACCAACTTCCTTATAACTACCATGCAATCCAATCTCCTGATGGTTCAATTTATTGGATTATTGCATTATCTGTGTAATGTTATCTCTATATATATAGCTCATCCTCTTCACAAAATCAAATGCTGAGATTTTGCTTGAGTATTGAGTGGAGAGTAATACATATATTAGTATAGTAGCATTATAAGTGGAAAGTAGCAGCAAGTTCTGATTTCATTACAGAGGTATAATTCCATAATTCTTGTTCTTCATTTTGTCTCTGTCAAAATTTCTATTCTTGAAATTCTTAATTCTTGGTCATGTTGAATTGGGTTGTAATTGGGGTATAGAACACTTGTTTAGTGGTTCTATAAACTTATATACATGTTTAGTATGCAATGCAGCTTGTCTGGAATCGATTTGGTTATGAAATTTGGGAATTGGCCTAGCTTTTTGCCGTTGCTGGCTACTGTCTGGCACGAACCAGTAGTGGCGCAGCTGCGTCGGTTTATAACCAAGGCGCAGCGCAGATGCGCCGGACACTGTGTTCAGTTTCTGATTTCTGCTTAAATTCTGCTATGTGATAAATTATTTGCATAACATAGATAAGCATGCTAGCTTGAGTAGGACATATATATGAGTACATAGGCCTAACGTAAGCATGTTTAAACCAAGATGGTATACCTTTTTGACGAAACGACGTATGTGTTTAAAAGGAACTTAAAGTTATAAAGAGAGACTTGGATATGTTATATTTATATTCTGACTTTCGATACATGTTATTATGGTTTAGAAATGCATGAAGGATGTGATGACTTGTGTATATATGTATCTTAAGGTAGCATGAACATGTTAGACTTCGTTAATAGAACTTACTAACGAAACATGGACTTTGAACATAGACTTGATATGTTGTATTAAGATTCATATTTTGATATTTTTAACACGTTTAATAATGAATATAACATCACTAGTATACCATACATGTGTACTCACTTGTCAAATTCAATGAAAGGTTAACCGAGCACGAGTTTCAGCATATTTTTATAGTGATAAACGACGCTAGTGATGAATGAAAGATTTGGACACTTATAAACATGTATAGTACATAGTATGTGATCTCTTGATATGAACATATGATTGTATGCGTGGTGATTACATGACCCTATCCGACCTTAATTTTGTGTAAATCCTAGACTAAAACCATAACATATAAAAATGAACTTGAGATGGTCATATGCTTATAAACGTCCTCTGACATGATTGTATGTTAAGTGTAAATTGGTTAAGTATGCTAAAGTATGGATAGAATCAGAAAATGCAAGGCTTAACCCTGGTCTGGCCAGGGGACTACGCAGCTGCGCCGTCCCTAGGCCTAACCAGGGCGCAGCTGCGTCGGTCTGGAATCTGAATTGTTGAAATCGCTTGTTCTGGTCATGTCAGTTAGTGTAAATTATTGTTCAAAACTGCTAGAAATAATCTGTACCCTACTGATATTGGTATATATGTGATGAATAAGTAAGAAGACAATGTTTAACTTATATAATGGGTCAAAGGATCATAACCACTTGAACATGATAAGTTGCTGTAGTATCATTTACATTATAACTATGTACTTGATTCGTGATAACATATAATCTGATATCATACCATATGATTATAAGTATGACATGTGACTAAGATAGTAACATATATGTATATTGAGTAACAAGTTTGTGTAACGGGTGTGTTAACTAATAGACATCCTATACTTATAATACACTATAAATAGGATTCGAAAGTGTTGATAGCTTTACGTGAGTAAACTACGCATAAGGCAAATATCTAAACCTTATCTCTTTGGATGCAAGTTTCCTAACTTACACTCTTTTACGGGTGCAAGTATTCTATCCTTGTATATTGCGAGCTAGTTTCTTTACTTAATCGTTTGAATTGAATTAGCATACTTGAACTCTTATTTCATTAAAGCAATTATTCATGTTGAACTTGGTATTGTTCTTGAATATTGTGAAAGTGTCTATGCCATTTGATTCGGCTAGACTTATATTATTGAAAAGCGACCCAAACCAATTGATTGGTGCGGGATCTTGTATTTGACTGAGAAGAACAAAATATAACTCTCGGAGAATCGACGCGCGCACATTAGTATGATTGAGTGTTATGCATAACATAGGGTACTTTAGGCTGATCACCTATTTTACTTGTTTTTGTTGGATTTTCAGTTTATTACTGTCAATTCCTGTGGAAGTTCATAGTCCTTAGTGACTGCTCAGTATTTAGTTATCTTGAATTCTTGAATTAATTTATTATTGAATCACATTGATATTATTCTGTCCTTAGCGACTGTTATTGAGAACTGTTGATATTCTTGTTATCCTTGAACTATCAAACCTTGCTATACCCTTTCGAGAATTGAGAATTATATTACTTACCCTATTGTATATTACTTGCTGAGCAATTTGTGCTCATTCTTGCTTTTCCTAAAAATATTTCAGTTAAGGCCGAGTAGTGCGGACCCTCGAGTACCGACAAGGGCAAGGGAAAGGCTACTGAGTAGCTTTGTCATGTAGGACTTTATGATTGTAATAAAGAACTTATGGTATTATGTACTAGTTAAGGTTATTTATGCTTAAGATATGTCTAAGCTATGTAATCACTGTTTAAGTTACGAAACCTTGGGACGTGAATAATTATATTATTTAAATGTAATTTATTCGGTATTAATTGTGTATTATTCTGCTGTGCGATGCAACATTTAGTCGTATTAGTATTGTGATGTATTACCATGAGCACGTGACGAACCGAATTCAAGCGACCCCGTGACGATCCTGGAATTTGGGGGCGCCACAGGTTGGTATCAGAGCTGTAGTTATAAACCTTAGGCACGAGTGTCCTTAGACTATAACTTAGGAGAACTTAGAAGTTAGGAAGGAGATAAAACTCATGTAGAGTTTTCCTTTAGAGACTTAGTCTATTATGAAATGTAACTTCATTTTATACAATGAACTTATGTTTTGTTTAACATTCTAATGGGTTGCTGTTTCTTGTCTTGTGTTTGTGATTGTAGATGGCAGATATGGGAGTACCCGCTAGAGTGGCGGAGGATGAGCCCAGGGATATTCATGTAGTGTATGAGGCACCCTTAAAGGCTGTGCCTGTGCAGGCTGTTGCACCATCTGAGTCTGATGACGAGGATGAGATTGAGATTGAGATAGAGTCCGATCCAGAGGAGGAGTCGATGGAGGATGAGGCTACTATAGAGGAGCAAATGTTAGGCGAGTATGAGGAGCGAATTCTGGAGTTGGACTGCAGAGTCCAGGAGCTAGAGGCAGAGGCCCAAGAGAGAGAGTCCGAGTTCCAGAAACTGAGGGACGAGGACCACTATTGGAAGCTAGCCATGTAAGTGTTAGAGGTGGAGATTGCCTACCGCAGGGAGGCAGGGATCCAGATGGGAACTTTATTCCACAGGTCGGTGGCTAGAAATGTATATCTGGCAGGGAAGTTGGAAGAGGTTGAACAGAGGGAACTAAGCGAGAAGACTGAGAAGGAAGCACTCCGTACTCAGTTGGAATTAGAAGTGATGGATAGGATACACTTCGAGGAGAAGTGGGAGACTGCCCATGAAAGAGCTGACGACCTGGAGGATGAGGTCAGATGTAAGAAGAGGAAAATGAACAAGATGGGGTACGTGTTCCGTTCGGCATTTAAAAGAGTGCTTGATGGTGTGTACAACTACCCGGCAGAGCAGGGACAGACTCTACTTACCTTGAGTCGAGAGCTAGTTGCGTATATAGCGCAGATGGAGTACAAGAGCGCAGTGGAGCGCGGGATGATGTGATGAAATTTCCTTAGATAGTCTAGTGGTAGTATTAGTGTGTCCTTTATGTGTCGTATATACTATGTTGAAATTCCGATCTTTTGTGTAAGATGTGGGATAATGATGTAAACCCCGAGTTAGCTTGTGTTAGAGGGGTAGTATGGTAGTAGGTTGGTATATTCCCCGTCTTTTGTGCTATTAGGGATGCATGTGATAACATTTATAGCAGTATGCTAGGATAATCATGTAATGAAATGAAATGGCATATGAATATAAATGAAGCTTATTTCAGAAACGTGTTATAAATTTATTCTTTTAGTATTAAAAGAAATACTTAAGTAATATACTTGAATAATAATAAAATGAAAATTTGTGATGCAGATAATGCCGCCCAGACGTAGATTGACTGCACCTGAGGAGTCAGTGAACAATGAGAGGGAACAAGTAGACCCGATCCAAAAACTGGTAGATCTGTTAGGAGAGGCATTAAGGGGAAGGAACAATGAACCCGTTCGCCTAAACCCTCAGGCTGTGCCAGTAACAACTTGTAAAGACTTTAAGAGTGTAGGACCCCCAGAGTTCAAGGGAACTACCGACCCAATCGTCGCATAAATGTGGATCAAGGAGATCGAAAAAGCTTTCACTATAGCTCACTTAGGCGAAGATCAGAAGACGGTGTTTGCCACGTACATGATGAGGGGAGAAGCGAACTACTGGTGGGAGGCTAATCAACAAAGAGCTGGAGAAGGGATAATAGCTTGGGATAAGTTTAAGACGCTGTTTTTCGAGAATTACTTCCCGAAAGGCATGAAGAATAGGAAGGAGGTGAAATTCTTAGAGTTAAAACAAGGTGAGATGACGGTGGCGCAATACGCAGCTAAATTTAACGAACTAGTGCGATTTGCGGAGCACCAAGTTGGTGATGAAGAGAGGAAGGCTAGACGATTTGAACAAGGACTGAAGCCTTGGCTATTCAATAAGGTGTCAGTTCTTCAGATCGATTCTTTTGCAACACTGCTGGAAAAGGCTATTATTGCCGAGGGAGGAAGTGAAGCTTTGAGCTTGTACAACAAAGAGAAGAAAAGAAAGAATGCTGGAGGAGAGAATCGTACTAGAGGAAGCAGCAGTGGAGGAAGTAATTTGGGAAAGAGAAAGTGGGAGAATAACAACAGCAGAAACAATAATCAAGGTGGGAGTCACCAGGGAAATTTTAAGAAAAGGAGTGGAGCTTGTAATAAGTGTGGGAAAAGTCACCAAGGGGAGTGCTGGAAAGGAAAGGGCACGTGTTATAACTGCGGCCAAGAGGGGCACATATCGCCAAACTGTCCAAAGCCAAAGAAGATCCAAGGGTGTTTTGCTTGCGGCTCAACTTAGCACCGTATTAAGGATTACCAGAAGAAGGGAAGTGGCGGAAGTAAAAGCCAACAAGGAGGGAACAAACTGATGATCGACGGACCGACACAATCCAACCGCCCAACCGCCAGAACCTTTAACATGACCGTCCAGGATGCAGTGGCTGCGAAGGACGTGGTGTTAGGTATAATCCCAACCAATGATATAAATGCTTATGTATTATTTGATTCGGGTGCCACCTGTTCTTTTATATCTGAAGAATTTGCTAGTAAACTTAGTACACCCCGAGAACGGTTAAAAAATCCTTTGAACATAGAAGTTGCGAATAAGGAAATAATCCTTGTAGAATACGTTTCTCGCAATTGTCGCGCAAACATTAGAGAACATGAACTGAGCGTAGACTTGATTCCTATTAGACTCGGAGAATTTGACGTAATACTGGGGATGGATTTGTTGTATAACCATGCTACAATTATTGACTGTCAGAACAAGTGTGTGAACCTTCAAACTCCGAATAAGTCTAAGGTAGTGTTTTATGGTAGCTCATCGCTTAAGCAATTGTGTTGCGTTACGATGATGCAGGCCAAGAAATTGTTAAGGAAAGGATGCGTAGGTTATTTAGCTTACATCGTTGATACTCGAAAGAAGGGAGTAGAAATTAAGGATATATCCGTAGTTAATGAATTCCAAGATGTATTTTCGGACGATCTGCCTGGTCTTCCGCTAGACAGAGAAATTAAATTCGTAATAGACTTAGCACCGGGAACGACACCGATTTCGAAAGCTCTATATCGTATGGCGCTAGTAGAAATGAAGAATTGATGATACAATTACAAGAGTTGTTGGATAAGGGTTACATTAGACCGAGTGTTTCTCCTTGGGGAGCACCAGTGTTATTCGTTAAGAAAAAGGACGGATCGATGAGGCTCTGTATCGATTATCGAGAATTGAACAGAGTAACGATCAAGAACAGATATCCGCTACCGAGGAAAGACGACTTATTTGATCAACTGAAGGGAGCATATTATTTCTCGAAAAATAACCAGTGAATAGGATATCATCAACTGAAAGTGAGGAATGAGGACATACCAAAGACTGCGTTTCGAACCCGTTATGGACACTACGAGTTTTTGGTAATGTCATTTGGATTGACTAATGCTTCGGCAGCATTTATGGACTTGATGAACTAAGTTTTAAAGCCATACTTGGATAAATTCGTGGTAGTTTTCATCGATGACATATTGATCTACTCAAAAACAGAGGAAGAACACGCCAAACATCTAAAAATTATTTTGGAGGCACTAAGGAAGGAGAAGATGTATGCAAAAATTTTAAAGTGCGAATTTTGGATGAAGAAGGTTCAATTCTTAGGCCACGTGGTGGATAAGAATGGAATCGTTGTAGACCCTGCAAAGGTAGAAGCAGTAAGTAATTGGGAACAACCGAGAACGCCAACGGAGGTGAGAAGTTTTTTAGGGTTAGCTGGGTACTATAGAAGATTCATCCAAGATTTTTCTAAGATAGCAACCCCGTTGACCAATTTGACTAGAAAGACGGTGAAATTTATATGGACCGACAAATGCGAAGAGAGTTTTCAGGAGTTGAAGAAGAGATTGAGCGAAGCGCCTGTCTTATCACTACCAGATGATGCGGGAAATTTTGTGGTGTATAGTGATGCATCGCACAAGGGACTTGGCTGTGTGCTTATGCAGCACGACAAAGTCATTGCGTATGCATCACGATAATTGAAGGATTACGAAAAGCGATACCCTACTCATGACTTAGAGTTAGCGACAGTAGTCTTTGCATTAAAGATATGGAGGCATTATTTGTATGGAGAGAAATGTGAGATATACACGGACCACAAAAGTCTGAAATATATCTTCACACAGAAGGAGTTGAACATGCGGCAGAGAAGGTGGTTAAAATTAATCAAAGACTATGATTGCGATATTCTTTATCACCCGGGGAAGGCAAATGTGGTTGCCGACGCTCTGAGCAGGAAAGGAATGGAGAAATTGTTTAATTTGATGACTCAGGAAGAGTTGATAAGAGAGATGGAGAAATTAGAAATAGAAATGAAGAGACCCGAGAGGTCTGAAAAAAGGTTGTTTGTAGTGGAAGCTCATCCGACATTGTTGGATAGAGTAAAGGGAGCCTAGGAAAAGGATGAAGAATGTGAGAAAATTTGAAAGAGGATCACAGAGAATGAGGAAGAGAAATTTTGAATGGATAAAGACGGTATCTTAAGATTTGAAGAAAGAGTATGGGTACCAGCGGTAATCGAGTTAAGGGAAGAGATTTTGCACGAGGCACACAATACGACATATTCCGTTCATCTGGGAGGCACGAAGATGTACCGCGATCTAAGGAAACATTTTTGGTGGCCCAATTTAAAACGGGAAGTCGCAGAGTGCATCAGTAGATGTTTGACTTGCCAACGCGTTAAAGCAGAGCATCAACGGCCGAGTGGTTTACTACAACCGTTAGAAATATCGGAGTGGAAATGGGAGCATATTATGATGGACTTCGTGGTAGGACTTCCAGTTACACAGAAAGGTAATGATGCTATTTGGGTTATCGTGGATCGACTAACGAAGACTGCACATTTTCTACCAATCAAGATCCGCTACAGTTTGAACCAATTAGCGAGTCTGTACGTAAAGGAGATTGTTTCACGACATGGAGTGCCGGTGTCAATTGTCTCTGATCGAGATCCGCGCTTCACATCAAATTTTTGAAAGAGTTTGCAAGAGAGAATGGGAACGCAGTTAAGGTTGAGTACGACTTATCATCCTCAGACAGACGGACAAAGTAAGCGAACTATACAAACGCTGGAGGACATGCTTAGGACTTGCGTGATGGATTTTAAGGGAAATTGGGACGACCACCTACCCTTAGTAGAATTCGCATACAATAATAGTTACCATACGAGTATCGGCATACCACCGTATGAAGCTCTTTACGGGAGAAAGTGCAGAATGCCATTATGTTGGGACGAAGTCGGAGAATGACGAATACTCGGACCAGAGTTAGTTCAACAAACCGCAGACGTGGTGACAATGATAAGAGCCAGATTAGTAGCAGCTCAAGACCGCCAAAAAAAGTATGCAAATTTGCATCGGCAGGACCGAGACTTCAAAGTCGGCAGTTTTGTATTCTTGAAGGTATCTCCATGGAAGGGAAAAATTCGTTTCCGCAAGAAAGGAAAATTGAGTCCAAGATTCATAGGACTGTTCGAGATACTGAAGCGAGTGGGCGAAGTGGCATACAAAGTTGCGTTACCACCCGAGTTAGTGCACATCCACAATGTGTTTCACAATTCCGTGTTGCGACCGTACAAGGCCGACTACAAGCACGTGATTTCTTACGAGCCCATTCAAGTGGAGAAGAACTTGGCATATGAAGAGATTCCTGTCCAGATACTAGATAGAAAAGAGCAAACCTTAAGAAATAAAATTATTTCATCTGTAAAAGTACTTTGGCGTAACCACGATGTCGAGGAGGCAACGTGGGAGTTAGAAGATAGGATGATGAGGGATTATCCCCATTTATTTGTGTAACCTTGTAGCAATTCCGGAATGAAATTTTTATAAGGGGGGAGGATGTAATACCCGAGAATTTCCTAATATTATTAAATAAATATATTAATGGAAATGAGAATTTATTTAATATAAATGATTTTATGTTATGAGATGAATTAATTTAATTATATAAAATTGAATAATTATAATAATTGAGAAATTTATGGAGTTTACGATAAACTCGTTGATAGCCTTGTGTGGCAAAGTGATGAGGATTATTAATGATTATATTAATTAACGAATGAATTATTAAAGTAAACGATTAATCTATATTAATTGTTAATTGTTATTATAGAATATTAATTAATGTTTATAGAATATTAACTGTGATTGATTAATAATACGTGATTATTATTATTGCAAGAAATATAATAATAATAAGCAATGTGTTTATAAATATAATAAGATTTATATTCATTTAATGTGATATTTAATCACATAAGTGTTAATCGATTATTATGAAAATTAATAATCAATGAGGAATGTATTAATTAATATTATCGTTAATTAATCAATGAGATGAATAATTTATTTATTTGACATTATGAATAATAAAGTAAATAAGTAAGTTATTAATATAATAAGATTATATTAATTGATATGTGCAAATGTGCAATACTTGAATATATAAAGTATATTGAATACGACTATATTATATAGTGTAGAGAAACACTTAGGTGTGACCATGCAAGTATACATAAACTATGTTATATAGTGCAATGTAAATATATTACACATAGAGACCATATATTAAGATTTATTAAGTTACATATTAATGCCTATGTGACTATGTGAATGTGTGAACATTAAAATAATGTATCATGGATATATTGTAAACAATTGTTGATTAATACAATTTAATAATAAAGGAGACAGTGTAATGTGATAACATCCGATTAGACTATACCAGTATGATAAAATATACATGGATTATATGTGTTCAAATTGCATTTATTACATTATGTGAATTACATTGTGACACTAACTTATAACCTAAACATATATTGTATACATATGGAATATATAACCTATGTATATAGTATGTGTATTGTAATACAAGTGTAGCATGTGGTCCATTTGTAATATCAGAGTTTCATTCCTTGTCCCATAAAAAGAGACTCGGTTCAGTCTCACGTGAAACACTTATGAAGCTAGCCTACTCCTACCTTCTCAAACTCAGTAACATAGATGGGATCATTGTTAGGGGAGTGGCCTCAATAGTATAAGCTAACCATTAATTACCAACTTCCTTATAACTACCATGCAATCCAATCTCTTGATGGTTCAATTTGTTGGATTATTGCATTATCTGTGTAATGTTATCTCTATATATATAGCTCATCCTCTTCACAAAATCAAATGCTGAGATTTTTCTTGAGTATTGAGTGGAGAGTAATACATATATTAGTATAGTAGCATTGTGAGTGGAAAGAATCAGCAAGTTCAGATTGCATTACAGTGGTATAATTCCAAGATTCTTGTTCTTCATTTTGTCTCTGTCAAAATTTCTATTCTTGAAATTCTTAATTCTTGGTCATGTTGAATTGGGGTATAGAACACTTGTTTAGTGGTTATATGAACTTATATACATGTTTAGTATGCAATGCAGCTTGTCTGAAATCGATTTGGTTATAAAATTTGGGAATTGGCCTAGCTTTTTACCGTTGCTAGCTACTGTCTAGCACGAACCAGTAGTGGCGCAGCTGCGCCGGTTTATAACCAAGGCGCAGCGCAGCTGCGCCGAACACTGTGTTCAATTTTTGATTTCTACTTAAATTCTGCTATGTGATAAATTATTTGCATAACTTAGATAAGCATGCTAGCTTGAGTAGGACATATGTATGAGTACATAGGCCTAACCTAAGAATGTTTAAACCAAGATGGTATACCTTTTTGACGAAACGACGTATGTGTTCAAAAAGAACTTAAAGTTATAAAGAGAGACTTGGATATGTTATATTTATATTCTGACTTTCGATACATGTTATTATCGTTTAGAAATGCATGAAGGATGTGATGACTTGTGTATATATGTATCTTAAGGTAGCATGAACATGTTAGACTTCGTTAATAGAACTTACTAACGAAACATGGACTTTGAACATAGACTTGATATGTTGTATTAAGATTC
The DNA here is from genome assembly GCA_020205555.1 of Panax stipuleanatus. Taxonomy (NCBI): domain Eukaryota; kingdom Viridiplantae; phylum Streptophyta; class Magnoliopsida; order Apiales; family Araliaceae; genus Panax; species Panax stipuleanatus. Next base: position 107,455,527 of record CM035116.1, read on the forward strand.
ATATTTTGATATTTTTAACACGTTTAATAATGAATATAACATCACTAGTATACCATCCATGTGTACTCACTTGTCAAATTCAATGAAAGGTTAACCAAGCATGCGTTTAAGCATATTTTTATAGTGATAAACGACGCTAGTGATGAATGAAAGATGTGGACACTTGTAAACATGTATAGTACAAAGTATGTGATCTCTTGATATGAACATATGATCTATTTATATGCGTGGTGATTATATGACCCTATCCGACCTTAATTTTGTGTAAATCCTAGACTAAAACCATAACATATAAAAATGAACTTGAGATGGTCATATGCTTATAAACGTCCTCTGACATGATTGCATGTTAAGTGTAAATTGGTTAAGTATGCTAAAGTATGGATAGAATCAGAAAATGCAAGGCTTAACCCTGGTCTGGCCAGGGGACTACGCAGCTGCGCCGTCCCTAGGCCTAACCAGGGCGCAGCTGCGCCGGTCTAGAATCTGAATTGTTGAAATCGCTTGTTCTGGTGATGTCAGTTAGTGTAAATTATTGTTCAAAACTGCTAGAAATAATCTGTACCCTACTAATATTGGTATATATGTGATGAATAAGTAAGAAGACAATGTTTAACTTATATAATGGGTCAAAGGATCATAACCACTTGAACATGATAAGTTGCTGTAGTATCATTTACATTATAACTATGTACTTGATTCGTGATAACATATAATCTGATTTCATACCATATGAGTATAAGTATGACATGTGACTAAGATAGTAACATATATGTATATTGAGTAACAAGTTTGTGTAACGGGTGTGTTAACTAATGGACATCCTATACTTATAATACACTATAAATAGGATTCGAAAGTGTTGATAGCTTTACGTGAGTAAACTACGCATAAGGCAAGTATTTAAACCTTATCTCTTTGGATGCAAGTTTCCTAACTTACACTCTTTTACGGGTGCAAGTATTCTATCCTTGTATATTGCGAGCTAGTTTCTTTACTTAATCGTTTGAATTGAATTAGCATACTTGAACTCTTATTTCATTAAAGCAATTATTCATGTTGAACTTGGTATTGTTCTTGAATATTGTGAAAGTGTCTATGCCATTTGATTCGGCTAGACTTATATTATTGAAAAGCGACCCAAACCAATTGATTGGTGCGGGATCTTGTATTTGACTGAGAAGAACAAAATATAACTCTCGGATAACCGACGCGCGCACATTAGTATGATTGAGTGTTATGCATAACATAGGGTACTTTAGGCTGATCACCTATTTTACTTGTTTTTGTTGGATTTTCAGTTTATTACTGTCAATTCCTGTGGAAGTTCATAGTCCTTAGTGACTGCTCAGTATTTAGTTATCTTGAATTCTTGAATTAATTTATTATTGAATCACATTGATATTATTCTATCCTTAGCGACTGTTATTGAGAACTGTTGATATTCTTGTTATCCTTGAACTATCAAACCTTGCTATACCCTTTCAAGAATTGGGAATTATATTACTTACCCTATTGTATATTACTTGCTGAGCAATTTGTGCTCATTCTTACTTTTCCTAAAAACATTTCAGTTAAGGCCGAGCAGTGCGGACCCTCGAGTACCGACAAGGGCAAGGGAAAGGCTACTGAGTAGCTTTGTTATGTAGGACTTTATGATTGTAATAAAGAACTTATGGTATTATGTACTAGTTAAGGTTATTTATGCTTAAGATATGTCTAAGCTATGTAATCACTGTTTAAGTTACGAAACCTTGGGACGTGAATAATTATATTATTTAAATATAATTTATTCAGTATTAGTTGTGTATTATTCCGCTGTGCGATGCGACATTTAGTCGTATTAGTATTGTGATGTATTACCATGAGCACATGACGAACCGAATTTAAGCGACCCCGTGACGGTCCTGGAATTTGGGGGCGTCACAAGAACTTTGTATTGTGATAATATGTTATCTATAATGTAATAAAGTACTTAAGGGTCGCCGTACCTGGGGATTAGTTAACTTTGATATAACTTTTAAGTTTATAATATATTAATCAGTTCGTATGAATGGTATCATGTAGCACCAAGTACGGGTTTCAAGTACCCGGATTTGGGGGCGTCACAAGGAGGGATTATGCCCATCTATTTGTGTAACCTTGTATCAATTCCAAGGACGAAATTTTTATAAGGGAGGGAGGATGTAATATCCATGAATTTCAGAAATAATTAAATATATAAAATTTTGAATATATATATTCCTATGGCATGAGATGTGAATATGCAGCTAAATTAAACTAAGTGTTGGTAATCAAGAATTATGGTAATGTAAAGCTTAGTATAAGCTTGTATGATAAAGCCTTGTGCGGAATGAGAATGAAGATCATCTAATTAAATTTGCGAAGGAATGATTTAATAAGGTGTTAACCTAGTAATCAATTTGGGATTTATTATATGCTATGTGAAGCTAAATTGGTAGCGAAAACTGGAACTGGCAAGTAGCTAAACCAGTTTGGCACTACCAGGAAGCAGCACAGTTGCGCTCTTCCTGTAGTACAAACTGGCTTAGCTGCGCCAGTGGGCAGACTTGGAAAAGTTAGTTTATTACTGTGGATACAATATGGAACATTATTTTAATGTGTGACATTATTAAAATCATGTGGTAAAAGTAAATTGAATAGTATGAGTTACTATGTAGCAAAATAGAATCTTGTGTGGAATTCTAATACAGAAAGAGTTAATTAACTGTGCAACTCAGAAATTCAGAAAAAAGTCAAATTTTAGAAAAATAAATATTTAATATTGAATATCATTATAATATTGAAGTGTAAGTGTAATAATAAAGTTTATGGAGAATACTGGGTTAATAATACCCGACTGCATTATTTTACCTAAATATTATTTTATTTAAACCCAATGTGCATAGATTATATGATTATGTGTATATATACCCCTAACTTATCACAATGTAATAATATTACCTCATTAAAATTGTATTTGTATACCCAAAAGGAATTAAAACTTAAGTAAGCTAGTAGCCATTTTGCAAATGCTGAGTGTTAGGGAGCTTTAGTCCCAAAATGACAGTCACTTTCCTTCAATCACGTAATTAGGCCATTGGCATAAGTCTAGCCTTTTCTCTCCTTGTCAAACCATCAGTACATTTCATATGATGAATGGGAAGTGGCCTCCACAGTGCATTGCAACTGCTCTACCAAACCAAGCAATTGCCCAACATTTTCTTCTTCTTCCTGCTAAACAAAATTTGTTGACAAAGGCTTTACATGGTTATTGAATTCTCTAAATTAAGCTATTCTCTTCTCAAATTCAATTTACTGAGTTTCTGATAAGTTAAACTTGGAGTGTGAGTATACTGAGATTAAAAAGAAATCTGAGATTGGAAGGAATTTTGTTTCAAGCTTTAATAAAGGTAAAATTTTCATAGTGTTCTTAGTTTTGATTTTTAAGAATTTTAGAGATTTCTTGAATATTTGATAATTGATTTAGAAATAGAATGTTATTGTGTTATATGAGTTTATATGCATGTATGGAACCTGTAACGATTGAGATTTTATATTTAATTTTGAATATTTATTGAGTTAAATAAATATTTTATGTGATTTATTTATTGAGTTAAATAAATAAATTATGTGATTTATGGAGTGATTTAATTAAGTGTTATATATTAATGTGTAATATTTAATTAATGTATATTAATTTTATATTATAGTTCTAATTTAATTGAGATAATTAAATTAGATGAGATATGTGATGAAGTGTTACATGGATTATAATTAGCGAGTAATTATAATTATGTAGCAATTTTATGTGATTTATTGATGTTAGATTTTAATTGATTAAATTATTATTGATATTTAATTAATTAAAATGTGACATTAAAGTATGTGTTAAATGATTTGTTAAAATAAAAAAAAATTATTTTTAAATTATTTTGCCAAACAAGGCCCTTGTATTTGTTTTAAACATATTCCTACCAAACATGGCCTTAGTAACTAAAATCTGTTTTTAAATAAAAGGTTTGCCAAACATGACCTTATGGCTTTTAAAATTCAAAACAAATTATAACTACTAATTATTTAATTTAGACATTATATATTTGTAAGTTACATTGCATGTTATTATGTCTATTATATATATATATATTATATCAGTTATAATATATCTACTACGTTAGTTCTAATCCTAAGTCTAACTAAGAACTAAGAAGAAAAGAAAGCAGAGAGAAGGAAAAGCAAAGAAGAGTTAGAGAAGAAGAGAAAAGAGGAAGAAGAATTTTTAGAATTAAACTCACATCACCTTCTCTTTCAATCTATTAACAAAAGGTATCATCTATAATCTTTAATTGTTATAGAACTCAGTTATATATTTTTCATATTCGTTCTGTGTAAAAAAAAAAGTTGTTATGAAATTGTATAAACATGAATGGTATATATATAGATTGTGTTCATGTGTTGTTTATAGTGGGTTATATGCTATAAATGATTTTCAGAAATCCAAGTACTATAAAAATAAGTTTTATATGTGAAAATAGTGTTCTTATGAAAATTCATGTATTTGGTTGATTTAGAGTAAAAATTTATGAATTATATATGTGAATTGTACAAATTGGTAGTTGTTACGTTACTAGCTTCTATAACAAAAATAATGTATGTATATAAAGTTGAATTGCTTGAAAATTTTTATTATAGTGACTTGTTTTGTTAAAATATGAGTTTTTTATAAAAATAGCCAAATTGGACTTTTAAAACCATTGATTCTTGTTGTTTAGATGGTTTTGTATTTTAGAAGCATGTTATATATATGTATTATTGCATATGTATGATTTATAATGTCTACGTTACTGTAATTTTTTGTTTGTTGGCTTGTTTGGGTTAATCGGTAAAGCAGAGAGCCGTGACTGTCTACGTTCGGCCGAGTTACTGCTGCAGCTGCACCGGCAGCAAGGCCAGGAGCAGTGCAGCTGCGCCGCTTGGCCTTCCCAAATTCTTTCCCTGCGCAGCTGCGCCGGTTTCAAGGCAGCTGGCTGAGCAGCTGAGCCATGCTCTGTTCAGAGGCAGTGAATGCTAGTTATTTGTGCAGTGTTATTTCTAAGTTTAGTTTAATTATTCTATGACAATGAGCATGTATCTAGCTGCTATAACATGTGTTATAATTTGAAAAAACGGGAAGTTTTGAAAACTTAGTATAGTATTTAAATGATAAACTATAATTGTTTAATTGTAAAATAAGTTACTTAATTATAATTTGATTAATTATAATTAAGAGTAAATGTTTAATTTAAATTATAATTCTGTGAAATTATAATGTATAGAAGTTGATTTATTTTAATCAATTAGATGTTAATTTAAATTATAATTTAAGTAATTATAATTTAATAAATGCATGTTTAATTGTGGATTTTAAATTGATAATTACATGATTTATTATAAATTGTGTAATTATAATACATGTTATAGTTTAATTAATTATCGATTATAATTGATAAATACACGATTAATTATAAATTGTGTAATTATAAATGCATAAATGTGGTTTAATAGATTTTAAATTATAATTATTTATAATTTAAATGGTAATTATAATTTGATTAAGTGTTTGAATTATAATTGTTTAATTATAATTTAGTTAAATACATAATTAATTTAATTATGTGAATATATGTGTGATGTAATTAACTATGTGAAGTTGATTATGATTATTTATTTAATTAGAGTGAGTTAACCATGAGGGTTAACCACTTATGTGAATTAGTTATGTATTAACTGATTTAGATTATTATAATTGAATGTGTATAGGAAGTGTTTAAGTACGTGATTGAGTTAAGTAGCTTGCGCTTAAGGCAAGTTTTCTAAACCCTAAACTCGTTAATTCTATGCAAGTTTTCTAAACCCTGATCTTGTATTAATTTTTTATGCAAGTCCTCTAACCTTAAACTTGTTAATTATATATAATTTCTTGAATTCATATATTCATTGTTGAGAATGTCCTTTCCATTTCTTTATTGGACAATTGTTTATTTAATTGAAATGATCTTAACTTATTGTTCAAGTAAGATCCAATTATTATTTTAAATGCTTTAAGTTGATTCTAAAGCATATGTTAATTCATAATTCTTTTATTTATAAATTATTGAATGTCGATTCAACAAATCCTTAGTTGATGAACGTGAATTCTAAATTACCCTTGTAAGCTTATCCAAACCAAACTTTCTTTGGTGCGGACTTGAATTCAAATTACTGAGTTGAACAACCCTATTTACTAGGGGAGGTTACTACGCATAGCGTTAAGATGTTTGTGCAGAATATATGGTACAAAGGGCTGATCCCCCTAAGTACGAGTTAAGGTCCATAGTCTTATTGACTATTAAAGGTTTAAATAGAAATATTTATAACCTAGAACAAGAGTTCAAAGGTCTTATGACCCTCAGATAAATTCTATATTCAAATTTTAATGTTGATAGAGAATTATTATTCAATTCTTTATTATTGAAGCAATCTAAGTTGTTCAGATTCTTTTTAAAAGATAATCTTTCATGTCTATATTATTGTTAAACTCCAGTGAGCTGTGGTTTGCTCACTCTTGCATTAAATAACTATTTAAGTTAAGGTTGGTAACGCTGATGCTCCGTCTACGAGTAAGGGCAAGGGAAAGCAAAGCAAGTGAAGACTTGTTTTTATTTAACTGAGAATGATTGTACTAAGACTTGAATGTTATGTTTTTATTTCCGCACTTTATTATATTCATGTCAGGGTTAGAGTAACCCGGGGTTTATTTTACAAAGGTTGTAACCCTTGTTGTAAGGGAGATTTATTTATTTTCTTTTAAGTTGTAGTTACTTTGCATTATTCATTGGGTAGATGTATGTTATATTAGAAAGTGAACACCAAATCATGTGGAAATGAAGTACCCGGATTTGGGGGTGTCGCAGGTTGGTATCAAAGATGTAGGTTATGAAACCTTAGGTGGGGAAAAACCTTAGGTAGTAGCCTTATAGGTAAGATCGAAAAGATAGGTGTGATAGGTAAAAGATAATAAACTACCTTGTGTGCTATGTGTTTACATTATAGTATTCGAAGAGTGACGACTCGATATCACGTAATAATGAACTTTAAAATTCTTTTGTCAGGATGTCGAACGTTGGAGAACCTAGTCAGGCTAGAGTGGATGTTCCTCAGGTGCCTAGAGATGAGGAGCCCCGTGACATACTTGTTGTCTGGGAGCAGCTGGTTAGGAGAGAGCCATCTCCAATGATCACCATAGCTGGTCGGGAGTGTGAGCTGACACCTATTCTAGAGGATGAGGACGAGGACGAGTCTGAAGTGGAGGAAGAGGAGGAAGAGGATCCCGAAGAGGAATTCCCACCTCACTCTACTAGTGCTGAGATGTACGAGGCAGTCTACGATAGCAATGTGGAGCTTCATGGACGCGTAGAAGATCTCGAGGAGACTATCCAGCAGCAAGACGAGATGATCGAGGAAATGGCAAGTGACCTAGGAGATGCACAGTGGAACCTGATATATATGGAGGTTGATAGAGATGCTGCTCGATTTGAACTGGCAAAGCTGAAGCAAGACATCCAGGAGGAGTCGAGGAAGTGTGCTAGAGCTGAAGAGTCAAGCTTGAGGGCTAATCAACGAGCCGATCGAGCTGAAGGTGAAGCTGAAGCCAAGATAGCCAAGCTGAGGGAAACTGAATATGCTTTTCATACAGTGATAGAGAGAGCTCAGGACCGTATTTTCTACTACCCAGCTCAGTTCCAAGGTTTACCGTGGTATGTGGTGGATCGAAGAACGTCGTTTCAGGTAATGGAAGAGGAACGTAGAGAGGCTGTGTGACGTATTAATATGCCTAGGTAGTAGCAGTAGTAGCAGTAGTAGAGTTTTGTTTATGTATTGCTTTTTATAATAAGTAATGTAAATCCCATAATTTGAGATAAGAATGGGATGAGTTAATAATGTAATCCTATAACTTTTCCAGTTCAGGAAGGATGATAGAAATGGCAGAAATGCTATCTGTTTGATGTTTTTTAAACTACGAGTAATTAATAAAAGAAGTTGTTTGACGTGCTATGTGTTCTATGTGAACTGAGCCACTTAAACGTTTAAGTATAAACTTGGATACTTAATAGTTGAATAGAGGGTCTAATAATAATATTTTCTTAACAGAAAAATGCCTCCTAGAAGAAGATCAACGCGTCAAAACCCCGAGGGTTCGACTAACAACAATAATAACGATGGGACGAACCCCAACTCGGTTTAGCAGTTGGTGAACCTGTTGACCGGAGCTCTTGCGAATTAGCCGCAAGTGCAGGGAACAACGTTCAAGGAATTCAAAGCAGTAGGACCGCCTGAGTTCAAAGGATCGACTAACCCTATCGAAGCTTAAACATGGGTTATGGAAATAGAGAAGGTATTTGACGTGGCTAGGTTAGGGGAAGACCAAAAGACAGCATTCGCGGCTTTCATGTTGAAGTCGGATGGTAGCTTTTGGTGGCAGGCTAACAAGACCCTAGAGGGAGAGGGAGTCATCACGTGGGAACGTTTCAAGGAAATGTTCTACGAGATGTACTTTCCAGTGAGTTCGCAGGACCAGATGGAGGTCCAGTTCCTAGAACTTAAGCAAGGAGGGATGACGGTGTCTGAGTATGCCGCTAAGTTTAACGGGTTGGCCAGGTTCGCTACATACCAGGTTAGCATTGACGCTAGGAAAGCGAGGAGGTTTGAGTGGGGACTGAAGCCCTGGCACTACAGCAAGGTTTCTATGTTCCAGCTGAATACATTTGCAGCGGTGCTGGAGTAAGCTATACTTGCTGAGGGAGGAAGCGAAGCGGTGACGAAGTTCAACCAAGATAAGAAGAATAAGAATGAGGTAGAAACCAAAACTGGGGGTAGCAGCGCTGTGCACCAGAAGAGGAAGTGGTCTGATAATACCTTTGTTGGGAGTCAGCAAGGAAGGCAGCAGAAGAGGAAGTTTGAAGCATGTGCTACATGCGGTAAGAATCACACTGGCGTGTGCATGAAGGGGAAGCGGGTGTGCTTCAACTGTGGTTAGGAAGGCCACATTGCACCTAATTGCCCAAACCCAAAGAAGGGAGCTTGCTTTACATGTGGATCCAAAGATCACATGGCTCGCAACTGCCCGAAGAAGCTGACGGCAGGGTCAACAGGGAGCGGAGGGAATGGAAGCGGCAGTTCCGTGACCATTGCTGCACCATTGCAAACTGTTCGACCCACTGCACGGACATTCAATATGACGGTGCAGGATGCTGTGCAATCAAAAGACGTGGTGTCAGGTATTATTCTGGTCAATAGTATAAATGCATATATATTATTTGATTCGGGTGCTACTTGTTCATTCATATTTGATGATTTTGCTAAAACCCTAGACTTACCTGTAGAGGAGTTAATTTACCCTTTGAACATAGAGATTGCGAATAGGGAGGTTATTCCTGTTAGGAGAGTTTATAGGAACTGTAGATTGGACATTAAGGGTCAGGAGCTTAGAGTAGATTTGATTCCGATAAAACTTGGGGAATTCGACGTCATACTAAGTATGGATTGGTTGTTCAACCATGGGGTGATAATCGACTGTCAGAAGAAGTCGGTGAACCTTACGACTCCGTCGAAGTTGGTGTTCTATGGTAGCAAATCGCCTAGACAAGCAAGTTGTCTGACAGTTATGCAAGCCAAGTAACTTCTTACGCATGGTTGTGTAGGATACCTAGCCTACATAATGGATACGCTTAAGGAAAGCCCGAAGGTGGAGGAGATATCGGTAGTTAAGGAGTTTGTGGACATTTTTTTGAGCGATTTGCTAGGACTTCCGCCAGATAAGGAGACAGAGTTCGTGATCGATTTAGCGTCGGGAACTGCTCCGATTTCGAAGGCTCCGTACCGAATGGCTCCAGTCGAGATGAAGGAACTGATGGTTCAACTGCAAGAATTACTAGACAAGAAGTATATCCAACCGAGCTTTTCGCCGTGGGGAGCGCCTGTTTTATTTGTTAAGAAGAAAGATGGAACGATGCGTCTTTGCATTGATTATAGGGAGTTAAATAAAGTTACGATCAAGAATAGGTATCCTTTACCTAGGATCGATGACTTGTTTGATCAACTGAAGGGTGCGAAGTACTTCTCGAAAATTGATTTGAGAAGCGGGTATCATCAATTGACGGTGAGGAAGGAAGATATACCTAAAACAACTTTTAGAACTCGATATGGTCATTACGAGTTCTTGGTAATGTCATTTGGTCTCACGAATGCCCCAGCTGCATTTATGGACCTAATGAACAGGGTGTTGAAGCCATTTCTGGACAAGTTCGTGGTAGTGTTCATAGATGACATCCTGGATTATTCCAAGACCAAGGAGGAGCATGCTGAACACTTATGACTAACCTTAGAAGCGCTGAGACGAGAGCAGCTATACGTTAAATTCTCGAAATGCAAATTTTGGTTGGAACGTGTGCAATTTCTTGGCCACGTGATCGACAAGGATGGTATTTCGGTAGATCCGTCGAAGGTTGAAGCTGTTATGAATTGGGATCAGCCGAAGACACCATCTGAAGTGAGGAGTTTCTTGGGATTGGCAGGTTATTACCGTAGATTTATCCAAGACTTTTCTAGAATAGAAAATCCATTGACGAATTTGACTCATAAAACAGTTAAGTTTGTTTGGACGGAGAAATGTGAGGAAAGTTTTCAAGAGTTAAAGAAGAGGTTGAGCACTGCGCCTGTATTATCTTTACCGGATAGTTCGGGGAATTTTGTAGTATATAGCAATGCCTCACATAAAGGATTAGGCTGTGTGTTGATGCAGAACGACAAAGTCATTGCCTATGCGTCACGTCAACTGAAAGATTATGAGAAGGGGTATCCGACCCATGATCTAGAATTGGCGGCAGTAGTGTTTGCCCTAAAGATTTGGAGGCACTACTTATATGGAGAGAAGTGTGAAATATACACAGATCACAAGAGTCTGAAGTATATATTTACCCAGAAGGATTTGAACATGCGCCAAAAGAAGATGGTTGGAACTGATTAAAGACTACGATTGCGAGATACTTTACCATCCGGGTAAAGCTAACGTTGTTGCCGACGCTATAAGCAGGAAAGGTCGAGAGAAGCTAAACGTGTTCACTGATCAAGATCGGTTAATAGAACAGATGGCTAGATTGGAGTTGGAAGTGAAGTTTCCAAAGGAATCAGATGAGATGTTATTTCAAGTAACCACTAGTTCTACTCTAGTAGACAAGGTGAAAGAAGCACAACTTCATGATGAAGAATGTGAAAAGATTTAGAAGAGGATAACTGATGGCGAAGAGTTCAAGTTCAAGATCGATAATGAAGATCTGTTACGATTTGAAGGTAGAATCTGGGTACCGCCAGTACCAGAGGTCAAAGAGGGGATTCTGAGCGAAGCTCATAGTTCTAGATATTCTATTCACCCGGGGAGTACGAAGATGTACCAGGATCTCAGGCATCATTTCTGGTGGCCGAATATGAAGAGGGATGTTACTGAAGGCGTTGCAAAATGCTTGACGTGCCAAAAAGTCAAAGCAGAACACCAGAGACCAAGTGGACTGCTGCAACCGTTAGAAATTCCAGAGTGGAAGTGGGAGCATATCACGATGGATTTTGTGGTAGGTCTTCCAACAACTCAGAAGGGATTTGATGCGATATGGGTTATAGTGGATCGACTGACGAAGTCAGCCCACTTTCTGCCGATCAGGGTTAAGTACAACCTGGATAAGCTAACGAAGCTGTACGTGAAGGAAGTTATTTCTAGACACGGTGTTCCGGTGTCAATTGTGTCCGACAGAGATCCACGTTTTACGTCTAAATTTTGGAAGTGTTTGCAAGAATGTATGGGAACGCAATTGCGAATGAGTACAGCGTATCATCCTCAGACTGATGGCCAGAGCGAAAGAACGATTCAGACGCTAGAGGATATGCTGAGAGCTTGTGTGATGGACTTCAAAGGAAGCTGGGAGGATCATCTACCGTTGGTGGAGTTTGCCTACAACAATAGTTACCATACGAGTATAGGCATGCCGCCTTACGAAGCATTATATGGCAGAAAATCCAGAACTCCTTTATGCTGGGATGAAGTCGGTGAACGTCAATTGTTGGGACCAAAATTGGTACAATAAACCGCCAAAATTGTGAAGCTGATCAGAACGAGATTAGTTGCTGCTCAAGACAGACAAAAGAAGTATGCCGATTTACATTGACAGAATCGAGAATTCTTACCAGAAAGTTTTGTGTTCCTGAAAGTATCTCCCTGGAAGGGAAAGATTCGATTTGGTAAAAAGGGAAAACTAAGTCCCCGATTTATTGGACCTTTTGAGGTACTAGGAAAGGTGGGCGAGGTTGCTTACGAGATTGCATTACCTCCGGAGCTCGAGAATGTACATAATGTCTTTCATATTTCTGTGTTAAGACCTTACAAGCACGATTATAAACATGTAATAGAATATGAACCTTTGCTATTTGATAAAGACTTAACGTATGAAGAAGTTCCTGTTCAAATAGTAGATAGAAAGGAACAAGTACTTCGGAATAAAGTGATACCTTCTATTAAGGTAATCTGGAGGAACCACAGTGCTGAAGAAGCTATGTGGGAAATCGAAGATGTTATGATGAAATTTTATCCGCATTTCTTTGCTTAGTTGTGTGTAACCCCTTATATACTGATTCTGGGGACAGAATCCTTTTAAGGAGGGAAGATTGTAACGATTGAGATTTTATATTTAATTTTAAATATTTATTGAGTTAAATAAATATTTTATGTGATTTATTTATTGAGTTAAAAAAATAAATTATGTGATTTATGGAGTGATTTAATTAAGTGTTATATATATTAATGTGTAATATTTAATTAATGTATATTAATTTTATATTATAGTTTTAATTTAATTGAGATAATTAAATTAGATGAGATATGTGATGAAGTATTACATGGATTATAATTAGCGAGTAATTATAATTATGTGGCAATTTTATGTGATTTATTGATGTTAGATTTTAATTGATTAAATTATTATTGATATTTAATTAATTAAAATGTGACATTAAAGTATGTGTTAAATGATTTGTTAAAATAAAAAAAAGGATTTTTAAATTGTTTTGCCAAACAAGACCCTTGTATTTGTTTTAAACCTATTCCTACCAAACATGGCCTTAGTAACTAAAATCTATTTTTAAATAAAAGGTTTGCCAAACATGACCTTATGGCTTTTAAAATTCAAAACAAATTATAACTACTAATTATGTAATTTAGACATTATATATTTGTCAGTTACGTTGCATGTTATTATGTCTATTATATACGTATATTATATCAGTTATAATATATCTACAACGTTAGTTCTAATCCTAAGTCTAACTAAGAACTAAGAAGAAAAGAAAGCAGAGAGAAGGAAGAGCAGAGAAGAGTTAGAGAAGAAGAGAAAAGAGGAAGAAGAATTTCTAGAATTAAACTCACATCACCTTCTCTTTCAACCTATTAACAAAAGGTATCATCTATAATCTTTAATTGTTATAGAACTCAGTTATATGTTTTTCATATTCGTTCTGTGTAAAAAAAAAGAGTTGTTATGAAATTGTATAAACATGAATGATATATATATAGATTGTGTTCATGTGTTGTTTGTAGTGGGTTATATACTATAAATGATTTTCAGAAATCCAAGTACTGTACAAACAAGTTTTATATGTGAAGATAGTGTTCTTATGGAAATTCATGTATTTGGTTGATTTAGAGTAGAAATTTATGAATTATATATGTGAATTGTACAAATTGGTAGTTGTTACGTTACTAGCTTCTATAACAGAAATAATGTATGTATATAAAGTTGAATTGCTTGAGAAATTTTGTTATAGTGACTTATTTTGTTAAAATATGAGTTTTTATGAAAATAGCCAAATTGGACTTTTAAAACCATTGATTCTTGTTGTTTAGATGGTTTTGTATTTTAGAAGCATGTTATATATATGTATTATTGCATATGTATGATTTATAATGCTTACGTTACTGTAATTTTTCGTTTGTTGGCTTGTTTGGGTTAATCGGTAAAGCAGAGAGCCGTGGCTGTCTGCGTTCGGCCGAGTTACTGCGCAGCTGCACCGGCAGCAAGGCCAGGAGCAGTGCAGCTGCGCCGCTTGGCCTTCCCAGATTCTTTCCCTGCGCAGCTGCGCCGGTTTCAAGGCAGCTGGCTGAGCAGCTGAGCCATGCTCTGTTCAGAGGCAGTGAATGCTAGTTATTTGTGCAGTGTTATTTCTAAGTTTAGTTTAATTATCCTATGACAATGAGCATGTATCTAGCTGCTATAACATGTGTTATAATTTGAAAAAAAGGAAGTTTTGAAAACCTAGTATAGTATTTAAATGATAAACTATAATTTTTTAATTGTAAAATAAGTTACTTAATTATAATTTGATTAATTATAATTAAGAGTAAATGTTTAATTTAAATTATAATTCTGTGAAATTATAATGTATAGAAGTTAATATATTTTAATCAATTAGATGTTAATTTAAATTATAATTTAAGTAATTATAATTTAATAAATGCATGTTTAATTGTGGATTTTAAATTGATAATTACATGATTTATTATAAATTGTGTAATTATAATACATGTTATAGTTTAATTAATTATTGATTATAATTGATAATTACATGATTAATTACAAATTATGTAATTATAAATGCATGAATGTGATTTAATTGATTTTAAATTATAATTATTTATAATTTAAATGGTAATTATAATTTAAGTAATTATAATTTGATTAAGTGTTTGAATTATAATTGTGTAATTTTAATTTAGTTAAATACATAATTAATTTAATTATGTGAATATATGTGTGATGTAATTAACTATGTGATAGTTGATTATGATTTTTTATTTAATTAGAGTGAGTTAACCATGAGGGTTAACCACTTATATTAATTAGTTATGTATTAACTGATTTAGATTATTATAATTGAATGTGTATAGGAATGTGCTTAAGTACGTGATTGAGTTAAGTAGCTTGCGCTTAAGGCAAGTTTTCTAAACCCTAAACTCGTTAATTCTATGCAAGTTTTCTAAACCCTGATCTTGTATTAATTTTTTATGCAAGTCCTCTAACCTTAAACTTGTTAATTATATATAATTTCTTGAATTCATATATTCATTGTTGATAATGTCCTTTCCATTTCTGTATTGGACAATTGTTTATTTAATTGAAATGATCTTAACTTATTGTTCAAGTAAGATCCAATTATTATTTTAAATGCTTTAGGTTGATTCTAAAGCATATGTTAATTCATAATTCTTTTATTTATAAATTATTGAATGTCGATTCAACTAATCCTTAGTTGATGAACGTGAATTCTAAATTACCCTTGTAAGCTTATCCAAACCAAACTTTCTTTGGTGCGGACTTCAATTCAAATTACAGAGTTGAACAACCCTATTTACTAGGGGAGGTTACTACGCATAGCGTTAAGATGTTTGTGCATAATACATGGTACAAAGGGCTGATCCCCCTAAGTACGAGTTAAGGTCCATAGTCTTATTAACTGTTAAAGGTTTTAATAGAAATATTTATAACCTAGGACAAGAGGTTAAAGGTCTTATGACCCTCAGATAAATTCTATATTCAAGTTTTAATGTTGATAGAGAATTATTATTCAATTCTTTATTATTGAAGCAAGCTAAGTTGTTCGGATTCTTTTTAAAAGATACTCTTCATGTCTATATTAATGTTAAACTCCAGTGAGCTGTGGTTTGCTCACTCTTGCATTAAATAACAATTTCAGTTAAGGTTGATAACGCTGATGCTCCGTCTACGAGTAAGGGCAAGGGAAAGCAAAGCAAGTGAAGACTTATTTTTATTTAACTGAGAATGATTGTACTAAGACTGGAATGTTATGTTTTTATTTCCGCACTTTATTATATTCATGTCAGGGTTAGAGTAACCCGGGATTTATTTTACAAAGGTTGTAACCCTTGTTGTAAGGGAGATTTATTTATTTTAATTTAAGTTGTAGTTACTTTGCATTATTCATTGGGTAGATGTAAGTTATATTAGAAAGTGAACACCAAATCATGTGGAAACGAAGTACTCGGATTTGGGGGTGTCACAGAACCTATAAGAATGAGTTTAAGCATGCTTAGGTGGGTGAAATTTGGATTTGGTTTTGAAATTCTGCAAAGCAGAGCCTTTTCTGGTTCTGTTCAAGAAGGGCGCAGCTGCGCCCAATTTGTACTTCAGGGTAGCACAGCTGCGCCGTTCCCCAGAACCAGATTCTTGTTTTATTTGTTATGTGATACTTCCAGCAGGCTAGTTGGACTTAGTTATGCATGAATACAGATATGGCGTGTGGTTCAAGATTACCTTACTCATAATGGGTTGCTTTAGCATGATTTAGTAGGAGTTTTATAAAGAAAACTTATAGTTTCAAATACATACATTAGTAAAACTTATGTATCTTAAGCTTTGAATATTATAGCATACATATATGACTGAGTTATGAGCATTAATAAGCATTAGTTGTGATTCAAGATTCCTTTGCTTATAACCAACTTACTTGGCTTTGAGTTAAATGACTTTTTAAAGGAAAACTTGAATGATTTGGGACCAATATCCATGAATACCATGTTGATCATATTCTGACTTTGTTAGAATGTGTACATGACCTAACTATACATAAAATGTGTTCTAAGATGCTTCGTATATGCTAGATTGTATTCACTCGGTTTAAAATGATTTCAAAGGCAAACTCGGACATTTTGCAAACTAAGTTGCATGGACATGATGTAGATATATTTCGAACATATAGGATGGCATGCTAGTATCCTTTTTATTCCTAATCGTGATCTATATGTTTGCATAACAAGTTAGACTTAAAGAGAGTGTTCAAACATGATTTTAAACAAGTTTTCATAGAGTGCATGATAATAACGATGTGTTAATGATAAGGATAAGTGTGAGCATGCATATTATAGATTGTATAACATTCTTAAATGGTTAAATGGTTAATATATTTAACCTTTTTATTTCATAGACTTAGTTGGCCTTAATTCCGTAAAAATTTCAACTAGAAATAAAATATGTAAATGTGGACTTGAAAAGACCCTATGAAAATCCAAGACCTCTAAAGATGTATGCTTGTTATGTGTTAACACTCTGGGATGCTAAAAAGTGGAATGAAACCAAGAAAACAAAAGCCCAGGTTAGGTACGGCCGGAGGACAGCGCAGCTGCGCCGGTCCCAAGCCTAACCTCAGCGTAGCTGCGCTGCAAGGCAGGTTGGTCTGGACATTTTACTTGCTTTCTGATCTTGGTCGCTTGCTTATAGTACTACTCTAAGCTATTAAACAGAGTCTTATTGATGCTTATTGTATTCATATGTATGATGGTAGTATAGTATGAAGATTTTAAACTCGTAAAGGATTTCTAGATGAAATAAAGATGATATCGATTAAGAATTTGTGATTTGATATGATGCTATACGTGGTATGATTGTGTAGGGAGGATAACAGTTACGTATGTACCTAACATACGTATTGACTATGTGTATGAGATAATGCATGTTTCAAACTTGTATACCTAATGAATATACATATATATGTAACTATGTTACAATAAAAGTTCAAAGTGTTGATAAGCAATAGATTTGTAAACTACGCTTGAGACAAGTTCTCTAACTTCATTTGATTTTCGTATTAAATCCAAGTTCCCTAACTCTCTTAACTTTACCTATTGTGTAAAATCCGAATTGTTGCTATATCGACTATATCTACATCGAGCAATTATCTATTACTATTCGAAAAATCAATTTTATATCTTGATGTTGTTGCAAGCGTTGAACTTATCGTTCATAAATACATTATAAAAGTTGTGTCGACGTCGGGAAATATCTTTGGCGATCCCCCTTTCCCTATGTGTTTCTACCCTTGTTTGTTTTCTATTTGTTTGATCTGAAGGGAAATTTTTAGGAAAAGGCCAACATATAATGTCGACTATTTGAAAAGTTTGATTTTACAGAGTCACCAGTTGGTATGTTTGAAATGGTTGTACCAACTCAACCGAGGAAAATTTTTGCAAGTAGGCCTAATTACTGGATTCTGTTTAACTTGGCCTTGGAAACTGAGATTTATAGGATTCGGGGGCTTGATTAAGCGAGGAGAAGGTGTTAAGCACCCCCCGACTTCCGTGAAACACGGTTACCGCGTCTTTTTAATTTCCCTAATTTATTTACAGTGTGTGTGTGTGTGTGTGTGCTTGCAATAATTGGGCCTAAGTGCTTTATTTGGAAGTAGTGTCGTGCTTCGTTGGACCTATATACGAAGGGTTTGATTTAATGAAAAGTTCATTTTTAGACAAGATATGAAAGTGATCTTTTGAAAGATGATTTTCAAACCCTTTCGCTAACATAGGAATTGAATGCCTTTTGATACTTCCATTTTATTCTGCCTTCGGATGATTTTGATTTTATTGTCGGGATGCGAAGCATCCTCGACCGAATAATATATATACAAGTGTCGAGCTCCTTATGGGCATGAAAGC
Source organism: Panax stipuleanatus (assembly GCA_020205555.1). Taxonomy (NCBI): domain Eukaryota; kingdom Viridiplantae; phylum Streptophyta; class Magnoliopsida; order Apiales; family Araliaceae; genus Panax; species Panax stipuleanatus. The sequence goes on from CM035116.1 coordinate 107,474,089, forward strand.
CATCGAAGTGACCTGAGCACTACAAACCATAATTTACTATGTTGAGACCTTAAATCCGGATAACCATTTTAAGGTTCCTTTGATTTACATTTACAAAAAAGACAGGGAAGCTGTATTTACAGTGCAAATTTATCCATCATAGGAATCAGATCTAGATCAATGTGGTTAATCGTAGATTCCCTGATTCCTAGGCTCACAGAATATTATCAAATAAAAAGCCTGCACATAAGTTATATTAAAATTAAATGCAAATTGAAATCTAGACGTCACAAGACAAAGGATTCATCAGTTAAATCCTTGCATGCGCGTAGCTAAACCTTCCCGTTCCCTCTAGATACGGATATAGGGTCGCGTAGTCGCTTTAATATTTACAAAACTAGAAAGAAAGCTAGATTGAAATAAATCTTAGCCATTCTAGCTCAACGATTCCAGTTTGACAACTTGTGAACCGGTTGAAAGTTAGAGGTGGCTAGATTCAGATAAACCTAGTCCACAAACTTTACATCAGTACAGAATTATGTCAAATGAACAGTTAAAACTGATATTTAATCATATTTGAATAAATAATATATATATATATATATATATATTAAAGCTGAAAAGATCCACGGGTTTCCAATCTAGGCGTGACTGATCAATGTAAATATATATATATATATATATATATATATATATATATATATATATATATATATATATATATATATTGAAGTTAAAAATGCCACGAATTAGCAATCCAGGTCAAACGAGTTAGTATATATATATATATATATTAAAGCGAGGAAAAGCCACGGATTAGTAATCCAGGCTAACGGAGTTAGTATAAATATATATATATATATATATATATATATATATACAGTTATATATATATTAAAGTAGAAAAAGCCACAGATTTATAATCCAGGCATATCTGAATTAAATGTATATATATATATATAGAGTTATATATATATATATTAAAGCCGAAAATATCACAGATTAACAATCCAAGCTAAATAATACTTATAAATATATAAATATATACTTATATATATATTAAAGTGATAAAAGCCATATATTTGAAATCCAAGCTGCAAAAGCACTTAAAAATGCATATATATACTTATATATACATATATTGAAGCCAGAAAGGCCACAAATTTTAAATATAGGCGAAACCAAAAGCTATAAATATATATATGCTCATATATATATGCTAAAGCAGTAAAAAGCTTCAGATCATAAGAAATCTTATAGTGTGTAGCGCTAAAGGCTTTAAACCACTTGGAGGGTTTGAAAACTCCGTTTCTACCGATTAAAATTTGATATGTTAGTATATATACGTATACAAGTGTATTACAAGAATAAAATTGAAGTTTGGAGCACTGTAGGTATGGTTAAGAACTGAAATGGGCGGAATTTCCTATCTTTTCTTCTTCTTTTTTCTTTTTGGCTGGTGGGGGTCTCTATTTATAGACCAAAATAGCCGCGAGTCTACCCGCGACTCCCTGGGTGGGCCTCGATCCCGTGGGTCTCATTATCTTAAAGTACGTGCACTCTGACCAACGCGTTGTCTGCTTCGAACCTTTATAACTTTCAATCTGGGAGTCTGATTGAGTCCATAACCAGATCTTCGAGTTTTCACAGTCCGTCCGTTGAGCTGTCTTGTGTTGTTTTCACTAGGGATTGATATTATGGTTCTGCATGACCTTCATGGCATTGATTTGGCTTAATTTTGACTTAATTTGATGTCAAGTCGGTAAAATAACAATTTTGCCCTTCTGGGAGTTGTCTATAGGATTGACAGGGTTTTTGACTGTTTCTCGGGATTGTCTCCGAGATTTGATCCCAGCAGACTCTGTTATTCCTCAGGGTTGTCTCCGAGGTTGACTTGATATCCCAAGGTTATCTCTAGAGATGATTTGATGCTTCGGGGTCATCTCCGAAGGTTGGCTTGGTCTCCCGGGGTTGTCGTTGGGGTTGAATGTATCTCCCGATGTTGTCGTCAGGGTTTGACTTGATCTTCCGGTGTTGTCGTTGGGGTTGACTGTATCTCCCAGGGTTGTCGTCGGGGTTTGATTTGATGATTTGGATTTCCAGGGTTGTCTTTGGAAGGTAAAAGATAGTTTTGCCCTCCTGCTGGGTTAGTAACAGGAATGCAAAATTTTGAGTATCTACAGATGCCCCTCTTTATCATGTTTATGCAACGCAATGGAATGAACATGATAAAGACTGCTAGACACTGGAAATATGATACATGCAAATGTAATGCAATGCATAATATGCTATGTCATGCATGCTATATGCTCTTGTGGTGTTAGTTGCCATGGGTATTCTATCACTGACTGCTCCATCCATTTCTGCTGGGTATGGAGTTGTTCATAATGGTTTTCACTGAACTCTTTTGATGCCTAATCGAATGGTAGTTTGCAAGGCTTTCATCACCAGATCTTTCCCGATGCTACATTGGGTTGAAGCCAACGGTTTTAAGATATCCATTAGTGCTATGGAGACTGATTAGACGAATTATTGTAGATATGTCTTCAAGAACTCTGCGGGGAAGACTTCTATGGTTGATACCCTTTAACCTTTCTGAATTCAATGTTGGGGTTGTCACCAACATTTTCTGTCTTCAGATAGGCTTTCTAACTTTTCCTCCGCTAGGGATGTTCCTCTTATGATGAGTGAGCTCATTGGGGATTCCTGATGCTTATCCTGATGATAACTTACACCAATTTACATCATTGGTTTTTTCTCTACACTACGTTGGGATTGTTGCCAACGGTTTGGATTGTTGTTTGGTTGATGCCAACATTTCTGTCGGGGATAGAATTCTCACTATCTACTCGAACAATGGTTGACAATGATTTAACCATCATCGAACCTCCTCAATGCCTACCCGAATGGTAGTTTACAACGGTCGATTGAACTGATTTGATGCCTACTCAAATGGTAGTTTGTAGCGTTTGACCATCACCGAACCTCCTCGGTGCCTATCGAACGGTAGTTTACAACGATCGATTGAACAGATTTGATTCCTACTTGAACAATAATTTGTAGAGTTTGACCATCACCGAACCTCCTCGATGCCTACTCGAACTGTAGTTTACAACGTTTGGTTTAACTGACTTGAAGCCTCGGCTGGGAATTTGTATAACAGATTCCATCATCGGTTCTCCTCGGGAAGGATAGTTTCCACGATTTTCATCATCAGATCTTTCTTGATGCTACGCTGGAGTTGTGGCCAACGGTTTCACAATATCAGATAATTTGACCCTCGTTGAAGTAGTTTTCAATGGTTTTCATCAACGGACTTCTCCTGATGCTACGCTGGAGTTGTCGCCAACGGTTTATAATGTCAGATACTCTAATCTTCATTGAAGCAGTTCTCAATGACTTTCATCACTAGATCTTTCCCGATGCTACGCTGGAGTTGTTGCCAACGGTTTCACAATATCAGATACTCGGATCTTCGTTGAAGCAGTTCTCAACGGCTTTCATCATGGGATCTTTCCCGATGCTACGCTGGAGTTGTGGCTAACGGTTTGCAAAGTCAAATAATCTGACCCTCGTTGAAGCAGTTCTCAACGGATTTCATCACCGGATCTTTCTCGATGCTACACTGGAGTTGTCGTTAACAGTTTGCAATATTAGACACTCTGATCTTCGTTGAAGCAGTTCTCAACGGCTTTCATCACCAAATTTTTCTCGATGCTATGCTGGAGTTGTCGGCAATAGTTTCACAATATCAGATACTCTGATCTTCGTTGAAGCAATTCTCAACGACATTCATCACCGTCTCTTTCCCGATGTCACACTGGAGTTGTCGCCAACGGTTTACAATGTCAGATAATCCTGATCTCGATGTTGGGGGTATCTTTCTGATAAGTTATACCCTCGGAATGTAAGGACCGAGAATTTTACATGATTAAATATTTTACGAATATTTTTTTTTATTAATTATCATTATTGTGGTTATAATTATTTTTAGTGTACGTGATATGAATTCAACAGACTAGCCAAATTATTTATTTTAAGCTGACTAAGAAAAGTAAAGGAGGTAATAGTGAATAGCTGATCAAAACTTTAATAGGGCTTTGATTATGAATCCAGTTATTATTATAAGGGTATTTCAGATTATGTGATTTATGCAATTAATGTTAAGTATTGATCAGATAAGGTGTAACATTAGTTAACTCCAATGATAGTTAGGAATCCTAATGATCAGTTAGGAAATCCTATTGTTGATCAAGATACCCTAATCGAGAATTAGGAAACCCTAATATTTGTTCATTTAACCCTAATTACGATTAACAAAATCCTAATGATCAAAATTTAAGAAAATATGTGAAATAACTAAATTACCCTTATAATTAATTGGGAAATTACTAAATTACCCTTAGTGTAGAGGAAATTACCAAAATACCCTCCAATCCATGTGAACCTAAATCAACCAATCAGAGAACAGATGATCTAAGCATGACATCAGCATTAAAGAAACACAAAGATAATGTCATCATGATGATGTCACCTGGTGGATATTTTGGAAATGACTATTTTGCCCGAAAAGAAAATTATTAATGACTTATATATCCTAAGAAGGAAATTGCTAGGAAGTTTTCTAGTAATAGGGAAATGACAATTTTGCCCCAAGGGAGATTTGATAATGACCATGGCATCCTTGAAGGAAATTTCTAAGAAATTTCCTAATTGTAGTAAAATGACAATTTTGTCCTTAAAAAAAATTGATTATGACCAATATGTCCTGTGAGGAAATTTCAAGAAAACTTCCTTGAGATGACTTAAAGACCATTTTTCCCTTTCCTAGTGATGGTTAAAGACTATTTTTCCCTTGGTCTTATTTTTTATACTAACTTAACAAAACAAAAGAAAGAAATAAAGAAAAAAAGAGAAGAACGTTTCTCTCATTTTCTAACCCACCCGAGAATAGAAAAGGAGAGAGAGAGAGAGTTTAGAGGCTGCCATGGAGAAGAGGAGGAGAGAAGAAGAAGAAGAAGAAGAAGAAGAAGAAAAACTTAAAAGAATTCAAGGTATAAATCTTAACTAATTTTATGTATATTATTTTGGTTGTGATGAACCAAATCATGAGTTTGTGATCTTGAATCCTATAACCTTAAATATACATGTTTTATGATGTTTCATGTTTAGATCTTACCATTTTAAGTGTTGAAAAGCTTGGAAATCAAAAGAAAACCAAAATAGTTTTCTTGCTCAAAACCCTTGAAAATCAGTCCATTTTGAGGCTTTACCATTTAAAATCTTCAAATTATTTGTGTGATATGTCTAAGAGGTGAGTTAGATACACGAATTATCTGATGAACCCAAGTGGTAGCACTCAAAAATGTTTTAAAATGAGCAAGATATGGTTTTATTACAGAAACACTCCAACTAGTAAAACATGTAACTGATCAGTCCATTTCTGGTCTATTTTCAGTAACCAAAATAGATCCAAATTTGATGTTTGATAAATTAAAATTGTAGTTCGGGAAGATTCAAATCCAAAGAGTCCAATTGGACCTCAATCAGAGTTGTAGATTTTGTTTTATGAAGGTTTTAGTAAAGGACCCCAAAGCTGAAAACAAAATTTGAAAAATAAAAAAGTGCAAACTGTCCAAAATTGTTGAGGGCAAACAAGTGATATATTATACTCACACTGAATCTGAATTGAATGAATATATAGTTTAAAGTTTTTCCACATATATATACTGATACTATCAATGACCGACAGTTTTACACTGACCGGGTGGTTAATAATGATGGGCAGTTTTACATTGACCGGGTAGTTATGGTAGGATGATATGCATACTCCTAGATGGTGTGGTTGGCCAAATCAACCCGGGTTACTAAATCTATATGTCTGGAAGAAACTCCTAATATGTGGGGTTTGGCAGATCACACCTCAGTATATATATGTGGAAAAACTCTAAACTATATTTTCATTCAATTCAGATTCAGTGTGAGTATAATATATCACTTGTTTAAAACTTGCTGAGCTTTCTGTAGCTCATCCTTACAATTATTCTTTTCCTTTGCAGCTTTAGCTGATCTATTCAAAGTTCCAGAGTTCAATCATGTGGAAGGAACACCTCGGTTAATATAAATTTTGGTTATATCCTTGGGAAATCTAATGTAATAGTAAGTTGGGATTTATTGTAAGCCAATTTAAGAATATGTAATATATTATTACCTTTTATCAATTACTTAGTTTTTACCTTTCTAGAACACAGGAAGAAGTACAGTATCTATATAAACTATACATCTGAATTGGGAGTGTTGAAAGATATTGTGGTTCTCTGATGCACTGAGGTCGGTCGCACCCCTCAGATTCCAAGAACGACCCTAACATTAATACTCCGAATGACAGATAGATAGGAATTATTGATATGAAAGAAATATCCATGAGATTATAAACCTATTCATCCAAGTGAGGGTATTTTAACACAGTAAATGTTCTAACGAGAACTACTGGTTGTTGTGAAATACTGTAAATCTTGGATTGATAGGAATTATTATCTTATGAAATATTTATGTGAGCACCACATCGACTACACGGAATGTAGAGGATTTGGGGGCGTCACACGGACAATTCTGAATACTTTGACGCATTCAAAAATCTACTGTTTACAACGCCGGACCTTCCCGATGCTTTGACAGAGGAAGTTTTTAGCAATTTCCATCATTGGCATTCCAAATACCACATCAGGGTCCATACCAATGGCTTACATGAAGATTTTCTTTCATCAGCAGTTTGAAACTCGGATTCAGGGTTTTGGGCCAGTTCTGCTCAATCGCGTAGCACTTTTTTTTCCCTAGTTTGCCTTTTCAGCTTCTGGAAACTCCTCTTTAACCTCATTTGGACCAAATAGGAGAGGGTGGGACCCACCCTAAGGTGCCACAGGTCTACCTGCGGCTGCCACAGATAGAGTTGCGGCTCTCTACGGGTATATTTTGGTTCCCCCGTGGCTTTCACAAGTCATTTTCAAGTTGAACTACATAGAAAATCCAAAAATTCCTCTTCAGATCTACTGAGTTCGAGCTGCTTTTTTTAAAATTCATCACCGTACAATCGTTCTGCACAACCCTGGCAACGTTTACATCCTCTCTTTTCAAGTTTTGACTGTTGGAACGTTAGATTTCATATAGAATGCTACTAAACACAATATAGTGAATATGCATGCTTATATGACTTGATAAAAAATTTTAGAAGTAGTAAATGTGTATATTTTACTATGCTGAATGTTTTGATATGAAAAAAAAAGATTTTTGAGACAGTCATTTGACGCCCTTTTTGGCCAGTTTACTCATCCTATTTGAGGACAAATGAGCCTGGATTTTCAACTAAAAATACACATGGTAATTTAGCTTCCATGGGGAGTTTGATTTTGATGTTTTTTATATATATGAAAATGGTCATGATTTTGGGTAGGTGTGTTACTGAATGGCCACCTAGTCATGCCTATGTGCATGCGAATAGTCCATTTTACAAAGGAGACTTCGATGAAATTTTTTCAAAAGCCTGAGCATTTGATGAATATGCAATTTTAACTCTACTGGAGATGTATGTTAACTAATGCATGCTTTAGGACTTAGAATATACATAAATCAATGAATTAATTTTAATAGGCAGTAAGTTTAAGGCTTACCTCACCCTTTCTGAGGTGATTTGGAGGTTTTGTTCAGGTTATGAATTCAGATAGACCAGGTAGTTCTAGCAGGATCTCTACAGGTGTGAGGAGGAAGAGAGCTTCTGATGTCCCTCACCTTCGTCCAGCCAACAGCCTCGTTGGTTAGTTGAGTCAGTGATTTTTTTGATCTAGGGTGAGAGGCCGGATGATGTGGACGACGAGGAGGATGTCCCCTTTGTGGATCCCGCTCCAGCTCTGACTACCTTGTGTCGAGAGCTTCCAGCCATCATTGTGATGATTCTGAATATTTTAGATGATTTGAGAGGCCATCCTTCGACTTATCTTCATGCCAATAAGGTGGACGAAGTTTTTATTCTGGACTCTTCTTCCTTTTTCCATTTCAGGACAAAGGTTTTAATCTAGATTTGCAATTTGATGCAGGTTCCCGGCTTTACTCAGCCTAGGGGAAACTGGTTTAGCGTCCACTCCTTGTATCATACTCTACATCCGGAGTACCAGGCCATCGTTAAAACTTGGGGTTTCGAGGTCTTCTTCTCTATTCCTCCCTGTCATTGCCCTTGGGGTTATCTGCGGGCTTGATCTGAGCGCTGGTTCCACCAGACCCTGTCTCTTCACTTGTTGGACCGTGAGATTATAATGACACCGATGGAATTGCAGTTCAGCACATGGTTAGAGTTTACAAGGGAGCCAGTGCCTTTGGTGGTTGACATTTCACCTGCTACTGTTCGATCCCTTCTGGGAGTTTCTGCGATGACCATCAAGGGTCGGACAGTTCGTTCATGGCCCTTGAGCGTGGATGTATAGAGTGGGGCTTTAACTGAGCCTCTGCTTGATGATCAGAGGGTTAGAGATCACATTCTTCGACGACTATTCTTGGTCATCATCAGGGGTTGTTTCATAGTAGACAACTCCTCAACAGTCTCTTTTGCTCTGGTGAGCGCTACTCTAGATGTGGAGCGCATCAGGGATTTTGACTTGGGCACCTTCACCTTCGCCTATTTTCTTCGTGGGTTGCGCCTACGCTCTGAGGGCATGACGGAGGCTTAGCTGGGTTTTTATCCCTTCCTGCTGGTGAGTAATTTCTCTTTCACTTTTCAATCTCCCTCATTTGTGTTTGTCAATCTTTATCACTGAGGACATTTGATTTTTGCACTTCCAGTTTTGGGCATATGAGAGGCTCCTTTGCTTACGCCCGGCTACTACTCTAGGTCTAGAGACCTATCCTTGAGGATGAAGATGGCATTATTCCACCTTTACAGAGGTCCTTGTAGAAGAGGGGTTCACCAATTCCCGCATGCAGTTGGAGCTATTGACCGTCGATTCCATCATGTGGGTTCCATACACCCCGAATTATCTGACATTTGTATTTGAGGATGGATTCTCGACCAGATTAGAGTTTATATTGTCCACTCATCGGATTCCCCTTTTGACCGATGGAGGTTGGGAGCTCTATTTGGGAGAGCGAGTTATCAAAAGCGTCACAGGAGAGATCCGTATTCCATTCCCTCCTTCTGCCAAGCATCATTGGCCCTTATCTCAGCTAGTCACAGACATTTCCTTGATGGGCTTAGATTGCTTCACCCTATCAGAGGGTCCTCATAGTCAGGAAGCTTTTTATCGCTGGTGGAGTCCTCGCACTATTGGGGCTTAGACTCGTGCCACTCAGTTAATGGCAGATTTGGTGCCTGGGTCTGTTATGATGACAGACTGGATAGCTTGCCTTCGAGAGCCTACTTATTTAGAGCAAATTTCCAGTTTGACCCAGCGGTTGAAGTGGGCACAGTTTTTTATCAGGCACCTTGGCAGGGATCCTTCAGAGGTAAATTCTTTTGATCCTTCCAGCTCCAGAGCTGGCCCCTCAAGAGGTCCATATCCTGGCAATTATATTGGTGCAGATCCTCCCCTCTATCGACCAGACATTCCCTTTGGCTGAGATTCAGTGACTCAAAAGGAGTTGCAGCGGGTTGATCGTCTAGATGCAGATATCATAGACTTTTTTTTGATAGATTTCTCATTATATCTTTTGATAGGCTTCTGTTAGATATTGGGCGGCTGTGCCCCATTTCTCGTTATCTCTTTTGATTGTCCTCTGTTAGTCATTGGGTGGTTGTGCCTGTTGGGTAAAATCTAGTTACGCACAACACGCAAGTATACGTGGTCAACAAGTAATAGAGTGAAAGTAAAGTGTCGATCCCATGAGGAATTATTTAATAAGAATCACCAAGTACTAACCCGTAACCAACTCAATCTTATTTAAACGAATGAATTTTAATATATAATTAAATTACTTTTAACTACCACTAATTACCACTAGTTAATTAAGATTACGGAGATTTAAGATCACAACTTCACTTATTGCTTCATCTAAGTAACATACTTCTCATCAATTATTCTCTATATTCTGAATTGTTAATCAAGAACACGAAAGTAAATATAACCACCTCTCGATGCATCATACCATACTCACTCAAATCCACAGATGATAGAATTAAGCAAGACACCCTAATTAACTAATCCACTATATTTTTATGTGAATTATAATTAAAAAGGATTTAATCACAAGTTCTCTATTAGATTACTTATGGCGTAAAGGAATAGCTCTATCCTAAAAACGAATCATAATTTCCATCTATGCAGAAATCACAAACACATGCTATCATGATCAGATCTAAATCTATACTCCTCAATCAATTTCATATAGATTATCACGATAATTGTTAGCTAGGCAATTAAGCAATTAATTCCAAATCACAATAGACAATTCACAACAATAAATCACAATAATTGATAGAGAAGAATAATAAAATAAACTACACAATAAGATCCATTGCAATCTTAAACAAAGAATTAGTTCATTGAATTAAAACTAAGAATCCACACTTGAATACACATTAAATGATAAGAAAAAGATTAAGGAAAAGAATTGAATCTGTTGCCGGCAAATTCGTCCTCCTTCTTGCTCTTGATCTGGATCTCTAATGGCCTCTAAGTGCTTCAATCTCCCAGATCCCCTTTCAACTAGGGTTTATTCTTTAACGAAAAACTAAATTAAAACTCATACTAATTTAATATAAAACTCTAATCTAATAAAATATCCAAGCTAGTATACTTGAATATCTCCCCACCTCGTGCTCACTATCCAATATCCTCTATATATATTTATGACCACGAAGTTGCTCTGTCCTTTTTATAGCAAGTCACCTCAGGTTCATGTATCTAATCTATAATATATGTGTGGCCCACCAATCTGCCCATGACTTAGCCGAATCCGAATGGAAAGAAAGAGTCAGCAGCTTGCACCTAATCATCCATCTTGATTAGTAACACTATATTATATAATATATAATATCTTCCCCCAAGCTCCTCTATCAGATTCGGTGTTCGTTCCTTATCTCCAGTTCAATTGCTAGCCACAATCCAAGTTGGCAACGAAAAAATAGATCAAAGCTGGCCCACTTGCTTGCGTCACCCACGTGAGTCCCTCTCCTAATATATTAGCAGCCCTTATCTCCTTAGTGCACAACTTGTTGCTTCCGTCCAAACAGGAAAAGGAGATTGCTAGCACATGCGCCTCCCCTCTAAACTTGCGTGCCCAAGTCAGCAAAAGAATAGAAGCCAACAGCTCTTCCATACTCCCGCCTCCCCGCCCCAGTGTGGAGTTTACCTTTGCATCACCTGCCCCAGCGGGATTCACTACTGCCCAGCCGTTCATGTACTGATAATTTCGTGAGCTTGGTAGGATTTCTTCAGCTGCTCCACATCCAGACGTGAGCTGCCCATTTGGAATGCATGCACATGGCCCACTTAATTAGAAGGCTAGCTAATTTCCTTTGATATCTGTGGGCCCATGTGTCATTCCTTCATGAGTTGCTTGGGCTTTGCCTTTGGAATGCATATATGTTGAATATAATTCAATTTCCTTGGTCCATGGCCGACTTGGGTCAGCGCAATTATCGAATTGGGTTCCAATTTGTCCTATTACGTCAGTTTCAGCACCCATTCCATTACCTGTACACAAGAGTAGTAAACCAAGTAAAAATGATAGTAAAATTACTCGAAAACATTCAGAATCAAGCTATAACGACTACCGATGAGTAGGTATAAAACTCACTCATCAGTGCCCCATTTCTTTGTACTTTTTATTTTGCATTTTAGTAGCAGACAAGGATGATGCTTTCAGTAGACAGTGTATTTAGAAATGCATGATATTTCCTATCTATTGCATCCTATTATCATATATCATGATCATCTATCATGATGTATGCATTATGTCATAGATATGCATTTAGATAGGTGAGTTTAGCATTGATCCCTGGATGGTCTCATGATACGGTTCTACAGATGTCTTAATCTATCGTTAGCCGTATTGATCACATGCCACCTTCATTGATAGCATCTTCTTTGAGATCCTGGTATGACAGTTTGTCTCCCATAGACAGGGCGATAGTTGATCAGATGCTGGGGAATTCTATGGCCATCTTATCTTTCTAGGTCCCACTGGGCTTCTTGGATAACATGTTATCTTGCTGGATATCTGAGCGATATATTTTTAGATTTGGCATCCATGAGCTGACTCCTACGTTGGAGGAGTATAAGTGCATCACTGGTTTACCATTGGATCGGCCTTGTGCTAGGATGGCCATCAGTGATATAAGACGACAGTTCATGACCTTGACTAGCTTGAGGTGAAGAGTCATCACAGATGAGATTACTTCGGGGCATGTGGTGTCCCTGGACTTCCTGATTGAATAATTGGCCCGATGGATAGCTATGCACTATCTTTAGGAGATTTTACTATCCCTGCTGGGGATTGGCAGACTGCACGCGTAGATATTTTATTGATGTGCATCACAGCTTACCTATATATGCCACTGTATATGGATCACTTGGATATCGGTCTGATCATAGTTGTTCGCGCTCTTAGACAGAGTTGTACCATCCTGCCCATGATACTAGAAGAGACCTTGAGGTTGGCTACATTCTGTCGTACCCATCCTGTCAGGTTCTTCAGGGGTAGTGTCATTTTATTGTCAATGTGGTTTATGACACACTTGAGACCCATTGGCAATTTTAGACATCATGGGTACTATTTTACTCGTGAGATAGCCATGTCCTACTCCTTTCAGCCGGCTGAGTGTACAGATGCGACATCGTGGTTAGCCTTTCTAACGGCGATCGGTTATCCATTTGCGATCTTGCCCTGTTCAGGGCTCAGCTCACCTTATAGCTTCATTACTCATGTAGTTGGCATGGATTATCTACCCCTGTCGGGTTTGAGAGGGGTGATCACATATCATCCACTGGCTGTCATGGGACAGTTTGATCAGTTTCAGGATATTCACCACTTTGAGGGGGCTTTGGATCATCGACTATTAGCTTCGTCTTTGTCATCAGCTGACTTGACCAGGATTTATGATTGTTGGACTCGTCGTGAGAGGGCCAATTTTTCGACTAGTCATCCGGGTCATTCTCTAGAGTATTCTGCATGGTTGGAGGCAGACATTGCATCAACTGTGGTTGTTCACTCAGCTCCGAGTATTGACTTTGATGAGGAGGAGCCTATGGAGGACCTTGATTCTCCTATCGAGGACGAGTTATTTGCTGGTTTGACAGCAGCTTTGGTCAGTGACACCAATAGCATTCCTACTGCGACGGATCTATCTCTTATAGATTCGCTAGCTCAGATGACCTTTGAGAGGGATCAGGCTAGAGCGCTGATGTTGACAGCCCTTTCTGGCAGGGATGCTGCTTTTGTTGATAGGGACAATACTCGAGCTACTAGGGACGCAACTTTTGTTGAGATAGAGGAGGCTCTAGTTGCCCGGGATGCTGCTTTTATTGAGTGGGATGAGGCTTTAGCTACCCGGGATGTCTACATCGCTGATAGTATTGCACTTAGATCTTACACACATAACATTATTGCAGATATGAGTGCCTTCATAGATGATCATAGTAGCACTATGCAGATGGTTGTGGATCTTCTAGCTCACATGGAGACCTTAGGACAGGAGCTTACAGACGCACCTCCATCTTTTGAGAGGGATGCCATGTTGGACTTGCTATCCCGTTTATCAGCGGGTTTATAGACTAGCTTTCAATTTCCTGCATAGATTAGGTCAGCCATTTTTGTCATGTACAGGATACATTATACATATTAAACAGTATTATATGGTAGAGGAATATATTTTAATTCACTTCCCTTTTGGATATGTATTGTCATTGCTGAGTGATTACCAATTTTTTCATGACTTGTTGGCTTGATATATCATGAACTTTTCCTTGATAGATTGACATTGAGATATCGGAGAGTACCTCAGAAGGGCCTGTTGATCAGGGAGGCTTGATAGTATTTGGGTTTTATATACGTTTTGGTGTCTTGGGACTGGTTTTCAATAGGGTTTGTGTTTTTTCTTGAAGGCTAAACATCACTATAAATGGCTGCCTACATACTCTTGAGTTGAGGGAGATCAGGTCATTCGTAGTTCGGGCTTGGCCTGAAAGGTTGTAAAGTGTTTATTTGGGTTTAAGCTTGGTTTGAGGGTTTTTTGATTTTTTATTTGGTTTGACCGCACCGTAAATGGCTACCTACGTACTCCCGGGTTAAGGGAGATCAGGTCATTCGTACTTCAGGCTTCTAGTGAAAACCTGAATTGATTCGATTAATTTTTTTTCCATAGGACCAGGATGATGGCTTGCAGGTGATTCAAACATAGTACCTCTTCACGGTGTCTGAATTGATGAGTTGGGGAAATTCTTTCCCATCCATTTCTTGCAATCTGATGGCTCCTCCTGTCAAAACTTCTTTGATAATGAAAGGGCCTTCTCAATTTGGGGCAAACTTTCCTTTGGTTTCATTTTGATTGGCAAGGACTTTCTTCAGTACCAAGTCATTTTCTTTGAATTGTCGGAATCAAACTTTCTTGTTGTATGATCGAGCAATCCTTTGCTGATATAATTGCCCGTGAAATATGGCTGTAGCCCTTTTTTCATCTATCAGGGATAACTGGTGGTATCGCTCTTGCAACCACTGGTCTTCTTCCATCTGAGCATCTATTATCACCCTAAATGACTCCATTTCTACTTTTATGGGGAGTACTGCTTCCACGCCATAGACTAATGAGTATGGGGTAGCCCCAAAAGATGTACGCATTGACGTTCTGTAGGCTAGCAGAGTCAGAGGCAATAGGTTAGGCCATCCTTTATGATTGGCGGACATTTTTTGCATGATCTTCTTGATATTTTTGTTGGCCGCTTAGACGGCACCATTCATCTTAAGGGCGATAGATGACGGAATTGAAATGCTTGATTTGAAACTTGTTGCATAATTCTCTCATCATCTGGTTGTTTAGATTCTTGGCATTGTCTAATACGATCACCTCTGGTTGTCCATATCGTCAGATTACATTGTTTCGGAATGAAACCAATGATTACCTCTTTGGTGACTTTGGGAAAGGATGCATCTTCAACCCATTTGGTGAAGTAATCAATCACAGTGAAGATGAATCGATGACCATTGTTGGCTTTGGGTTCTATTGGCCCAATCACGTCCATTCCCCACATGGAAAAGGGCCATGGCGAACTCGTATTGTGCAGTTCGTTTGGAAGAGCATGGATGGCATTTCCATGGACTTGGCATTGATAGCATCTTCTGACGTGATCATCACAGTCAGCTTTTAGAGAGATCCAGTAATGCCCTATTCTCAATATCTTCCTGGTAAGTAAAAGACCGCTCATATGTGGACCACAGACTCCACCGTGGAGTTCATCCATCAGTCGTTGGGCTTGATCCTTATCCATGCATCCTAAAAGGCCTATTCTAGCATCCCTTTTATATAGTGTGTCTCTGCTCAGATAGAATTTCATAGCCATCTTATGAATTCGCTTTCTTTCAGCTTGACTTACCTTGATAGGTGTAGATCCATCTAGCAAATATTTTTTATATCTTGGTACCAAGGTTGTTTGATAGGAGGTAGTTCATCTAATATTTCTCCAATGTAATTTTCATATGATGGGGCCTTTTGGCTTGCAAATTTGAAGTCAGGAATTCCCATCCTGTCAGATATATGGATCAAGGAAGAGAACGTTGCCAATGCATCAGTAAAGTCATTCCTACCTCGAGGGATATGGATGAAAATTATTACTTGAAACTCCATGGATATCTTGATAACTTGCCGATGATATGGCAACAAATGAAATTATTTGGTATGATATGCCACGGTGGTTTGTTTGATAACCAACTCAGAATCCCCAAAGACTAGTAAACGTTTGATGTCCATGGATTGGGCCAGTTATAACCCCATTATACAGCCTTCATACTCAGCTGTGTTGTTGGTGTTGACAAACTGCAACTTGATGGCCATAGGATACTGTTCTCCTGTAAAAGAGACAAGAACTGCCCCAGCTCCGACACCTTCCATGTTCATGGCTCCATCAAAATATATTTTCCAATATTGGACTGTATTTTCTTGAGGGATTTATTGAATTTTCATTATCCCATCATCCGAGAAATAAGTTTCCACTGACGGTGCTTCGACCAATTGATCTGCAATTCCCTGACCGTTGATAGATTTCTGAGTCACGTAGATAATGTCGAACTGTTGTAGGATCAACTGCCATTTGGATAATCGGAGATTCAATATGGGTTTGTTGAATACGTACTTTAGTGCATCCATGCGGGATATGAGATAGGTCCTGTGCCCATGCAGATAATGTTGTAACCTCATGTCGGCCCACGCTAACGCACAACAGGTCTTTTCAATCAAAGTGTACTTCTGCTCGCCGCTACTTAATCTTTTGATGAGGCAATAGATAACCTTCTGCTTGCTTCTATTATTCTTCTGCCCCAGCATACAGCCCATTGCATTGACATTGACTGACGGTACATAAACAAGGGAACCTCATCCCTTGGGGGTACCAAGATAGGTGCTTCGATCAACTGCATCTTGATGTAAAGGAAGACTTTTTGACAATATTCATTCCATTTCATGGAGGAATTTTTCCTTAGCAGCTTAAAGATGGGTTCACAAGTTGCCGTGAGTTGAGAGATGAATCTGCTTACGAAATTAATTCTCCTCAGAAATCCCAGTATTTCTTTTTCTATTCGGCGCACGGGCATCTCGGTGATTGCTTTAATTTTGGCAAGATTCGGTTCAATGCATATGTTGCTCACTAGAAATCCCAACAACTTTCCTGATTTGACACCAAAAGCACATTTGGCCTGATTCAGCTTTAAGTTGTACTTGTGCGACCTGTTGAAAAGCTTTTTGAGATGGCTGATGTGGTCATCCTCCTTCCGGGATTTGACGATGATGTCATCCACATAGACCTTTATTTCTTTGTGCATCATGTCATGAAAAAGGGCCATTATAGCTCGCTAATATGTGGCACCGACATTGATAAGGCCGAAAGACAAACGTCTATAACAAAAGGTTCCCCATGGAGTGATGAAGGCTGTTTTCTTCCTATCCTCTTCAGGAACCATGATTTAATGGTACCAGGTAAAACAGTCCACAAAAGAATGCATGCCATACTGTGCCGTGTTGTCTATCAGTATGTGGATAAAAGGTACTAGGAAGTTATCCTTGAGACAAGCCTTGTTCAAATCTTGATAATCCACGCATACTCATACCTTCCCTCTGAGCTTAGGAACAATAAACTATATTGGATAACCACTCAGGGTAAGTTGATACCATGATGATGCCGGCTTTGAATTGCTTGACAATTTCTTCTTTAACTTTCATACTCCACTCAGATTTCAATCGCTTGAGTTTTTGCTTGACTGGCTTCAATCCATCTTTAATGGACAGTCGATGAATGACAATGTTAGTAAACAAACCAATTATGTCTTCATATGACCATGTAAACACATCCTGGAACTGAGTTAAGAGTTCAATCAGGTCTGCTCTTTGATTTTGGGTAAGGTCCATGCCTATCTAGATTTCTTTATGGTTTTCTGAGGTTCCGATATTGACAGTGATGGTTTAGTCGAGGTTTGGTTTGGGTTTCTCTTCGACCTATTCTTTGATCTCCTCGGGCACCTCATAGTCATCTATCTTCTCTTGATCAATCTCCATCAAGTCGAAGTCCAGTTCTACATCAAAGTTGTAGTCACTTTGAAAATTTGGCATCTCATCAGCAAGGCCAAACAAATCCAACTCTGGAGTCTTGAAAACAAAATGCTTTCACTTTAATATATGAAACTGTTTGATCATACAAAGTATTTAGCAAAAAGCATGACAAAAGTAACTACTATCGCTGTGCAACAAAAATAAGCAGGAAATAAAACCACGCTTCAAGGCAAATAGACTTTATGCCCTTTTACCTTTTTCGACTAAGGCATGGAGTGCTGCTCCAATTGTCTAGAGTCAAGTCCTCATGAACAGGGTGTTAGGTTTGTAAGATTCGTGGATATAATCAAATTGCATAAAATAAGCGAAAGTATGGTAAATCAGAGTTTTAAAATTTTATAAACCATATACCCGGATCATCCTTTACGTACAGTTATTAATTAAACGAAAGTGAAGGAGATTAGATTCATACCCTTGTAGAACTAAGCTTTCACAGGTACGAGTTCAACTCCTCGTTCTTTACGATCTCCTTGAATCTCCGGGATTGATTCATTCCTTTGATCAATGTTAGCCACCCAAGTGTTTGGCCTCTAGAGGTGATCCACCAAGGAAGAAGAATTGTTCAAGAAGATGGGTGTTTTGCTAAACCCTAGTTTCCTTCTCTCTAAAAAATGAGTGTTCTCCCAACTCTTGAAATTAATTGTCTAACCTTGTTCCATAATAAGACTTTGATAAGTAGGTTTTATACCTACTTATTGATTATCAACTTACTATAACTATAGCTTAATCTCACGTGTTTTAGTTCCTTTTTATGCATTTTTATCTTCATTTTGTAGATTGCATTTTGGAAACTTTCTCAATGGCATAGTGGTGGAAATGGCATGGAATCGGCATGATGGCAAGCTCAAAGCTTGTGGTGGAGTGAAGGTGAACATGGCATGTGGAAGTGGCATGGAAGTGAAAAGAAGAAGGATTATGAAAGCAGTAATAGCACACTAAAAGCACTAGCAGGAAGCTAGCAGAATCTGCAAAAAAACCCAACAGCATGGCTGCGCCCTCTTTAGGTATAAACACAACGCGCCCGCGCCACACCAGGAGCATATCAACAGCTGGCGCGCCCGCGCCCGAATTGGCTTACGGGGCAGCGCGGCCGCACCAGGCTGGTCAATGGTAGATTGACTTTTTCACTTAAAATCTTGTTTGCGTGTTTTTCCTTATAAGGGTGTATTTGGATGTTATAGAGGGATCTTTTGAACGTTATTCTTAATGTTTTAGGGTTTAGGGTTTTAGAGAGGGATAGAGAGCTTGTAGCCGACTCTTCCTATATTTTGGCTTTTCTCTTGATTTCTCTTAGATTTCCTTACATTTTGCATAGATTAGGGTTTGGGTTAGATGATTGAAGAACTTGGCTCCACATTGATAGTTAATCTTTGAAGTAGAGATTTCAGTTTTGCATTTCCTATCTATTAGCTTCTCTTTACTTCTTTAATTTCTTTTTAATGTATGAACAAGTTATGATAATGGCCTTTGCTTCAGTTATGAACTAATTTCCATTATGAGATTTTAATGAAACTTTTTGCTTAAGTTCAGATTTGTATGCTTCTAAGTTGAGCTCTAGTGGATTGTGTTTGGATTGTCTAATTTGGTTTGTTTTACTTGTTTAGATGCTTGATCACCATCTACTATTATAACTTGTATGAAATTGGAAAATGAATTATAAGTTGAGATATGGCCATAATAGCATGTGTTCATGATTTGTACATGTGATAAGTTTCATAATTTGTAATTCGGATAGGCATATATCGTATTACCATGTGTAGTCATTTGAGAGAGCTTGTGTTTAAATCCATATTATTACTAAGTCACATAAAAATATAGTGGCTTATGTAATATTGGATGTTCACATATATTCTATCTCTTTTGTGGATTGTGTGTGATATGAGCATGGTATATCGAGAGATAGCCATGCTTTACTTTCGTTCTCTCGGCTAGCAATCCGAAGTAATCAAATAGGCTTAACAAGAGGTATTTAATCTGAATGTGGGAATAAGTGAAGTTAGACTCCCATATCTTCCTTTTCTGAATCGTTTACTTGATAATTATTTAGTATTTGTTAATCTTTAGTGTTAGAGAAATCACATTTTTATCAATCGTTTAAGCAGCCCGAAGCAACTACAAAACTGGTGCATGTTAGATTATAAATATTCATTTTTCTCCGTGGGAACGATCATCTACTTACTCAATATTACTTGTTGACCGTGTATACTTGCACGTGTGTGTTTAATTTGATTAACACCAAAACAAGCCAACAAGTTTTTGGCGCCGTTGCTGGGGATTTATGATTATTTTTAGTACTTTCAACATCAGTTTAAGTTAAATTGGTCTGACTTAGACAATTCACATCTTATCTCATTTCTATTTTATTTTTCTTTTGTTTCAGGTACTCATGGTTAGTGTGTGTGCACTCGATCTAAAAATTCTGCTTTGGTGCCTAGAGAGGATAACATCAACGGGAGAGCTTAGAGATTGAGTACAATTACTGCTAATACACAAGAGGAAACTAAAACACCGGTAGCGATGGCGACCGAAGAACACAAAGCTTTAAGGGATTACTCTATGCCAAAAATCAATGAGCTTCAGTCGAGTATAGTCAGGCCAGCAATAGCCGCAAACACTTTTAAAATCAAATCGGGGACAATCAAGATGGTACAGAACTCGGTTCAGTTTGGGGGTTCGGCTACTGATGACCCTAACGAGCATCTTCTGAGCTTTATTGAGATTTATGACACTTTCAAGTATAGTAATGTGTCGGATGATGCGGTGAGGATTCGGCTCTTTCCTTTCACCTTGAGGGACAAAGCTAGGAGTTGGCTTCATTCGCTACCATCGGGTTCTGTTACTACTTGGGAGGACTTAGCACAGAAGTTTTTGGCAAAGTTCTTTCCTATGGCTACGACTGCAAAGATGAGGAGTGCTCTCTCTCAATTTGAGCAACAACAAGGAGAATCTTTATATGAGGCCTGGGAAAGATACAAGGAGATGCTAAGAAAGTGTCCTCATCACGGGATGCCACAATGGATGGAAATCAATACATTCTACAATGGATTGGGGTGGCAAACTAGGCCGAGCATTGATGCCGCCGCGGGAGGAGCATTTTGGGCAAAGAGTTATGAAGAAGCTTATGAATTAATAGAGACCATGGCGGCGAATGACTACCAATATCCTTCATCTAGAATGTCTCA
This sequence comes from Panax stipuleanatus, assembly GCA_020205555.1. Taxonomy (NCBI): domain Eukaryota; kingdom Viridiplantae; phylum Streptophyta; class Magnoliopsida; order Apiales; family Araliaceae; genus Panax; species Panax stipuleanatus. Next base: position 107,495,047 of record CM035116.1, read on the forward strand.
ACCAAAAGTTACCGGGGATATTGGAAGTGGATGCCATCACGGCGTTGTCAGCTGAACTAGCGGCAATGTTAAAGAAGATTGATTCGATGGTCGAGTCCAAGGTACAGCAAGTTGCCTACGTCTGTGAGTTATGTTCGAGGTCACACCTGACAGATCAATGTGCTATTACTTCAGAGTCGGTTCAATTTGTGAGCAACTACCAAAGGCCACCCAATCAATACCAAAACACTTACCATCCAAACAATAGAAATCATCCCAACTTTTCTTGGAGTAAGAATCAAAGTTCTCAACAACAACACCAACATCAACAACAACCACAATATCCACAACAACAACATGCTCCTAGACCGTCTTACCCTCACGAATTTCAGCACTAACAACATCAACATACTCCAGCTCCCGCTCCTCAACAAGAAAAGAAATCTGAGATGGAAGAGTTGATGTTGCTGTTAAAGAGCCAAGTGGTGGCTATCAAAACTTTGGAGAACCAAATGATTAGTAATAAACCCCAAGGAGCTCTACCAAGTAATACGGAGGCTAACCCGAGAAGGGACGAAAAGGAGCAGTGTCAGGCTATCACATTAAGGAGTGGAAAGCAGACTGTAAAAATTGGGCTTGGCACGGCCGCGCCCCAAGAAGAAGGAAACCTGGCGCTGGCGCTCTAATATGTAGAAAAATCTGATGAAATTTTGTCTAAGGAAAGTGATGGGAAGCAACAATCTGAGGCAGAGAAGAAGGACTTAGCTGAGAAATTAAGTGTTCAACCCCCAGTTGTATATCCACCTGTGCCATACCCTCAAAGACTTCAAAAGCAAAGACTGGATAAGCAATTTGCCAAGTTCTTGGAGATGTTTAAGAAGCTGTAAATAAACGTACCATTTGCAGAGGCTTTGGAGCAAATGCCAAGCAATGCTAACTTCATGAAAGGTATTTTGTCGAGAAAGAAGAAACTGGAAGATTATGAGACGGTTTCCTTAACTGAATAGTGCAGTGCAGTGTTGCAACGAAAACTACCTCCTAAACTCAAAGATCCAGGCATTTTCACTATCCCTTGCTCTATTTGGGGATTGTCCTTCAATAAATGCTTATGTGATTTGGGGGCGAGCATCAATCTTATGCCACTCTCGGTGTATACACAGTTGGGATTACCTGCTCCTAAGTCGACAAACATATCATTGCAGCTTGTCGATAGGTCCATCACATATCCAAGGGGTATTGTAGAAGATGTCCTTGTAAAGGTGGAGAAGTTTATATTTCCTGCCGACTTCATTATTCTTGACTATAAAGAAGACGAGGACATCCCGATCATTCAGGGTAGACCTTTCCTAGCTACTGGACGAACTCTCATCGATGTACAAAAGAGAGAACTTACGATGACAGTTCAAGACCAAGAGGTTACTTTCAATGTATTCAAGGCTATGAAGTTTCCCACCTATGAAGAAGAATGTTTTCGGATTGATGCAGTCGACATGGTATTGAATGAAGAGGCCATGCAAGTGATGAACAGTGACCCTTTATAGAGTGCTTTACTAGGGGACTTTGGCATGGAGGACATAGAGGTTGTTGAGTATGTGCAAATTCTGAATACTGTGCCACGGATGGGAAAATTCAAAAGTCCAGTTGAACCACTTAAACACACAAGGGACTCTTTCAAGCGCCTTAAAATCGTCTCTGGAGATGCCTCCTCCATTGGATCTGAAACCTCTTTCTAATCATCTAAGGTACGTATTTTTGGGTAATTCTTCCACGATGCCTGTTATAATTGCCTCTGCGCTAACATCTTGTTAGGAAAGTAAGCTGTTGTGAGTATTAAGGGAATTTAAATATGTGATTGGGTGGGCCATAGCGGATATCAAGGGGATAAACCCCTCATTAGTCATGCATAAAATACTTCTTGAGGATGATAGCAAGCCGACAGTGGAGCAACAGAGGAGACCAAATCCCATCTTGAAAGAGGTGGTCAAGAAAGAGATCCTGAAGTGGTTAGATGTCGGCATCATATATCCTATATTAGACAACTCATAGGTGAGCTCGGTGCAATGCGTACCAAAGAAAGGAGGCATAACCATAGTATCCAACAAAAATAATGAGTTGATCCCTACCAGAACAGCCACGGGATGGAGAGTTTGTATGGATTATCGCAAGCTGTACAAGGCAACCAGAAAAGACCATTTTCCTCACCCATTCATTGACCAGATGTTGGACAGGTTGGCTTGCCATGGCTACTACTGCCTCCTGGATGGATACTCGGGGTATAATTAGATAGTTATTGCCCCCGGAGATCAGGAAAAGACTACCTTCACGTACCCCTATGGAACTTTTGCTTTCAGAAGGATGTCTTTTGGCTTATGCAATGCCCCGACCACATTTCAGAGATGTATTATGGCTATATTCTCTAACATAGTTGAGCAGAATGTGGAGGTCTTCATGGACGACTTTTCAGTCTCTGGGGACTCATTTAACATATGCTTGGAGAACTTGGTCATGGTGTTGAAGAGGTGTGTTGAGACCAACTTAGTGCTGAATTGGGAAAAGTGCCATTTCATGGTATAAGAAGGAATTATCATCGGGCACAGGGTTTTAGGGAAAGGATTGGAGGTTGACAAGACGAAATTGGAGACTATTGAGAGCTTATCGCCACCGACTTCAGTGAATGGGGTCCGCAGTTTCCTTGGACATCCGGGTTTTTATCGTCGATTTATAAAGGACTTCTCTAAGATTACAAAGCCTTTGTGCAGTTTACTGGAGAAAGATGTCCCTTTTAAGTTCGATGAGGATTGTTTGGCAGCTTTTGAGCACTTGAAGAGGAAGTTGATGATATCACCTTTTATCACAGCTCCTGAATGGACTTTACCTTTTGAGTTGATGTGTGATGCTAGTGACTTTGCGGTGGGAGTTGTTTTGGGATAGCACAAGGACAAGATATTTCATGTCATCTACTATGCTAGTAAGACCTTGACGGCTGCTCGACTCAATTACACGACCACTGAGAAGGAGTTATTAGCAGTGGTGTATGCTTTCGACAAGTTCCGTTCGTACTTGATTGACACGAGAGTAGTGGTGTATTGATAAGTGGTTTTATAGCCACTTATTTAGTTATCAACTAACCTCAATTGTTGCTTAAACTCATGTGTTACAATAGCTTTTCATGCATTTTTGGTTTACTTTTATAGGTTTCATATTGGGAACTCTCTTTGTGGCATTTGAAGCAAAAAGGGAAGGAAATGCAATCTGGACATCGTTTGGGCTTTCATGTTCATTTCATGTTCTTGGATTGGAACTTGGATCTTATTGTAGAGCTTCTTCTAAGCTTTCCGGAATATCTTGAATCATCCCAATCGGAGTTCGGAGGCGAGAGTTATGCCCCTTGAACCAACGAACGTTGAACTTCACAATTTTGGGTTTCTATTGCACAGCTGTCACTTGGAGCTCAATTTCGACCTTCATCCATCCACTATTTCTCAATTCTTAAAGAATAAAAGTTGTAGATCTCGTCGATACCTTCGATTTGACAGGTGGCAGGCCCCGTAACTCATCCCGGATCAAACGTTATGGCTGTTCTACCAGAGGTCTCTGCAACAGAATTTCTGAGACGCGGTCGCACCAGTTTGTAGTGTATTTCTAGCGCGAGAGCGCCCTTCCCCAGGCCAAAAATCTGATATTTTTTACTAGCGCACCCAATTCCAGGCCATTTCCAGTGCGGCCGCGCCACTTCTGAAGCTGACCAGACTTGACTTTTTCATTAAAGAGTGCGATTGAAGCATAACTTGAGGGAGGAGGCACATTAGGGCTTATAAAAGAGAGACATATCATTATGTAATAGACATTCCATCTTTTGGGATCAAGTAGTATAGACATATTCTCTTCTTCTTCTCTTTAATTCTATCATTAGATTAGGTTAGATTATTAGAACCCTAGATTAGATTAGAGTTGGAGATTGAAGCTCTTGAAGATCATTGGAGATTCATATTGGAAGCAAGAGAATTGAGATTTGCTTACTCCAAACCCTAAATTCTCTCTTTCTTTCTTTGTATCTTTCTAATGTTTATTCAAGTTGTGGATTGTGGATTTGATTCAATCATGAATTAAACTCTATTTTGGGATTTCAATGGAACCTATTGAGTAGTTTATTTTGATATACTTCCTTGTTGGTCTAATTGATTGTTATGAGATTGTCTATTATGATTCATGCTTAAATTGCTTACTTGATTGGCCATCAAATACTGTGATAATTCATATGAACTTGAAAGACGAAGTATGAATTTAGATCTGATCGTAATAGCTTGTGTTTGTATGTTCTACATAGTGATGGAATGTATGATTCGTGCTTAGGATAGACATATACCGAAGTACCACTTGTAGTCAATTGAGGACTTGCACTTAAACCCTTGTTATTGATAAATCACATAGAAATGTAGTGTTTTATATAATTAGGGTGTTCATGTGTATTCTATCATCTGTGGATTATATGTGATATGGACTTGGAACATCAAAAGATGGTCTTGTCTTACTTTCGTGTTCTCGGCTAACAATCTATGATAATTGATTTGACTTAACAGGAAGTGTGTTGATTTAGATGAATCAATAGGGGAAATTAAAATCTCGAGTTTTCATTATCTAGTTTTATTCTAGGGTTATTTAATATTAGTTTAATTACATAGTTTAATCAATATATTGAATCATTCGTTTAAATAAGATTGAAATGGTTATGGGTTGAGCTTTATTAGTTAATTCTCCTTGGGAAAGATACTATATTTACTCTTTATTACTTGTTGACCGTGTATACTTGCACGCATAAATTGATCGGGAAAACGACCAACATATATACAGATCATGCTGCCATCCGGTATTTTTTTGCTAAAAAGGATGCCAAGCCCTGTTTGATCAGATAGATTCTACTCTTGCATGAGTTCGATTTGGAGATAAAGGACAGAAAGGGTACAGAGAACCAAATGGCAGATTACTTGTCACGACTAGAGAATCCAAGAAAGGACACGGACAATAGAGTGTTTACTAATGAGTCCATCCCAGATGAACAGCTGTTTCTGGTCCAAGGAGAAGTCCCATGGTTTGCAGACTTTGCAAACTACTTGGTTTGTAGACTTTGCAAACTACTTGGTTTGCAACATTATCCATCCTGAGTTGACAAGGCGCCAAAAGAAGAAATTTCTACACGATGTCAAATGGTATATGTGGGACAAGCCATATCTGTTCAAGCAGTGCGCAAACAGAATGATCAGGCGGTGTATCCCACACAGTGAGACAGAGAGCATACTTCATGCTTGCCATGCATCAGTGAACGGGGGACACTATGGGGGAGAAAGGACGGCGGCCAAGGTTCTTCAAGCAGGATTCTATTGGCCAACTCTCTTCAAGGATGCCTATAATTTCGTTCAGAAATGTGATAGATGCCAGCCGGTAGAAAACATCTCCAAGAGGAATGAAATGCCCTTGAACATGATCTTAGAGTTCGAGATATTTGATGTTTCGGGTATTGACTTTATGGGGCCATTTGTTTCGTCTTGCGGGAATCTTTACATTCTACTGGCGGTGGACTATGTTTCCAAGTGGGTAGAAGTAACAACTTTGCAAACGAATGATGCTAAGGTGGTCTTGAGATTTCTATAAAAGAGCATATTCACAAGATTCTGGACACCTAGAGCAATCATCAGTGACGAAGGCACTCACTTCTACAATAGACAGTTTACAAAATTATTGTCTAAGTATGGGGTGAATCATCGTGTCGCCACGACCTATCATCCCCAAACTAATTGCCAAGCTGAGATCTCCAATCGTGAAGTATAGAGGATTCTGGAGAAAGTTGTCAACCCAACGAGGAAGGATTGGTCACTCATGCTTGATAATGCAGTATGGGCCTACAGAACTGCGAACAAGACTCCGCTAGGTATGTCACCTTATCAGTTGGTATATGGGAAAGCCTTTCATCTTCCCATGGAGCTTGAACACAAGGCATTCTGGGCAATTAAAAAGCTGAACTTTGACCTTAAAGCTGCAGGGGAGAAGAGACTTCTCCAACTGAATGAACTTGATGAAATCTGACTACAGGCGTATGAGAACTCGAAACTATACAAGGAGAAGGTGAAGAAGTGGCGCGACTACAAAATTATTGAGAGGAAGTTTGAGCCGGGGCACGCCGTGTTGTTGTTCAACTCACGTCTTCGACTTTTACCAGGCAAACATAAGTCTATATAGTCCGGGCCATTCACGGTGAAGATCGTGTATCCTCATGGTGCAGTTGAGATTATAGGTCAAGACCCGAACAAGCCGTTCAAGGTCAATGGGAAGAGAATGAAGCACTATTTTGGGGGCAAAGTTGACCGACAAAAGGCCTCCTTGATCCTTTCCACTCCATGAGCAAGTCTGAGAAAGTCAAGCTAATTGACTATAAACAAGCGCTCGATGGGAGCCACCCCATCCACTATTTTCTCCCTCCTGTTTAATTCTTGTTACATGTCTATATTTCCTCCCTCCATGTTTAATTTTGAAAAATGTTGAGTTTGAGTTAATGTTGCATATATCATAGAAAAAATTTCAAATATGGCATTTTTGATAAAAGATACATATAGCTTACATAGTCCAATTTTGAGTAATGGAATAAAAGTATGTTTCATGTTGAATGCCCCTTTGTGCAGAAAGTAACTCACATGTCAATTAGCTGCTTAGTTCCATATTGCTGCAGAAATTTCAGTGCAGGCACAAAGGCAGTGCGGTCGCGTGGTTCACCAGGCCAAAAAAAGTGCTCCTGTGCCAGCCAATTTTCTCGCAGTAGCTTCCCATGCTTAGCACAGCCGCGCCCGTCACAGCTTACACCTCGGCGCGCTCGCGCCAATATCCAGAAAGTGTCATTTTAATATTTTTAAAATCTGACTCATCCTTTTTATCGTATTTCATTTGGTCGAACCCTCATATCCGAACATCATATATTCACCATCTCTTAGACTCCTATTACAAAACATACTCAAAAACCTAACCTACAAACCCTAGCCCTACAACTATTAATCCCATACTCATCATCCTAGTTCTCTCTTCATGACTTTCTAGCCCTAGCCATTATCCCCACCAACAGAAATCACTTTTCCACTTCTTCTCCACATACAATTCTCTATATAACCCTAGCATCTATCATATCGCTACACCTTATTTGATTCATCATTTAGGGTTTGCAGTTAGAGGGTTCAGAGGCATGTTTGGGGGTTCAGTGGAAAGTTTAGGGTTTCTTCATCAGTTAGGGTTTGATTGGAGAATATCTGCAGTTATCATGGGACCTAAAAGGGCTCGATCAGTCACTCCATCCTCGTCTTCCAACAGTAGCCAGGGTGAGGATATTCTGGACACAGTCCAGATTCATCGTTCTGTCGGCTCAGACTCAATATTACAAGATGGTGCCCAAGTCATTTGTGCAGGAAAGGGGTCTGAAACTGACCAAAGAGGATGGACAAATGTTAGCAATGATCAAAGAGAGAGGTTGAATCGGAGTTGTGGCAACTCCATTGGCTGCGCCTTCGGCTATAGTGCTGGAATTCAATGCAAACGCCAGGGAGACACAGAGCAGCATCTCATTCATACGGGGCAAGCAAGTTAATTATCTTCCGCCGACGATCCATGATGTGTTCCATTTTGCCCGACCTACCTGCTGGCCAAGAAAATTGGGTTGTTGCTGAGCGGTTTGAGACCTATTTGGATATGGTGATCAAAGAGCTTTGTATGTCAGGCACCAAGTGGGCCATCAAGCCAGGCACAGATATGAAGATGAACTTCCCACACGCCGCACTAAATCTATATGCCAAGGCATGGAATCATTTCATATGTGCGAATTTGATGCCTTCCACCCACCAGCATGACATTACGACTAATAGAGCCATTATTCCGTGGGGGATCATCGCCGGTAAGTATATCGACGTCGGCCACTTGATTCATCAGTCGATGCTCCACTATATGCGAGGAGGCACGACAGGTGGGATTTCGCATGCATCACTGGTGATGCAGCTTTGTGCACAGGCAGGAGTTGAATGGGACGATGAGAAGGTGCAGATTCCTAGCAAGGACATAGACCATGCCACGATCAAGAAGTATTCAGAGTGGGCCGGTGGCAAGGCGAATCCTAAAGGCCATGGATTCATTTTTCCTCGTTCGCCAGCTCGTACAGTAAAGGCTCTACCACAGTCTTTCGAGGCAGCAGGACCTCCTCCAGCCAGTACAGCGAGACAGGATCGCCAGATGAAGCACCTGCAAGTGAGGATGGACGCGCTGCACTTTAAATTCAAAGTATATGCCGATGGGATGTCAAGTGCCTTAGCCGAGGCTTTTGGTCAGCAGGGAACGATTGTGCAGTTTCCAGTCTTCGACTCTGCCATGCCATATCTTCCACCAGATTCACCACCCGAGTCACAGTCGGGTGGCCACGAGGATGCCTATGGGAGTTTTCTTTACCCTTTATCTCCATTGAGGACAATGCTTATTTTAAGTTTGGGGGTATTGGGTTGTAGTTAGTTAGTTAGTTGCATTGTAGTTGCATATAGTAGTAGTGCATGTTTAGTTTGCATTTTAGTATGTGTTAGTTAGTATTGCATGTTTTAGTTAGTTTTCTGTCAATTATTTTTTTATTTTTGTTGATTAGTTATCTGTGTAGTTGCATTGCATTGCATGATCCCATTTGTTAGTCTGTTTAATTCCAGTTAGGCCGATGATGATATTGGAATTGTATAGATTTTTGAACACTGTTGATAGCTTAAGCTTAGTCATAGTTTCATACATGATGTGATCTTTTTCTGTTGCTTTGATTTACCGGATAGCACAATATTATTATTATTTTCTTGTTGGTTTAGATTAGCACATGCTTGTCTTTTGAGGGAAAAATCTATTTTTAATAATAGAATTTTGTAGAAAATGAGTAATGGCCATAATAACACAGAAATTCAAGTTTGGGGGGAAAACATTGGGTCTGCATGCTAAAAAGAAAAAAAAAAGAAAAAGAAAAAGAAAATGAGAAAGTTAGAAAAATAAAAAAAAATAGAATAAATGCCTTGACTAGTTGAGTCCTATGGCCTTTGATATTTGAGCAAGTACGCCCTAGGGGATTGTCTTTACACCCAGTGCCCTAAAGCCTTTTGGTTTGGGAGTCATTGGTCGAAAGCTCGTTACATGGGTATCATTAAAAAGCCTAAGAGGGCTTGGCATTGCATAGTCGGGTGTTACCACGGGAATGCGCAAATATCGCCCTCGTGTGTAAATAAAAGCATAATAAGCCCTTTGTTGACCCTTAGTTTGGATTGATGTGTTGGATTGATTGTTGCTTCAAATGTTCTCAGTTTTCTTGACTTAAAGCCTTATTTTTCCTTCTTAGAAGTATAACATGTGGAATTTTTACCTTTATCAAGCTTATTTATGGATATTAGCACACAAACACTACATCATTGTCAACAAGTTTTGATTTTCAGATTGTATATCTTTATGATTTTAGCTTGGTTTGATGCTTTGTTCATAGTTCTTGTGATTTCTCTGAGGCACCTCTTATTGGAATTCATAACTGTACTGAAAATTTAGGATTCATCTTCATGTTAGCATAGTTTGCATAGCATGTAGTTTGTATTTGTGTTTGTTGCTTAAGGGCAAGTAATAGTTTAAGTTTGGGGGTATTTGATAAGTAGGGTTTATACCTACTTATTGACTATCAACTTACTATAACTATAGCTTAATCTCACATGTTTTAGTTCCTTTTTATGCATTTTTATCTTCATTTTGTAGATTGCATTTTGGAAACTCTCTCAATGACATAGTGGTGGAAATGGCATGGAACTGGCATGATGGCGAGCTTGAGGCTTGTGGTGGAGTGAAGGTGAGCATGGCATGTGGAAGTGGCATGGAAGTGAAAAGAAGAAGGAATATGAAAGCAGCAATAGCACACCAAAAGCACCAGTAGGAAGCTAGCAGAATCTGCAAAAAAAACCCAGCAGCGCGCCCGCGCCACACCAGGAGAAGATCATTAGCCGGCTCGCCCGCGCCCCAATTGGCTTACGAGGCAGCGCGGCCGCGCTAGGCTGGTCAATGGCAGATTTACTTTTTCACTTCAAATCTTGTTTGCGTGTTTTTCCTTATAAGGGTGTATTTGGATGTTATAGAGGGATCTTTTGAACGTTATTCTTACTGTTTTAGGGTTTTAGAGAGAGATAGAGAGCTTGTAGACTACTCTTCCGACATTTTGGCTTCTCTCTTGATTTCTCTTAGATTTCCTTACATTTTGCATAGATTAGGGTTTGGATTGGATGATTGAAGAACTTGGCTCCACGTTGATGGTTAATATTTGAAGTAGAGATTTTAGATTTGCATTTCCTATCTATTAGCTTCTCTTTACTTCTTTAATTGCTTTTCAATGTATGAACAAGTTATGATAATGGCCTTTGCTTCAGTTATGAACTAATTTCCAATATGGGATTTTAATCGATCTTTTTGCTTAAGTTCAGATTTGTATGCTTCTATGTTGAGCTCTAGTTGATTGTGTATAGATTGCATAATATGGTTTCTTTTGCTTATTTAGATGCTTGATCACCATCTACCGTTATAACTTGTATGAAATTGGAAAATGAATTATAAGTTGAGATATGGCCATATGAGCATGTGTTCATGATTTGTACATGTGATAGGTTTCATGATTTGTAATCCAGATAGGCATATACCGTATTACCATGTGTAGTCATTTGAGAGAGCTTGTGCTTAAAATCATATTATTATTAAGTCATATAGAAATATAGTGGCTTATGTAATATTGGATGTTCACATATATTCTGTTAGTTTCCAAAGGCACGTTAGTTATCTAGAAGGGGGGTTGAATAGATATTTTAAAATTTCTTATATCTAAAATACTTAGTCAGTATTGATGATACTGACTGCAGCGAAATATATGTTTTGTTCCCCTTCAAGATAATGCAGTTAAGGTTAGATAAGCAGTTAGAGCAGTTATCACAGATATAGCAGTTATAGCAGTTAATGAGAGACAATGAGACACGGGGTTTTAAGTGGTTCAGAGCCAACACGACTCCTAATCCACTCTTCTACTCCATGAGTAGGAAATCCACTAAGGATATCTTCTTAAAATTGGATCACTCAGATCCTTTCAAGGCCAGCAGCCCTGGAACTTCACTTAGTTCACTTTTGAACTCTTCAAGTCCTTTGACTTGGATCTGCTCTTAGTTCACTTCTGAACTCTTCAAGTCCTTTGACTTGGATCTGCTCTTAGTTCACTTCTGAACTCTTCAAGTCCTTTGACTTGGATCTTCACTTAGTTCACTTTTGAACTCTTCAAGTCCTCTGACTTGGTACCTCACTTGGATCGGCAGTTGATAGTTGAGGTGTGCTACTCAGTTGCAGTTCAGCTTTTGTCTTTCAAAGGACTGAGTAGTGAAGCAAGCTTTCTTCAGTATCATAGTGTTGCTCGTTGAGTGTTCTTGAGCTTTTTCAATGTACTCTTTCTTTATGCGTCTTGCTTACTTAGTATGAATCCTTGTCATATTTCCTTATAAAAGAGCCATTCAAAAATAGCCGTTTTGAATGCTCTCGTTGCTTCATTTAATGCTCCAGATATTTTCTGTGCAGTGATGTTGACGTCCTGCTTTTCTGCTGCTCTGCCGCCTGGCTCACTGACACAGCAGACTGTATCTTTCACCTAACACCTGAAAAGGTATTTTCTGTAGGCTACTTTAGTCCTATCCTTAGCTTTTACAATACGCTTCTTCGATTTGGACTAAGGATGAATGTGGAAGTATTGGGACTATCACTTTGTCAACGGCTATAAGCCTTTCTTCATTTGTTGCTCTTCCTCCCTTCATTAGATCTTTAATCTTTGATGTTGACTGGAGGAACACTACGATTATGGTCATTGTGACATAATCGTTGTGTGTTGGCTTTGCACAGCGTGATTCAGACTTCTTCGTAGAGCACACTATGATTTCTCTTAAGCTCTCGGTAGACTACGATTCCTTGCTTGCTTGTCTTGCAGACTTCACACTTCTGATTAGCACTCTGCGATTCCTAACTTGGCTTGGCAAATGCTTTTCAACTTTTATGAATCTCAGTGTGGCTTCTGAGGCAAACTACGATTCTTTGATGCTTTCACTTGAGCTCGACGATTCTTGCCTTGGCCTCTGCAGACTTGATTCTTCTGCAGACTTCTAGTTTGTATATCTTCACTCAAGCTCCACGTTTTCTACCTTAACTTCTGTAGGCTTGAATCTCTTGGCAGACTATGATTCCGATATCTCTGCTTAAGCTCCACAATTCTGCCCTGTCTTTCGAATGCTATCTTTGACAGACTACGATTCTGTCAATACTTTAACTTTTACAGCTCAAATAGATCAACCTAACAAGTTTGATCTTTTCTTCTATACATTCATTTACATAAATGAAAACCATTAAGGCTCAGATCAACCTAACATATTTGATTTATCATTTAAGTCCTTGTACAATGATTCTCTTAAGGACTGTACACTTAAGCATTTATATTTACTTTCAATATCAAATCTGAATATGCAATTCCCAATAATCTCCCCCTATTTGATGTTGACATAATCAAGGAGATTTAGATCATAGCATTATTTTCCAAATGTATAATATTAGAAAGTAAATATGGCTTAGTGTTTCAGTGAGCAACTGAAATTTCGAGAGAATAAGCATGAATTTATTGATGTTTGAAGAGATATTACATTCAATCATAAAAACATCAATACAATATTAAGTTTAGGTTTATCTCTATTTTTTTTGCCTCTTGCTCCTCGAAGACTCAGCAGCTCTCATCCTTTTGGTTTGCTCATCTCTCCATTCAATATCTTCTAGCTTATATCTGGACTGTTCAGAAGTCATGCCTTGTGAGCCAGATGCTTGACCTTGATGTCTTTGAAGAGGTATTCCCACTGGAGGCTACTGCATATACTGATCAGATCGTGGAGTTTGAACATTTGGACTCGTGGAGTTGCCACTTGACGATTGACCAGTACGAGTTTGCCTTTGCCTTTCCTGCTGCAGAGGTGGTGGTTGAATGTGTGTCTGCCTCTGTCTTCCACCTCTGCCTTTATCTCCTTACCCAATCTTCTCCCCATTTATGTCATCATCAAGGGTTCGAATATCATCTGAGAGCCGTCTGATTCCATCTACCAGGGCATGCATTTGAGTTCTTTGTTGAGAAATGTCACTGGTTTGTTCAGCAACTAAAGCCTCAGTGACCCTTCTTTGTTGTTGAAGCATTTTCACGGCATCGTTGTTCTGGGAGATTTGAGCAGCACTGCATTCTTGGAATTGGTTCAAAGCAATACACAGTGCTGAAATTTGTTCCGCCATCAGCTCATTTTGAGTTTGCTGATTCTTTTGCATTAGCAGCAAGGCTTCTTTTTGCTTCTTGGCCTCGACAAAATGAATAGCATCTCTTGCCTTGATGCTTTCAGCCATTTCTTTGAAGATCGCCCTTAATGATTTAGTCAGTTCCATTCCCAAATATCCTGGCAGAGTCTTGACCGAGTCGAGAATGTTGTCGAATCTATGGTGAAGAGCAAGAGAATGTTCTTCAAGGACCTTTTCAGATTCTGACCCTATTTAACTCAGTGTGGCAGTCAGTTCCTCCTTTGTTGGCATGAGAGCCAATTGATCTAGAATTTGTTGTGTTTCTGGAGGAGGAGTAGCTGTAGTGTGTTCATCTCTCCTTGACAAACTTTCGAGAGCAAGAGTTATGTCAAAGTATTCATTATTGGAGGATGATGGAATGTCTGCTTAGGTTAGAGGGTTAGGAGCTTACTGGATAGGCGTAGTGTTTGGCTCAGATATATGTGTTTATGTCTCTTTGAGCTGTTCTGGACACTCTACGATTTCTTCTTCGAATTGATCAGCATGCCTGAATTATAGTGTGTCATCTAAGGTTGGTGTTTCACTGATTGAGTTTGCAAGCATTTCCTTGACAACTCGTGTGATGTGCTTAATCATTATTGGATGGTTAACGGGTCGCTCGACGAAGATGAGTTGGTTATGTGGTTCATCAGTCACAGAGTTTTGGGACTCTGTGACTGGAAACTGATTTATCATTACTTCATTCAAATTCTCTGGTAGCTCCCACTCAATTTCTGTATTTTTTGGATTCTGAGCTTCCTGAGTTTCTTCTTCCTGTGACTCAGTAACCTGTTTATCCTTCTCATCAGCTCTTTTTCTGTCCTCTTCCCTCAATACTTCCTCATTGATAAGAATGTATTTCTTAACCAATGCCTTCTTTCTCTTGGGCTTGACTGCATCTTCAGAACCTTCTTCAGCTTCAGCCCTATTTGTCTGTTTGGGCTGAGAGATTGTTGTAGAATCTTCTTCCATACTAGCAGCCTGCCTGGACTCTACGATTGGTGAAGACTCCTTAATCATATTAAGTGTAAGCTTCCTTGGTCTGTGACTGCGTTTCTTCTTCTTTTGAGCCTCAACACTTCTTTCAGCCATGTCCTCACTTGTTTCCCTCTTCTTCTTCTTCTCCTTCTCTTTCAAAGTCTCCTCTGATGCTTGAACTGCCTCAGGAGTAATAGCTCTTTCAATCATTAAGCCACTAAACTCCATTTCAGCATCAGGGCATGCTTAAAGTGCATCAGTGGTTGGCTCTTGGGGTTCCTCAGCCATTGATACATCTTCATTCATCTTCTTCTTTCCTTTCCTCCTTCTGATCAAGGCTTCAGCATTTTCTTCAGTTACTCCTTCTTCTTTTACCTCCCAGGCTTCCTCCCTTACAGCAGATAGAATTTTAGATTGTATCTTTACATTTTCTGCCGGGTTTTTCTTCCAGTTTTGAAATAATTACTGGGTTATCTTCTGGTTGGGGACAATGGAGACGCCTTCTTCATCTTTAATCTTGTCGCCCAGTGTAGCTTCTAGTATCATGCTGATAAATCTCCCATAAGGCATTTTTGCAGTACTCATGGTCTTCTTGGAGCTTTTCATCCATTTTCCAAACCATTCCATTAGAAGAGCTCCATAGTTGAGTTGAACTCTGTACCTGATAGCTGTCATGAGCTTCAGTTGTTTTTCATTGACAGTATCGTGGCCAGAGCTCTTGCAGCATAAGCATTTTCCAATAATTTCAGCAAGAAACTCATATTCTTGGGGAAACTCTTTCTTCCTGTAGCCACTCTTTCCTTCAGTTTTGTTGTGTTTCATCTTCTTTAGGCCTTCATGAAAATCGATTCGGTCCAGTGATGGAAGACCTTCATTGATGAACCCTAGGGCAAGGTTTATGCTTTCTGAGTTGAGTCGAATTTGCTCTCCCTTGACTTTGGTGAGGATGAAGTTTCCTTCAACAATTCCATTTGTATAGAACTCTTTCACCAGCTTTGTGAATACAAGTGTGTCGGTATTTAGGGCATCCTTGAGTCCAGCTTTATTTAGCAGGGAAAGAATTTTGTGTATTTCTAGACTAGCATCTTCAAATTCGTCAAAGCATAGCTGAAAACTTGAGGCAATTCTGGAAGCAACCATTGATTTAGATTGATTTTCTTGAAATTAATGAACTTGGCTTAACTTTCTGAAACTTAGGGTTTCGTTTGAGAGAGTGAGAGAGAGAAAGATAGTCTTTTGAAATTCAAAGATGAACTGACATATGACAGTTTAAAATAATTTTAAACACTTCCCTCCATATGTTCAGCGTCGTGGGACACGTGTCGGATTTCTGCAAAACTCCACGATTTTAATCTATGTGGAAATCTCTGTTCTGCCCTTAGCTCCCCCTGAGCTGGAGTGCCCTTATGAGAAGACTACAAATGTCTAGATCCACTCCACGATTGTTAAGTTCAATCCTTTGCTCGCTTCTTGATCATTGACTATACGGCTTTCTGTGATGCCTTCTGAAATGGCAAGCCTTCTAGGTTAAGGTTGCTCAGGAAGGGCCAACCTCTTAGCTTGACACGAAGGATCAGGTTTGTCCCTGAGACGCTTATCAAAAGGGTTGATTGGCTTGTTGTTGCTATCACAGTGAGCCTTTATGTCTTAACTGAATCACTCCACGATCGTGATTCCTCTTAGTCATCTCTATGATTTTGACTTAACCTTTACATCTGTAAGGTTAGCACCATCTAGAGCATAGAATTTATGGTTGTAAATTTAACATACCTAACTCACTTATTAGTTTATTAAATCTAGATTCATCTAAGGGTTTTGTAAACACATCAATAAGTTAATTTTTAGTAGGAATGTATTGCAAGGATATTGTCCCATTTTGAACATGATCCCTAATAAAATGATATCTTATTTCTATATGCTTGGCCCTAAAATGCATGACAGGATTATTTGTTATTGCTATAGCACTTGTGTTATCACAGTGTATGGGTATAAATTTGAAATCAAACCCATAATCTGCTACCTGATTCTTCATCCATAGGATTTGAGCACAACAGCTACCAGCAGCAATATATTCAGCTTCTGTTGTTGAAGTTGATACTGAGTTTTGCTTCTTGCTGAACCAGGACACTAGTCTATTGCCTAGTAGTTGACAAGTGCCACTGGTACTTTTTCTATCTATTTTGCATCCTACAAAGTCAGCATCTGAATATCATGTCAGTTCAAATGAGGACTCTTTGTGATACCATAGACCCAAATAGGGTGTACCTTTAAGATACCTGAAAATCCTTTTTACAGTAATTAAGTGTGATTCCTTAGGATTAGCTTGAAATCTAGCACATATACATGTTGCAAACATTATATCTGGTCTACTGGAAGTTAAGTAGAGAAGGGAACCTATCATACCTCTGTATTGAGTAATATCAATTCCTTTACCTTTCTCATCTTCGTCAAGCTTAGTTGCTGGAGCAATTGGTGTTTTCATGGGTGTAGCTGATTCCATGCCATATTTCTTGAGTAAGTCTTTAACGTACTTGGCTTGGCTTATGAAAATTCCTTCATCAGTTTGTTTTACTTGTAGTCCAAGGAAGAAGTTCAGCTCACCCATCATGCCCATTTCAAACTTGCTCTGCATAAGCTTGGCAAATCTCTTGCACATATTTTCATCAGTAGAACCAAAGATATATCATCTACATATATTTGAACTAGTAAGACTTTATCTTTGTGTTTCCTAAGGAATATTGTAGTGTCTACTCTACCTCTAGTGAATCTTTTTTTAATAAGAAAGTTTGTTAATGTTTCATACCATGCTCTAGGTGCTTGTTTAAGTCCATATAAGGCTTTATCTAATCTATAGACATAATCAGAGAGGGTTGGATTGACAAAACTTGGGGGTTGCTCCACGTAGACTTCTTCTTGAAGTTCACCATTTAGGAATGCACTCTTGACATCCATCTGGAATACTTTGAACTTCATGTGAGCAACAAATGTAAGGAACATTCTGATAGCTTCAAGTCTGGCCACTGGTGCAAAGGTCTCATCGTAGTCTATGCCTTCTTCTTGAGAATAACCTTTGGCCACCAGTCTTGCTTTATTTCTAGTGATCACCCCATCTTCATCCATTTTGTTTCTGAAGACCCATTTGGTGCCGATGACTGGGTGACTCTTTGGTCTTTGAACTAATCTCCAGACTTTTCTTTTTTCAAATTGATTAAGTTCCTCTTGCATGGCTTCAATCCAGCTTGCGTCTAGCATGGCATCTTCAATCTTCTTGGGTTCTATTTGAGATAAAAAAAAACTCAAATAGAAGCATTCATTCTGAGTTACAGATCTTGTTCTTATTCTGGCGGTTGGATCACCAATAATTAAATCTTGAGTGTGATCTCTTGCCCACCTGTTCCCTATTGGAACATCAGTTCTGGTGCCTTCTTGTCTGAACTCCTCAAGATTGACTTCTGGTTCTTGTTGTTCAGAATCATCGCTTGGTTCAGCTCTCTCTACGATTTCTTCTTCGGACACTACGATTCTTTCTTCAGGAACTGTTGTCATAGTGTTGGGTTCGATCACTTCATTCGTAGTGTCAGTATCGTCAATCGTAGTGTCTGGTGGTGCAGACTTATCCGAGTCTATTTCATCAAAGATGATGTGGATTGAGACTTCAAAACTTAGTGTCTTTTTGTTGAACACTCTATAGGCTTTGCTGTCTGTGGCATAACCAAGGAAGATTCCTTCATTTGACTTAGGTTGGAACTTAGTCAGATATTGCTTTCCATTGTTGAGAATGTAGCATAAACAGTCGAACAAATGGAAGTAACTGACATTTGGCTTTCTTCCTTTCCACAACTCATAGGGAGTCTTCTTTAGCGTAGAGTGTACAAGAGATCTGTTCTGTGTGTAGCACGCAGTGTTGATGGCTCCTGCCCAAAAGTATTCAGGCAGATGAGCTACTGCAAGTAGAGTTCTTCTGGCTTCTATAAGTGTTCTATTCTTCCTTTCAGCTACTCCTTTTTGCTGAAGAGTTCGTGGTGCTGAGAAGTTGTGACTGATGCCATTGTCTGCACAGAACTGGTCCATTTCTAAGAAGTCAAACTCTCTGCCATGATCACTCCTTATTGCCTTGATAGTCTCTTCTTTTTCATTCATCACCAGCTTGAACATCTTTATCAGTTGGGAACTTGTCTCATCTTTTGAGTTGAGAAAGAACACCCATGTGTATCTGGTGTAGTCATCCACCACGACTAGTGGGTATCTCTTCCCTCCTAAGCTCACAGTCGGAATTGGCCCAAAGAGATCCATGTGAAGTAACTATAGGGGCCTGTCAATTGAGTTGACTGCTTTGCCTTTGAATGAGCTCCTTGTTTGTTTTCCAAGATGACATGCATTGCATGGTCTTTCTTTGATGAAGTTGAACTTGGGTAATCCTGCTACCAGATCTTTGGAGGCCAGTTTAGACATACTCTTAAAGTTGAGGTGAGATAATCTTCTGTGCTAAAGCCAACTTATTTCTTCAGTGGCTTTAGCAAGGAAGCATACTGTCTCATCACTACTAAGCTGAGCAAGATTGACAATGTATACATTTCCTTCTCTTGTTCCTGTCAGCTTGATAGAGGATGTCTCTAGATCTCTGACTTAACATTGATTGTTGAGGAAGGTAACTAGATGGCCTTTATCGCAGAGTTGGCTGATGCAAAGAAGATTGTGCTTTAGACCGTCAACATAAGCCACTTTACTGAAGGACACTGCACCATTTCCAACTGAACCATAGCCTCTTGTCTTGCCAGAGCTGTTATCTCCAAAGATAACTGTTGGTCCCTCCTTCTCTGTATAATTTGACATGAGGGCATTATTTTTGGTCATATGCCTTGAGCCACCACTGTCCAAGTTACCATGTGGTAGTCGTGGTGCGCATTTCCTACAAACATATTCAGCTTTCATTTTGGTACCCAGCCTAGCATGGGTCCTGCAATGTTAGTACCCTTAGGAACCCAAATCTGTATGACTTTGGGTCTTCCATGCACAGTATTATGAAAGAATGATGAAATTTTATGACCAAACCTTCCACATGCAAAACATCAACATAATTTATATTTGTGTGTGTGCGTGGATGCTTTCTCCAATTTGATTTGTGCGGATATTTGTTATCTTTACCCTTAAATTACATCTTTCTTTTCCATGTAGCCCTGGAGTTCATGTTCTATGCTGAGTGAGTCTAAACCACCACGATTCCTTCCAAGTTGATCGGTGGAGTCAGTTTTAATTGACTCTATGATTCGTCGAGGTCGAACAGTGGTGACTGAATTACTCTTCACTTTTCTGAACCCTAAGCCAGCATGAGATCCGTAGTGTTTAGGAACACGTCTTGGTTCAGAAGAGCAAGGTTGCACTGGTTCATCCTTTTGTGTGGACTTAACGAATGTAATACTTCTATTTAAGTTAGAAGCATTACTTACATTAATCTCTTTAGTCTTTCCCACACAGGGTTCTGAGGTTGATTCCCCAAACCCTAAGCATGTTCTATCAGAGACACTTCTCTGATTGGATATCAGGGAGTCCATGGATGAAGAAGATCTATTCCATGTTGAGATAGTCTTTTCTAGCTCCTCAATCTTAGAGGTTAGATCTTACTCTCTCTATATGGTCAGTTCATTTGTCTCTCTTAAGATTTTATTCTCATCTTCAAGTTTAGAGAGAGAGTTAGAATTTAGTAGAGCTACTTCTAGCTCTTTCTGAACCTTTTCTTTCTCCTTTTGAAGGTCAGTATAATCTTTAGATAGAACTTTTAGCCACTTCATATGTTGATATAGATCAGTTGACATATCACGAATGCCAGTTCTTAAATCATCAATGCCTATATCAGGAGAGTTAAAGTCAAATACCTTGTCTAGGACTGCTTCAGCATCTTTCTTGCTTAGTGCATTTTTGGCCATCAGACATAGGTTGGCTTTCTGAGGTGCTTCATCATCTTCAGACTCAGTGTTAGTGTCATTGTCTAAATCACTCTATGAACTTCCAGCTACAAGCCCTTTGTCTCTCTTCTTATTCTTTCTACAGCCTTTAAGCTCCTTCTTTTGATTTGGCTTTCTCTTCAGCTCTTCCCTGATAGGCTTGTTGCAGTTAGCAATGAAATGCCCAGGCTTTTTGCAGTTATAGCATAGGTCATTGATCTGCTCCTGACTGCTGTTGTTGTTGAACTTCTTAGGTTTGCTGCTTCTGCCTTTGAGCATAAGTCTTTTGAATCATCTGGCCAGCATTGCAGCTTCATCATCATCAATGTCATCCTCTTCATCAGAGTCAGACTCATCTTCCACCTGTGCCCTGGAGATCTCTTCCTTTTCTTTGAGAGCAACTCCTTTGTCCTTCCTTCTTCCTGAGTTTCTGCTCGTTGAGTCAGTTCAAGCTCGTATGTAAGAAGGTTTTTGTAGAGCTGTTGAACTGTCATTTCATGCAAATTCTTTGACTCTCTGATTGCAGTGGTCTTACATCCCATCTGCTTGGCAAAGACCTCATAAACTTGATGACTAGATCTTTGTTTGGATAGGTCTTTCCATAGGCTCTGAGAGAGTTGAGCACTGTAGTGAATCTTTCATAAGTGGAAGTGACATTCTCTCCTGAAACATGAGCAAGCATCTCATACTGTTGAGTCAGTAGAGATTGCTTGTTTTCTCTGACTTCTTCAGTTCCTTCATGCATGATGAGTAATGCTTCCCAGACTTCCTTTACAGTTTTGCAGTTAACCACGTTTTCAAACAGACTGTCTTCTAAAGACTGGAACAAGATGTTCTTAGCCTTCTTGTCAAGCTGAACATCTTTCTTCTCATTTTCAGTCCATTCAGATTTGACCTTGACCACCATGTTGTCTGGATTTTCTAGAGTTGGTGCAAGCCTTCTTGGAATATAGGGCCCGTTCAGAACAGTTTCAAATAGATCATCATCTATTGAATCTATGTACGCCTACATCCTAACTTTCCAGTTTGCAAATTTATCTTTGTTGCACATTGGTGGTTTGCTTCCTCCACCTGTCTTGGTTTTGCTTATCAGTTGTGCCATAGGATCTTCTCAAGCTTGTATGCTTAGATACGAGAACCTGCTCTGATACCAATTGTTAGTTCCCAAAGGCACGTTAGTTATCTAGAAGGGGGGTTGAATAGATATTTTAAAATTTCTTAGATCTAAAATACTTAGTCAGTATTGATGATACTGACTGTAGCGGAATATATGTTTTGTTCCCCTTCAAGATAATGCAGTTAAGGTTAGATAAGCAGTTATAGCAGTTATAACAGATATAGCAGTTATAGCTGATAGTAGTTGTGCATACAATCCAATTATGTATGATGATAAAGCACATACTTTGTAAACAATCTTATTTATTTATTCATAAAATATTCATTTAAGGCATTTAATTATCTACATGGTGCTGTTTTTAATAATATGTAAATAACCCATAGTTTTAAGAAATGATTTTAGAATCATGATGAGATCATGCTAATGAGATCTAAATTCTTAAAAAGCTTAAAAACTAAAATAGTTCCCAATTGTGGGATTACTAAAATGGGGATTAGTAAATCCGGATAGATTGGTACATATGTTGCTTGCTCATTGGATGAGGATGACTGATCTCATGGTCATTTGTGTGGAGACACTAAAGCAAGTATGTAGTTGCTTATTGGAGAATAAGTTCACTGAACGTGACTCGCTATGGAATACCTAATGGAGTTTTACTCGCCTGTCAATAGGAATTCCTAATGTGATAGTAGTACAAGTGATCCTTGAACTTGAGATCATCATAGTATCTTGTATGTAAGAAATTATACTTTGACTTATTCTTAAGGCCTTTTAAGGCATATATAGGGTATGCTAGGGTATAATGAGTTGCATATGGAGATAATATATGATCAATAAAAAATCTACCACCTCTAGTAAAAGAGAAGATACGTCCTATGTGATTCGTTAAATGACAACCCAGGAATCCTTGGCCAAGGTAGAATGAAATTAGAAAGAGGTTTCTAATTTGCATTATTTGAAGTTGTGCGTTTTCTAATCGAAATACATATGATTAAATAAATTAAGACTTAACAGTAAATCCATGTCTTATATTTAATTGGGACATTGTATGGTGGAAGGATTGAATTGTACGGTAACTATTAACTCACATGTTCTTTTATGATTAATGTTGAAATCTATATTATCTGGAAAGTCGTTGATCGCTTGGGAGGCTTATCCTTATTGTAGAATAAATGTTATTTATTTAAATAGATTATTAATTTAGTTTATTTATTTAAATAAGATTAGAATTGTTCTAATTGATTTATTCACAACCGGTTTAATATGGAGAACCTAAAGGGTCACACCATAAAAGAAAGAAGAATTATTTAAGAAGAAAATGGCATGATAGTTATAATGCATTAAGTGTAATTAATTTAATCTATGGTGATAGAATAAATTAAATAGCTTAATGTTTATTATTTAATATTTTAAAAATATTAAATATAAATTAATAAGAGGAGTCTTATTAATATTATTATTATTATTATTATTATTATTTTAATTCTAAAAGAATTTAGGAATTAATATAATATCAGCACTCTATCTCAATCCTAATAAGATTAGCATATAAATTAATTAAAAGTGTTTAATTAATTAATTAAAAAAAACCTATTCTAATTGGATTAGGAGGGTTAACTTAATATCTATATAAGAGAGTCTTATATCAGAAATAAGGTACGTGAATTTTTCCAAAGGTTAGGAGTACACATATTCTATAGAGATAGAAACAAGGGTTAAGCTAATAACCCATCTTCCTGAGTTATTCATCTTCCTTGGTGGATCACCGTTAGAGGCCAAACATTTGGGTAGCTGACATTGATCAAGGGATGGAGCCACTACAGAGGAATCAAAGGAATCAAAGGAGTAGAACTTATACCTGAGGAAGCTTGGATCTTCAAAGGTATAATTCCATCCTCTCCTTCTATGTATTGACTGATAATTGATGCACAAGAAAGATCATGGTTAAGGGTTTGTAAGAAAATTTTAAAATCTGATTTTTCATCCCTTCCGCTGCATTTATATAATTTGATTGCGTACTTATGTTTCTAGCAAACCAAACAGTGGTATCAGATCCAATCTTGTGATAATTATCAGTTAATGTTATTCCATACATGTATGATATGCGATTGGATCGAGTTCTTGGGCAACAAATTTTTTTCAGATTCTACGAAGCTGCGCAGCTGTGCCGGTGCAAAGCATTCTTGTTGCGCAGCTGCGCCGGTGTCAGTTCCTGGTTTTCGTGCTGCGCAGCTGCGCCGGTTCCCTTTACATTCCTGGCGCAGCTGCGCCACTAGACAGGAACTGAAATTTTTTCTTTCGTTTTGATTAATTAAATAAATGATTTATTTAATTAATAAAGGTTTAAAATAAAGATGTTTATTTTATATGAAATAAGATTTCAGAATTGCTAAAATTAAAGAGTTTAATTTGAAATTATTTTTGAATGAAATAAAGGAGTTTATTTTTCCAAAAACAAAGTTTAGCAAACTTTTGCCCATTAACTGATATTAATACATATGTGGAATGAATTTACTTTCATGAGATGAATAAGTTTTATTGATACGTATGATGATATGTATGTTAATAAAAAGGATTGATTATGGACTATGACCAATGTGATTGGATTTTATTTTGGATGAATGCTTGAATGTATGGGTTTTATAACATGGGGTCTGCGTACCTCGTCTTTTCTGATTTTTTTTATTGTAAATTCTATCTCTCTCCTATGTACTTCCCCTTGACTGTTGATCAAGGTTTCTATTTAAATGAAATAGTTTATGTAGTAGGATTAGTTAGAATTTTTGAAGAACTGGAGATCAAGGAGCAAGGAGCGCTTGAAGACCCATTTGTATGGAGCCTGGGTTTAAATGTAATCGTTACGTTTAAATTTAAATTCTTGCACTCCTAGGTTTGACCTTTTTGGTTCACTTGGTGGCTCTAGTGAACCAAACTAGAATAAAAGTTCATAATCAATCCGGGTAGAATATAGTATTCTATATTGCATGATAAATATTATATATATTATATTTTATGCAAACATGCTTCGCATGTTTAATAAAATGACCCGTATTTTATATATATATATATATGTGCATGCGCGCTAAACAAGATGAGACAAATAATAACAAACTACTCAAAGAAATAATATTAAGTCCGAAGCGTTCAAATGATATTTGGAATATCGAACGTCGCCTTCTAGCATGATTAATTAATAGAGTATTAAATATTTAATATGAGTTTGTTGTGCTATCCATAAGGCGAGTATCTAGTATTTAAGATGTTAATTAATCACATTTGATGCTTATCAAGAAAATTGAACGATCTAGTCTTGTTGTGCTATCCACAAGAACGAACATTTTTCTGTTTTGAATTTATGGAAGTGCTAGGTTGGACTTAACTTAAATCATTTTAGTTCGGATGTGCACACACATGACCATTATGATTTAAGACGTAAAATAAAAAGAGTTACATGGTGATGTAATTGACAAGGGTTGTGTACCTATTTATTTATATATCGCTTGTTGTGCTATCCACAAGGTTATATACATTTGAAATGGGATCCTTAATCTCACTAGCAAATCTTTAATTAGATGTTGCCGAATTATATACGTGAGGGTAATATAGTTTGATGAAAATAGTGGGAGATACAAATTTAAAATAAAGACCTATATTTATTTTGGTATGCAAAGTTAATAAAATGAATGTTTGCTAAAAATGTTATCTTTTCACATGCAGAATTTTAAAAATGTCAAAATCACTAATCTCACTACGAAGCATACTTGATGCAAATAAGCTTACCGGGCCGAATTATGAGGACTGGCTAAGAAATCTGAGAATTGTTCTCACTGCTGAAAAGATTTCTTATGTCCCAAATTCAACTATCCCTGAATCTGTTTCGGAAACAGCCTCTGAGGAAGAGATTGCCACTTTCAATAAATGGCAAGATGATGCATCTGTGGCTCAATGCATCATGCTCGCATCCATGAATAACAAGCTTCAGCGTCAGCACGTAAATATGAATGCTCCTGCTATGCTGCTTCACCTCAAGGAGTTGTATGGTGAACAGAGTAGGACTGCTAGATATGAGATATCGAAGGAGCTCTTTCGATCTCGGATGACCGAGGGCACTACCGTCGAGACTCATGTTCTGAAGGTAATCAATTTGATTGAACGCCTTGGACAGCTTGGGTTCGTCATGGATGGGGAGTTGAGTCAAGACTTGGTCTTGCAGTCAGTCCCTGAGACCTTCTCGCAGTTTGTGGTTAATTTTCACATGAATAAGCTTGATGTCAGCTTGCCTGAGCTGCTTAACATGCTCAAAACTACAGAAGGTCACTTCTCATCCAAGAAGAACCATGTCTTGATGGTGGATTCTTCCGATAAAAGTAAGAGGCCCAAGGTGTCTTCTGAAAAGAAGAAATCCAAGAAGGCTAAGGGAAAGGGGAAAGAAAAGGAACAAAAGAAACCTGAACCAGCTAAAAGAATGTGCTTTCATTGCAACGAGCCAGGACATTGGAAGAGGAACAGCAAGAAGTTTCTAGCAGAGAAGAAGCTTGGAGAAGCTTCGACTTCCAATCAAGGTTTGTTTATGATTGAAATTAATTTTTCTAAAAGTCATAATTCTACTTGGGTATTGGATACCGGCTGTGGGTCTCACATATGTAACACTGTGCAGGGACTGGTCAGAAGTAGAAAGCTGAACAATGAAGAGGTGATCCTACGAGTGGGGAATGGAGCAAAGGTTGCTGCATTAGCTGTATTGTTTAGCAATGCCTTCGGACAAGTCCATTTAACTTAATAACTATTATTATGTTTCGAATATTATTAAAAACATTATTTCAATTTCTGTATTGGATATAGAAGGTTTTGACGTTATTATAAAGAACAATGGTTGTTCTATTTATAAAGACGATGTTTTATATGGTATTGGAAATTTGCGAAATGGGCTTTATATACTTGACTTGCTAGAAAATATATTTCAAATTGAACAAACTAAGAAAAGGAAAAGAGATGATATTAATTATACCTACATGTGGCACTGTAGACTCGGTCATATCAATGAAACAAGATTATCCAAGTTGCATAAGGATGGGCTCCTAGAGCTATCCGATTATGAATCATATCCAACTTGTGAATCTTATCTCATGGGTAAAATGACTAAATCTCCTTTTAGTGGAAAAGGAGAAAGAGTTACCGAGTTGTTGGCATTGATTCACACAGACGTTTGTGGACCTATGACAACAAGTGCACGGGGTGGGTATTCTTATTTTATTACTTTCACTGATGATCACTCAAGATTTGGATATGTGTATTTAATGAAATACAAGTCAGAATCATTTGAAAAGTTCAAAGAGTTCAGAAATGAAGTAGAGAAACAAATAGGCAAGAGTATTAAGATACTTCGATCAGATCGAGGTGGAGAATACTTAAGCGATGAGTTTCTCAATTGTCTCAAAGAAAATGGTATAACCTCACAATGGACTCCTCCAGGTACACCACAGATAAATGGAGTATCTGAAAGGAGAAATCGAACACTGTTGGACATGGTTCGATCCATGATGAGCTTTACCGACCTTCCAATTTCCTTCTGGGAATATGCCCTAGAAACGGCTGCATACCTACTTAACAAGGTACCTACAAAATCCGCCCCAAAGACTCCATATGAGATGTGGAAAGGGAGGAAATCAAATCTTAAGCATGTTAAGACTTGGGGTTGTCCACCTTATGTCAAAAAGTTTGAAAATGATAAGCTACAGACTAAATCCGATAAGTGTAGATTTGTGGGATACCCTAAAGAAACCGTAGGGTATTATTTCTATCATCCAATTGATCAAAAGGTGTTTGTTGCGAAACATGCTGCCTTCTTGGAGAAAGAGTTTATCCATGAAGGGGTCAGTGGGAGTAAGATATATCTTAAAGAAGTTCAAGAACCACAAGTTACCACGGATCAAAGTCATGTACCTGACCAAATAGAAGAACCTACTGTACCACACCCTATTCGTAAATCTGGAAGAGTACCAAAGATGCCTGAGTGGTATGGATTCGTTATAGAGGATGACGATGAGTTGCACATCATGAATGATGATGATCCATTGAATTACGAACAGGCTATGAGTAATAAAAACTCAGGGAAATGGCTTGAAGCCATGAAATTTGAAATGGACTCCATGTATGAAAACAAAGTATGGACTTTGGTTTCATCACCTGAAGGCATAAAGCCTATTGGGTGTAAATGAGTCTTTAAAAGAAAGACTAGAGCGGACGGGAAGGTAGAGACCTATAAAGCCCGACTAGTTGCGAAAGGTTTCAAACAAAGACAAGGAATTGACTATGATGAAACCTTTTTACCAGTAGCCATGCTCAAGTCCATTCGGATTTTGCTTGCGATTGCAGCTTTTAACAACTATAAGATCTGGCAGATGTACGTGAAAACGGCCTTCCTCAATGGGAAACTTGAGGAGGATGTGTATATGACATAGCCAGAGGAATTTATTTCAAAAATTGGAACAAATCAAGTCTGTAAGCTACAACGATCCATTTATGGGTTGAAGGAAGCTTCTCGTAGATGGAACATTCGTTTTGATGAGACAATCAAAGAGTTTAATTTTATCAAAAATGAGGATGAACCATGTGTATACAAGAAGGTTAGTGGGAGCGCAGTATCATTTCTTGTATTATATGTTGATGATACATTACTGATAGGGAATGACATTCCTATGTTACAATCAATTAAAATCTGGTTATCTAAAAACTTCTCCATGAAGGACTTGGGTAACATTCTATATTTTGGGGATAAAGATATATAGAGATAGATCTAAAAGGATGCTCGGCTTATCCCAAGGAACGTACATTCATACGATGCTAAAGAGGTTTAGCATGGAAGATTCCAAAAGAGGTCTCATGCCGATGAGCCACGGAATACATCTCTCCAAGAAACAGGCCCCAAAGACACCTGAGGAGAGAGACCGTATGAGTAAGATCCCTTATGCTTCTAGAATAAGATCTATCATGTACGGTATGATATGTAATAGACCAGATGTTGCTCACGCACTTAGTGTAACGAGAAGATACCAGTCGAATCCAGGAGAAGAGCACTGAAAGGCAGTGAAGAATATCCTAAAGTACTTGAGAAGGACTAAAGATATTTTTCTTGTCTACGGTGGGTCTGAATTAAAACTCGAGGGATTCACAGACTCAAGTTTTCAAAAAGACCAAGATGACAGTAAATCTGTTTCAGGGTATGTGTTTACCTTGAACGGAGGCGCAGTGAGTTGGAAGAGTTCTAAGTAGCAAACAGTTGCTGATTTAGTGACAGAGGCAGAGTATATAGCTACAAGTGAAGCTGCAAAGGAAGCTGTTTGGATGAAGAAGTTCATAACTGAACTTGGTGTGGTTCCTAGCATTGGAGAAGCAGTTCCCGTATACTGTGACAACACCGGAGCGGTTGCACTGGCTAAGGAACCCAGGTCTCATCAGAAATCCAAACACGTGTTGTGGCGATTTCACTTAATTAGGGAGATCATTGAAAGAGGAGACGTCACCTTGGAGCGTGTGGACTCTCAAGACAACATTGCAGATCCATTTACTAAAGCTCTAACACAACAGCAGTTTTATCGTCACTTAGAGAAGATGGGTATGAGATACCATGACGATTGGCTTTAGTACAAGTGGGAGATTGATAGTAGTGTGCATACAAGCCAATCATGTATGATGATAAAGCACATACTTTGTAAACAATCTTATTTTTTTATTAATAAAATATTCATTTAAGGCATTTAATTATCTACATGGTGCTATTTTTAATAATATGTAAATAACCCATAGTTTTAAGCAATGATTTTAGAATCATGATGAGATCATGTTAATGAGATCTAAATTCTTAGAAAGCTTTAAAACTAAAATAGTTTTCAATTGTGGGATTACTAAAATGGGGATTAGATGAGAATGACTGATCTCATGGTCATTTGTGTGGAGACACTAAAACAAGTATGTAGGTGCTTATTGGAGAATAAGTTCACTGAACGTGACTTGCTATGGAATACCTAATGAATTTTTACTCGCCTGTCAATAGAAATTCCTAATGTGATAGTAGTACAAGTGATCCTTGGACTTGAGATCATCATAG
This sequence comes from Panax stipuleanatus, assembly GCA_020205555.1. NCBI lineage: Eukaryota > Viridiplantae > Streptophyta > Magnoliopsida > Apiales > Araliaceae > Panax > Panax stipuleanatus. Next base: position 107,524,577 of record CM035116.1, read on the forward strand.
GATCTTGTATGTAACAAATTATATTTTGACTTATTCCTTAAGGCCTTTTAAGGCATATATAGGGTATGCTTAAGTATAATGAGTTGCATATGGAGATAATGTATGATCAATAAAGAATTTACCACCTTTAGTAAAAGAGGAGATATGTCCTATGTAATTCGTTAAATGACAACCCAGGAATCCTTATCCAAGGTAGAATGAAATTAGAAAGAGGTTTATAATTTGCATTATTTGGAGTTGTGCGTTTTCTAATCGAAATACATATGATTAAATAAATTAGACTTGACAGTAAATCCATGTCTTATATTTAATTGGGACATTGTATGGTGGAAGGATTGAATTGTACGGTAACTATTAACTCACAGGTTCTTTTATGATTAATGTGGAAATATATATTATCTAGAAAGTCGTTGATCGCTAGGGAGGCTTATCCCTATTGTAGAATAAATGTTATTTATTTATATAGATTATTAGTTTAATTTTTTTATTTAAATAAGATTAGAATTGTTCTAATTGATTTATTCACAACCGGTTTAATATGGAGAACCTAAAGGGTCACACCATAAAAGAAAGAAGAATTATTTAAGAAGAAAATGGCATGATAGTTATAATGCATTAAGTGTAATTAATTTAATCTATGGTGATAGAATAAATTAAATAGCTTAATGTTTATTATTTAATATTTTAGAAATATTAAATATAAATTAATAAGAGGAGTCTTATTAATATTATTATTATTATTATTATTATTTTAATTCTAAAGGAATTTAGGAATTAATATAATATCAGCACTCTATCTCAATCCTAATAAGATTAGCATATAAATTAATTAAAAGTGTTTAATTAATTAATTAAAAAAACCTATTCTAATTGGATGAGGAGGGTTAACTTAATATCTATATAAGAGAGTCTTATATCAGAAATAAGGTACGTGAATTTTTCCAAAGGTTAGGAGTACACATATTCTATAGAGATAGAAACAAAGGTTAAGCCAATAACCCATCTTCCTGAGTTCTTCATCTTCCTTGGTGGATCACCGTTAGAGGCCAAACATTTGGGTGGCTGATATTGATCAAAGGAAGGAGCCACTACAGAGAAATCAAAGGAATCAAAGGAGTAGAACTTGTACCTGAGGAAGCTTGGATCTTTAAAGTTATAATTTCATCCTCTCCTTCTATTTATTGACTGATAATTGATGCACAAGAAAGATCATGGTTAAGGGTTTGTAAGAAAATTCTAAAATCTAATTTTTCATCCCTTCCGCTGCGTTTATGTAATTTGATAGCATCCTTATGTTTCTAGCAAACCCAACAATAGCAGGTAATGAGAGACAATGAGACACAGGGTTTTAAGTGGTTCAGAGCCAACACAACTCCTAATCCACTCTTCTACTCCACGAGTAGGAAATCCACTAAGGATATCTTCTTACAACTGGATCACTCAGATCCCTTCAAGGCCAGCAGCCTTGGAACTTCACTTAGTTCACTTTTGAACTCTTCAAGTCCTTTGACTTGGATCTGCTCTTAGTTCACTTCTGAACTCTTCAAGTCTTTTGACTTGGATCTTCACTTAGTTCACTTTTGAACTCTTCAAGTCCTCTGACTTGGTACCTCACTTGGATCGGCAGTTGATAGTTGAGGTGTGCTACTCAGTTGCAGTTCAGTTTTTGTCTTTCAAAGGACTAAGTAGCGAAGCAAGCTTTCTTCAGTATCGTAGTGTTGCTCGTTGAGTGTTCTTGAGCTTTTTCAATGTATTCTTTCTTTATGCGTCTTGCTTACTTAGTCTGAATCCTTGTCTTATTTTCTTATAAAAGAGCCATTCAAAAATAGCCGTTTTGAATGCTCTCGTTGCTTCATTTAATGCTCTAGACGTTTTCTATGCAGTGATGTTGACGTCCTGCTTTTCTGCTGCTCTGCCGCCTGGCTCACTGACACAGCAGACTGTATCTTTCACCTAACACCTGAAAAGGTGTTTTCTGTAGGCTACTTTAGTCCTATCCTTAGCTTCTACAATACGCTTCTTCGATTTGGACTAAGGATGAATGTGGAAGTATTGAGACTATCACTTTGTCAACGGCTATAAGCCTTTCTTCATTTGTTGCTCTTCCTCCCTTCATTAGATCTTTAATCTTTGAAGTTGACTGGAGGAACACTACTATTATGGTCATTGTGACACAATCGTTGTGTGTTGGCTTTGCACAACGTGATTCAGACTTCTTCGTAGAGCACACTACGATTTCTCTTAAGCTCTCGGTAGACTATGATTCCTTGCTTGCTTGTCTTGCAGACTTCACACTTCTGATAGCACTCTGCGATTCCTAACGTTGCTCGGCAGATTCTTTTCAACTTTTATAACTCTCAGTGTGGCTTCTGAGGCAAACTACGATTCTTTGATGCTTTCACTTGAGCTCGACGATTCTTGCCTTGGCCTCTACAGACTTGATTCTTCGACAGACTTCTAGTTTGTATATCTTCACTCAAGCTCCACGTTGTCTGCCTTAACTTCTGTAGGCTTGAATCTCTTGGCAGACTATGATTCCGATATCTCTGCTTAAGCTCCACGATTCTGCCCTGTCTTTCGAATGCTGTCTTTGACAGACTATGATTCTGTCAAGACTTTAACTTTTACAGCTCAAATAGATCAACCTAACAAATTTGATCTTTTCTTCTATACATTCATTTACATAAATAAAAACCATTAAGGCTCAGATCAACCTAACATATTTGATCTATCATCTAAGTCCTTGTACAATGATTCTCTTAAGGACTGTACACTTAAGCATTTATATTTACTTTCAATATCAAATCTGAATATGCAATTCCCAACATATTCTATCTCTTTTGTGGATTATGTGTGATATAAGCATGGTATATCGAGAGATAGCCATGTTTTACTTTCGTGCTCTCGGCTAGCAATCCGAAGTAATCAAATAGGATTAACAAGAGGTATTTAATCTGAATGTGGCATTAAGTGAAGTTAGAATCCCATATCTTTCTTTTCTGAATCGTTTACTTTATAATTAGTTAGTATTTGTTAATCTTTAGTGTTAGAGAAATCACATTTTGATCAATCATTTAAGCAGCCCGAAGCAACTACAAAACTGTTGCATGTTAGATTATAAATATTTATTTTTCTCCGTGGGAACGATCATCTACTTACTCTATATTACTTGTTGATCGTGTATACTTGCATGTGTGTGTTTGATTTGATTAACACTGAAACAAGCCAACAGACTTTCTTATTTATAGATGTAGGCAACCCTCCTAAACTATTTAGGATTAGGGTTTCATATTAATTAATTAATCTTTTCTAATTAATTAGGCTTCCTAATCCTATTGGAAAAAATTAAACTCTTTTAATTAATTGGTCTCCTAATCTTATTAAGAATATATATGAGAGAGAGAATCTTATTAATTAATTTCCAAACTCTTTTAGGAATTAAATAATAATAGTAATAGTAATAATAATAATAAGACTCCTCTTATTAATTTATATTTAATATTTCAAAAATATTAAATAATAAATATTAAGCTATTTAATTTATTCTATCACCATAGATTAAATTAAATACACTTAACTTATTATTACGATTATGTAATTTGCTTCTTAAATAAATATTATTCCTTTTATGGTGGTGTGACCCTTTAGGTTTTTCATATTAAACCGGTTGTGAATAAATCAATTAGAACAATTCTAATCTTATTTAAATAATTAAATTAAACTAATAATTTATTTAAATAAATAACATTTATTCTACAATAAGGATAAGCCTCCTTAGCGATCAACGACTTTTTTTTATAATATAGATTTCAACATTAATCATAATGAACCTGTGAGTTAATAGTTACCGTACAATTCAATCCTTCCACCATACAATGTCCCAATTAAATATAAGACATAGAATTATTGTCAAGTCTTATTTTTATTTAATTATATGTATTTCAATTCTCAAATGCACAACTCCAAATAATGCAAATTAGAAGTCCTTACTAATTTCATTCCACCTTAGCCAAGGATTCCGGAGTTTTCATTTATCGAATCACATATGACATATCTCTTCTTTTACTAGAAGTGGTAGATTTTTTATTGATCATTCATTATTTCCATAGATAACTTATTACACCCAAGCATACCCTTTGATATACCCTAAGAGTCTTAAGGAATAAGTCAAAGTATAATTCATTATACACAAGATACTATGATGATCTCAAGTCTGAGGATCAGTTGTACTACTATCATATTAGAAATTTCTATTGACAGGCGAGTAAAACTCCATAAGGTATTCCTTAGCGAGTCACGTTTAGTGTACTTAGTCTCCAATAAGCACCTACATACTTGCTTTAGTGTCTTTACATAAATGATCATGAGATCAATTATCCTCATCTAATGAGCAAGCAACATATGTATCAATTTATCCATATTTACTAATTCTCTTTTTAGTAATCCATCGATTGGGAACTATTTTAGTTTTTAAGCTATCTAAGAATTTAGATCTCATTAGCATGATCATCATCATGATTCTAAAAGCATTGCTTAAAACTATGGGTTTATCACATATTATAAAAACAGCACCATGTAGATAAATAAATGCCTTTAATTAAATAATACTTTTATTAATAAATGAATAAAATTGTTACAAAGTATATGTTTTATCATCAAATATGATTGGCTTGTATGCATACTACTTTCAATCTCCCATTTGCACTAAAGCCAATCGCCATGGTATCTCATACCCTTCTTCTCTAAGTGACGATCATCCTGCTGTTGGATTGCTTCAGTAAATGGATATACAATGTCGTTTTTGAGAGTTCACTATCTCTATAGTGACTTCTCCTCTTTCAATTATTTCTTTAATCAAATGAAAGTGCCACAACACTTGTTTGGATCCAAGATGAGACTTAAGAACTATTCCTAGTTCTGTTATGAACTTTTCATTTGAAACATCAACTTACAGCTTCATTTACAGCTATATACTTTGTCTTTATCACTAAAGCAACAACTCTTTGTTGTTTGGAACCTTTCCAATTCACTGCACCACCTTTCAAGGTAATGACTTACCCTAAAGTGGATTTATTGTCGTCTTGGTCAGTCTAAAAACTTGAGTCTGCTTAGTCTTCTAGTTTAATTCAGACCCATTATGAATCATGATTACATCCTTAGTGTCGGTTAAGTACTTTAGCATATTTATCACTGTCTTACAGTGATCTTCTCCAGAATATGAATGATCAACATCAAGTCTCGTATATTTTATTGCATACATGATAGTAACTCATGCGATCTCTCTTTTATTGAGGACAATTTTAAAAAGATACACTCCATGGCTCATCATCATGAGACATCTTTTGGAGTTTGTCATGCTAAACGCCTTTAACATCAAATGAATATATGTTCCTTGGGTTAAGCCGAACATCCGTTTAAATCTATCTATATAGATTTATATACCAAATTATCTTCGGTACTATTCCAGATTTACGATTTGGTTGTGCTACAATAGGTCTATCTACAAGTTCCCTTTTGACTAATAATGATTTGTGGTTCTTGAACTCCTTCAAGATCTATTATCCTCCCACTAGCCCTTTAATGATGAATATTTTATCCTAGAAGGCAGCATGTTTGGCAGAAAACACCTTTTGCTAAGTAGAATTATAGAACATATACCCTAAACTTGCTTTAGGATGTCTCACAAATATGTACTTGTCAAATGTTGTCCCAAGATTATCCTTTTGAAATCGTTTTACCTAAGCTGAACAACCCTTTATCTTAACATACTTAAGATTAGAAATCCTCCATGTTCATAACTCTTATGAAGTCTTGGGGATGGATTTTGAGGTTACCTTATTTTGTAGATATGCAGCCGTTTCCAGGTCATTACCCAGAAGGATACTGGAATGTCGGTAAAATCATTATGGACCGCACGTTGTCCAACAAGGTACGATTTTTCTATATCAATCAATTATTGTGTATCAGAAAATGTCCATTGTGAGAAAACATTTTAAGATGATCTTAAAACTTATTGCCCAAGCATTTATTCCTCGATCCAATCGAAGAATCATAATATCTTGCCAATTAGTTTTTCTTCTGAATTCTTTGAACCTTTCAAATGATTCAGACTTGTATTTCACCAAATACAAATATTCAACTCTTTGAATGATCATCTCGTTTTCTTTTACTAGTTTATTCAATTTAAAATTAGTTTCATGTAAGTCAAGTATGTAAAGTCCATTCAGTAAATTGTTAATTATTTAAAATAATGAACTTGCCCGTAGGCGGCGCTAAACAATAAGTTCCTGCATTTAATGGACCAACCTTTGCTCCATTCCTACACGCAGGAAGACTTCTTTTGTTTAGCTTACTACTTTTGCTTGGTCTCTTCATAAATCTGTATTTATGAGAACCATAGCCGGTATCCAATACCCAAGTAGAAATTTTACTTACTAAAAGATTTATTTTAATTATGAATAAACCTGTATTTGTAATTGAAGATTCACTAAGCTTCTTCTGGTTAGCCTATGAAAGATACTTCTAGTAGTTTCTATTCTAATATCCAGGCTTATTGGAGTGGAAACAAACTTCTTTGCTATCCGTATCAGTTTTGTTCTTATTATCCTTTGTATTTTTCCTTTTATTATACCTTCTTTGAATTGTTCTTCTTTTAGATAGGAAGAGCTCCTTAGATATCTGATATCTATTAGTCCTACTTTCCTCACCATTCAACTTCTTGAAGTGTAGGAATATAGTAGGAGCATCCATAGTTTTATGCTGATGCTAAAGCTCGTTACTCATGGATGCGAGCATGATGTATTGAGCCAACTATGCATCAGCTTGCTACTTTCTAAAAGTAGCAATATCTTCTTCAGAGGCATTGTCTGCAACCATTGCAGGGATAAGCATATTAAGGAAATAAGATAGCTTTTCAGCCTTGAGAACTATTCTCAAATTTTTTAACCAATCCGTTCAATTCGGTTCGGTTAATTAGCATCTAATATGCTACGCAATGATAGTAATTTAGACATTGTAAAATTCTTTAAATGAATTTGTAATTAAACAATATTTTAGCATACATTCTTTTATTAATTACCAAAACAAATTAGGTCTTATTTTAAATTGGTATCTCCCACTATTTTTTTCAACTGTATTACCCTCATAATATATAGTTCGACAAATTTAATTAAAGATTTGCTAGTGAGAATAAGGATCCCATTTCAAATATATATATCCTTGTGTGTGCACAACAAACTATATATAAATAAATAGGTATACAACTCTTTGTCAATTACATCAACATGTAACTTCTTGTATTTTGTCTTTTAGATTATAATGGTCAAGTGTGTGCACATCTGAACTAAAATAATCTATGTTAAGTCCAACCTAGCACTCCATAGTCTAGAAAAGAAAAACACTGTCCTTGTGTGTGCACAACAAAACAGCATTGTCCAGTTCTTTTAATAAGCATCAAATGTGATAAAACAACATCTCAAAAAAATAAAATAAGCATTGTGTGTACACAACAAACTTATAATGATTAATTGAGACCCTATAATTTTTATCATGCTAGAAGGCTACGTTCGATATTTCAAATATCATTGAACGTTTAAGACTTAATATAAAATCTTTGAGGGGTTTGTTATTATTTGTCTCATCTTGTTTAGCGTGCAGACACACACACACACACACACACACACACACAGATATATATATATATATATATATATATATATATATAAATACGCATCATATTAATTAACATGTGAAGCATATTTTATAATATATAATATATATATAATAAGCATACACATAGAATACTATATTCTACCCGGATTGATTATGGACTTTTATTCTAGTTTGGTTCACTAGAGCCACAAAGTGAACCAAAAGGTCAAACCTAAGGTTGCAAGAACTAAATTTAAATATAACTATTACATTTAAATCCCGGGCTCCATTACAAACGGGTCTTCACGCGCTCCTTGCTCCTTAGTCTCCAATTCTTCAAAATTAATTCTAATTATTCCTATTACAAAAACTGTTTACTATATATAGAAACATTGATCAGCAGTCAACGGAAAGTACATAGGAGGGAGATAAAATTTATAATAAAAAAATTAGAGAAGACGAGGTACGCAGACCCCCATTTATAAAATCCATACATTCAAGCATCCAACTAAAATAAAATTCAATCACATTGGTCAATAGTTCATAATCAACCCCATTTATTATCATACACATCAACATATGCATCAATAAATAAAACATTCATCTCATGAATAATAAACATTCAATATATACATTGATATCGATTTAATGTGCAATTTTAGTTAGCATAAAATTCAATTCTGAATTAAAATAAACTCATTTATTTTAATCTAAATTTAAATCAAAATAAACTTTTTATTTTAATTTATCCATTTTTGAATAAAAATAAACTCTTTTATTTTTAATCAATTATTTAATCAAAATAAACTCCTTTATTTTAATTAATATAGAATCCAATTCCAAGTCAAAATAAACTCCTTTATTTTAATTTTTTAAAACGTTTTTGGGAGGAACAAAATATGTGGAATCCAATTCCTTATCAAAATAAACTCCTTTATTTTGATTAATATGAAATCCTATTTCATATCTAAATAAACTCCTTTATTTAAGGAAACATGGAATCCCTTCCCTAATCACAAATAAACTCCTTTATTTTAGAAAATAAGGAATTCAATTTCATCTCCAATTAGTTGTCATGGAATCCAATTCCAACTCCAATTAGTTAGCATGAAATTAAATTCTAATTAAAATAAACATATTTATTCTAATCCAATTTCAAATAAAAATAAACTCTTTTATTTTAGTTTACATGAAGTCCAATTTCAAGCCAAACTTCAAAACCAGAATTGTATAGTTTACATATTAAACATGTTGATTCTCAACCAAAATTAATTCTGGTGCAATGGTAAGTTTTGTAGAAATTGACCAAGAGGTCAAGGGTTCAAAACCCTCTAACTACAAATTAATATTTCTCTTTTTAAAGGAAGATGATGTTAGTGCCACGTCAGCAGTCAACAGCTGACCAGTCAGCGCCACATTAGCAGTTGGCCAGTCCTCGCCACATCAGCAGTCAGCGCCACATCAGCATTTTACCAGTCCTGCCACATCAGTGCCACATCAGCAGTTGACCAGTCAACAGTCAACGTTTGACTGTGGACTTTGATTTTTTTTAATAAAAAAAATCTGTTGTTTCAAAAAAAAATTAGCATACAAAAAATTAATTTTATGCAAACAGTTATGCCTAATTAAATTGTTCTAAACGCATATCAATATATATATATATATACGAATAAAAAATAACTAATAATTCGCATAAAGTTTGGCTCTGATGCCACTGTTAGGTTTGTAAGATTCATGGATACAATCAAATTGCATAAAATAAGCGGAAGTATGGTAAATCAGAGTTTTAAAATTTTATAAACCATATACTCGAATCATCCTTTATACATAGTTATTAATTAAACGAAAGTGAAGGAGATTAGATTCATACCCTTGTAGAACTAAGCTTTCATAGGTACGAGTTCAACTCTCCTTGTTCTTCGAGATCTCCTTGAATCTTCGGGATTGATTCCTTCCTTTAATCAATGTTAGCCACCTAAGTGTTTAGCCTTTAGAGGTTATCCACCAAGAAAGAGGAATTATTCAAGAAGAATGGTGTTTTGCTAAACCCTAGTTTCTTTCTCTCTAGAAAAGGACTGTTCTCCCAACTCTTGGAATTAATTGTCTAACTTTGTTCCACAATAAGACTTTTTTATTTATAGATGTAGGCACTCCTAAACTATTTAGGATTAGGATTTTATATTAATTAATTAATTTTTTTTAATTAATTAGGTTTCCCAATTCTATTGGGAATAATTAAACTCTTTTAATTAATTAGCATTCTAATCTTATTAGGAATATATATGAGAGAGAGAGAGAGAGAGTATCTTATTAATTAATTTCCAAACTTCTTTAGGAATTAAATAATAATAATAATAGTAATAATAATAATAAGACTCTTTTTATTAATTTATATTTAATGTTTCCAAAATATTAAATAATAAATATTAAGCTATTTAATCTATTCTATCACCATAGATTAAATTAAATACACTTAACTTATTATTACGATTATGCCATTTGCTTATTATATAAATATTCTTCCTTTTATGGTGTGACCCTTTAAGTTCTTCATATTAAATCGGTTATGAATAAATCAATTAGAACAATTCTAATCTTATTTAAATAAATAAATTAAAATAATAATTCATTTAAATAAATAACATTTATTCTACAATTAGGATAAGCCTCTTAGCGATCAACGACTTTCCATATAATATAGATTTCAACATTAATCATAAAAGAACCTGTGAGTTAATAGTTACCATACAATTCAATCATTCCACAATACAATCTCCCAACTAAATATAAGACATGAAATTATTGTCAAGTCTTATTTTTATTTAATTATATGTATTTCGATTCTCAAATGCTCAACTCCAAATAGTGCAAATTAGAAACTCATTTCTAATTTTATTCCACCTTGGCCAAGGATTCCTAGGTTGTCATTTATCGAATCACATAGGACATATCCCTTCTTTTACTAGAAGTGATAGATTCTTTATTGATCAGAGATTATCTCCATATATAACTTATTACACCCCCCTTTGACCCTAAGGGTCTTAAGGAATAAGTCAAAGTTTAATTCATTATACACAAGATACTATGATGATCTCAAGTCTGAAGATCACTTGTACTACTATCACTGTGACAACCCAAAAATTTATAAGATTTTTAAATGATTTAAATAAAAGTTAAAGGATAAAACCTAGATATGAATTTAAAGAATAATTTAAAATTTTTAAGAAGAACCTATAAGGTTTACTAATTGAATAAGAATAAAGAAATATAACCTAATATATATATTAGGTAGGGTAATTAAATACTCTAAGAGATTTATTTTGTATATTTTAAATAATTAATTTTATAATCTAAGTATAACAAGTCTAATTGGATTATGAAATTAAAGATATATGAGTAAGGAATTTATTTACAAATGTGTGTAATGGAACCCTAACTAAATGATTAGGATATGATAAAAATTAAAAGTATGGAGCTAAGTTGATTTTATGGCGCAAAGAATTAAATAAGTAGCCCAATTATTTATTTCAGCATTGGACTTGTAGCTAATTTGATTTAAGAGCAATTGAATTATTAAACTAGACCAATATATCATATATGGGACAAGTATTAAGATGACCCAATTTAATTTATGGGTGGAAGCCCAAATGCATTTTTATTAGTAAGTAAATTAATAAAAAGGTGCAAGCCCAAATGAATTAAATGAAGGCCCAAGCTTAGCCCAAATCAATGAGGGGTAGTATAGTCATTAGATAAGCTTATAATAAAACCAATTTGGATAGTTAAGGGCCACATGGCCGAAAATTTGGAGAAGGAACAAGGGGGAAGTAATGTAATGATGATAGTAGCTTTAGTTGGTAATTGCTTTGCTAGGTGTCCTCCACTTTATGGAGACACCACTTTGTTTGTTTCTTGCAAGCATCAACTTCCATTATGATAAGGAGAGAGAGAGAGTGGATGGAAGATTTAGTTAGATATACATTATATCTCTACATCTTTTTCTAATAAACAAATCTAAGTATATCATTTGTTTTATTTTATTTCCTAAGCTATCAACTGGAAAGAGAAATAGAAAGAACAAAAGAGAACCAAAAGAGAAAAAGGGGAGGGAGTTCGGCTACTATAGAGAGGAGAGGGAGAGGAGAATTTGGAAGTTTTTTAGGTTCCTAACAAAGCTTATGGAGAAGAAGAAGGAAGAGAAGCAGATGTATAATCTAATATCTAAACTTTATTTTCCTTTCTTATAATAGTTTAATAAAAAGAGGGTTTCTTGATTTGGAAGTTTAAAACCCTATAATCAATGTGTTTTTTTTAGACTCATGTATGGATCTAACATATTCAAGTGTTAGAAATTGGATCTAAAGCATAAAAGGGAAGATAAGTTTTTCAAAAGTAAGAAAACCTAATTTTTCTTAGCCTTGATTGTGTTTATTTTGTGTTTGGTGATTATTTGAGGTATTAGATCATGGTAGATCCATGGGTATATGATGTATTAGTATATATTTTTGTGACTGATGATAGGTTATGTGGGTTATTAGGTGAGAATATAGAAGTTTTCTTAAAAATCAACAAGTAAGGAAAAATCATATTTTTAGAAAACGCAAAATGAAATTCAAAAGACCATATCTCCTATTGTGTTTTGAATTTTTGAGTGTGGTCAATTTTTGGTGTTAGATATATAAGTCTTCTAATTTTTCCAAGTGGAATCATTGAAAAAGGTGTAATATATTTTCGTGTGGACTGAAATTAGCAAAGGACATAAAATCCGAAAAATGACTTTGAGCAATCTGTCAGGAAATTATAGGGCAATTTTGGCAGCTTATTTTATGAAATAAAATCCAATCTTTTGGGACATTATAATATATGAGATAAAGTAGCTTGTGTCCTAAAATGAGCTCATTCCGACTTAAATTGAGCATGTTATGATCATTTTAATATTTGTATTTTTTCGACGAAAATCGCTATATCGGAGTTGTATAACTCTGATGGCCACGAAATTTAAAATGTAAGCTCACGTTAACATGTGTAAGATCCCGCCAAGAGTTGGGAATTTTTGGAGTTTAGCGTGAGGTAGCTAATTTCTTAAGGAAATAACTAGAAATGGATTTTTGAAAAATATTTAAGGGAGTTAAAAAATTCCAGAAAAATACTTTTTGTGTATGGAATATATGTATATATGATTGGCCAAAGGATAGGAAAATAATAAGCTATTTTGGTATTTTCGTGAAAATGAAATTTCAGCTTCCGGAAATGAACAGTTCAGGGTGCTGAAATGAAAATTGAAAATGTTAAGAAGACAGTTTGGTTTCAGTTTGCTAAAATGAAAATTTATAAGGTTAGGAAGAGAAGATAGATTGATTTCAGTTTACTGAAATGAGGAAGTTGATTTGTTGAAATAGTAAATAGTTTACCGAGTTATAATAATAAATTATAAATGAACGAGTAAGTGTTAAGTCTAAGGTAGTGTAATCGTACCCTTTAATGGTTGATGTATAGTAGATGGGCTAAACGACTCTTTCATATGAGGAAGGTATATACGAATTAGTGATCGATCTAACTCACTATGAAAATAATATAGACGAGACGAAAACTAATTTGTTAGTTGTTTGTGGGAAACCACTCAGTATACTGTATTGAATACTATTAAAGACTCGATCTGTACTAGGTTTAGACTTGTGAATATGTTTAGTGTTTAGATTATTTAATATTTGACTATGTGGTGAAGTGTTAAATGGTTTACTTTTAAAGTAATAGTATGCTGGAATAAATATGTTATGCTAATTGAAAGATCAATCTTATAACTGATAGGTCTTTACAATAAAGTGATTAAATTATATTGCGTAGCAGTAATCGACGGTACAGGCAAGTTTCTCTAACTCAACTTTGAGTTATATTTCGAAGCATGTTCGTGAATAATTATTGTTAATTATTCACATCTATACTGATTATTGATTCGCACTTAGTGCATGTTACATATGTTCATCAGGTATGAACGGCTGATCACCTTAATTATCATTTGGTTCAGTTAAATTTGTTCATGTTCATTGTTGGCCATTCTTCATTATTGGCTCGGTCATTCAGTTATAAAAAATGATTTATATTCTTTCACAATTATTATATTGTTGAAAGTTTGTCAACTTATTATTCTTTTCAATCATGATATATCTTCATTTGAACTTAAACTTGTTGGACAAACTTGTTGCTAACCCTTGTTATATCATGATAAACATTTCAGATTAAGACGAAACTTCGGACACAGGCAAATGCAAAGGCAAGTTCCAGGATTGGATTATTGTATGGTTAAAATTGTAATAGTATTGGATGCAAATGACATTGTAAGTCATGTAGAATATGAATATGTGTATTAAGTTAAGGTTACCGACCTTGGGAGTTATGTGTAAAGGTTATTATATAAATAATTTATGTTTATATCTTCCGCAATAGTTATAAAAATGATGTACCAGGTCCGAGGTTCTGGGGACCCGAATTTGGGAGCATCATAGTTGGTATCAAAGCTGTAGGTTATAAACCTTAGGTAGGATTACCTTAGGCTATAACCGCAGGGATGGGGATAAGAAATAAACTCAAATAGAGTTTAAGTTATAAGTGATGAATTTTGGCAAGGTATTGGTAAGTCAATAAGATTCAAAGAAGAATTCTGACAAGTAATAAAGATCCAGAGTTACCTAACTCTGATGATAAAGCTGAACATTAGTAATGAATAGATAGAGTCTAAAAGACTAAAAGTATAAAGTGAAAGAAGATCGTAAAACAAAACGATCATAAGATAGAAAAGAATCGTAATATAATACGATTATAATATGAGATCAAAACGTGATCTGATGAGTTCATAGGAGAACAGATGATCAATCATTTGATTGAAAACTTTATAGCAGAATTGCTATACGAATATGGTACTATGAAATAGTATGAGTTAAACTCAAAAGAGTTGTAGAATTGTAGATACGGATTAAATGAAATTCGTATTGAGTAAAGAGGGAGCTAGGACTATGTGGGATTTCAATTGAGGACTCATGTGATAGCTGAGTTGTACAAACCTTTGTATGGGCGGGGGTTTTGTTCTTGGTCTAACGACTACTTAGTTTATCACATTGATAACCATTGAAATGTTGGTGTCGTACTATTCGCTATATGTATGTTGAGAATGTGATTCTTTTCTCATGTGTATAACGGATAGGTAGAGAATATAAGATTAGGTACGAGTTCTTAAAACTCACACTTATGATAAGTTCGTGACTCATAATTGTATGGTGGAACCCCTCAGCGAATTGACGACTTTGGTCTGACTAGGATAAGTTCCTAAACCTATATGATTGTGGTAAGTTCCTAAACTCATAACGTGTGGTATATTTGATGAACTATACTGGGATATAGAAAAGTTGTGGAAGAAGAATTGAGGATTTTTAGTGTATTAAGTTTTAAGTATGATAGAATAGATAGAATTATTAAGCAATTGATCATTAGAAGAATTGAAGTTGATAGTGGAGGCATAGGTATTTCAAATCTTTTAGTTATGCTAGACTTCGAAATTTTTGATATCAAGCTAAATTCGCACTGATGTGCCTTTTTTGAAATGAAATGAATTTTTGGTTACCTTCAAAACATGGTGACAAGGGTGTGGAGATGGACTTCGAGCCATTATCACATCGTTACCTGTTGCGACATGATAATTCCAAAAATGATTTTCAATAGTTTTGAACGGTTTAAAGAAGAGTCTACGCTAATTGTTTCGGCTAGACAAAAATTATTTAAAATATCAAAATGTATTTTATATATCATCAATGCATCATAGAACCTGGTGCAAAGATGATAAAAATGATGGAGTCATCAATGCATTATTGCCTAGTGTCGACTGTGATCTAAAGATCGTCAGCCCACATTGGTATATTATTTTATGGCAAAGTCACAAAAATAACAGAATCTTCAACGGACTGTAAATACAGTGCGATATAATGACGTTATAAAATAATTTTTAGAATTTTAAAGAAAAGTCAAGTGCCAATTAAATTTGGCTAGATACATATTTCGATTAATGTTCAAATTATTGGTATTTGTCTAAGCTATTTGATTCAGCTAGACAAATATTTATGAAAATTCAAGTATCTCTTTGGGAACTTATCCCGAACCATATTGTTTTGATTAGGACTCCAGGCTGAGTATGAACATCCCTAAATGTTTTGATTATGATGAACGCAAATGTCATTCTGGCATGTAGCATCTGATCAATGCAGGGTATAATGGGCTGATCACCCACCGTGCCCGTAAGTATGACGGTTTACAGATGGATTTCTATTTAAACCTTTTCAAAATTGAAAAATAAAAGTTTATGGCCACTCAGCATTATATGAATATTTTTTTAACTTCGTAGAAAAAAATCTGGGTAGAATGTGATGATAAAATAGTTCCTCGTAGAAGGAAACTGTATGTACTCATTAAATGAAAATAAAATCAGATAAAGGATAACTTGAAAACCTAGTTTTGGTGAATAAAAGGAGTAGGGAATAGTAGGCTGTAATTTCGAGGACGAAATTCTTAGAAGAAGGAATGAATATGACAACCATAAAATTTTTATGATTTTTAAATGATTTAAATAAAGGTTAAAGGATAAAACCTAGATATAAATTTAAGGAATAATTTAAAATTTTTAAGAAGAACCTATAAGGTTTACTATTTGAATAAGAATAAAGAAATATAACCTAATATATATATTAGGTAGGGTAATTAAATACTCTAAGAGATTTATTTTGTATATTTTGAATAATTAATTTTATAATCTAAGTATAGCAAGTCTAATTGGGTTATGAAATTAAATATATATGAGTAAGGAATTTATTTACAAATGTGTGTAATGGAACCCTAACTAAATGATTAGGATATGATAAAAATTAAAAGTATGGAACTAAGTTGATTTTATGGCCCAAAGAATTAAATAAGTAGCCCAAATATTTATTTAAGCATTGAACTTGTAGATAATTTGATTTAAGAGCTATTGAATTATTAAACTAGCCCAATATATCATATATGGGACAAATATTAAGATGACTCAGTTTAATTTATTGGTGGAAGCCCAAATGCATTTTTATTAGTAAGTAAATTAATAAAAAGGTGCAAGCCCAAATGAATTAAATGAAGTCCCAAGCTTAGCCCAAATCAAGGACGGGTAGTATAGTCATTAGATAAGCTTATAATAAAACCAATTTGGATAGTTAAGGGCCACATGGCCGAAAATTTGGAGATGGAACAAGGGGGAAGTAATGTAATGATGATAGTAGCTTTAGTTGGTAATTACTTTGCTAGGTGTCCTCCACTTTATAGAGACACCACTTTGTTTGTTTCTTGCAAGCATCAACTTCCATTATGATAAAGAGAGAGAGAGAGAGTGGATGGAAGATTTAGTTAGATATACATTATATCTCTACACCTTTTTCTAATAAACAAATCTAAGTATATCATTTGTTTTATTTTATTTACTAAGCTATCAACTGGAAAGAGAAATAGAAAGAACAAAAGAGAACCAAGAGAGAAAAAGGGGAGGGAGTTCGGCCACTATAGAGAGGAGAGGGAAAGGAGAATTTGGAAGTTTTTTAGGTTCCTAACAAAGCTTATGGAGAAGAAGAAGGAAGACAAGCAAATGTATAATCTAATATCTAAACTTTATTTTCCTTTCTTATAATAGTTTAATAAAAAGGGGGTTTCTTGATTTAGAAGTTTAAAATCCTATAATCTATGTGTTTTCTTTAGATTCATGTATGAATCTAAGATATTCATGTGTTAGAAATTGGATCTAAAGCATAAAAGGGAAGATAAGTTTTTCAAAAGTAAGAAAACCTAACTTTTCTTAGCCTTGATTATGTTTATTTTGTGTTTGGTGATTATTTGAGGTATTAGATCATGGATCATGGTAGATCCATGGGTATATGATGTATTGGTATGTATTTTTGTGATTGATGATAGGTTATGTGGGTTATTAGGTGAGAATATTGAAGTTTTCTTAAAAATCAACAAGTAAGGAAAAATTAGATTTTTAGAAAATGCAACATGTAATTCAAAAAACCATATCTCCTAAGAGTGTGGTCAATTTTTGATGTTAGATATATAAGCCTTCTAATTTTTCCAAGTGGAATCTTTGAAAAAGGAATTATAGATTTTCGTGTGAACTGAAATTAGCAAAGGACGTAAAATCCAAAAAATGACTTTGAGCAATCTGTCCAGAAATTGTAAGGGAAATTTTGGCAGCTTATTTTATGAAATAAATTCCAATCTTTTGGGACATTAAAATATATGATATAAAGTAGCTTGTGTCCAAAAATGAGTTCATTCCGACTTAAATTGAGCAAGTTACGACCATTTCAATATTTATATTTTTTTCAACTAAAATCGCTATAACCAGAGTTGTATAACTCCTATGGCTACGAAATTTAAACTGTAAGCTCACATTAACATGTGTAAGATCCCGCCAAGAGTTGGGAATTTCTGGAGTTAAGCGTGAGGTAGCTAATTTCTTAAGAAAATAACTAGAAATGGAATTTTGAAAAATACTTAAGGGAACTGAAAAATTCCAGAAAATTACTTTTTGTGTATGGAATATATGTATATATGATTGGCCAAAGGATAGGGAAATAATCATCAACTAGGACTAAAATATAGACAGCACCATCCATGCTATGTTTAGGAATAGGTCCTACTAATCTAAATCCATGTGCAAGAGTTCTAGTGGTTGAGAGGTTGATACCGTGAGTTTAGGTTTGTGAGATGCATGGATTTGTTTTTCTAATTCACAAGCTTCACAGATATGGTCTTTAAGGAATTTTAGTTTTGGAAGACCTCGAACATGTTCCTTTGAAGATAAGTTATTAATTAATTTTATGTTAATGTGTCCTAATCTACGATGCCAAAGCCATGGATCGTCATTTGTAAATACACGGCACGCATTGTCCAGGTGTGGATATGTATCTAAATCACACGTGTACACATTTTGACTTCTAGGACATAATAAAATCAATTTACTAGTTTGATCATATATTGAACAGTTATGAGGACTAAAAGTTAGTTTAAAACCACTATCACACAGTTGATTAATAGATAGAAGATTGTACACGAGTCCTGTGACTAATTGAATGTTAGAGATTGTTATGTGTTTATTGTACTCACTTCCAATTCTAATAACTTTACCATTGTTGGTATATCCAAAGGTTACCTCATTATAATCTGTAGCTTGTAGATTGCTCAATTTTGTTTTGTCGCCTGTCATGTGCCTTGAACAACCGCTATCAGGTACCATTTATTTTTACTAGAGTCAGCTATGAGACATACCTGCAACATGTATTATATTCACAAACTGTTATCCTTTAATGAGAAGGGTCCTTTAGGTAAATTTTTCATTTTGTATAAGGATCATTTGTGTTTTCCTTTACAAAATTTGGTGCATGATAGTAATTTTTGGTAGACACAAATGTTCTATGGGTAGCAGATATATAATATTTATGATGTGTTCTATTATTTGAAAATTTTGACAAAAGTTTCTAGATGATCTTTCATGAGAAAGAGATTCTCTTTTTGTGATAATAGGTGCATTGTAACGTCCTTTTGGTAACCAAATCATTTTTCCTTTGTAGTTTTCGTTTTTAGCATTACATGAGTAAAAGGAATGACCATTTCTGTTACAATAAGAACATTTACTGAAGGGAGATACATGGCCTTCTTTTTCTTTACTTTTAACATGATAGAGTCCTTTATCTTTTGTCTTACTAGATTTTTCGATATATCCTAATCATTCTTTATTAAAGATACATCTTTGTTGACTGAGCATAACATCAAGATTTTCTTTTCTTTTTATAAATGTAATGAATGTTGAGTTTAAGTCATCACGTCTTAGAGTTAACATTCTCATTTGATTTATTAAGGTGGACTCTTCATTTTGCTTTTCTAATTTTTGAGATGAGTTTTCATCTTTACTTATTTCTTGATTTAGAGTTTGAGAATCTTTTATAATCACAGTAAGAGTTGAATTTTCAATTTCAAGATTTTCAATAGAAATAATAAGTGTTGAATTTTCTATTTTAAGATTTCTATTTATTTTTCTTAATTTTTCTAGTTCTTCTTTTAATGCAAGATTTCCTGAAGAATCATTTTCTAGTTTCTCATTTTCTTCTTTTAAGGTTTCATTAATTATAATTAAATTTAAATTTTTTATTTCAAGATTTTTATTTCTTTAATTAATTTTTCTAATGATATTTTTAATTTAATAAAGTCTTCTTTAATAATTTCATTATCTTCATATAGGTAATTATATGCTTCTTGTAATTCATGATGTTCTTCATTTATATTTTCTAAAGTATGTGTGATAAATGAAGTGCTAGGTAATTGATGTTTCGAATTTTTCTCAGATCTTGGTGATGAGTCATTGTCTGCCATTAAACATAAATCTACGGTTTCCTCGGTTGGTTCAGTAGGTTCTTCTTCATCACTTAGATCCCAGCCTTCTGCAGCTACTAGAACTTTGTTGTTGACTAGTTTTGGGCAATTCTTTTTGAAGTGTCTTGGTTGGTTGCATTCAAAACATGTATTTGAGTTTTTATTTGATCCAGCATTTCTGAAATTACTCTCAGTAGCTTTAAAATTCCCTTCCTGGTATTTTTGGCTTAAAGACTTATTTGTTTTAGAAGTTGTTGAAGTTGTTATTTCTTTTCATAAATCTATTGCCATATCTCTTTTCTTTGCTTTGGATTACACTTCTGAGTTGTCTTGATAATAAAATAACTTCGTTATTATCTAGACTCAAGAGTTCTTCATTCAATTCCTCATCATTACTTTCCTAATCAACTAGTAAGGCTTTGGAAGAGATTCCTTTCTTTTTGAGGTCTGTATCTGAGCCTGCTTTTTTGACTAGAATATCGGCTTCGTGGGCACGAAGATTTTCAATGAGGCTATCAAGAAGATAAGCAGTTAGATCTTGCATTTTTTTTGATGGCCGTAACTTTTATTTTCCATACAGATAGAAGGGCTTTGAGAATTCTTCTCATTTGTTGTGTAAGCTTTTTCCAGTTGTTCTAGCTCATCAATGATTCTAGAAAAATATGTTTCCATATCAATGATTTTCTCACCTTCTTCTATCTTGAAGCTTTCATACTCTTGGATTAGAGCATCTTTTCTGGTTTCTTTGATATGACTGGTTCCTTCATAGGTTACAATCAATTTTTCCCACATTTCTTTAGCATTCTTGCAGTTGCTAACTCTTTTGTATTCTTTTTCTATAAGAGCGCTGGTTAGCACTTGTTCAGCTTTGGAGGTTATATTCATAATCTTCTCATCCTCGGTGGTGAATTCTCCAGCATCTTTTTCGACGATCTTTTCATCTTCAATTTTTGTGGGAATTCTTACACCTCGTTCTATTGCTAGCCAAATTTTGATTCCTTGTGATTTGGCATAGATTTTGAATCTTTTTTCTAGGTGGAAAAGTTTGTGCCATCAAATAGTGGAGGTCTGGACATTGATAGTCCTTCTCCGAAACCAGTAGCATTTGTGTAGGCCATAGATGGATATACTCTTAGATATGACTGTAATCACTTAACAAAAAAGTTAAAGAGCACTGCTCTGATACCAATTGAAAGTCCAATAATAATCCAGAAGGGGGGTTGAATAGATTATCACTGTTTAAAAAATTATCTTTGGCCTTTTTGAATTTTCAGTAAATTAACTTACAGTGTTAAGAATTTAATAAGTAGATTAAAAATTCAATTACACAATGCAAAAAAATTTATCTGGTTCACAACATACAGCTAGGGCATGTTGCTACGTCCAGTCTCAAGCTCCTCTCCAGGACTTGAGATCTTATTACTCCCTGTAATAAATACTTCTTCAATATGTGGAGAAGCCTTTACAAAGTTTTATAGATAAACTTACAACTATCCACAACTAACTATCTTGGACAGCGAACTGCTAGCTCCTTCCTCAAACTTAGTTGAATCTTCTTTTTGAGCTTAGAACTATTCTATTATTTGGTCTTGAAACAACAATCTCTTCCTTACCTCACCAGTACACTAGAGACCCAACTCCCAGCTGACCTCTCTAAGACTCTGGTCTTGGTCAAAGAATTTTTGTCTTTCTCACAAGTACATAAAATAAACTAACTCTACCTTTTTCTTTTTACAAAAAGTTTGTTTCAGGTTTTGCTTCTAAAGTAAGCAAATAAAATTCTAAACAGATACTTCTCAAATAAGCAGATATAGAAGTTAAGTATTTGATAAAAGTTCAAGACTTTTATGTGGTGTGCTTCTGTGAAAATAGATAAATAGATTTAAGTACTTTTAACAAAGATTTTTCTTTTCTTTAATAAAGAATGTGTTTCTGTGGTTTAAAACAAGTATAGAAAAAGATTTTTTTTTAGAGTGTGTTTCTATGGTTTTAAAACAAATGTAACTTTGAGTTTAAATAACCATATAAATTTATATATAATGCAATAAATAATTTGTGAGTAATTTTGTGAGCAGTATACTCTTAATGACAGTTTATCAAGTATAATAATTTGATCAATTTAAATAATACTTGAACAAACTTGTTTCACGCACTTATATATATTATATTATATTTGATCTACGTTGTGAAAATTTTGGCCACTTGAAATTTTAAAGACCGTCCAGATAATATTCTTTGTTAAAAAATATCTCCAAATATCAGTATCTAAGTAGTACTGACTAAATTATTCGTTTCACAACTTGATACTCATATAAATATTATACAATATTTATATAATGTATCTATATCAGTAAAAGGCTACTTATGATTTTAAAGATCGTTTAGAGAATTTCAGAGAAATTACTTCCAAATTATATCGGTATCTAAGTATTGACTTTTTACTTGATATTGATAGATGAAATATCGATATATATAGATGTGTATAGCAGTTTATATCCGAGTATCTATATATATAAGCAAGAATGAGATAACATGAACAGTAATGAATTAATAACTTATCTCAGATACTTTGACCAATTTTTCTATTCGAAAATAAACTTAGAACTTTGATTAGAAGAGGAGAGAGTGAAAGCTTGTTTGGACAGAATGGAGGCAAGGAGAGTAAGCTTTTATGATTTGTGAATTGGTAAATTAAAATGAATGAAAAGCCTCCTATTTATAAGATTTTTAAGTTTAGGGCAAAATAGTAATTTTGAAAATTCATTTTGAATTTAATGGTCTGAATTTGCAAGATAAAATTTGAAGGGCTCAGATCATTTTGGGAATACACGGATTGGGCAAGTTTGGCCCATTCAATTTTGATTTCAACATATGATTCATCACATGTATATATAATACTAGCTTTTTCATTTGGCCTAAAGGCTTTAAGCATCAGCAAACATAAATGCTAGCAAACATACTCATGCCCAAACATGCCAGCACCACACACGGTCATACACATATACACATACACACACCGCACATATATACACATGCACACAGACGACACACACACACACACATATATATATATATATATATATATATAATACTTATATGTATATAAAAGGATACATATATATATATATATATATATATATATTTAGAAATTTTTTTTTGCCCATAAAAGATTTATAAAATCATTTTTTAAAAAAAATAGGACTCTCATTGCCTTAGGAAATGTTATTATATGAATTTATTATGTTAACACTTGATATTTAGATTTATCAAGGTTAGAAAATAAATTCAAATGGATTTAAGAAAATAAATAATTTTAGTAAAAATAAATGAGGTAATTAAAATCAAGTTTAATATTTTTAATCCTATGGAGAGGATTATACTCTTTTGACCTATTAACTTAATTTGTTATCATCAAAATAAAATACCCAGATTTTGAGACCTATAAGGTAGAACCGGTATCTAATAAGGTATAGACTTCGTGAGAGTTTATAATTAGCTTACCGGTTATGACTTCATCTGGTTTCCACGCCATTTGTGAGGTTACGACAAAAGCTCTTCCCTACACCACAGACTTAGACTTATCTGTAACAGCCTTGAGTGTCACTATTACAGCTGGACTCGATTTTGCTATAAGGCACAATCGAGCTATATGGCCTTCCTTTCCAAAACTGTAACACACCTTCGATTGCTGTGTATAATTTGGACTGATGTGTTGGGTTTGTATAAAATCGTGACGCAATCAAATTGCAAAAATTAGCGGAAGCATGGTATATCAGAGTTTTAAAAAATTTCTACAAAACCATTACCCGGATCATCCTTTATGCAAATTATTAATTTAAAATGATAAATAAGAAGTTATGGAATCATACCCTTGTAGAACGAAGCTTCTACAGGTACTAGTTCAACTCCTTGTTCTTCGTGATCTCCTTGAATTTTCGGGTTAGATTCCTTCCTTTGATCAACGTTAGCCACCCAAGTGTTTGGCCTCTAGAGGTGATTCACCAAGGAAGAAGAATTATCAAAAAGGAGGGTGTTTGGCTAAACCTTAATTTTCTATCCTCTATAGAAAATGAATACTCTCCAACAATTAGAATTTCATCAATCAATATCTATTATAAGACTTCTCTTATATAGATATTGGTCAACTCTTCTAATCCTATTAGACATGGGATTTCTTTTAATTAATTAAACTCCTTTAATTAATTTAGGCTTCCCACCACATGGGAATAATTAATTAAATTCATTTAATTAATTTTTCTCCTAATCTTATTAGGAATAAATGAGAGTACTAATATTAAATTAATTACTAAACTCCTTTAGAAATTTAAATAATAATAATTGTAATAATATTAATAAGACTCCTCTTATTAATTTATATTTAATATTTCTAAAATATTAAATAATAAATATTAAGCTATTTAATTTATTCTATCACTATAGATTAAATTAATTATACTTAATGTATTATTACGATTATGCCATTACCTTCTTAAATAATTATTCTTCCTTTTATGGTGTGACCCTTTAGGTTCTCTATATTAAACCGGTTGTGAATAAATCAATTAGAACAATTCTAATCTTATTTAAATAAATAAATTAAACTAATAATCTATTTAAATAAATAATATTTATTCTACAATAGGGATAAGCCTCCCTAGCGATCAACGACTTTCCAGATAATATAGATTTCAACATTAATCATAAAAGAACTTGTGAGTAAATAGTTACCATACAATTCAATCCTTTCACCATACAATGTCCCAATTAAATATAAGACACGAATTTACTGTCAAGTCTTATTTTATTTAATTATATGTATTTCGATTAGAAAATGCACAACTCCGATTAATGCGAATTAGAAACCTCTTTCTAATTTCATTCCACATTGGCCAAGGATTCCTGGGTTGTCATTTAACGAATCGCATAGAACATATCTCCTCTTTTACTAGAGGTGGTAGATTCTTTATTGATCATTCATTATCTCCATATGTAACTCATTATACCCAAGCATACACTATATATGCCTTAAAAGGTCTTGAGGAATAAGTCAAAGGATAATTTGTTGCATACAAGATACTATGATGATCTCAAGTCCAATGATCACTTGTACTACTTTCACATTAGGAATTCCTATTGACAGACGAGTAAAACTCCATTAGGTATTCCATAGCGAGTCACGTTCAGTGAACTTATTCTCCAATATGCACCTAAATACTTGCTTTAGTGTCTCCACACAAATGACCATGAGATCAATCATCCTCATCCAATGAGCAAGCAACATATGTACCAATCTATCCGGATTTACTAATCCCCTTTTTAGTAATCCCACGATTGAGAACTATTTTAGTTTTAAAGCTTTCTAAGAATTTAGATCTCATTAGCATGATCAACATCATGATTCTAAAAGCATTGCTTAAAACTATGGGTTATTTACATATTATAAAAACAGCACTATGTAGATAATTAAATGCCTTTAATAAATAAATATTTTATTAATAAATAAATAAGATTGTTTACAAAGTATGTGCTTTATCATCATACATGATTGGCTTGTATGCACACTACTATCAATCTCCCACTTGCACTAAAGCCAATCACCATGGTATCTCATACCCATCTTCTCTAAGTGACGATCAAATTGCTGTTGTGTTAAAGCTTTATTAAATGGATCTGCTATGTTGTCTTGAGAGTCTACACGCTTCAAGGTGACGTCTCCTCTTTCAATGATCTCCCTGATCAAGTGAAATCGCCGCAACACGTGTTTAGATTTCTGATGAGACCTGGGTTCCTTAGCCTGTGCAACTGCTCCTGTGTTGTCACAGTAAACGGGAACTGCTTCTCCAATGCTAGGAACCACACCAAGTTCAGTTATGAACTTCTTCATCCAAACAGCTTCCTTTGCAGCTTCACTTGCCGCTATATACTCTGCCTCTGTCACTAAATCAGCAACTGTTTGCTGCTTGGAACTCTTCCAACTCACTGCGCCTCCGTTCAAGGTAAACACATACCCCGAAATAGATTTACTGTCATCTTGGTCTGTTTGAAAACTTGAGTCTGTGAATCCCTCGAGTTTTAATTCAGACCCACCGTAGACAAGAAAAATATCTTTAGTCCTTCTCAAGTACTTTAGGATATTCTTCACTGCCTTCCAGTACTCTTCTCCAGGATTTGACTGGTATCTGCTCGTTACACTAAGTGCATGAGCAACATCCGGTCTAGTACATATCATACCGTACATGATAGATCCTATTGCAGAAGCATAAGGGATCTTACTTATATGGTCTCTCTCCTCAGGTGTCTTTGGGGCCTGTTTCTTGGAGAGATGTATTCCATGGCTCATCGGCATGAGACCTTTTTTGGAATCTTCCATGCTAAACCTCTTTAGCATCGCATCAATGTACGTTCCTTGGGATAAACCAAACATCCTTTTAGATCTATCTCTATAGATCTTTACACCCAAAATATAGGATGCTTCTCCCAAGTCCTTCATGGAGAAGTGTTTAGATAACCAGATTTTAATCGATTGTAGCATAAGAATGTCATTCCCTATTAGTAATATATCATCAACATAAAATACAAGGAATGAAACTGCGCTCCCACTAACCTTCTTGTACACACATGGTTCATCGTCGTTTTTGACAAAATCAAACTCTTTGATTGTCTCATCAAAACGAATGTTCCATCTACGAGAAGCTTGCTTCAATCCATAAATGGATCGTTGCAGCTTACAGACTTGATTTATTCCAACCTTTGAAACAAATCCCTCTAGCTGTGTCATATACACATCCTCCTCAAGTTTCCCATTGAGGAATGCCGTTTTCACGTCCATCTGCCAGATCTCATAGTCGTTATAAGCTGCAATCGGAAGCAAAATCCGAATGGACTTGAGCATAGCTACTGGTGAGAAGGTTTCATCATAGTCAACTCCTTGTCTTTGTTTGAAACCTTTTGCAACCAGTCGGGCCTTATAGGTCTCTACCTTGACGTCCGCTCCAGTCTTTCTTTTAAAGACCCATTTACACCCAATAGGCTTAATGCCTTCAGGTGGTGAAATCAAAGTCCATACTTTATTTTCATACATGGAGTCCATTTCGAGTTTCATGGCTTCAAGCCATTTCCCTGAGTCTTTATTACTCATAGCCTGTTCGTAATTCAATGGATCATCATCATTCATGATGTGTACCTCATCGTCATCCTCTATAACGAATCCATACCTCTCAGGTATCTTCGGTACTCTTCCAGATTTATGAACAGGGTGTGGTATAGTAGGTTCTTCTACTTTGTCAGGTACCTGACTTTGATCCGTGGTAATTTGTGGTTCTTGAACTTCTTCAAGATATATCTTACTCCCACTGACCCCTTCATGGATAAACTCCTTTTCCAAGAAGGCAGCATGTTTCGCAACAAACACCTTTTGATCATTTGGATGATAGAAATAATACCCTAAAGTTTCTTTAGGGTATCCCACAAATCTACACTTATCGGATTTAGTCTGTAGCTTATCATTTTCAAACTTTTTGATATAAGCTGGGCAACCCCAAGTCTTAACTAATAGTAGTGTGCATACAAGCCAATAATGTATGATGACAAAGCACATACTTTGTAAACAATCTTATTTATTTATTAATAAAATATTCATTTAAGGCATATAATTATCTACATGGTGCTGTTTTTATAATATGTAAATAACCCATAGTTTTAAGCAATGCTTTTAGAATCATGATGAGATCATGATAATGAGATCTAAATTCTTAGAAAGCTTAAAAACTAAAATAGTTCCCAATTGTGGGATTACTAAAATAGGGATTAGTAAATCCGGATAGATTGGTACATATGTTGCTTGCTCTTTGGATGAGGATGACTGATCTCATGGTCATTTGTGGGGAGACACTAAAGCAAGTATGTAGGTGCTTATTGGAGAATAAGTTCACTGAACGTGACTCGCTATGGAATACCTAATGGAGTTTTACTCGCCTGTCAATAGGAATTCCTAATGTGATAGTAGTACATGTGATCCTTGGACTTGAGATCATCATAGTATCTTGTATGTAACAAATTATACTTTGACTAATTCCTTAAGGCCTTTTAAGGCATATATAGGGTATGCTTGGGTGTAATGAGTTACATATGGAGATAATGAATGATCAATAAAGAATCTACCACCTCTAGTAAAAGAGGAGATATGTCCTATGTGATTCGTTAAATGACAACCCATGAATCCTTGGCCAAGGTAGAATGAAATTAGAAAGAGGTTTCTAATTTGCATTATTTGGAGTTGTGCATTTTCTAATCGAAATACACATGATTAAATAAATTAAGACTTGACAGTAAATCCATGTCTTATATTTAATTGGGACATTTTATGGTGGAAGGATTGAATTGTACCGTAACTATTAACTCACATGTTCTTTTATGATTAATGTTGAAATCTATATTATCTGGAAAGTCGTTGATCGCTAGGGAGGCTTATCCCTATTGTAGAATAAATGTTATTTATTTAAATAGATTATTAGTTTAATTTGTTTATTTAAATAAGATTAGAATTGTTCTAATTGATTTATTCACAACCGATTTAATATGGAGAACCTAAAGGGTCACACCATAAAAGGAAGAAGAATTATTTAAGAAGAAAATGGCATAATAGTAATAATGCATTAAGTATAATTAATTTAATCTATGATGATAGAATAAATTAAATAGCTTAATGTTTATTATTTAATATTTTAGAAATATTAAATATAAATTAATAAGAGGGGTCTTATTAATATTATTATTATTATTATTATTTTAATTCTAAAGGAGTTTAGGAATTAATATAATATCAGTACTCTCTCTCAATCCTAATAAAGATTAGGATATAAATTAATTAAAAGTATTTAATTAATTAATTAAATAAAACCCTATTCTAATTGGATTAGGAGGGTTAACCTAATATCTATATAAGAGAGTCTTATATCAGAAATAAGGTACGTGAATTTTTAAAGAGTTGGGAGTACACATATTCTATAGAGATAGAAACAAGGGTTAAGCCAATAACCCATCTTACTGAGTTCTTCATCTTCCTTGGTGGATCACCGTTAGAGGCCAAACATTTGGGTCGCTGACATTGATCAAGGGAAGGAGCCACTACAGAGGAATCAAAAGAATCAAAGGAGTAGAACTTGTACCTGAGGAAGCTTGTATCTTCAAAGGTATAATTCTATTTTCTCCTTCTTCATTCACTGATAATTGATGCACAAGAATGATCATGGTAATGGGTTTGTATAAATTTTGAAAACCTAGTTTTTTACGCTGCAGCCCTATTTATGTGATTTGATTGCATGATTGAGTTACGTACAAACCCAACAATGGTATCAGAGCCAATCTTGTGCTAATTATCATTCTATGTGATTCCATACATGTATAATATGTGATTGGATCGAGTTCTGGGCAACAAAATTTTTTCTGATTCTGCGAAGCTGCCCAGCTGCGCCGGTTCCTGGCTTTCTTGCTGCGCAGCTGCGCCAGTGTCCTGTGCTGGTTTTCATGATGCGCCGATTCCTGGCCTTCTTGCTGCGCCGGTGTCTTGGCCTGGTTTTTCATGCTGCGCTGGTTCTTTTTATATTCCTAGCGCAGCTGCGCCACTAACAGAATCTGAATTTTTTTTTTGTTTTATTTAATTAAATGAATGATTTATTTAATTAATAAAGGTTTAAAATAAAGATGTTTATTTTATATGAAATGAGATTTCAGAATTGCTAAAATTAAAGAGTTTAATTTGGAATTGTTTTTTGAATGAAATAAAGGAGTTTATTTTTCCAAAAAATAAAGTTTAGCAAACTTTTGCCCATTAACTAATATTAATACATATATGGAATGAATTTACTTTCATGAGATGAATAAGTTTTATCGATACGTATGATGATATGTATGGTAATAAAAGGGATTGATTATGGACTATGACCAATGTGATTGGATTTTATTTTGGATGAATGCTTAAATGTATGGGTTTTATAAAATGGGGTCTGCGTACCTCGTCTTCTCTGATTTTATTCTCGGTGTAAAATTCTATCTCCCTTCTATGTACTTCCCCTTGACTGCAGATCAAGGTTTCTATTTAAAAATAATTTATGTAATAGAGATAGTTAGAATTATCTTGAAGAAACTGGAGACCAAGGAGCAAGGAGCGCGTGAAGACCCGTTTGTATGGAGCCCGGGTTTAAATGTAACAGTTATGTTTAAATTTAAATTTTTGCACTCCTAGGTTTGACCTTTTGGTTCACTTGGTGGCTCTAGTGAACCAAACTAGAATAAAAGTCCATAATCAATCCGGGTAGAATATAGTATTCTATATTGCATGCTAAATATTATATATATTATATTTTATACAAACATGCTTCGCATGTTTAATAAAATGACGCGTATTTTATATATATATGTGCATGCGCGCTTAAAAAGATGAGACAAATAATAACAAACCCCTCAAAGAAATATTATTAAGTCTGAAGCGTTCAAATGATATTTGAAATATCGAACGTCGCCTTCTAGCATGATTAGTTAATAGAGTATTAAATATTTAATATGAGTTTGTTGTGCTATCCACATGGCGAGTATTGAATATTTAAGATGTTAATTAATCACATTTGATGCTTATCAAGAAAATTGAACGATCTAGTCTTGTTGTGCTATCTACAAGGACGAAAATTTTTCTTTTTTGAATTTATGGAAGTGCTAGGCTGGACTTAACTTAAATCATTTTAGTTCGGATGTGCACACACATGACCATTATGATTTAAGAGGCAAAATAAAAGGAGTTACATGGTGATGTAATTGACAAGAGTTGTCTACCTATTTATTTGTATATCGCTTGTTGTGCTATCCACAAGGTTATATACATTTGAAATGGGATCCTTAATCTCACTAGCAAATCTTTAATTAGATGTTGCCGAACTATATGAGTGAGGATAATATAGTTTGATGAAAATAGTGGGAGATACCAATTTAAAATAAAGACCTAAATTTATTTTGGTATGCAAAGTTAATAAAATGAATGTTTGCTAAAATGTTGTCTTTTCACATGCAGAATTTTAAAAATGTCAAAATCACAAATCTCACTACGAAGCATACTTGATGCAAATAAGCTTACCGGCCCGAATTATGAGGACTGGCTAAGAAATCTGAGAATTGTTCTCACTGCTGAAAAGATTTCTTATGTCCTAAATTCCACTATCCCTGAATCTGTTTCAGAAACAGCCTCTGAGGAAGAGATTGCCACTTTCAATAAGTGGCAAGATGATGCATCTGTGGCTCAATGCATCATGCTCGCATCCATGAATAACGAGCTTCAGCGTCAGCACGAAAAAATGGATGCTCCTGCTATGCTGCTTCACCTCAAGGAGTTGTATGGTGAACAGAGTAGGACTGCTAGATATGAGATATCTAAGGAGCTCTTCCGATCTCGGATGACCGAGGGCACTGCCGTCGAGACTCATGTTCTGAAGGTAATCTCTTTCCCAAGTTGCTTCCTCCGCTACTGCTTCCTCCCGTACGATTCTCTCCTCCAGTATTCTTTCCTTTCTTTTCTTTGTTATACAGACTTAAGGCCTCACTGCCTCCTTCTGCAATGATTGCCTTCTCCAGTAATGTTGCAAAGGAATCAATTTGAAGAACTGATACCTTATTGAACAGCCACGGCTTCAACCCTTGTTCGAAGCGTCTAGCCTTTCTTTCTTCATCACCAACTTGGTGCTCCGCAAATCGCGCTAGTTCGTTAAACCTAGCCGCGTATTGCGCCACCGTCATCTCACCTTGTTTTAACTCTAGGAATTTCACCTCCATCCTATTCTTCATACTCTTTGGAAAGTAATTCTCGAAGAACAGTGTCTTAAACTTATCCCAAGCTATTATCCCTTCTCCAGCTCTTTGTTGATTAGCCTCCCACCAGTAGTTCGCTTCTCCCCTCATCATGTACGTGGCAAACACCGTCTTCTGATCTTCGCCTACGCTAGCTATAGTGAAAGCTTTTTCGATCGCTTTGATACCAACCTGTGACGCCCCCAAATTCCAGGACCGCCACTTGGTCTCTCGAATTCGGTTCATCACGTGCTCATGGTAATACATCACAATAATAATAATTAAATATCATACGATCACAGCGGAAAAATCTATTCTAGAATAATTTACAATGATTTATTATAATTATTCCCCCAAGTCTCGCAACCTACAATACTTAATAGATTACATAATAATATCAGTTAACGACTTATTACATAATCTAACTTAAGCTTAAACATAATCAAATCCAGTCTTACTACATCATCTTCATACAATATTAATATATTTAAAACATAACAGACATAAGCTAGTTGGTAGCTTTGCCCTTGCCCTTATCAACGCCCGAAGGTTCACCATGCTCTGCCTTAACTGAAATGTTTTAGGGAAGCAAGAATGAGCACAAATTGCCCAGCAAGTAATATACAATAAGGGTGAGTAATAAGATTCTCAATTCTCGAAAGGGTATAACAAGATTTGATAGTTCAAGAATAACAAGAATATCAACAGTTCTCAATATCAGTCGCTAAGGACAGGATAGTATCAATATGATTCAATAATAAGTCAATTCAAGATTTCAAATAATTGAATACTGAGTAGTCACTACGGACTATGAACTTCTACTAGAATTGACAGTAATAAACTGAAAATCCAACAAAAACAGATACAGCAGGTGATCAGCCTAAAGTACCCTCGTTATGCATAACAATCAACCACACTCAAGTGTGCACGTCGGTTCTCCGACAATTATATATTCCCTTCAAAGAAGGTTGTTCTTCTCAGTCAAATACAAGATCCCGCACCAATCAATTAGTTTGGGTTGCTTTTCAATAACATAAGTCCAGCCGAATCAAATGGCATAGACACTTTCACAATATTCAAGAACAATACTAAGTTCAACATGAATAATAGCTTTAATGAAATAAGAGTTCAAGTATGCTAATTCGATTCAACCGATTAAATAGGAAACTAGTTCGCAATACACAAGATAGGATACTTGCATAGTAAAAGAGTATAAGTTAGGAAACTTTCACAATTATAGATTTCCTCGCATCAAGTAAATGCGTCGGTTAGGATACTTGCACTTTAAAAGAGTGTAAGTAAGAGAACTTGCCTTTAGCGTAGTTTATCCACGAAAAGCAATTCAACACTTTCGAATTCCTATCGTAATACAGTTACGTATATATATGATATTCATTAGTCATATAATTTAACTTCTCATTTTCTCTTTGAATATACGATCAACACATAAGCTAAGTTTTACCTAGCTACACAGTTATATAGAATATAATTTCTATCCTTAACGTTCCTTCTTTAGAGTTTAAACGCATTCTCATATTATATAAGATCTCAACAGTTTGCAAACATGCTTGCATATTATTAATATCACGTAAGACCACAATCAATACTAAATATATTTTATTTTAGCAAGTTACGGCATCTCCTTAAGTTAACCGTCAAAATCGAGTTCAAGTAACATCATATAATATCACGTAGCATGTATTCATATTTAAAGGATACTTTCATGCTTGTATAACTTTTCCAAATCCAATCGTACATGGTATAGGTTCTTAAGTTAATACTTAAAGCCATTCAAGGACACGAACTCATATGGTCTAACATGGTCGCTTTTAAACACATAAGATATTCATATAACTTGTATTAGTCATGCTCATGAGTACTCGTATTGCATATATGTAGCTAGCATTGTTATTATCTTGAAAACATGCTTTGTTCATGCTAAACTTTAATCATGGCAACTAATCATGGTATATATATATGCATGACACATGAATGAGTCTAAGAGTACTATCACATGCGTCCATAAATGTCAAATTCTAATTCTCGTCATAACATACCAACGTTCACGTTCAAAGCTTATACTTTGTTAGTATAGTTCATTAATAAGGTCTATCATGTTCATGCTTCCTTATGAAACCTATATATGTAAGTTAACATGCTTTTCATGTATTTCAATGCTATCTAAACATGCTCATAACATCAAAATGACTATATAGCATTTACATGATCGTATCCACCTTCAAACTTCTATTCTTGTTAGGAATGAGCACTAGTTAGGTTCACATGTTCATATTTTATTACGGAACTAATATAGATAAGCTAACATGCACTTCATGTGTCTCTAGGTGGTACTAACGTGCTTGCAAGGTCAGTATGTAAACATGCTTCATATATGTTAACGTCGTTTATGAAACTTTAAATTCGTTTCCAAACTATATGTCGTTTGGTTAATCATGCATGCTAATATACTAAAACATGCTTACATTGCCTCATTAGGTTTATATATATGTATTAATCATGCTTCCATGCTTGTTTAAACAAAAATCAAACAATTGGTACATAACAGTTTTGTTGCAGAATGCAGAAAACTGAACACAGAGGCTGGCGCTGCGGCACGGCACAGCAGCTCACTACTGGCTCTGCGGCGCGAGTGGCGCTGCGTGCGGCGTGAGTGGCGCTGCGTGCGGCGCTGCGGCGCGGGCTGCGGCGCGTGTGGCGCTGCGGCGCGGGCTGCGGCGCTGCGGCGTCGAGGCAGTTTTCTGCGGTTCAGACGACAGCGAAAACCGACCCAAAACCTCCCATTTCATCGATTTCAACATACCCAAATGCTATTAGACTTGTTTAATTTACTAACACATACATATATGCTTATATAACAGTCAATAGCAATTATCAATTCCCAATTTCATGAACTCTAACTAATTTACGAATTTCATGTATTCACATAATTTTAAGAGGAACAATGGAAATGAAAGACTATTCAGTGGTTCTATCATGTGTGTATGTTCATATAACAACAATATAAGGGTTCTACAACCCAATCATGATCCAATTTAGCATAATCAAGAATTTCAAGGAAACTTCGGAAACAGAAAACGGAAATGAAGAACACAGGAAGAGGAATTATACCTCTGTAAATGATTTAATCTTGCTGCTATCTCAATAACACTGATATATATATATATATATATATGCTCTCTAGTCTCACTTAGCCAAAATGCTCAGCAAAAGAACTGAAGAAGGAGGAGAGCTTATTTATAGAGAAATTCATGACCAGGCAAAGCCTTTTCCTTCCAAATCAAAACAACGGATGGAAGGATTGCATGCTAGATAAGAAGGAGTTGGTAAATAGTTGGTGATTTCCACTATTCTGCCCACTCCCTTCATGATGGCTAGAATGCTGAGTTTGAGAGAAGAGAGTAGGCTAGCTTCATGAGTGTTCACGTGTGAAGAGATAGTGACTATCATTTAGGGACAAGCCAAACAAACCTCAGCATTCTTACAAATGGACTATATGCTACACTTGTATATATATATACACCATATACCTTTGTTATATATTATATGTACTCTTAGGTTATAATTACAATGTTCTCCCCATAATGTAATAAATGCAATTTGAATACATATAATCTATGTACATTTTATCTTACCGATATAATACAATCGGATACTACCACATTACAATATATCATATATTATTAAATTGTATTACTCAACAATTATTTATAATAGATCCATGATACATTATTTTAATGTATATCCACACATCATTTGTCACTTACACATATCATAACATATAGTTACTATACATTTAATTCGTATGCTTGCACATATAATTTCTCATCTTATAAATTGAATATTAATTAATAATATACACATATCCTATATCAATCAATATAATTGTTAACCTCCATAACAATTTAATTAACCCTTATATGATTAATTATCACTTTGATATAAATCTTATTATATTTATAAACACGTTGCTCATTATTATTATGTTTCTTGCAATAATAACAATCACATATTATTAATCAATCCTCATTAGTATTTTATAACAGTTAATTAATATTCTTCGATTAACAATTAATATAGATTAATTGTTCGCTTAAATTAATATAATCATTCTTATATTACGTCACTGTGCCACACAAGGCAATCAACGAGTTTATCACAAACTCCACCGATTTCTCAATTATTATAATTATTCAATTATATATAATTGAATTAATTCATCTCATAACACAAAATCATTTATATTCAATTAAATTCTCATTTCCATTAATATATTTATTTAATAATATATGGAAATTCTCGGGTATTACAGATTTAGTCATTTTACCCATGAGACAAGATTCACAAGTTGGATATGATTCATAATCAAATAACTAAATGAGCCCATCTTTATGCAACTTGGATAATCTTGTTTCATTGATATGACCGAGTCTACAGTGCCACATGTAGGTATAATTAATATCATCTCTTTTCCTTTTCTTAGTTTGTTCAATTTGAAAAATATTTTCTTGTAAGTCAAGTGTAGAAAGTCCATTTCGCAAATTTCCAACACCATATAAAACATCGTCTTTATAAATAGAACAACTATTGTTCTTTATAACAACGTTAAATCCTTTCATATCCAATACAGAAATTGAAATAATGTTTTTAATAATATTCGGAACATAATAACAATTATTAAGATAAATGGACTTGCCCAAAGGCATTGCTAAATAATAAGTTCCTACAGCTAATGCAGCAACCTTTGCTCCATTCCCCACTCGTAGGATCACCTCATCATTGTTCAGCTTTCTACTTCTGACCAGTCCCTTCACATTATTACATATGTGAGAACCACAGCCGGTATCCAATACCCAAGTAGAATTATAACTTTCAAAAAAAATTAATTTCAATCATAAACAAACCTTGATTGGAAGTCGAAGCTTCTCCAAACTTCTTGTCTGCCAGAAACTTCTTGCAGTTCCTCTTCCAATGGCCCGGTCGTTGCAATGGAAGCACATTCCTTTGCTAGCTGGATCAGGTTTCTTTTGTTCCTTTATGTTCACCTTGCCCTTGGTCATCCGAGATCGGAAGATCTCCTTAAATATCTCATATCTAGCAGTCCTACTTTATTCACCATACAACTCCTTGAGGTGAAGCAGCATAGCAGGAGCATCCATTTTTTCGTGCTGACGCTGAAGCTCGTTATTCATGGATGCGAGCCTGATGCATTGAGCCACAGATGCATTATCTTGCCACTTTACAATGGTGGCAATCTCTTCCTCAGAGGCTATTTCTGGAACAGTTCTAGGGACAGGTGAGTTTAGGACATAAGAAATCTTTTCAGCAGTGAGAACTATTCTCAGATTTCTTAGCCAGTCCGTATAATTCGGCCCGGTAAGCTTATTAGCATCAAGTATGCTTCGTAGTGAAATTAGTGATTTTGACATTTTTAAAATTCTGCATGTGAAAAATAACATTTTAGCAAACATTCATTTTATTAATTTTGCATACCAAAATAAATTTAGGTCTTTATTTTAAATTGGTATCTCCCACTATTTTTATCAAACTATATTACCCTCACTTATATAGTTCGGCAACATCTAATTAAAGATTTGCTAGTGAGAATAAAGATCTCATTTCAAATGTATATAACCTTGTGGATAGCACAACAAGCGATATACAAATAAATAGGTAGACAACTCTTGTCAATTACATCACAATGTAACTCCTTTTATTTTGCCTCTTTAATCATAATGGTCAAGTGTGTGCACATCCGAACTAAAATGATTTAAGTTAAGTCCAACCTAGCACTGCCATAAATTCAAAAAAGAAAAATGTTCGTCCTTGTGGATAGCACAACAAGACTAGATCGTTCAATTTTTTTGTTAAGCATCAAATGTGATTAATTAACATCTTCAATACGCAATACTCGCCTTGTGGATAGCACAACAAGCTCATATTAAATATTTAATACTCTATTAATTTATCATGCTAGAAGGCGACGTTCGATATTCCAAATATCATTTGAACGCTTCGGACTTAATATTATTTCTTTGAGGGGTTTGTTATTATTTGTCTCATCTTGTTTAACGCGCATTCACATATATATATATATATATATATAATACGCGTCATTTTATTAAACATGCGAAACATGTTTGCATAAAATAAAAAATATATATATATATATATATATAATATTTAGCATGCAATATAGAATATTATATTCTACCCGGATTGATTATGGACTTTTATTCTAGTTTGGTTCACTAGAGCCACCAAGTGAACCAAAAGGTCAAACCTAGGAGTGCAAGAATTTAAATTTAAATTTAAATATAACTATTACATTTAAACCCGGGCTCCATACAAACGGGTCTTCACGCGCTCCTTGCTCCTTGGTCTCCAATTTTTTCAAGATAATTCTAACTATTTCTATTACATTAAACTATTTAATTTAAATGAAAACCTTGATCAGCAGTCAAGGGGAAGTACATAGGAGGGAGATAGAATTTTACATCAAGAAAAAAAAATTAGAGAAGACGAGGTACACAGACCCCATTTAATAAAACTCATTCATTCAAGCATTCAACTAAAATAAAATCCAATCACATTGGTCAAATAGTCCATAATCAATCCCCATTTATTATCATACATATCACCATATATATCAATAAATAAATATTCATCTCATGAATTAAAACATTCCATATATATATGAGTATCATTTAATGGGCAATTTTAAATTGCATGAAATCCAATTTCAAGATTAAAATAAACTCTTTATTTTAATTATAAAATTATTTAGAATATAATATATAAATATATCATATTTATTTTTTAAAAAAGAAGTCATCTTCTTTTATTAAAAGAGTCCTGCAGGTTTATTAAAAGAGTCCTTTCCTGATGGGTCACCTTCTTTTTGGAGTAAGAAAGAGGAAACACCTTTTTTTTTGCAGAATTCAAGATTAGCACCCCAAAAAAAAAATTGTGATTCGTCCCAAAAAAAACGTCATTTTTTTTCTTAAAAAAAATTAATTTTATACAATAAAATTATGCCCAATAAATTATTTTAAATATATACCCATATGTATATGAAATCAAAAATAAATTAATAATTGCATAAAGGTTTGGCTCTGATGCCACTGTTGGGTTTGTATAAAATCGTGACGCAATCAAATTATAAAAATTAGCGGAAGCATGGTATATCAGAGTTTAAAAAAATTTCTACAAAACCATTACCCAGATCATCCTTTATGCAAATTATTAATTTAAAACGATAAATAAGAAGTTATGGAATCATACCCTTGTAGAATGAAGCTTCCACAGGTACTAGTTCAACTCCTTGTTCTTCGTGATCTCCTTTAATTTCCGAGTTAGATTCCTTCCTTTGATCAACGTTAGCCACCCAAGTGTTTGGCCTCTAGAGGTGATCCACCAAGGAAGAGGAATTATCAAAAAGGAGGGTGTTTGGCTAAACCTTAATTTTCTATCCTCTATAGAAAAGGAGTACTCTCCAACAATTAGAATTTCATCAATCAATATCTATTATAAGACTTCTCTTATATAGATATTGGTCAACTCTTCTAATCCTATTAGACATGGGATTTCTTTTAATTAATTAAACTCCATTAATTAATTTAGGCTTCCCACCACATGGGAATAATTAATTAAATTTATTTAATTAATTTGTCTCCTAATCTTATTAGGAATAAATGAGAGTACTAATATTAAATTAATTACTAAACTCCTTTAGAAATTTAAATAATAATAATTGTAATAATATTAATAAGACTCCTCTTATTAATTTATATTTAATATTTCTAAAATATTAAATAAAAAACATTAAGCTATTTAATTTATTCTATCACTATAGATTAAATTAATTATACTTAATGCATTATTACGATTATGTCATTACCTTCTTAAATAATTATTCTTCCTTTTATGGTGTGACCCTTTAGGTTCTCTATATTAAACCGGTTGTGAATAAATCAATTAGAACAATTCTAATCTTATTTAAATAAATAAATTAATCTAATAATCTATTTAAATAAATAATATTTATTCTACAATAGGGATAAGCCTCCCTAGCGATCAACGACTTTCCAGATAATATAGATTTCAACATTAATCATAAAAGAACCTGTGAGTAAATAGTTACCATACAATTCAATCCTTCCACCATACAATGTCCCAATTAAATATAAGACATGAATTTACTGTCAAGTCTTATTTTATTTAATTATATGTATTTCGATTAGAAAATGCACAACTCCGATTAATGCAAATTAGAAACCTCTTTCTAATTTCATTCCACCTTGGCCAAGAATTCCTAGGTTGTCATTTAACGAATCACATAGAACATATCTCCTCTTTTACTAGAGGTGGTAGATTCTTTATTGATCATTCATTATCTCCATATGTAACTCATTATACCCAAGCATAGACTATATATGCCTTAAAAGGTCTTAAGGAATAAGTCAAAGTATAATTTGTTACATACAAGATACTATGATGATCTCAAGTCCAATGATCACTTGTACTACTTTCACATTAGGAATTCCTATTGACAGACGAGTAAAACTCCATTAGGTATTCCATAACGAGTACGTTCAGTGAACTTATTCTCCAATAAGCACCTACATACTTGCTTTAGTGTCTCCACACAAATGATCATGAGATCAATCATCCTCATTCAATGAGCAAGCAACATATGTACCAATCTATCCGAATTTACTAATCCCCTTTTTTGTAATCACACGATTGGGAACTATTTTAGTTTTAAAGCTTTATAAGAATTTAGATCTCATTAACATGATCAACATCATGATTCTAAAAGCATTGCTTAAAACTATGTGTTATTTACATATTATAAAAACATCACCATGTAGATAATTAAATGCCTTTAATAAATAAATATTTTTTTAATAAATAAATAAGATTGTTTACAAAGTATGTGCTTTATCATCATACATGATTGGCTTGTATGCACACTACTATCATGATGTGTCCCTCCATCCGCATTTGTAACATCTGGCTGGTGGTCGTTCTCCCCCCTTGAAACTAGTACTTCTGTTAGTGCTTATGCCGAAGTCTTTCTATGGTCATTTCTGGCATAATGATTCCCTCCTCGCTGGTTCTCATTATTCGACTCACTTCTTCTATTATTCTGGTCAGGATTAATACTAAAGTGGTTACCATTTCTGGCATAATGATTCCCTCCTCGCTGGTTCTCATTATTCCGATGATTATTCCCATTATTGCTATTATTATCATAGTTTCTCTCTCACTGTCGATTGTTATCTCCTAGTTGTAATGTTTATTTCTCTTATTCCACCAATTGAGCCCTATCCACGATATCTAAATATAAATGAAGTTTATGAGAAAGAAGATGTTGACGAATCTTAAATTTCAAACCTCATAAGAACATTCGGGTCATGCGTTCTCCACCAAGTGGGGCCCAAATCGGGATAGCTCGGTAAATTTGTCCTCATATTACGAGACGGTCATATTATTCTGTTCCAACTTAATAAATTTCATTTCCTTCATATGATGAATGCTCTTCGAAATATATACTTTTCATTAAATAGCTTTTGAAACTCTACCCAATACATTTTAGGTGCTAAATGATGTGTACGTTTCACTGATTCCCACCAATGATTTGCCTCTCCTTGTAACATAAAAGTAGCAAAAGGAACCTTTTGATCATCAGCGCAACGCAGTACATCAAATAATTTTGTCATTTATTTGAGCCACGTCTCCACCTTGAGTGGGTCTGACGTTTCTAGAAATTCAGGTGGTCCTAACTCCTTAAATTACTTGGCAGTGACAATTAGTAAGTTACCCGTGTTTCCACCGGTATTGTAAGCAGTATATTTTCTCGCCTGGTTCTGCAAAAATTGCATGAAGTTCTTAAAAAATCCATCATTCATCATGTTGTTAGCAACATGATTTTCTGAGATCGCAACAGGATTATTCGTTGCTTCTTGATTCTCAACCATATTTGCCTCATAGTTCACTTCTTGATTTTCAGATGCCATACTGAAATGTGATCACAAAATAAAGATTAGTTTTAATAAACTAACACACCACTTCTTGTCCCCACATCCAAGCCGACTAATTAAATAACGAGATTAAGCTTAGGTAGTACACACTAGCAAAGAATTTTACTTGTCTCTCCCCTCCTAGTTCTAATCTCAGATCTCCAATAGCGATCATATCACTAAGCTCTGAAACCAACTATGACGTCCCCAAAATAGGTCCACACAATCCATTTTGAGTCGCCAAAATACATACTGTAGAATTCAATTACAAATTTTCCTATTTACAACTATTAAATTGTCGTGTAAAATACGACAACACATATACTGTGAGTTTCAATATAAATAGTGTACCGTATCTAGTACGACAATATCCACACTCAACTTAAATTCTCAATAAAATTATTGCCACACTATTTTATAATATCTACAGTTTCGGACCATCACTTCATTCCCCGGCTAGTCCCAGCTACACTCTCAGTTTTTGCAAAGAACAATTGAACAAAAGGAAAAGGGTGAGCTCAAATATACCAGTAAAGTATTTCATGAATAAGATAACAAAAAATAATTTATCTTTAGTCTTCAATAAGAAATCAGAGAGTATTAATTTTCAACAATAACTGTTGCGGAACAAACAATACATTAGAATAGTCAAGTAGAACATAATGTAAACTATCTTCTCCTATATGAAAAATTCACCATCAATATTTTATTTTTGTAACACCAATCAATAATTCCTCTTTGCACCCAAGCCAAAGAGAACTTTTACTACATGCCTTTGCATGTAACACTAAGAATCATGATTTTACCAATACACAGTTCATGTTCACAATCATATAAATCAACAGTTTCTCTTTGCACTACGGGCCAAAGATATTAAGTTATAGCACCACTGGTCATGATCATGCCAATCAACAATCTATTTTTATACTACGGGCCAAAGTGAAATTTCACCACGTATCCTTGCCATACCGACCAAAGACACCAAATAATTATATTGTCTTTAGACCCAGGCCAAAGACGTTGACAATAACTTGATTCTTTGATGATTAGTACAAGTAACAATGATATAAAGAATGAACAAAAGTTGTATGAATAATGAGATAAAAGAATAAACATTCAAGATATAACATTCAATTTGTTAAGAGTCCAATAATGTCCAAATTGTCAACATAATGACCAAAATGTGAAGTCAAATTCAAGAATGATATTCAAGATTCATTTTTCAAAGAACGATTAAAATTAAATAAACAGATTCAGGTAAATGAAATGATACTAGATGAAGTGTAAACCTCCAAGGAATTTCTAATCATTTCAGGAATTATAGAAGCAATACTTACCATAATAAATTTAGATTTAGAAGTATGAAAGAAAGTGATATCCCTTATAACTATGAAAGAAATGATATCCCTTACAAATATGAAACAAATGATATCTCTTTTACGAATATGAAAGAAATGATATCCTTTACCTTAGTTGGAGACTAGATCTGACTGGTATAAAAGAGATTATCTTGAGAAAATCTTGCACTATAAGCTACACTCAAAGTATCCTTATACTCAAAGGAAATACGGCAATATTATAGAAGAAGAATTTTGTGATCCTGGTGTGAGTTTCATACCTCAACTAAGCAACCTATTTATAAGAGAATGGCAGCATACCTCGTTTGATAAAAAAACTAACGGACGAATCTTGGCATGCCAAGTTTGAAAATCGTTCGTCTAATTTTTAAAAAATAATATAATATTCTAATAAAACAAATAACTTTATATATAATATAATATATTCTAATAAAACAAACAACTTTATAAAAGTTTTCTATTTTATATAAAAAAATCTATTTTATTACTATTATAATAATAATAATAAAATAAATACTGGAAAAAAAATTATGCCGACAGTTTGACAATTTGGCAAATGGTGGGTCCATGGAATAATAAGTCAAACTTATAACAAACGCCTCATGCTAAATCCCTCTATTTGTAACAAAAATTGGACAAATATCCACCACACAATAATTATCCTTAATCAACACCTTTTATTTTTTAATAATTATTCATAATTAATATTACAGACTCACAATATTGACAACTAGATCGTTCCCACAAAAAAGGGGGCCTTACATATAAACGACGCACAATTAACTAATCCCTTTCCTCGACAGAATTTCTAGACATTGTCAATAATGCTAATTGATTTAATAATAGCATATCAAATAATATAAGTTAATGTGTCGTATTATTGATTTAATAATGTAAAATATTGTATAGATGTTAATATAACAATTATTGAATTAATAATATGAGATACTATGCAGTAACTACTGTAGCAATTATTAAATGAAATACTTAGTGGCTTCTACTGTAGCAATTATTGAATTAATAATCAGATATTTAGTGCAATACCGTGTACTACTATAGAGTATCGCGTGCTACTATGGAATAACGCATATTAATGTACTTTTATTATCGGGTATTTCAACAGTGAATGGTAAAAGTTCTATCGCCAATTTTTACAAAGGTTATTTTTGTCATTTC
Source organism: Panax stipuleanatus (assembly GCA_020205555.1). NCBI lineage: Eukaryota > Viridiplantae > Streptophyta > Magnoliopsida > Apiales > Araliaceae > Panax > Panax stipuleanatus. Next base: position 107,569,071 of record CM035116.1, read on the forward strand.
CTATATCCGACAGTTATTCCGTTTTGGGGCCCACCAATGATAGGTTATTTTTGCGCCATCGTACGAATATTCCTCGACAAAAAGAATATTTCCCGATAAAACGAATATTTCCTGACACACTGTTTACTTTGTATAATTTGCACATATCATCCATAATTATAAGATTTACTAAATCAACATCTTACTATTTAGAATAATATTTAAAAAAAATTAAATCTTATTCATAAAAAGTTGGGGTCTTACAACTGTTCTTTCTCGACTGTTCCCAATTGAGCCGAAATGAAGAATTACTGTCAGAAACAGCTACCTCGGACAACACAATTTACCTCTCTAGCCTCCATTAGAGGGTTAGAGAGCTCGTCTGAAAGTGGGATTCGATGAGGGTCTTGGACTGGCAGATGGAGACGTAAGGCAAAACGGACTCCGAAAAGGCAGTATTCGCACTTAGACTGATATTATTGTCACAGTTTATAAGTGACACCTAGGTTATGTGCCCGACACATAAGGGCACCAGTCATGCAGCCTATAAATACCAACTCCTCCAAATTTCAGAGGATGTTGAAATCATGGAGAAACTTGGAAGAGTTGAGAGCTTCTCTACCTAGAATCTAATTTCTCTCTTTAAAATATATAAGTCCCAAGTTGCTCCCACCAAGATGACCAACCTTGTTGGCTTGGTTGGCTAAGGTCCATAATTAGTCTCCGCAAGCTTCATGGTCCATAATTAGTCTCCACAACCCTTAAGACAAAAATCTTAGAAGAAAGGGGTGAATGTAATATCCCAGATATTTATTAGGCTAGTAAATATAATCTTAAATGATTAAGGTGATCGTAGAGTACGACGATTAAATGGAATGTAATCGAATACAATTAAAGGTTAAGATGTAAAACCTAGATTTTGAGAAGAGATGTGTAGAGAAATATTTAAACATTTTTAATCTAATCTGTGTTCGGGAAAACATATATGGTTTAATGTGCAAAGATGTAAAGAGAAATTTATGGTGCAAAATTCTTTAAGGAGGTTATGTAATACCCGAGAAAAATCATGTCACCTTATAATTAGGTTTATGAATATTTATCTAATAAGATGTAGTTTTTATGGATATTATTCTATGTAAATTTACTACATGAATAATATAAATGAGAATAAGGCAACTTTATGGTTCAAAAATTGAATTTGAGTTCGAGATGAAATTTTGAGACGCGGACTAGTAAATTGAGTCCGACACGTCGAAATTAGTAGGAAAAGTCTATAAACACAACATGTGTTGGCGTTGACTTTTTGGCCAAAGTCAACAGTTGACTTTTATAGAGAAAAGTCAAACTTAGAGTTTGGAGTGGAATCTTGAGACGCGGATTAGATATTTGAGTGTGGAACGTAGAAATTAGTAAGAATATATTATAAACACAAAATGTGTCAGGGTTGACTTTTTGGTCAAAGTCAATAGTTGGCTTTTCAGTAAAAAGTCAAACTTAGAATATGGAGATGAATTTGAAGAAGCTGATATTTCCATGATGTTAAGAACGTCAACTGTGACATCCTAGATTTTTAAAATTTATAAATGAGAATTTAATAAATAAAATTCTTATTATCTGATGTTTTGAGTTTGAGTATGTGAATACGTGTCATATATGGTGAAATATGTGAATTTATGTGAAGATAATTTGAATGTTATGTTAATATTTATTGGAGTAAATAAATATTTTAATTGAATTATTTATTGAGTTAAATAAATAATTATGTGATTATTATGGAGTAATGTAATTAAGTGTAGTATATTAATTAAATGAATATTTAGTATTTAATTTAATTGATATAATGATTTTATGTTATAGTTCTAATTTAATTGAGATAATTAAATTAGATGAGTAATGTGGTGAGTGTTACATGCAATTATAATTAGCAATTAATTGTAATTATGTGATAATTTTATGTGCTTAATTGATGTTAGACTTTTAATTAATTAAATTAGAATGTTAAGATTTAATTAATTAAAGAGTAACATTAAAGTATGTGTTAAAAGGATTTATTAAAATAAAGAAAAGAGTTTTTAAATGATTATTTTTCCAAACAAGGCCCTTACTTTTGTTTTAAAACTGTTTTACCCAAACATGACCTTAACTACTAAAAATCTATTTTTAAAATAACTTGTTTTGCCAAACAAGCCTTAGGGCTTCTAAAAAATTCAAAGGTGTAACCTCTATTTTAATTGTAATTAGTATAGGATTTATTATATACATTAATATTGTAAGTTACAAATTATGTATATATGTTGTATGTATATTTTATATATACGTTGGTTAAAAGAACAAAACAAAGGTTAGTCTATGTTAGAGAGAAAACACAGAGAAAGATGGAGTGAAAAGAGAAGAAGGGAAGAAGAAGAGAAAGAAAGGGGAAAGAGACCTTGAAAGAATTCTCGCTAAGCCATTATCTTCTTCTCCTAAGCCTAATCAAAGGGTATAACTTCTAAATTTAGTTTTAATAAGGTGTTTTATGTTGTGAAACTTCTCTGTAAAAACGTTTTTCATGAAAGTTAGTAATTTTGTTGAATATATGTTGGAATTTTGTTAATATACTGTTTATAAATTTAATTAGATGCCACAAAAAATGATTTTCAGAAATCAAATTGATTGTAGAAACATGTTTTAATAGAAAAGTTATGTTCATATGAGTTCATATGAGTTTTAGGTATTATGGTTGATTTTAGTTTGAAGAAATTGATGAAATTGATATATGTTAATATGTTTATTAAGAATTTGTTTGATATTATCTTCAATTACGTATATAATGCATGTATATAGAGTTAAATTGCTTGAGAAAGTGATTTACAGTGAATGGCTTTATAAACTATATAAGTTTTATGAAAATATCAAATTTGATTTCTAAAACTTTTGATTATTGTTGTTTAAATGTTTTTGTGTTTGGAGATATGTTATATGAGTGTATTGTATCAAGTATATGCTATACATTATTCTAGTAGCTTGTTATTGCCGTTTGATGGCATGTTGGGTTTAATCGGTGAAATAGGGAGGCTGCATTGCCTGCTTCTGTCTGCGTACCTGCGCAGCTGCGCCGGGAGCACAGCCAGAAGCAGCGCAGCTGCGCCACTGGGTTTTCTCAGGCTGGTCACCTGCGCAGCTGCGCCGGTGCCAAGGCTTATGGCTGCGCAGCTGCGCCATGTCCTGGGCAGAGGCAGTGAGTTTTATTTAAGTGTGCAGTTTATTTTTATGACTAAGTTGCATTGTTACTAGAATAATGATCATATATTTAAGTTGTAATAGCATGTTGATAACAGGAATTTGACAGTTTGGTAATTGTAAAAGAAAAGAGGTTTTGAAAACCTTAAAGTATTAATTGAATTATTGTTTAATGGTGAATTAGTTAATTATAATTTGTATAATTATAATCAAGAGTAAATGTTTAAATTAAATTATAATTTTTGTTAAATTATAATGAATATTAGTTGATTTATTTTAATCAATTAGATGTTAATTTAAATTATAATTAATATAATTATAATTTAATAAATGCATGTTTAATTATGGATTATAAATTGATAATTGCATGATTAATTATAATTTGTGTAATTATAATGCATGATATAGTTTAATTGATTATAAGTTATAATTTGTTTAATTATAACTTAATATGTGATTATAATTTGGAATAATTATAATCAAGGTAAAAGTGTAATTTAAATTATAATTTATATAATTATAATTTAATGAGGGCATGAATAAAAATTGAGTATTTATAATCTAAGTAATGGGTTAAGCTAAGTATGCTTAAATTATGATTTAATGCATGATGTAGTTGATTCATTATAAATTATGATTGTTTAATTGTAGTTTGATTAAAGTGGATGTTCAAATCATAATTTGTTTAATTATAATTTAAAATGAGTATGCAATTATTAGTTTATTAATAATGAGAAATGTAAAATGATTATGTGATGTGATTAATTATGTGGTAATTAATTATTAACTTATGAGTTAAAGAGGAATGAGTTAACTTAAATTGGTTAATTAACGATGAGGATTAGCTATGTGATAATTAACTGATATTATTAATTATACATATGATTTGACAGCGAGTGTCAAATGGGTAAATAGAAAAGAATTAGAAAGTATAAAGTATTATTTACTTAGACGTTTGATAAGCATTGCTAGGTGACTAATAATTGATGCGTATGGCAATACGTTATGTAGGATCATGAAGCAGATTATATTAAGCTATTTTTCGATAATTGGTAATCTACGAGCCAGGCAAGTCTTTCGGTTTCTAGTTTCTATGTGAACTTGATTATATTATGAACTGTTTTAAATTATTTTGTAAAGAGCATGATATGTTATATATGATGTAAACATGAATGTTAAAGTCAATTTATGACTACATTGATTGATTAAATAATGTTGATTGAGTAAGGAACTCAATCTTTATATTTGCTATGTATATTGAAGCATGTATGCCATGTTAATTTCATTATTATGAGATGTATCTTGAGCATGTTATTATGTGCTATGTGATGCATGAAAACTGTTAGAACTTGCTGAGCTGTTGAGCTCACTCTTGCAAATAACCATTTTTGCAGGTCAAGGATGCAAGGTAAAGATACGTGTTAAGTGATTTATAGAGATCAATGTTAAAGAATATTAATTTTGTTAAATTTCAAATTGTAGTTGATGTTTTCATTGTAACTTAGTTGTTAAGTTGTAAGTTGAGCTATCCGACGTGTAATGGATATTGCTTAGTGATGTAAGACTTTATATAATCCTTTCGTTGTAGCGATTCATGTAATAGAATTGAATCAAATATTTGTAATGTTAAGGTTGCGATTCAGGGCAATATAGAAAGAATGTTTATAAAAGTTTTAAATATTTCGCATTTTAAGTGATTTTTAATATCGAATAATGTTGTAATAAGAGATTAAGGTTGTATTGTTAACGATCGAGAAGGAGAATATTATTGTATGAATTTTGGGGTCGTTACAGTTGGTATCAAAGCTGTAGGTTATACACCTTAGGTAAGAGTACCTTAGGCTATGACCTTAGAGAATGAGAAGTTAGTTACGTATACGAAAAGGTGATTCTAAAACTCGAATAAAATATTGAACTATATGAACGAAGTTAGAAATTCTTAAAGGAAGAGTTAATAAATAAATAAGAAGATTCAAAGAAGAATTTTGGAAAGATATGTAGATGAGAATCAGGAGTTGCCTAACTCCAATAATAAATATGACGAATAACGATGAATAGACGAGGTCTATAAAATTGAAAGCATAATGAAATTATGATATATCATGATGACAGGTAGAGATAAGAAGTTTTAAAATAAAATGATAATGAGATATGGAAGAATCTTAAGTGAGATGATTATAGAATAAGATCACAACGTGATCTTTTGAAGTTGTAAAAGACAGATGGTATGTAATGATTGAATAGTTATAGTTTGATGCTATAACGAGAATGTACTATGATATAGTACGAGATTAACTCACGAGGAGTTATAAATGATGGGATACAGGAAGTCTGTATCGAGTATAGAACGAGATGTTATAAGTAAGACAGAGTTAAGTGAGATTTCAATTGAGGACTCATGTGGTGGCTGAGTTGTACAAACTTCTGTATGGGCAGGGTTTTGTGCTTACACTTGGTTTATCATATTGATAATCGTTGGAAGGTTGGTGTCGCGCTATCAATATAATTATGACGAGAAGGTGATTCTTTTCTCATATTATAATTGATAGTTTGAGTCAATAAAGATTAGATTAGATGATATTAAGATTACATTAGATGATCTTAAGGTTAGGCGAGTTCTTAAAGTATGTTTAAAATAAAAGAAAAAGGATTTTAAATGAGTTTAAATAAACAAGGCTTTGCTCTGATACCATTAATATGTGTGCACTTTATTTTTATGACTAAGTTACATTGTTACTAGAATAATGATCATATATTTAAGTTGCAATAGCATGTTGATAACATGAATTTGACAATTTGGTCATATACACTCGATCATTAGTATTAATTGAATTATTATTTAATGGTGAATTGATTAATTATAATTTATATAATTATAATCAAGAGTAAATATTTAAATTAAATTATAATTTTTGTTAAATTATAATGAATATTAGTTGATTTATTTTAATCAATTAGATGTTAATTTAAATTATAATTTATGTAATTATAATTTAATAAATGCATGTTTAATTATGGATTATAAATTGATAATTGCATGATTAATTATAATTTGTGTAATTATAATGCATGATATAGTTTAATTGATTATAAGTTATAATTTCTTTAATTATAACTTAATATGTGATTATAATTTGGAATAATTATAATCAAGGAAAAAGTGTAATTTAAATTATAATTTATATAATTATAATTTAATGAGGGCATGAATAGAAATTGAGTATTTATAATCTAAGTAATGGGTTAAGTTAAGTATGCTTAAATTATGATTTAATGCATGATGTAGTTGATTCATTATAAATTATGATTTTTTAATTGTAGTTTGATTAAAGTGGATGTTCAAATCATAATTTGTTTAATTATAATTTAAAATGAGTATGTAATTATTAGTTGATTAATCATGAGAAATATAAAATGACTATGTGATGTGATTAATTATGTGGTAATTAATTATTTACTTATGAGTTAAAGAGGAATGAGTTAACCTAAAGTGGATAACTAACGATGAGGATTAGCTATGTGATAATTAACTGATATTGTTAATTATACATATGATTTGACAGCGAGTGTCAAATGAGTAAATAGAAAAGAATTATAAAGTATAAAGTATTATTTACTTAGACGTTTGATAAGCATTGCTAGGTGACTAATAATTGATGCGTATGGTAATACGTTATGTAGGATCATGAAGCAGATTATATTAAGCTATTTTTTGGTAATTGGTAATCTACGAGCCAGGAAAGTCTTTCGGTTCCTATTTTCTATGTGAACTTGATGATATTATGAACTGTTTTAAATTGTATTGCAAAGAGTATGCAATGTTTTATATGTTGCAAGCATGAAATGTTAAAGTCAATTTATGACTACATTGATTGATTTAATAATGTTGATTGAGTAAGGAACTCAATCTTTATATTTGTTATGTGATTAAAGCATGTATGCCATCTTACTTTAATATTGAGCATGTTAATTATGTGCTATGTGATGCATGAAAACTGTTAGATCTTGCTGAGCTGTCGAGCTCACTCTTGCAAATAATCATTTTTGCTGGTCAAGGATGCAAGGTAAAGATACGTGTTAAGTGATTTATAGAGATCAATGTTAAAGAATATTAATTTTATTAAATTTCAAATTGTAGTTGATGTTTTCATTGTAACTTAATTGTTAAGTTGTAAGTTGAGCTATCCGACGTATAATGGATATTGCTTAGTGATGTAAGACTTTGTATAGTCCCTTCGTTGTAGCGATTAATGTAATAGAATTGAATCAAATATTTGTAATGTTAAGGTTGCGATTCAGGGCAATATAGAAAGAAAGTTTATAAAAATTTTAAATATTCCGCATTTTTAGTGATTTTAATATCGAATAATGATGTAAAGATAGATTAAAGATGTATTGCTAATGATCGTATAAACTTTCTTTCTATATTGCCCTGAATCGCAACCTTAACATTACAAATATTTGATTCAATTCTATTACATGAATCGTTACAACGAAAGGATAATATAAAGTCTTACATCCCTAAGCAATATCCATTACACGTCGAATAGCTCAACTTACAACTTAACAACTAAGTTACAATGAAAACATCAACTACAATTTGAAATTTAACAAAATTAATAATCTTTAACATTGATCTCTATAAATCACTTAACACGTATCTTTACCTTGCATCCTTGACCTGCAAAAATGGTTATTTGCAAGAGTGAGCTTGACAGCTCAGCAAGTTCTAAGAGTTTTCATGCATCACATAGCACATAATAACATGCTCAAGATACATCTCATAATAATGAAATTAACATGGCATACATGCTTTAATATACATAGCAAATATAAAGATTGAGTTTCTTACTCAATCAACATTATTTAATCAATGTAGTCATAAATTGACTTTAACATTCATGTTTACAACATATATAACATATCATGCTCTTTACAAAACAATTTAAAACAGTTCATAATATCATCAAGTTCACATAGAAACTAGAAATCGAAAGACTTGCCTGGCTCGTAGATTACCAATTACCGAAAAATAGTTTAATATAATCTGCTTCATGATCCTACATAACGTATTACCATATGCATCAATTATTAGTCACCTAGCAATGCTTATCAAACATCTAAGTAAATAATACTTTATACTTTCTGTACCCAATATAGTTCATCGAACTTACCACACTTTGGAAGTTCAGGAACTTGCCACAATAATATGAGTTTAAGAACTTGTCCTAGCAATACGTAGTCAAAGAACTGATTAGAGACTATCCATATGCTTAGGGGTTCAAAATATACATACGATTATGAGTCACGATCTTACCATAAGTATGAGTTTTAAGAACTCACCTAACATTAAGATCATCTAATGTAATCTAATCTCTATTGACTCTAACTATCAAATGTAATATGAGAAAAGAATCACCTTCTCATCATATATATATCGATAGCGCGACACCAACCTTCCAACGATTATCAGTATGATAAACCAAGTGTAAGCACAAAACCCTGCCCATATAGAAGTTTGTACAACTCAGCCACCACATGAGTCCTCAATTGAAATCCCACTTAACTCTATCTTACTTATAACATCTCGTTCTATACTCGATACAGACTTCCTGTATCCCATCATTTATAACTCCTCGTGAGTTAATCTCGTACTATATCATAGTACATTCTCGTTATAGCATCAAACTATAACTATTCAATCATTACATACCATCTGTCTTTTACAACTTCAAAAGATCACGTTGTGATCTTATTCTATAATCATCTCACTTATGATTCTTCCATATCTCATTATCATTTTATTTTAAAACTTCTTATCTCTACCTATCATCATGACATATCATAATTTCATTATGCTTTCAATCTTATAGACCTCGTCTATTCATCGTTATTCGTCATATTTATTATTGGAGTTAGGCAACTCCTGATTCTCATCTACACATCTTTCCAAGATTCTTCTTTGAATCTTCTTATTTATTTATTAACTCTTCCTTTAAGAATAATAAATAAATAATGTGACATCCAATAAATAAAATTCTTATTATCTGAATTATAGGCAACTCCTGTTTTACCCAAACATGACCTTAACTACTAAAAATCTGTTTTTAAAATAACTTGTTTTGCCAAACAATCCTTAGGGCTTTTAAAAAAATTCAAAGGTGTAACCTCTATTTTAATTGTAATTAGTATAGGATTTATTATATACATTAATATTATAAGTTACTTATTATGTAATATATGTTGTATGTATATTTTGTATATACGTTGGTTAAAAGAACTAAACAAAGGTTAGTCTATGTTAGAGAGAAAACACAGAAAAAGATGGAGTGAAAAGAGAAGAAGGGAAGAAGAAGAGAAAGAAAGGAGAAAGAGACCTTGAAAGAATTCTCGCTAAGCCATTATCTTCTTCTCCTAAGCCTAATCAAAGGGTATAACTTCTAAATTTAGTTTTAATAATGTGTTTTATGTTGTGGAACTTCTCTGTAAAAACGTTTTTCATGAAAGTTAGTAATTTTGTTGAATATATGTTGGAATTTTGTTAATATACTGTTTATAAATTTAATTAGATGCCATAAACAATGATTTTCAAAAATCAAATTGATTGTAGAAACACGTTTTAATAGAAAAGTTATGTTCATATGAGTTCATATGAGTTTTAGGTATTATGGTTGATTTTAGTATGAAGAAATTGATGAAATTGATATATGTTAATATGTTTATTAAGAATTTGTTTGATGCTATCTTCAATTACGTATATAATGCATGTATATAGAGTTAAATTGCTTGAGAAAGTGATTTACAGTGAATGGTTTTATAAAATATATAAGTTTTATGAAAATATCAAATTTGATTTCTAAAACTTTTGATTATTGTTGTTTAAATGTTTTTGTGTTTGGAGATATGTTATATGAGTGTATTGTGTCAAGTATATGCTATACATTGTTCTAGTAGCTTGTTATTGCCGTTTGATGGCATGTTGGGTTTAATCGGTGAAATAGGGAGGCTGCACTGCCTGCTTCTGTCTGCGTACCTGCGCAGCTGCGCCGGAAGCACAGCCAGAAGCAGCGCAGCTGCGCCACTGGGTTTTCTCAGGCTGGTCACCTGCGCAGCTGCGCCGGTGCCAAGACTTATGGCTGCGCAGCTGCGCCGTGTCTTGAGCAGAGGCAGTGAGTTTTATTTAAGTGTGCAATTTATTTTTATGACTAAGTTACATTGTTGCTAGAATAATGATCATATATTTAAGTTGCAATAGCATGTTGATAACATGAATTTGACAATTTGGTAATTGTAAAAGAAAAGAGATTTTGAAAACCTTAAAGTATTAATTGAATTATTGTTTAATGGTGAATTAGTTAATTATAATTTGTATAATTATAATCAAGAGTAAATGTTTAAATTAAATTATAATTTTTGTTAAATTATAATGAATATTAGTTGATTTATTTTAATCAATTAGATGTTAATTTAAATTATAATTTATGTAATTATAATTTAATAAAAGCATGTTTAATTATGGATTATAAATTGATAATTGCATGATTAATTATAATTTGTGTAATTATAATGCATGATATAGTTTAATTGATTATAAGTTATAATTTCTTTAATTATAACTTAATATGTGATTATAATTTGGAATAATTATAATCAAGGTAAAAGTGTAATTTAAATTATAATTTAATGAGGGCATGAATAGAAATTGAGTATTGGGTTAAGTTAAGTATGCTTAAATTATGATTTAATGCATGATGTAGTTGATTCATTATAAATTATGATTGTTTAATTGTAGTTTGATTAAAGTGGATGTTCAAATCATAATTTGTTTAATTATAATTTAAAATGAGTATGCAATTATTAGTTGATTAATCATGAGAAATGTAAAATGATTATGTGATGTGATTAATTATGTGGTAATTAATTATTAACTTATGAGTTAAAGAGGAATGAGTTAACTTAAATTGGTTAACTAACGATGAGGATTAGCTATGTGATAATTAACTGATATTGTTAATTATACATATGATTTGACAACGAATGTCAAATGAGCAAATATAAAAGAATTAGTAAGTATAAAGTATTATTTACTTAGACGTTTGATAAGCATTGCTAGGTGACTAATAATTGATGCGTATGGTAATACGTTATGTAGGATCATGAAGCAGATTATATTAAGCTATTTTTCGGTAATTGGTAATCTACGAGCCAGGCAAGTCTTTCGATTTCTAGTTTCTATGTGAACTTGATGATATTATGAACTGTTTTAAATTATTTTGTAAAGAGCATGATATGTTATATATGTTGTAAACATGAATGTTAAAGTCAATTTATGACTACATTGATTGATTAAATAATGTTGATTGAGTAAGGAACTCAATCTTTATATTTGCTATGTATATTGAAGCATGTATGCCATGTTAATTTCATTATTATGAGATGTATCTTGAGCATGTTATTATTGTTGGGTTTGTACGTAACGCAATCATGCAATCAAATCACATAAATAGGGCGGAAGCGTAAAAAACTAGGTTTTTAAAAATTTATACAAACCCATTACCATGATCATACTTGTGCATCAATTATCAGTGAATGAAGAAGGAGAAAAACAGAATTATACCTTTGAAGATCCAAGCTTCCTCAGGTACAAGTTCTACTCCTTTGATTCCTTTGATTCCTCTGTAGTGGCTCCTTCCCTTGATCAATGTCAGCCACCCAAATGTTTGGCCTCTAACGGTGATCCACCAAGGAAGATGAAGAACTCAATAAGATGGGTTATTGGCTTAACCCTTGTTTCTATCTCTATAGAATATGTGTACTCCCAACTCTTTAAAAATTCACGTACCTTATTTCTGATATAAGACTCTCTTATATAGATATTAGGTTAACCCTCCTAATCCAATTAGAATAGGGTTTTATTTAATTAATTAATTAATTACTTTTAATTAATTTATATCCTAATCTTTATTACGATTGAGAGAGAGTACTGATATTATATTAATTCCTAAACTCCTTTAGAATTAAAATAATAATAATAATAATAATATTAATAAGACTCCTCTTATTAATTTATATTTAATATTTCTAAAATACTAAATAATAAACATTAAGCTATTTAATTTATTCTATCATCATAGATTAAATTAATTATACTTAATGCATTATTACTATCATGCCATTTTCTTCTTAAATAATTCTTCTTCCTTTTATGGTGTGACCCTTTAGGTTCTCCATATTAAACCGGTTGTGAATAAATCAATTAGAACAATTTTAATCTTATTTAAATAAACAAATTAAACTAATAATCTATTTAAATAAATAATATTTATTCTACAATAGGGATAAGCCTCCCTAGCGATCAACGACTTTCCAGATAATATAGATTTCAACATTAATCATAAAAGAACCTGTGAGTTAATAGTTACCGTACAATTCAATCCTTCCACCATACAATGCCCCAATTAAATATAAGACATGGATTTACTGTCAAGTCTTAATTTATTTAATCATATGTATTTCGATTAGAAAATGCACAACTCCAAATAATGCAAATTAGAAACCTCTTTCTAATTTCATTCTACCTTGGCCAAGGATTCCTGGGTTGTCATTTAACGAATCACATAGGACATATCTCCTCTTTTACTAGAGGTGGTAGCTTCTTTATTGATCATTCATTATCTCCATATGTAACTCATTATACCCAAGCATACCCTATATATGCCTTAAAAGGCCTTAAGGAATTAGTCAAAGTATAATTTGTCTTCCAACTCACTGCACCTCCGTTCAAGGTAAACACATACCCTGAAACAGATTTACTGTCATCTTGGTCTGTTTGAAAACTTGAGTCCGTGAATCCCTCGAGTTTTAATTCAGACCCACCGTAGACAAGAAAAATATCTTTAGTCCTTCTCAAGTACTTTAGGATATTTTTCACTGCCTTCCAGTGCTCTTCTCCTGGATTCGACTGGTATCTGCTTGTTACACTAAGTGCGTGAGCAACATCCGATCTAGTACATATTATACCGTACATAATAGATCCTATTGCAGAAGCATAAGGGATCTTACTCATACGGTCTCTCTCCTCAGGTGTCTTTGGGGCCTGTTTCTTGGAGAGATTTATTCCATGGCTCATCGGCATGAGACCTCTTTTGGAATCTTCCATGCTAAACCTCTTTAACATCGTATCAATGTACGTTCCTTGGGATAAGCCGAGCATCCTTTTAGATCTATCTCTATAGATCTTTATCCCCAAAATATAGGATGCTTCACCCAAGTCCTTCATGGAGAAGTTTTTAGATAACCAGATTTTAATGGATTGTAACATAGGAATGTCATTCCCTATCAGTAATAGATCATCAACATATAATACAAGGAATGATACTGCGCTCCCACTAACCTTCTTGTATACACATGGTTCATCCTCGTTTTTGATAAAATCAAACTCTTTGATTGTCTCATCAAAATGAATGTTCCATCTACGAGAAGCTTGCTTCAACCCATAAATGGATCGTTGTAGCTTACAGACTTGATTTGTTCCAACTTTTGAAATAAATCCCTTTGGTTGTGTCATATACACATCCTCCTCAAGTTTCCCATTGAGGAAGGCCGTTTTCACGTCCATTTGCCAGATCTCATTGTAAGCTGCAATCGCAAGCAAAATCCGAATGGACTTGAGCATGGCTACTGGTGAGAAGGTTTCATCATAGTCAACTCCTTGTCTTTGTTTGAAACCTTTTGTAACCAGTCGGGCCTTATAGGTCTCTACCTTTCCGTCTGCTCCAGTCTTTTTCTGAAAAACCCATTTACACCCAATAGGTTTAATACCTTCAGGTGGTGAAACCAAAGACCATACTTTGTTTTCATACATGGAGTCCATTTCGGATTTCATGGCTTCAAGCCATTTCCCTGAGTCTTTATTACTCATAGCCTGTTCGTAATTCAATGGATCATCATCATTCATGATGTGTACCTCATCGTCATCCTCTATAACGAATCCATACCTCTCAGGTATCTTCGGTACTCTTCCAGATTTACGAACAGGGTGTGGTACAGTAGGTTCTTCTACTTGGTTAGGTACCTGACTTTGGTCCGTGGTAACTTGTGGTTCTTGAACTTCTTCAAGATATATCTTGCTCCCACTGACCCCTTCATGGATAAACTCTTTCTCCAAGAAGGTAGCATGTTTCGCAACAAACACCTTTTGATCAGTTGGATGATAGAAATAATACCCTACGGTTTCTTTAGGGTATCCCACAAAACTACACTTATCGAATTTAGTCTGTAGCTTATCATTTTCAAACTTTTTGACATAAGCTGGACAACCCCAAGTCTTAACATGCTTAAGATTTGGTTTCCTCCCTTTCCACATCTCATATGGAGTCTTTGGGGCGGATTTGGTAGGTACCTTGTTAAGTAGGTATGCAGCCGTTTCTAGGGCATATCCCCAGAAGGAAATTGGAAGGTCGGTAAAACTCATCATGGATCAAACCATGTCCAACAGTGTTCGATTTCTCCTTTCAGATACTCCATTTAACTGTGGTGTACCTGGAGGAGTCCATTGTGAGATTATACCATTTTCTCTGAGACAATTGAGAAACTCACTGCTTAAGTATTCTCCACCTCGATCTGATCGAAGTATCTTAATATTCTTGCCCATTAGTTTCTCTACTTCACTTCTGAACTCTTTGAACTTTTCAAATGATTCTGCTTTGTATTTCATTAAATACACATATCCAAATCTTGAGTGATCATCAGTGAAAGTAATAAAATAAGAATACCCACCCCGTGCACTTGTTGTCATAGATCCACAAACGTCTGTGTGAATCAATGCCAACAACTCTGTAACTCTCTCTCCTTTTCCACTAAAAGGAGATTTAGTCATTTTACCCATGAGACAAGATTCACAAGTTGGATATGATTCATAATCAGATAGCTCGAGGAGCCCATCTTTATGCAACTTGGATAATCTTGTTTCATTGATATGACCGAGTCTACAGTGCCACATATAGGTATAATTAATATCATCTCTCTTTTTTTTCTTAATTTGTTCAATTTGAAATATATTTTCTTGTAAGTCAAGTGTATAAAGTCCATTTCGCAAATTTCCAATACCATATAAAACATCGTCTTTATAAATAGAACAACCATTGTTCTTTATAATAACGTCAAAACCTTCCATATCCAATACAGAAATTAAAATAATGTTTTTAATAATATTCGGAACATAATAACAATTATTAAGATAAATAGATTTGCCCGAAGGCATTGCTAAACAATAAGTTCCTACAGCTAATGCAGCAACTTTTGCTCCATTTTCCACTCGTAGGATCACCTCATCTTTGTTCAGCTTTCTACTTCTGACCAGTCCCTGCACAGTATTACATATGTGAGAACCACAGCCGGTATCCAATACCCAAGTAGAATTATGACTTTCAGAAAAATTAATTTCAATCATAAACAAACCTTGATTGGAAGTCGAAGCTTCTCCAAGCTTCTTCTCTGCTTGAAACTTCTTGCAGTTCCTCTTCTAATGTCCCGGCTCATTGCAATGAAAGCACATTCCTTTAGCTGGTTCAGGTTTCTTTTGCTCCTTTTCTTTCCCTTCTTTTTAGATTTCTTCTTTTCAAAAGACACCTTGGGCCTCTTCCTTTTATTGAAAGAATCCACCATCAAGACATGGTTCTTCTTGGATGAGAAGTGACCTTCTGCAGTTTTCAGCATGTTAAGCAGCTCAGGTAAGCTGACATCTAGCTTATTCATGTGAAAATTAACCACAAACTGCGAGAAGGTCTCAGGGAGTGACTGCAAGACCAAGTCTTGACTCAACTCCCCATCCATGACGAACCCAAGCTGTCCAAGGCGTTCAATCAAATTGATTACCTTCAGAACATGAGTCTCGACGGCAGTGCCCTCGGTCATCCGAGATCGGAGGAGCTCCTTAGATATCTCATATCTAGCAGTCCTACTCTGTTCACCATACAACTCCTTGAGGTGAAGCAGCATAGCAGGAGCATCCATTTTTTCGTGCTGACGCTGAAGCTCATTATTCATGGATGCGAGCATGATGCATTGAGCCACAGATGCATCATCTTGCCACTTATTGAAAGTGGCAATCTCTTCCTCAGAGGCTGTTTCTGAAACAGATTCAGGGATAGTGGAACTTAGGACATAAGAAATCTTTTCAGCAGTGAGAACAATTCTCAGATTTCTTAGCCAGTCCTCATAATTCGGGTCGGTAAGCTTATTTGCATCAAGTATGCTTCGTAGTGAGATTAGTGATTTTGACATTTTTAAAATTCTGCATGTGAAAAGACAACATTTTAGCAAACATTCATTTTATTAACTTTGCATACCAAAATAAATTTAGGTCTTTATTTTAAATTGGTATCTCCCACTATTTTCATCAAACTATATTACCCTCACTCATATAGTTCGGCAACATCTAATTAAAGATTTGCTAGTGAGATTAAGGATCCCATTTTAAATGTATATATCCTTGTGGATAGCACAAAAAGCGATATACAAATAAATAGGTAGACAACTCTTGTCAATTACATCACCATGTAACTCCTTTTATTTTACCTCTTAAATCATAATGGTCATGTGTGTGCACATCCGAACTAAAATAATTTAAGTTAATTCCAGCCTAGCACTTTCATAAATTCAAAAAAGAAAAATTTTCGTCCTTGTGGATAGCACAACAAGACTAGATCGTTCAATTTTCTTGATAAGCATCAAATGTGATTAATTAACATCTTAAATATTCAATACTCGCCTTGTGGATAGCACAACAAGCTCATATTAAATATTTAATACTCTATTAATTTATCATGCTAGAAGGCGACGTTCGATATTCCAAATATCATTTGAACGCTTCAGACTTAATATTATTTCTTTGAGGGGTTTGTTATTATTTGTCTCATCTTTTTAAGCGCTCATGCACATATATATATAAAATACGCGTCATTTTATTAAACATGCGAAGCATGTTTGTATAAAATATAATATATATAATATTTAGCATGCAATATAGAATACTATATTCTACCCGGATTGATTATGGACTTTTATTCTAGTTTGGTTCACTAGAGCCACCAAGTGAACCAAAAGGTCAAACCTAGGAGTGCAAGAATTTAAATTTAAATATAACTATTATATTTAAACCCTGGCTCCATACAAATGAGTCTTCACGCGTTCCTTGCTCCTTGGTCTCCAGTTTCTTCAAGATAATTCTAACTATCTCTATTACATAAATATTTAAAATTAAATAGAAACCTTGATCAGCAGTCAAGGGGAAGTACATAGAAAGGAGATAGAATTTACATCGAGAATAAAATAAGAGAAGACGAGGTACGCAGACCCCATTTTATAAAACCCATTCATTCAAGCATTCAACCAAAATAAAATCCAATCACATTGGTCATAGTCCATAATCAATCCCTTTTATTACCATATATATCATCATACGTATCAATAAAACTTATTCATCTCATGAAAATAAATTCATTCCATATATGTATTAATATCAGTTAATGGGCAAAAGTTTGCTAAACTTTGTTTTTGGAAAAATAAACACCTTTATTTCATTCAAAAACAATTCCAAATTAAACTCTTTAATTTTAGCAATTCTGAAATCTCATTTCATATAAAATAAACATCTTTATTTTAAACCTTTATTAATTAAATAAACCATTCATTTAATTAAATAAAACAAAAAAAAATCAGTTCCTGTCCAGTGGCGCAGCTGCGCCTAGAATGTAAACGAAACCGGCGCAGCTGCGCAGCATGAAAAACAGGAACAGCACCCGGCGCAGCTGCGCAGCAATATTGCCTTGTACCGGCGCAGCTGCGCAGCTTCGCAGAATCTGAAAATTTTTTGTTGCCCAGAACTCGATCCAATCGCATATCATACATGTATGGAATCACATAGACTGATAATTAGCACAAGATTGGCTCTGATACCACTGTTGGGTTTGTACGTAACGCAATCATGCAATCAAATCACATAAATAGGGCGGAAGCGTAAAAAACTAGGTTTTCAAAAATTTATACAAACCCATTACCATGATCATTCTTGTGCATCAATTATCAGTGAATGAAGAAGAAGAAAAATAGAATTATACCTTTGAAGATCCAAGCTTCCTCAGGTACAAGTTCTACTCCTTTGATTCATTTGATTCCTCTGTAGTGGCTCCTTCCCTTGATCAATATCAGCCACCCAAATGTTTGGCCTCTAACGGTGATCCACCAAGGAAGATGAAGAACTCAGTAAGATGGGTTATTGGCTTAACCCTTGTTTCTATCTCTATAGAATATGTGTACTCCCAACTCTTTAAAAATTCACGTACCTTATTTCTGATATAAGACTCTCTTATATAGATATTAGGTTAACCCTCCTAATCCAATTAGAACAGGATTTTATTTAATTAATTAATTAAATAATTTTAATTAATTTATATCCTAATCTTTATTAAGATTGAGAGAGAGTACTGATATTATATTAATTCCTAAACTCCTTTAGAATTAAAATAATAATAATAATATTATTATTAATAAGACTCCTCTTATTAATTTATATTTAATATTTCTAAAATATTAAATAATAAACATTAAGCTATTTAATTTATTCTATCATCATAGATTAAATTAATTATACTTAATGCATTATTACTATCATGCCATTTTCTTCTTAAATAATTCTTCTTCCTTTTATGGTGTGACCCTTTAGGTTCTCCATATTAAACCGGTTGTGAATAAATCAATTAGAACAATTCTAATCTTATTTAAATAAACAAATTAAACTAATAATTTATTTAAATAAATAATATTTATTCTACAATAGGGATAAGCCTCCCTAGCGATCAACGACTTTCCAGATAATATAGATTTCAACATTAATCATAAAAGAACCTGTGAGTTAATAGTTACCGTACAATTCAATTCTTCCACCATACAATGTCCCAATTAAATATAAGACATGGATTTACTGTCAAGTCTTAATTTATTTAATCATATGTATTTCGATTAGAAAATGCACAACTCTAAATAATACAAATTAGAAACCTCTTTCTAATTTCATTCTACCTTGCCCAAGGATTCCTGGGTTGTCATTTAACGAATCACATAGGACATATCTCCGCTTTTACTAGAGGTGGTAGATTCTTTATTGATCATTCATTATCTCCATATGTAACTCATTATACCCAAGCATACCCTATATATGCCTTAAAAGGCCTTAAGGAATTAGTCAAAGTATAATTTGTTACATACAAGATACTATGATGATCTCAAGTCTAAGGATCACATGTACTACTATCACATTAGGAATTCCTATTGACAGGCGAGTAAAACTCCATTAGGTATTCCATAGCGAGTACGTTCAGTGAACTTATTCTCCAATAAGCACCTACATACTTGCTTTAGTGTCTCCACACAAATGACCATGAGATCAGTCATCCTCATCCAATGAGCAAGCAACATATGTACCAATCTATTCGGATTTACTAATCCCCATTTTAATAATCCCACAATTGGGAACTATTTTAGTTTTTAAGCTTTCTAAGAATTTAGATCTCATTATCATGATCTCATCATGATTCTAAAAGCATTGCTTAAAACTATGGGTTATTTACATATTATAAAAACAGCACCATGTAGATAATTATATGCCTTAAATGAATATTTTATTAATAAATAAATAAGATTGTTTACAAAGTATGTGCTATGTCATCATACATGATTGGCTTGTATGCACACTACTATCAATTATGTGCTATGGGGTGCATGAAAACTGTTAGAACTTGCTGAGCTGTCAAGCTCACTCTTGCAAATAACCATTTTTGTAGGTCAAGGATGCAAGGTAAAGATACGTGTTAAGTGATTTATAGAGATCAATGTTAAAGAATATTAATTTTGTTAAATTTCAAATTGTAGTTGATGTTTTCATTGTAACTTAGTTGTTAAGTTGTAAGTTGAGCTATCCGACGTGTAATGGATATTGCTTAGTGATGTAAGACTTTATATAATCCTTTCGTTGTAGCGATTCATGTAATAGAATTGAATCAAATATTTGTAATGTTAAGGTTGCGATTCAGGGCAATATAGAAAGAAAGTTTATAAAAGTTTTAAATATTCCGCATTTTTAGTGATTTTAATATCGAATAATGTTGTAATAAGAGATTAATGTTGTATTGTTAACGATCGAGAAGGAGAATATTATTGTTTGAATTTTGGGGTCGTTACAGTTGGTATCAAAGCTGATAGGTTATACACCTTAGGTAAGAGTACCTTAGGCTATGACCTTAGAGAGTGAGAAGTTAAGTTACGTATAACGATAACGTGATTCTAAAACTCGAATAAAATATTAAACTATATGAACGAAGTTAGAAATTCTTAAAGGAAGAGTTAATAAATAAATAAGAAGATTCAAAGAAGAATGTTGAAGAGATATGAAGATGAGAATCAGGAGTTACCTAACTCCAATAATAAAGATGACGAATAACGATGAATAGACGAAGTCTATAAGTTTAAAAGAATAATACAATCATGATATAACATGATGAAAGGAAAAGATAAGAAATTTTCAAACAAAACGATAATGAGATATGGAAGAATCATAAGTGAGATGATTATAGAATAAGATCACAACGTGATCTTTTGAAGTTGTAAAAGACAGATGGTCTGTAATGATTGAATAGTTATAGTTTGACGCTATAACGAGAATGTACTATGATATAGTACGAGATTAACTCACGAGGAGTTATAAATGATGGGATACAGGAAGTCTGTATCGAGTATAGAACGAGATGTTATAAGTAAGATAGAGTTAAGTGGGATTTTAATTGAGGACTCATGTGGTGACTGAGTTGTACAAATCTTTGTATACGCAGGGTTTTGTGCTTACACTTGGTTTATCATATTGATAATCGTTGGAAGGTTGGTGTCGCACTATCGATATATATATGACGAAGAGGTGATTCTTTTCTCATATTATATTTGATAGTTACAGTCAATAGAGATTAGATTAGATGATATTAAGATTTGATTAGATGATCTTAATGTTAGGCGAGTTCTTAAAACTCATACTTATGGTAAGATCGTGACTCATAATCGTATGTATGTTTTGAACCCCTAAGCATATGGACAGTCTCTGATCAGTTCTTTGACTACGTATTGCTAGGACAAGTTCTTAAACTCATATTATTGTGGCAAGTTCCTGAACTTCCAAAGTGTGGTAAGTTCGATGAACTATATTGGGTATAGAAAGTTTATAATATAGAAAGCATTGGTGTTGTTAAGGTTGATAGAATGATTAAGTAATGATGGAGTAAAGAGTTATATTGATAGAGAAAGTTTTATATTCTAAATCTCTTAGCTATGCTAAATTTTCAAAATTTATTGACTTCGTGCTGATGTTGCACTCCTGTTTTCTTAAAAAGCATTGGATCAAATGATGGAACCAATGAATTTTTTTAAAATAGTGCTATTATTCACATGTCTATGCTAATTGCTTCAGCTAGACAAAAATAATTTCAAAATTTCAAAAGGTATTTTATGTGTCATTTGATATGGTGTAGAGACAAAAATCGAGGAAGTTATCAATGCAGTTAAACCTAGTGTTGGATGTGATCGTATGATCATCAGCCCACTATGGTATGATGTAGTATGACGATGTCATGTAATGACGAAATCCTCAACGTATCAGTAATACGATACGGTATCAGGATATTGTGAAAAGATTTATTATTATTTTAGTTTCGTTAAACTATACATATATATATATATATATATATATTTCGATTGGTGTCCAAATTATTGCTAGAAGTCTATGCTACTTGATTCAGCTAGACAAATATTGAAAGATGTTTATGAAATTCGAGCGTTTTTGGTCAAACTATGTCAAACCAATTTTTTTTGGTGCGGATTCAGATGTTAAGAAGCTGAGGTGAACAACCCTATAAAAGGGGACATGTTATCGGAGACAGTAGTTCTGAGTGTAACGCATATAGTCGTTACGATGTACTACGTTTGGGCCCGACGTAGGGGTACGATAGGCTGGCCACCTAGAGTACCGATGCGATTTTATAGTGTGAAGTACCGGGGGTGAAGCACTAATAAACCTAAAAACAAAGTTCAAGGTCTTGTGACCACTCAGCATGATTTGGAATCTTTTAAATTCCTGAGTTATTTATATCGCTTCCCAATTATTGAGCAATTGTGGAAGATTCTTATTATTCTGAAAGAAGTAGTTGTTGAACGCCTTAATCCAGTGAGTAGAGATTAACGTAAAATCTATTTTAATAGAATGTTATATATAGATTGATAGACTTAAATTTCGAGGACGAAATTATTAGAAGAATGGGTGAATGTGATAACCCGAATAATTATAGATGGTGAAGTACGAAATATATTAATTCGACGAGTAAAGTATGTAGTAATGATCTTTAGAAAGGAAATGAACGAGTTAGAGAATATATAATATTTGAAACATAATTGTGGGTTATGAAATAAAACCTAAAATTTGTTGAAGAACTGAATGTAGTAGAAAATATAAAACCTATATTAATGTAATGTGTTGAAGTTATTCAACGATAAATATTTTTAAAGAAATTTGATGAAAACCTGAGTAAGATAGGGTTTCGGTGATTCCGAGGACGGAATCCTTATAAGGAGAGAAGGATGTGACATCCCAGATTTTTAGAATTTTTTTAAATGAGAATTTAATAAATAAAATTCTTATTATCTAATGCTTTGAGTTTGAGTATGTGAATACGTGTCATATATGGTGAAATATGTGAATTTATGTGAAGATAATTTGAATGTTAATTTTAAGATTTATTGGAGTAAATAAATATTCTAATTGAATTATTTATTGAGTTAAATAAATAATTATATGATTATTATGGAGTAATGTAATTAAGTGTAGTATATTAACATTAACATTCAAATTATCTTCACATAAATTCACATATTTCACCATATATGACACGTATTCACATACTCAAACTCAAAACATCATATAATAAGAATTTTATTTGGTTAACTAACGATGAGGATTAGCTATGTGATAATTAACTGATATTGTTAATTATACATATGATTTGACAGCGAGTGTCAAATGAGTAAATAGAAAAGAATTAGAAAGTATAAAGTATTATTTACTTAGACGTTTGATAAGCATTGCTAGGTGACTAATAATTGATGCGTATGGTAATACGTTATGTAGGATCATGAAGCAGATTATATTAAGCTATTTTTCGGTAATTGGTAATCTACGAGCCAGGCAAGTCTTTCGATTTCTAGTTTCTATGTGAACTTGATTATATTATGAATTGTTTTAAATTATTTTGTAAAGAGCATGATATGTTATATATGTTGTAAACATGAATGTTAAAGTCAATTTATGACTACATTGATTGATTAAATAATGTTGATTGAGTAAGGAACTCAATCTTTATATTTGCTATGTATATTGAAGCATGTATGCCATGTTAATTTCATTATTATGAGATGTATCTTGAGCATGTTATTATGTGCTATGTGATGCATGAAAACTGTTAGAACTTGCTGAGCTGTCGAGCTCACTCTTGCAAATAACCATTTTTGCAGGTCAAGGATGCAAGGTAAAGATACGTGTTAAGTGATTTATAGAGATACTTTGATTTTTGAAAAATCGTTTATAGTATATATGTAAAGGATCACAACATCTATTAATTCATTCAGAAAAACTCATGAACACGTTATGTATATATAATCATGTATATACCAATTTTCATAGAAGTTCAATTAACATAGAACTAATAATGAAAAATATAAAACAAACTCTTTAAAAATACAAGGGTTCAAATCATACCATTAATGCTTAGTGAGGAAGAAGATGGTGAGATTTAGCAATGACTCTCTCAAGGCCTTCCTCCTTTCCTCTTCTTCTTCTCTCTTCTTCTTCCTTCTTTTCTCTCTATCTTTTCTCTGTATTTCTTTTTGTTTCTAACACTGACTATTTTCTTTAACTCTTGTTTTAATCTAACGTTTATTGTAATATACATATATCTATATACATATAATACAATCATAAATATAAACATAATAATCCTTATTAACTATAATAATTATAATTAATATATAAGTTACAAATTTGAATTTTAAAAGCATTAAGGCTTGTTTGGCAAAACAAGTTATTTTAAAAACAGGTTTTAATAGTTATGGCCCCGTTTGACAATACGGATTTAAAATAATGCAAGGGCCTTATTTAGAAAAACGGTTTTAAAAACTCTTTTTATTCTTTTAATAAATCCTTTAACACATCTTGTTAATGTTATACTTTAATCAATTAAATCCTAACATTCTAATTTAATTAATTAAAAGTCTAACATTAATTAAACACATAAAATTGTCACATAATTATAATTAATTGCTAATTATAATTGCATGTAACACTCATCACATTGCTCATCTAATTTAATTATCTCAATTAAATTAGAACTATAACATAAAATCATTATATCAATTAAATTAAATACTAAATATTCATTTAATTAATATACTACACTTAATTACATTACTCCATAATAATCACATAATTATTTATTTAACTCAATAGATAATTCAATTAAAATATTTATTTACTCCAATAAATATTAACATTAATATTTAAATTATCTTCACATAGATTCACATATTTCACCATATATGACACGTATTCACATACTTAAACTCAAAACATCAGATAATAAGAATTTTATTTATTAAATTCTCATTTATAAATTCTAAAAATCTGGGATGTCACATCCTTCCCTCCTTATAAGGATTCCGTCCTCGGAATCACCGAAACCCTACCTTACTCAAGTTTTCACAAAAATCTCTTTCACAATTTTATTGTTGAATAACTTTAACTCATTATCTTAACGATTCAAACGCTTGAGGATATGCTTAGAGCTTGTGTAATGGACTTCAAAGGAAGCTGGGAGGATCATCTACCATTGGTAGAGTTTGCCTACAACAATAGTCATCATGCGAGTATTGGCATGCCGCCTTACGAAGCGTTATACGGTAGAAAATGCAGAACTCCTTTGTGCTGGGATGAAGTCGGTGAACGTCAATTGTTGGGACCAGAATTGGTACAACAAACCGCCGAAATTGTAAAGCTGATCAGAACGAGATTAGTTGCTGCTCAAGATAGACAGAAGAAGTATGCCGATTTACATCGACAGAACCGAGAATTCTTACCAGGAAGTTTCGTGTTCCTGAAAGTATCTCCCTGGAAAGGGAAAATTCGATTCGGTAAGAAGGGGAAGCTGAGTCCCCGATTCATTGGACCTTTTGAGGTACTACGAAAGGTGGGCGAGGTTGCTTACCAGATTACATTACCTCCGGAGCTCGAGAATATACATAATGTCTTCCATATTTCTGTGTTAAGACCTTACAAGCATGATTATAAACATATAATAGAATATGAACCTTTACAGTTTGATAAAGACTTAACATATGAAGAAGTGCCTGTTCAAATAGTTGATAGAAAGGAACAAGTACTTAGGAATAAAGTGATACCTTCTGTTAAGGTAATCTGGAGGAACCACAGTGCTGAAGAAACTACATGGGAACTCGAAGATGTTATGATGAAGTCTTGTCCGCATTTATTTGCTTAGTTATGTGTAACCCCTTATATACTGATTCTGGGGACAGAATTACCAAATTGTCAAATTCATGTTGAATTACCAAATTTAATGTGATAACCCGAATAATTATAGATGGTGAATTATGTAGTATATGAATTCTACGAGTAGAGTATGTAGTAATGAACGAGTTAGAGAATATATAATATTTGAAACATAATTGTGGGTTATGAAATAAAACCTAAAATTTGTTGAAGAACTGAATGTAGTAGAAAATATAAAACCTATATTAATGTAATGCGTTGAAGTTATTCAACGATAAATGTTTTTAAAGAAATTTGATGAAAACTTGAGTAAGGTAGGGTTTCGGTGATTCCGAGGACGGAATCCTTATAAGGAGAGAATGATGTGACATCCCAGATTTTTAGAATTTTTTAAATGAGAATTTAATAAATAAAATTCTTATTATCTGATGTTTTGAGTTTGAGTATGTGAATACGTGTCATATATGGTGAAATATGTGAATTTATGTGAAGATAATTTGAATGTTATGTTAATATTTATTGGAGTAAATAAATATTTTTTTAAGGGAACTAAAAGTAAATAAATCTCTTTATATATATATATATATATATATATATAGTTTAAGGAAACTAAAATAATAATAAATCTTTTCACAATATCCTGATACCGTATCGTATTACTGATACGTTGAGGATTTCGTCATTACATGACATCGTCATACTACATCATACCATAGTGGGCTGACGATCATACGATCACATCCAACACTAGGTTTAACTGCATTGATAACTTCCTCGATTTTTGTCTCTACACCATATCAAATGACACATAAAATACCTTTTGAAAATTTAAAATTATTTTTGTCTAGCTGAAGCAATTAGCATAGACATGTGAATAATAACACTATTTTAAAAAAATTCATTGGTTCCATCATTTGATCCAATGCTTTTCAAGAAAATAGGAGTGCAACATCAGCACGAAGTCAATAAATTTTGAAAATCTAGCAAAGCTAGGAGATTTAGAATATAAAACTTTCTCTATCAATATAACTCTTTACTCCATCATTACTTAATCATTCTATCAACCTTAAACAACATCAATGTTTTCTATATTATAAACTTTCTATACCCAATATAGTTCATCGAACTTACCACACTTTGGAAGTTCAGGAACTTGCCACAATAATATGAGTTTAAGAACTTGTCCTAGCAATACGTAGTCAAAGAACTGATCAGAGACTGTCCATATGCTTAGGGGTTCAAAACATACATACGATTATGAGTCACGATCTTACCATAAGTATGAGTTTTAAGAACTCGCCTAACATTAAGATCATCTAATCCATATTCGGTTTCTAGTTTCTATGTGAACTTGATGATATTATGAACTGTTTTAAATTGTTTTGTATAGAGCATGATATGTTATATATGTTGTAAACATGAATGTTAAAGTCAATTTATGACTACATTGATTGATTAAATAATGTTGATTGAGTAAGGAACTCAATCTTTATATTTGCTATGTATATTGAAGCATGTATGCCATGTTAATTTCATTATTATGAGATGTATCTTGAGCATGTTATTATGTGCTATGTGATGCATGAAAACTGTTAGAACTTGCTGAGCTGTCGAGCTCACTCTTGCAAATAACCATTTTTGCAGGTCAAGGATGCAAGGTAAAGATACGTGTTAAGTGATTTATAGAGATCAATGTTAAAGAATATTAATTTTGTTAAATTTCAAATTGTAGTTGATGTTTTCATTGTAACTTAGTTGTTAAGTTGTAAGTTGAGCTATCCGACGTGTAATGGATATTGCTTAGTGATGTAAGACTTTATATAATCCTTTCGTTGTAGCGATTCATGTAATAGAATTGAATCAAATATTTGTAATGTTAAGGTTGCGATTCAGGGTAATATAGAAAGAAAGTTTATAAAAGTTTTAAATATTCCGCATTTTTAGTGATTTTTAATATCGAATAATGTTGTAATAAGTGATTAATGTTGTATTGTTAACGATCGAGAAGGAGAATATTATTGTATAAATTTTGGGGTCGTTACAGTACCTTTGACACCCCCAAATCCGGGTACTTCATTTCCACATAATTTGGTGTTCAATTTCTAACTATAACAAACATCTACCCAATATATCTTAAAATAAATTACAACCTTTATTCAACTATTAATAAAATCTCCCTTAAAACAAGGGTTACAACCTTCTCCATATCAATCCCAGGGTTACTCTAACCTTGAAATGAATATAATAAAGTGCGGAAATAAAACATAACATTCAATTATTACAATCATTCTCAATTAAATAAAAATAACTCTTCACTTGCTTTGCTTTCCCTTGCCCTTACTCGTAGACGGAGCATCAGCGTTATCAACCTTAACTGAAATTGTTATTTAATGCAAGAGTGAGCGAACCACAGCTCACTGGAGTTTAACAATAATATATACATGAAAGGAATTCTTTAAAAAGAATCTGAATAACTTAGCTTACTTCAACAATAAAGAATTGAATAATAATTCTCGATCAACATCAAAATTCAAATATATAATTTATCTGAGTGTCATAAGACCTTTGAACTCTTGTCATAGGTTATAAATATTTCTATTTAAACCTTTAACAGTCAATAAGACTATGGACCTTAACTCGTACTTAGGGGAATCAGCCCTTCGTACCATGTATTGTGCACAAACATCTTAACGCTATGCGTAGTAACCTCCCCTAGTAAATAGGGTTGTTCAACTCAGTAATTTGAATTCAAGTCCGCACCAAAGAAAGTTTGGTTTGGATAAGCTTACAAGGGTAATTTAGAATTCACGTTCATCAAGTAAGGATTAGTTGAATCGACTTCCAATAATTCATAAATAAAAGAATTATGAATTAACATATGCTTTAGAATCAACTTAAAGCATTTAAAATAATAACTGGATCTTACTTGAACAATAAGTTAAAATCATTTCAATTAAATAAACAATTGTCCAATACAAAAATAGAAAAGGACATTATTAACAAGAATATATGAACTCAAGAAATTATACAAGATTAGGGTTTAGAAAACTTGCATAAAATTAACGAGTTTAAGGTTTAGAAGACTTGCCTCAAGCGCAAGCTACTTAACACAATTCACGTACTTTAATACTTCCTACACATATATATTCAATCACAATAACCTAAATTAGTTAACACGTAACTAATTCACATAAGTGGTTAACCCTCATGGTTAACTCACTCTAATAATAATAATCAACTATCACATAGTTAATTAAATCCATTATGTATTTAACTAAATTATAATTAAACAATTATAATTCAAACACTTGATCAAATTATAATTATAAACAAATTATAATAATTATAATCAATTAAACCACATCATGCATTTAATTACACAAATTATAATTAATCATGAAATTATCAATTTATAATCCATAATTAAACATGCATTTATTAAATTATAATTACATAAATTATAATTTAAATTAACATCTAATTGATTAAAATAAACCAACTTCTATACATCATAATTTCACAAAATTTAAAATTTAAATTAAACATTTACTCTTAATTATAATTAATAAATTATAATTAAGTAACTTATTGTACAATTAAACAATTATAGTTTATAATTTAAATACCATATTAGTTTTTTCAAAACTTTCTTTTTCTCGAATTATGGAATTATCAACCTCATGTTAACACATGTTATAGCAGCTAGATACATGCTCATTATCTTAGCAATAATGTAATGTAAACATAACAACACACTGCACACTTGACTAAAACTCACTGCCACTGCACTGTGCACGGCGCAGCTGCGCAGCCACAGGCCTTGGCACCGGCGCAGCTGCGCAGGGTAAGGATCTGGGAAGGACAAGCGGCGCAGCTGCGCTGCTCCTGGCCTTGCTGCCAGCGCAGCTGCGCAGCAACTCGGCCAGACGCAGACAGCCACGTTACTCTGCTTCACCGATTAACCCATACAAGCCAACAAATGGATATTTACAGTAACTTAAACATTGTAAATCATACCTATGCAATTATACATATCTATAACATGCTTCCACAACACAAAACCATTTAAACAATGATAATCACAAGTTTTAAAAATCCAATTTGGCCATTTTCATGAAAACTCATATATTTTCCAAAATAAGTCACTGTAATCAAATTCTTAAGCAATTCAACTTATAACACATGCTTTATTCTCATGATTCAAGGTAGTATCATAGAAAATTTTAAACAACATACTAACATATACCAATTTCTCAATGTAAAATCACCCATAATATATAAACTCATGAAATTCCATATGAACTCATATAAACATGAATTTTCTGTTAAAATATATTTCTACAGTAATTTGATTTCTGAAAATCATTGATAACCATATAATTCACCATGAACAACACCACCTATATATATATATCATCCATGTTTATGCTATTACATGAAAACTCAGTTTTCACAGAGAATAAAACATGAAACTTAAATCGAGTTTTGAAAATATGAAAGTAGAGATTATGGATTACCTTTCGGTGATAGGAGAAGAAAACAAAGATTCACTCTAGCCTTCACAAGCTTCTTCTTCCTTCTCTTCTTCTCCAACTCTTCTCTGCATTCTCTTTTTCCTATGCTCTTTTCTTTCTTCTTTGCTCTTAGTTTAGACTTAGGATTAATCTAATGTAGTATAGAACTAACGTAATATAATATAATACGCGTACTAACTAAAACTAATTAGCCTAATTAATTTAGCAGTTACATAAGTTTCAAAATTCAAAAAGCCTTAAGACTTTGTTTGGCCAAAATAATATTATTTTAAAAAAATAGGTTATTATTACTAAGGCCATGTTTGGTAGAATAGATTTAAAACAAATGCAAAGCCTTGTTTATTTAAACTCATTTAAAATCCTTTTTCTTTTATTTTAACAAATTATTTAATACATACTTTAATGTCACATTTTAATTAATTAAATATCAATCATCTAATTTAATCAATTAAAATCTAACATCAATTAATCACATAAAATTGCCACATAATTATAATTACTCGCTAATTATAATCCATGTAACACTTCATCACATAATTCATCTAATTCAATTATCTCAATTAAATTAGAATTATAATATAACATTAATATTAATTAAATAAATATTACACATTCATTTAATTAGTATATAACACTTAATTAAATCACTCCATAAATCACATAATTTATTTATTTAACTCAATAAATAAATCACATAAAATATTTATTTATCTCAATAAATATTAAAATTAATTATAAAATCTCAATCGTTACAATCTTCCCTTCTTAAAAGGATTCTGTCCCCAGAATCACAAAAAAAAAAATCTCGTCTATTAAATTCTTCCCTCCTTAAAAGGATTCTGTCCCCAGAATCAGTATATAAGGGGTTACACATAACTAAGCAAATAAATGCGGATAAGACTTCATCATAACATCTTCGAGTTCCCACGTAGCTTCTTCAGCACTATGGTTCCTCCAGATTACCTTAACCGAAGGTATCATTTTATTCCTAAGTACTTGTTCCTTTCTATCAACTATTTGAACAGGCACTTCTTCATATGTTAAGTCTTTATCAAACTGTAAAGGTTCATATTCTATTATATGTTTATAATCATGCTTGTAAGATCTTAACACGGAAATATGGAAGACATTATGTATATTCTCGAGCTCCGGAGGTAATGCAATCTGGTAAGCAACCTCGCCCACCTTTCGTAGTACCTCAAAAGGTCCAATAAATCGGGGACTCAGCTTCCCCTTCTTACCGAATCGAATTTTCCCTTTCCAGGGAGATACTTTCAGGAACACGAAACTTCCTGGTAAGAATTCTCGGTTCTGTCGATGTAAATCGGCATACTTCTTCTGTCTGTCTTGAGCAGCAACTAATCTCGTTCTGATCAGCTTTATAATTTCGGCGGTTTGTTTTACCAATTCTGGTCCCAACAATTGACGTTCACCGACTTCATCCCAGCACAAAGGAGTTCTGCATTTTCTACCGTATAACGCTTCGTAAGGCGGCATGCCAATACTCGCATGATGAGTATTGTTGTAGGCGAACTCTACCAATGGTAGATGATCCTCCCAGCTTCCTTTGAAGTCCATCACACAAGCTCTCAGCATATCCTCAAGCGTTTGAATCGTTCTTTCGCTCTGGCCATCGGTCTGAGGATGATATGCTGTACTCATTCGCAATTGCGTTCCCATACATTCTTGCAATCGCTTCCAAAAATTAGACGTGAAACGTGGATCTCTGTTGGACACAATCGACACCGGAACACCATGTCGAGAAATAATTTGCTTCACGTAGAGCTTCGCTAGTTTATCCAGGTTGTACTTGACCCTGATCGGCAAAAAGTGGGCTGACTTTGTCAGTCGATCCACTATAACCCATATTGCATCATATCCCTTCTGAGTCGTTGGAAGTCCTACTACAAAATCCATCGTGATGTGCTCCCACTTCCACTCTGGAATTTCTAACGGTTGCAGCAAACCACTTGGTCTCTGGTGTTCTGCTTTGACTTTCTGACACGTTAAGCATTTCGCAACGCATTCTGCCATGTCCCTCTTCATATTCGGCCACCAGAAATGATGCCTGAGATCCTGGTACATCTTCGTACTCCCAGGGTGAATAGAATATCTAGAACTATGAGCTTCGCTCAAAATCTCCTCTTTAACCTCTGGTACCGGCGGTACCCAGATTCTACCTTCAAATCGTAACAGTCCTTCATTATCGACCTTGAACTTGAACTCTTCGCCATCAATTAACCTCGTCCGAATCTTTTCACATTCTTCATCCTGAAGTTGTGTTTCTTTCACTTTGTCTATTAAAGTAGAACTAGTGGTTACTTGAAACAACATCTCATCCGATTCTTTCGAAAACTTCACTTCCAACTCCAATCTAGCCATTTGTTCTATTAACCGATCCTGATCAGTTAACACGTTCAGCTTCTCCCGACCTTTTCTGCTCAAAGCGTCGGCAACAACGTTAGCTTTACCCAGATGGTAAAGTATCTCGCAATCATAGTCTTTAATCAGTTCCAACCATCTTCTTTGGCGCATGTTCAAATCCTTCTGGGTAAATATATACTTCAGACTCTTGTGATCTGTATATATTTCACACTTCTCTCCATATAAGTAGTGCCTCCAAATCTTTAGGGCAAACACTATTGCCGCCAATTCTAGATCATGGGTCGGATACCCCTTGTCGTAATCCTTCAGCTGACGTGACGCATATGCAATGACTTTGCCGCTCTGCATCAACACACAACCTAATCCTTTATGTGAGGTATCGCTATATACTACAAAATTTCCCGAACTATCCGGTAAAGACAATATAGGCGCAGTACTCAACCTCTTCTTCAACTCTTGAAAACTCTCCTCACACTTCTCCGTCCAAACAAACTTAACTATTTTACGAGTCAAATTCGTCAACGGAGTTGCAATTCTAGAAAAGTCTTGAATAAATCTTCGGTAATAACCAGCCAATCTTAAGAAACTTCTCACTTCAGACGGCGTCTTCGGCTGTTCCCAACTAATTACGGCCTCAACTTTCGACGGATCTATCGAAATACCATCATTGTCTATCACGTGGCCAAGAAATTGCACACGTTCCAACCAGAATTCGCATTTTGAGAATTTAGCGTAAAGCTTTTCTCGTCTCAGGGCTTCTAAGGTTAGTCGTAAGTGTTCAGCATGCTCTTCCTCGGTCTTGGAATAAACCAGGATGTCATCTATGAACACTACCACGAACTTGTCCAGAAATGGCTTGAACACCCTGTTCATTAAGTCCATAAATGCAGCTGGGGCATTCGTGAGACCAAACGACATCACCAAGAACTCGTAATGACCATACCGAGTTCTAAAAGCCGTTTTCGGTATATCTTCCTTCCTCACCTTCAATTGATGATACCCGCTTCTCAAATTGATTTTCGAGAAGTATTTCTCACCCTTCAGTTGATCAAATAAGTCATCAATCCTAGGTAAAGGATACCTATTCTTGATCGTAACTTTATTCAACTCTCTATAATCAATGCAAAGACGCATCGACCCATCCTTTTTCTTCACGAATAAGACAGGCGCTCCCCACGGCGAAACGCTCGGTTGAATATACTTCTTGTCTAGCAGTTCTTGCAGTTGAACCATCAATTCCTTCATCTCGACTGGAGCTATTCGGTATGGAGCCTTCGAAATCGGAGCAGTTCCCGGCGCTAGATCGATCACGAACTCTGTCTCCTTATCTGGCGGAAGTCCTGGAAAATCGCTTGGAAAAACGTCCACAAACTCCTTAACTACCGATATCTCCTCCACCTTCGGGTTTTCCTTACGCGAATCTACTATGTAGGCTATATATCCTACACAGCCTTGCGTCAGAAGTTTCTTGGCTTGCATAACCGTCAGATAACTCGCTTGCCTAGGCGATTTGCTACCATAGAACACCAACTTCGACGGAGTCGTAAGGTTTACTGACTTCTTCTGACAGTCGATTACCGCCCCATGGTTGAACAACCAATCCATACCTAGTATGACGTCGAATTCCCCAAGTTTTATCGGAATCAAATCTACTTTAAGCTTAATGCCCAATCTACAGTTCTTATAAACGCTCCTAACAGGAATAACCTCCCTATTCGCAATCTCTATGTTCAAAGGGTAAATTAACTCCTCTACAGGTAAGTCTAGGGTTCTAGCAAAATCATCAGATATGAATGAGCAAGTAGCACCCGAATCAAATAATACATATGCATTTATACTATTGACCGGAATAATAGTTGACACCACATCTTGATTGCACAGCATCCTGCACCGTCATATTGAATGTCCGTGCAGTGGGTCGAACAGCTTGCAATGGTGCAGCGATAGTAACGGTATTGCCGCTTCCATTCCCTCCGCTCCCTGTTGACCCTGCCATCAGCTTCTTCGGGCAGTTGCGAGCCATGTGATCTTTGGATCCACATGTAAAGCAAGCTCCTTTCTTCGGTTTTGGGCAATTAGGCGCGATGTGGCCTTCCTGACCACAGTTGAAGCACACCCGCTTCCCCTTCATGCACACGCCAGTGTGATTCTTACCACATGTAGCACATGCTTCGAACTTCCTCTTCTGCTGGCTTCCTTGCTGACTCCCAGCAGAGGTATTATCAAACCACTTCCTCTTCTGGTTCACAGTGTTGCTACCCCCAGACTTGGTTTCTACCTCATTCTTCTTCTTCTTATCTTGGTTGAACTTCGTCACTGCTTCGCTTCCTCCCTCAGCAAGTATGGCCTTCTCCAGCACCGCTGCAAAGGTATTCAGCTGGAACATGGAAACCTTGCTGTAGAGCCAGGGCTTTAGTCCCCGCTCAAACCTTCTTGCCTTCCTAGCGTCAGTGCTAACCTGGTATATAGCGAACCTGGCCAACTCGTTAAACTTAGCGGCATACTCAGACACCGTCATCCCTCCTTGCTTAAGTTCTAGGAACTGGACCTCCATCTGGTCCTGCGAACTCACTGGAAAATACATCTCGTAGAACATTTCCTTGAAACGTTCCCACGTGATGACTCCCTCTCCCTCTCGAGTCTTGTTAGCCTGCCACCAAAAGCTAGCATTCGACTTCAACATGAAAGCTGCGAACATTGATTAAAATAACATCAAGGAGTTCTAGTAGCTTGTTATTGCCGTTTGATGGCATGTTGGGTTTAATCGGTGAAACAGGGAGGCTGCACTGCCTGCTTCTGTCTGCGTACCTGCGCAGCTGCGCAGGGAGCACAGCCAGAAGCAGCGCAGCTGCACCACTGGATTTTCTCAGGCTGGTCACCTGCGCAGCTGCGCCGGTGCCAAGGCTTATGGCTGCGCAGCTGCGCCGTGTCCTGGGCAGAGGCAGTGAGTTTTATTTAAGTGTGCAGTTTATTTTTATGACTAAGTTACATTGTTGCTAGAATAATGATCATATATTTAAGTTGCAATAGCATGTTGATAACATGAATTTGACAATTTGGTAATTGTAAAAGAAAAGAGGTTTTGAAAACCTTAAAGTATTAATTGAATTATTGTTTAATGGTGAATTAGTTAATTATAATTTGTATAATTATAATCAAGAGTAAATGTTTAAATTAAATTATAATTTTTGTTAAATTATAATGAATATTAGTTGATTTATTTTAATCAATTAGATGTTAATTTAAATTTTAATTTATGTAATTATAATTTAATAAATGCATGTTTAATTATGGATTATAAATTGATAATTGCATGATTAATTATAATTTGTGTAATTATAATGCATGATATAGTTTAATTGATTATAAGTTATAATTTGTTTAAAAATAACTTAATATATGATTATAATTTGGAATAATTATAATCAAGGTAAAAGTGTAATTTAAATTATAATTTATATAATTATAATTTAATGAGGGCATGAATAGAAATTGAGTATTTATAATCTAAGTAATGGGTTAAGTTAAGTATGCTTAAATTATGATTTAATGCATGATGTAGTTGATTCATTATAAATTATGATTGTTTAATTGTAGTTTGATTAAAGTGGATGTTCAAATCATAATTTGTTTAATTATAAGTTAAAATGAGTATGTAATTATTAGTTGATTAATCATGAGAAATGTAAAATAACTATGTGATGTGATTAATTATGTGGTAATTAATTATTAACTTATGAGTCAAAGAGGAATGAGTTAACCTAAAGTGGATAACTAACGATGAGGATTAGCTATGTGATAATTAACTGATATTGCTAATTATACATATGATTTGACAGCGAGTGTCAAATGAGTAAATAGAAAAGAATTAGAAAGTATAAAGTATTATTTACTTAGACGTTTGATAAGCATTGCTAGGTGACTAATAATTGATGCGTATGGTAATACGTTATGTAGGATCATGAAGCAGATTATATTAAGCTATTTTTCGGTAATTGGTAATCTACGAGCCAGGCAAGTCTTTCGGTTCCTATATTCTATGTGAACTTGATGATATTATGAACTGTTTTAAATTGTATTGCAAAGAGTATGCTATGTTGTATATGTTGCAAGCATGAAATGTTAAAGTCAATTTATGACTACATTGATTGATTTAATAATGTTGATTGAGTAAGGAACTCAATCTTTATATTTGTTATGTGATTAAAGCATGTTTGCCATGTTACTTTAATATTGAACATGTTAATTATGTGCTATATGATGCAAGAAAACTGTTAGATCTTGCTGAGCTGTCGAGCTCACTCTTGCAAATAATCATTTTTGCAGGTCAAGGATGCAAGGTAAAGATACGTGTTAAGTGATTTATAGAGATCAATGTTAAAGAATATTAATTTTGTTAAATTTCAAATTGTAGTTGATGTTTTCATTGTAACGTAATTGTTAAGTTGTAAGTTGAGCTATCCGACGTATAATGGATATTACTTAGTGATGTAAGACTTTGTATAGTCCCTTCGTTGTAGCGATTCATGTAATAGAATTGAATCAAATATTTGTAATCTTAAGGTTGCGATTCAGGGCAATATAGAAAGAAAGTTTATAAAAATTTTAAATATTCCGCATTTTTAGTGATTTTAATATCGAATAATGATGTAAAGATAGATTAAAGATGTATTACTAATGATCGAGGATGAGAATTATATTGTATGGATATATAAGTTTTATGAAAATATCAAATTTGATTTCTAAAAGTTTTGATTATTGTTGTTTAAATGTTTTTGTGTTTGGAGATATGTTATATGAGTGTATTGTATCAAGTATATGCTATACATTGTTCTAGTAGCTTGTTATTGCCGTTTGATGGCATGTTGGGTTTAATCGGTGAAACATGGAGGCTGAACTGCCTGCTTCTGTCTGCGTACCTGCGCAGCTGCGCCACTGGGTTTTCTCAGGCTGGTCACCAGCGCAGCTGCGCCGGTGCCAAAGCTTATGGCTGCGCAGCTGCGCCGTGTCCTGGGCAGAGGCAGTGAGTTTTATTTAAGTGTGCAGTTTATTTTTATGACTAAGTTACATTGTTGCTAGAATAATGATCATATATTTAAGTTGCAATAGCATGTTGATAACATGAATTTGACAATTTGGTAATTGTAAAAGAAAAGAGGTTTTGAAAACCTTAAAGTATTAATTGAATTATTGTTTAATGGTGAATTAGTTAATTATAATTTGTATAATTATAATCAAGAGTAAATGTTTAAATTAAATTATAATTTTTGTTAAATTATAATGAATATTAGTTGATTTATTTTAATCAATTAGATGTTAATTTAAATTTTAATTTATGTAATTATAATTTAATAAATGCATGTTTAATTATGGATTATAAATTGATAATTGCATGATTAATTATAATTTGTGTAATTATAATGCATGATATAGTTTAATTGATTATAAGTTATAATTTGTTTAATTATAACTTAATATGTGATTATAATTTGGAATAATTATAATCAAGGTAAAAGTGTAATTTAAATTATAATTTATATAATTATAATTTAATGAGGGCATGAATAGAAATTGAGTATTTATAATCTAAGTAATGGGTTAAGTTAAGTATGCTTAAATTATGATTTAATGCATGATGTAGTTGATTCATTATAAATTATGATTGTTTAATTGTAGTTTGATTAAAGTGGATGTTCAAATCATAATTTGTTTAATTATAATTTAAAATGAGTATGCAATTATTAGTTGATTAATCATGAGAAATGTAAAATAACTATGTGATGTGATTAATTATGTGGTAATTAATTATTAACTTATGAGTCAAAGAGGAATGAGTTAACCTAAAGTGGATAACTAACGATGAGGATTAGCTATGTGATAATTAACTGATATTGTTAATTATACATATGATTTGACAGCGAGTGTCAAATGAGTAAATAGAAAAGAATTAGAAAGTATAAAGTATTATTTACTTAGACGTTTGATAAGCATTGCTAGGTGACTAATAATTGATGCGTATGGTAATACGTTATGTAGGATCATGAAGCAGATTATATTAAGCTATTTTTCGATAATTGGTAATCTACGAGCCAGGCAAGTCTTTCGATTTCTAGTTTCTATGTGAACTTGATGATATTATGAACTGTTTTAAATTATTTTGTAAAGAGCATGATATGTTATATATGTTGTAAACATGAATGTTAAAGTCAAGTTATGACTACATTGAATGATTAAATAATGTTGATTGAGTAAGGAACTCAATCTTTATATTTGCTATGTATATTGAAGCATGTATGCCATGTTAATTTCATTATTATGAGATGTATCTTGAGCATGTTATTATGTGCTATGTGATGCATGAAAACTGTTAGAACTTGCTGAGCTGTCGAGCTCACTCTTGCAAATAACCATTTTTGCAGGTCAAGGATGCAAGGTAAAGATACGTGTTAAGTGATTTATAGAGATCAATGTTAAAGAATATTAATTTTGTTAAATTTCAAATTGTAGTTGATGTTTTCATTGTAACTTAGTTGTTAAGTTGTAAGTTGAGCTATCCGACGTGTAATGGATATTGCTTAGTGATGTAAGACTTTATATAATCCTTTCGTTGTAGCGATTCATGTAATAGAATTGAATCAAATATTTGTAATGTTAAGGTTGCGATTCAGGGCAATATAGAAAGAAAGTTTATAAAAGTTTTAAATATTCCGCATTTTTAGTGATTTTTAATATCAAATAATGTTGTAATAAATGTTCTAACATCTCTACGATCGAGAAGGAGAAACACAGAGAAAACACAGAGAAAGATGGAGTTTTAATATCGAAAAATGTTCTAACTTCCACTGGGTTTTCTAACATCTAATTGATTAAAATAAATCAACTAATATTCATTATAATTTAACAAAAATTTTAATTTAATTTAAAAATTTACTCTTGATTATAATTATACAAATTATAATTAATTAATTCACCATTAAACAATAATTCAATTAATACTTTAAGGTTTTCAAAACCTCTTTTCTTTTACAATTACCAAATTGTCAAATTCATGTTATCAACATGCTATTGCAACTTAAATATATGATCATTATTCTAGCAACAATGTAACTTAGTCATAAAAATAAACTGCACACTTAAATAAAACTCACTGCCTCTGCCCAGGACACGGCGCAACCATAAGCCTTGGCACCGGCGCAGCTGCGCAGGTGACCAGCCTGAGAAAACCCAGTGGCGCAGCTGCGCTGCTTCTGGCTGTGCTCCCGGCGCAGCTGCGCAGGTACGCAGACAGAAACAGGCAGTGCAGCCACCCTGTTTCACCGATTAAACCCAACATGCCATCAAACGGCAATAACAAGCTACTAGAACAATGTATAGCATATACTTGATACAATACACTCATATAACATATCTCCAAACACAAAAACTTTTAAACAACAATAATCAAAAGTTTTAGAAATCAAATTTGATATTTTCATAAAACTTATATATTTTATAAAACCATTCACTGTAAATCACTTTCTCAAGCAATTTAACTCTATATACATGCATTATATACGTAATTGAAGATAACATCAAACAAATTCTTAATAAACATATTAACATATATCAATTTCATCAATTTCTTCAAACTAAAATCAACCATAATACCTAAAACTCATATGAACTCATATGAACATAACTTTTCTATTAAAACATGTTTCTACAATCAATTTGATTTCTGAAAATTATTGTTTATGGCATCTAATTAAATTTATAAATAGTATATTAACAAAATTCCAACATATATTCAACAAAATTACTAACTTTCATGAAAAACGTTTTTATAGAGAAGTTCCACAACATAAAACACCTTATTAAAACTAAATTTAGAAGTTATACCCTTTGATTAGGCTTAGGAGAAGAAGATAATGGCTTAGCGAGAATTCTTTCAAGGTCTCTTTCCCCTTTCTTTCTCTTCTTCTTCCCTTCTTCTCTTTTCACTCCATCTTTCTCTGTGTTTTCTCTCTAACACAGACTAACCTTTGTTTTGTTCTTTTAACCAACGTATATACAAAATATACATACAACATATATACATAATATGTAACTTACAATATTAATGTATATAATAAATCCTATACTAATTACAATTAAAATAGAGGTTACACCTTTGAATTTTTTAAAAGCCCTAAGGCTTGTTTGGCAAAACAAGTTATTTTAAAAATAGATTTTTAGTAGTTAAGGTCATGTTTGGGTAAAACAGTTTTAAAACAAAAGTAAGGGCCTTGTTTGGAAAAAAATCATTTAAAAACTCTTTTCTTTATTTTAATAAATCCTTTTAACACATACTTTAATGTTACTCTTTAATTAATTAAATCTTAACATTCTAATTTAATTAATTAAAAGTCTAACATCAATTAAGCACATAAAATTGTCACATAATTATAATTAATTGCTAATTATAATTGCATGTAACACTCATCACATTACTCATCTAATTTAATTATCTCAATTAAATTAGAACTATAACATAAAATCATTATATCAATTAAATTAAATACTAAATATTTATTTAATTAATATACTACACTTAATTATATTAATCCATAATAATCACATAATTATTTATTTAACTCAATAAATAATTCAATTAAAATATTTATTTACTCCAATAAAAATTAACATTAGCATTCAAATTATCTTCACATAAATTCACATATTTCACCATATATGACACGTATTCACATACTCAAACTCAAAACATCAGATAATAAGAATTTTATTTATTAAATTCTCATTTAAAAAATTCTAAAAATCTGGGATGTCACATCCTTCTCTCCTTATAAGGATTCCGTCCTCGGAATCACCGAAACCCTACCTTACTCAGGTTTTCATCAAATTTCTTTAAAAACATTTATCGTTGTATAACTTCAACACATTACATTAATATAGGTTTTATATTTTCTACTACATTCAGTTCTTCAACAAATTTTAGGTTTTATTTCATAACCCACAATTATGTTTCAAATATTATATATTCTCTAACTCGTTCATTTCCTTTTATAAAGATCATTACTACATACTTTACTCGTCGAATTAATATATTTCGTACTTCACCATCTATAATTATTCGGGTTATCACATTCACCCATTCTTCTAATAATTTCGTCCTCGAAATTTAAGTCTATCAATCTATATATAACATTCTATTAAAATAGATTTTACGTTAATCTCTACTCACTGGATTAAGGCGTTCAACAACTACTTCTTTCAGAATAATAAGAATCTTCCACAATTGCTCAATAATTGGGAAGCGATATAAACAACTCAGGAATTTAAAAGATTCCAAATCATGCTGAGTGGTCACAAGACCTTGAACTTTGTTTTTAGGTTTATTAGTGCTTCACCCCCAGTACTTCACACTATAAAATCGCATCGGTACTCTAGGTGGCCAGCCTATCGTACCCCTACGTCGGGCCTAAACGTAGTACATCGTAACGACTATATGCGTTACACTCGGAACTATTGTCTTCGATAACATGTCCCCTTTTATAGGGTTGTTCACCTCAGCTTCTTAACATCTGAATCCGCACTAAAATAATTTGGTTTGGCATAGTTTGACCAAAAACGCTCGAATTTCATAAACATCTTTCAATATTTGTCTAGCTGAATCAAGTAGAATAGACTTCTAGCAACAATTCGGACATCAATCGGAATATATATATATATATATATATATATCTATCTATTTTTTAATCAACTCAATAAAATAATATATATATATATTTTCGTTTAAGGAAACTAAAAGTAAATAAATCTTTTTTTTAAGGAGAGTAAAATAATAAGTAAATCTTTTCATAATATCCTTATACCATACCGTAGTAATGATACGTTGAGGATTTCGTCATTACATGACGTCGTCATACTACATCATACCATAGTGGGCTGACGATCATACGATCACATCCAACACTAGGTT
The DNA here is from genome assembly GCA_020205555.1 of Panax stipuleanatus. Lineage (NCBI taxonomy): Eukaryota > Viridiplantae > Streptophyta > Magnoliopsida > Apiales > Araliaceae > Panax > Panax stipuleanatus. Next base: position 107,611,801 of record CM035116.1, read on the forward strand.
TAACTGCATTGATAACTTCCTCGATTGTTTTTACACCATATCAAATGATGCATATGAAATACATTTTGAAGATTTAAAATCATTTTGTCCAGCTGAAGCAATTAGCATAGACATGTGAATAATATCACTATTTTAAAAATTCATTGGTTCCATCATTGATCCAATGTTTTTCAAGAAAACAGAAGTGCAACATCAGTACGAAGTCAATAAATTTTGAAAAACTAGCAAAGCTAGGAGATTTAAAATGTATAAAGTTTCTCCATCAATATAAATCTTTACTCCATCACTACTTAATCATTCTATCAACCTTAAATAACATCAATGCTTTTTATATTATAAACTTTCTATACCCAGTATAGTTCATCGAACTTACCACACTTTGGAAGTTCGGGAACTTGCCACAATAATATGAGTTTAAGAACTTGTCCTAGCAATACGTAATCAAAGAACTGATCAGAGACTGTCCATATGCTTAGGGTTCAAAACATACATACGATTATGAGTCACGATCTTACCATAAGTATGAGTTTTAAGAACTCGCCTATCATTAAGATCATCTAATGTAATCTTAATATCATCTAATCTAATCTCTATTGACTCTAACTATCAAATGTAATATGAGAAAAGAATCACCTTCTCATCATATATATATCGATAGCGCGACACCAACCTTCCAACGATTATCAGTATGATAAACCAAGTGTAAGCACAAAACCCTGCCCATACAGAAGTTTGTACAACTCAGCCACCACATGAGTCCTCAATTGAAATCCCACTTAACTCTATCTTACTTATAACATCTCGTTCTATACTCGATACAGACTTCCTGTATCCCATCATTTATAACTCCTCGTGAGTTAATCTCGTACTATATCATAGTACATTCTCGTTATAGCATCAAACTATAACTATTCAATCATTGCATACCATCTGTCTTTTACAACTTCAAAAGATCACGTTGTGATCTTATTCTATAATCATCTCACTTATGATTCTTCCATATCTCATTATCATTTTATTTTAAAACTTCTTATCTCTACCTGTCATCATGACATATCATAATTTCATTATGCTTTCAATCTTATAGACCTCGTCTATTCATCGTTATTCGTTACCTATATTATTATTGGAGTTAGACAACTCCTGATTCTCATCTACATATCTTTCCAAGATTCTTCTTTGAATCTTTTTGTTTATTAAACAACTCTTCCTTTAAGAATTTCTAACTTCGTTCATATAGTTCAATATTTTATTCGAGTTTTAAAATTCACTCCATCTTTCGCGGCTTGATGTTATTTTAATCAATAATGTGAATCTATGTGAAGATAATTTAAATATTAATGTTAATATTTATTGGAGTAAATAAATATTTTAATTAAATTATTTATTGAGTTAAATAAATAATTATGTGATTATTATGGAGTAATGTAATTAAGTGTAGTATATTAATTAAATGAATATTTAGTATTTAATTTAATTGATATAATGATTTTATGTTATAGTTCTAATTTAATTGAGATAATTAAATTAGATGAGTAATGTGATGAGTGTTACATGCAATTATAATTAGCAATTAATTGTAATTATGTGACAATTTGATGTGCTTAATTGATGTTAGACTTTTAATTAATTAAATTAGAATGTTAAGATTTAATTAATTAAAGAGTAGCATTAAAGTATGAGTTAAAAGGATTTATTAAAATAAAGAAAAGAGTTTTTAAATGATTTTTTCCAAACAAGGCTCTTACTTTTGTTTTAAAACTGTTTTACCCAAACATGACCTTAACTACTAAAAATTTATTTTTAAAATAACTTTTTTTGCCATACAAGCCTTAGGGCTTTTAAAAAAATTCAAAGGTGTAACCTCTATTTTAATTGTAATTAGTATAGAATTTATTATATACATTAATATTGTAAGTTACATATTATGTATATATGTTGTATGTATATTTTGTATATATGTTGGTTAAAAGAACAAAACAAAGGTTAGTCTGTGTGTTAGAGAGAAAACACAGAGAAAGATGGAGATAATGAATATTAGTTGATTTATTTAAATCAATTAGATGTTAATTTAAATTATAGTTTATGCAATTATAATTTAATAAATGCATGTTTAATTATGGATTATAAATTGATAATTGCATGATTAATTATAATTTGTGTAATTATAATGCATAATATAGTTTAATTGATTATAAGTTATAATTTGTTTAATTATAACTTAATATGTGATTATAATTTGGAATAATTATAATCAAGGTAAAAGTGTAATTTAAATTATAATTTATATAATTATAATTTAATGAGGGCATGAATAGAAATTGAGTATTTATAATCTAAGTAATGGGTTAAGTTAAGTATGCTTAAATTATGATTTAATGCATGATGTAGTTGATTCATTATAAATTATGATTGTTTAATTGTAGTTTGATTAAAGTGGATGTTCAAATCATAATTTGTTTAATTATAATTTAAAATGAGTATGCAATTATTAGTTGATTAATCATGAGAAATGTAAAATGATTATGTGATGTGATTAATTATGTGGTAATTATTATTAACTTATGAGTTAAAGAGGAATGAGTTAACTTAAATTGGTTAACTAACGATGAGGATTAGCTATGTGATAATTAACTGATATTGTTAATTATACATATGATTTGACAGCGAGTGTCAAATGAGTAAATAGAAAAGAATTAGAAAGTATAAAGTATTATTTACTTAGACGTTTGATAAGCATTGCTAGGTGACTAATAATTGATGCGTATGGTAATACGTTATGTAGGATCATGAAGCAGATTATATTAAGCTATTTTTCGGTAATTGGTAATCTACGAGCCAGGCAAGTCTTTCGGTTTCTAGTTTCTATGTGAACTTGATGATATTATGAACTGTTTTAAATTGTTTTGTATAGAGCATGATATGTTATATATGTTGTAAACATGAATGTTAAAGTCAATTTATGACTACATTGATTGATTAAATAATGTTGATTGAGTAAGGAACTCAATCTTTATATTTGCTATGTATATTGAAGCATGTATGCCATGTTAATTTCATTATTATGAGATGTATCTTGAGCATGTTATTATGTGCTATGTGATGCATAAAAACTGTTAGAACTTGCTGAGCTGTCGAGCTCACTCTTGCAAATAACCATTTTTGCAGGTCAAGGATGCAAGGTAAAGATACGTGTTAAGTGATTTATAGAGATCAATGTTAAAGAATATTAATTTTGTTAAATTTCAAATTGTAGTTGATGTTTTTATTGTAACTTAGTTGTTAAATTGTAAGTTGAGCTATCCGACGTGTAATGGATATTGCTTAGTGATGTAAGACTTTATATAATCCTTTCGTTGTAGCGATTCATGTAATAGAATTGAATCAAATATTTATAATGTTAAGGTTGCGATTCAGGGCAATATAGAAAGAAAGTTTATAAAAGTTTTAAATATTCCGTATTTTTAGTGATTTTTAATATCGAATAATGTTGTAATAAGAGATTAATGTTGTATTGTTAACGATCGAGAAGGAGAATATTATTGTATGAATTTTGGGGTCGTTACATCAATTTTAGTAGGAATTATTATCATGAAAAAGTTAATTTTTAGAAGTGAAAATAATCAAATGGACAATTAAATGGAAAAGTGAGTAAATAAAAGAGGAGAAAATAAAACTTTGGAGAGGTAGGCCCCATGGGGGGCACTGTAGTTGAAGAAAGGGCAAAGATATCTGATTTTAAGGAGGGAAAAAGGGAGGGGTGTTGGGCATTACATGAGATATGTAGTCAAAATAAGGAAAAAGGGGAAAATGGAAGAAAGAAAGAAAACAAAAGGGAGCAATCATCTCCCACCCTTGTTCCCTCATCCGTCAGTTTTTACAAGAGAAAGAAAAGAGAGAAAAAGAGAGAGAGATGATGATGATGATGATGATGATGAAGAAGAAGCAGAAGAAGAAGAAGGAAGAAGAAGAAAGAAAAATGAAGAAAATTAGATAGGAAAATCCTAAAATTTAATCAAACTTTTGACTTTCAATAGATGTTAAATTTCATTGATTTTATGTAAAGAGATTAAGTTTATGCTTGTTTGGGATGATTTAAACTTATATAAACAAGAGAAGTTAAGAAATTAAACTCTTCGGAGTACCGCCAGAAAATTACTTGTTTAACGTTGATTCGCGATTTGTTTTCAAAACAAAAACTATGGTTAGACTCCTGAGATATAGTAGAATAGATCTGGGCTGGAAAACTTGTTATCCCGCCAGACAAGATGACCATAAAATATTTTCCGGAGAACTTTTCCATTAAGCCCGTTTCTCTATGATAGAGGCAGAATTTCTAGAAACTTTGTATTAAAAAGTTGTAGAGAAGTAAATTTCATGTGAAATGGATATAAAATTCATAATTTAAACAGTTTAATTATTATGAGTTTTTGAAGTTTCGGCACTTTGAGAAATTATAATCTTTTTTTGAGTTCTGGGAAGTTGGGTACTTGCTCTTATGAGTTACGAAGATAACCCAAGTGGAACAGAGTAAAAATATGTTAAAACGAAGTCATGATGGAATTTTTAGGAAAAGTGTTAAAATGGTGAAAACATAGGTCTCTTGGGACTTTCGGGCCAATTTTACGACTTGATAATAATGCTGAATACTTTTGATTTTCTGGGGGTTTTGTAGAGAATGATCCCATATTTTCATAGCCTCAAGAACGAACTCAATCCGACTTCGGATGAGTAAGTTACGATGATTTGAAAAATCGACGTTAGAAACGTCATATAGTAAAAGATAGCGCAAGAAGTATTTTTGAGCCAATTGTTCGGCTTGTTAATGAAACTAGAAAATTATTTCTTTCGGCGGAGGGGGGGGGGGGGGGGGGGGGACGTTCCCGAACGTCATGATACCGAGATACGATTTTGAAAATTGGTCGCGTTAACTAAACTATAAAACTTGAACATTATGAAATGAGAATTAAGATAATGTAAACAAATAATATGAAGTTTATATGTGGCTAATTGGGGTGTGATTATAAATGATATTGTGTAGGCTATTTGAAGAGCATTATAACGTAAGCAGTAAAGGAGCGTATAAAGCAAGTTTCCTAACTTACACAAACTTTATATTGTGCAAGTTTCCTAATCTTACTCAATTGTTATATTTGAGCAAGTTTTCTAATTCATTTGACTATATTCTTATGAAGGTTATAGGAAGAATTGAAGTTCTAATTTATGCAATTCTTATATATTATGTAGATTCTAAACTTATGCAAGTCTTCTAATATTTGTAAAAGTTGTTCAAGCTATGATATTTGAAGAGCATTATAGCGTAAGCAGTAAAAAGCGTATAAGGCAAGTTTTCTAATTTACCCAAACGTTATATTGTGCAAGTTTTCTAATCTTACTCAATTGTTATATTTGAGCAAGTTTTCTAATTCATTTGACGATGTTCTTATAAAGGTTATATAACAAATTGAAGTTTTAATTTACGTAATGCTTATATATTGCGTGGATTCTAAACTTATACAAATCTCTTAATATTTGTAAAAGTTTTTCAAGCTATGCTAAATTACAAAGTCATATATTTTGATTATGGAATTTCATTTGTTATATGAAGTTCATCATATTACGTGAAATGATTTATAAAAAAGGAGTTATTTACCATTTGATTCGACCTAACTCGAATTATGAGTTATTCTAGTCGAAATTGTATTGTTGAATATATGAATTTGATAGGTCTCCAAATCTGGTAGTTTTATTTTGATGATAACAAATTAGAAAAATAGGTTAAAAGGGCATAATCCTCTCCATAGGATTAAAATATTAAATTAATTTTAATTATCTTATTTATCTTGACCAAAATGTTTTTCAAACTCAAATTGAATTTATTTTATTGACCTTGATAAATCTAATATCAAGTGTTAAATAAATTAATTCATAAAGTAAAATTTCTTAAGCCAAGGAGATTCCTATTTCTTTTTCAAAATGGTTTTATAAATCTTTTATGGGCAAAAAGAAAATTCCTAAATATATTTATATATATCCATATATATATATATATATATATATGTGAAGTATATATATAATATATGTGTATGTGACATGTGTGTGCTGTGTAAGTGTTAGTGTGGTGCCGTGAGTGGGTGCATATGTGTTAAACTTAAATGTTAGTATACATTTATTATGGGCATGCATATTGAAAACAAAAGTTACGGGCTAAAATTTTACTACCCAATCCGGGTGATTCAAAGTGATCTGAGCCTTCAATTTTTTCATCATATAATCCGGACCATCTATTTCAAAAATGATTTACCAAATTATCTTTTTGCCATCAACTTCAAATTCCTATAGATATGAGGCTTTTCATTCATTTTCAATTACCAATTTACAAATTAGAAAAGCTTACTCTCCTTGCCTACATTCTGTCAAATTAAGCTTTCACTCTCTCTTCTAACCAAAGTTTTAATTCTATTTGGAAGAGAAAAATTGGTCATATTTGAGATAAGTTATTAATTTATTGTTGCTCATATTATCTCATACTTGTTTATATATATAGATATTCAAATATAAATTGCTATATATATATATATATATATATATATATTTCATCTATCAATATCAAATAAAAAGTCAGTACTTAGATACCGATACAATTTGGAAGTAATTTCTCTAAAATTCTCCGAACGGTTTTTAAAATCCTAAGTGGCCTTTTACTGATATAGATACATTATAAAAATATTACATAATATTTATATAATTAACATATTGTGAAACGAACAATTTAGTCAGTACTTAGATACCGATATTCAGAGATAATTCTTAACAAAGAATATTATCTGAACGGTCTTTGAAATCCTAAATGACCATATTTTCACAACATATATTAAATATAATATAATATATATACGTGGGTGACAAAAGTTTCTTCAAGTATTATTTAAATTGATTAAATTATTGAAAGTAGTATGCATACAAGCCAATCATGTATGATGATAAGCATATACTTTGAAAACGATCTTATTTATTTATTAATAAAAGTATTCATTTATTAAAGGCATTTAATTATCTATATGATGCTGTTTTTATAATATGTAAATAACCCATAGTTTTAAGTAATGCTTTTAGAATCATGATGTTGATAATGCTAATGAGATCTAAATTCTTAGAAAGTTTAAAACTAAAATAGTTCCCAATCGTGGGATTACTTAAAAGGAGATTAGTAAATCCGGATAGATTAATACATATGTTACTTGCTCATTGAATGAGGATGATTGATCTCATGATCATTTGTGTGGAGACACTAAAGCAAGTATGTAGGTGCTTATTGGAGAATAAGTTCACTGAACGTGACTCGCTAAGGAATACCTAATAGAGTTTTACTTGCCTGTCAATAGAAATTTCTAATGTGATAGTAGTACAAGTGATTCTTGGACTTGAGATCATCATAGTATCTTGTATGTAATAAATTATACTTTGACTTATTCCTTAAGACCCTTTGGGTATATCAAAGGGCATGTTTGGGTATAATAAGTTACATATGAAGAGAATAAATGATCAATAAAGAATCTATCACTTCTAGTAAAAAAAGAGATATGTCTTATGTGATTCGTTAAATGACAACCCAGTAGTCCTTGGCCAAGGCAGAATGAAATTAAAAAGAAGTTTCTAATTTGCATTATTTGGAGTTGTGCATTTTCTAATCGAAATACATATAATTAAATAAAATAAGACTTGACAGTAATTTTATATCTTATATTTAATTGGGACATTGTATGGTGGAAGGATTGAATTGTACGGTAACTATTTACTCACAAGTTCTTTTATGATTAATGTTGAAATCTATATTATATGAAAAGTCGTTGATCGCTAGGGAGGTTGATCCCTATTGTAGAATAAATATTATTTATTTAAATATATTATTAGTTTAATTTATTTATTTAAATAAGATTAGAATTGTTCTAATTGATTTATTCACAATCGGTTTAATATGGAGAACCTAAAGGGTCACACCATAAAAGGAAGAATAATTATTTAAAAAGGTAATGGCATAATCGTAATAATGTATTAAGTGTAATTAATTTAATCTATGTTGATAGAATAAATTAAATAGCTTAATGTTTATTATTTAATATTTTGAAAATATTAAATATAAATTAATAAGAGGAGTTTTATTAATATTATTACAATTATTATTATTTTAATTTCTAAATGAGTTTAAGAATTAATTTAAATTTAATACTCTCATTTATTACTATTAAGATTTGGAGGCAATTTAATTAAAGAAGTTTAATTGAGTAATCCTTATATGTTGGGAAGCCTAATTAATTAAAAGAGTTTAATTAATTAAATGAAATCCTATGTTAAATAGGATTAGAAGGGTTGACCAATATCTATATAAGAGGAGTCTTATGTTGGATATCAGTTGACGTAATTCTAATTGTTGGAGAGTACTAATTTTCTACAGAGAATAGAAAACTAGGGTTTAGCTAACTACCCTCCTTCTTGAATAATTCATTTTCCTTGTTGGATCACCTCTAGAGGCCAAACACTTGGGTGGCTAACGTTGATCAAAGAAAAGAATTAATCTCGGATATCCAAGGAGATCACGAAGAACAAATGAGTTGAACTTGTACATGTGGAAGCTTTGTTCTACAAGGGTATGAATCTAATCTTCTTCTACTTCGTTCTAATTAATAACTATGCATAAAGGATGATCCGGGTAATGGTTTTGTAGAAAATTTTAAACTCTGATATACCATGCTTCCTTTATTTTGCAATTTGATTGCGCCCATGATTTTGTACAAAACTTAACAGTGACATCAGAGCCAAACCTTTATGCGAGTTATTAATTATGTTTATTTGATATATATACTGATATGTGTTTTAAACAATTTAATTGGGTATAATATTTAGCTAGGAATTTAATTTTTGGAGAAAAACTACACAATTCGCGAACCAGGAAATCAGATTCTGCCCAGCGGCGCTGAAGCGCCTGTCACAAGCCTAGCAGCAGCGTCGCGGCGCCGGGTCCAGTTTCCTGAAGGTGACATGGCGCTGCAGCGCCGGATGCTAGGTCATTAGCAGCGCTGCAGCGCCGGGTCTGGGTCTCATCAGTTGATGATGACGTGGCGCGGCAGCACTGTATGCGCTGCAGCGCCATCTGTGTCTCAGCTAATGACGACGTAGCGCGGCAGCGCTGCATGCTAGTGCATTGGCAGCACTGCAGCGCCACCCCACCATACTTTTTTAAAGATAAAAGGTTTATTTTAATTAAAAATTAAAATTGAAGTTTTTATGTAATTCTAGATTAATAAAGGAGTTTAGTAGATTTGGAATTGGATTAAAATAAAGATGTTTATTTTAATAAGAATTGAATTTCATGATAACTATTTAGAGTTGAAATTGGTTTCCGAAACTAACTAGGAATGCCCATTAAATTGATATCAGTGCATATATTAAATGTTTTATTTATTGATGCACATGTTGATATGTATGAAAATAAATGGGGTTGATTATGGACTATGACCAATGTGATTGGTTTTTATTCTAGTTGAATGCTTGAATGAATGAGTTTTATTAAATGGGGTCTGCGTACCTCGTCTTCTCTGATTTTTTCTTAATGTAAAATTCTATCTCCCTTCTATGTACTTCCCCTTAACTGCTGATCAAGGTTTCTATTTAAATTAAATAGTTTTTGTAATAGAAGTAGTTAGAATTATCTTGAAGAAATTGGAGGCCAAGGAGCAAGGAGTGTGTGACGATCCGTTTGTAATGGAGCCCGGGTTTAAATGTAATAGTTACGTTTAAATTTAATTCTTGCACTCCTAGGTTTGACATTTTGGTTCACTTTGTGGCTCTAGTGAACCAAACTAAAATAAAAGTCCATAATCAATTCGGGTAGAATATAGTATTTTATACGTGCATGCTAAGTATTATATATATTATATTTTATGTAAACATGATTCGCATGTTTAATAAAATAACGCGTACTTTATATATATATATATGTGTGTGTGTGTGTGTGTGTGTGTGTGTGTGTGTGTGTGTGTGTGTGTGTGTGTGTGTGTGCATGCACGCTAAAAAAGATGAGACTAATAATAACAAGCCCCTCAAAGAAATTATATTAAGTCTAAAGCATTCAAAGATATTTGGAATATCGAACGTCGCCTTCTAGCATGATAAAATTAATAGAGTATTAAATATTTAATATGAGTTTGTTGTGCTATCCACAAGGCAAATATTAAGTATTTAAGATGTTAATTTAATCACATTTGATGCTTATAAAGAAAATTAAACAATATTGTTTTGTTATTTTTCTTTTTTGAATATATGAAAGTGCTAGGTTGGACTTAACTTAAATCATTTTAGTTCGGATGTGCACACACTTGACCATTATGATCTAAGAGGTAAACTAGAAAGGAGTTACATGTTGGTGTAATTGACAAAGAGTTGTTTACATATTTATTTATATATGGTTTTTTATGCTATCCACAAGGCTATATACATTTGAAATATGATCCTTATTCTCACTAACAAATCTTTAATTAGATGTTGTCGAACTATATAAGTGAGGGTAATATAGTTTGAAGAAAATTGTGGGAGATACCAATTTAAAATAAGACCTAATTTATTTTGGTATATAAATCTAATTAAATGAATGTTTGCAAAAATATTATCTTTTCACATGCAGAAATTTAAAAATGTTGAAATCACTAATTTCACTACGTAGCATACTTGATGCTAACAAACTGACCGGACCGAATTACACGGACTTGTTAAGGAATCTGAGAATAGTTCTCACTGCTGAAAAAAAATTTTATATCTTAAATTCACATGTCCCTGAAACTGTTCCAGAAATAGCCTCTGAGGAAGAGATTGCCAATATTATAAATTGTCAAGATGATGCATCTGTGGCTCAATGCATTATGCTCCAATTCATGAATAACGAGCTTCAGCGTCAGCATAAAAACATGGATGCTCCTACTATGTTGCTTCACCTCAAGGAGTTGTATGGTGAACAAAGTAGGATTGCTAGATATGAGATATGTAAGGACGTCTTTCGATCTCGAATGACCGAGGGCACTGCCGTTGAGACTCATGTCCTAAGGGTGATCAATCTGATTGAACGCCTTGGATAGCTTGGGTTCGTCATGGATGGGGAGCTGAGTCAAGACTTAGTCTTGCAGTTACTCCTTAAGACCTTCTCGCAGTTCGTTGTAAATTTCCACATGAATAAGTTAGATGTCAACTTTCTTGAATTACTTAACATGCTGAAAACTATAGAAGGTCACTTGTCATCCAAGAAGAACCATATCTTATTGGTGGATGATTCTTCCAAGAAAAGGAAGAGGCCCAAGGTATCTTCTGAAAAGAAGAAATCTAAGAAGGCTAAGGTCAAGGCGAAAATGAAGAGTCAAAAGAAACCTAATCCAGCTAGTGAAGGAATGTGCTTCCAGTGCAACGAGTCGGGTCATTGGAAGAGGAACTGCAAGAAGTTTCTGGCAGAGAAGAAGCTTGGAGAAGCTTCGACTTTCAATCAAGGTTTGTTCATTATTGAAATTAATTTTTCTGAAAGTCAAAATTCTATTTGGGTATTGGATACCTGCTATGGTTCTCATATATGTAATATTGTGCAGGGACTTGTCAGAAGTAGAAAGCTGAACAAGGATAAGATTATCCTAGGACTGGAAAATGGAGCAAAGGTTGCTGCATTAGCTGTAGGCACTTATTGTTTAGCACTGCCTACGGAAAAGTCCATTTATTTAAGTAATTGTTATTTTGTTCCGAATATCATTAAAAATATTATATCTTTTTCGTATTAGATATGGATGAATTTGACATTATAATAAAGAACAACTGTTGTTCTATTTATAAAAATAATATTTTATATGGTGTTGGTAATTTGCAAAATGGACTTTACACACTCTACTTGCATGAAAATATATTTCAAATAGAACAAACTAAGAAAAGAAAAAGAGATGATGTTAATTATACCTATATGTGGCACTGTAGACTCGGTTATATCAATGAAACAAGATTATCCAAGTTGTATAAGGATGGGCTCTTAGAGCTATCCGATTATGAATTATATCCAACTTGTGAATCTTGTCTCATGGGTAAAATGACTAATTCTCCTTTTAGTGAAAAAGGAGATAGAGTTACAGAGTTGTTAGCGTTGGTTCACACAGATGTTTGTGGACCTATGATAACGAATGCACGGGGAGGGTATTCTTATTTTATTACTTTTACTAATGATTACTCAAAATTTGGATATGTGCATTTAATGAAATACAAATCTGAATTATTTGAAAAGTTCAAAGAGTTCATAAATGAAGTAGAGAAACAAACGGACAAGAGTATTAAGATTCTTCGATCAGATTGAGGTGGAGAATACTTAAGCGGTGAGTTTCTCAATTGTCTCAAAGATAATGGTATAATCTCACAATGGACTCCACTAGGTACACCACAGTTAAATGGAGTATCTGAAAGGAAAAATCGAATATTGTTGAACATGGTTTATTCCATAATGAGTTTTACTGATCTTCCAATTTCATTATGGGGTTATGCCCTAGAAACAGCTGCATGCCTACTTAACAAGGTGCCTACCAAATCCGCCCCAAAGACTCCATATGAGATGTGGAAAGGGAGGAAACCAAATCTTAAGCATGTTAAGACTTGGGGTTGTCCAGCTTATGTCAAAAAGTTTGAAAATGATAAGATACAGACTAAATCCGACAAGTGTAGATTTGTGGGATACCCTAAAGAAACTTTAGGGTATTATTTCTATCATCCAACTGATCAAAAGGTGTTTGTTTTGAAACATGCGGCCTTCTTGGAAAAGGAAACCATGAAGGGGTTAGTGGGAGTAAGATATATCTTGAAGAAGTTCAAGAACCACAAATTACGACGGATCAAAGTCAGGTACCTGACCAAGTGTAACAAACGAGATTTTGTATTTTATTTTAAATATTTATTGAATTAAATAAATATTTTAATTAATTTATTTATTGAGTTGAATAAATAATTGATGTGATTATGTTGTGGAGTAATTTAATTAAGTGCAATATATTAATTAAATTACTGTTTAATATTAAATTGATGTGTAAGTAATTTTGTGATGAAGTTCTAATTTAATTGAGATATTTAAATTAGATGAATATTATGTGGTATTTCGTTAGTAAGGATTTAATTATTTAATTAATAATTATAGTAATATCTAATTTAATTTAAATAATTTAATTAGAGATTTACTAATTTGTTAAATGGAATTATGATTAATGAGTAAATTATAATTGGGTAGCAATTTAATTTATGTGGTAATTTTATTTAATAAATGGATGTTAGCTTTAATTTAATTAAATTAGAATATTGAGATTTAATTAAATAAAGTGTGACATTTTAAATATGTAGTAAAAGAGTTATTAAAATAAACTAAAAGGGTTTTACCAAACAAGGCCCTTAAGTCTATTTTAAGTTAGTTTTACCAAACAAGGCCTTAGTCCTAAAAATCTATTTTTTTTAAAAAAGGATTTTTGTCAAACAAGACTTGTGGTTTTTGATTTTCAAACAAAAAGTAACTGATATAATATTACTGTAGGATATTATATTTTCTCAGTTATATATTATATGTATATTATATCTATATGTCAGTTATCTATTTTATACTACGTTAGAAAGTCAGAGTTAGAATATCAGAGAGTTAGAAAGAAAGAGAGAAGAAGAAAGAAAGAGGAGGAAGAAGTTTTGAGAGATCAAAAGCAAGAATCAAAACATATAATCGTCATCATCACCATCATTTTCTTCTTCTAAAGGTATAATCTAATTTAAGCTTTATTCTTCCATGTTGTCATAGTTTTAAGTTCTCTATAATTTGGTTTTTCATGATAATTATAATTTGGTGATCCATGTATGTTAAATTAGGTGTATAAACTGTTATATATGAGTTATATGATAATTTAAGTGGTTCAATTCATGTAAATATGATGAACATGAAGAAATCATGTTTATAGCAATTTACAGTGAACTATTTTGGGAAAAAATGGTGTTTTCTTCAAAATTACAAAATTAAAAGTTTTTAATTGATTTTTGTAATGGTTCTATGTATTAAAACATGTTAGAAACATAAGGTTATGGTTTTATAAAACTTTATATGCATTATATAGACATAAATCTGAGTTTGGTGCGAGTAAATAAGCCCAATTAGTTTTTTCCTGCACAGTTTGTGTGGTTGTCTGCGTCTGTGTGACACCCCCAAATCCGGGTACTTCCTTTCCACAAGATTTGGTGTTCACTATCTAAATAAAATATAACTACTGCCCATAAATAAGGAATGCAAAATAAATTACAACCTTAATTAAATAATAAAAATCTTCCTTATAAAAAGAATACAACCTTATTAAAAATATTCTCAGGGTTATCTAACCTTAACATCAATAAACGCGGAAAATAAAACATCACATAATAAAATTTATTTCTTATTACAAATCATATCATAAATATAAACAAGTCTTCACTTGTTTATCTTGCTCTTGCCTTTACTAGTTGACGGTTCGTCAACTCTTTCTACTTTAGCTACAATGGTTATATAAATGCAAGAGTGAGCAAACAAATGCTCACTTGAAATAGCAAACAATAGTGATGACATAGTATTGAATAACTTCAACTGAATAGATAAAATTTCATTCATCGATAATCAAGAATAAGATTTAGAATTCATCTGAGGGCCATAAGACCTTGAACTATGTCCCAGGTCATAAACATTTCTATTTAAACCTTTAACAGTCGTTAGACTATATGGACTCTTAACTCGTACTTAATTAGGGGGATTAACCCTTTGTACCATGTATTGTGCACAAATATCTTAACGCTTTCGCATGGTAATCCCCTATCAGATAGGGTTGTTCATCTCAATTTTTAATAACAAGTCCGCACCAAAGAAAGTTTGGTTTGGGTAAGCTCAAAAGGTAATTTGGAGTTCAACTATCATCAACTAAGGAGTAGTTGAATCAACTTACAATAATTAAGAATTCGACAAGTACTATGAGTAATAACAATAGACATCATAATCAATAGTAATGCTTTAGAATTAAACTTAAAGCATTTGAAAGATAAAATAGACCTTGCTCGAACAATTAAGTCAAGGTCACATTAATTCAATAATGACTTCAATAACATACTTGTTCAATATGGAAATTAGAGAATAAGATAACTTGCATATAAATAACAAGTTAAGGATAGGAAACTTGCTCAATAAAAGTAAAGTTTGAGTTTAGAACACTTGCCTCTTGCACAAGCTATAATTTACAATCACGTTCCACAATTATCCTATGTATACGTAATTAAAAATAATAACATACATTAGTTACCATATAACTAACTCACGTCATTGGTTAACCCTGCATATCATTACATTTGCAAAAAATAATTAATTCTAAGTCCGATTAAATCACGAACATCAATCTTGGACGCGTTATTAGACTTTACGAATAACGGTTTACATAACGTATCTAACTTACAAATTAGTCACATGAAATACGTTAATGAATCATTCTAACATCTCAATGTATGTTTAACATGTCATTAAGTTCATCACATTAAGTTAGCTTATCATGTATTGCATAAAAACTACACAAAACACAAAGCACAAAATTTTCAGCATGTACACCCGCTGGGGCGGGTGTCCCTACTGGGAGAAATTCTGGTTCGCGAACTTGTGTAGGAAAAAGCCAATTTGGCTTATCTCCTTGCACCAAACTCAGAACTTAACTAACATAATGCATATAAAACTTTATAAAAACAAAATTTTAAGCTTATAACATGTTTTAACATGTATGATTTTCATAACACATAATCAAAAACTCTAAATTTCATGATTTTGAAGAAAACATCATTGTTTAAGCGTTCTTGAAGAAAATTAACACTGTGACTTTGTTTTTAAACCAAATCACATATTTTAAATCATGTTAATTTTGTTTCTTAACATATTATCATAATCTAAACTTAATTTTCGTAATCATAGCATAATCACACACAATTTTTGATATTTAAGAAACTATCTTTCAAATTAGTTCACTGTAAATTGTTATGAACATGATTTCTTCGTGTTCATCATATTTACATGAATTAAACCACATAAACAATCATATAAATCATACATAAGAATTTAAAACACAAATTACATATAGAATCCATATTTACATGAATTTCACGAAAAACTATTTTACAAAGAACTAAAACATGAAGAACAATAAAGAACATAATTTAGAAATTATTTATACATTTGATGCTAGAGGAAGAAGATGAAGATGGTTATTATCTTGCTTTTGATTTCTCAAAGCTTTCTTCTTTCTTTTTTTCCTTCTCTCTTTTCTCTCTATTTTTCTTACTCTTTTCTTCTTCTAACTTTAACTAACTTAATGTAGTATACAATATACATATAACTGATAATATAGATATACATGTAATAATATATAACTGATATACTTATTTCCTCTTAATAATTATATCAGTTACAAATTTTTGAAAATTAAAAGCCATAAGGCTTTGTTTGGCAAAACTCTTTAATTTTAGAAACAGATTTTTAGGACTAAGGCCTTGTTTGGTAAAACAGGATTAAAACAGATTTAACGGCCTTGTTTGGTAAAGCAGAATTAAAACCCTTTTATTTTATTTTGATAATTCTTTTAACACATAGTTTTCAATGTCACACTTTGTCTAATTAAATCTTACTAACCCATTTTAATTAAATACATGCTAACATCAATTTAATTAAATTCAATTAACACATAATACTAAATTTTTACACAATTGTAATTCACTTATTAATCCTAATTCATGTAATAAATTAGTAAATCTTTATTAACAAATGCCACATAATATTCATCTAATTTAATTATTCTCAATTAAATTAGAACTACACAACACAATTACTTATACATTAATGTAATTAACATATTGCGCTTAATTAAATTACTCCATACATAATCACAT
Organism: Panax stipuleanatus; assembly: GCA_020205555.1. Taxonomy (NCBI): domain Eukaryota; kingdom Viridiplantae; phylum Streptophyta; class Magnoliopsida; order Apiales; family Araliaceae; genus Panax; species Panax stipuleanatus. The sequence continues at coordinate 107,628,781 of CM035116.1, forward strand.
TATTTATTTATTTAACTCAATAAATTAATTAATTAAAATATTTATTTAATTCAATAAATATTTCAAACTAATATACAAAATCTCGTTTGTTACAATCTTCCATCCTTAAAAGGATTCTGGCCCCAGAATCACAACTAAAAAAACTCATTCGTTACATTCTTCCCCCCTTAAAAAGATTTTGTCCCCAGAATCGATATACAAGAAATTACACAAACAATTGGGGATAAGTTTTCATCATTACATCTTCGAGCTTCCACGTGGCTTCTTCAGCACTATAGTTCCTCCAGATTACCTTAACAGAAGGTATCACTTTATTTCTAAATACTTGCTCTTTTCTATCAACTATTTGAACATGAGCCTCTTCATATGTTAGGTCTTTATCAAATTGTAACGACTCGTACTCTATCACATGCTCGTAGTCGTGTTTGTATGGTTGCCACACAGAAATATGGAAAACATTATGTATATTATCTAGCTCCGGAGGTAACGCAACCTCGTAAGCTACCTCGCCAACCTTTCGCAGTATCTCAAAAGGTCTAATGAATCGGGGACTTAGCTTCCCCTTCTTGCCAAATCGAATCTTCCCCTTTCAGGGAGATACCTTCAGGAAAACAAAGCTTCCTACTTCGAACTCTCGATTATGTCGATGATGATCGACATATTTCTTCTGTCTGTCCTGAGCAGCAACCAATCTCAGTCTGATTATCTTGACGATCTCAGCAGTTTGTTGCACCAATTTCGGTCCCAACAGTTGTCGTTCACTAACCTCATCCCAGCATAATGAAGTCCTGCATTTTCTTCTGTATAATGCTTCGTAAGGTGGCATGCCAATACTTGCATGGTAACTGTTGTTGTAGGCGAATTCCACAAACGGTAGATGATCATCCCAGCTTCCTTTGAAGTCCATAACACAAGCTCTCAGCATATCATCTAGAGTCTGAATCGTTCTCTCGCTCTGACCATCAGTTTGAAGATGGTACGCCGTACTCATTCGCAATTGCGTTCCCAAACATTCTTGTAATCGCTTTCAGAAATTCAACGTGAAATGCGGATCTCTGTTTGATACACTCGATACCAGAACACCGTGTCTAGAAATAATTTCCTTAACGTATAGCTGCGCCAACTGATCCAAGTTGAACCTAATGTTGATCGGTAAGAAATGTGTTGACTTCGTCAGTCGATCCATGATAACCCATACTACATCATAACCCTTCTGAGTCATTGGTAGACCAACCACAAAATCCATCGTGATATGCTCCCACTTCCATTCTGGAATCTCCAGCGGTTGTAGTAATGCACTTGGTCTCTTGTGTTCTGCTTTGACTTTCTAACATGTCAAACACTTTGCAACACATTCGACAATGTCTCTCTTCATATTAGGCAATCAAAAATGCTGCCTAAGATCCTGGTACATCTTTGTACTTTCAGGGTGAATCGAATATCTCGAACTGTGAGCTTCGCCCAAAATTTCCTCTTTGACTTCCAGTACTGGCGGTACCCAGATTCTCCCTTCAAAACGTAGCAGTCCATCATTATCAATCTTGAACTTTATCTCTTCACCATCGACTATTCTCTTCCGGTCATGTAGTTGGGCTTCTTTTACCTTGTCCACTAAGGTTGAACCGTTAGGTACTTGGAATAATTTCTCATCCGACTTCTTCGGACACTTCACTTCAAGCAGCAACTTAGCCATCTCATTCATCAAATGTTCCTGATCAGTTAATATCATTAACTTCTCACGACCCTTTCTGCTTAAGGCGTCGGTAACCACATTAGCTTTACCCGGATGGTAAAGAATCTTGCAATCGTAGTCCTTGATTAGCTCCAAACATCTCCTTTGGCGCATATTCAAATATTTCTATGTAAAGATGTACTTCAAACTCTTATGACATGTGTATATCTCACACCTCTCTCTATAAAGGTAGTGTCTCCAAATCTTCAAAGCAACACTACTGCCGCCAATTCCAAGTCATGGGTCGGATACCCTTTCTCATAATCCTTTAGCTCACGTGATGCATAAGCAATGACTTTGCCATTCTGCATCAGCACACAACCTAATCCTTTATCTGAAGCATCACTGTATACCACGAAATTTCCTGTACTATCCGACAATGACAATACCGTCACAGTACTCAATCTCTTCTTTTGTTCTTGGAAACTATCCTCACACTTTTCCGTCCAAACGAACTTTCACTGTCTTCCAAGTCAAATTCGTCAACGGAGTTGCGATTTTGGAAAAGTCCTGAATAAATCTTCTGTAGTAACCTGCCAATCCCAAGAAACCCCTCACTTCTAATGGTGTCTTCGGCTGATCCCAATTCATTACAACTTCAACCTTCGATGGATCCACTGAAATCCCATCTTTGTCAATCACGTGGCCAAGAAATTGCACACGCTCTAACCAGAAGTCGCACTTCAAGAATTTTGTGTATAGCTTCTCCCGTCTCAGCGATTCTAATGTCAACCTCAAATGTTCAGTGTGTTCCTCCTCAGTTTTAGAATAAACCAAAATATCATCTATGAACACCACTATAAACTTGTCCCAAAATGTCTTAAACACCCTATTCATTAGGTCCATGAATGCCGCTGGTGCATTCGTTAGACCAAATGACATCACTAAGAACTCGTAACGACCATACCGAGTTCTAAAAGCCGTCTTCGGTATATTTTCTCTTCTCACCTTCAACTGATGATATCCACTTCTCAAATCTATTTTCGAGAAGTATCTAGCACCTTTCAATTGGTCGAACAAGTCATCAATCCTAGGTAAAGGATACCTATTCTTGATCGTGACTTTCTTAAACTCCCTATAATCAATGCATAGCCGCATTGATCCATCCTTCTTCTTCAAGAACAATACTGGCGCTCCCCACGGTGATACGCTCAGATAAATATACTTTTTGTCCAGCAATTCTTGCAGTTGAACCATCAACTTCTACATCTCAACTAGAGCCATTATGTACGGGGCTTTCGATATCGGAGCAGTCCTCGGTGCTAAGTCGATCATGAACTCTATCTCTCTATCTGGCGGAAGTCCTGGCAAATAACTCAGAAATACGTCCACAAACTCCCTAACCACTGATATCTCTTCCATCTTTGGACTCTCCTTACGAGTATCCACTATGTAGGCTAAATACCCTACATAACCTTGCTTCAATAGCTTCTTGGCTTGCATAATCGTCAAACAACTCGCTTGTCTAGGCGATTTACTGCCATAAAACACTACCTTCGACGGAGTCGTAAGGTTTAGAGACTTCTTCTGGCAATCAATTACCGCTCCATGGTTGAACAACTTATCCATACCCAGTATAACATCAAACTCCCTAAGTTTAATCGAAATCAAATCTACCATCAATTCCTAAACATTAATGTTCAATCTACAATCCTTGTGTACAAACCTAATAGAAATAACCTCCCTATTCGCAATCTCTATGTTCAAGGGGTAAACTAATTCCTCTTTAGGTAAGTCTAAAGTCTTAGCAAAGTCATCAGATATGAATGAACAAGTAGCACCCGAATCAAATAATACATATGCATTAATACTATTGACCAAAATAATACCCGACACCACATCTTTTGATTGCACAACATCCTTCACCATCATGTTGAACGTCCTGGCAGTGGGTTGGCTCGTCGGCGGTGGTCCAGCGATAGCCAAAATGCTGTCGCTGCCATTTCCTCCACTTCTTGTTGACCCTCTTACTGGCTTCCTTGGGCAACTTCGGGCCATGTGATCCTTAGATTCATATGTATAGCGAGATCCCTTCTTTGGGTTAGGATAATTCGGTGCAATGTGGCCTTCTTGACCATAGTTGAAACATACTCGCCTTCCCCTCAAGCACACTCCAGTGTGATTCTTTCTGCATGTAGCACATGCTTCAATTCTCCTTTTCTGCTGGCTTCCCTGTTGACTCCCAGTAGATTAATTATCGTTCCACTTCCTTTTTTGGTTGTTAGCATTGCTAGCACCAGCCTTTTTTTTTGTCTCATTCTTCTTATTCTTCTTCTTGTCTTGATTGTATTTGGTCAAGGCATTGCTCCCACCTTCTGCGATGATCGCTTTTTCCAACACCGCTGTAAACGTGTTCAGCTGGAACATGGAGACCTTACTGTAGAGCCAGGGCTTCAATCCAAGCTCGAATCTTCTTGCCTTCCTCTCGTCAATACTGACCTGGTACATTGCAAACCTTGCCAGCTCATTAAATTTCACAGCATACTCTGGCACTGTCATCGCTCCCTGCTTTAGCTCTAGAAACTGAACCTCCATATGGTTCTGCGAGCTTATTGGGAAATACATTTCAAAGAACATCTCCTTGAATCGGTCCCATGCTATCACTCCTTCTCCTTCCCTAGTCTTGTTCGCCTGCCACCAGTAGCTAGCTTCCGACTTCAGCATGAATGTCGCAAAAGCGATCTTCTCCAAATCAAAGACCTTTTCTATTTCCATCACCCAAGTTTGGGCCTCTATCAGGTTCACCGATCCCTAGAATTCGTGCTGTCCTACTGCTTTAAATTCATTAAATGTAGTAGCTTGGACTTGCGGCTGATTCGCAAGCGCTCCCGTTAGTAGATTCACCAGTTGCTGAACAGAATTGGCATTCATCCCATCGTTGTTGTTATTGTTATTAGTCAAACCCTCTGGTAGTTGACGTGTAGGTCTTCTTCTAGGAGGCCTCTTTTTGTTAAGACACACTCTTATTAGATCCTTTACTCATCTCTTAAATATTCAAATTCAAACTTAAACATTTTAAAATAACTCAATTCACACTTGAGCACATAGCACGTCAATAAACTTCGATATATATTCATTCATAGTTTTTAAAACATAGAATAGATAGCATCTCTACTATTTACATCATCTTTCCTGAACTGAAATAAGTTGTAGGATTACATCATCATCTTATCATATTATTATCATTTATTTATTATATAAGGAAACACATAGTATATTACTCTACTATCTAGGCATGTTAAGACGTCGCACAGCCTCTCCACGTTCTTCTTCCATCACCCGAAACACTATTTTACGATCCACCATATACCACGGTAAATCTTACAACTGAACTGGGTAATAAAAGATACAATTTTGGGCCCTATCTGTAGCCGAATAAAAAGCATAATCCGTCTCCTTTAGCTTGGCCTTCTTCACTTAAACCTCGTCTTCAGCTCGATCCTCACGTAGGGTGGCCCTCAAGCAATCATCCTAAGCTCTGGCACACTTTGCTGACTCCTCTTTGATGTCGTTCTTCAATTTCGCTAGCTCACCCAGTTCATCGTTCCTTTCACTCTCCACTTGGACTAGATCCCACTTCGTGTTTCCAAGCTCATCGTCCAGCTCTTGAATCGTCTTCTCCCTCTGCTGTATGGTAGTTCGACTCTCCTCTACTAGTTACTCTAGCTCTCCGACTCTACCATGTAGCTCAATGTTACGGTCGTAGACCTCCTCGTACATCACAACGCTAATAGAGTTAGGTGGAAATTCCTCTTCAAGATCCTCCTCTTCTTCTGACTCATCCTTGTCATCTCGATCAAGGACTGGCTCATTCTCCTGACCCACTACGGTGATCAACGGAGATGGTTCTCTCTGAACCAACTGCTCCCAGACAATGTGGATGTCTCGGGGCTCCTCGTCCCTAGGCATCTGGGGTAACTCTTCCCTAGCCTGACTGGACTCTCCAACGTTCGTCATCCTGATAACAAAATTTTAAAGTTTAATTATTACGTGATATCGATCGATACTCCTTGGGTACATAAACGTAAACACATAACACGTAAGGTAATTTATTATCTTTATCTATCATCACTATCTTTTCGATCTCCTATAAGGCTACTACCTAAGGTTTTCGCACCTAAGGTTCATAACCTAAAACACCGCTCTGATACCAACTTGTGACACCCCTAAATCTGGGTGCTTCCTTTTCACGAGATTTGGTGCTCACTAATTAAATAAAACATAACTACTGCCCATAAATAAGGAATGCAAAATAAATTACAACCTTAATTAAATAATAAAAATCTTTCTTATAAAAAGGAATACAACCTTGTCAAAAATATTCCCAGGGTTATCTAACCTTAACATAAACAAATGCGGAAAATAAAACATCACACAATAAAATTTATGTCTTATTACAAATCATATCATAAATATAAACAAGTCTTCACTTGTTCATCTTGCTCTTACCTTTACTAGTTGACGGTTCGTCAACTCTTTCTACTTTAGCTGCAATGGTTATATAAATGCAAGAGTGAGCAAACAAAAGCTCACTTGAAATAGCAAACAATAGTGATGACATAGTATTGAATAGCTTTAACTGAATAGATAATATTTCATTCATCGATAATCAAGAATAAGATTAAAAATTCATCTGAGGGTCATAAAACCTTGAATTATGTCCCAGGTTATAAACATTTCTATTTAAACCTTTAACAGTCGTTAGACTATATGGACTCTTAACTCGTACCTAATTATGGGGATCAGCCCTTTGTACCATGTATTGTGCACAAACATCTTAACGCTTTCGCATGGTAATCTCCTATCAAATAGGGTTTTTCATCTCAGTATTTAATAACAAATCCGCACCAAAGAAAGTTTGGTTTAGATAAGCTCAAAAGGTAATTTGGAGTTCAACTATCATCAACTAAGGAGTAGTTGAATCAACTTACAATAATTAAGAATTCGACAAATACTATGAGTCATAACAATAGACATCATAATCAATAGTAATGCTTTAAAATTAAACTTAAAACATTTGAAAGATAAAATAGAACTTGCTTGAACAATTAAGTCAATGTCACATTAATTCAATAATGACTTCAATAACATACTTGTTCAATACAGAAATTAGAGAATAAGATAACTTGCATATAAATAACAAGTTAGGGATAGGAAACTTGCTCGATAAAAGTAAAGTTTGAGTTTAGAACATTTGCCTCTTGCACAAGCTATAATTTACAATCACGTTCCACAATTATCCAACGTACACATAATTAACAATAATAACATACATTAGTTACCATATAACTAACTCACGTCACTAGTTAACCCTACATATCATTACATTAGCAATAATAATTAATTCTAAGTTCGATTGAATCACAAACATCAATCTTGGACGCGTTATTAGACTTTACGAATAACGGTTTACATAACGTATCTAACTTACAAATTAATCACGTGAAATACGTTAATGAATCATTCTAACATCTCAATGTATGCTTAACATGTCATCAAGTTCATCACATTAAGTTAGCTTACCATGTATTGCATAAAAACTACACAAAACATAATGCACAAAATTTTCAACATGTACACCCGCTGGGGCAGGTGTTTTGCCTTCATGGGACCCGTTGGGGCTGGTGTCCCTGCTGGGGAAAATTCTGGTTCGCGACCTTATGCAGGAAAAAGCCAATTTGGCTTATCTCCTTGCACCAAACTCAGAATTTAACTAACATAATGTATATAACACTTTATATAAACAAAATTTTAAGCTTCTAACATGTTTTAACATGTATGATCATCATAACACATAATCAAAAACTCTAAATTTCATGATTTTAAAGAAAACACCATTGTTTAAGCGTTCTTGAAGAAATTTAATAATGTGACTTTGTTTTTAAACCAAATCACATAATTTAAATCATGATAATTTTTTTTCTTAACATATTATCATAATTTAAACTTAATTTTCATAATCATAGCATAATCACGCACAATTTTTGATATTTAAGAAACTATCTTTCAAATTAGTTCACTGTAAATTGCTATGAACATGATTTCTTTATGTTTATTATATTTACATGAATTGAACCACATAAACAATCATATAAATCATATATAAGCATGTTATAACACAAATTACAAATAGAATCCATATTTACATGAATTTTATGAAAAACTAATTTATAGAGAACTAAAACATGAAGAACAATAAAGAACATAATTTAGAAATTATTTATACCTTTGATGCTAGAGGAAAAAGATGAAGATGGTGATGATGGTGATTATCTTGCTTTTGATTTCTCAAAGCTTTCTTCTTTCTTTTCTTCTTTCTCTCTTTTCTCTCTAATTTTCTTACTCTGTTCTTCTTCTAACTCTGACTACCTTAACGTAGTATACAATATATATATAAATGATAATATATATATACATATAATAATATATAACTGATAAGCTTTATTCCTCTTAATAAAAATATAAGTTACTAATTTTTGAACATCAAAAGCCATAATGCTTTGTTTGGCAAAACTCTTTAATTTTAAAAATAGATTTTTTGGACTAAGGCTTTGTTTGGTAAAACAGGATTAAAACATATTTAAGGGTCTTATTTGGCAAAACTGAAATAAAACCCTTTTATTTTATTTTGATAACTCTTTTAACACATAGTTTTTAATGTCACACTTTATCTAATTAAATCTTACTAACCCAATTTAATTAAATACAAGCTGACATCAATTTAATTAAATTCAATTGCAACATAATACTAAATTGCTACACAATTGTAATTCACTTATTAATCCTAATTCATGTAACAAATTACTAAATCTTTATTAACAAATGCCACAAAATATTCATCTAATTTAATTATTCTCAATTAAATTAGAACTACACCACACAATTACTTACACATCAATTTAATTAACATATTGTGCTTAATTAAATTACTCCATACATTATCACATTAATTATTTATTTAACTCAATAAATAAATCAATTAAAATATTTATTTAATTCAATAAGTATTTAAAACTAATATACAAAATCTCGTTTGTTACAATCTTCCCTCCTTAAAAGGATTCTGTCCACAGAATCACAACTAAAAAAAACTCATTCGTTACATTCTTCCCCCCTTAAAAAGATTCTTTCCCCAGAATCGATATACAAGAAATTACACAAACAATTGGGGATAAGATTTCACCATTACATCTTCAAGTTCCCACATGGCTTCTTCAGCACTGTGGTTCCTCCAGATTACTTTAATAGTAGGTATCACTTTATTTCTAAGTACTTGCTTTTTTCGGTCAACTATTTGAACAGGAACCTCTTCATATGTTAGGTCTTTATCAAATTGTAACGGCTCGTACTCTATTACGTGCTTGTAGTTGTGTTTGTATGGTCGCAACACAGAAATATGGAAAATATTATGTATATTATCTAGCTCCGGAGGTAACGCAACCTCGTAAGCTACCTCGCCAACCTTCCGTAGTATCTCAAAAGGTCCAATGAATCGGGGACTCAACTTCCCCTTCTTACCAAATCAAATCTTTCCCTTCCAGGAAGATACCTTAAGGAAAACGAAGCTTTCTACTTCGAACTCTCGATTCTGTCGATGATAATCGGCATATTTCTTTTATCTGTCCTGAGCAACAACCAATCTCGTTCTGATTATCTTGACTATCTCAGCAGTTTGTTGCACCAATTTCGGTCCCAACAGTTATCGTTCACCAACCTCATCCCAACATAATGGAGTCCTGCATTTTCTTTCGTATAATGCTTCGTAAGGTGGCATGCTAATACTTGCATGGTAACTGTTGTTGTAGGCAAACATTACAAATGGTAGATGATCATCCCAGCTTCCTTTGAAGTCCATAACACAAGCTCTCAGCATATCATCTAGAGTCTGAATCGTTCCCTCGCTCTTACCATCAGTCTGAGGATGGTACGCCGTACTCATTCGCAATTGCGTTCCCAAACATTCTTATAATCGCTTCCAGAAATTCGACGTGAAACGAGAATCTCTGTCTGATACAATCGATACCGGAACACCGTGTCTAGAAATAATTTCCTTAACGTACAGCTTCGCCAACTGATCCAAGTTGAACCTAATCTTGATCAGTAAGAAATGTGTTGACTTCGTCAGTCGATCCACGATAACCCATACTACATCATAGCCCTTCTGAGTCGTTGGTAGACCAACCACAAAATCTATCGTGATATGCTCCCACTTCAATTCTGGAATCTCCAGCGGTTGTAGTAATCCACTTGGTCTCTGATGTTCTGCTTTGACTTTCTGATATGTCAAACACTTCGCAACACATTCGGCAATGTCTCTCTTCATATTCGGCCACCAGAAATGCTGTCTGAGATCCTGGTACATCTTCGTACTTTCAGGGTGAATCGAATATCTCGAACTATGAGCTTCGCCCAAAATTTCCTGTTTGACTTCTGGTACTGGCGGTACCCAGATTCTCCCTTCAAAACGTAGCAGTCCACCATTATCAATCTTAAACTTTATCTCTTCACCATCGGCTATTCTCTTCCGGATCTTCTCACACTCCTCATTATGTAGTTGGGCTTCTTTTACCTTGTCCACTAAGGTTGAATCGGTAGTAACTTGGAATAATTTCTCATCCGACTTCTTCTGACACTTAACTTCAAGCTCCAACTTAGCCATCTCATTCACCAACTGTTCCTGATCAGGTAATATCATTAACTTCTCATGACCCTTTATGCTTAAGGCATCAGCAACCACATTAGCTTTACCTGGATGGTAAAGAATCTCACAATCGTAGTCCTTGATTAGCTCCAACCATCTCCTTTGGAATATATTCAAATCTTTATATGTAAAGATGCACTTCAGACTCTTAGGACATGTGTATATCTCACACATCTCTCCATAAAGGTAGTGTCTCCAAATCTTCAGAGCAAACACTACTGCCGCCAATTCCAAGTCATGGGTCGGATACCTTTTCTCATAATCCTTAAGCTGACGTGATGCATAAGCAATGACTTTGCCATTCTGCATCAGCACACAGCCTAATCTTTTATGTGAAACATCAGTGTATACCACGAAATTTCCTGTACTATCTGGCAATGACAACGCCGGCCCAGTACTCAATCTCTTCTTCAGATCCTGGAAACTATACTCACACTTTTCCATCCAAAAGAACTTTACTGCCTTCCAAGTCAAATTTGTCAACGGAGTTGCGATTTTGGAAAAGTCTTGAATAAATCTTTTGTAGTAACCTGCTAATCCCAAGAAACTCCTCACTTCTGATGGCATTTTCGGCTGATCCCAATTCATTACAGCTTTAACCTTCGGTGGATCCACTGAAATCCCATCTTTGTCAATCACGTGGCCAAGAAATTGCACACGCTCTAACCAGAAGTCGCACTTCGAGAATTTTGCGTATAGCTTCTCCCATCTCAGCGATTCTAATGTCAACCTCAAATGTTCAGTGTGTTCCTCCTCAGTTTTGGAATAAACCAAAATTTCATCTATGAACACCACTACGAACTGGTCCAGAAATGTCTTAAACACCCTATTCATTAGGTCCATGAATGCCGCTGGTGCATTCGTTAGACCAAATGACATCACTAAGAACTCGTAATGACCATACCGAGTTCTAAAAGCCGTCTTCAGTATATTTTCTCTTCTCACCTTCAACTTTTGATATCCACTTCTCAAATCTATTTTTGAGAATTATCTAGCACCTTTCAGTTGGTCGAACAAGTCATCAATCCTAGGTAAAGGATGCCTATTCTTAATCGTGACTTTGTTCAACTCCCTATAATCAATGCATAGCAGCATTGATCCATCCTTCTTCTTCACGAACAATACTGGCGCTCCCCACGGTGATACGCTCAGCTGAATATACTTTTTGTCCAGCAATTCTTGTAGTTGAACCATTAACTCCTTCATCTCGACTGGAGCCATTCTGTACGGGGCTTTCGATATCGGAGCAGTCCCCAGTGCTAAGTCGATCACGAACTCTATCTCTCTATCTGGCAGAAGTCCTGGCAAATGCTCAGAAATATGTCCACAAACTCCCTAACCACTGATATCTCTTCCATCTTTGGACTCTCCTTACGAGTATCCACTATGTAGGCTAAATACCCTACACAACCTTGCTTCAATAGCTTCTTGTCTTGCATAATCGTCAGACAACTCGCTTTTCTAGGCGATTTGCTGCCATAAAAAACTACCTTCGACGGAGTCGTAAGGTTTAGAGACTTCCTCTGGCAATCTTACCGCTCCATGATTGAACAACTAATCCATACCCAGTATAACATCAAACTCCCTAAGTTTAATAGGAATCAATTCTACCATCAATTCCCGACCATTAATGTTCAATCTACAGTCCTTGTGTACAAACCTAATAGGAATAACCTCCCTATTCGCAATCTCTATGTTCAAGGGGTAAACTAATTCCTCTTTAGGTAAGTCTAAAGTCTTAGCAAGGTCATCAGATATTAATGAACAAGTAGCACCCGAATCAAATAATACATATGCATTAATACTATTGACCGGAATAATTCCTGACACCATATCTTTTGACTGCACAACATCCTGCACCGTTATATTGAATGTCTTGGCAGTGAGTCGGCTCGTCGGCGGTGGTCCAGCGATAGCCAAAATGTTGCCGCTGCCATGTCCTCCACTTCCTGTTGACCCTCCTGCTGGCTTCCTTGGGCAACTTCGGGCCATGTGATCCTTAGATCCACAGGTATAGCAAGCTCCCTTCTTCGGGTTAGGACAATTAGGCGCAATGTGGCCTTCCTGGCCACAGTTGAAATATATTCGCCTTCGCCTCAAGCACACTCCAGTGTGATTCTTTTCGCATGTAGCACATGCTTCAATTCTCCTTTTCTGCTGGCTTCTTTGTTGATTCCCAGCAGATGAATTATCGTTCCACTTCCTTTTCTGGTTGTTAGCATTGCTACCACCAACCTTTTTTTCTGTCTCATTCTTCTTCTTCTTCTTGTCTTGATTGTATTTGGTTAAGGCATCACTACCACCTTCTGCGATGATCGCCTTTTCCAACACCGCTGCAAACGTGTTCAGCTGGAACATGGAGACCTTACTGTAGAGCCAGGGCTTCAATCCCTGCTCGAATCTTCTTGCCTTCCTCTTGTCAGTACTGACCTGGTACGTTGCAAACCTTGCGAGCTCGTTGAATTTCGCAGCATACCCTGACACTGTCATGCTCCCTGCTTTAGCTCTAGAAACTGAACCTCCATCTAGTTCTACGAGCTTATTGGGAAATACATTTCAAAGAACATCTCCTTGAATCGGTCCCATGCTATCACTCCTTCTCCTTCCCTAGTCTTGTTAGCCTGCCACCAGTAGCTAGCTTCCGACTTTAGCATGAATATCGCAAAAGCCGTCTTCTCCACATCAAAGACCTTCTCCATTTCCATCACCCACATTTGGGCCTCTATCGGGTTCACCGATCCCTGGAATTCTTGCTGTCCTACTAATTTAAATTCATTAAATGTAGTATCTTAGACTTGCGGCTGATTCGCAAGCACTCCCGTTAGTAGATTCACCAGTTGCTGAACCGAATTGGCATTCGTCCCATCGTTATTGTTATTATTTTTAGTCGAACCCTCAGGTTGTTGACGTGTAGGTCTTCTTCTAGGAGGCATCTTTCTGTTAAGACATACTCTTATTAGATCCCTTACTCATTTCTTAAATATTCAAGTTCAAACTTAAATATTTTAAAATAACTCAATTAACACTTGAGCACATAGCATGTCAATAAACTTCGATATTTATTCATTCATAGCTTTTAAAACATAGAATAGATAACATATTTACTATTTACATCATCTTTCTTGAACTGAAATAAGTTGCAGGATTACATCATCATCTTATCCCATTATTATCTCAAATTTTGGGATTTATATTTATTTATTATATAAGGAAACATATAGTATATTACTCTACTATCTGGGCATGTTAAGACGTTACACAACCTCTCCACGTTCTTCTTCCATCACCCGAAACACTGTTCTGCGATCCACCATATACCACAATAAATCTTAAAACTGAGTTGGGTAATAAAAGACACGACCCTGGGCCATATCTATAGCTAAATGAAAAGCATAATCTGTCTCCTTCAGCTAGGCCTTCTTCACTTGAACCTCGTCTTCAGCTCGATCCGCACGTAGAGTAGCCCTCAAGCAAGCATCCTCAGCTCTGGCATGCTTTGCTAACTCCTCTTTGATGTCGTTCTTCAGTTTTGTTAGCTCAGTCAGTGTATTATTCCTTTCACTCTCCACGTGAACTAGATCCCACTTCGTGTTTCCAAGCTCATCGTCCAGCTCTTGAATCGTCTTCTCCCTCTGCTGTATGGTAGTCCGACTCTCCTCTACCAGTTACTCTAGCTCTCCGACTCTACCATGAAGCTCAATGTTGCGGTCGTAGACCTCCTCGTACGTCACAGCCCTAATAGAGTTAGGTGGAAATTCCTCTTCAAGATCCTCCTCTTCTTCTGACTTATCCTTGTTATCTCGGTCAAGGATTGGCTCATTCTCCTGACCCACTACGGTGATCAACGGAGATGGCTCTCTCTAAACCAACTGCACCCAGACAATGTGGATGTCTCGGGACTCCTTGTCCCTAGGCATCTGGGGTAACTCTTCCCTAGCCTGACTGGACTCTCTAACATTCGTCATCATAACAACAAAATTTTAAAGTTTAATTATTACGTGATATCGATCAGGACTCCTCAGTTACATAAACGTAAACACATAGCACGTAAGGTAGTTTATTATCTTTAGCTATCATCACTATCTTTTCGATCTCCTATAAGGCAACTACATAAGGTTTCTCCACCTAAGGTTCATAACCTAAAACACCGCTCTGATACCAACTTGTGACACCCCCAAATCCGGGTACTTCATTTTCACGGGATTTGGTGTTCACTATCTAAATAAAACATAACTACTGCCCATAAATAAGGAATGCAAAATAAATTATAACCTTAATTAAATAATTAAAATCTTCCTTATAAAAAGGAATACAATCCTTGTCAAAAATATTCCCAAGGTAATCTAACCTTAACATCAACAAATGCGGAAAATAAAACATTACACAATAAAATTTATATCTTATTACAAATCATATCATAAATATAAACAAGTCTTCACTTGTTCATCTTGCACTTGCATTTACTAGTTGACGATTTGTCAACTTTTTCGACTTTAGCTGCAATGGTTATATAAATGTAAGAGTGAGCAAACAAAAGCTCACTTGAAATAGCAAACAATAGTGAAATAGTATTGAATAGCTTCAACTGAATAGATAATATTTCACTCATCGATAATTAAGAATAAGATTTAAAATTCATATGAGGGTCATAAGACATTGAACTATGTCCCAGGTTATAAACATTTCTATTTAAACCTTTAATAGTCGTTAGACTAAATGGACTCTTAACTCGTACTTAATTAGGGGGATCAATCCTTTATACCATGTATTGTGCACAAACATCTAAACGCTTTCGCATGGTAATCCCCTATCAAATAGGGTTGTTCATCTCAGCATTTAATAACAAGTCTGCACCAAATAAAGTTTGGTTTGGATAAGCTCAAAAGAAATTTGGAGTTCAACTATCATCAACTAAAGAGTAGTTGAATCAACTTATAATAATTAAGAATTCGACAAATACTATGAGTCATAACAATAGACACCATAATCAATAGTAATACTTTAGAATTAAACTTAAAGCATTTAAAAGATAAAAAAGACCTTGCTTGAACAATTAAGTCAATGTCACATTAATTCAATAATGACTTCAATAACATACTTGTTCAATATGGAAATTAGAGAATAAGATAACTTGCATATAAATAACAAGTTAGGGATAGAAAACTTGCTCAATAAAAGTAAAATTTGAGTTTAGAACACTTGCCTTTTGCACAAGCTATAATTTACAATCACGTTCCACAATTATCCAACGTACACGTAATTAACAATAATAACATACATTAGTTACCATATAACTAACTCACGTCATTGGTTAGTCCTACATATCATTACATTTGCAATAATAATTAATTCTAAGTCCGATTGAATCACGAACATCAATCTTGGACGCGTTACTAGACTTTACGAATAACGGTTTACATAACATATCTTACTTACAAATTAATCACGTGAAATACGTTAATGAATCATTCTAACATCTCAATGTATGCTTAACATGTCATCAAGTTCATCACATTAAGTTAGCTTACTATGTATTGCATAAAAACTACACAAAACACAAAGCATAAAATTTTCAGCATGTACACCCGCTGGGGCGGGTGTTTTGCCTTCATTGGACCCACTGGGGCTGGTGTCCCTGCTAGGGAAAATTCTGGTTCGCGAACTTGTGCAGGAAAAAGCCAATTTGGCTTATCTCCTTACACCAAACTCAGAATTTAACTAACATAATGCATATAAAACTTTATAAAATCAAAATTTTAAGCTTCTAACATGTTTTAACATGTATCATCATCATAACACAAAATCAAAAACTCTAAATTTCATGATTTTGAAGAAAACACCATTGTTTAAGCGTTCTTGAAGAAAATTAACACTGTGACTTTGTTTTTAAACCAAATCACACAATTTAAATCATGTTAATTTTGTTTCCTAACATATTATCATAATTTAAACTTAATTCTCATAATCATAGCATAATCACACACAATTTTTGATATTTAAGAAACTATATTTTAAATTAGTTCACTTCAAATTGCTATGAACATGGTTTCTTCATGTTCATCATATTTACATGAATTGAACCACATAAACAATCATATAAATCATATATAAGCATGTTATAACATAAATTACACATAAAATCCATATTTACATGAATTTCACGAAAAACTATTTTATAGAGAACTAAAACATGAAGAACAATAAAGAACATAATTTAGAAATTATTTATACCTTTGATGCTAGAGGAAGAAGATGAAGATGGTTATTATCTTGCTTTTGATTTCTCAAAGCTTTCTTCATTCTCTCTTTTCTCTCTAATTTTCTTACTCTTTTCTTCTTCTAACTCTGACTAACTTAACGTAGTATACAATATACATATAACTGATAATATAGATATACATATAATAATATATAACTGATATGCTTTATTCCTCTTAATAAAAATATGAGTTACTAACTTTTGAACATCAAAAGCCATAATGCTTTATTTGGAAAAACTCTTTAATTTTAAAAATAGATTTTTAGGACTAAGGCCTTGTTTAGTAAAATAGAATTAAAACATATTTAAGGGCCTTGTTTGGCAAAACAGAATTAAAACCCTTTTATTTTATTTTGATAACTCTTTTAACACATAGTTTTCAATGTCACACTTTATCTAATTAAATCTTACTAACCCAATTTAATTAAATACAAGCTAACATCAATTTAATTAAATTCAATTGCCACATAATACTAAATTGCTACACAATTGTAATTCACTTATTAATCCTAATTCATGTAACAAATTAGTAAATCTTTATTAACAAATGCCACGTAATATTCATCTA
This sequence comes from Panax stipuleanatus, assembly GCA_020205555.1. Taxonomy (NCBI): domain Eukaryota; kingdom Viridiplantae; phylum Streptophyta; class Magnoliopsida; order Apiales; family Araliaceae; genus Panax; species Panax stipuleanatus. The sequence continues at coordinate 107,646,041 of CM035116.1, forward strand.
ATTTAATTATTCTCAATTAAATTAGAGCTACACCACATAATTACTTACACATCAATTTAATTAACATATTACGCTTACTTAAATTACTCCATACATAATCACATCAATTATTTATTTAACCCAATAAATAAATCAACTAAAATATTTATTTAATTCAATAAATATTTAAAAGTAATATACAAAATCTCGTTTGTTACAGTCTGACTGTGATGTGGCGCCGTAGCGCCAGCCTTGTGGGTAAATTGGGCGCTGTAGCGCCACTGCAAAGCCAGCTGAAGTGGCACGACGCTGCAGCACCAATTATGTTTGTTAACTGCAGTGCTGCAAGCAATGCAGCGCCGAGATCGGAAACAGAGAATGCTGACATGACAGCGCGGCATCGCCAGTTCTATGTGTAATTAGAGCACTGCAGCGCCAGGCCTGCAGAGCTCCTGATGACGTGGCGGCGCTGCAGCACCTGCTGTAGTTCATTATGTGGCGATGCAGCGCCACCTATGCAGATTAGCCAGAAAATTATATTTAAATGCACAATTTTATGAGAATGTTAATGTAATAAATATAAAAGCATGTTAATAAAATTATATGCTAAGTGGATAGTATTAGATATTATTTTTAAATATGAAATGTATAATTTTAAAATTATAATTTGGTTAACATGAATGTGTGGTTTGATCATATTATGTGATAATTTGTGATTAAACCTAATAACTAAATAATGATGAGTTAACCTAGATGGGTTAACTAATTATGTGAATTAGCTATATGGTAACAAATTTATGTTACTATTATTAATTACATGTACGTAGGATAATTGTGGAACGAGTTGTTAATTGCTAGCTTGCGCACGAGGTAAATTCTCTTACCCTAACTCGGTTATGTTTACTTTTACGTTGTGCAAGTTTTATAACTATACCTTTATTTGAGTAAGTCCTTTTATTCTGCAATGGACAGGTATTTTATTGAAGTTCATTATTGAAATAATGTAACCTTGACTTAATTGTTCAAGCAAGGTTTTATTGTATCTTTCAAATGCTTTAAGTTTATTTCTAAAGCATGCCTGCTAAATATGATGTCTATTGTTATGACACATAGTTATTTCATAATTCTTTTGTTATTGAATTCTTAATAATTGTAAGTTGCTTCAACTACTCCTTAGTTGATGATAGTTGAACTCTAAATTACCCTTTGAGCTTTTCCAAACCAAACTTTCTTTGGTGCGGACTCGTTAATTAATACTGAGATGAACAACCCTATTAATAGGGGATTACCATGCGAAAGCGTTAAGATGTTTGTGCACAATACATAGTACGAAGGGCTGATCCCCCTAAGTACGAGTTAGAGTCCATATAGTCTAACGACTGTTAAAGTTTAAATAGAAATGTTTATAACCTGGGACATAGTTCAAGGTCTTATGAATATCAGATGAATTCTAAATTCTATATTCAATTCTTGATTATCAATGATAGAAATATTCTTCAATTCAGTTGAAGTTATACAGTAATATGTCATCATTATTGATTGTTATTTCAAGTGAACTTTTGTTTACTCACTCTTACGCTTATATAACCATCGCAGCCAAAGTTGAGAAAGTTGACGAACCGTCAACTAGCAAAGAAAAAGGCAAGATGAACAAGTGAAGACTTGTTCATATTTGATATGATTTTTGTAATAAGACTTTAATTATGTTATGATATTTTATTTTCCACATTGACAATGTTTAAGGTTTGAAACCCTGGGAAGTTTTAATAAGTTGTAATCCATTTTATAAGGAAGATTTTATTTGTTAAGGTTGTAATTTATTTTGCATTCCTTATTTTCGGGCAGTTAGTTATGTTTTATTAGATAGTGAACATCAAATCCTGTGGAAATGAAGTACCCAAATTTGGGGGTGTCACACCAAGTGGATGAACCTACTGTACCACGCCCTATTCAAAAATTTGGAAGAGTACCGAAGATACCTGATAGGTATAGATTTGTCATAGAGGATGACAATGAGGTACACATTATGAATGATGATGATCCATTGAATTCTGAACAGGCTATGAGTAATAAAGATTCAGGGAAATGGCTTGAAGTCATGAAATCCAAGATGGACTCCATGGATGAGAACCAAGTACGGACTTTGGTTTCACCACATGAAGGATTAAAGCTTATTGGGTGTAAATGGGTCTTTAAATGAGAGACTGGAGCGGACGGCAAGGTAGAGACCTATAAGGCCCGACTGGTTGCAAAAGGTTTCAAACAAAGACAAGGAGTTGACTATGACGAAACCTTCTCACCAGTAGCTATGCTCAAGTCCATTCTGATTTTGCTTGCGATTACAGCTTATTACGACTATGAGATCTAGCAGATGGACGTGAAAACGGCCTTCCTCAATGGGAAACTTTTAGGAGGATGTGTATATGACACAGCCAGAGAGATTTATTTCAAAGGTAGGAACAAATCAAGTCTGTAAGCTGTAACGATCCATTTATGGATTGAAGCAAGCTTCTCGTAGATGGAACATTCATTTTGATTAGACAATCAAAGAGTTTGATTTTATCAAAAACGAGGATAAACCATGTGTGTTCAAGAAGTTTAGTGGGAATGCTGTTTCATTATTTGTATTATATGTTGATGATATATTACTGATAGGGAATGACATTCCTATGCTACAGCCGATTAAAATATATTTATCTAAACACTTCTCCATGAAGGACTTAGGAGAAACATCCTATATTTTTGGGATAAAGATCTATAGAGATAGATCTAAAAGGATGCTTAGCTTATCCGATGGAATGTACATTGACTCGATGCTAAAGAGGTTTAGCATAGAAGATTCCAAAAGAGGTCTCATGCCGATGAGCCATGGAATACATCTCTCCAAGAAACAAGCCCCAAAGACACTTGAGGAGAGAGACCGTATGAGTAATATTCTTTATGCTTCAGCAATAGAATCTATCATGTATTGTATGATATGTACTAGACCGGATGTTGCTCATGCACTAAGTGTAACGAGCAGATATCAGTCGAATCCAGGAGAAGAGCATTGGAAGGCAATGAAAAATATCCTAAAGTACTTACGAAGAACTAAGGATGTATTTCTTGTTTACGGTGGGTCTGAATCAAAACTCAAGGGCTTCACGGACTCAAGTTTTCAAACAGACGAAGATGACAGTAAATCTATTTTGGGGTATGTATTTACCTTTAACGGAGGTGCAGTGAGTTGGAAGAGTTTCATGCAGCAAACAGGTGTTGATTCAGTGACAGAGGCAAGGTACATAGCTCTAAGTGAAGCTATAAAGGAGGCTGTTTGGATGAAGAAGTTCATAACAGAACTTGGTGTGGTTCCTAGCATTAGAGGAGCAGTCTCCTTATATTGTGACAACACCGAAGCGTTTGCACAAGCTAAGTGTAGACACTCAGAATTTTTTACAGTTCTGTTGTAGACAATCGATATTTTGTGTCCCTGTTACTAGCCCTGCAGGAGGGCAAACAGTCAACTCCGCTCCGGTCTCAACCCGGGAAGTACAGGTCAGCCCCGATCTTAACCCGAGAAGTACAGGTTAGCCCCGGTCTCAACACGGGAAGTACAGGTCAGTCCCGGTCTCAATCCGAGAAGTACAGGTCAACCCCGGTTCACCCCAGGAAGTACAGGCCAGCCCCGATCTCAACCCGGGAAGTATAGGCCAGCCCCGGTCTCAACCCAGAAAGTACAGGTCAGCCCCGGTCATATCCCGAGAAGTATAGGTCAGCCCCAGTCTCAATCCAGGAGGTACAGGTCAGCCCCGGTCTCAACCCAGGAGGTACAGGTCAGCCCCGGTCTCAACCCAGGAGGTACGGTTCCGCCACGTTCTTAACTCGGGAGGTATATGTCAGCCCCAGTTTAAACCCGGGAGGTACAGATCAACCCCGGTCCAACCCGGTGGGTGCAGGTCAGCCCCGATCTCAATTCGGGAAGTATAGGTCAACCCCGGTCTCAATCCGGGAGGTACAGGTCAACCCCAATCTTAACTCGGGAGGTACAGGTCAGCCCGGTCTCAACCCGGGAGGTACAAGTCAGCCCCGATCTCATCCCGGGAGGTACATGTCAACCTCGGTCTCAACCCGGGAGGTACAGGTCAGCTCCGGTCTTAACCCGGGAGATACAGGTCATCCCCGATCTCATCCTGGGAAGTAGAGGTCAGCCTCAGTCTCATCCCGGGAGATACAGGTCAGCCCCCGTCTCATCCCGGGAAGTACAGGTCATCCCCGATCTCATCCTGGGAGGTACAGGTCATCCTTGGTCTCAACCCGGGAGGTAAACTCAACTTCGGAGACAACCCCGAAGCCTCACATCATCTCTAGAGATAAACCTGGAATCCAAACCTCGAAGACAACCCCGAAAAGTCAGCCGAAGGCCATGCCAGTACTGACGGCAACCTCGGGAGGGGAAAAATGGTTATTTTACCAATTTGAAGCTGATTTGGTCAAACTCAAGCTGAATTGATGCCACCAAGGTTAGAACGAACCATATCATTGATCTCGAGTAGAAACAGCGTAAGATAGCTCAACGGATAAACTGTGGGGAAACGAAGACCTGGTAATGAGCTCGTCTTCTTGAATTCGAAAAAGGTTTCATCCCATGTCGCTACGACACTTTCGGCGAGGGCTTTCCAGAAAGGTATAGCACGCCTCAAACGGACGCTCCGATCAAAAGTTAGAATATTTTGAATATGACCTCGCATTCCTCGAAATGCACGTACTTCGATGCAACGGGACCCGCCATGTGGGCCATGCCACGTGGAATCACAGGAAGACCCACGACAGCCGTGCGTAGAGCTTCTTCCACCGGGTCTATAAATAAAGTTACACCCCCAGCTCATTTTATAATTCAGAAACGCTCTGAACCTCTGCCTGTTTCATTTCTCAGCCATACTCTTTTACTCTAAACCCAAATTTTATTACTCTAACTCGTAGGTATACTCATATACTACCACATATCAAAATTAACTGGTGGAAATGGACATTTGAAGCCTACTACGTGGCAAAAAAACCCGTGTAGCAGTCTATTGTGAGTATTTTTACGATCAGAAAGTCCATATTACTTCATTGCGCATTTATATACTTGCACGTTAAGTTTTACTTTCTGATTATGCCCAGAACTTAGTTTTGTGGTCGTTTTTGCTTACGTTTTTGTATATTTTAGTACATAAACACGTTTTCTAACATTTCTACAACCCGGATCATATATCTGTCGCTTTTAACAGCTTATGTATATATATATATATATATATATCCGGACTGGGTTATCTTCCATGTCTGGGTTTGGCTTTTTATGTATATATTTAACTGTATATATACTAACTTTTCAATTCTGTCAAGCCCGGATGTCAAATCTGTGGTAGTTTACTGCTTTTATATATATGACTATATATATATAAATTTTTCTGACTTTATTTGGCCTGGATTTATACTTCGTGGCCTTTTATTGCTTTAATATATATATATATATATATATATATATTAACTATATATATTTAAATTTTTTACATTCCAGTTTGGCCCGGATCATTCCATGTGGGCAATGGATGTGATCAGTCCAGTAGAACCTAAAGCCAGCAACGAACATCGCTTCATCTTCACCATGATTGATTACTTCACCAAGTGGGTTGAAGCTACCTCTTTTCCCAAAGTCACCAAAGAGGTAATCATTGGTTTCATCAGAAACAACGTCGTCTGTCAATATGGACAAGCAGAGGTAATCGTATCAGACAATGCCAAGAACCTAAACAATCAGATGATGAGAGAACTATGTAGCAAGTTCCGCATCAAGCATCTCAATTCCGTCATCTATCAGCCCAAGATGAATGGTACTGTCGAAGCGGCCAACAAGAACATCAAAAAAGATCATGCAGAAAATGTCCGCCAATTATAAAGAATGGCCTGATCTGTTGCCTCTAACCCTGATAGCATATAGGATGTCAATGCGTACCTTTACTGGAGCTACCCCTATTCATTGGTCTATGACATGGAAGTAGTACTTCTCATAGAAGTAGAGATGGAGTCCTTACGAGTATTAATAGACGCTCAGATGAATAAAGACCAGTAGGTTGCAAGAGCGGTACCACCAGCTGTCTCTGATAAATGAAAAGAGGACTACAGCCATTTTCCACGGGTAGTTATATCAACTAAGGATTGCTCGATCATATAACAAGAAAGTCCGACTACAGAAATTCAAAGAGAACGACTTGGTATTGAAGAAAGTCCTGGCCAATCAAGATGAAGCTAAAGGAAAGTTAGCCCCTAATTGGGTAGACCCTTTCATTGTCAAGGAGGTGTTAACAGGAGGAGCTATCAGATTACAAGAACTGGACGAGAATGAATTTCCCCAACTCATCAATTCAGACACCGTGAAAGGGTACTATATCTGTAACACATGCCAGTCATCATCTTGGCCCTGCGAATCGATCAAATCAGTTTCGGTTTTCACTAGAAACCTGAACTACGAATGACCTGATCTTCCTCAGCCCGGGAGTACGTAGGAAGCCACTCCTGGTGCCGTCAAAATAAACAAAAAACTCAAAACTCATCAAACCAAGTTAAAAAGAGACACTTCTCAAACCTCTCACACAAAATTTGAACTACGAATGATCTGATCTCCCTCAGCCAGGGAGTACGTAGGCAGCCATTCACGGTGCGGTATGACCTTCAAAGAAAAATAAAAAACCAATAAAAACCAGTCCCAAGACATCGAAACCTGATAAAACCTAAATTCTATCAGTCTCCCTGGTCAACAGGCCCATCTGAGATATTCTCCGACATCTCACTATCAATCCATCAAGGAGAAGCTTGTGATACATCAACAACAACAAGTCATGAAAGAAGTGGTAATCACTCAGCAATGACAATACATAGCCAAACATGGAAGTGAATCAAAATATATTTCTTTGATATATAATACTGTTTGATATACACTGTGTCCTATACATGACAAAAATGGCTGATCTAGTATGTGCAGGGAAAACAAAGCTAGTCTATGGACCCATGGACAAGCGGGATAGCAATGCCAACATGGCATCTCTCTCTGAAGATGGAGGAGCAGCTGCAACTACAATACCCTCAGCCTCCATACGAGCAAGCACATCCACAGCCATCTGCATAGTGGCACTGTGATCGTCGATGAAAGCACTCATCTCTCCAACCAAGCTGTCTGTATATGACCTAAGGGTTGTGCTGTCAGCAATATATACATCTCGAGTGGCTATGGCCTCATCTTTTTCTACAAAAGTAGCATCCCTGGCAATCAAAGTCTCCTCAATCTCGAAAAAAGTAGCATCTCAAGAAGATCGAGCCTCATCTCTCTCAACTAACGCTACATCCCGAGTAGCTCGAGCCTTGTCTCTAGAAGCAAAAGCAGTATTTCTACCGGATAAGGCAGTCAACATCAGCGCCCTAGCCTGATCTCTCTTAAAAGTAATCCTAGCTAATGAATCTACTATAGCTGGATCTGTCCCGGCTGGAATGATCGGCGGGTCACTAACTAACGCTGATGGCAGACCCATAAAAAACTCGTCCTCCGTAGGAGAATCAGGATGCTCCATAGGCTCTTCCTTATCTGAATCAACAATAGGAGCTGAATGGATGAGCGCGGTCGTTGCTATATCTGTGACGCCCCCAAAATAGGTTCAATACCAACCCATTTTGAGTCGCCAAATATATGCTACAGAATTCAAATACAATCTTTTATAACATAAGGTCGTGCAAAATACGACCACAAAACTGTGAGTGTTAATACAGACATGTAAAAAATATAAACATTCAAACTAAGTCCTCATTACATTTATTATCACACTATTTTACAAAAAATAGTAAGGACTTCTACAACTCTAACTCGGACCATCACTCCATTCCCCGACTAGTACCGCGATATTCTCATTTCTTGAAGAGAACAATGGAAGAAAAAAGTGAGCTCAACTAGTCCAGTAAAGAATATTATGACTAAGATAATGAAGAATAAATTATCGTTAGCCTTCAACAAATCAACTAAAATATTATAGACAATAAGTTTTAGATCAACAACTGCAGCGAAAATAACAATTCATTAGAAGAGTTAAGTATAGAATGATATCTACTATCTTCTTTGATTTAAAAGTCCATCATCAATATTTTATTCCTGTAACATCAATCAAAATACATCTCGAATCAAATATTCATCTTTGTACTACGGCCAAAGATATTAATTTGTATCACCAGTTGGTCATGTTCATCTCAACACCTGTCCATATTTGCACTACGGGCCAAAGATATTCATCAGGTAATCATTAATCTTTGCACTATAGGCCAAAGATATTCATCACATAATTATTCGTCTTTGCACTACAAGCCAAAGATATTCAGTTATATCACCATTTAGAACTGAGGATGATGAAAAATAATACGAATAACGAATCTAGTGAGATAAAGGACAAATGTTACAGAATTTATCTAGAGTTCAAGAATGAAGATCAAAACCTGGATCCGATCAAAACCTGAATCCAATCAAAAATGATTTGGAAGAAATTTTTTTATCGTGAATAGTAACTCGACATGAAAAGATAAAAATTTCACAAGAAAGTTCAGACCAATATTCTAGTGAAATAATATTAGATGAAGCGCAAAACTCAAGGAATTTCTGTTCGTTTCATGAATTATAGAAGCAATACTTACCGTAGTAAGTTTAGAGTTAGGAATTTGAACTGAAACAATATACGAAACTACAATTGGATTTTCACCCGTCAGGCTGTAGTTCGCTCAGACAGATTATTGTCACAATTTAATAACAACTGAATACGAAGGGTTATTCACCAGGCATGTGGTAGTGCGCGTAGACAGGTTATTCTCACAGAATAATAAAGAATGGAATAACAACCCTTACGAGTATTGAAAGAAAATAACTCTCTTTATGAATACGAAAGAAATAATACCTCTTACCCTAATAGAAATTGAAACTGCATTAGTGTAATAGCAGAATACTCTCCTTCTTTTTCTCTTATTCTCTCTATACTTTCTCTCTCTATAGATTTAGTGAATTGTTGAGAAATAATGAAGAAATGAGCTTCTAGTTATAGGCTTGGCAAAGTAAGCGTAAAATTATCTTTTTGCCATAATTTATGATATCATCGCTACATCATCTATCCTATGACATCATTGCTTACCTCATCGTTCCGATGACATCATTACTTACCTCATCGCTCCGATGACATCATTGTTTACATCATAAGAGTTCAAATTCAATTTGTTCTCTTCCACCAAAAATCAACTTAGACTCAATATTCTGAAACTTTAATAATTCATAATAAATAACCCTTTTATCAGAAAAATATGAACCTTATGTCCATTTCATATAAATTTAATTCTCTACAATTTTGTAGAAGAAAGTTTTTCCAAATTCTGCACAAAAAATGATCCAAGTTTACATACGGATGATTTTTCCACACTCATCACTCTTGAAAATCTTTAACACACTCAAAATTTCAAGGCCTCCTTTTTTGAAATAATAAATTCCACCACATGTTTATTCATATATCGTGAATTTGTTGTAAAAAAAAATATCATCTCTATTATATTATTATATTATCACATTATACACTTATAATGTAATATTATAATAATATATTTGAATGAATTATTTTATCAGAATAGATAAAATATTCATTCTCGATAATTATCACTTTTACTAAAAATTCCTCTGTTTAAATCCACATTGAATAAATATTTACTTATCATTTTTATCAATAATTATTATTCACAAATAATATTATAGAACCACAATAATGACAACCAGGTCGTTCCCAAGAAAGAGGGGGCCTTCCGATAAGGATTTCTTCTTACTGGCGCGCAATTAATCAATCACTTTCCTAGACAGAACTTCCTTAGACATTGCCAATAATGCTATCTAATAATATTATTCAAATAATATGAATTATTGATTTGATAATTTTAAATACTGTGCAATGACAATTATTGAATCACTAATATAAAATAGCAAAGTAACACTTATTGATATAAAATATCAACGTAACAAATATTGAACAAATAAAATATTATGCAATTATTGAATCAATAATATAAAATATTGAACAGTAATTAATGTAACAATAATTGAGTAAGTGCCTTCCTACGTAAGAATTAATAATTCGAAATACTGTGCAATACCGTGTGCTACTGTGCAACACCGCGTATTACTATATTTTTATCACCGGGTATTTTAACAGTTTAACGGTAACAGTTTTACCGTTATTTTTTATAAAAATTTACTTCTGTCGCTTTCTATATCCGACATTCATTCCGTTGTGGGGTCCACCAATGACTACGCCGTCGTACGAATATTCTCTGATAAAAAGAATATTCCTCGACCAAACGAATATTCTCCGACACAACGAATATTTTATATCCACTTGCTTACTTTGTAAAATTTGCATATTTCACCCATAACTTACCACATTTATCAAATCAACACCTTACTATTTCAAAATAATATATAAAGGAAATTAAATTTTTATTCATAAAAGTTGGGGTCTTACAACCTCCCCTCCTTATGAATATTCGTCCTCGAAATTGACGTACGTACCTAGTATGTCGAAAAGGTGAGAATACCTCGTTTATATTTTCGATTCTAACTCCCATGTCATTTCCTTAATTTCATGGTTTCTCCATAAAACTTTGACTTGAGGTATAACCTTTGAGCGTAGAACATGTTCCTTTCTATCCAAAATCTTGACAGGTAACTGCTTGTATGTTAAATCTTCGGCTATCTAGTTTGGTTCTAACTTAATAATGTGGTTTGGTTCTTTCACATATTTTCGTAGCATGGATATGTGAAAAACTTTATGAACACGAGACATGCTTGGAGGTAAAGCGAGTCTATAGGCCACCTTTCTTACTCGATCAAGGATCTCAAATGGACCAATGAATCGTGGGTTGAGCTTTCCTCTTTTACCGAATCTCGTAACTCCTTTCCATGGAGCAACACGTAATAATACATGGTCCCCAACATTAAATTCCATGTCCTTTTGATGAAGATCTGCATAACTCTTTTGTCGATCTTGTGCGGTTTGTATACGTTGCCGGATCATTTGAATCTTTTCCATAGTCATACGTACTAACTCCGGTTCCAACAATGTTTCTTCACCCACCTCGTCCCAACATACTAGAGAATGATATTTTCGTCCATACAACGCCTCGAATTGAGCCATGCCTATACTTGCCTGATAACTGTTATTGTAGGAGAATTCCACCAATGGTAAGTACTTATCCCAACTCCCTTTGAAGTCTAGAACACAGAGTCTCAATAGATTTTCAAGAGTTTGGATAGTCCTTTTCGCTTACCTGTCCGTTTGAGAATGATATGCTGAACTGAATCGTAAATCCGTGCCCATAGCTTTCTGCAAACTGATCCAAAATCGTTAAGTAAATCTGGGGTCACGATTCGAAACTATGGATACTGGCATGCCATGCAATCTCACAATCTCATTCACGTACATACAAGCAAGACATTCAAGGGAATAAGTTTCTCGTATAGGCAAAAAATGAGCAGACTTGGTTAATCTATCGACAATAACCCAAATTGCATCTATGCCTTGAGAAATCTTGGGAAGGCCCGTAACGAAATCCATGGTAATGTGTTCCCACTTCCATTTTGGAATCTCAAGTGGTTGCAATGGACCCTTTGGCACTTGATTCTCCACCTTGACACGTTGACATGTTAAACACCTCGAGATAAACTCTGCGATCTCTTTCTTCATATTGCTCCACCAAAATGTATGTAGAAGATCACGATACATTTTGGTACTCCCATGATGGATTGCAAATGGTGTGTTGTGTGCCTGCATCATAATTCTATACTTCAAATCAGAATTGTCAGGAACACAAAGTCTGGAGTTGACTCGAAGTATTCCTTCGTCATCGATTCTTGCTTCTGGAATAACACCTTCTTGCACATTATTCTTCATCTTTATCAGCTCCAGGTCTGTAACTTGAGCAGCTTTAACTTTATTAATCAAAGCTGGTTGTACGCGTATATTTGACATCATCACGTGGGTTCCCGGAGTCTTGAACTCTATCTCCATCCTTTGTAAATCACACAAAATAGGCCTTGAAAGTATCGCATTCGTTCCCGCATATGATCTTCTACTCAACGCATCAGCTACCACGTTCGCTTTTCCACGATGGTATTGGATGGTATGGTCGTAATCTTTCAACAGCTCAAGCCCACGTCGTTGCCGCATGTTGAGTTCCTTTTGGGTGAAGATATATTTAAGACTCTTATGATCCGTATAGATCTCTACTTTCTCCCCATACAGGTAGTGTCTCCAGATCTTCAACGCGAAAACGACAACTGCCAACTCTAGATCATGAGTAGGATAATTTCTCTCATATTCTTTGAGTTGTCGCAAGGCATAGGCTATGACTTTCCTATATTGTATGAGAACACATCCTAACCCTTTGCCCGAAGCATCGCTGTAAATGACAAATCCATCCGAACCAGATGGTATCGTCAGAACAGGTGCCGAAATGAGTCTCCTCTTGAGCTCTTGAAAGCTCTTCTCGCATTCCTCGTTCCATACGAATTTTATATCTTTCTAAGTTAGCTGAGTTAATGGAGTAGCGATTCAAAAAAATCCTTCCATGAATCTCCGATAATAACCAGCTAAGCCTAGAAAGCTACGTACTTCGGTCACCGACTTCGGTTGCTCCCAACTTTGTATTGTCAATCTTCACCGAGTCAATAGATACTCCATGTTTTGATACCATGTGCCCAAGGAATGCTACCTCCTCAAGCCAGAACTCGCATTTCTTCAGCTTGGCATATAGCTTGTTTTCACGAAGCCTTTGAAGTACCTGCTTTAAGTCGTGCTCATGATCTTCATGGCTTTTGGAATAGATGAGGATGTCATCAATAAAGACAACCACGAACTGATCCAAATATTCCTTGAATACATGGTTCATCATATCCATAAAAGCAGCAGGAGCATTAGTCAATCCAAAAGACATGACTAAGAATTCATAATGCCCGTATCGAGTTCTGAAAGCAGTCTTCGGAATATCCTCAGTTTTAACCTTTAACTAATGATATCCAGAACGAAGATCGATCTTTAAAAAGAATTGTGCACCTTGCAACTGGTCGAACAGGTCATCAATATGAGGTAACGGATACCTATTCTTGATGGTGATATGGTTTAACTCCCGATAGTCAATACAAAGTCGCATACTTCCGTCTTTCTTCTTTACAAATAAAATGGGAGCACCCCAAGGAGATGTACTAGGACGTATAAAACCGATGTCTAACAACTCCTGTAGTTGGACCTTTAACTCCTGAAGTTCAATAGGAGCCATTCGATAGGGGGTTTTAGAAATGGGTTTTGTACTAGGTTCAAGGTCAATAAAGAATTCAACTTCACGTTCTGAGGGTAGACCAGGAAGTTCTTCGGGAAATACATCAGGAAACTCATTAACAACAGAAATATCATTCAAACCTGACGTATTATGGTTTAAATCAGTGACATGGGCTAAGAAAGCTTGACATTCATTTTTCAATAAACGAATAGCTTTATGACTTGAAATAACATTGATTGATTTTAGTGGTTTAGTTGTTTGAATTCGTACAATAGGTTGGTTAGGAATATGAAAACTAACAACCTTACGAAAATAATCAATTTTGGCATGATAGGTGGTTAACCAGTTAATTCTTAACATCACGTCAAATGCAAGTATTTTCAAAAATATAAGATCAACAGGTAGGGTGAGGGTACCAATTTGAATCAAGCAAGATTTGTAAACTGTAGATGTAACGAAGGTTTCTACTAATGGAGTTTCAACAGATAAGTCAAAGTCTAATTTCTCAAAAGTCAAATTCAAACGTTGAGCACAAGCAGGTGAAATAAAAGAATGGGTAGCACCGGTATCTAATAAGGCACAAACTTCGCAAGAGTTTATGATTAGCTTACCCGTGATCACGTCGTTCGGGTTCCCAGCGTTTTGGGCAGTCACAGCAAATGCTCTTCCAGGAACCACCGACTTTGACTTGTTCGGGATAGCCTTTGGAGTCACCATCCCAGCAGGACTTAACTTTTCCATAAAGCACATTCCACCCTCAACTATTTCGCCGCACTCCTGATCCATGATTTGAATCATTATTCTTCGATCCATATCGAATTGGGGTTGACAGCTATGCACAAGGTAATTCCAAACTCGATGTTCTATTCTCCCAATTGCTATCCAAAAAGTGAAATCCATATCGTCTATTTTGGCCTTCTTGGATCGAACGTCTCTTTCTAAAATATCAACGCGTCGTGCGGCTTTTACCCATGCATCCTCCATTCTTATTCGTTCAGTTGTTTCTTCTTTCATCAGAATTTTGACAATTGCATTCTCAGATTCCAATTCTAATATCATATGCTCTGCCAGAGAGAGCTTTTGTTCAAGCCTCGCATATTGAGTAGCGAAATCTTGAATTGCTGTATCCCTTTGTTCCACGGTCGCCTGTCGTTCTTCTTCTCCCGTCATCACATTATCCTGGTTGGTGATTAGCGGTGCCTCAAAGGTCTTATACGTTCTATTGTTTAGATTTTCAGCTATCATTCTCAAATACTGCCATAAAGCAATGGTTAATCAAACAAATTAACATATCACATAATAACCCTATGTTCCAACCGATCAATTTAATACCATATAAGCTTAGGTAGGACACATACTAGCGAAGGATTTACTAGTCTCTCCCCTCCTAGTTCTATTCTTAGATCTCCGCCATAGATCATATCCCTAAGCTCTGATACCAACTGTGACGCCCCCAAAATAGGTTCAATACTAACGCACTTTGAGTCGTCAAATACATGGTACAGAATTCAAATAGAATCTTTTATAACATAAGGTCGTGCAAAATACGACCACACAACTGTGAGTGTCAATACAGACATATAAAAAATATAAACATTCAAACTAAGTCCTCATTACATTTATTATCACACTCTTTTACAAAAAAATAGTGAGGACTTCTACAACTCTAACTTGAACAATCACTCCATTCGGCGACTAGTACCCGCGATATTCTCATTTCCTGAAGAGAACAATGGAAGAAAAGGGTGAGCTCAACTAGCCCAGTAAAGAATATTATGACTAAGATAATGAAGAATAAATTATCATTAGCATTCAACAAATCAGATAAAATATTATGGACAACAAGTTTTAGATCAACAACTGCAGCAAGAATAACAATTCATTAGAAGAGTTAAGTAGAGAATGATGTCTACTATCTTCTTTGATTTAAAAGTCCATCATCAATATTTTATCCCTGTAACATCAATCAATATACATCTCGAATCAAATATTCATCTTTGTACTACGGTCCAAAGATATTTATTTTTATCACCAGTTGGTCATGTTCATCTCAACACCTGTCCATATTTGCACTACGGGCCAAAGATATTCATCAGGTAATTATTCATCTTTGCACTACATGCCAAAGATATTCATCACGTAATTATTCGTCTTTGCATTACAGACTAAAGATATTCAGTTATATCACCATTTAGAACTGAGGATGATGAAAAATAATATGAATAACGAATCCAGTGAGATAAAGGACAAATATTAGAGAATTTATCCAGAGTTCAAGAATGAAGATCAAAACCTGGATCCAATCAAAAATGATTTGGAAGAATTTTTTTTTACCATGAATAGCACCCCATGAATAGTAACTCGTGAATAGTAACTTGACATAAAAAGATAAAAATTTCACAAGAAAGTTCAGACCAATATTCCAGTGAAATAATATTAGATGAAGCGCAAAACTCAAGGAATTTCTGATCATTTCAGGAATTATAGAAGCAATACTTACCGTAGTAAGTTTAGAGTTAGGAATCTGAAATGAAACAATATACGAAACTGCAATTGGATTTTCACCCATCAGGCGGTAGTCTGCTCAGACAGATTATTTTCATAATTTAATAACAACTGAATACGAAAGATTATTCACCAGGCATGCGGTAGTTCGCGTAGATAGGTTATTCCCACAGAATAATAAAGAATGGAATAACAATACTTACGAGTATTAAAAGAAAATAACTCTCTTCATGAATACGAAAGAAATAATACCCCTTACCTTAATAGAAATTGAAACTTCACTAGTGTAATAGCAGAATACTCTCCTTCTCTCTCTCTTATTCTCTCAATACTTTCTCTCTCTATAGATTTAGTGAATTAGTGAGAAGTAATGAAAAAATGAGCTTCTAGTTATAGGCTTGGCAGAGTAAGGATAAAATAGTCTTTTGCCATAATTTATGACATCATCGCTTACATCATCGATCCTATGACATCATTGCTTATGTCATCATTCCAATCACATCATTACTTACCTCTTCGCTCCGATGACATCATTGTTTGCATCATAAGTGTTCAAATTCAATTTGTTCTCTTCCACCAAAAATTAACTCAGACTCAATATTCTGGAACTTTAATAATTCATAATAAATAACCCTTTTATCAGAAAAATATGAACCTTATGTCCATTTCATATAAAATTTAACTCTCTACAACTTTGTAGAAGAAAGTTTTTCCAAATTCTGCACGACAAATGACCCAAGTTTACATACGGATGATTTTTCCACACTCATCACTCTTGAAAATCTTTAACACACTCAAAATTTCAAAGCCACCTTTTTTGAAATAATGAATTCCACCACATGTTTATTCATATATTGTGAATTTGTTGTAAAAAAAATATCATCACTATTATATTATTATATTATCACATTATATACTTATAATATAATATTATAATAATTTATTTGAATGAATTATTTTATCAAAACAGATAAAATATTCATTCTCGATAATTGTCACTTTTACTAAAAATTCCTCTGTTTAAATCCACATTGAATAAATATTTACTTATCATTTTTATCAATAATTATTATTCACAAATAATATTACAAAACTACAACAATGACATCCAGGTCGTTCTTAGGAAAGAGGGGAGCCTTCCGATAAGGATTTCTCCTTACTGGCGCGCAAGTAATCAATCCCTTTTCTAGATAGAACTTCCTTAGACATTGTCAATAATGCTATCTAATAATATTATTCAAATAATATGAATTATTGATTTGATAATTTGAAATACTATGCAATGACAATTATTGAATCACTAATATAAAATAGCTAAGTAGTAGTTATTGATATAAAATGTCAACGTAGCAAATATTGAACCAATAAAATATTATTCAATTATTGAATCAATAATATAAAATAATGAACAGTAATTACTATTACAATAATTGAGTAAGTGCCTTCCTACGTAAGAATCAATAATTCGAAATACTGTGCAATACCGTGTGCTACTGTGCAACACCGCGTATTACTGTATTTTTATCACCGGGTATTTTAACAGTTTAACGGTAACAGTTTTATCGTTATTTTTTATAAAAATTTACTTCTGTCACTTTCTATATCCGACATTCATTCCGTTGTGGGGTCCACTAATAACTGCGCCATCGTACGAATATTCTCCGAGAAAAAGAATATTCCTCGACCAAACGAATATTCCCCGACACAATGAATATTTTATATCCACCTGCTTACTTTGTAAAATTTGCACATTTCACCCATAACTTACCATATTTATCAAATCAACAACTTACTATTTCAAAATAATATATAGAGGAAATTAAATTTTTATTCATAAAAGTTGGGTTCTTACAATATCAGCCTCCAACCACGTTGAATACTCTGGAGAGCAATCTAGATGGCTAGTAGAGAAATTAGCCCTCTCCCTACGAGTCCAACACTCATAAATCCTGATCAGGCTGTTTGACGACATATAAGAAGCTTACATCCGCTGATCAATGGCCTCCTCAAACTGGTGCAGGCTCTGGAACTAATAAAACTGACCCATAACTGCCAACGGATGGTAAGTGGTCACCCCTCTCAATCCCGCCAGGGGCATTGAGCATCCGTTTGTGATCTTGCCATGCTCAGGGCTAGCATCCCCATATAGCTTTATCACTCATACATCTGGCCTAGATTATTTTCCCCTAGCGGGTTTGAGAGGAGTGACTATCTATCATCATTTGGCAGTCATGTGTCAGTTTGATCAGTTGTAACGGGATGAAATTTAATTGAACCGTGATTCTGGGGATATAATCCTTTTAAGGGGGGAAAGATGTGACGAACGAGATTTTTGTAATTTAATTTGAATATTTATTGAAATAAATAAATATTTTTCGATGATTTAATTATTGAGTTAAATAATTAATTGATGAAATTGTGATAGATTAATTTAATTATATGTGTTACATTAGTTAAATTAATGTGGTTAATTTTTATATTCAAAGTATGTATTTAATTGAGCTTATTTGATTAAACGAATTATTTAAATAAGCATAATGTTATTCTAATTAAATTAATAATTAATTAGAGATTTAATGATTTGATATAATTAATAAATAAGAATTTTAATTATGTGACTATGTGATTTAATGTGGATTTATGCTATTTTATTTAATTAATTTAAATAACAATATTTGATTAAATTGGGTGTGACATTAAATAACTATATAATAAGAGCTTTATTAAAATAAATGGAAAGGGAGAATAAGAGAGCTAGCAAACATGGCCCTAAGGGGAGTTGCACTAGTTAACCCATTACGGATTAACTGACGCCACTCACCCATTACTCACCCATTACATACGTATTATATTTTATATCATATAACTACATCAGACTCCTATATTCATATATCAGAGAAGAAAAGAGAGAATTCAGAGAGACAAGTTAAGAAAACATAGATTTGAGAAGAGTTGGGAAAATTGAAGTTATATCATCATCAAACAGAGTTAGCAAGGGTATAATCCTTCATCTCAAGTTTTTAATTTCGTTAGTTTATTTTTCAAACCCAACTTCAAACTCTCTGTATGTGATTGTAGTGATGAATACATGAGATGTAATCATTTATGTGTTATTGTATGATTATAACATGTTTTATATTTGGTATGAATGGTTTAAAATAGTTGAATTCATGAAATTAGGCCTTAATTGGTTTACAAAAAGTTACAGAGTTTTCCATTTACGTGTTTTAAAATTCTCAAAGAATGGGAAAATTTACATTTGTTCATGATATGGCTATATATATATTAATTGATGTTCATAACATGTTGTATATCATATATGCATAAATTACAGTGGTTAATTTCATGTAATTATGTGGTAATTGAGATTTTCAAAGTTTCAGAACATAAGAATGGCCCATATGGCCCTTATGTACCAAATTTACATACCTTACACATTTATTTAACTTAAATTGCTGATATAATATAATTATACACGTTTAAACGAACAAAACGGAAGTTAAATGAACGGATTCGGTGTTATAACGAATCCGTAACGTTGAATTTCTTGTTTTTCTTTCAAAACTTTATAAAGTATGAAAAACAGTGAATTTGATTGCTATAACTTGTGTAATTACGTGATTTAGAATGCTAAGATTATGCTAGAAATATTGTATAGTGTTTCTGTGAAGTCCATATTTCATGGGTAGCAATTAAATTGTTGTGGTAGCATTATATGGTGAATTCTGGGCCTGGTTCTCTATTATTCGTGAACTGCAGATTTTGAAACTGGCGTGTGGAGTTGCAGCGCCAACTTTAAGCCTAAGAGTGGGGCTGCAGCGCCAGTGGAGCTGTAGCGCCAGCTTTAAGCCTAAGATTAGGGCTGCAGCGCCAGTGGTGCTGCAGCGCCAGACTTAAGCTTAAAGTCCGAGTTGCAGCGCCAGTGGAGTTGCAATGCCATTTTTAGTTCAAATGGTGAAGCTGCAGCGCCACTTGGCAGATTTTGCCTAGAAATGAGATTTTAATTGTTCAAGTGCAGGAAATGTAATTGTAACCTAATCTAATGAACATGAAAATGTAATAATCATATAATGAGATGTTAAAATAGATTAGTAACATGCCAATGAAGGTTTTACGTGATTAATTGATGAGTTGAATGAGTATTAAACTCGTTATTCGTGAAGTCTAATAATGTGTTTAAGAGTTAAGGTTTGTGTATATGGTTGATATAATCATATTTAGAGTTGAGTTAAATGAAAGAGAATATACTCATGATGCTAGTATTGTTATAATTAATTGGTGTTGTGACTTTAAATGGTTTGTAGGATTAATTGGGGAACGTGAATTGTAATTATAGCTTACGCACGAGGCAAGTTTCCTATCCTTAAACTTGTTTAATATTTTGCAAGTTCTCTAACCCTAAACTTTCTTTGAGCAAGGTTTCTATCCCTAACTCATTATCATTAAGCAAGTTCCTTATCTAAAATCTTTAAATTGAATAAGCGTTCTATTCCTTATTCTTATGTCAAGCAAGTTACTAAATTCAAAGTTATTATTCAATTTGAATATCATTTATTGCTGAACCTTGTAAGACTAGCGAACACTTATTGATTCGACTAGTCCATAGTTGATGAGCGTTTTAAATTCTAGAACTATTATTGAACCTATCCAAACCAAACTTCCTTTGGTACGGACTCTGATGTAAAACTGAGATGAATAACCTTGTATAGAGGATTCTTTTCGCTTTAGTGTTGAGATATTGTGCACAGTATGGTACTAAGGGCTGATCCCCCTAAGTACGACAAGTAGAGTCCCTAGTCTTATGACTATTAAAGGTTTGAAGTTTAACACTTTACAACCTAGGACATAGTTCGAGGTCTTATGACCCTCAGATGTTCTTTGATTCTTGTTATTTATCCTCGAGTCAAAAGTTGAGTTTCTTTATTCAGATGTCTTTGATTAACTCGGATGTTATTATATTGTTGTCATATTATTATACTTGTGGGCAATCGTGCTCATTCTTGCGTAATAATAACATTGCAGTTAAGAACGAAAGGTCCGACGAGCCTTCTACTAGCAAAGGCAAGGGCAAGGTCAACAAGTGATGAAGACTTGTTGTTTATTTTATGTGTTTATATTTCAGACTTATATCAAAGTTGTGCAAGACTTATTTAATTGTTTATGTTTCCGCATTTGAGATTTAAGGTTAAGTACGACCTGGGATTGATGTATTTATTTTCAGATGTTGTAATCCAATAAGGGGAGGATTATTTCTATTTATTTCATGGTTTGCATTTATTATGGGTAGATAAATAGATGATGTTTGTACAGTGAACACCAAGTCCCGTGGAAATTGAAGTACCCGAATTTGGGGGTGTCACATATACCAGTATACTGGTCCTACGAATCAAATCAGGTTCTATTTTCACTAGAAACGGAACTACGAATGACCTTATCTCCCTCTACCCGGGAGTACGTAGGCAGCTATTCCAGGTTCGGTCAAGCCAAACAAAAACTCAAAAACTCATCAAACCTAACTCAAAAAAGACACTTCTCAAGCCTCTCTCACACAAACTGAACTACAAATGACTTGATCCCCCTACACCCAGGAGTACGTAGGTAGCCATTCACGGTGCGGTTTGACTTCCAAGAAAATATAAAAAACCATATAAAACCTAAATCCTATCAAGCCTCCATGGTCAACAGGCACGTCTGAGATATTCTCCGACATCCTGATGTCTATCCATCAAGGAGAAGCTCATGATACATCAACAACTACAAGTCATGAAAGAAGTGGTAATCACTCAGCAATGACAATACATATCCAAACAGGGAAGTGAATCAGAATATATTTCTCTAATATATAATAATGTTTGATATATCCATAGTGTCCTGTACATGACAAAAATGGCTGATCTAGTATGTGCAGGAAAAACAAAGCTAGTCTATGGACCTAAAGATAAGCGAGACAACAATGCCAACATGGCATCTCTCTCTGAAGATGGAGGAGCTGCTGCAAGTGCAATACCCTCAGCCTGTATACGGGTAAAACATCCACAGCCATCTGCATAGTGGCATTGTGATTGTCAATGTAAATAGTCATCTCTGCAACCAGACCATGAGTATAGGATTGGAGAGCAGTACTGTCTGAAATGTGGAAATCCCGGGAAGCTATGGCCCCGTCTCCTCTGCAAAAGCAGCATCCTTGGCAATCAAAACTTCCTCAATCTTCTCGTCAGCTGCATCTCTGGCAGATCGAATGTCATCCCTCGCTGCGAAAGCTGCATCTCTGGCAGTCAAAGTCTCCTCAATATCGACAAAAGCAGCGTCTCGAGAAGATTGAGCCTCGTCTCCCTCAGCCAATATCATATCTCGAGTGGCTCGAGCCTCATCTCTCTCCGCAAAAGCTATATCTCTGCCGGACAGGGCAGTCAACATCAGCGCTCTAGCCTGATCTCTCTCAAAGGTCATCCTTGCTAGTTAGTCTACTAAATATGGATCTATCCCGGAAGGAATGATCGGCGGATCACTAACTAAAGCTATTGTCAGACCCACGAATAACTCATCCTCAGTGGGAGAATCAGGATCCTCTATTGGATCCTCCTCGTCTGAATCCAATATCGGAGCTGACTAGATGAATGCAGCTGATGCTATATCTACCTCCAACCACGCTGAGTACTCTAGAGATCTATCCAGATGGCTACTAGAGAAATCAGCCCTCTCCCTATGAGTCCAACACTCATAAACTCTGAGAAAGTCGATTAATGACATAGGCAAAGCAAACACTCTCTGATCAATAGCCCCCTCAAACTAAGGCAGGCTCTGAAATTGATTGAACTGACCCATAATAGCCAGAGGATGGTAAGTTGTCACTCCCGTCAATCCCACTAGGGGTAAATAGTCCATGCCAGATGCGTGGGTGATGAAGCTATAGGGAGAAACTAGCCCAGAGCATGGCAGAATCGAGAATGGATGAGCAATATCAGATAGAAATGCTAACCATGTCTCTGCGTCGGTACACTCCGCTGGCTAAAAAGAGTAAGCCATTGCTATCTCATGGGTGAAACAGTCCCCTGGTGTCAAAAAAATCCAATCAGTTGTAAATGGGATATGAGCCATACGTACAGCAAGACCGAACTGCCTCTGAAAAACCCCTCCGAGTGGGTACTGCGGTGGGTGGATGCTCTCAGCGTCTCAGCCAATATCATCGAAAGAATGGTGCTACCCTGCCTAAGGACCCAAACCATGACCATCAATCCAAAATCGAGGTGGTCCAAGTGAAGGGGCATATAAACGTAGGCTACTATGCACATCAGCAAAACATCTATCATGGCCAAATGTCATGCCTCTGCTGAATTAATAAAATCTCTAGCATGACGATCGTAGCTATCCAGTTGGCCGAAATGATCAATCAAGAAGTCTATAGAGATCACATGTCCACAAACGATCTCATCCGACACTACACTATGACATAGACCAGACAACCGTAAGAACGATCTCCTCATGTCGCTAACCACAGTACGAGCGCAGGGCAAGTCTAAAGCTAAACTAGTGAATCGCTCATACTCTAAAGTCGGAGTCAGCTCGTGCCGCCCAAAGCGGAAAACATGTCTCTCGGGTATCCAAAAGGGTAAAAGACCATCTACGAACCCATACAGAACCTGAAAGTCTATAAGGGCCAATGAATGCCCTGACATCTGATCCACTGTCCCTTTGGTTGGGAAGGGCAGGCTCTCATACCACGATCTCAAGGATGATGCCACCACAGATGGTGGTAAGTGCTCAATACGACTGACGGTGGACGACGACATCTGTATCACCGTATCACAAGACCATCCAGGGGTCAAATCTGAACTCATCTATCTAAATGCATACACATGACATAATATATGCATAATGACAATGATAAACATGATGCGATAGATAGGAAATATCATGCATATGTACAATAAACTATCTACTGCGAGCATCATCCCTGCCCGATAATACAAAGAAAAATAAAAAGTACAGGGATATGGGGCACAGTCGCCCAACTACGAACAGTGGCCTATCAAAATGGGGTACAACCGCTTAACAGCTAACACAGTGGCCTATCAAAAGATATAACTACAATAGCTATCCAAAAAGATCCAAAATGTTTACACTCAGGCTGTTAACCTTCTCCATCTCCTTCGTGGACACAAAGTCGCGGTCATCAGGCATGTTTAGGCGGTACAAGGGAGGATCAATCCCTGTAAACTGCTGGAAAATGGGCCTGATGAGGGGCTCGCTCCTGAGCTAGAAGGGTCAAAAGAAGATGCCTCTGATGGATCTCGGCCAAGATGCCCGATGAACAAATGAGCTCTCTCCAACTCCTGGGTCAGTCCTATAATTTAGTCCAAGTGAGTAGGCTCCTTGAGGTAAGCTATCCAGTCTGTCATCATCACAGACCCCGTCACCATGGCTGCCATAAACTGGGTAGCACGAGTCTGAGCCTCAATACTGTGAGGACTCCACTAGCTGCTGAATGCCTCCTGGCTATATGGACCCTCTGACAGGGTAAAGCCATTTACGCCCTCCATTAGAATATCTGTGAGTGGCTAGACTAATGGCCAATAATGCCAGGTCGGAGGAACAAAGGGAATGCGGATCTGACCCGTGATACTCCGGATAGCACGCTCTCTTAGATAGAGCTCCCACCCTCCCTCTGTTAAAAATGGGACTCTACAGGTCGATAATGCAAACTCCCAACCAGTGGGGAAGCCTCCCTCAAATCTCACAGTCAAAAACTCGGAGGTATATGGGATCCACGTGATCGCTTTAGCTGTCAAAAGCTCCAATTGTAGGATGGAATGAGTAAAACCCTTAGCAATAGGGACCTCCGTTAGAGTAGAGTGATGCCAGTGCCGTCCTCGGGGGTAGGTCTCCAAACATAAAGTAGTGGCGGGCCGTAGGTAAGGAAGCCTCTCATACGCCCAGAACTGGCCATGTAAATATCAAAAGTCCTCAGTGACCAAGACTGACAAATGTAAATGTGAAAATCAAAAAGGTACAAGAAAGATGCACTCACCAGCAGAAATGGGTAGAACCCTAACCAAGCCTCCGTCAAACCCTCCCAGAGCATGCGCATGCCCTAGAGAAATTAAGCAAAGGTGTAGGAACCCCAATCAAAGTCATCGAGGTGCTCTACATATCGGGTGGCACTAACTAGGGAAAAGGACACAATTGATGATTTATTTTGTAAAAAATAACCCTTGATGATCACCAAAAACAATCGCCTTAGGATGTGATCCCTAACCCTCTGATCATCAGGCAAAGGATCAAGTAAAGCCCCACTCTGGGCATCTATACTCAAGAGACCAGATCGGACCGTCCGACCCTTGAGCGCAGATAAAGGAACTCCCAGCAGGGATCTAACAGTAGTGGGTCTAATGTCGGCCACAACAGGCATAGGCTCACCCTCGAACTCTATGCCAGTGATGAACCTCCAATCCATAGGCGTTATCATCACCTCGCAGTCCAACAAGTGAAGAGACTGAGTCTGGTGGAACCAGTGTTTAAACAAAGCCCTCATATAACCCCAGGGGAAACGGCGGGGAAGAATAGCGAAGAATGCCTGAAACCCCCACCTGTCAATGATATGCATGTACTCCTGGTGCAAAGTGTGGTAGAGAAGTGCACGTTGAACCAGTTCCCTCGAGGCTGCATGAAGCCAGGAACCTGCATCAAAAGCCAACCCATGTCAAAAACATGTGCCCCGGGAATGGAAAAAGAAAGAAAGAGAATCCAGAGAGAATCAATTCACCTCATTGGCATAAAGAAACATCAAAGGATGATGACTCAAGTCTCCCAACAACTCCTGGGTTGACACAACAATGCCTGAAAGCTCTGCACGTGGGGCCTGACCTCTGATGGGAGAAGCAAAAGGAGCCTCCTCATTATCTATATCAATCAGCGGCTCGTCCTGGGTAGGGAAAATCACCGACTCTGCTAATCTGTGAGGTGATCAAGCTAGACGTGGCTGAGAAACATCTGAAGCTCACCTCCGTCTAACTCCTAAACTACCCTTCTAGCACTGCCGGGTCTGTATCAGTCCATCACTTAGACAAAGTCTCCAAATCACCTCAGAAAGAGTGTGGTAAGCCTAAAACCTGTGGCTTATTAATTTAAATCAGTATTTTATGCATTTTAAGCCCTAAAATATGCACGGGTCAGTCCAAAATCCCAAGTAAAGTCAAAACTACATGTTTTTCAAAAATAAAGTCCTAAAATGTGCATAGGTCAGTCAAAAATCCCCAGTAGAGTCAAAATTACTTGTTTATTAAATGCTCGGGCTTTTGAAATTTTTTTGCCAGAGTCTCCTTTGTAAAATGAACTGTCTGCATGCACATAAGCATGTCTAGGCGGCCATTCAGTAACACACCTTCCCAAAAATAGAAACAGTTCATATTTATGAAATAAAATCAAAAGTAAACGTCACATGGTAGCCAAATTACCATAGACATTTTTAGTTAAAAAATCAGGCTCACTAGGCCCCAAAAAGGACAAGTAAACTGATCAAAAAGAGCAAAATATGACTATAACAGAAACTAATTTTTCTTATGTCAAAACGTGTATTACAGTAAAATATTCATACTTATGAAGTCAGAAATTTTTTTGCAGGTCATATAGGCATACATTTTTCGTACATTGCGTCTAAAAGCACCCTACGTGGTTTACATGTTTTTAACGGTCAAAACTTGCAAAAAAGAATGTAAAACATCACCTGTGATGTGCAGAACGTGCAACCGCTGACGGAATATAAAAAAAGCTGCCCGAACTCCGTAGATCTGGAAAAACAAATCGGATTCCGTTTGAAACTAGAAATGAAAATGAGTTTATGAGCCCGCTGCTGCCAATTTTAAAAAACAGGTAGAAGCGGGCCCACCTACAACTGCCGCACCTTTACCTGCGGCTCCCTAGGATGGGTTTCGCTCCCTCCAACTTTGTTTGATTTGAGTTAAAACGGAGTTTATAGGAGCTGAAAAGTCAAATATGAGAAAAAATCGCTACGCGATTGAGCGGTTTGTCCTGAAATTCTGTGTTTAAGTAGTGGAATCCTGACAGAAAGGTGAACTGCCTGAAAGCCATTGGTATTCATCCCAAAGCAATGACCGGGGATGTATAACGAAGAATGCTAAAAAAAACTACCAAAAAACTGCGCAAAACTGCCACTTTTTAAGCGTCGGGTACTGAACGATGATAGTTCAGCCGTTGGCACAACCCCAGCGAAGCGTCGGGTACTGACCGATGACGGTTTAGCCATTGGCACAACCCCAGCGAAGCATCGGGTACTGATCGGTCACAGTTCAACCGTTGGCACAACCCCAGCGAAGCGTCGGGTACTGACCGGTGACAGTTCAGCCATTGGCACAACCCCAGCGAAGCGTCGGGTACTGACTGGTGACAGTTCAGCCTTTGGTACACCCCCAGCGAAGCGTCGGCTACTTATAGATGATAGTTCAGCCGTTGGCACAACCCAGCGAAGCGTCGGGTACAGACCGATGACAGTTTAGCCGTTGGCATAACCCCAGCGAAGCGTCGGGTACTGACCGATGATAGTTTAGCCATTAGCACAACCCCAGCGAAGCGTCGGATATATACCAATGACAGTTTAGTTGTTGGCTTAACCCCAACGAAGTATCAGCCGTTGGCTCAACCCCAACAATGTCTCAGCCGTTGGCGCAACCCCAGCGAAGCATCAAAAGTGATTCGGTGATGAAAGCAATACAATAATCCATCCCCGATGATGGAATCTATTATACACATCCTCAGAGGGAGTACCAAGAAGGATTGATTATTCAACCCCCTATTGCCAACTAACGGTGTAAATTATCATTAAGATAGGCATCAGAAGCATACACTAAGATAACTCGGTAACTGACATGTATCCCCAGCTGAGAAACCGGTAGAAAGGTACAATGGTAACCGGAAGGAAAATATGCCCCATGAAGAGTATCGGTAAACATGGGAAACCATTGGTCTCAAACCAAGGTAGCCTTAATAATGTTATCCCTGTTAGAGTCAACAAAGCTATCACGGAGGACTTCATCCCCAGCAGAAAGTGATGAGAACAGTCTAGGATAACTTAACTCTGATGTCCTACCAGCGACTGCATGATAATGCTGCACCAAGGGTTGTAAATATATATTTTTATTTCGGTCTGGGCATCGGAGTGAAAACCCACCACCCTTTATTTCTTTTCTATATATATATTTACATTTTGTCCAGTCTGGATCATTCCGTGGCTTTTATACAGCTTTAATAAATATATATTTCCATTTTAGTACGGGCATTAAAGTGCAAACCCATCGCCCTTTACAGCTTTCGTATATATAATTATATATATATGGCTTTATTCATTACGATTAAATTGCTGCTTTAATATTCATTTGTTATGAATTGGCACTGACACTTCTGCGAGAGAATTAGATTTCTTTAAATCTCGCCAACTCTAGCTTTCAAAAAGTTTAAAATAGGTCCAGACAGAACCGGGAAGCTAGAATGGCTGAGATTTATTTAAATCTAGCAATTTTTCTAGTTTCAGTTACAAAAGCAACCTCACGTCCCTTAGATCGCTATCTAGTGGGAATGAGATGCTTCGGCCATGTGTGAGCCAGGATTTACTGATGAATCCTTGGTTCTGGCGACATCTAGATGTAGATATATATTTTCTGTGCATATTTTGAGCTGTTCAGGTTTATTGGCTTCGCTGTGTGAGCCTAGGAATCGTGGCATTCAAGATCCAATTTATCAGAATCTAACTCACACGATGGACAAAATCCACTTTACAAATGTACCCTGCCAGGTTTTCTATAAAAATGTACCTACAAAAGACCTTAAAACGGTTATCCGAATTTAAGGTCTCAACATAGTGAAAATATAGTTTGTCGTGTCAGAGTCACTCTGATGGCTGTCATGCTCATGAGAAGACCGATACTTGTATATATTCTGTGGTCGTGGATGCTTCGCAGCCTGACAATCACCATTCAAATTGAGCCAAAAGGCTGAAAAGATACAGATTGAAGTATCGATATGCTTCAATTCCTATGTAAGCGTAAGGGTTTGAAAACCTGCTTTCAAAACATCATTTCAATAAATCTTATCAAAAAGAGAAGCTTTTGCAAATCAAATTAAACACTTTTGCAAATCAAATCAAAGACTTTTTGCAAATCAAATCAAACCCTTCATATATAGGTTTAACGATGCATAAACATACTTCCAATCAAACATAGGCCCAATTTCTTCCTGCATTCACACACACATTGTAGATTTAAAAGGGACATATAAAAAAGATGCGGTACCGTGTTTACACGTGAGTTGTGGGATGCCTAACACCTTCCCCACACTTAACCAAGCCCCTAAACTCAAAACTTGGATTTCAAAGATCAAGTTTCGACAGTGTCCAGCAATTGGGCCTCTTTTCAAACAAAACTCGGTTGAGTTGGTACAACCATTTCAAATCTATCAACTGGCGACTCTGTAAAACATTCAATCGTCGGCATGATATATGTTGGCCTTTTCCTAAAAAAACCTTCAAAACCTTTTTCACAATAAAAAGAGTAAGGGTAGACATAACTTAAGAAGAGAGAAAGATCCGGGTTGTGACCCGACCCGCAGATTTTTTTTCCCGACGTTGACACTCATGATCATTTGTGTAGAGACACTAAAGCAAGTATGTAGGTGCTTATTGGAGAATAAGTTCACTTAACGTGACTCGCTATGGAATACCTAATGGAGTTTTACTTACCTGTCAATAAGAATTCCTAATGTGATAGTCGTACAAGTGATCCTTGGAGTTGAGATCATCATAGTATCTTGTGTGTAATGAATTATACTTTGACTTATTCCTTAAGACCCTTAGGGTATATCAAATGGTATGTTTGGGTATAATAAGTTACATATGGAGATAATGAATGGTCAATAAAGAATCTACCACTTATAGTAAAAGAGTAGCTATGTCCTATGTGTTTCGTTAAATGACAACCGAGTAGTCCTTGGCTAAGACAGAATGAAATTAGAAAGGTGTTTCTAATTTGCATTATTTGGAGTTGTGCATTTTCTAATCGAAATACATATAATTAAATAAAATAAGACTTGATAGTAATTCCATATCTTATATTTAATTTAGAAATTGTATGGTTGAAGGATTAATTGTACGGTAACTATTTACTCACAGGTTCTTTTATGGTTAATGTTGAAATCTATATTATCTGGAAAGTCGTTTATCGCTAGGGATGCTTATCCGTATTGTAGAATAAATATTATTTATTTAAATAGATTATTAGTTTAATTTATTTATTTAAATAAGATTAGAATTGTTCTAATTGATTTATTCACAACCGGTTTAATATAGAGAACCTAAAGGGTCACACCATAAAAGGAAGAATAATTATTTAAGAAGGTAATGGCATAATTGTAATAATGCATTAAGTATAATTAATTTAATCTATGATGATAGAATAAATTAAATAGCTTAATATTTATTATTTAATATTTTAAAAATAATAAATATAAATTAATAAGAGGAGTCCTATTAATATATTACAATTATTATTATTTTAATTTCTAAAGGAGTTTAGGATTTAATTTAATATTAGTACTCTCATTTATTCCTAATAAGATTAGGAGGCAAATTAAATAAATTAGTTTAATTAATTAATCCCAATATGTTGGGAAGCCTAATTAATTAAAGGAGTTTAATTAAATTAAAAAAGACCCTATTTCTAATAGGATTAGAAGGGTTGACCAATATCTATATAAGAGAAGTCTTATGTTACATATCAGTTTATGCAATTTCAATTGTTGGAGAGTACTCCTTTTCTATAGAGGATAGAAAACTAGGGTTTAGCCAACCACCGTCCTTCTTGATAATTCTTCTTCATTGGTGGATCACCTCTAGAGGCCAAACATTTGGGTGGCTAACGTTGATCAAAGGAAGCAACCTAACCCGAAAATTCAAGGAGATCACGAAGAACAAGGAGTTGAACTTGTACTTGTGGAAGCTTTGTTCTACAAGGGTATGGATTCCATAACTTCTTATTTATCGTTTTAAATTAATAATTTGCATAAAGAATGATCCGGGGGTAATGATTTTGTAGAATTTTTTTAAACTCTGATATACTATGCTTCCGCTAATTTTGTAATTTGATTGCGCCTTGATTTCGTACAAACCCAACAAAAACCTTAAGCAATTTCTAATCATTTCAAAAATTATAGAATCAGTACTTACCATAGTAAGTTTAGATTTAGGAATATGAAATGAAATAATATACGAAACTGCAAATGAATTTTCACCCGTCATGGGGTAATCCGCGTAGACAGATCATTTCCACAACTTTAGAAAAAGAATGAATACGAAAGGTTATTCACCACGCTTGCGGTAATCCACGTAGACAGGTTATTCCCATAATTTAATAAAAAAAATGAATACGAAGGGTTATTCACCACGCATGCTTTAATCCGCGTAGACATGTTATTCCCACAGCTTAATAAAGTATAGAAGGACAACCTTTACGAGTATTGAAAAAAAATAACATCATTTATGAATACGAAAGAAATAATACCGCTTACCTTAGTATAAGTTTGGATACTACAATAGTGTAGAAGCAGAATACTCTTTTTCTTTCTCTCTTATTCTTTCTCTATAGTTTTTCTCACTATAGCTTGTAATTATAACTTTGCTCTTCAAAAATGGTAGGAAATAATGAATGGATGGAGGAGTAATTTATATGCTAGGAAAATGTGGCAAATTATAAGGTTAATTATACTTTAGTACCTTCATCTTTTACCTCCTTTTTAATTTAGTCCCTCATGTATTATTAATCTTGCATAACATTCCCTAATAGTACTTGCATGTGAACCAATAGTTTCTTGCATATGAAGCAATAGTTAATTGCTTATTTATCCGATTATTTGCCCGTTTGGTCAATTTAATATCAAGAAATTAACTATTATCGAAATAAATGTCGATTTCCACTAACATTAATATTCCCAACACAATGGAAATATTTTTATCAATAATTCATCATTAATATTATAACTCACAATATTGACAAACATATCGTTCGCAAGAAAGAGGGGTCTTTTCGATAAGGATTTCTCCTTACTGGCGCGTAATTAAATAACCTAACCACTTTTCTTGACAGAACTTTTTAGACATTGTCAATAATACTAATAACAATATGAGTAACTGTGTCGTGTCAATTATTGATTTAATAATATAAAGTATTGTGTAGATGATAATGTGACAATAATTGAATCAATAACATGAGATACTATGCAGCAAATACTATAACAATTATTGAATGAAATACTGAGTGACTTCTTACGTAAGAATCAATAATCAGAGATACTGTGCAATACCGTGTGCTACTGTGCAACAACGTGTATTACTGTACTTTTATCACCGGGTATTTCAACAGTTTAGCGGTAAAAGTCTTACCGTTATTTTTATAAAAAGGTTATTTTTGTCGCTTTCTATATCCGACAATTATTCTATTGTGGGGTCCACCAATGATTGCGTTGTCGTATGAATATTTCCCACCAAAAAGAATATTTCCCGACCAAATGAATATTCCCCGACACAACGAATATTTTATGACAACTTGTTTACTATGTAAAATTTGAACATATCACCCATAACTATAGCATTTATTAAATTATCACCTTACTATTTAGAATAATATGTAGAGAGAATTAAATTTTTATTCATAAAAGTTAGGGTCTTACAACTTCCACTCCTTATGAAATTTCGTCCTTGAAATTAATGTACGTACCTGCTATTTCGAAGAGGTAAGGATATCTTGCTTTCATTTCAGATTCTATCTCCCATGTCATTTCCTCAATATCGTGGTTTCTCTATAAAACTTTAACTTGAGATATAACCTTTGAGCACAGAATATGTTCCTTCTTATCCAAGATCTTGACGGGTACCTCCTCATATGTTAAATCTTCGGCTATCTCGTCTGTTTCTATTTCAATAATGTGGTTTGGGTCTTTCACATATTTACATAGCATGGATATGTGAAAAATGTTATGAAAATAAGACATGCTTGGCAGTAAGTCAAGTCTATAGGCCACAGTTCCTACTCGGACGAGAATTTCAAATGGACCAATAAATCGTGGGTTAAGCTTTCTTCTCTTTCTGAATCTCGTAACTCCTTTCCATGGAGCAACACGTAACAATATATGGTCTCCGACATTAAATTACACGTCTCTTCGATAAAGATCAACATAACTCTTTTGTCGATCTTGTGCTGTTTGTATACGTTGCCGGATCATTTGAATCTTTTCTATAGTCATGCGTACCAAATATGGTCCCAACAATGTTGCTTCACCCACTTTGTTCCAGCATATTGGAGAACGACAATTTCGTCCATACAACGCCTCGAATGGAGCCATGCCTATATTTGCTTGATAATTGTTGTTATAGGAGAATTCTACCAATGACAAGTACTTGTCCCAACTTCCTTTGAAGTCTAGTACGCAGAGTCTCAATATATCTTCATTAGTTTGAATAGTCCTTTTCGATTGACCGTCTGTCTGAGGATGATATGCATAACTGAATCGTAAATCAGTGCACAAAGCTTACTGCAAGCCGACCCAAAATCGTGAAGTGAATCTTAGGTCTCGATCAGAAACTATGGATACCGGCATACCATGCAGTCTTACAATCTCATTTATGTATATACGAGCAAGACGTTCAAGTGAATAAGTTTCTTGTATAGGCAAGAAATGAGCAGACTTGGTTAATCTATCGACAATGACCCAAATTGCATCTATGCCTTGAGAAACCTTTGGAAGACCCGTAACGAAATCCATGTTGATATGTTCCCACTTCCATTTTGGAATCTAAAGTGGTTGTAATGGACCCTTTGGCACTTGATGCTCCGCCTTGACACGTTGACAAGTTAGACACCTTGAGATAAACTCTGCAATTTCTCTCTTCATATTGCTCCACAAAAATGTATGTTAAAGATTACGATATATTTTGGTACTTCCAGGATGGATTGCAAACAATGTGTTGTGTGCCTCCATCATGATTTTATACTTCAAATCAGAGTTGTTAGGAACACAAAGTCTGGAGTAGACTCGAAGTATTCCTTCTTCGTCGATTCTTGCTTCTAGAATATTACCTTAATGTACTTTTTTCTTCATACTCATCAGCTCTAGGTATGTAGCTTGAGCAGCTTTAACTTATCAATTAAAGCTGGTTTTATGCGATATTTGTCATCTTTACGTGGGTCCCTAGAGTCTTTAACTCTATCTCCATCCTTTGTAAGTTATACAAAATGGGCCTTTGTGTTGATAGCATTGCACTCGTTCCCGCATATGATCTTTTACTCAACACGTCAGCTAACACGCTCGCTTTTCCAGAATGGTATTGGATGGAATGGTCATAATCTTTCAACAGCTCGAGCCAACATCGTTGCCGCATATTGAGTTCATTTTGGGTGAAGAAATATTTGAGGCTTTTGGAGTATATTAGGATGTCATCAATAAAGACAACTACAAAATGATCCAAATATTTCTTGAATATTTGGTTCATCATGTCCATGAAGGCAGTATGGACATTGGTCAATCTGAAAGACATAACTAGAAATTCATAATTTCGGTATCGAGTTCTAAAGGCAGTCTTTGGAATGTCATCCGTTTTAATCTTTAACTGATGATATCTAGAACGGAGATCGATCTTTGAAAAGAATTGCGCACCTTGCAGCTGGTTGAACAGGTCATCAATGCGACGTAACGGATACCTATTTTTGACAGTGGTATGGTTCAACTCTGGATAGTCAATATAAAGTCGCATCCTTCCGTATTTCTTCTTTACGAATAAAATAGGAGCACCCCAAGGCGATGTACTAGGACGAATAAAGTCGATGTCTAACAACTCCTGTAGTTGGACCTTTAACTCCTGAAGTTCAATAGGAGCCATTCGATATGGGTTTCTGAAAATGGGTTTTGTACAGGGTTCAAGGTTAATAAAAAATTCAACTTCACGTTTTAGGGGTAGGCCAGGAAGTTCTTCGGGAAATACATCAGGAAATTTATTAACAATAGAAATATCATGCAAATCTGACGTGTTCTTGTTTAAATCGGTGACATGGGCTAAGAAAGCTTGACATCCATTTTTCAATAAACGAATGGCTTTATGACTTGAAATGACAGTGATTGATTTTAGTGGTTTGGTTGCTTAAATTCGCATAACAAATTGGTTAGGAATATGAAAGCTAACGACTTTATGAAAACAATAAATTTTAGAATGATGAGTAGTTAACCAATCGATTCCTAAAATCACATCAAATGCAAGTATTTTCAAAGAGATGAGATCAACAGGTATTGTGAGGGTGCCAATTTAAATCAAACAAGATTTGTAAATGGTGGATGTAACAAAAGTTTCTCCCAACGGAGTTTCAACAGATAAGTCAAAGTCTAATTTCTCAGGGGTTAAGTTCAAACGTTGAGCCTACGTAGGTGAAATAAAAGAGTGGGTAGAACCGTTATCTAATAAAGTATAGACTTTGCAAGAGTTTATGATTAGCTTACCCGTGATAACTTCGTTCGGGTTCCTCGCTTTTTGGGAAGTCACGACAAAGCTCTCATCTGAACCCCCGACTTTAACTTGTCTGGGACAGCCTTTGGTGTCACCATTATAGTTGGACTTGACTTTGCTACAAGATAAAATCGAGATATGTGACCGTCCTTTTAGTAATTATAACACACTTTGGGTTTCTATGTACAATTTGGACTGATGTGTCCCTCTTATCCGCATTTGTAACATACGACCGGTGGTCATTCTCCTCCCTTAGAAACGGGTGCTGATGATGGTGCCGCTGCCTATGTCTTTCCGTTGTCATTGTTAAATCTTCTCTTTTTGAAATTTTCACTTAACTCATTTCTTCTAGTATCTTGGCCAGGATTACCACCGAAGTGGTTACCATTTCTGGCATTATAATTTCCTCTACGCTGATTATCATTGTTCCGATGACCATTACCACTAGTACGACTATTATCGTGTTGTCGGTTGTTGTCTTTTGGTTGAAAAGTCTAATTATCTCGCTCCATTTCTTATCTCCATATTTTCAGATATCATTTTCAAATATTGTCACAAAATAAGGGTTAATTAAAGAAATTGACATGTCACATATTATTCATATATTTTGATCGACCAATTAAATAACAAATAAGCTTAGGTAGGACACACTAGCGAAGGTTTAACTCGTCTCTCCCCTCCTAGTTCTATTCCCAAATCTCCACCAGAGATCATATCCCTAAGCTCTGATACTAACTTTGACTCACATCCCAACCTTGGATAGCACCTCACAGTGATACCTATCAGCTTGCCACCGTTATTCATGACGTCCCCTATGGAGAGTTTGGCTTCAGTGCATCCCACACAGAGGAGTCACCAGCGAGAGGCTCGGAGCTCTTTACTTATAGCTCTGATACCAACTGTGACGCCCCCAAAATAGGTCCACACAACCCATTCTGAGTCGCTAAATACATGGTACAGAAACCAAATACAAATCTTCCTATTCCAACTATTACACAGTCGTAAAATATACGACCACACAAACTGTGAGCTTCAATACAGATATTATGTTGTATATAATACGAAAATATTAAATTTTCAAATTAAGTTTTCATTACAATTATTATCACACTATTTTACAAAATAGTGAGGACTACTATAGCACTATCTCGGACCATCACTCCATTCCCCGACTAGTCCCAGCTATATTCTCATTTTCTAAAGAGGAGAATGAAAGAAAAGGGTGAGCTCAACTAGCTCAGTAAAGAATATTATGACTAAGATAATAAAGAATAAATTATCGTTAGCCTTTAATAAATCAGATAAAATATTATGGACAACAAGTTTTTGATCAACAACTGCAGCGGAAATAACAATCCATTAGAAGAGTTAAGTAGATAATGATGTTTACTATCTTCTATGATTTAAAAGTTCATCATCAATATTCTATCCCTGTAATACCAATCAATAATTATTTCCAATATCAACGAATTATCTATGCACTACGGGCCAAAGATAATCATTTGTATTATCAGTGGTCATGATCATGCCAAACACCTGTCCATCTTTGGACTACGGGCCAAAGATATTCATCAATCAATTGTTCATCTTTGCACTACGGGCCAAAGATATTAATTAATCAATAGTTCATCTTTGCACTATGGGCCAAAGATAACTTTCATCATAATTTAAGTTTCAGGAATATAACAATGATATAAGGATGAATCTAGTGAGATTAAGGATAGATATTAGAGATTTATAATTCAATTTATCCAGAGTTCAAGAATGTTCAAATTGTCAACATGAAGATCAAAACATGGATCCAATTTCAAGAATAAGATTCATAAAAGATAACTTGGACAAAGAAAAAAAAATTATATTCTGTTGTGAACAGTACTCATGAATAGTACTCCGACGTGAAAAGATTAAAATTTAATAAGAAAGTTCAGACCAATATTCCAGTGAACTGATATTAGATGAAGCGAAAACCTTAAGCAATTTCTAATCATTTCAGGAATTATAGACGCAATACTTACCTTAGTAAGTTTAGATTTAGGAATATGAAATGAAATAATATACGAAACTACAAATGGATTTTCACTCGTCATGCGGTAATCCGCGTAAACAGATCATTTCCACAACTTTAATAAAGAACGAATACGAAGGGTTATTCACTAGGCATGCGGTAGTCCGCGTAGACAAGTTATTCCCATTATATTAATAAAGAATTAATACGAAGGGTTATTCACCATGCATGCGGTAATCCGCGTAGACAACTTATTCCAACAGCTTAATAAGGAATAGAATGACAACCCTTACGAGTATTGAAAGAAAATAACATCCTTTACGAATACGAAAGAAATAATACCCCTTACCTTGGTAGAAGTTTGGATACTACAATAATATAGTAGCAAAATACTCTTCTTCTTTCTCTCTTATTCTCTCTCTATAGTTTCTCTCACTATAGCTTGTGATCATAACTTTGCTCTATAAAAACGGTAGGAAATAATGAATGGATGAAGGAGTATTTATAGGCTAGGAAAAGGTGGCAAATTAAAAGGATAATTATACTTTAGTACCTTTATCTTTATCTCTATTTTTAATTTAGTCCCTCAAGTATTATCAATCTTGCATAACATCCCTAATAGTACTTGTATGTGAACCAATAGTTCCTTGCATGTGTACCAATAGTAATTAATTGCTCATTTATCCGATTAATTTTTCGTTTGGTCAATTTAATAGCTAGAAATCAACTATTATCGAAATAAATGTCAATTTCCACTAACATTAATATTCCCAACACAATAGAAATATTATTATCAATAATTCATCATTAATGTTATAACTCACAATATTGACAACTAGATCGTTCCCAAGAAAAAGGGGCCTTTCCGATAAGTATTTCTCCTTACTGGTGCGCAATTAAATAACCCAACCCCTTTCCTTGATAGGATTTTCTAGACATTGTCAATAATGCTAATAACAATATGAGTAACTGTGTCGTGTCAATTATTGATTTAATAATATAAAGTATTGTGCAGATGATACTGTGATAATAATTGAATCAATAATAACAGATACTATGCAGTCACTACTGTGGCAATTATTGAATGAAATACTGAGTGACTTCTTACATAAGAATCAATAATCAGAGATATTGTGTAATACCGTGTGCTACTGTGCAATAACACGATTATTGTACTTTTATCATCGGGTATTTCAACAGTTTAACGGTAAAAGTCTTGTTGTTATTTTTATAAAAAGGTTATTTTTGTCGCTTTCTATATCCGACAATTATTCCATTGTGGTGTCCACCAATGATTGCGTCGTTGTGCGAATATTCCCCAACAAAACGAATATTTCCCGACACAATGAATATTTTACGACAACTTGCTTACTAAGTAAAATTTGCACATATCACCCATAACTATATCATTTATTAAATTATTACCTTACTATTTAGAATAATATGTAGAGAGAATTAAATCTTTATTCATAAAAGTTGGGGTCTGACAGCTTTCGCCTTGTTTATTTAATTTGATTGCATGGTTGCGTATTATACATTCCTTACACCTGCCCTGATACCAATTGATATGTCCAACGATCCTCTTGATATATTGTTATCTTGAGCTTACTCTGCGATCTTATACTCAAAGTAGCAGAGTATCCTTACGACAATTCAAAAACCTATCAACAATACATCAATTCAGCTTCTTCAAGATCAACCTAACATTATTTGATCTTTCTAATCTAAGTCCTTGTAAATTTGATCAATTATTTATAAATACTTTACAAATCATACTTGTACAAATATACATTTAGCTCATTCATCATCAAATTTAAATATGCAAACTCTTACAAAATTCACAGACAAAAGAAGCAAAAGAATTAACCTAAACATAGAGAAATCTCTCTAATATGTAAATTATATTTATCAAAATCAAAGTTGTTTCAATTCGACCCACAAGCCAGGTTTTATAGCTTAAAGATTTCCTTTTCGAATTAAAATAAAATTCATATAACTATGGAAACAAACTCGCAATAGGTAACAACCTTCTATGGTAATAAGCTTCATAATTATATAAACTCCTAATAATTATACAATAATTAAAGTAAAAGATTTACTATATAATTAAAAAATGCTACCAAAAATTAATTAAAAAAGTAATTATAAAAACCATTCCGACGACTTCCCAAAGTCATGAACGACGACTGAAGTCATGACGCCATCCGGAGCTAAACATCCGACCCCGAGGACGTCAATGACTGCCACGCCTATGCCGATCCTTCAACTCAAGATACTCCAAGGCCATCAACGTGTTATTCGACAACTCGACATCATCGATCTCAGATCCTCATACATCACAAATGTGAAAGGTTTCTTTTTTCTGCCTTGATGTTGTTGTATTATTGAAAAGATTACATCAATGCACACCACACATAAATTTTCAATTATTTTGTATCTAACTGTACACATTTATAATATCCCTAGTATTTACAACAAATGTAGTTTTTCCTTTCCCCCTTATCTATCTCTTTCTTCCTTATTTTATTATGATTATTTTTCACTTCTGGAGTTTATTAAATTTTTTATATGGACTTAATTTCAAGCTCTTTGAGTTCACTAAAATCTATTATATGCTCTCTATTTTTGATAAGGGTATCATGTGAGGTCCTTATTCTAACAGTTTGATTACGTTCATACCATTTAGCCGCATAAGTAGTTTCTATTAACGATACAATTGATGTTTCCCCTGCATTTTCTAGGGCCAAAGTAAGAGGCTTGTATAACTTGCATCCAACCTTAAAAGGTGATGTTTGGGTATGCATTCAGCTTATGATCATCCATTGACATGACTAATATACTTGGTTGTTGCATTCATGTATCTCTTGCCATGTTGAGCCTCAAATGTTTTTTTTGCAACTAGATGTAAGACCAGTGTTGCCGCCATGGGATGTAGGATCAAAATCTAATTGTCACATTTCTTCTAAATTTGCCAGAGACTCTAAATTCTACAACAAAGACAACTTCCAGGGGTTCAATTGAAAGAGGTAGGTGTAATTTCTTCCAAACATCATAAATTAATTGTTTTTCATATTATATATATCATATGTAGTAATGTAGATACCACATCTTGCATTTTTTTTATTGCAAAGTTGTTATGATGAGAGAGGGGTTTGTGCAGTAGTGTTACAAATATTTTGAAATTGGAAGCAAAACTAACATCCCTTTGTGTGTATATGGCTAATTTGTATCTGTCATTTTTTTGTTAATTCTGTTTTAGTGGGCCTTTCACTTGCAATTGCAAGGTAGATGTGGTAAATGTGTGTAGTGATCTGATAATAACTTATAAATTTTTTGAGATTAATGTGGGGATTTGTACTAAGATTAGTGAAAATGGAAATTTTGGAGCAATCAAGCCTCACGTGATAACCATTAACAAATATTTAACACAAGTTTAGAGAAATTTCAAATATTTTTCTACTTATTGATTTCTAAATATTAACTTAACTGGCCTACTTTGTTTTCATTTCCACTTAATCCAATATCTTTAGATTTTTTTGGGATTAATAATTGCATTTGCATATTTTCATAAAATTTAGGAAGTTTAGAAACTCATTCGAGATTCACTTCATAGGAGTGAATCTCGAATAGTCCCCGTTTTGGCGACGACATTGGCGACGGACAGTCCATCGCCAACGACTCGTTAAATAATAAAAATAAAAAGTCATTGTCGAGGGACAAGAGTCATAGTTGGCGACGGATTGTCCATCCCCAATGACTTTTTATTTTTATTATTAAACGAGTTATTGTCGACGGACAATCCGTAGCTAATGAGTTCGACGCCAATGACCTCATTACCGATGGCAATCGACAAGAGCACGGAGCTGAAAGTAGCATACACACAAGCCAATCATATTTATTAACATGTTGAAGCATATTCTTTGTAACAATCTTATTCATTTATTAATAAAAGTTTTTTTTATTAAAGGCGTTTAATTTATCTACATAGTGCTTTTAGAATCATGATGATGATCATGTTAATGAGATCTAAATTCTTTGATAGCTTAAAACTAAAATAGTTCCCAATTGTTTGATTACTAAAATGAGGATTAGTAAATCTGAATAGATTGATAAATATGTTGCTTGCTCTTCGGAAGAGAATGATCGATCTCATAATCATTTGTTTGGAGAGACTAAAGCAAGTATGTAGGTTCTTATTGAAGAATAAGTACACTAAACGTGGCTCGCTAAGGAATACCTAATGGAGTTTTATTCGTCTATCAATAGGAATTCCTTTAGTGATAGTAGTACAAATAATACTTAGACTTGAGATCATCATAGTATCTTGTATATGATGAGTTATACTTTGACATGTCCCTTAAGACCCTAAGGGTATATCAAAAGGTATGATTGAGTATAATTAATTATACATGGAGATAATGAATGATCAATAAAGAATCTATCGCTTCTAGTAAAAGAAGAGAATGTCCTATGTGATTCGATAAATAATAACTCAATAGTCTTTGACTAAGGCATAATGACATTAGAAAGTAGTTTTTAATTTGTATTATCAGAGTTTGTGCATTTAAGATCGAAATACATATAATTAAATAAAATAAGACTTGATATTAATTCTATGTCTTATATTTAATTGGAACATTGTATGGTGGAAGGAATGAATTGTACGGTAACTATTTATTCAAATATTCTTTTATGATTAATGTTGAAATCTATATTATTTGGAGAGTCGTTGAGCGCTAAGGGGGCTTACCCGTTTCGTAGAATAAATGTTATTTATTTAAATGAATGAATTAGTTTAATTTATTTATTTAAATAAGATTAGAATTATTTTAATTGATTTACTCACAACCGATTTAATATGGAGAACCTAAAGGGTCACACCATAAAAGAAAGAATATTTATTTAAAAAGCAAATCACATAATCGTAATAATAAGTTAAGTGTATTTTAATTTAATCTTTGATGATGGAATAAATTAAATAGTTTAATATTTTGGAATTATTAAACGTAAATTAATAAGAGGAGTCTTATTATTATTTTTATTATTGCTATTATTATTATTAGTTTAATTGGTAAAGGAGTTTTGGAATTAATTAATAAAAGTACTCTCATATATTCCTAATAAGATTAGGAGGCTAATTAATTAAAACAGTTTAATTAATTATTCCTAATAAAATTAGAAAGCCTAATTATTTAAAAGAGTTTAATTAATTAAATGAAACTCTAATCTTAAATTGGTTAGGAGAGTTACAAACATCTATAAATAAGAAAGTCCTATTATAGATTAGGGTTACGCAATATTGTGACAAAAAATTACACACTTAATTTCAAGAGTTGGGAGAGTACACTTCTTCTATAGAGATAGAAACTAGGATTTTTCTAAATACCAATCTTCTTGAATATTTGTTCTTCCTTGGTGGATCACCTCTAGAGGCCAAACGTTTGGGTGGATAACGTTGATCAAAGGAAGGAATCAAACCCGATGGATTCAAGTTGAACGTGAAAAGGAATTAGAGTAGAACTCGTACCGGAGGAAGCTAGATCTACAATGGCATGAATATGATCTCCTTCTCCTTTTTATTGAATTGGTAGTTAAACATAAAATATGATCATGGTGACGGTTTGTATAAAATTTTAAAAACTCACTTTTATCGCTCTTCCGCTATGTTTATGTAATTTGATTATGTAATCGACCTACATATAAACCTAACAGTGGTATCAAAGCCTAACTTTATGCTTATTAACAATTTTGATGATTTCGTGTATGAATTGGTATGGATTGGATCAAATTTTCTGGGCAAAACAAAAAAAATTTCTATTCCTGCGTCGAAGCGCCGTTGCGCCGCCTCCAGTTCATTCTGAAGCGTGCCCGCGCCCTAACCAAGTTTCAGATTTTCTGGAAGCACAGTATGGCCGAGCCGCGTCCCAATTCATTCAGGGTGCGGTCGCGCCTGGTCCCCAGAAAGAAATTGGTTATAGCCTTGTAGCATTCCAGCGACGCTAGTTCATTCTGGGCGCTACCGCGCCACTGCCCAAAATCCAATATTTTTTTTATTTTTTTCAATTAACATAAATAGTTTATTTAATTGAATTCTTTTTAAAATAAAAGAGTTTATTTTATCTGAAATATGATTTCAGATTGCTAAACAAATTTAAATGAGTTTAATTTGGATTTGATTTTTGATTAAAACAAAAGAAGTTTATTTTCTTTCAAAACAAAATATTAGCAAAACTTTTGTCCATTAAATGATATCGATGCATATATGGAATGGATTTATTATTCACGTGATGAATGTTATTTATTGATGTATATGTTGATATGTATAATAATAAATAGAATTGATTATGGACTATTGACCAA
The DNA here is from genome assembly GCA_020205555.1 of Panax stipuleanatus. Lineage (NCBI taxonomy): Eukaryota > Viridiplantae > Streptophyta > Magnoliopsida > Apiales > Araliaceae > Panax > Panax stipuleanatus. The sequence goes on from CM035116.1 coordinate 107,689,798, forward strand.
TGTGATTGGATTTTATTTTAGTTGGATGCATGAATGCATGGATTTTATTAAATGGGGTCTGCGTACCTCTTCTTCTCTAATTTTTTTTTGATGTAACTTCTATCTCCCTCCTATATATTTTCCCTTGACTGCTAATCAATGTTTCTATTTATTGTAAATAGTTTATGTAATAGGATTAATTAGAATTACTTGAAGAACTGAAGACAAAAGAGCAAGTAGTGCAAGAACACCCGTTTGTAATGGTGCCCAAAATTTAAATGTAATAGTTATATTTAAATTTTTTTCTTACACCCCTAGGTTTGACCTTTTGGTTCACTTGGTGGCTCTAGTAAACAGAACTAGAATAAAGTACATAATCAATCTGGGTAGAATATAGTATTCTACAATTGCATGCTTATACTATATATATATATATATATATATATGTGTGTGTGTGTGTGTGTGTGTGTGTGTGTGTGTATGTGTGTGTGTGTGTGCATGCGCACTAAACAAGATGAGACAAATAATTACAAACCCCTTAAAATTTTATATTAAGTCCTAAGTGTTGAAAGATATTTAGAATATTGAACGTCGCCTTATAGTATAGTAAAACAATAGAGTATTAATTAATTATTATATGTTTGTTGTGTCACTACAAGATTTATAATAATTTTTTGAGATGTTGTTTTATCACATTTAATGCTTGTAAAGAAATTGAACGATACTGTTTTGTTGTGTCACTAAAAGAACGATATTTTTTTTTGAATATATGAAAGTACCAGGTTGGACTTAACTTGAATAATTTTGATTCGGATGTGTCACCACTTGATCAAAATAATCTAAGACGTATAAAATGAGTTACATGGTGATGTAATTAACAATAGTTGTCCACTTATTTATGTGACGAACGAGAATTTTATAATTTATTTTAAACATTTATTGAATTAAATAAATATATTCGATGATTTATTTATTAAGTTAAATAAATATTTGTTGGAATTGTAGTAGAATTATTTAATTATATGTGTTACATTGATTAAACTAATGTGGAGTAATTTTATAGTTCAAAGTGTGAATTTAATTGAGATTATTAAATTAAATGAATTGTTTAATAATTAGAATGTTATCCTAATTAATTTAATAATTAATTAGAGATTTAATGATTTGTCATAATTAAAAAATAAGAATTTTAATTATGTGACGATGTGATTTAATGTATAATATTACCTTTTATTTAATTGATTTAAATGATGATTATTTGATTAATTAAAATATGACAAATATACTATATAATAAACACTTTAATTAAAATAATGGGAAATGAGCCTTTGGTATGCTAACCAAACAAAGCCTTAAGATAATGGGTGTCAGTTAAAACCATTATGGAATTAATTAACACCATGATCTCATCAGTTATATACCATATATGTATACTTATATTATATCAGTTAAGCTCAATGTTCATATATTCATCAGAGAGAAGTTAGAGAGAAAAAGAGAGAAAGTTTGAGAGAGAATTTGTGAGTTAAAGAAAGAAAAATTGAAGAGTTAAAATTTCTATCATCTAATCAAACAGAGTTAGCAAGGGTATGATTCTTCATCCCAAGTTTTATATTACGTTCTTATATTTTCTCCATGAAAGGCAGCTTAAGTTCTCTACAATTGATTTTTGTTGATGATTATTAGAGATATGATTATATATGTGTTAAGAGATGATTATAACATGTTTTATATCATTTATTCATTCTTTAGAGTAATCAAATCCATTTAATTATGCTTTAATTAAAGTTTCATAAGTTATAGAGTATGAACATATGAATATGGCCAATATTTACAAAATTTCATGCCTTAAATGTCTATTAAACTTTAAATTGATGGTTGATTATGATTGTAGATGTAAAAACGAAGAGAACAAAAATTAAACGGACATATTCGGTGTTATAACGAATCTGTAATGAAGGATTTCATGAGTTTTGACGAAACTATGAAAAATATCAAAAATAAGAAAATTGGGTATTCTAATTTGACTTATTATGTAATTTAAGTTGTTAAAAGCATGCTATGTATGTTGTTAAATGTTTCTGTTAAGTTTATAACTTATGGGTAACGTTAAATTTGTTGTTTGAGCTTAATTTTGGTATTTTTGGCTTTCCTTTGTGTTCTTGGCGAAAATTGTCAAACTTTACTGCGACGCGACCCCGCAACTTCAGTTCTGTGAAGAAACCCAGCGTTGCAGTGCCAGGTCAAGAGCGTGCTGACGTGGTAAGGCGCCGCGGCGTCGATTCTATGAAGGAACCCAGCGCTGCAACGCCAGGCCAAAGCATTGGCTAACGTAGGCTCAGCGCTGCAGCGCCGGTCCCCAGTGCAAACTGGGCGCTGCAGCGCCGTCCAACACAGTGACCCAGTAAATTTTATTTAAGTGTTCAAAGTTCAGAAATATATTTTAAAAATTAATGTAATGAACATTATAGCATGTTAAGCATATATTGATATGTTATTAACTTGTCAATGAAGTTTTACGTGATTAATTGATAAATTAAATACGTGGTGTAAACTCATTATTCGTGAAGTCCAATAACGTGTTCAAGAACTGATATTTGTGATTCGATGAGTATAATCAGACTTATAATTAATTAATATTTTGAAAACAATGATATGTAGGGTTAATTGAGGAACGTGATTTATAATTGTAGCTTGTGCATGAGGCAAGTTTCTAAACTCAAACCTTTAATTGAGCAAGTGTTCTATCTCGATTACGATTACACAAGTTTATTAACTCTACTTTAATTGAGCAAGTTTATCTATTCTGTCATTAAACAAGTTTTTACTCTTGTTTATTCAAGTTTAAGACTCCATATGAGATGTCTTAATTCTTTTGAAGTAAAACTTCGGTTATACAATGTTTATTCAATTGTATACCTTTGAGATTCCTTATTTCATTTAAGTATCAATTTTATTATTGAACCTTGTAAGACTAGCGAACCCTTATTAATTCCACTAGTCCATAGTTGATGAGCGTTCTAAATTCTAAAATCGTTATTGAGCTTATCCAAACCCAACTTCCTTTGGTGCGGACTCTGATGTCAAACTGAGATGAACAACCCTTTATAGGGGATTATTTACGCATTAGCATTGACATGATGTGCACATACATGGTACTAAGGGCTGATCCTCCTAAGTACGAGAAGTACAGTCCATATAGTCTTACGACTGTTAAAGGTTTAAAGTAGAAATACTTGATATCCTAGGACATAGTTCTTGGTCTTATGACCCTCAGATATACTTTTGATTCTTGTATTTATTTCTTGATTCATAAGCCGAGCTTTCTATTATTCAGAACTCTTTGATTTCTTGCATGTTATTATTACTGTTATATTGTTATACTTGTGGGCAATCGTTGCTCACTCTTGCATAATAACATTGCAGCTAAGATTGAAAGAACTGACGAGCCTTTCACTAGCAAAGGCAAGGGCAATGCTAACAAGTGATGAAGACTTGTTATTAATTTGAGAATGTTTTGTTTAAAGACTTATGTTATTATGTTTAAGACTTATTTGTTTCTTTATGTTTCCACATTGATGTCTAAGGTTAGATGACCTGAGATTTATTTATTCTGATGTTGTAATCCCTTAAGGGTAGGATTTCTATTTATTCATGAGTTTCTTTTATTATGGGTTAATTGATGTTTAATTATTGGACAGTGAACACCAAATCCTGTGGAATTGAGTTACTCGGATTTGGGGGTGTCACAAGTTGGTATCAAAGCCGTAGGTTATGAGCCTTAGGTGGGGGAAAAACCTTAGGGTAGTAGCCTTTCTAAGAGATCGATAACATAGTGGTGATAAACTCTTATCGAGTTCTAAAAAAGATAATAAAAGACTTTATGTGCTTATGTGATATACTTACGTGCTCGCGAGTATCGATTAGCATCACGTAGTAACTAAAGACTTAAAATTTTGATTGTCAAGATGTCAGATGTTGGAGGATCCAGTCAGCCTAAGGAGGTTGAGCCCCGAGTGGCTAGAGAGGAGGAGCCTCAAGACATTCATACAGTCTGGGAGCAGTTGGTTCAGAGAGAGCCATCTCCTTTGATCACTGTTATGGGTCAGAAGCATGAGCCAGTGTTTGATTCAGAGGAGGACTCTAAGGAGGTAGAGGTTGAGGCTGAGACTGAGGAGGAAGATGAACACCCTGATGAGTTTCCACCAAACTCTATCAGTGCTGAGATGTATGACGAGCTGTATGACCGTAACATAGAGTTACAGGATACTATTTGAGAACTGAAGGAGCAGACAGTTGTACAACGGACTACTATAGAGCAGAAGGATGGCGAGATTGAGAATCTGGATATCCATCTTAGAGACGTAGAGTGGAAATTGGTTCATTAAGAAGGCCAAAATGAAAAGAAGTCAGCTAAGATATAGAAGTTGAATAATGGCTGGCGAAAGGAGTCAGCGAAGCGTGCTAGAGCAGAGGATGCTTGGATGAAGACTTCTCGACGTTCAGATCTTGCCGAGGACAACGATCGGGCAAAGAAGGATAATATTGAGGAGACAGACTACACGTTTCAGACAGCGATTGACAGGGCTCAAGATCGAGTGTTCTACAATCCAGTCCAGTTCGAAGACTTACCTTGGTACATGCTGGACAGTAGGATGATGTTCCGTATTATGGAAGAGGAGCGCAGAGAAGCTGTTCAACGCCTTAGTAGGCCGTGATAGGAATAGTATTGATTATGTGAATATTTCTATGGTAGTTAATAATATAAATTTCGATGTGATTATAAACAACGAAATATGATGATGATTTAAATCCTAAAGATTCTTTATCTCAGGATAGTTGATGTAAATAGCAATGATGCTATCTTTCGTATGTTTAAAATGTTTTGAATGAATAAAATATCAGAGTTTATTTGAGATAATATGTGTTAAGTGATTATCTTAAAGTATTTAAGTTAAGTCTTAAATATTTAAGGAATTGAGTAACAATCTAATAAGCGTATATCTTAAACAGAAATATGCCGCCAAGAAGATGCCCAACCCGTTAACCAGCCTAGGAAGGGTCAACCAATAACAACGACACCAATGCCAACGCTAATCTTGTCCAGCAGTTGGTGAATCTATTAACTGGAGAACTGGCTAATCAGCATCAAGCTTTATAGAACACGTCGTTTAAGGACTTCAAGGCAGTGGGACCGCCATAATTTAAGGGATCCATGAACCTAAGTGAAACTCAGACGTGGGTTATGGAGATGGAGAAGGTATTCGATGTTGCTAGGGTCAACGAGGATCAGAAGACGGCTTTCGCAACATTCATTCTTAAGGCAAAGGCCAGTTATTGGTGGCAGGCAAATAAGGTCCATGGAGGACAGGGCGTGATAACTTATGAGAGGTTTAAGGAGATGTTCTTCGAAATGTACTTCCCCACGAGCTCATAGAACCAGATGGAGGTTCAATTCCTGGAGCTGAAACAAGGTCATATGTCCGTGCCAGATTATGTTGTGAATTTTAATGAGTTGGCTAGGTTTGCAACTTAACAAGTGAATATCGATGAGAGGAAGGCTAGGAGGTTTAAACAGGGATTGAAGCCCTGGTTGTACAACAAAGTTTCAATGTTCTAGTTGAACACTTTTGCGGGAGTATTGGAGAAAGCAATCATCGCAGAAGGTGGAAGGGATGTTCTGACCAGGTACAACCATGAGCTTAAGATGAAGAAGAATGAAGATGAAGGTAACAAGGCTAGTGGAAGTAATACTGGTGGGGAAAACAGTAAAAAAAGATGGTGGAATGATAGTGCATCGACTGGGAATCAGCAAGAGAATCAAAGGAAAAGAGTGGAAGCTTGTCCGACCTGCGGGAATAATCACCGGGGGGTTTGCATGAAGAGGAATAGAGTCTACTACAATTGTGGTCAAGAAGTCCACATAGCACCAAACTGCCCTAACCTTAAGAAGGGCACTTGCTTCACATATGGGTCAAAGGACCATCTGGCCAGGGATTGCCCCAAGAAGGTATCAGGAGGGGCAGGAGCAGGTGAAAATAGAGGAAGCAGTGGTGGCAACGCTGTGACTATTACAGGATCGACGCCAACCAACAGACCTACCACCAGGACTTTCAACATGATCGTGCATGATGTTATGCAGTCACGTGATCTGGTGTCAGGTATCATTCCGATCAATAATGTTAATACGTATGTGTTATTTGATTCGGGTGCAACTTGCTCATTTATATCTGATGACTTTGCTAAGAATCTAGAATTTCCTAAGGACGACTTAGAATACCCTATGAACATAGAAATTACGAATATAGAAGTGATTCCTGTTAAGTTTGTACACAAGAACTGTAGAGTGGATATTAAGGGTAATGTGATGAACGTAGATCTTATCCCAATTAGACTTGGGGAATTCGAAGTTATTTTGGGGATGGATTGGTTATTCAATTATGGGGCGATAATTGATTGCCAAAAGAAGTGTATTAACCTTATGACCCCGTTAAAGGTTTTGTTTTATGGAAGCAAGTCGCCTAGACAAGCGAGTTGTCTGACGATGATGCAGGCCAAAAAGTTGTTGAGACAAGGATGTGTAGGATATTTAGCCTACACAGTCGATAGTTGCAAAGAGAGCCCAAAGTTAGAGGAGAAAGCAGTTATGAGAGACTTTGTGGATGTATTTCTGAATGATTTGCCAGGACTTTTGCTAGATAGGGAAGTAGAGTTTGTGATCGATTTGGCTCCAGGAACAGCTTCAATATCGAAGGCCGCGTACCGTATAGCTCTGGTAGAGATGAAAGAATTGATGGTGCAGTTGCAAGAGCTACTGGATAAAAAGTATATACAGCCGATCGTATCGCTGTGGGGAGCGCCGGTGTTATTCGTTAAGAAGAAGGATGGGACGATGCGGCTCTGTATTGACTATAAAGAGTTGAACAAGGTCACAATTAAGAATAAGTATCCGTTGCCTAGGATCGACGACTTGTTTGACCATTTAAAAGAAGCGAGTTACTTCTCGAAGATAGACTTGAGAAGTGGTTATCATCAGTTGAAGGTGAGGAAAGAAGATGTTTCGAAGACAGCGTTCAGGACTCGATATGGTCCCTACGAGTTTCTGGTGATGTCATTTGGTCTAACAAATGCTGCTACAGCATTTTTGAACCTAATGAACAAAGTGTTTAAACCTTTTTTGGATAAATTCATAGTGGTATTTATCGATAACATTCTTGTATATTCTAAGACCAAGAAGGAACACGTAGAGCATCTGAAGGAGACATTGGAGGCATTGAGAAGAGAGAAGTTGTATGCCAAGTTTTTGAAATGCGAATTCTGGATAGAGCGGGTGAAATTTCTTGGACTTGTAATCTATAAGGAAGGAGTTCCAGTAGATCCCTCCAAGGTTGAAGCTGTGATGAACTGGGATCAGCCGAAGACACCGTCGAAAGTGATCAGTTTTCTTGGATTAACAGAGAATATAGAAGGTTCATTCAGGACTTTTCCAAAATCGCAACTCTGCTGACGAATTTGACTAAGAAATCGGTGAAATTTGCTTGGACGGAGAAGTGTGAAGAAACATAAGCTGAAGAAGAGATTAAGTTCGGCACCTGTGTTATCTCTTCTGGATAGAACAGGAAATTTCGTGGTGTATAGTGATGTGTCGCATAAAGGACTAGGTTGTGTGCTTTTGTAAAATTGCAAGGTCATCGCGTATGCGTCACGACAATTAAAGGATTACAAGAAAGGGTATCCTGACCCATGATTTGGAATTGGCTACGGTAGTGTTCGCTTTGAAGATTTGGAGACACTATCTCTATGGGGAGAAGTGTGAAATATATACAGACCACAAAAGTCTGAAATATATTTTTACAAAGAAGGATCTGAATATGCGCCAGAGAAGATGGTTGGAATTGATAAAAGACTATGACTGTGAGATCTTATACCATCCGGGTAAAGTGATGTGGTTGCCGACGCCTTAAGCAGAAAGGGTCGAGAGAAATTAATGTTATTGACTGCCCAGGACGAGCTAATTACAGCAATGGAGAAACTAGAATTTGAAGTGAGATATCCTAAGGATTCTGACGAGAAACTGTTCCAGCTAGGAACTAGTACAACTTTGGTGGAAAAAGTTAAGGAAGCACAATTTCAGAATGAGGAATGTGAGAAGATTAAGAAGAAGATATCCGAAGGGAATGAAATGAAATTCAAGGTGTACAGTGAAGGACTATTAAGATTCAAGAGTAGAATTTGGGTGTCGCCAGTGCCAGAGATTAAAGAGGATATTTTGAGCGAGGCTCATAGTTCACGGTATTCCATTCACCCAGGGACTACGAAGACGCATCAGGGTCTCCAACAGCATTTCTGGTGGCCGAATATGAAACGAGATGTTGTCGATTGTGTGGCCAAGTGTATGACATGTTAGAAAGTGAAAGCAAAACATCAGAGGCCGAGTGGGTTGCTACAACCACTAGAGATCCCAGAATGGAAATGGGAGCATATCACAATGGATTTCGTAGGAGGTCTTCCGACGACTCAAAAAGGTTTCAATGCAATTTGGGTTATCGTGGATCGACTGACGAAATCAGCGCACTTCTTACCGATCAAGATTAGATTCAACTTAAAACAGTTGGCAAAGCTGTATATGAAGGAGATTTCTTCAAGACACGGAGTTCCAGTGTCAATAGTTTTCGATCGAGATCTGTGCTTCACATTAAACTTCTTGAAGCGACTACGACAATGCACGGGGACACAGTTAAGAATGAGTACGACATATCACCCTTAGACTGATGAACAAAGTGAAAGAACGATCCAGATATTGGAGGATATGTTAAGCGCATTCATCATAGATTTCAAAGGAAATTGGGATGATCACCTACCGTTGGTAGAATTTGCTTACAACAACAGTTACCACATAAGTATTGGCATGCCGCCCTACGAAGTTTTGTATGGCAGAAAGTGCAGAACTCCATTGTGCTGGGATGAAGTTGGCAAACGTCAATTGCTAGGACCAGAATTGGTACAACAGACCACCGAGATCGTCAAGGTGATCCGGACAAGATTGGTAGCTGCTCAGGATAGGGAGAAGAAATACACCGATCCACACCACAAGAATATAGAATTTGAATCGGGTAACTTTGTGTTCCAGAAAGTGTCTCCCTGGAAGGGAAAGATCAGATTCAACAAAAAGGGGAAATTGAGCCCGATGTTCATTGGACCCTTTGAGGTGCTGCGAAGAATTGGAGAAGTCGCGTATGAGGTAGCCTTACCTACGGCGTTAGAGCACATCCACAATGTTTTTCACATTTCAATTTTACGAACGTATAAACCCGATTACAAGCATGTCATATAATACGAACCACTGCAATTTGAGAAAGACTTATCTTATGAAGAAGTTCATGTTCAGATTTTTGACATGAATGAGCAAGTTCTTAGAAATAAAGTGATACCTTCTGTTAAGATAATCTAGAGGAACCACAATGCTGAAGAAGCTACGTGGGAACTCAAAGTACACATGATGAATACTTACCCACATTTATTTTCTTAATCTCTATGTAAGCGATTCTAGGGACAGAATCTTTGTAAGGGGGAGAATGTAACGAGATGAATTTAATTGAATCGTGATTCTGAGGACAGAATCCTTTTAAGGGGGGAAAGATGTGACGAACGAGAATTTATAATTTATTTTAAACATTTATTGAATTAAATAAATATTTTCGATGATTTATTTATTAAGTTAAATAAATATTTGATGGAATTGTGGTAGAATAATTTAATTATATGTGTTACATTGATTAAACTAATGTGGAGTAATTTTATAGTTTAAAGTGTGAATTTAATTCAAATTATTAAATTAAATGAATTGTTTCATAATTAGAATGTTATCCTAATTAATTTAATAATTATTTAAAGATTTAATAATTTATCATAATTAATAAATAAGAATTTTAATTATGTGTTGATGTGATTTAATGTATAATATTATATTTTATTTAATTAATTTAAATGATGATTATTTGATTAATTAAAATGTGATAAATAAACTATATAATAAACACTTTAATTAAAATAATGGGAAAAGAGCATTTGGTATGCTAACCAAACAAAGCCTTAAGATAATGTGTGTCAGTTAAAACTATTATGGAATTAACTGACACCATGATCTCATCAGTTATATATCATATACGTATACTTATATTATATTAGTTAAGTTCAGTGTTCATATATTCATCAAAGAGAACTTAGAGAGAAAGTTTGAGGAGAGAATTTGTGAGTTAAAAAAACAAAAGTTGAAGAGTTTAAAGTTTCTATATTCTAATCAAACATAGTTAGCAAGGGTATGATTCTTTATCCCAAGTTTTATATTACGTTCTTATATTTTCTCCATGAAAGCCAACTTAAGTTCTCTACAATTGATTTTTGTTGATGATTGTTAGAGATATGAATATATATGTGTTAAGAGATAATTATAACATGTTTTATATCATTTATTCATGCTTTAGAGTAATCAAATCCATGTAATCGTGCTTTAATTAAAGTTTTATAAGTTACATAGTATGAACATATGAATATGGCCAATATACAAAATTTATTGCCTTAAATGTCTATTAAACTTTAAATTGATGGTTGATTATGATTATACATGTAAAAACGAAGAGAACAAAATTTTAACGGACATATTCGGTGTTATAAAGAATCTATAATGAAGGATTTCATGATTTTTGATGAAATTATGAAAAATATCAAAAATATGAAAATTGGGTGTTCTAATTTGACTGATTATGTGATTTAAGTTGTTAAAAGCATGCTAAGTATGTTGTTAAATATTTTTGTTAAGTTTATAACTTATGGGTAACGTTAAATTTGTTGTTTGAGCTTAATTTTGGCATTTTTGGCATTCCTCTGTTTTCTTCGCGAACACTATCAGACTTTATTGTGACACGGCGCCGCTACGCCGGTTCTATGAAGGAACCCAGCGCTGCAGCGCCAGGCCAAGGGGCGTGCTGAAGTGGCAAGGTACCGCAGCGCCGGTTCCATGAAGGAACCCAGCACTGTAGCGCCATGCCAAAGCATTGGCTGACGTAAGCTCAGCGCTGCAGCGCCGGTCCCCAGCGTCCAGCAGAATGACCCAGTAAATTTTATTTTAGTGTTCAAAGTTCAGAAATGTATTTTAAAACTTAATTTAATGAACATGATAACATGTTAAGCATATATTTAGATGTTATAAACTTGTCAACGAAGTTTTACGTGATTAATTGATAAATTAAATACATGGTTTAAACTCGTTATTTGTAAAGTCCAATAACGTGTTCAAGAACTTATGTTTGTGATTCGATAAGAATAATCAGACTTAGAATTAATTTGTATTGTGAATATAATGATATGTAGGGTTAATTGAGGAACGTAATTTATAATTGTATCTTGTGCACGAGGCAAGTTTCTAAACTCAAACCTTTAATTGAGCAAGTGTTCTATCTCGATTACGATTACACAACTTTATTAACTCTACTTTAACTGAACAAGTTTATCTATTCTTTCATTAAACAAGTTTTTACTCTTATTTATTCAAGTTTAAGATTCCATATGAGATGTCTTAATTCTTTTGATGTAATACTTCGGTTATACAATGCTTATTCAATTGTATACCTTTGAGATTCCTTATTTCATTTAAGTATCAATTTTATTATTTAACCTTGTAAGACTAGCAAACCCTTATTAATTCGACTAGTCCATAGTTGATGAGCGTTCTAAATTCTAGAACCGTTATTGAGCTTATCCAAACCAAACTTCCTTTGGTGCGGACTCTGATGTCAAACTAAGATGAACAACCCTTTATAGGGGATTATTTACGCGTTAGCATTGAGATGATGTGCACATACATGGTACTAAGGGCTGATCCCCCTAAGTACGAGAAGTAGAATACATATAGTCTTACGACTGTTAAAGATTTAAAGTAGAAATACTTGATAACATGGGATATAGTTCTTAATCTTATGACCCTCATATATACTTTTGATTCTTGTATTCATTTCTTGATTCAAAAGCCGAGCTTTCTATCATTCAGAACTCGGTTATTTCTCACATGTTATTATTACTGTTATATTGTTATACTTGCGGGCAATCGTTGCTCACTCTTGCATAATAACATTGCAGCTAAGATTAAAAGAACTGACGAGCCTTCCACTAGCAAAGCAAGGGCAAATCTAACAAGTGATGAAGACTTGTTATTTATTTGAGAATGTTTTGTTTGAAGAGTTGTGTTATTATGTTTAAGACTTATTTGTTTCTTTATGTTTCCGCAGTGATGTCTAAGGTTAGATGACCTAGGATTTATTTATTCTGATGTTGTAACCCCTTAAGGGGAGGATTTCTATTTATTCATGAGTTTCTTTTATTATGGGTAGATAGATGTGTTATTATTTGACAGTGAATGCCAAATCATGTGTAATTGAGTTACCCGGATTTGGGGGTGTCACAATTTATTTATATATAATTTGTTGTGTCACCACAAGGCTATATACAATTGAAATGGGATCCTTATTCTCACTAGCAAACCTTTAAATAGATTTGCTGAACTATATATATTAAGGGTAATATAGTTTAATGAAAATAGTTGGAGATACCAATTTAAAAATAAGATCTAATTTATTTTGGTAATTAATAAAATGAATGTATGCTAAAATATTATTTTCTTTTCACATGCAGAATGTGAAGAATGTCACACTCACTATCACTGCGTAGCATACTTGATACTAACAAACTGACCGAACCAAATTACATGGACTGGTTAAGAAATTTGAGAATTGTTCTTACTACTGAAAAGCTTTCTTATGTTCTAAATTCTCTTGTCCCTACAACTATTTCATAAATAGCCTCTGAGTAAGAGATTGCTACTTCTAGAAATTGGCAAGATGATGAAACTGTGGCTCAATACATCATGTTCGTATCGATGAGTAACTAGCTTCAGCGTTAGCATGAAACTATGGATGCTCCTACTATATTGTTGCACCTCAAAGAGTTATATGGTGAAAAAGTAGGACTGCTAGATATCAGATATCTAAGGAGCTCTTCCGATCTCGTATAACTGAGGGCACTACTATTGAGACTCATGTTCTGAAAGTGATCAATTTGATTAAACAGCTTGGAAAGCTAGGGTTTGTAATGGACGAGGAGTTAAGTCAAGATTTGATCTTGCAGTCACTCCCAGACACCTTCTCACAATTTGTTGTAAATTTTCACACGAATAAGTCAGCCTGCCTGAGTTACTTAACACGTTAAAAATTGCTGAAGGTCACTTCCCATCCAAGAGAGACCAAGTCTTATTGGTGGATGATTCTTCAAAGAAAAGGAAGAGACCCAAGTTATCTTCTGAAAAGAAAAAAAACAAGAAGGCTAAGGGCAAGGCGAAAGTGAAGGCTAATAAGAAACCTGATCCAGATAACAAAGGAATAAGCTTCCATTGCAATAAGTTGGGTCACTCGAAGAGGAACTGTGATAAGTTCTTTTGTGGAACAAAAATAGAAGAAGCTTGGAGAAACTTCATGTTTATTCATGATTGAAATTAATTTTTCTAAAAATCAAAATTCTACTTAGGTATTAGATACCAGTTGTGTTTCTCACATATGTAATACTATGCATGGACTAGTCAGAAGAAGAAAGCTAAACAAGGATGAAGTCGTCCTACGAGTGAAAAATGGAGCAAAGGTTGCTGCATTAGCTATAGGGACTTATTGTTTAGCATTGCCTTCGGGCAAGTCCATTAATTTAAATAATTGTTATTATGTTCCAAAACTTATTAGAAGCATTATTTAATTTTATATATCGGATATAGAAGGTTTTGATATTATAATAAAGAACAATAGTTGATCCATTTATAATAAAAATATTTTATATAGTGTTGGTAATGTATTGAATGAACTTTACGTAATTGACTTACATGAAAATATACTTCAAAATGAACAAACTAGTAAGAGGAAAAAGGACGATATTAATTATACCTTTATGTGGCACTTTAGACTCGGTCATTTCAATGAAACAAGATTATCCATATTGCATAAGGATAGGCTCTTAGAGCTATCTGATTATGAATCATATCCAACTTGTGAATCTTGTCTCATATGTAAGATGACTAAATCTCCTTTTAGTGGAAAAAGAGAAAGAGTTACAGAATTATTAGCGTTGGTACACACAGACGTATGTGGACCTAAAACAACGAATGCACGAGGTGGGTATTCTTATTTTATTACTTTCACTGATGATTGTTGACGTTGGGAAAAATCTTCTGTACAAATTTTCCTTTCCCTAAATTTTTGACTGTCCTCTACCCTTGTTTGTCTTATCTGTTTTATGAAGGGTGATGTTTTTTAGGGAAAGGCCAACATGTATCATGTCGATAATTTGAAAGATTACAGAGTTGCCAGTTGGTATATTTGAAATAGTTGTACCAACTCAACCGAGTTTTATTTGTTTTTTTTTTGCAAGTAGGCCCAATTACTGGACGCTGTCCAAATTGGCCTTGGAAATCGAGATTCTTAAAGTTTGGGGGCTTGGTTAAGCGGGGGGAAGGTGTTAGTCACCCCCAGACTTCAGTGGAACACGGTTACCACATCTTTTCAATATTTCCCTTTTTATTTGCAATGTGTGTGTGTATGCTGGAAGTAATTAAGCCTACGTTTGTTTGATTTGAAAGTAGTGTCGTGCTTCGTTGGACCTATATACGAAGGGTTTGATTTGTTTGAAAAGTCATTTTTTAGGCAAGATATGAAAATGATGTTTTGAAAGGTGGTTTTCAAACCCTTTCGCTTGCATAGGAATTGAAGCCTGTTGATACTTTCATTTTTATTCTATTCAGCCTTTGGCTTGATTTAGATGTTGATTGTCGGGATGCGAAGCATCCTCGATCTTAGAATGTATGTACAAGTGCCGGTCTTCTTATGGGCATGAAAGTCATCCAAGTGACTCTAGCACTAGAACCCACATTTCACTATGTTGGGACCTTAAATTCAGATAACCGTTTCAAGGTCCATCGGATGTACATTTTACAGAAAAACTGGCAGGATACATTTACAATGCGAAGTCATCTATCGTGGGAATCAGATTTAGATCAGTGTGATTGATCTTTAATCCCACGATTCTTTGGCTCACAGAAAATGATCAAGAAAACTTGAACAACCAAGATATTCACAGAGAATGCAAATTGTACTCTAGACGTCGCAAAACAAAGGATTCATCAGTTAAATCCTTGCATGCTGGTAGCCAAAGCTTCCCGTTTCCGTTAGATATAGATCTAGGGTCACGTAGTCGCTTTAATATTTAAAAGCTAAAAAACTAGATTTAAATAAATTTTAGCCATTCTAGCTTCCCGGCTCCGGTTTGACCGATTTTGAACAGTTTGAAAGTCAAAAAAGGGCTAGATTTAGATGAATCTAATCCATAATATTTTTATTAGCACAGATTCATATCAAATGAATATTTAAAGAAAATATTTAATCACATTGAATAATATATATATATATATATATATATATATAAGCTGTAAAGGGCCACGAATTTTCAATCCAGGCCCGACGAAGAAATGTAAATATATATATATATATATATATATATATATATATATAAGCTGTAAAGGGCCATGGATTTCCAATCCAGGCCTGACAAAGAAATGTATATATATATATATATATATATATATAAGTTGTAAAGAGCCACGAATTTCCAATCCAGGCTCAACTGAGAAATATATATATGTATATATATATAAGCTGTAAAAGGCCACGAATTAGGAATCCAAGCCCGACTGAATGGAAAGTTAGTATATATATAGTCAGTTATATATATAATAAAGCTGAAAAGGCTACGAATTAGCAATCCAGGCCAAACGAAATAGCACAAATATATATACACAGTTATATATATATATATATATATATATAAGCGATAAAAAGCCACAGATTAGCAATCTAGGCTGTGCAAACAAAGAAAAAATGTATATACATACTTATATATACTATAAAGTAAGCTAGAAAGGCCACGACTTTGAAATTCGGGCGAAACCAGAAGCTGAAATTTCATACGTACGTTCACATATGCATAATAAAGTAGTAGAAAGTTTCTGATCGTAAAAATACTTACAATAGGCAGCGTTACGGGCTCTATGCAACTCGGAGGGCTTCAAAACTTCAATTCCACATGTTAAAACTTGATATGTCGTAGAATATACATATGCAAACGTATTGGAAGAATAAAATTGAAGTTTGGAGTACTAGAAGTAGAGCTAAAGGTTGAAATGTGCGAAGTTTTTCAACTTTTTTCTATTTTTTTCTTCTTTTTTTGCAAGGGTGGGGGTCTTATTTATAGACCAGATGGTAGCGGGTCTACCCGTGGAAGCCGCGGGTAGAGGTGCAGTTCCCCGAGTGGGGCCCGCTCCCATGGGTCCCGTTGTCTCAAAGTACGTGCACTCCGATTAACACAATATCTGATTCGAACCTTCATAACTTTTAATCCAGGCATCCGTTTGAGGCGTGCTATACCTTTCTGGAAAGCCCTTTCCGAAAGCTATATATTGACATGGGATTTGACCTTTACCGAATCCAAGAAGATGGGTTTATGACCAGATCTTCATTTTTTTGCATTCCGTCCATTGAGCTGTTTTGTGCTTTTTTCACTCAAAATTGATGTTATGGCTCTTTTCTAACCCTCATTGCATCAATTTGGCTTGATTTTGACTTAATTTGGTATCAAGTCGGTAAAATGACCATTTTTCCCTTCTAGGGGTTGTCTTCCTGATTGACAAGGTTTTTGACTTTTTTTTCTCGCGGTTGTCTCCGAGATTTGATCCCAGCCGACTCTGTTCTTCCTCAGGTTTGTCTCTGCGGTTAACTTGGTCTCCCAGGTTGTCTCTGGGGATGATTTCATGCTACGGGGTTATCTTCAAAGGTTGAGTTGGTCCCCCGGTGTTGTCGCAGGGGCTGTTGTATCTCCCGGAGTTGTCACCGGGGTTTGACTGGACATCCCAGTGTTGTTATCGGGGCTGGATTTGATCTTCCAGTGTTGTCGTCAGGGTCTTTATACCTCCCAGCATTGTCGTCCGGGCTTGCCTTGACATCCTGGTGTTGTTGTCGGGGCCCTTGTACCTCCCGGGGTTCTCGCCGGGGTGGTGCCTTGACATTTAGGTGTTGTTGCCGGGGCTGGACTTAATGATTTAAACTTCCAAGGTTTTCTCTGGAAGGTAAAAGATGATTTTGCCCTCCTGCAAGGTTAGTAACAGGAATACAAAATTTCGAGTGTCTATAGATGCCCCTCTTTATCATGTTTATGCAATGTAGTGGAATGAACTGGATAAAGATTGCTAGACACTTGAAACATGAAACATGTAAATGTAATACAATGTATGATATGCCATGTTAGGAATGTTATATTCTCACGTGGTGTTAGCGGCCATGGTACTTTATCACTGATTGTTTCTGCCACTCTAGCTGAGGATTTGTATAACAGATTCCATCATTTGTCCTCTGTGGGGAAAAATTTCTTCCTTGTTCTCATCATCTGATATCCCGATGCTACACTGGAGTTTTTTCCAATAGTTTGTCATGTCAGATGCTCTGACCTTTGTTGAAGCAGTTTTCAACGGCTATCATCACCATCTCATTCCCAATGCTTCGTTCGGGTCGTCGCCAGCGGTTTTCATCACCGGCTCGTTCCCGATGCTTTGTTGGAGTTGTCGCCAACGGATGCAATGTCAGGCAACCTGACCCTCGCTGAATTAGTTTTTAAAGTAATTCAAAGGCGGGATCATCATGCTATCAATATACCTCGAATGGCTATCAAACATAGTCCCCATACCTAAACTAGGAGGGAAGGTACGAGTATGCGAGGATTACCGGGATTTGAACAAAACCTGCCTCAAGGACAACTTCCTAGTGCCTTTCATTCGCATTCTAGTCGACAATATTGCGCAGTATGGCATGTATTCATTCGTGGATTGCTTTGCTGGTTACCATCAAATCATGGTTGCTGAGGAAGACCGGGAGAAAATAGCCTTTATCACTCCCTGGGGAACCTTCTGCTATAGACAACTATCCTTCGGCCTCATCAATGTTGGAGCAATGTATCAGCGAGCCATGATGTCCTCTTTCTTGATATGATGCACAAAGAAATAGAAGTCTATGTTAACGACATCATCATCAAATCCCAGAGGGAGGATGATCACATAGACCATCTCAGGAAGTTGTTCAATAGGTTAAGCAAATACAACCTCAAGCTAAATCTCACCAAATGTGCTTTTGGCGTCAAAGTAGGTAAACTGTTAGGATTCCTGGTGAGCAATCGAGGCATCGAGTTAGACCCCGCCAAAATCAATGCCATTACTGAGATGCCCGTACCTCGTACAGAGAAGGAGATACGTGGATTCTTGGGAAGGATCAACTTCATAAGCAGATTCATTTCCCAGCTCACAGGAACCTGTGAGCCCATCTTCAAGCTGTTAAGGAAGAATTCCTCCACCACGTGGAATGAGGATTGTCAACAAGCCTTCCTTGCCATCAAGAAACAGCTAATTGAAGCTCCTATTCTGATACCCCCAAGGGAGGGAGTCCCTTTGTTCATGTACCTGTCCGTCAATACCAATGCAATGGGCTGCATGTTAGGACAGAAGGATGATAGTAGCAAGGAAAGAGCCATCTACTACATCAGTAAAAGATTCAGCATTGGGGAACAAAAATACACCCTGATCGAAAAGATATGTTGGGCATTAGCATGGGCCGCCATGAGGTTGCAACACTATTTGCATGGGCACATGACCTACCTCATATCTCGCATGGATCCGCTCAAATATGTATTCAACAAACCGATGCTGAATTGCCGACTGTCCAAATGGCAGTTAATCCTACAGCAATTAGACATTGTCTACGTGACTCAGAAGTCAATCAAGGGTTAAGGCATTGCAGATCAATTAGCAGAAGCACCTTCAGGAGGGTTCGAGCCCCTGGAGACCTATTTCCAGGATGATGGGATCATGATAATTCAATAACTCCAGTCTGAGAATACAGTCCAGCCATGGAAAATATATTTCAACGGAGCGATAAACATGGAGGGTGCCGGAGCTAGGGCAGTCCTCATCTCTGGTACAGGTGATCAATATCTTGTGGCTACCAAACTTTAATTTAGCAACACCAACAACACAATGGAGTATGAAGGCTGTATCATGTGGTTGAAGCTAGCCCAATCCATGTCTATCAAACTCCTACTCATCTTCGGAGATTCCGAGCTGGTCATCAGATAGACTACCGGCACGTATCTCACCAAAGAACTACATTTGTTTCCCTACCATCGGCAAGTCCTAAAAAAAATCTCAAGAATTCTAAGAAATAACCTTTGTTCACATTCCTCGGGGTCAGAATGACTTCGCTGATGCATTAGCAATGTTAGCTTCATTAATCCGCATATCCGATAGGAGTGGATTTCCCAACATTCAGTTCACAATTCAGAAAGCCTCGATATATGGGAATTATGTGGGAGAAGTATCAGATGAAATGCCTCTTGTCAATGAGCCTTGGTTTCAAGACATCAGGGAATATCTCTGTGATGGATCCACACCCGCTGGTGCAAGCCAATCAGAGCGAAAACGGATTCTCAGAATGGCCATAAAGTTCTATCTGAGAGGAGACGCACTTTGTAAAAAGGATGTTGGAATATGCCTGTTAAGATACCTCGATAAGGAGCAAGCCCAAAGACTAATGGATGAAGTCCATGGCAGAGTCTGTGGTCCACACATGAGCGGCTATTTGCTGGCCAAGAAGATAATCAGAACATGACATTACTGGATCTATCTCAAAACTGATTGCGATGATCACGTCAAGAGATGCTTTCAATGCCAAATACATGGAAATGCCATTCACACTCCTCCAAATGAGCTGCATAACATGAGTTCACCATGGCCTTTCTCTATGTGGGGAATGGACGTAATAGGTCCAATAGAATCCAAAGCTAGCAATGGTCATTGATTCATCTTCACTATGATCGATTACTTCACCAAATGGGTTGAAGCAGCCTCTTTTTCCAAAGTCACAAAAGAGGTCATCATCAGTTTCATCAGAAATAATGTCGTCTGTCAATATGGACAACCGGAGGTGATCATATCAGACATCGCCAAGAACCTGAATAATCAAATGATGATGGATCTGTGCAGTAAGTTCCACATCAAGCATCTCAATTCTGTCATCTATCAGCCCAAGATGAACGGCGCTGTCGAAGCGGCCAATAAACATATCAAAAATAGCATGCAGAAAATGTTCGCCAATCACACGGATTGGGCTGACCTGCTGCCTCTCACCCTGTTAGCATACAGGACTTCAATGCGTACCTCTACTGGGGCTACCCCTTATTCGTTGGTATATGGCATGGAGGCAGTCCTTCCCATAGAAGTAGAGATGGAATCATTGCGAGTGTTGATCGACGCTCAAATACATGAAGATCAATGGTTGCAAGACCGGTATCATCAGCTGTCTCTAATAGATGAAAAGAAAGTTACAGCCATTTTCCACGGACAGTTGTACCAGCAAAGGATCGCTAGATCCTACAACAAAAAGGTCTGAATCCGGTAATTTAGAGAAAATGACTTGGTGCTAAAGAAAATCCTGGCCAATTAGGACGAAGCTAAAGGAAAATTTTCCCCAAACTACAAGAAATTAATGGGAATGAATTTCCCCAACTCATCAATTCTGACACCGTGAAAAGTTACCACGTCTGAAGCATATGCATACCCGCATCTGGGTCCTACAAATCAAATTAGGTTCGGCTTTTCACTAGAAAATCGGAACTATGGATGACCTGATCTCCCTCAACCCGGGAGTACGTAGGCAGCTATTTCTGGTGCAGTCAAATCAAATAAAAACTCAAAAACTCATCAAAACAGACTCAAAATCCAAGATAAACTCTTTTCAAACCTTTCCAACCACATAGCCAGAACTACGAATGACTTGATCTCCCTGAACCCGGGAGTACGTAGGCAGCCATCTACAGCGCGGTTTGACCTTCAAGAAAAAACAAAAAAAAATACCAGTTCCAAGACACCAAAGACAAATAAAAGCTAAATTTTATCAATCCTATCCTGGTCAACAGGCCTATCTGAGATACTCTCTGACATCTCAACTGTTAGTCCATCAAGGAGAAGCTCAAGATACATCAACAACTGCGAGTCATGAAAGAAGTGGTAATCACTCAGCAATGACAATACATCTCTAGTCTGGAAGTGCATCAAAAATATATTTCTCTGATACAGAAAAACTGCTTTATATACATAATGCCCTGTACATGACAAAATGGCTGATCTAGTCTATGCAGGAAAAATAAAGCTAGTCTATGGACCAAAGGACAAGCAGGTCAGCAATGCCAGCAGGGCATCTCTCTCTCTGAAGATAGTGGAGCAGCTGTAAGTGTAGGCCACTCAGCCTCTATACAGCCCAAAACATCCACAATTATCTGCAAGGTGTCACTATGGTCATCAATAAGAGCACTCATCTCGGTGACTAAACCATGAGTGTAAGATCGGAGAGCAGTACTATCAGCAATGTGGAAATCACGGGAAGCTATAGCCTTATCCCTATCCGTAAAAGCTGCGTCTCGAGCAATCAAAGTCTCAACATATGTTGCATCCCTGGCCGAGCGGATCTCATCTCGCTCTACAACTGCAGTATAAAGAGTAGAGCGGAGCTCCTCCATCTCAATCAATCCATCATCTAAAGCGGCCCTGAGTCCATCTCTCTCAGCAAAAGCTAAATCTCTACCAGATAGAGCAGCCAACATCTATGCTCTAGACGAGTCTCGCTCAAAGGCCATCCTGAATAATGAGTCTGCTAAAGCCTGATTTGTCCCCACAAGAATGGTTTGGGAGTCGCTAACCAGAGCAGCGGTCAAGCCCGTAAAATAGCTCATCCTCAGCAAGCGAATCTAGATCCTCCATGGGCTCCTCCTCGTCTGAGTCCACACTAGGAGATGAAGAAGCCTTTGATACCATTCCTATCTCTGCCTCCAACCACGCAGAATACTCCGGAGAATAGCCCGGATGGCTACCTAAGAAATCAACCCTCTCCTGATGAGTCCAACACTTATATACTCTAACCAAGTCGGCGAATGACATGGAAGAGGCCGACATCCTCTGATCAGCAAACCCCTCGAAATGGTGCAAACTCTGCAACTGATCAAACTAACACATGACTGCCAAAGAATGATAGGTAGTCACTCCTCTCAAACCCGCTAGGGGAAAATAATATAGGCCAGATGCATGAGTGATAAAGCTATATGGGGATGCTAGCCCTGAGCATGGCAAGATCACAAATGGATGCTCAATATCTGACAGAAATACCGACCAAGACTCTGCATTAATGCACTCCGCAGGCTGAAAAGAGAAAGCTCTGGATGTCTCATGAGTAAAGCAAAAACCCTTAGGCCTGAAGGATCCAATCGGTCTTATATGGGACATCAGCCATATATACAGCAAGACCGAGCTACCCCCTCTGGATGGGTACTACAATACGTGGCGGATCTCAATATCTCAGCCAATATCATCGAGATGATGGTGCTACCCTGTCTAAGGGCTTTAACCACTACTACCAATCCCACATCTAGATGATCCAATCGCAACAACATATAGACAAATGCCACAACACACATCAACAGGATGTCTATCCTGGCTGCATGCCATGCCTCTGATGAACAAACAAAATCTCCAACATGGCGACCATAGCTATCAAGCTCGCCAAAGCTCTCAATCAAGAAGTTCATAGAGATCACATGCCCCCAAACAATCTCATCCATGACTACACTCTGACGGAGACCGGACAGCCTGATAAACGGCCTCCTCATATCACTAATCGTCGTCCGAACGCATGGTAACTCTAAATCCAGGCTAGTAAATCTCTGGTACTCCTCCAGAGTCAGCGTCAGCTCACGTCGCTCGAAGAGGAACACCTGCCTGTCGGTAATCCAACAGAGTAGAAGGTCCTCAACAAATTCGATCGGAACCCAAAAATCCGCATGGGCCAATGAATGCCCCAACATCTGGTCCACTGTCCCCCTAGCGGGAAAGGGCAAACTATCATACCAAGACCTCAATGATGCTGCCACCGTAGATGGTTGTAAATAATCAATATGGCTGACTGCAGACGACGTCATCTATAGCACCGTTCGCAAAATCGTCCAGAGGTCAAGTCAAACCGCAGCTTGCATACACATGACATAATACATGTATGATGACAGTAATATAAACATGATGCAGAAGATAAGATATAGCAAGAATATCTATAACAAGATATCTATTACATACAACATCCATGTATCCTGATACAAAGTGAAAGGAAAAATACATGGAAAATGGGGCACCACCACCCAACTACTACAATGGTTTATCAAAATGATGGCACAAACAACGAATAGCCAAAACAGTGGCTGACCAAAAAGTATAGCTCCAATAGCTATCAGAGGAAGTCGTAGACATCAGTGTTGAATTGATCAACCTGCTCCATCTCCTCTGTCGGCACAAAGCTGCTAGGATCAAGCATAAAGCTGCCAGGATCAGGCATATCTGGGCGATATAAGGGAGGATCTTCCCCTGTATAGCTGCTACTAAATGGACCTGAAGAGGGACCTGCTCCTGAGCTGGATGGGTCAAGAAAAGATGCCTCTGATGGATCACGGCTAAGGTGCCTGATAAAAAAATGAGCCTGCTCCAACTCCCTAGTCAGATCTGCTATCTGGTCTGCATGAGTCGGCTCCCTAAGGAAAGCTATCCACTCCGTCATCATCACAGATATTGGCACCATGTCTGCCATAAAACTGGGTAGCCCGAGTCTGAGCTCCAATAGTACGAGAGCTCCACCACTTGTTGAAGGCCTCCTGGATGAATCTGATAGGGTGAAGCCATCAATGCCCTCCAAAGGGATGTCAATGATACCAAGCTAGAGGAATAATGGGAATATAAATCTCCCCCGTGATGCTCCTAATAGCACGCTCTCCAAGATAGAGCTCCCAGCCTCCCTCCATCAACAACGGTACCCTGCGGGTTGATAAGTTAAACTTCTGGCCAGTAGGGACTCCTCCCTCGAATCCAACGGTCAAGAGCTCGGATGTGTACGACGCCCAGGTGTAATCCTAACTAAGCCTCTATCATACCCTCTGAAAGCTTATGCATGCCCCAGAGAAAATAGGCAAAGGTATAGGAGCCCCAATCATAGTCACCAAGGATCTATACCTGTCGAGTGGCGCTGATCAAAGTGAAGGACACAGTATACGAGTTGTCCGCCACGAAACAACCCCTGAAGATCGACAAAAATAGTTGCCTCAGAATGCGATCTCTGGCCATCTGGTCATCAGGCGAAGGCAACTACAAAGCCCCATCATGGGCATCTATACTCAAGGGACCAGATCGGACTGCTCGACCCTTGAATGCTGTCGTTGGGACTCCCAGCAGGGACCAAACAATAGCGGGCGAAATGTCAATCATAACAGGCACTGACTCGCCCTTGAACTCAATGCCGATGATAAATCTCCAGTCCATAGGAGTCATCATCACCTCGCCATCCAGCAAATGAAGGGACTGAGTCTGGTGGAACCAGCGCTCAGACAAAGCTCTCATATACCCCTAAAGGCAATGGCGAGGAAGGATCGAGAAAAAGGCCTGAAATCCCCAGCCATCTACAATATCCCTGTAATCCTCATGAAAAGTGTGATACAGGGAGTGCACGCTAAACCAGTTCCCTCGAGGCTGCGTAAAGCCGGGAACCTGCATCAAAAACCAACCCAGGTTAAAAACTTATGCCCCAAGAATGGCAAGAAAGAAGAAAAGAATCCAGAGAGATGAAGGACTTCAAGTCACCTCATTGGCGTGAAGATATCTCGAAGGATGGTGACTCAAGTCGCCTAGTAGCTCCTGAGTAGGCACAGCAATGCCTGGGACCTCCGCACGTGGAGCTTGAGCGAGAGCAGGAACGGCAAATGGAGCCTCCTCATCATCAATATCCAGTGGCTGCTCGTCCTGTGCAGTACGAATCTTGCCCTTTACTAGTATACAAGGAGTCCGAGCCGGACGTGGCTGTGGCACACTAGAAGCCCTCCTACGTCTAATACCAAAGGAGACCATACTGGAACTGCCGGGTCTATCACGATCCATCTACGGTAACAAGTCTCTAAGTCACCTCAGAAAGGGTGCGATAAGCCTAAAACCTATGGCTTATCATTTTCAATCAGTCCAGCATATATCTCTAGGTCCTATGACATGAATGGGTCAGTCAAAAATACCAGTACAGTTAAAACTGCATGTTTTCAAATCCTAGAAGCTTAACACATGCATGGGTCAGTAAAAAACTCCCCATAGAGTCAAAAATACATGTTTTTTCAATACCTAAGATTTTGGAAAAATTTTGCCAGATTCTCTTTTGTAAAATGGACTGTCCACATGCACACAGGCATGCCTAGGTGCCATTCAGTAGCACACCTATCCAAAAATAGAAACAGTTCATATTTATGAAATAAAATCAAAAATCAACCTTACATGGTAGCCAAATTACCATGGACATTTTTAGTTGAAAATCCAGGCTCACTAGGCCTCAAAAAGGATGATTAAACTGATCAAAAAGTGCAAAAATTGACTGTCTCAGAACCTGAATTTTCATACATCCAAACGTGCATTACAGAAAGATATGTATACATATGCAGTCAAAAAAGTTTTGCAGGTCATATAGGCATGCATTTTTCATACATTGCGTATGAAAGCACCGTAGGCGGTTCGCATGCTTTTAATGTAAAACGTTACCTATGCTGCGCTGAATGCGTAGGAACTGACGGATTCAGAAAATAGCTGTCCAAGCTCCGTAGATCTGAAAAAGAAGATCGAAATCCTTTCAAAACTCAAAACGAGAAACTTGCAAAATGAAAATTCCGCAACACATTAAATAAGCCAGATAGCCGCACCTCCATATGCGGCTGCCGCATCTCCACCTGCGACAGCGCAGGTGGGTCCCACTTCCCCCGGGCCAGGTTTGAGTCAAAACAGAGTTTAAACGGGCTGCCAAGTCAAATCTGAAGAGAAATCGCTACACGATTGAGCGGGTTGGCCAGAAATCCTGTGTTTAAGCAGCGTAATCCTGACGAAAAAGGAAATTCCCAGAAAACCCTTGGTATTCATCGCGGAGCCATGTCCGGGGATCAACAAATCAAACTACGTAAGAATTGCGCAAAACTGCCGAAAATTGCCATTTTTTAATGTTCGGGTACTGACTGAAATAGTTTCAGTCGTTATCTCAACCTCAGCGAAGTTCGGGTACTGACCGAAACAGTTTTTAGCCGTTGACTCAGCTGTGACGCCCCCCAAAATAGATCCAGTCAACCCAACCTATTCTGAGTCGCCAAATATATGGTACAGAATCCAAATACAAACTTCATATCACACGGTCGTGCAAAATACGACCACACAACTGTGAGTGTCAATACAAATATATAGAAAATATTAACATTCAAACTAAGCCCTCATTACAATTATTATCACACTATTTATTAGAAATAATGAGGACTACTATTGCTCTAACTCGGACCATCACTCTGTCTCCCGACTAGTTCCTGCGCAATTCTCATTTCCTGAAGAGGACAATAGATGAAAAGGGTGAGCTCAACTAGCCCAGTAAAGAATATTATGACTAAGATAATGGAAAATAAATTATCGTTAGTCTTCAACAATCCAGATAAAATATTATGGACAACAAGTTTTAAATCAATATTCGCAGCGGAAATAACAATTTATTAGAAGAATTAAGTAGAGAATGAAGTCTACTATCTTCTATGATTTAAAAGTCCATCATCAATATTTTATCCCTGTAACATCAATCAATATACATCTCGAATCAAATATTCATCTTTGCACTACGGGCCAAAGATATTCATTTGTATCACCAGTTGGTCATGTTCATCTTAACACCTGTCCATCTTTGCACTACGGGCCAAAGATATTAATTAGGTAATCATTCATCTTTGCTCTACAGGCCAAAGATATTCAGTTATATCACCATTTAGGACTGAGAATGATGAAAAATAATATAAATAACGAATCCAGTGAGATAAAGGACAAATATTAGGGATTCGTAATTTAGTTTATCCAAGTTCAAGAATATTCTATAATAATACTTTATGGAGCAGAATTCAAGAATGAAGATCAAAACTTGGATCCAATCAAAGATAGGAACCTTAACAAGCAACTTGGACAAATAGAAGAAAATTTAATTTTTCCGTGAATAGTGTCGTATATGTGAATAGTAACCCCGACGGAAAAAGTAAAAATTTCATAATAAAATTCATACTTTGTGAATAGTACTCGTGAATAGTATCGTATTCGTGAATAGTGTCGTTTACGTGAATAGTGCCGTGTACGTGAATAGTAACTCTAACAAGTAAAAATTTCATAATAAAATTTATACTAATATTTCGATGAATTGATATTGAAAGCAACAACATCATTTACGAAAGAAAATAACATCCCTTACGGAAAAAAAAATAATATCATTTACCTCAAAAGAACAGTACTTCTGACTGAAATTTCAGGTATAATGCTGAAGGAAACTTGCACTGAATAACAACACTCAAAGTAACTAAATACTGACAAAAATACGCTCGATATTATAGAGAGAAAAAACTTCTGATTCTGGTGTGATTTTCAATTCTAAACTAAGCATCCTATTTATAGGAGAATGGAAGGATACTATTTAGAAAATAAAATCACGGACTGCACAATACATTCACGGGCGCCAAAGCCTTCGGCCGAATTTCTGAAAAAATTTGATTTACTATGCAGCACTATGCAATAAAATATTCTAATAAAACAAAAAATTTAAATAAAATATAATATATTCTATTTATAATCTAATAAAATAAAACTTATATAATATATATATATATATATATATATATATATATATATATATTAAAAAAACTTACCTGCCTTATACGGCAGGTAATCTAATTATATATATATATATATATATATATGTATCTATATATAATTTATATAATAAATATATAAAATTTATATATATAAAACAAAACTTATAATATATATATTTATATATATTACCCTCTATTCACGTAAACTCCCCCCTCCTCCATTTCCATTTTCATCACATTTGGGCCCCACCCATAATCCATCCAACATAGAGGCCCCACCTTATATATATATATATATATATATATATATATATATATATATATATATACTGAATAACTTTCTACCGATTATTGATAAATGAGTAAATGGGGGTCCAAAATAATACGCCAAACTTACAACAAATACAGATAAAAATACCTCAGCACTAATTCCTTCTTTTATATCCACAAAAATAAATATTTCTTTATCATATAAATCAATAATTAATTATTTCCAAATAATATTACAGAACTACAGTATTGACAACCAGGTCGTTCCCAATAAAGAGGGGGACTTCCGATAAGAATTTCTCCTTACTGGCGCGCAATTAAATAACCCCTCCTAGACAGAACTTCCTTAGACATTGCCCATAATGTTATCTAATAATATTATTCAAATAATATGAGTTATTGCTTTGATAATTTAAAATACTGTGCAATGATAATTATTGAATCAATAAAATATTATGCAATTATCAATGTAGCAATTATTGAATCAATAATATAAAATATTGAACAGTAATTACTGTAACAATTATTGAGTAGTGACTTCTTACGTAAGAATCAATAATTAGAATTACTGTGCATTACCATATGCTACTGTGCATCACCGCGTATTACTGTATTTTAACCACCGGGTATTTCAACAGTTTTTACGGTAACAACCACGCCGTTATTTTTAGAAAACTCATTCTTGTCGTTTTCTTCATCTGACAGTTATTCCGTTGTGGGGTCCACAAATGATTGCGCCGTCGTACGAATATTCTCCGGCAACAAGAATATTCCAAGACCAAACGAATATTCCCAGGCAACAATGAATATTTTATTACCAATTGCTAACTTTAAAAAATTTGCACATATTTCCCATAACTCACAACATTTATCAAAACAACCCTTACTGTTTAAAAATAATATATAAAAATTAAATTTTTATTCATAAAATCTGGGGTCTTACATCAGCCCCATCGAAGTTCGGGTACTGACTGAAATAGTTTCAGCCATTGGCTCAGCCCCAGCGAAGTTCGGGTACTGACCGAAATAGTTTTCAGCCGTTGGCTCAGCCCCAGCGAAGTTCGGGTACTGACCGAAATAGTTTTCAGCCGTTGGCTCAGCCCCAGCAAAGTTCGTGTACTGACCGAAATAGTTTCAGCTGTTGGCACAACCCCAGCAAAGCATCGGGTACTGACCGATAACAGTTCAACCATTAGCACAACCTCAGCGAAGTTCGGGTACAGATCGAAGTCCAGTCCAACCATTGGCTCAACCCCAATGACGCTTCAATTGTCGGCTCAACCCCAGCTAAGCATCGGGAATGATCCAGTGACGGAGGCAATTATAATAATCCATCACCAATGATGGAATCTATTATACACATCCTTAAAGGGATCATTGAGGTAGTATCAATCATATCAACCTCAATTCGAATCTACGAAGCTATCGCAGAAAGCGTTATCCCTAGCAGATCAACACGAGGACAATCTATGATAGCTCATCTTCGACAACCTCATCCCCATCAAAGTCAAATAAGTTATCATGAATGATGTCATCCCCAGCAAGAAATGGTAAAATTAGTTCGCGGTAACTTCCCAACAATATCAATGGTTGTACATGACAACGTTATCCCCAGCAGAGTGATAACGTAGGTAGCTAACAGAAGCCCTATTCCACTCAAAGACGCCCAGCCTTCGAAGCACTTCTGGCACTTTTTATTTCTATTGTCTACTAATCTTTATCCTATCCAATCCATCACATTGCATGGACATGATAAAGAGGGGCATCTGTAGACACTCAAAATTTTCTTGACCCAATACTAACACTGTAGGAGGGAAAAAACATCAATCAATTCAAATTCGACCACCAATGCTGGTCCTTCAATTCAAATCCAGCCACCAATGCCGATCCTTCAATTCAAATTCGGTCGCCAATGCCGGTCCTTTAACTCAAAACCGACCGCCAACGCCGGTCATTAAACCTAAATCTGATCCCTAATATTGGTAAACCTAAATCCGATCATCAATATCGGTACTCCAGCCAAATCTGATCCCCAATATCATTAATTCAGTCAAATCCGATCACCAATGTCGGTACTCAATCCAGCTCCGATAGTCAATCGGACCGTCTATCCAGCCCCGATAGTCAATCGGATCGTCTATCCAGCCCCAATAGTCAATCGAACCGTCTATCCAGCCCCAATAGTCAATTGAACAGTTCAGGCAGCTTCGATAGTCAATCGAACCATTCATCCATCTCCAATTATCAATCGGACTTTCAATCCAGCTCCGATCATTAATCGGACAATTAGATCAACCTCGATCACAATATCAGGCTATCAACTCAACCCCGATCGTCGATCGGGCCGTCAAGTCCATCCCTGATCTCAATACCGGGCCTTCAAATCAGCCTCGGCAGCAACCTAAAAGGTACAAGGCAGCCCCGGCATCAACCTGGGAGGTACCGATCAATCCCGATCTCAATATCGGGCTGTCAAGACAACCCCAGTCTCAACCCGGGAGGTATAGGTCAACCTGGACATCAAACTAGGACATGTTAAGTCATCCCCAGTCTCAGCTTGGGAAGTACAGATCAGCCCTGGCGTCAATCCGGGAAGTGTAGTTCAGCCCCTAGAGACAACCTTGGGAAGCCAGATCCATCAAAGGTCGTGCTGACACCACAGGCAACCCCGGGAGGGACAAAACAGTCATTTTATACAACTCCCAACTGATTCGGTCAAACTCAAGACGAATTGATGCCATCGAAGTCAGACTGAACCACAACAACGATCCCGAGTGCCACAACGCAAGATAACTCAACGGACAAAATGCGGGGAATCAAAGACCTGGTTATGAACCCATCTTCTCATACCCAAAAAATATTTTATACCATGTCATTGCGATACTCTTGGCGAGGGCTTTCCGAAAAGGTATCGTACGCCTCAAACGAACGCTCCGATTAAAAGTTTGAAAGTTCCAACTTCAACTGCACATTGTTCGGAGTGCACGTACTTCGAGATGGCAGAACCCAGCACTGTGGGCCCCACCTGGGGAGCTGCACCTCTACCTACGTCAGCCGTAGGTAGAGCTAAGGCTCCCTGGCCTATAAATAAATGTGCACCCCCTTCATTTTCAAGAATTTTAAAACGCAACGAAGCTCTGCCTGTCTGATTTTCTAACTTTTACACCTCTTCCAAGCCCAAATATTTTTACTCCAACACGTAGACAAACCCATATACTACCATATATCAAAAATTCGCAGGTAGATTTGGACGTTTAAAGCCTACGATTTGGCAAAAAGCCCGTATTGCAGTTCATTGTAAGTATTTTTGCGATCAAAAAGTCAATACTACTACTTTGCACTGTTTTCCACTTGCACACAAAGTTTCATCTTCATGCTTGGAACTTAGTTCCGTGGCCATTTTTGTCAAAATTTGGTATATATC
Organism: Panax stipuleanatus; assembly: GCA_020205555.1. Taxonomy (NCBI): domain Eukaryota; kingdom Viridiplantae; phylum Streptophyta; class Magnoliopsida; order Apiales; family Araliaceae; genus Panax; species Panax stipuleanatus. The sequence goes on from CM035116.1 coordinate 107,721,374, forward strand.
TGTACAGAAACGCAATTTTTTACATTTTTATAACTCGGATTGACGATCCGTCAGTTCCAGCAGCTTCAATGCACTAGCACACATTTTTGGCAACTCCGTCGGACTGGGTTGTCTTCCCAGTCTGGGTTTGGCCCTTTTTTGTATATATTTAACTACAAATGGATTAACATTTCAATTCTGTCAAGCCCGTGTGTAAAATCCGTGGTAGTTTACCGCTTTTATATATATATACGCATATATAAGCAAATTTCACCATCACTGGTACTCATATCAGTCCTGGTTAACTACATTCTGTCTATATATATATATATATATATATATATATATATATATATATATATTTTCAGTCCGGCCTGGATTACTTCGTGGCCATTTTACTGCTTTTGCACACTTCGCCATACTGGGTGCTCTCCCTAGTCACTGGTTGACTACTTTTCTGTCAATTTCAATTCCAGTACAGGCATCGACGTGAAAACCCATCGCCCTTATTACTGTTTCTATATATATATATATATATATATATATTTCATTTCTGTCACAGCCTGGATTATTTCGTGGCTATTTATAGTTTTTTTATATAAATATATATTTCAATTCCAGTCCGGGCTTGCGAGTGAAAACCCATCGCCTTTTTACAGCTTTTGTATATATATAATTATATATATTGCTTTACTCAATTTATTCAACTGTTGCATTTAACATTCATTTGTATATGAATCTGCACTGATATATGTGCAGGCGGACTAGATTTATCCAAATCTCGCCAATTATAGTTTTCAACGTTTCAAATAGGTCCCGATAGAACTTGGAAAATATAATGTCTAAGATTTCTTTAAATCTAGTTATTTTTATAGTTTCAGCTTTGAAAGCAAACTCGCATCCCTTAAATCGCTATCTAGTGGGAACGAGACGCTTTGGCCATTCGCAGCCAAGATTTATTGATGAATCCTTGGTTCCATTGCGACGTGGTGATGTATATATATCCATTTCTGTGCAAATTTGAATTGTGCAGGTTTATTTGCTACTCATATGTGAGCCTCGGAATCGTGGGATTCACGATCAAATCGATCGGGATCTGATTCCCAAGATGGACAAACTCCAGTTTACAGATGTACCCTGCCAGTTTTTTCTATAAAATGTACATACACAAACCTTAAAACGGTTATCCGAATTTAAGGTCTCATCATAGTGAAATGTCAGTTGTCGTGTCAGCGTCCCTCCGATGGTTTTCATACCCGTGAGGAGACCGACACTTGTATATTCCTGTGGTCGAGGATGCTTCGCAGCCCGACAAATCAACATTAACATGCAGCCTTAAGGCTATAAAGATAAAAATTAAAAGTAGCGATACGCTTCAATTCCTATGTCAGCGTAAGGATTTGATAAACCAGCTTTCAAAACATCATTTTCAAATCAATCAAAAGAAAAGCGTTTTAAGAAAATCAAATTAAATGCTTTTGCAAATCAAATCAAAGACGGATTTTCAAATCAAATCAAACCCTTCATATATAGGTTCAATGAAGCTTGTCAAAGCTTTTAATCAATCAAATCAATAGGCCCAACTTTCAAATAGCATTCACTCACACATTCCAGTTTTAAGGAAAATATTAAAAAGAAGCGGTACCGTGTTTACACGGTAGTTGTGGGGTGCCTAACACCTTCCCCACACTTAACCAAGCCCCTGAACTCAGAACTCCGATTTCAAAGATCAAGTTTCGACAGTGTCCAGCAATGGGGCCTCTTTTCAAATCAAACTCGGTTGAGTTGGTACAACCATTTTCAAATCTACCAACTGGTGACTCTGTTAAAATGTTCAAATCGTCGACATGATACATGTTGGCCTTTTTTCTAAAAAACCCTTCAAAACCTTTTTCCTAAATAAAAAGAATAAGGGTAGAGAGAACTTAGGAAGATCGATTTGAGGAAACCCGGGTTACGAACCGACCCGCGGGGTTCTTAAATTTTCCAATGTCGATAATGATCATGCTTTGTGCTCAATTATCAATAACGAAAAATTAAGGATGAATCAGAATCATACCCTTGTCAAATCTAGCTTCCAAAGGTACAAGTTCTACTCCTTGCTCCCCTTGATCTCCTTGAATATCCTGTAGTGGCTCCTTCCTTTGATCAATGTTAGCCACCCAAGTGTTTGGCCTCTAGAGGTGATCCACCAAGGAAGAGGAATTACTTAAGAAGATGGGTGGTTGGCTAAACCTTTTTTCTATTCTCTGTAGAAATTATGTTGTACTCCCAACTTTTGGAATTCCCGTACCTTGTATCTGACATAAGACTCTATTATATAGATATTAGTTCAACCCTACTAATTTAATTAGAATTGGGTTTTATTTATTAATTAATTAAACCCTCTTAATTAATTTGGCTTCCCAATAAATTGGGATTAATTAATTAAACTCCTTTTAATTAATTTGCCTCCTAATCTCATTAGGAATAATTGAGAGTACTAATATTAAATTAATTCTTAAACTCCTTTAGAATTAAAATAATAATAATTTGTAATAATATTAATAAGACTCCTCTTATTAATTTATATTTAATATTTTCAAAATATTAAATAAAAAATATTAAGCTATTTAATTTATTCTATCACCATAGATTAAATTAATTACACTTAATGCATTATTACTATTATGTCATTATTTTCTTAAATAATTCTTCTTCCTTTTATGGTGTGACTCTTTAGGTTTTCCATGTTAAACCGGTTGTGAATAAATCAATTAGAATAATTCTAATCTTATTTAAATAAATAAATTAAACTAATAATCTATTTAAATAAATAACATTTATTCTACAATAGGGATAAGCCTCCCTAGCGATCAACGACTTTTCAGATAATATAGATTTCAACATTAATCATAAAAGAACCTGTGAGTTAATAGTTACCGTACAATTCTATCCTTCCACCATACAATGTCTCAATTAAATATAAGACATGAATTTACAGTCAAGTCTTATTTTATTTAATTATATGTATTTCAATTAGAAAATGCACAACTCCATATAATGCAATTTAGAAACTCCTTTCTAATTTCATTCCACCTTGGCCAAGGATTCTTGGATTGTTATTTAACGAATCACATAGGACATATCTCCTCTTTTACTAGAGATGGTAGATTTTTTATTGATCATTCATTATCTCCATATGTAACTCATTATACCCAAACATACCCTTTTATATACCCTAAAGGGCCTTAAGGAATAAGTCAAAATATAATTCATTACATACAAGATACTATGATGATCTCAAGTCCAAGGATCACGTGTACTACTATCAAATTAGGAATTCCTATTGACAGGCGAGTAAAACTCCATTAGGTATTCCATAGTGAGTCACGTTTAGTGAACTTATTCTCCAATAAGCACCTACATAATTTGATAAGTGGCTTTTATGACCACTTACTCAGATAGTATCCAACTCATTCTATTGCTTAAACTCAAGTATCGTTGTGCGTTTTATATGTTTTTGCTTTGTTTTGTGATTTTCAAGTTTATAAACTCTCCGGGTGCAAATTGAGCTTAAAAGGGCCAAAGATGGCCTAAATGGGACAAAGCACAGAAAATGGCTTAAAGCATAAGGAAGGCACGATGGCATGGCAAAGGAGCAATGGTTTATAAAGCAGCAATGAGGCCAAATGGAGCAAGAATGGAATGATGGCAAGACAACGGGAATTAAATGCAATCCGGACATCGTTTGGGGGTTTCATGTTCATTTCATGTTCTTGGATTGGAACTTGGGTCATATTGTAGAGCATCTTATAAGATTTCCAGAACATCTTGAATCATCCCAATCGGAGTTCGGAGGCGAGAGTTATGTCCCGTATACCAACATTATTTCTCAATGCTCAAACAATGAAAGTTGTGAATCTCTTCGATAGCTTCGATTTAACAGGTGTCAGGCCACGTAACTCCTCCCGGATCAAAAGTTATGGCCGTTTTACCAGAGGACTCTACAGCAGAAAAGCCTTGGCGCGGGTGCGCGGATTTTAGGCCATTTTTGGGCGCGGTCGCGCCAGTCCCCAGCTGTGCCAGACTTGACTTTTCAATTGAATGGGACTTGGCTTTTGATTGGGATATAAGGGGGCTCGTTTGGGGCAAGAAAGAGCATCATATATTGGCCCTAAGCCCTAGTTCCTCTTTTTTTTCTTCCTTTACATCTTGTTTAGTCTAGATTAGGAGTAGATTAGAGAGTAGATTAGTGCTAGTTTAGTGTTAGTTAGTTAGATTCTAGGGTTTAGTTAGTTTTTGAAGATTGAAGCAAGTGTTTTGACATCAAAGGATCCAAGCTCGGAGAAAGATTTGCAATTTCTATCCTTAATCTCTCCTTTTTATCATTGTATATTCGGATGATGTTTATCAATCTTGTGGATAATATATTTGAGTTGTCTATGACTTAAATTATATTTTGAGGTTCCAATGGAACCTAATGAGTAGTTAATGTTGATTTCTCTTTCATATTGGTTCTTATTGATTGTTATGTGATTGTCTATTGCGATATATGCTTTCATTGCTTAATTGAGTCATGACCAATTAGTGTGATAACCTATGTGGACTTGAAAGGCCAAGTATAGGTTTAGATCTAATTATAGTAGCGGTCGATTGTACGTTCACATGGCATTGGACGTATGATTTATGCTTAGGATAGACATATACCGAAGCGCCGCTCGTAGTCAATAGAGGACTTGACCTTAAACCCTATTTATTTGTAAACACCATAGACATATAGGGGTTTAGATAATGTGGGTGTTCACGTGTGTTCTATCATCTGTGGATTGCACGTGATATAGATTAGGTGCATCGAAAGATGGCCTTCTCTCACTTTCGTGTTCTCGGCTAACAACGGTAACGATTAATTTGACCTAATTGAAAGTATGTCGACTTAGACGAATCATTAGGAGAAATTGGAATCTCTTATCTTCATTATCTGATTCTACATTAGGATTACTTAGTTTAAGATTAATTCCTTGCCTAGTTAACTTAGTTTAAATTCATTCTCTTTACCGCCCGTTTAAATAAGACCTAGATGATTACGGACTAGTGCTTTGGAGACTTTTTATCTGTTAATTCCTCGTGGGAACGATATCTGTACTTTCACTTTATTACTTGTTGAAATTGTGTCATCTAATCGGACCAACATACTTGTTTGTCTACACACAAATGATTATGAGATCAATTATCCTCATCCAATGGGCAAGCAACATATGTACCAATCTATCTGGATTTACTAATCCCCTTTTTATTAATCCCATGATTCATAACTATTTTAGTTTTAAGCTTTCTAAGAATTTAAATCTCATTAGCATGATCAACATTATGATTCTAAGAGCATTGCTTAAAACTATGGGTTATTTACATATTATAAAAACAGCATCATGTAGACAATTAAATGCCTTTAATAAATACTTTTATTAATAAATAAATAAGATTGTTTACAAAGTATGTGCTTTATCATCATATATGATTGGCTTGTATCACACTACTATCAGTTTAGGGATAAGAGTAAAGAGAAAAGAAGTTGATTTGGGTTAGGAGAGGGAAAAGAAAGCTTCAAAACTATGTTATAAAACTGGGTTTACCGACCGGCCCTCCCTGCGCCCGGTCCTTCCTTTTCTTCGCGCGGCCCGCGCTGGAACGCGGCTTGAGTTACTAGAGGGTCAGCGCGTCCTACACCTTGGGAAGTGCTCCCCGCGCTGGTCTAAAAATTTTGAGCATGGGATACTGCATAAGGAGCGCCCCCCGCACCGGTTTACCTTGTATATAGCGCGACCCGCGCCACTTGGCCTTTTATGATAATTGATTTTTTGTTTGTGATTTCTCCTAGCCTTGAGTCATGTCCATCAATTAGCATGAAGTGCATTAGGATATAGATATTTATGGAAAGAAAACTAGTAATTAATACATATTAATAATTCAATACTAATAACTATTAAAAATTTAAGAAATTGGTTTGCCTCCCTAACTAGCTGCCCGTGTTTAACGTCGTTGGCTCGACTGTATACCACTTAATTATCCGGAAGGCGGATCCATCAGCATCACGACCTCGACCTCCTCAACTATACTTCTATCCAAAAACGGCTTTAGCCTATGCCCGTTTACCTTGAACACATTCCACATCTTCGGATTCTGGATATCCACTACACCATGAGGAAAAACATGTGTGATAACAAATGGTCCCTCCCAGCGAGAGCGTAATTTTCCTGGAAATAACTTCAATCGTGAATTGAAAAGAAGGGCTTTCTGTCCCACAGTGAAATTTTTGCTTAAGATCTGCTTATCATGAAAAGCATTTGTCTTTGTTTTGTACAGCTTAGAACTCTCATATGCTTCATTCCGTAACTCCTCGAGTTCCTGTAACTGCAGCTTCCTAGTGACCCTAGCTTGATCCATGTTCATATTGCATTGTTTAATCGCCTAGAAAGCTTTATGTTAGAGCTCTACAGGTAGGTGGCATGGTTTCCCGAACAATAGCCTATAAGGCGACATACCTATCGGAGTTTTGTATGTCGTCCTATATGCCCATAGTGCTTCGTCCAATCTAAGACTCCAGTCTTTTCTATTTGGGTTAACTACCTTCTCCAAAATGGACTTGATCTCTCGGTTGGATACCTCAGCCTGGCCATTGCTTTGCGGATGATAGGATGTAGAGACCCTATGAAGAACGTTCTATTTCTTCAACAGAGCTGCTAACACCCTATTACAAAAATGAGTTCCGCGATCACTAATGATGGCCCGTGGTGCTCCAAACCTGACAAATATATTAATTTTGACAAAATCTGCAACAACTTTAGAATCGTCAGTCCTAGTGGCTTTAGCTTCCACCCATTTGGAAACATAATCAACTACCAATAAGATGTAAATATTTTCAAAAGAAATAGGAAAAGGTTCCATGAAATCAATACCCCAAACATCAAATATTTCTACAATTAGTATAGGGTTTTGTGGCATTTGATTTTTATGAGATAGATTACCAGTTCTTTCATAATTTTCACATGATTTACAGAATAAATACGAGTCTTTGAAAATAGAGTGCCAAAAGAAACCACTCTCTAACACCTTACGTGCTGTTCGCTTAGGTCCAAAATGACCTCCACAAGCATAGGAATGACAGAAAGTTAGAATAGAGTTGAATTCAATATTAGGTACACAACGTCTAACTATCTGACCAGCACAAAAGTTCCATAAATATGGGTCATCCCACACATAATGTTTTGCATCACTCCTAAGCTTTTCTTTCTAGGATTTAGAAAACTCACTCGGTTCATATGCACTTACCAGAAAATTGACAATATTGGCATACCATGGAGTTGTGTTGCCAATGGACAGTAGATGCTCGTCCGGAAATATGTCATGCAATGGTAGTGCTTCCTCCTCCTTTAGAATTCTGCACAAGTGATCCGCTACCAAGTTATTCACACCCTTTTTTCCTTAATCTCCAAGTCGAATTCTTGCAGCAGCAAGATCCACCTTATGATTCGAGGCTTGGATTCCTTCTTGGTCAGCAGGTACCTGAGAGCAGCATGGTCAGAATAAACTATCACTTTAGTACCAAGTAAATATGATCTGAATTTTTCTAAAGCAAAAAAAACATATAAGAGTTTTTTTTTCCATTGTTGAGTAGTTTATCTGAGTCGCATTCAACGTTCTAGAGGCATATTAGATGGTGTGGACAGCTTTGTCAATTTTTTGGCCCAAGACGGTGTCGACAGCATAGTTGCTTGCTTTCACACATTATCTCGAACGGGAGCTTCTAATTTGGTGGTTGAATGATAGGGGCTGACGTCAATAACTTCTTCAAGGTATCAAAAGCCACCTTGCATTCTTCACTAAATTGAAATCCCTCATCTTTCTTAAGCAACTTGTATAAGGGCAATGCTATCTTGGCGAAGTCTTTGATAAACATGCGATAAAAGCCTGCATGTCCAAGAAAAGAACGTATCTCCCGCACGCTAACGGGGTAAGGTAATGCAGATATAATATCAATCTTAGCTTTATCGACTTCTAAATCATTAACTGACACTACATGACTAAGTACAATTCCTTGTTCTACCATAAAGTGACATTTTTCCCAATTTAGCACAAGGTTTGTTTCTAAACATCTATCCAAAACACGTGTCAGATTATCTAAATAGGCATCTAATGAATAACCATGAACTATGAAATCATCCATAAAGACTTCGATGCATTCTTCTAAAACATCAGAAAAGATACTCACCATGCATCGTTGAAAAGTATCTGGGCATTACAAAGTCCAAAGGACATTCGCCGGTAAGCAAATGTTCCAAAGGGACATGTGAATGTGGTCCTTTCTTGGTCTTTTGGTGGAATCACAATCTGGTTATTACCTGAAAAACCATCTAAAAAGCAATAATAAGAATGCCCAGCTAAACGTTCTAACATTTGATCAATAAAAGGTAGGGGAAAGTGATCCTTTCTAGTTACGGTGTTCAACCTCCTATAGTCGATACACACTCTCCAACCTGTTTGCATTCGTGTTGGCACTAACTCATTATTGTCATTCTTGACAACTGTGATACCGAATTTATTAGGAACTACCAGCACCGAACTTGCCCATTGATTGTCGGAGATGGGGTAGATGATTCTTGCATCAAGTAATTTAATTACCTCTTTCTTTACTACCTCCATCATCGGTGGGTTCAACCGTCTTTGTGCATCTCTCGTTGATTTAGCTCCTTCCTCCAATAAAATTCGATCCATGCACATCGCGGGACTAATACCCTTGATGTCTGCTATAGTCCAACCAAATACTGTGATGTGATCCCTAAAGACTCTCAACAATTTTTCTTCCTGAACTTTGGTTAGATTACTAGCAATTATCACAGGTAAAGTTTCATTAGACCCTAAATATGCATATTTCAAGTGCGCCGGTAATTATTTCAATTCAAGTGTTGGAGCTTGCTCCACAGATGGTAATAGTTTTTTATGAGTTACAAGTAATTGAATTAATTGGACTGCATGCTTATCTATGAGTTTAGGCAATGACTGTAGTGCAGCCACAGTTTCCTTCAATTCCTGACTGTGCTCAAGCTCATATGTCCCATCTATGTCCAAACTGCTAGAAATAGCAACCTCCAAGCTGTCTCTTTGAATTTGCTCAAAAGTTTGCTACACTAAAGAGTCACACACGTCAATTGCAAAAACTTGACAAATATCACTAGGGTACCTCATGGCATTATAGATGTTGAATTGGATCTTTTCGCCATCAAATTCCATTGTCAAGGTCCCGTTGTGAACATCAATCATAGTCCTTGATGTCTTTAGGAAGGGTCTTCCTAGCAAGATGTGTGATGGGTTCGGGGATGTATCATCTTCCATATCCACTATGTAAAAATCCGCAGGAAGGATTAGTTCATTCACCTACACCAAGACATCTTCAACTGCCCCTTGGGGGTAGGTGTTAGTACGATCAGCCAATTGAATAATAACACCAGTATTTTTCAAAGGTCCAAGATTCAGATACTTATAAAAAGATAATGGCATCACATTTATTGAAGCACCTAAGTCTAGCATGGCCTTCTCAAATCTGGTGTTTCCTATTTTACATGGGATCGTGAAAATGCCTGGATCTTTACATTTAGGTGGTATTTTTCTTTGAAGAATTGCTGATACATTCTCCCCAACTGTGACTTTCTCATTTAGGTGGTATTTTCCTATTTTATTAGTGCATAATTCTTTTAAAAATTTAGCATAACGTGGCACTTGTTTAATTGCGTCAAGTAATGGAATGTTCACTTCTACCTTCCTAAAAGTTTCTAGAATTTCTTTATCCTATTCATTTTTCTTTGAATTTCTAGAATTTCTATGATGGAAGGGAAGTGGAATATCATTAATCTGACAAGGAGGGTTAGGATGTACCTTTAATTTTTTTGATTCCTCTCTAGTTTGCTTTTCTCTGACTCAACTGTAGATATAGGTGTTTCTATTTGTTTTCCACTCCATAGGGTTATGGCACTGGCATTCTCCTTTGGGTTCACAACAGTCTGCGATGGAAGCTTCCCTAAACCTTGAGAGTCCAACCGACCTACAGTAGTGGCTAATTGGCTCATTTGACTCTCCGAGCTGTGGATGGAAGACTTCGTCTCTTGTTGGAATTGTTGTGTCTGTTGCATTAACGCCTTGAACATGTCCTCCAAGGATGTTCCAGGATTGGCTGGTGCTGCTGGTCTGGGTTGGAAATGTGGCTCATTGGGCTGAAACTGCGGTTTAACTGGGTAAAACCCTTGCGTCTGTGGCCTAGCACCCCCATAACTAAAGTTAGGATGATCCCTCCATCCTGGATTGTATGTGTTAGAGAAAGGGTTATATTTCCTCTGTGGCTGTGCTTGGTAATTCCCCACTGCATTGGCTCACTGTTACTATCTTCCTCTTATAATGTCAGGCATGCATCTGTAGGGTGCCCTGCCATTAAACAGATTTGGCAAGCTTGTGCAACTGGTGCGTTACCTGTAGCTAATTGTTTCACCAAAGCAGTTAAGTCAAAAATTTGTTGTTCTACATTGGTCGTGCTTACCGCACTTACCCTTTGTGCTGGATGATCATTCCATGTTCCATATTGCTATGCATTAGCAGCCATGTTTGCAATCAGATTCTTTGCAGCCTCTGGTGTTTTATCCACTAATGCTCCTCCACTAGTAGCGTCGATCATACTCATATCCATCGGTATGAGTCCTTCATAAAAGTAGATGATGAGGTGTTGATCGTCAATCTGGTGGGGTGGACAGCTGGAGCAAAGCTTCTTGAATCTCTCCCAGTACTCATACAATGTTTCACCACTGAATTGTCGGACTCCGCAAATTTCTTTCCGTATGTTGGCTACTCTCGAAGCAGGAAAGAACTTCTCCAAAAATAGCCTCTTCATGTCGTTCCATGATTGTATTGATCCCGAGGGGAAATAATATAACCAATCTTTGGCTAAGTCCGCCAATGAGAAAGGATTTTCTCCTCCGTAGTATTATGTGGCTTCATGGTCGAGCACACCACATGAAACTCCTTCAAATGCTTATACGGATCGTCACCTGTAAAACCATGAAAAGTAGGCAAAAGGTTAATTAGTCCAGATTTTAGTTCAAACGCAACATTCAAAGCAGGATATTCAAAACAAAGGGGTTGTTGAGTAAGATTAGGAGTTAATAACTCCTTCAAAGTCCTGTTATTTGGCACCGCCATCTCCTCATCTGATTTGCTTGAAGAATATTGGTCCGAAAGTATTGTGAGTGCGATGATGAGGCCCGGTGATGGAGCTTCTTCAGAATCTGCAAGTGACCCTTGGTTTTTTCGAGCTTCCGTCCTAACCCTTCGTGCGGTTCTCTTTATTTCTGGATCAAATTTCAAATCAAGAGAGTGAGACGATCGATGCATACAAAATAAAACAAATGAAAACAATTGAATAATTAAAAACAAATAACACTCCACGACAACGGCGCCAAAATTTTGGTAGCTGTCGTCTAGCACTACAAAATTTATCTTACTCTTTATAAAACTAACTCAAGAATTTGTATAGTAATAAGCAAGAATCGATCCCACAGAGAGTGAATTATATTTTAATTATCCAATGATTTTCAATGAATTGGAGGTTTATAGTTTGAATAGATTAATTAAAGAAAGTGAATTAAGAAAATATCAATGATTAAAAAGGTTCAATCCTTCAGTTCAGTGTCCCCTTTTCTCAATTATGAATTAATAAAGTTATTATACTATTTTCCCTTTCAATGAGATTAATAACCCTAGATAACCGCGATCGCAAATTACCCAAAATTCTCCTTATGTGTAGATCTAATGCGACGATCGCCAACAAAAGATTCTAACTAACAAACAATCTAGAACTATCAGCCTAGATTTAATATGATAGAAGCATTAAGAACGAGAAGTAGATTATTCCAAGAAATAATTACACAATCAGGAATTATTTAACTTGTCTTATAAAAATCTTAACAATATTTCAAAGCTTGACCACAATAATATATCATTATTTGTTACTTAGATAGACACACTTCGTTTGCTTAAAATGTCTTAATCTAACAGATATTATCAATTTACTAATTTAATCCAGCAGAAACCAAATTAGACAATTGAATAACATACATGAAAATTTATATGAAAAATTAGAATAAATCTCAATATGAAAGAATAAATATTATAAACTTAATCAAATCATAAATTTATACTGAGGTTCAACATCCCTTCAGAATCGAAATAAAGAACTTAGCCTGACATGCTTGAATCTTCAAAACAAGGGTTTATAGCCTCCAAGTAATCTAAGAGAATATAGAATAAAAAAATCAAAATATGGTCTAAACCTAATAAAACAACTGATATATATAGTCTAGACAAAATCCTAGTCTAATAAGGAAGACTCCTGTTGACCGCGTATACTTGTGCGTTAATTGTCGTTATATAAATCGGACAACAAGTTTTTGGCGCAGTTGCCGGGGAATTAATTGGATAACTGTTTGCCAACATTAGTTTCAATCAAATTAGTCTTAATTTAAACATTTTTATTTTGTTTAATTTTCTTTATATATTCTCTTCTCATGTACAGTGGATCTCAACGCTTATCCATGGAACTACACAAGGCAAGAGCAACCAAAGGAAGTAGGGAATGATGGCGTCGACCCAATACTTTAAGCACAGTTGGAGGTTCTCTCAAAGAAGTTGGATACTGTTTCAGCCCAGCAGAGTCGAGAGACGGCAGTGACTTATGACTATGGTGCTGGGAGCTATACGAGCCATCAGGATCCCATCAGTTATGGACAATAACAGTATGGGGGTGGTTACTCCTACAATGAAGCTTATCCCACCTATCAGCAAGATTAGGGGTATCACCCAGAGCCTTCAAGAAGCTATTATCAAGATCAATACTGGGATCCAAGTCCAATGTACGCACCAGAATGCACCTTCCAGCCTCCAACTTATGACCCTCAATACATGGATGTTGAGGGTGATACAGAAAAGGCAAGCCTGGAGGAAGGAGGTGACATAGCATCATTAAGAAATACCTTAATTGACCAATCACAGTCAATCGAGAATCTTCAATATTGGGCAAATTAGATTAGTATGGCGTTGATGAAAGAGGAGTTGATTGAGCAAGGGATACAGACTCAGAATCTTCAGAATCAACTCTCTTAAGTAGTGGATGCCGTGAGCAAAGGGCCTCAGAATTCCAGGGAGATTCAGTACATGGATTCTAAGGATGAAGCAGAAAATGAGATCTTAATTGAGTGAGAGGAGTCGATTGAGGATCTTCAGACTTGGGTAGAGAAAATTAGCACAGCTTTAAGGAATGAGGAGGTGATTGAGGAATGGAACCGAAGCTCAAGATCTTCAAAGTCCAATGCCTCAGATGACTGAAGCCGTGAGTAATGATCCCTAGGATACTTGGTGCTATGAAATGGATGCAGAAAATGATGGAGATTCAGAAGTGCACTTGCAATTGGTCGAGCATAAGGCAATGGATATAGAGGAGACGCTTGGGGACGTGGAAATCTATGAACCAACCGTGACAATACCCCAAGAGCCTTCTCAGCCTAAGTGGAACAAGCCAGTGAAGTTTGCACACTCTTTCCCCCTTGGTAGCCACATCATAGAGACGGATCTCAATGACATGAGAGAGTCTGCATTCTTGAAACCATGGTGGTCAGAAGAAGAGAGAATAGAAGAAGAATCTGTTGTGTTCGATGAACCTCATTGCCCCAATCACTTCATGAACACAACAGAATTAGTGCCTAGCCCCCCGACCTTCAGTATGGGGAATTCTTATACACATCACATGCTAGGTAATTTAAATCTGAAGCCTCTCAAGATGGGAAGCCTCCAAAAGCACATTGCAATTCTAATGGATGGAGGGGTTCTCAAATATCGTCGGGGAGTCGGATAGCAGTGGTCAGACACAGTCCAGCTAGAGGACTATAAATCAAGCGCTCGATGGGAGGCACCCCATCATTTTTCTCTCTCCCTACCTGTTTAATTCTCCATTACCAGCTTTCTATCATACTTCCCTCCCCCATTGTTTAATTCTTCGTAGTTTAACTTAGTTAAAATTTTTGAATGCTCGTAGAATTAGGAGTTCCATCCCTACATATTTTGATTTAGGCATTAGTGCATATTTTTTTTGGACTATAAAGCTTATGGCACATATTTTGATACACTAGCACATTGCGTTTATGCACTTAGAGAATTTTTTGGGAATTTAAATAAATATACCTTTTCATATTTAATTCTCTTGATGTAAATAGTTAATATATTTTTGATAGTTAAGAGGACTTAATAAAGATGTTCTGCTTTCTCTCAGGTCAATGTTGCTAGAAAGAATGCAAAGCTCAAAGCCAGCCTCATTGCCTAACAAATGCTACAGAAAACCAAATCTGGCAAGCCGCGCGGTCGCGCCATGATATGCTTGCTGGGGCTAGCGGCCGCACCTCTCACAAACTGAGAATAACTTATGGAAATGCCAGATTTTGGGGGCACCACTTCATGTAATTTATCAGCAACAGCTAAGCCTCAGTCTTTCTAATCCCAAACCCTCCAGTTCCTTCAACCAATCCACCCATCACTCCCATCCTCTCAACCTGATCAATTGAGATAGTGAGTGGGGGTTCGAGGGCATTGCAAGATTTTTGAATTAGTTGGGTTCTTTGAGTACAGTGTTGGATTGCATCCTCAAATGGCATCCAAGAAGAGTAGGAGGGAGTCTACATCCATGGGCAACGATTCTGAGCGCGGGGGAGACTGTTGAGAGCCACTTCATTTCATGTAGCATCAGAAGCTGAATAGGGGAGTTCTTTCTTTTTACCTTTACCTTCAAAGAGGGCATTGAACATTTTAAGTTTTGGGGTATTGGTTTCATTTTTGCATGTAGTTAGTTCATTTCATGTTGTGTCAGTTCATTTAGTGCATGTAGATTGTATTTTATTAAAATTTGTCAAAATTTTAAAACTTTTGCATTCTGTTTTACATTCTGTGTTAGAGCATACTGCATGAATCCAGTTTCAGTTGGTTAGTTATGTATTTGAACTGTGAAGAAACTTGAATCACTTAAATTTTGAACTGATTTGAGACCTAAGCTTGATTGTATGGTCATATATGTAATTCCTTATCTGTTAGATACTGTGTAGCCATTTAGCACGATAGAGTAACCATCATGGCATGCAAAGTTTAATTGTTCACATACTTTTCTTCTAGTGGGAAATGTGGCGAACGAGATTTTTGTAATTTAATTTGAATATTTATTGAATTAAATAAATATTTTTTTTTGATGATTTAATTATTCAGTTAAATAATTAATTGATGAATTTGTGGTAGATTAATTTAATTATATATGTTATATTGATTAAATTAATGTGGAGAAATTTTTATATTCAATGATGCATTTAACTGAGCTTATTTGATTTAATATTTTAATTAATAAGCATAATGTGTTCTAATTAATTTAATAATTAATTAGAGATTTATGATTTGACATAATTAATAAATAAGAATTTTAATTATGTGACTTAATGTGGAATTATGCTATGTTATCTAATTGATTTAAATAAGATATTGATTAATTGGGTGTGACATTATTAAACTATACTATAAAGGAGTTAATTAAATTAAACGGAAAGGAAGAATAAAGGAAGCCAAACATGTCCCTAAGGGGAGTTGGAGCCAGTTAACCCATTAAGGGATTAACCGACGACCACTCACCCACTATACTTATTTTACCTACTACACTATATATATACCGTATACATCAGACTTATATTTCATATTACAAACAACGAAAGAATTTCAGAGAGAGACGTAAAGAGAAATACACAGAGGAAATTGAGAGATTGGAAGTAGAATCCATATCATCTTCACAGAGTTTACAAGGGGTAATTCCTTTGTCCCAGTTTTATTTCACATACTATGTTTCCTTCATGAACATATATTCTGAGTTCACTGTGTATGGGAAAAATTAGCAATTTTAGATTATATGCTTATATTTGTGTTATTATATGATTATAACATATTTTGTATTTGGTATGAATGATTAAAATAATCGAATTCATGAAATTAGGCATTAATTGGGTTTACGAAAAGTTCTTTTCCATTTACGTATTTTAAAAGTTCTCTGTGAATGGGGAGATTTGACAACTCTTGATTATATGTCTATATAGGTGTTACTAACGGTTAATAACATATTATATACCATATATGCATAACTTTCAATGATCACACCATCGAATTTTGTTTATATTTGGGTTTTCAAAATGTCAGAGTCATATATATGGCCATACGGCCGTTATGTACAATTTTATACCACGAATCGATGATTTAACTTTGAATTAGCACTTGCATATGATTGTACATGTTTATACAAACAAAGCGGAAGTTAAACGAACAGATTCGGTGTTATAACGAATTTGTAAAGTTAAATTTTGTGATTTTCCTTCAAAACATGATAAAGTATGAAAACAGTGAAATTAGATGCCTTGGATTGTGTGATTACATGATTTAGAATGCTAAGATCATGCTAGAAATGTTGTATAGTGTTTCTGTGAAGTCCATACTTCATGGGTAGCAATTAAATTGTTGTGGTAGCATTAAATGGTGAATTCTGGGCCTGGTTCTCTTTATTCGTGAACTGCAGATTCTGAAACTGGCGTGTGGAGCCGCAGCGCTAACTTTAAGCCTAAGAGTGGGGCTTGCAGCGCCAGTGGAGCTGCAGCGCCAACTTTAAGCCTAAGAGTGGGGCTACAGCGCCAGTGGAGCTACAGCGCCAGCTTTAAGCCTAAGATTGGGGCTGCAGCGCCAGTGGAGCTGCAGCGCCATTTTTAGTTCAAATGGTGGAGCTGCAGCGCCACTTGGCAAATTTTGCCCAGAAATGAGATTTTAATTGTTCAAGTCCAGGAAATATAATAGTAACCTAATCTAATGAACATAAAAATGTGTTAGACATATAATGGAATGTTAAAATAGATTCTTAAAATTTCAATGAGGTACATACATGTTTAATTGAACTGTTGAATGCATAGTTAGCTAGTCGTTCGTGAAATCTAATATTTTGTGAAGACAAATGTTATGATTTGATTAGTATAATCATAATCAGAGTTTAGACAAAAGAGAATGAACTTGTGATGCTAGTTACGTTATTGATTAATGTGTATTGTGAATGTATTGGTATGTAGGACTTAATAAAGAACTGTGAATTATAAATTATAGCTTGTGTAAGAGGCAAGTTTTCTATCCTTAAACTTGTTTAATATTTTGCAAGTTTCCTAAACTCAAACCTTACTTTTACATTGAGCAAGTTCTTATCCTTGTTTATTCAAGTTAAGATTTTCATATGAGATATTGTTATTCCTTTAAGTAGTACTTCAGTTATACAATACTTATTCGATTGTATACACTTGAGATTTATTGTTCAAATTGAATATCGATGTTATTGTTGAATCTTATAGGACTAGTGAACCCTTATTGATTCGACTAGTCCATAGTTGATGAACGTTTCAAATTCTAGAATACTTATTGAGCTTATCCAAACCAAACTTCCTTTGGTGCGGACTCTGATGTCAAAACTGAGATGAACAACCCTGTAAAGGGGATTATTTAAGCTTTAGCGTTGAGATATTGTGCACAGTATGGTACTAAGGGCTGATCCCCCTAAGTACGAGAAGTAGAGTCCATAGCCTTATGACTGTTAAAGGTTTAAAGTATAAACACTTTACAACCTAGGACATAGTTCGAGGTCTTATGACCCTCAGATGTTCTTTTGATTCCTGTTATTTATCCTCGAGTCAAAAGGTTAGTTTCTTTATTTAGATGTCTTTGATTCACTCGCATGTTATTATATTGTTGTCATATTATTATACTTGTCGGCAATCGTGCTCACTCTTACATAATAATAACATTGCAGTTAAGAACGAAAGGTCCGACGAACCTTCTACTAGCAAAGGGCAAGGTCAACAAGTGATGAAGACTTGTTGTTTATTTTATATATTTATGTTTCAGTTTTATGTTAAAGTTGTGTAAGACTGTTTATTTGTTTACGTTTCCGCATCAGATGTTTAAGGTTAGTATGACCTGGGATTGATGTATTTTATTTTCAGATGTTGTAACCCCATAAGGGGAGGATTATTTCTATCTATTGCATGGTTTATATTTATTATGGGTAGATAGATAGATGATATTTGTACAATGAACACCAAATCCCGTGGAATTGAAGTACCCGGATTTGGGGGTGTCACACGAAATCCATGTTTTTAATGAAAGAGTTTCAGTTATCATATAATAATAACTAGACTATTAAAACCTTAAGTTTGGGGGAAGTAGGGGGTATGCATGCTATTTGGGGAGACGGAGCGTAAGACGCACTCCCCTTTGAAAAGAAAAGAATAAGAAAAAAAATGCATTGAAAAAAAATAGAATAAACACATCAGTTACATCGATTTCTGTGGCCTTTGATATTCGAGCAAGTAAGCCCTCGGGGTGTCTCTACACCCAGCGCCCTAAAGCCGTCTGGTCTGGGAGTCGTTAGTTGAAAGCTCGTTACACGGGTATCATTAAAAAGCCTAAGAGAACTAGGCATTGCACATTCAATTGTGTACACAAAAAAGTGCAAATACGCCCTCGTTAGTAATAAAAGCTTAATGAAAACCCCCTGTGACTCTTAGCTTAAGTAATGCATAGTCTTGGTTAGGACTTATCTGATTTACTATTTTTCTTAAGTTAAAACTTATTTTTCCCCTAAGAAGCATAGTATGTGATATATTTGTCCGAATGCATGTTTAATGGTTGCTAGGCACACAACGCACAATACATCTGTGCTGACAGTTTTGGATTTGCAAAATATTCCTTATGTCTTGTCTTGGGTAGCTTATCTTTTTGATTATCGTCAGGGTTAAGTCGACTCCATCATTAGGTTGTAGCCAACGAATTACATCATCGAGGTTTTGCCGATCTACATTGGGTTGTTGCCAATGGATTACACCATCGGGGTTTTGCCGATCTGCGTTGGGTTGTTGCCAACGGATTACATCATCGGAGTTTTGTCGATCTGCGTTTTGTTATTGCCAATTGATTACACCATCAGGGTTTTGCCGATTTGTGTTGGGTTGTTGCCAACGGATTACACCATCGGGGTTTTATCGATCTGCATTGGGTTGTTGCCAACGGATTACACCATCGGGGTTTTGTCGATCTACGTTGGGTTGGTGCAAACGGATTACACCATCGGGGTTTTGCCGATCTGCATTGGGGTTTTGCCAATTGATTACACCATCAGGGTTTTTCCGATGCCTCTACGGGTTCGTTGCCGGTAGACTATATCATCGGGGGTTGAGCCGACGCCTTCACTGGTTCGTTGTCGGTGGATTACATCGTCGGGGATCGAGCCGACACCTTCACTGGTTCGTTGTCGGTGGATTACATCGTCGGGGATCGAGCTGACGCCTTCACTGGTTCGTTGTCGGTGGATTACATCATCGGGGATCGAGCCGACGCCTTCACTTTTTCGTTGCAAGTGAATTCTAAGATGCAGTATATATTTTGATTGACTTTCTGGTCTTCCGGCATTTTACGTCAGAATTTCTGATATGTACCAAATTTTTGCTGTTTCAAAGGGTTTTTTAGGGTTTTCGAGGTTTAAAATTGTCCCAGAAAGGTACCATTTCGAAGAATGTGACCATTCTGAACCCAAAATAAAACGTTTTGGACTGCACTTTACCAATCAGGAAGCCGCGGGACCCACCTATGGCAGCCACATATGTGTATGCGGCTAAAGCATACATGTATGAGGCTGCCCGTGATCAGGCTTTTACCCTTGGGATGGCTTATTTTCATTCATTCGACTTAAGTTCTCTCGTATTCTCTTTGAAAAATCCGAGCCTCTCTTCCAATCTACGCTATTCCGGCTTGATTTGGAGCGATCCAACACCGTACATCTCTTCTACATACTACGGGTAACGTATAGACTCTATTTTTTTTGCGTTTTCGTTGGTGAAAACCCGCATTTCTTTCCTTAAACGCATTATATCTAACATGTATACATAGATAGCTTGAGGAACATGTTTATAATGCAATCCATGCTTACGTATCATCTTATAGACCGTATGGATGCGATATATTATCATTTACCAGTTAATCTAGACAATAGCTATGTGTTAGAACAACAGTTTAAAATGATATTTAATTGCTTGGCTGTGATGGTATACCCTCATAGGGTGATCCAATGCATGCTTCAGGCATGTGGATAGTCCATTTTATAGGGGAGACTAAGGCAAAAAAAATTCATGAGTCAAATATCAGGGTCCTAGATATAGGTATACATATGCTAGGATGCGAGTTAAAATGATGTACATATAATGTCACATGTAGGACATGCATGATGTGATGGCCTAAATTATATTTCATGGATTTAATTTAGAATTTGAAAAAGACATGAATATACCTGACTTCGCTTTGATTCTTACGAACGCATTGTTCAAATATAGATTTCGGGGGGCCTAGCCGTTCTTTATCGCAACGAGTTTCATCTGGAGTTCACCGGCAGAAAGCTCCCTCTGATGTTCCCATTCCACGGATCAGTAGGCGGGTCCAGCGATTGACAGAGCCTGTTATGCATCCTCTTGGTGAGGACCAACCTCATGTGGATGAGGAGGACATCCCTGAGCCTGAGGTTCTGCCTCAGCCCATTGTTGTGCCACGATTTCTTCCTGGTATTCAGGTAGCTGTTCCTGATTTACTGGGTACGGATCTGAACCCGCCATCCCTCCATTCACTTGTAGGAGAATGAGGTACAATGATCTTTATATTAAGTTGTATTCTTTTCTCTTCTCTGTCAACAACCAGTTTTCTTAACCTTAAAGTTGTTCAGGTTCCAGAGTTTACCCAGCATAGTGGCAACTGGTTCAGCATATACTCTTTGTATCATTCGCTACATCCAGTGTACCGGGCGATCGTAGATTCTTGGGGGTTTAAGGCTTTCTTCACCATTGTTCCCTGTCGCTGCCCTTGGGGCTATTTGCTAGCTTTGTCCGAGCGATGGTTACATCAGAGTCAGTCTCTTCATCTACTGGACTGCGAGGTTATGATGACTCCCATGGATTGGAGGTATATCACGGGCCTGGAGTTTACAGGAGCCAGAGTGCCGTTGGACACGGGCATCACCTCGACCACAGTGCGCACCCTTTTAGGGTTTTCTTCTCAGAAGCGGGCCTTCAAGGCTCGTAGTATTCAGTCGGGATGCCTGAGTGTCGATGCTGCTCAAGGCACTCTACAACAGCCGTTGCATGCCGATTTGACGGATAGGGATCGCATCTTGTGGCGTCTATTCCTGACCATAATGAGGGGTTGTTTCATTGCGAACAACTCCTCCACCATTCCCTTTAGCTTGGTAGGGGCTGTTCGTGACGTGGATGGCATTGGGGACTACAATTAGGGATCTTTTACATTCGCTCTCTTCCTTCACGGGATGCGACTGCGATCCAAGGGAGTTACCGACGCCTGGGTCGGATTCTACCCGTTTCTTCTGGTGAGTCATTTTGATTGACATTCATTTATCTGAATTTTGATTAGTTTATCTTTTCTTATGGTTAATGTTGGGTTCTTTGCATTGACAGTTCTGGGCTTACGAGAGACTCCTTTGTCTTCGCCCTATGTAACGACCATGAATTTTAAACTCCTTATTTATTAAATATGTGATTTAATTTTAACGAGTTAGTTTTGTGAGTTTATTTAAACCTCATGTGGTTATGTGAATTTGTGAAATGATTAAAGGAAGTCACTAATGAGTTATTAGTGGACTAACCTTAAAGATTTAATATCAGAGAATGTATGAGATTATTAATAATTAAATATTCAATTTATTTGAATATAGTGGCAAGATTTGAACCTATTGATTAATTTCAATTATGAGTAATTAATTGATAACGTGTTGATTAGTAAGTATTATGAATAAATAATAATTAATGAGTAAGAGAATAATAAATATAATAATATTATATTTAATTGATTTATTGTTTTATACAAGCATGTGATATGTAAACCTATAATATATGGTGGGTTACACATCAATATGACTATATATTATATATATTAACTATATGGTAAGAGTAATTTCATTTTGTGAATGACATAATAGTATGACTTATGTAACATGGTATGTGTGGGTAGAATTTTAATAAACACCCTACTATCTTATATTAATACCAATAGACATTATCAATTGATAATGATTTCATTAAGTTATTATGATTATAATAATAACAGTTATGGTAATGAATAATGAGCAATACACAATTATAGTATTTGGTGTTAATAGATAATGTGCATGGATTATATGATTGGTATATATGTACGTACTCAATGCATTGTATTATTAGTTGCTCAATTGAAATGACATTGTAACACTAATTAAATGTATAATCTATGTATACATGGAATGAAGTGTGTGTATATTATATAACTTAAGTATACTTATAATGTGTGTAGATGTATATATATAACCAAAGTGTATATTATGTATATATATATATGATATAGACCAAGTGTTGTATTATATTTTACAATGCTGAGTTCTTTCCTTGTCCCATATATGTGCCCATCTCATTCTTCCCACGTGAAGAGCTAGCTAGCTACCCTATAACTCTTCTCAATTTTAGCAAAAATAGCCAATGATTTCAAGGGGAATGGGCAACACAGTGTTTCTCAACTACCATTCATTAACCAATACACAATCATGTAATCCATTGTTTTGATTTGGTGAGCAAAATCAAGAGCTGGATATACAAATTGCCTATAAATAAGCTCATCCTCTTCTCATTTTCAATTGCTGAGAATTATATTGCTAGAGAGTGAGTTATTGTGAAATATTAGTGAGGGAGATTTGTAATTCAAGCAAACCAATTATAGAGGTATACTCCCATTCTTGTTTTTCATGTTTCTGTAATTTTCTAAGATTTTGAATTCTTGATTTCAATTGAATTGGATGTTAATTGATTTGGAGAAATGGTTGTTATGTGTTATAAGCCTGATAGAAATGTATTGTAATATGTTTAGATTGATTTTCATATGAAAATTTTTGAATTGGGCTAGCAAGCTGCCGAGGCAGCCTGCGTCTGCGCCTGGACTGCAACCGACGCAGCTGCGCTAGTTTAGAACTGGCCAGCTGCGCAGCTGCGTAGGGACTGCTGCAGGACTTTTGGCTTCTTTTTGATTTCTGTTCAGACTATCATGTAATGTTTTGTTGGAGCAAGTATGTGAACTAAATTCATGTGCATATATGAGTAGTTTGGCGTAGCATGAGGCATGTGACCATGTTAGCACATATATTAGGGAAGAAAAGTATATGATTTAAAGGAAAACTTACAATTTCAAATATGAACTTAGAAATTTCTAAAGTAAACCTTGTCATGGACGTATCACGTGAACATTCTGATTTTGTAAACACAATAGTATGGTTTATATTGTCATAAAATGCGAGTCTAAAGTGTGTTCACACACTAGCATACGTGATTGCAAGATTCTAGTAATTTCAAAAGAGAAACTTAAGAACTTTAAAAAGAAAACTTGACCAAGGACTTTGCCTTGTGATTTCTGACCATATGAGAGCTTTCATGTGGTTTAGATATGCATTCTAATACATGTGAGTCATGACTATGGGACGCCTTACTTATATTATGTTACCCATGTTGATTTGGTGCAACTTTTGATGAAAACGTAGAATGTGAAGGATAATGACATCAAATACCATGTGGATTACGTATTGATTATACAAGCATGTACATTAGAGTTCGTTATGCCTATAAGCATATTAACATAGACCTCGTTTGGTCAAAGCGTGAATTTCGCATATGTACGTATTCATAAGAAATGAATTTCTGAAGCATGAACTACGTGATTAAAGTATATGTGTGTAGTATACTCGAGCATGCATATTAAATATTGTTTAGCCTTGTTATGTGATAACATGATTTTAGTAATCGATTTTGAAGCATGAACGTGTATTGTTTAAAGTATGTGAATTACCGGCATGAAAACATGACTTTGAATTAGATTAGGATAAGCATGCTAATTTTGAACTCGAGTTTATAAGACTTATAAGCATGTGTATTGATTTATAACTTAAAGTACTATATTGATGCATAGTAACTAGATAATCTAAAGTTATTAAATCTAAGACATGAGTAGATGGACTTACGTGAACTATATGCTAGAATTATATGATGATTAGATTCTTGTAAGTGTAGACTCGTATTAGTTTACACATGCTAATTGAAAGGCCGACTTATTAATGTTAGGTTGTTTCGACACAAGTTAATTAAAGCTAAAACTTATTTGTAGCTGAGCAATCAGGCAAGTTTCCTAACTTCATTTGATTGTTATATTGAATGCAAGTATTCTAAATTCTTGCACTACCTTATTCAATGAATCGTGTAAGCGAGTTTCTTAACTTCACTTGATTTGAATGCAAGTTCCCTTACACTCTTTATTGTGCAAGTTCCTATCCTTCTCATATTGTATTGAGCAGGTTATTATCGTATTGACGGTTAATTATTTAAAGCTTGAACTTTATTTCCAAGCATGCTATTAGGTGGTTTAATTACTTTACAATTATTCCACATCGATATTATTGATATTCGCACTTAGTGCATTTGAGTTCGTACAGTCTTGGACTTGTACATTTTGTAAAGTTCAATAATTCTTGAGCTGTGTTAGATAGAGTCTGAACCTTTGTTCGGTCAGACAAGTATATGAAATTCTATAAAAGCTATCCAAACCAATTGATGGTAAGGATTCTTAGACTGAAAGAACACCCCTTATATATATAGGGGAGTACCCCAGGTATCTAGTATAAAGATACAAACAGTAGAGTTGAATGTTATGCATATACATAGCGTACGCGAGACTGATCCCCTCAAGTACTTATTCTATAGCCAGTAACCAAAGGGTCAATCAGCTATTGATTCCATTGGAGTTTTATAGTTCAAAGGTCTATTTGACTATCAGTTATTCTAAAAGCAATTATTATTCTGCTTTCGATATTCATATTGTTGAATTCATTGTCAGATATATTCTTTTCATCATGATATATCCTTTATTGTTGTATTTCAACTTGCTGAGCAAACTTGTTGCTCATTCTTGCTATATCATGACTTATATTGCAGTTAAGCCCGACACTTCAGGGAAGGACAAGGGTAAAGGGAAGATGTAGGATTAGTTTGCAAGGAGCAGACTTTATCTTTAATTAATTTACTATTATGTAATATGAACCCTATTGACTATTCTAGGGTATGTTTGTATGTTGTATTAAGGTTATCGAATCTTGGGACTAATAACACCTTTTGAATGAAAGACGTACGTTTATTATATTCCGCATTTTAGTTATCGTATGTTGTTTAGAGATGGATGTTTATGTTAGATCGTGACGACCGGACCGGGGTCAGAGGACCCCGATTCGGGGGTGTCACACCCTATCTCTGTCTTGGGCTTGGACACTTATCCTCGGGGATGTAGATGGCATCAGTCTACTCAGTCGGAGGTCTCGGTTGCAGAGGGCTTCACCCATGCTCGTCTTCAGCTAGAGACATTGACGGCCTTGGACATAGTATGGGTCCCTTATTTAGCAAAGCACTTGTCTGAGGGATTTGAGGATGGTCTACCAGTAAGGCCGGAGTATCATCTATCTACTCGCCGGATTCCTTTCCTGTTTGATGGAGGTTGGGAACTTTACCTCGAGGAGCGCACCTTTTAATGTATCACTGGGGAGATTCGCCTTCTTTTTCTTCCTCTTGCTCAGCGATTCTGGCCTCTATCTCAGTCAGTTACAGCGATTCCCACTACCGGGTACGATGGGTTTCATTTGTCAGATGGTCCTATCACGTCTGAGGACTTTTCCACTTGGTGGGGTCTATGCACGATAGGATCTCAAACCCGAGCTACCCAGTTCCTGGGGGATATGGTTCCAGGGTCTCTTATGATGAAGGACTGGATATCATGCTTCCAGAAACCTTCTCACCAGACTCAGATAGCTGACTTGAGGCGAAAGTTAGAGCAGCTGTCGACGTACAGTTGTAATATGGGTGTGGACCCTTCCTTAGCTAGTACTTTTGCTGCTTAGGATCACGAGGCTGGACCATCAGGCACTGGTGATTCTCATGGGGCTGGACCGTCAGACGCTGGTGGTTCTCAGGATGGAGGTGATCCATTTGCTTGCCACCCAGATATGCAGGAGACACCTTATCGCCCAGATCAACAGGATGTGCCCACCCCAGGTGACTTGCCCCAGGTTGATCAGCTTGATGATGCTAGCACCTTTCTGAAGGCTTTTGACTTTGTGGTGACCCCCTATATCTTTTGCTAGTCTTCAGGCATTTGGACCCCAGTATCCTGTACTTTTTATTTTTTAGTTTTCACATGTATCATAGGTATGACAGTGATGTATATAAAACTGATGTATTTGACAGATATCTATTTATGATGTTTTCTATTTATTCATTTCACATGACATATTATCACTTGTTATGATGCAAGCTTCATATATATTTAAATGATTGGATAGAGATTGGCCCCTGTATGGTCTTATCGACAAAGTTTTACAGATAGCCTCCTCTGCTGTTGTTCGCCTGGATCACCTTCCGCCTACTCAGATAGCTTCCATCTTGAAGGTTTGGCATGATCATTTGCCGAATTCTGATCGCGTTGTAGTAGGTCGCATGTTGGCCTATTCCCTATCTCTGTTGTATTTCAGGTTCCAGAGGGGTTTATTGACGGGATGTTTAGTTATTGGATCCCAGAGCGCCATATTTTCCAGTTTGGCTTGAACGAGTTGACTCCTACTCTGGAGGAATACAGTCGCATCTCTGGATTGTCGATGGAGGGGCCGTGTGCTCGGATGGCATTAGGCCATATGCGTCGCCAGTTCATGACGATGACCGGACTGAGGAGGGCAGTCGTACTTGCCGAGGTGGGTGGCAGCCACATTATTTCTATGGACATCATGATAGGTCACTTTGGATCCGCTGACAGCTTTGCCGTCTATCATGGAGATTTCGCCATTTCAAAGGAGAGATGGCATACTGCCCGAGTGGACGCCCTGGTCATGTGCCTCATAGCATATCTATACATGCCATTCTATGCTGACCATCTCGATGTGGCGATGTCGATGACTGTCAGGGCTCTTAGAGATTACTTCACCATACTTCCCATTATCTTGGCAGAGACATTGATATCAGCTTCTATCTGCCGCACTGTTGGGGATCAAGAGTTCAGAGGTAGCCCTGTGCTCCTATATATCTGGTTCATGACGCACCTCAGACCGATAGGTCTGCTTCGTCGTCATGGGTTCTATTTTTAACATAGCTTGTCACAGGTTTACTTATACCTCCCGACTTCCTGCGTCGATGAGGCTTCCTGAACTTCATTTCTGGGTGCCATGGAGCATCCTTTTGCTATAGTTATGTACTTTGGTTATTGCTCCTTTCTAAGTTTCACCACTCATGTAGCCGACCTGGATTTCCTCCCGTTGGCTAGTTTGAGGCTTGTGATAACCTATCATCCTCTGGCTGTGATGGGCCAGTTTGATTAGTACCAGGACGTCCATTCATTTGAGGGGACTGAGGATTATCGCTTATCCATCTGCTCAATTATTGAGGCTAATCTAGCTGGGGTTTATGGATTTTGATCGCATCAACAGACAGCAGAGTTTAGAGACTGCCATCTGGGCCGATCTGCAGAGTACTCAGCTTGGCTAGAGTCGAATTTGGCACCATACGCCGCGAACCAGGTTGATACAAGATCTTGAACCGGGGATGATGGCTGGTTTACTGACAAGTACGTGATATTCATCTATTTTTATTCCTTTATGCATAGTTTATTGCATATTTGGTTGTTAACAAGGTCTTAAAAGCTTTGTTTATGGGTTTCAAGTCAAAATGGAGATGAAACGAGGGAAACAGGAAGATTGTTGGGTTTTAATGCTGAGTTGGATTTATGGTCTTAGCTTGGGACTTGGAGTTTATTGTAGAGCTATTCCTTAGCTTTTCGAAACATCTTGAATCGTCCCAATCGGAGTTCATATGAAAGAGTTATGACCTTTTTACCAAACGGAAGTTGAAACCTCAGAGTTTGGAATTTGTAATTTACATAGCAGTCACTTGGAGCTTATTTCAACCTTGATCTAATCAGAATCTATCAATGCTCAAAAAATAAAAGTTGTAGATCTCGTCGACAGCTTCAATTTGACAGGTAGCAGTCCCCGTAACTCATCCCGGATCACAAGTTATGATAGTTTTACCAAAGGAACGTTGCAGTAGAAAATAGGCGAAGCGTGGACAGTGCCCAAAGAAGCACTGACCGCGCCCGAAAAGCGCTGGCAGCGCCAGGCGGTTGGAAAACGCATTTTTGTTGCCTTTTGGAGTAGAATTTGTCTAGGAATAGGATTGGAACTTATCCTAATGGTATTAGGATTTGTTTAGGCTATAAATATGAGTTATTTTAGGGATATTAGGGAGTTTTTGGATCTTCTCTCCTATCTTTCATCTTTCATCTTGGATCTAGGAATTCTTGAAGGCATGGGCTAATTCTTCCAATTCAATTCTGAAGGGATGTGAACCTTACTATCAATTAATGATTTGATCAATGTTATATTATTTATTCTTTCATGAGATTTATTCTAACTATCTAAATAAACTTTCATGTATGCTAGATTAAGATATATATTAAGTAAACGATGTATGTCTAATCCACGTAGCAATTAATGATATTTTATTGTGGTCAAGCTTTAAAATATTGTTAAGGTTTTTAGAAGACAAGTTAAATAATTCCTGATTGTGTAATTGTTGCTTGGAATAATCTAATTCTCATTCTTAATGCTTCAATCATATTAAATCTACACTGGTAGTACTAGGTTGTATGTTAGTTAGATTCTTATATTGGCGCTCGTAGCATTAGATCTACACATAAGGAGAATTTCGGGTAATTTGCGATCGTGGTTATCTAAGGTTATTAATCTCATTGGAAGATAAATAGTGTAAATACTTGGTTAAATCATAATTGTGAAAAGAGGATACTGAACTGAAGAATTGAAATCTTTTACTCATTAATATTTTATTTATAATTCATTTTAGTTAATTATATTGATCATACTAAAAACCCCCCACTTCTTTGGAAATACTTGGATAACTAATAAACGATTCACTCTCTGTGGGATCGATCCTTGCTTATTACTATACTAATTCTTGAGTTAGTTGAATAAAGAGTAAGGTAAATTTAGTAGTGTACACGACAGCTACCAAATTTTGGCGCTGTTGTCGGGGACTGTTATAATTTGTTTTTATTTAATCAATTATTTTCAAAAAAAATTGTTTTTATTTTTATGACTCAATCCTCTCACTCTATTAACTTAAATTTTGATCAAGAGATAGAGAAAACTGCAGACACAAAAGAAGCTCTTGTTCCAACACTTGAAAAGGAAAAGATAGCGGTGCCGAACAACAACCGGACTTTAAAAGAACTAGCTACTTCTGATCTTGATCAACCATCTTTGTGTATTGAATATCCTACTTTAGATGTTGCTTTTGAACTTAAGTATAGACTAATTCATCTTTTGCCTATTTTTCGTGGTCTTATAGGTGAAAATCCATACAAGCATCTAAAGGAGTTCCATGTGGTGTGTTCCACAATGAAATCACAAGGAGTGCCAGAGGAGCAGATCAAGCTTAGACTTTTTCCTTTCTCATTAGCAGATGTGGCTAAAGACTGGTTATACTATCTTCCTTTAGGATCAATACGATCATGGACTGATATGCAAAGGTTATTCTTGGAGAGGTACTTTCCTACTTCGAGAGTCGCCAACTTACGAAAGGAGATATGTGGGATCAGGCAATTCAACGGAGAGAATCTCTATGAGTATTTGGAAAGGTTCAAGAAGTTGTGTTCCAACTGTCCACCTCACGGAATCGATGACTATCACTTGATTCAGTACCAATGGATAGAAGCATGATTGATGCAGTAAGTGGAGGAGCACTGGTAGACAAGACTCAAGAAGCTGCAAGGAACTTAATAGCAAACATGGTAGCTAACTCACAGCAGTATGGAATAGGATAGATCATACACCTCAAAGGGTAAATGGGATAAGTATAAGTAATATTGAATAACAAATTTCTGAATTAACTTCTTTGGTTCGTCAAATGTCTATAGGGAATATGCAAGGTGCAAAAGAGTGTGGAATTTGCTCAAAGTCAGAACATACCAGTGATGTTTGTCCAATATTGCATGAGGATCAAACGGAGCAACATGTCAATGCTATGGAAACATTCTTAGGACATCATCCGCATCAATATGATCCTTGGCAGAAACTCACAATCACGGATGGAGAGATCATCCCGACTTGAGCTACGAAGTACCTACTAATTTTGGAACGTCTATGGAGGATATGTTCAAAGCTTTCATAAATCAGACGCAACAGTTCAGCAAGAGACAAGGACTGTTATTCATAGGTTGGAGAATAAGATGAGTCATCTTGCTACCACAGTTAGCGGTATGGAATCTCAAGGCTTAGAGAAGGTAACTCCTCAGTTTTTTCAGAACTTAAGTGCAATGGGATGTGACGAAGAGGAGCAGGATGATTCAATGCTTACTTCATGAACAGATAGTGATACATAATTTGATAAGGAGAAGGAACAAGAGGAAGAGGGGAATGATTTGACAATTTCTGCATATCTCTACAAGAAAGACGTGAATTCATCTCCATCAATACAACCAACAGAAATAAGGAATGATACACACCATCGTACCTTTACCATGGAATTAGACAATGCAAAGTTCCAGTTCAACGCATATGAGGCTAAAAGGTATCTTGGTAATGTTAAATCTGTTTTTGCTATTGATGTTGTGGATTATTCAGTGCAGGAATCTTTTGATCGAATACAATTATATAAGGAGGATTTGGTGGCTGCAAAGGAGCATGATCATGGAGTACAAAATGTTCCTCATTTATGGATGAAACTATTACCAGTCCACTT
Organism: Panax stipuleanatus; assembly: GCA_020205555.1. Classification (NCBI taxonomy): domain Eukaryota; kingdom Viridiplantae; phylum Streptophyta; class Magnoliopsida; order Apiales; family Araliaceae; genus Panax; species Panax stipuleanatus. The sequence continues at coordinate 107,752,387 of CM035116.1, forward strand.
AAAGTTCACAAGTCCAATTACATAGAATGAGAGGAAAGATGTCAAGCTAATGACAATAAACGAGGGCAGCTGCTTGGGAGGCAACCCAAGAATTCAGATTTGATCTTTCTATCCCTTTCCTTTTTATTTTTTTTGTTAGTTTTAGTAGTTTTCTTCTTCTCATGATTTTCTTACATCAGGGACAATGTAAGATTTGAGTGTGGGGGGAAAGATTTTGGTTTTTATTTTATTTAGGGATATTAATCCAATTTTGATATGGAACTTAAAAATTTGTTGCCTTAAAAACGAAAACTTGAAAGTTTGATGCGTTGAAAAATTTTGAAAAAATTTTGAGTTCCATAATTCTATTTGCCTATGTGTTCGAAGGTTAAAGTCAAAAATTGAAAATCAATGCTAAATTTCAAAATCTGTTTGATGCTTAATTGGTTAATGATTGAGAAAAACTAAGTCATGATCTATATTAATTGATTTAAATTAAATTTGTGTCGCATGAGTACTTGAACATGTGATATATGCTCATTTGGCTTAGTTATCTGTGGAGTTGTCTATGTGCACTAATCTCATGCTTTAGAACTATTGAACTGCTTATGCTATTTACAGGACCATGTGGAAAAAAAATCAAAAAATTTGAAAATCAAATAAATTGTTGAAAAAGAGAAAAATAAGTAAAAGAGAAACCATGTGGTGGGATGAGATGGAGTGTAAAACGCACTCTCCCATAAACACGTGCGAATAAGTGAGATGGAGCATAAAATGCATTCACTTACAAAAGTAAGATTAAGGAAGATGAAATGGAGCACAAACTGCATTCACCGGAAACAAAGAGTAAAATGAAATGGTTCTGGTAAAAAATAATGCAGGAAAAGTATGAATTGAGTCTTGGATGGTGTGCACGATTTTTGCTCCATGGTAGCTAAGTTGAGTAAGTGTGTGGATCATAAAAGAATGCTTATGTGAATACAATTTGACTTAATGAAATTAAATGGTGAAAAGGCATGGTTGTTATTTTGAGTTAATTGATGAAGCATTGATTATGTTTTTGTGGGTTTAGTGTTGATAATCATGATTTGATCTTGAAATCTTTTGACGTTACGGTTAAGTAGAGTTTTTAGAAATCAAACTTTTGGTTTACACGAGGACATGTAAAAGCAAAGTGTGGGGGAATTTGACGAGTGTGTGATATTCATCTATTTTGATTCCTTTATGCGTAGTTTATTGCATATTTGGTTGTTAACAAGGGCTTAATAGGTTTGTTTATGGGTTTCAGGTCAAAATGGAGATGAAACAAGGGAAACGGGAAGATTATTGGGTTTTAATGCTGAGTTGGATTCATGGTCTTGGCTTAGTACTTAGAGTTTATAGTAGAGCTATTCTTTAGCTTTTCGGAACATCTTGAATCGTCCCAATCGGAGTTCATATGAAAGAGTTATGACCTTTTTACCAAGCAGAAGTTGAAACCTCAGAGTTTGGAAGTTGTAATTTACATAGCAGTCACTTGGAGCTGATTTCAACCTTGATCTAATCAGAATCTGTCAATGCTCAAAGAATGAAAGTTGTAGATCTCGTCGATAGCTTAGATTTGATAGGTAACAGGCCCGGTAACTCATCTCGGATCAGAAGTTATAATAGTTTTACCAAATGACGTTGCAGCAAAAAACAGGCGAAACGCAGACCGCGCCCAAGGAAGCGCTGACCGCGCCTGAAGACCAGATTTTTTTGCACTTTCTGGTAGCCAAGAGCTAACCGCGCCAGGGAAGCGCTGGCAACGCCAGGTGGCGGGAAAACGTGTTTTGTGGCCTTTTTAAGCAGAATTTGACTAGGAATAGGATTGGAACTTATCCTAATGATATTAGGATTTGTTTAGGCTATAAATAAGAGTTATTCAAGGGATATTAGGGAGTTTTTGGATCTTCTCTCCTATCTTTCATCTTTCATCTTGGATCTAGGAATTCTTGAAGGCATGGGCTAATTCTTCCAATTCAATTCTGAAGGGATGTGAACCTTACTATCAATTAATGGTTTGATCAATGTTATATTATTTATTCTTTCATGAGATTTATTCTGACTATCTAAATAAACTTTCATGTATGCTAGATTAAGATATATATTAAGCAAACGATGTATTTCTAATCCATGTAGCAATTAATGATATTTCATTGTGGTCAAGTTTTGAAATATTGTTAATGTAATACCCGAGAAATTCCTAATATTATTAAATAAATATATTAATGAAAATGAGAATTTATTAGAATATAAATGATTTTGTGTTATGAGAATGATTAATTCAATTATATTAAATTGAATAATTATAATAATTGAGAAATTGATGGAGTTTGCGATAAACTCGTTGATAGCCTCGTGTGTCACAGTAACGTAATATAAGAATGATTATATTAATTTAAGAGAATAATTAATCTATATTAATTATTATTGTAGAATATTAATTAATTGTTATTGTAGAATATTAATTAAATGTTGTGAAATATTAACTGTGATTGATTATTAATATGTGATTATTATTATTGCAAGAATATAATAATAATAATAAGCAACGTGTTTATAAATATAATAAGATTTATATTAAAGTGATAATTAATCTTATAAGGGTTAATTAAATTGTTATGGAGATTAACAATTATATTGATTGATGAAGGATGTGTGTATATTATTAATTAATATTTAATTAATAAGATGAGTAATTCTATGTGCAAGCATGCGAATTAAATGTGTAACATACATTAGTTAACTATGTATTATGTGAAGTGTAATATGACACTATTATATGGTAAGGCTTATTGAATTATGGGAGTTACATGATAATGCCTATGTGACATGTGAGTATACAGTAAAAGAATATGACATGGATTATATATGTGTAAATTAATTGTACCACATTGCCATGTTAAAAGTATTATATAATCTAAGTGGACTTGTATAATATAAGTATGTGTGTATAGTTTAAGTATATAAATAATTAATAAAGTTCCTTCATTCATTGAATAAGGCAAGATGTGTTTTGACATTAAAATAGCCTATGTGACAATATGTATGTAAGTATACATTAAAATAGTGTATCATGAATATAAATAATAATTGATGATTATTTATATATATAATGGAATAATAAAATTTAATAAAGGAGATAATGTAATGTGATAACATCCGATTAAATTATATCGGTAAGATAGAACTGTACATGGATTATATGTGTTCAAATTGATAGTAGTGTGCATACAAGCCAATCATGTATGATGATAAAGCACGTACTTTGTAAACAATCTTATTTATTTATTAATAAAATATTCATTTATTAAAGGCATTTAATTATCTACATGTTGCTGTTTTTATAATATGTAAATAACCCATAGTTTTAAGCAATGCTTTTAGAATCATGATGATGATCATGCTAATGAGATCTAAATTCTTAGAAAGTTTTAAAACTAAAATAGTTCCCAATCGTGGGATTACTAAAAAGGGGATTAGTAAATCCGGATAGATTGGTACATATGTTGCTTGCTCATTGGATGAGGATGATTGATCTCATGATCATTTGTGTGGAGACACTAAAGCAAGTATGTAGGTGCTTATTGGAGAATAAGTTCACTGAACGTGATTCGCTATGGAATACCTAATGGAGATTTACTCGCCTGTCAATAGGAATTCCTAATGTGATAGTAGTACAAGTAATCCTTGGACTTGAGATCATCATAGTATCTTGTATGTAACAAATTATACTTTGACTTATTCCTTAAGACCTTTTAAGGCATATATAGGGTATGCTTGGGTATAATGAGTTACATATGGAGATAATGAATGATCAATAAAGAATCTACCACCTCTAGTAAAAGAGGAGATATGTCCTATGTGATTCGTTAAATGACAACCCAGGAATCCTTGGCCAAGGTGAAATGAAATTAGAAAGGAGTTTCTAATTTGCATTATTTGGAGTTGTGCATTTTCTAATCGAAATACATATAATTAAATAAAATAAGACTTGACAGTAAATCCATGTCTTATATTTAATTGGGACATTGTATGGTGGAAGGATTGAATTGTACGGTAACTATTTACTCACAGGTTCTTTTTTATTAATGTTGAAATCTATATTATCTGGAAAGTCGTTGATCGCTAGGGAGGCTTATCCCTATTGTAGAATAAATATTATTTATTTAAATAAATTATTAGTTTAATTTATTTATTTAAATAAGATTAAAATTATTTTAATTGATTTATTCACAACCGGTTTAATATGGAGAACCTAAAGGGTCACACCATAAAAGGAAGAATAATTATTTAAGAAGGTAATGGCATAATCGTAATAATGCATTAAGTATAATTAATTTAATCTATGGTGATAGAATAAATTAAATAGCTTAATGTTTATTATTTAATATTTTGGAAATATTAAATATAAATTAATAAGAGGAGTCTTATTAATATTATTACAATTATTATTATTTTAATTTCTAAAGGAGTTTAGTAATTAATTTAATATTTAGTACTCTCATTTATTCCTAATAAGATTAGGAGACAAATTAATTAAATGAATTTAATTAATTATTCCCATGTGGTGGGAAGCCTAAATTAATTAAAGGAGTTTAATTAATTAAAAGAAATCCCATGTCTAATAGGATTAGAAGGGTTGACCAATGTCTATATAAGAGAAGTCTTATAATAGATATTAGATTGATGTAATTCCAATTGTTGGAGAGTACTCCTTTTCTATAGAGGATAGAAAACTAAGGTTAAGCCAAACACCCTCCTTCTTGATAATTCATCTTCCTTGGTGGATCACCTCTAGAGGCCAAACACTTGGGTGGCTAACGTTGATCAAAGGAAGGAATCTAACCCGGAAATTCAAGGAGATCACGAAGAACAAGGAGTTGAACTAGTACCTGTGGAAGCTTCGTTCTACAAGGGTATGATTCCATAACTTCTTATTTATCGTTTTAAATTAATAATTTGTATAAAGGATGATCCGGGTAATGGTTTTGTAGAAATTTTTTTTAAACTCTGATATACCATGCTTCCGCTAATTTTTGCAATTTGATTGCGTCATGATTTCGTACAAACCCAACAGTGGCATCAGAGCCAAATCTTTATGCAATTATTAATTTATTTTTCATTTCATATACATATGGGTATGTATTTAAAATAATTTATTGGGCATAATTTTATTGTATAAAATTATATATTTTTTTTTTAAAAAAAAAAAAAAAAGACTTTTTTTGGGACGAATCACAATTTTTTTTTGGTGCTAATCTTGAATTCTGCAAAGAAAAGGTGTTGTCTCTTTCTTACTCCAAAAAGAAGGTGACCCATCAGGAAAGAACTTTTTTAATAAACCTGCAGGACTCTTTTAATAAAAGAATGTGATTTTTTAAAAAAAAAATAAATATGATATATTTATATATTATATTCTAAATAATTTTATAATTAAAATAAAGAGTTTATTTTAATCTTGAAATTGGATTTCATGCAATTTAAAATTGCCCATTAAATGATACTCATATATATATGGAATGTTTTAATTCATGAGATGAATATTTATTTATTGATATATATGGTGATATGTATGAAAATAAATGGGGATTGATTATGGACTATTTGACCAATGTGATTGGATTTTATTTTAGTTGAATGCTTGAATGAATGGGTTTTATTAAATGGGGTCTGCGTACCTCGTCATCTCTAATTTTTTTTTTCTTGATGTAAAATTCTATCTCCCTCCTATGTACTTCCCCTTTACTGTTGATCAAGGTTTCTATTTAAATTAAATAGTTTAATGTAATAAGAATAGTTAGAATTATCTTGAAGAAATTGGAGACCAAGGAGCAAGGAGCGCGTGAAGACCCGTTTGTATGGAGCCCGTGTTTAAATGTAATAGTTATATTTAAATTTAAATTCTTGCACTCCTAGGTTTGACCTTTTGGTTCACTTGGTGGCTCTAGTGAACCAAACTAGAATAAAAGTCCATAATCAATCCGGGTAGAATATAATATTCTATATTGAATGCTAAATATTATATATATTATATTTTATGCAAACATGCTTCGCATGTTTAATAAAATGACGCGTATTTTATATATATATGTGCATGCGCGCTAAACAAGATGAGACAAATAATAACAAACCCCTCAAAGAAATAATATTAAGTCCGAAGCGTTCAAATGATATTTGAAATATCGAACGTCGCCTTCTAGCATGATAAATTAATAGAGTATTAAATATTTAATATGAGCTTGTTGTGCTATCCACAAGGCGAGTATTGCGTATTTAAGATGTTAATTAATCACATTTGATGCTTATCAAGAAAATTGAACAATCTAGTCTTGTTGTGCTATCCACAAGGACGAACATTTTTCTTTTTTGAATTTATGGAAGTGCTAGGCTGGACTTAACTTAAATCATTTTAGTTCGGATGTGCACACACTTGACCATTATGATTTAAGAGGCAAAAAAAAAAGGAGTTATATAGTGTTGTAATTGACAAGAGTTGTCTACCTATTTATTTGTATATCGCTTGTTGTGCTATCCACAAGGTTATATACATTTGAAATGGGATCCTTATTCTCACTAGCAAATCTTTAATTAGATGTTGCCGAACTATATAAGTGAGGGTAATATAGTTTGATGAAAATAGTGGGAGATACCAATTTAAAATAAAGACCTAAATTTATTTTGGTATGCAAAATTAATAAAATGAATGTTTGCTAAAATTTTATTTTTCACATGCAGAATTTTAAAAATGTCTAAATCACTAATCTCACTACGAAGCATACTTGATGCAAACAAGCTTACCGGGCCGAATTATGAGGACTGGCTAAGAAATCTGAGAATTGTTCTCACTGCTGAAAAGATTTCTTATGTCCTAAATTCAACTGTCCCTGAATCTGTTTCAGAAACAGCCTCTGAGGAAGAGATTGTCACTTTCAATAAGTGGCAAGATGATGCATCTGTGGCTCAATGTATCATGCTCGCATCCATGAATAACGAGCTTCAGCGTCAGCACGAAAAAATGGATGCTCTTACTATGTTGATTCACCTCAAGGAGTTGTATGGTGAACAAAGTAGGACTGCTAGATATGAGATATCTAAGGAGCTCTTCCGATCTCGGATGACCAAGGGCAAAGTGAACATAAAGGAACAAAAGAAATCTGATCCAGCTAGCAAAGGAATGTGCTTCCATTGCAACGAGCCGGGTCATTGGAAGAAAAACTGCAAGAAGTTTCTGGCAGACAAGAAGCTTGGAGAAGCTTCGACTTCCAATCAAGGTTTGTTCATGATTGAAATTAATTTTTCAGAAAGTCAAAATTCTACTTGGGTATTAGATACCGGCTGTGGTTCTCACATATGTAATAATGTGAAGGGACTGGTCAGAAGTAGAAAGCTGAACAATGATGAGGTGATCCTACGAGTGGGGAATGGAGCAAAGGTTGCTCCATTAGCTGTAGGAACTTATTATTTAGCAATGTCTTCGGGCAAGTTCATTTATCTTAATAATTGTTATTATGTTCCGAATATTATTAAAAACATTATTTCAATTTCTGTATTGGATATGGAAGGATTTAACGTTGTTATAAAGAACAATAGTTGTTCTATTTATAAAGACGATGTTTTATATGGTATTGGAAATTTGCGAAATGGACTTTATACACTTGACTTACAAGAAAATATTTTTCAAATTGAACAAACTAAGAAAAGGAAAAGAGATGATATTAATTATACTTACATGTGGCACTGTAGACTCGGTCATATCAATGAAACAAGATTATCCAAGTTGCATAAAGATGGGCTCCTTGAGTTATCTGATTATGAATCATATCCAACTTGTGAATCTTATTTCATGGGTAAAATGACTAAATCTCCTTTTAGTGGAAAAGGAGAAAGAGTTACAGAGTTGTTGGCATTGATTCACACAGACGTTTGTGGACCTATGACAACAAGTGCACGGGGTGGGTATTCTTATTTTATTACTTTCACTGATGATCACTCAAGATTTGGATATGTGTATTTAATGAAATACAAGTCAGAATCATTTGAAAAGTTCAAAGAGTTCAGAAGTGAAGTAGAGAAACAAACGGGCAAGAGTATAAAGATACTTCGATCAGATCGAGGTGGAGAATACTTAAGCGGTGAGTTTCGCTATTGTCTCAATGAAAATAGTATAATCTCACAATGGACTCCTCCAGGTACACCACAGTTAAATGGAGTATCTGAAAGGAGAAATCGAACACTGTTAGACATGGTTCGATCCATGATGAGTTTTACCGACCTTCCAATTTTCTTCTGGGGATATGCCCTAGAAACGGCTGCATACCTACTTAACAAGGTACCTACCAAATCCGCCCCAAAGACTCCATATGAGATGTGGAAGGGGAGGAAACCAAATCTTAAGCATGTTAAGACTTGGGGTTGTCCAGCTTATGTCAAAAAGTTTGAACATGATAAGCTACAAACTAAATCCGAAAAGTGTAGATTTGTGGGATACCCTAAAGAAACTGTAGGGTATTATTTCTATCATCCAACTGATCAAAAGGTGTTTGTTGCGAAACATGCTGCCTTCTTGGAAAAGGAGTTTATCCATGAAGGGGTCAGTGGGAGTAAGATATATCTTGAAGAAGCTCAAGAACCACAAATTACCACGGATCAAAGTCAGGTACCTGACCAAGTAGAAGAACCTACTATACCACACCCTGTTCGTAAATCTGGAAGAGTACCGAAGATACCTGAGAGGTATGGATTCGTTGTAGAGGATGACGATGAGGTACGCATCATGAATGATGATGATCCATTGAATTACGAACAGGCCATGAGTAATAAAGACTCAGGGAAATGGCTTGAAGCCATGAAATCCGAAATGGACTCCATGTATGAAAACAAAGTATGGACTTTGGTTTCACCACCTGAAGGCATTAAGCCTATTGGGTGTAAATGGGTCTTTAAAAGAAAGACTGGAGCGGACGGCAAGGTAGAGACCTATAAGGCCCGACTGGTTGCAAAAGGTTTCAAACAAAGACAAGGAGTTGATTATGATGAAACCTTTTCACCAGTAGCTATGCTCAAGTCCATTCGGATTTTGCTTGCAATTGCAGCTTATAACGACTATGAGATCTGGCAGATGGACGTGAAAACGGCCTTCCTCAATGGAAAACTTGAGGAGGATGTGTATATGACACAGCCAGAGGGATTTGTTTCAAAGGTTGGAATAAATCAAGTCTGTAAGCTGCAACGATCCATTTATGGATTGAAGCAAGCTTCTCGTAGATGGAACATTCGTTTTGATGAGACAATCAAAGAGTTTGATTTTATCAAAAATGACGATGAACCATGTGTGTACAAGAAGGTTAGTGGGAGCGTAATTTCATTCCTTGTATTATATGTTGATGATATATTACTGATAGGGAATGACATTCCTATGCTACAATCAATTAAAATCTGGTTATCTAAACACTTCTCCATGAAGGACTTGGGAGAAGCATCCTATATTTTGGGGATAAAGATCTATAGAGATAGATCTAAAAGGATGCTTGGTTTATCCCAAGGAACGTACATTGATACGATGCTAAAGAGGTTTAGCATGGAAGATTCCAAAAGAGGTCTAATGCGATGAGCCATGGAATACATCTCTCCAAGAAACAGGCCCCAAAGACACCTGAGGAGAGAGACCGTATGAGTAAGATCCCTTATGCTTCTGCAATAGGATCTATCATGTACGGTATGATATGTACTAGACCGGATGTTGCTCATGCACTTAGTGTAACGAGCAGATACCAGTCGAATCCTGGAGAAGAGCACTGGAAGGCAGTGAAAAATATCCTAAAGTACTTGAGAAGGACTAAAGATATTTTTCTTGTCTACGGTGGGTCTGAATTAAAACTCGAGGGCTTCACAGACTCAAGTTTTCAAACGGACCAAGATGACAGTAAATCTGTTTCGGGGTATGTTTTTACCTTGAACGGAGGCGCAGTGAGTTGGAAGAGTTCCAAGCAGCAAACAGTTGCTGATTCAGTGACAGAGGCAGAGTATATAGCTGCAAGTGAAGCTGCAAAGGAAGCTGTTTGGATGAAGAAGTTCATAACTGAACTTGGTGTGGTTCCTAGCATTGGAGAAGCAGTTCCCATTTACTGTGACAACACAGGAGCAGTTGCACAGGCTAAGGAACCCAGGTCTCATCAGAAATCTAAACACGTGTTGCGGCGATTTCACTTGATCAGGGAGATCATTGAAAGAGGAGACGTCACCTTGGAGCGTGTAGACTCTCAAGATAACATTGCAGATCCATTTACTAAAGCTTTAACACAACAGCAGTTTGATCGTCACTTAGAGAAGATGGGTATGAGATACCATGGCGATTGGCTTTAGTGCAAGTGGGAGATTGATAGTAGTGTGCATACAAGCCAATCATGTATGATGATAAAGCACGTACTTTGTAAACAATCTTATTTATTTATTAATAAAATATTCATTTATTAAAGGCATTTAATTATCTACATGTTGCTGTTTTTATAATATGTAAATAACCCATAGTTTTAAGCAATGCTTTTAGAATCATGATGATGATCATGCTAATGAGATCTAAATTCTTAGAAAGTTTTAAAACTAAAATAGTTCCCAATCGTGGGATTACTAAAAAGGGGATTAGTAAATCCGGATAGATTGGTACATATGTTGCTTGCTCATTGGATGAGGATGATTGATCTCATGATCATTTGTGTGGAGACAATAAAGCAAGTATGTAGGTGCTTATTGGAGAATAAGTTCACTGAACGTGATTCGCTATGGAATACCTAATGGAGATTTACTCGCCTGTCAATAGGAATTCCTAATGTGATAGTAGTACAAGTAATCCTTGGACTTGAGATCATCATAGTATCTTGTATGTAACAAATTACTTTGACTTATTCCTTAAGACCTTTTAAGGCATATATAGGGTATGCTTGGGTATAATGAGTTACATATGGAGATAATGAATGATCAATAAAGAATCTACCACCTCTAGTAAAAGAGGAGATATGTCCTATGTGATTCGTTAAATGACAACCCAGGAATCCTTGGCCAAGGTGAAATGAAATTAGAAAGGAGTTTCTAATTTGCATTATTTGGAGTTGTGCATTTTCTAATCGAAATACATATAATTAAATAAAATAAGACTTGACAGTAAATCCATGTCTTATATTTAATTGGGACATTGTATGGTGGAAGGATTGAATTGTACGGTAACTATTTACTCACAGGTTCTTTTTTATTAATGTTGAAATCTATATTATCTGGAAAGTCGTTGATCGCTAGGGAGGCTTATCCCTATTGTAGAATAAATATTATTTATTTAAATAAATTATTAGTTTAATTTATTTATTTAAATAAGATTAAAATTATTTTAATTGATTTATTCACAACCGGTTTAATATGGAGAACCTAAAGGGTCACACCATAAAAGGAAGAATAATTATTTAAGAAGGTAATGGCATAATCGTAATAATGCATTAAGTATAATTAATTTAATCTATGGTGATAGAATAAATTAAATAGCTTAATGTTTATTATTTAATATTTTGGAAATATTAAATATAAATTAATAAGAGGAGTCTTATTAATATTATTACAATTATTATTATTTTAATTTCTAAAGGAGTTTAGTAATTAATTTAATATTTAGTACTCTCATTTATTCCTAATAAGATTAGGAGACAAATTAATTAAATGAATTTAATTAATTATTCCCATGTGGTGGGAAGCCTAAATTAATTAAAGGAGTTTAATTAATTAAAAGAAATCTCATGTCTAATAGGATTAGAAGGGTTGACCAATGTCTATATAAGAGAAGTCTTATAATAGATATTAGATTGATGTAATTCCAATTGTTGGAGAGTACTCCTTTTCTATAGAGGATAGAAAACTAAGGTTAAGCCAAACACCCTCCTTCTTGATAATTCATCTTCCTTGGTGGATCACCTCTAGAGGCCAAACACTTGGGTGGCTAACGTTGATCAAAGGAAGGAATCTAACCCGGAAATTCAAGGAGATCACGAAAAACAAGGAGTTGAACTAGTACCTGTGGAAGCTTCGTTCTACAAGGGTATGATTCCATAACTTCTTATTTATCGTTTTAAATTAATAATTTGCATAAAGGATGATCCGGGTAATGGTTTTGTAGAAATTTTTTTTAAACTCTGATATACCATGCTTCCGCTAATTTTTGCAATTTGATTGCGTCATGATTTCGTACAAACCCAACACAAATTGCATTTACTACATTATGTGAATTCATGTTAGTATAATTAGGATTACATGGTAACTCTAATTGTAGCCTAATTATATATAGTATGTATACATATAACATGTTTAGGCATAAGTATTGTGTATATTCATAACGCTACATTGCTGAGTTTTTATCTCAATTGTCCCACAAAGATAGTCCCATTCCCTCATTCACGTGCACAGCCATTATGGCCTAAGCCTATTGCTTCTCCTTAAACTCAGTAAACTTCCATAGCCTTGTAGCAATGATGAGCAAGGGAGTGGTTTTGATGATGGTTTTGATGATGGGCTCTAACAACTAAATACCTACCATTCCATAACCTCCATGCAATTTGTCAATCCGTTGGTTTGATTTGGGAGTTAGAAGCTTGGACTGTGTATTCATTCTTCTATATAAAGGAACTCCCTACTTCTTCATTTCATTGCTGAAATATTGCTAAGTAAGGTTAGTATACTGTGATTATCTCTTTAAGTTGAGGAAGGATTTCTATAGCAGTATTAGCAAGCAATCTCATAACAACCAAGTAGTAGAGGTAGCATTCCTTGTTCTACATTCTTGTTTGCCATTTATGTTCTCTGTCAATATTCCATTTCTTAATCATGTTAAATTAGAGTGTTATTTGGGATATAGCATGCTTGTTTAAGTGTTATATGGACTTATAAGCATGTTTAAACCATAATGTGGTCATATAGAAACGAATTTGCTGTGGAATTTAGAAATTGGCTTTGCTCTCTGCCGAAGCAAAAGATTTCATTTCGGTTCAGGCAGCGGCGCAGCTATGCCGGTTGTAAACTGAGGCGCAGTGCAGCTGCGCCGGTTCCCTGCACCAGATTCTGATTTTTGTTAATACTGTGAGTGCTAAATAGTTAGATTACTACTTGAACCAGCTTGCTAGCATAAGTAACATATGTATGAGTATACCTAGACCTAAAAGAGAACTTGTTTTACTAAGATTGCATGCATGAATGATAAAGTTATAGACTTCAAGATAAACTTAGAATTTTGGAAACGAACTCGATATGTATGCATGCCATTCTTATTTTTGCGGGCATGTTAGTATGACTTAGGGATGCATGAGAGACATATTAACATATGTATATAGGTTCCATAATGTAATATGAACATGTGAACCTCACTAGTGCACATTCCTAACGAAAGTGTAAGTTTTGAAAACAAACCTTGACATGTTATATCCATTATGATGTTCTGACCTTGCAAGCATATTAGTATGGTTTGAGAATGCATGAAAGGCATGTTGACTTATGAATATGGGTTTCATAATGTACCATGATCATGTGGACCTTAATAGTGAATAATACTAACAAAATATGAGCTTTGAACGTGAACGTTAACATGTTACATTGAGATTTGGATTCCGATATTTATGAACATGTGATAGTATTCTTAGACTCACTCACGTATCATGCATATATATATACCATGATTAGTAGCCGTGATTCAAAATTTGCGTAAACGAAGCATGTTTTCAAACTAATGACGCTGATAGTTGTATGTATACGATATGAATACTCATGAACATGCTAAATATAAGTATACGAATGCCTTATGTGTTTACAAGGTGAGCATGCTAGATTTCGTAACGTCATAACCTTGAATGACCGTAAGTCGTCAAAAGTATTAACATAGAGCCTATATCCTGTAAATTGGTTGTGAAAGGGTTGAACGAATATAAAAAGACTCGTAACATGTATATATACTATGTGATATATGTGAATCCGATTTTGACGGTTAACTTATGGGAATGTCATAACTTGCTAAAATGAAGGTATATTTAATATTGATTGTGATCTTATGTGATATTAATAATATGCGAGTATGTTTGCTAATTGTGGTAGTCTCGCATGATAGTAATGATGTATGAATATGATCAACTTGAGAAAAGAAGAAGTTAAGGATAGAAATTATATTCTATATAACTGTGTAGCCAGGTTAAAACTTAGCTTATGTGTTGATCGTATATTCGAAGACAAAATGTAAAGTTAAATTATATGACTAATGAATATCATATATATACGTAACTATATATGATAGGAATTCGAAAGTGTTTCCTAGCTTTACGTGAGTAAACTACGCATAAGGCAAGTATCTAAATCTGATCTCTTTGAATGCAAGTTTCCTAACTTACACTCTTTTACGGTGCAAGTATTCTATCCTTGTATATTGCGAACTAGTTTCTTTACTTAATCGTTTGAATTGAATTAGCATACTTGAACTCTTATTTCATTAAAGCTATTATTCATGTTGAACTTGGCATTGTTCTTGAATATTATTAAAGTGTCTATGCCATTTGATTCGGCTAGACTTATATTATTGAAAAGCGACCCAAACTAATTGATTGGTGCGGGATCTTGTATTTGACTGAGAAGAACAAAATATAATTGTCGGGGAACCGACGCGCGCACTTGAGTATGATTGATTGTTATGCATAATGATGGTACTTTAGGCTGATCACCTGTTGTACTTGTTTTTATTGGATTTTCAGGTTATTACTATTAATTCTAGTAGAAGTTCATAGTCCTTAGTGACTTCTCAGTATTCAGTTATTTGAAATCTTAAATTGATTTATTATTGAATCACATTGATAGTCTTCTGTCCTTAGCGAGTGTTATTGAAAACTGTTGATATTCTTGTTATCCTTGAATTATCAAACTTTGCTATACCCTTTTCGAGAATTGAGAATTATATTACAAACCCTTATTGTATATTACTTGCTGAGTAATTTGTGCTCATTCTTGCTTTTCCCTAAAACATTTCAGTTAAGGCAGAGCATAGCGAACCTTCGGGCGTTGATAAGGGCAAGAGCAAGGCTACCAACTAGCTTGTCTCTTTTATATTTTTAAATATTTTAATGTTGTATTAAGATGATGTAGCAAGACTGGATTTGACTATGTTTAAGCTTAAGTTAGATTATGTAATAAGTCGTTAATTGATATTATTATGTAATCTATTAAGTACTGTAGGTTGCGAGACTTGGGGGAATAATTATAATAAATCATTTTAAATTATTCTAGATTAGATTTTCCGTTGTGATTGTGTGATTTTTAGTTATTATTATTGTGATGTATTACCATGAGCATGTGACGAACCGAATTCGAGCGACCAAGTGGCGGTCCCGAATTTGGGGGCGTCACAGGTTGGTATCAGAGCTGTAGTTATAAACCTTAGGAACGAGTGTCCTTAGACTATAACTTAGGCGAACTTAGAAGTTGGAAAGGAGATAAAACTCACATAGAGTTTTCCCTAGAGCGAGACTTAGCGTGTTATGAAATGTAACTTCATTCTATACAATGAACTTATGTTTTATTTAACATTCTAATGGAGTTGCTGTTTGTTTATCTTGTGTTTGTGATTGTAGGATGACAGACACAGGTGTACCTAGTAGAGTGGTAGAGGAGGAGCCCAGGGATATACATGTAGTATACGAGGCACCTCTAGAGGCTACACCAGTGCAGGCTGTTGCACAGTTCGAGTCTGACGACGAGGACGAGATTGAGATAGAGTCTGATCCAGAGGTGGAGCCGATGGAGGACGAGTCGATGGGGGATGAGCCAGTGGAGGACTCTGATGAGGCTACTATAGAGGAACAGATGCTAGGAGAGTACGAGGAGCATATCCTAGAGTTAGACTGCCAGGTGCAAGAGCTGGAGGCCGAGGCCCATGAGAGAGAGTCTGAGTTCCAGAAGCTAAGGGACGAAGACCATCAGAGGAAGCTGGCCATGCAGGAGTTAGAGGTGGAGATTGCCTACCGTAGGGAGGCAAGGATCCAGATTGGTACTCTGTTTCACAGGTCAGTGGCTCAAAACGTGGATCTGGCAGGAAATGCTGGAAGAAGTAGAACAGAGAGAATTGAGTGAGAAGATTGAGAAAGAGGCACTCCATACTCAGCTAGAGTTGGAGGTGATGGATAGGATACACTTCGAGGAGAAGTGGGAAGCGGCCAATGAGAGAGCTGACGACCTAGAGGACGAGGTCAGGTGCAAGAAGAGAAAGATGAACAAGATGGGGTATGTGTTCCATTCAGCTTTTGAGAGGGTGATTGATGGTGTGTACCACTACCCGGCAGAACAGGGACAGACTTTACATAATTTGAGTCGAGAGCTGGTTGCGTATATAGCACAGTTAGAGTACAAGAGCGATGTGGAGCGCGGGATGATGTGATGAGATTTCCTTAGATGGTCTGGTGGTAGTTATTAGAATTTATCTTTATGTGTTGTACATACTATGTTGTAATCCCAATCTTTGTGTAAGATGTGGGATAATGATGTGAACCCCGTGTTAGCTTTTGTTAGAGGGGTAGTATGGTAGTAGGTTGGTATATTCCCCATCTTTTGTGATATTAGGGGATATATGTGATAACATTTATAGCAGTATGCTAGGATAATCATGTAATGAAACGATTTGGCATATGAATATAAATGAAGTTTATTTCAGAATTGTGTTATAAATTTATTCCTTTAGTATTAAAAGAAATACTTAAGTAATATACTTGAATAATAATAAAATTAAAATTTGTGATGCAGATAATGCCGCTCAGACGTAGATTGACTGCACCCGAAGAATCTGTTAATAACGAGAGGGAACAAGTTAACCCGATCCAGAAACTGGTAGACTTGTTAGGAGAAGCCTTAAGGGGAAGGAACAATGAACCCGTTCGCCCAAACCCTCAGGCTGTGCCAGTAACAACCTTTAAAGACTTTAAGAGTGTAGGACCCCGGAGTTCGAGGGAACTACCGACCCAATCGTCGCACAAACGTGGATCAAGGAGATCGAAAAAGATTTCACTATAGCTCGCGTAGACGAAGATCAGAAGACGGTGTTTGCCACGTACATGATGAGGGGAGAAGCGAACTACTGGTGGGAGGCTAATCAACAAAGAGCTGGAGAAGGGATAATAGCTTGGGATAAGTTTAAGAGAGTATGAAGAATCGGATGGAGGTGAAGTTCTTAGAACTAAAACAAGGTGACATGACGGTGACGCAGTACGCAGCTAAGTTTAATGAACTAGCACGATTTGCGGAACACCAAGTTGGAGATGAAGAGAGGAAGGCTAGACGCTTCGAACAAGGGCTGAAGCCGTGGCTGTTCAATAAGGTATCAGTTCTTCAAATTGATTCCTTTGCAACATTACTGGAGAAGGCAATCATTGCGGAAGGTGGCAGTGAGGCCTTAAGTCTGTATAACAAGGAGAAGAAAGGAAAGAATACTGGAGGAGAGAACCGTACCGGAGGAAGCAGTAGCGGAGGAAGCAACTTGGGAAAAAGAAAATGGGAGAATAACAACAACAACAACAACAACAAAAACAACAATAATCAATCAGGGAATTTTCATGGAGGTTTCAAGAAGAGGGCTGAAGGATGCCCAAAGTGTGGGAAGAATCACCAGGGCGAGTGTTGGAAGGGACGTGGCACTTGCTACAACTGCGGACAGGAAGGGCACATCTCGCCCAACTGTCCTAAGCCTAAGAAGATCCAAGGGTGTTTTGCTTGCGGCTCAACTGAGCACCGTATTAAGGATTGCCCAAAGAAGGGAAGTGGCGGGGGTAGCAATCAGCAAGGAGGCAACAAGCTGATGATCAGCGGGCCGGCACAATCCAACCACCCAACCTCCAGAACCTTTAACATGATCGTCCAGGACGCCATGGCTGCGAAGGACGTGGTATCAGGTATAATCCCAATCAATGATATAAATGCTTATGTATTATTTGATTCGGGTGCCACCTTGTCTTTTATATCTGAAGAATTTGCTAGTAAACTTAGTACACCCCGAGAACGATTAGAAAATCCTTTGATCATAGAAGTTGCTAATAAGGAAGTGATCCTTGTAGAATACGTTTATCGAGATTATTGCGCAAATATTAGAGAACATGAACTGAGCGTAGACTTGATTCCTATTAGATTGGGAGAATTTGACATAATACTGGGGATGGATTGGTTGTATAACCATGCTGCGATTATTGACTGTCAGAACAAGTGTATGAACCTTCAGACTCTGAATAAGTCTAAGGTAGTGTTTTATGGTAGCTCATCGCTTAAGCAATCGTGTTGCGTTACGATGATGCAGGCCAAGAATTTGTTAAGGAAAGGATGTGTAGGTTATTTAGCTTACATCGTTGATACTCGAAAAAAGGGAGTAGAAATTAAGGATATATCCGTAGTGAATGAATTTCAAGATGTGTTTCCGGACGATCTACCTGGTCTTCCGCCAAACAGAGAAATCGAATTCGTAATAGACTTAGCACCGGAACGGCACCGATTTCGAAAGCTCCATATCGTATGGCGCCAGTAGAAATGAAGGAATTGATGATACAATTGCAAGAATTGTTGGATAAGGGTTACATTCGACCGAGTGTTTCTCCTAGGGGAGCACCAATACTATTCGTTAAGAAGAAGGACGGATCGATGAGGCTCTGTATTGATTATCGAGAATTGAACAGAGTAACGATCAAGAACCGATATCCGCAACCGAGGATAGACGACCTGTTTGATCAACTGAAGGGAGCAAAGTGTTTCTCAAAAATCGACCTACGAATAGGATATCATCAACTGAAAGTGAGGGATGAGGACATACCAAAGACTGCGTTTCGAACCCGTTATGGACACTACGAGTTTTTGGTAATGTCATTTGGATTGACTAATGCTTCGGCAGCATTTATGGACTTGATGAACCGAGTTTTCAAGCTATACTTGGATAAATTTATAGTGGTTTTTATCGACGACATTTTGATCTACTAGAAGACAGAGGAAGAACACGCCGAATATCTGAAGATTGTTTTGGAGGCACTAAGGAAGGAGAATATATATGCGAAATTTTCTAAGTGCAAATTTTGGATGGAGAAGGTTCAATTCTTAGGCCACATGGTGGATAGGAATGGAATCTCTGTAGATCCTGCGAAGGTTGAAGGAGTAAGTAATTGGGAACAACCAAGAACACCAACGGAGGTGAGAAGCTTTTTAGGTTTAGCTGGGTACTATCGAAGATTCATCCAAGATTTTTTTATGATAGGAACCCCGTTGACCAATTTGACTAGGAAGACGGTGAAATTTGAATGGACCGACAAATGTGAAGAGAATTTTCAGGAGTTGAAGAAGAGATTGAGCGAAGCACCTGTATTATCATTACCAGATGACGCGGGAAATTTTATGGTGTATAGTGATGCATAAGCACACACAAGGGACTTGGTTGTGTGCTTATGCAGTACGGCAAGGTCATTACGTATGCGTCACAACAATTGAAGGATTATGAAAAATGATACCCTACTCATGACTTAGAGTTAGCGGCAGTAGTTTTTGCGTTAAATATATGGAGGCATTATTTGTACGGAGAAAAATGCGAGATATACACGGACCACAAGAGTCTGAAATATATCTTCACACAGAAGGAGTTGAATATGCGTCAAAGGAGGTGGTTAGAATTGATCAAGGATTATGACTGCGATATTCTTTATCACCCGGGAAAGGCAAACGTGGTTGCCGACGCTCTGAGCAGAAAAGGAAGAGAAAAGTTGTTTAATTTAATGACTCACGAAGAATTGATAAGAGAGATGGAGAAATTGGAGATAGAAGTGAAAAGACCAGAAAAGTCTGGTGAGAAGTTAATTGTAATGGAAGCTTGTCCGACGTTGTTGGATAGAGTGAAGGAAGCCCAGGAAAAGGATGAAGAGTGTGAGAAAATCCGAAAGAGGATCACGGAAAATGAGGAAGAAAAATTTTGAATGGATAAAGATGGTATTTTGAGATTTGAACTACCAGCGGTAACCGAGTTGAGGGAAGAGATTTTGCACGAGGCACACAACACGACATATTCCGTTCATCCGGGAGGCACAAAGATGTACCGAGATCTAAGGCAACATTTTTGGTGGCCCAATTTGAAACGGGAAGTCGCAGAGTACGTCAGTAGATGTTTGACTTGCCAACGCGTTAAAGAAGAGCATCAACGGCCGAGTGGTTTACTACAACCGTTAGAAATACCAGAGTGGAAATGGGAGCATATTACCATGGACTGCGTGGTAGGACTTCCAGTTACACAGAAAGGTTATGATGCCATTTTGGTTATCGTGGATCGACTAACGAAGACCGCACATTTTTTACCAATCAAGATCCGCTACAGTTTGAATCAGTTAGCGAGCCTATACGTAAAAGGAATTGTCTCATGACATGGAGTGCCGGTATCTATTATCTCTTATCGAGATCCGCGCTTCACGTCAAATTTTTGGAAGAGTTTGCAAGAAAGAATGGGAACACAGTTGAGGTTGAGTACGGCTTACCATCCTCAGACAGACGGACAGAGTGAGCGAACAATACAAACACTGGAGGACATGCTTAGGACTTGCGTGATGGATTTTAAGGGAAATTGGGACGACCACCTACCCTTAGTAGAATTCGCATATAATAATAGCTACCATGCGAGTATCGGCATGCCACCGTACGAAGCTCTTTACGAAAGAAAGTGCAGAACGCCATTATGTTGGGACGAAGTCGGAGAGCGATGAATACTCGGACCAGAGCTAGTACAACAAACCGCAGACGTGGTGATAGTGATAAGAGCCAGACTTGTAGCAGCCCAAGATCGCCAGAAGAAATACGCAGATTTGCATCGACAGGACCGAGACTTCAAAGTCAGCAGTTTCGTATTCTTGAAAGTATCTCCATGGAAAGGAAAGATCCGTTTCGACAAGAAAGGAAAATTGAGTCCGAGATTCATAGGACCGTTCGAGATACTGAAGCGAGTGGGCGAAGTGGCATACAAAGTTGTGTTACCACCCGAGTTGGAGCACATCCACAATGTGTTTCACATTTCTATGTTACGACCATACAAGACCGACTACAAACACGTGATTTCTTATGAACCCATTCAAGTGGAGAAGAACTTGGCATATGAAGAAATTCCTGTCCAGGTATTAGATAGGAAAGAGCAAACTTTGAGGAATAAAATTATTTTATTTGTAAAAGTACTTTGGCGTAACCACGATGTCGATGAGGCTACGTGGGAATTAAAAGATAGGATGATGAGGGATTATCCCCATCTATTCGTGTAACCTTGTAGCAATTTCGGGACAGAATTTTTATAAGGGGGGGGGGAGGATGTAATACCCGAGAATTTTCTAATATTATTAAATAAATATATTAATGGAAATGAGAATTTATTAGAATATAAATGATTTTGTGTTATGAGAATGATTAATTCAATTATATTAAATTGAATAATTATAATAATTGAGAAATTGATGGAGTTTGCGATAAACTCGTTGATAGCCTTGTGTGGCACAGTAACGTAATATAAGAATGATTATATTAATTTAAGCGAACAATTAATCTATATTAATTGTTATTATAGAATATTAATTAATTGTTATCATAGAATATTAATTAATTGTTATCATAGAATATTAATTAATTGTTGTGGAATATTAACTGTGATTGATTAATAATATGTGACTATTATTATTGCAAGAAATATAATAATAATAATGAGCAACGTGTTTATAAATATAATAAGATTTATATTAAAGTGATAATTAATCATATAAGGATTAATTAAATTGTTATGGAGATTAATAATTATATTGATTGATGAAGGATGTGTGTATATTATTAATTAATATTTAATTAATAAGATGAGTAATTCTATGTGCAAACATGCGAATTAAATGTGTAACATATATTAGCTAACTATGTATTATGTGAAGTGTAATATGACACTATTATATGGTAAGGCTTATTGAATTATGGGAGTTACATGATAATGCCTATGTGACATGTGAGTATACAGTAAAAGAATATGACATGGATTATATATGTGTAAATTAATTGTACTACATTGCCATGTTAAAAGTACATTGTGACTTAAAAGTATATATTATATAATCTAAGTGGACTTGTATAATATAAGTATGTGTGTATAGTTTAAGTATATAAATAATTAATAAAGTTCCTTCATTCATTGAATAAGGCAAGATGTGTTGTGACATTAAAATAGCCTATGTGACAATATGTATGTAAGTATGCATTAAAATAGTGTATCATGAATATAAATAATAATTGATGATTATTTATATATATAATGGAATAATAAAATTTAATAAAGGAGATAATGTAATGTGATAACATCCGATTAAATTATCTCGGTAAGATAGAACTGTACATGGATTATATGTGTTCAAATTGCATTTACTACATTATGTGAATTCATGTTAGTATAATTAGGATTACATGGTAACTCTAATTGTAGCCTAATTATATATAGTATGTATACATATAACATGTTTAGGCATAAGTATTGTGTATATTTATAACGCTACATTGCTGAGTTTTTATCTCAATTGTCCCACAAAGATAGTCCCATTCCCTCATTCACGTGCATAGCCATTATGGCCTAAGCCTATTGCTTCTCCTTAAACTCAGTAAACTTCCATAGCCTTGTAGCAATGATGAGCAAGGGAGTGGTTTTGATGATGGGTTCTAACAACTAAATACCTACCATTCCATAACCTCCATGCAATTTGTCAATCCGTTAGTTTGATTTGGGAGTTAGAAGCTTGGACTGTGTATTCATTCTTCTATATAAAGGAACTCCCTACTTCTTCATTTCATTGCTGAAATATTGCTAAGTAAGGTTAGTATACTGTGATTATCTCTTTAAGTTGAGGAAGGATTTCTATAGCAGTATTAGCAAGCAATCTCATAACAACCAAGTAGCAGAGGTAGCATTCCTTGTTCTACATTCTTGTTTGCCATTTATGTTCTCTGTCAATATTCCATTTCTTAATCATGTTAAATTAGAGTGTAATTTGGGATATAGCATGCTTGTTTAAGTGTTATATGGACTTATAAGCATGTTTAAACCATAATGTGGTCATATAGAAACGAATTTGCTGTGGAATTTAGAAATTGGCTTTGCTCTCTGCCGAAGCAAAAGATTTCATTTCGGTTCAGGCAACGGCGCAGCTGTGCTGGTTGTAAACTGAGGCGCAGCGCAGCTGCGCTGGTACCCTGCACCAGATTTTGATTTTTGTTAATACTGTGAGTGCTAGATAGTTAGATTACTACTTGAACCAGCTTGCTAGCATAAGTAACATATGTATGAGTATACCTAGACCTAAAAGAGAACTTGTTTTACTAAGATTGCATGCATGAATGATTAAGTTATAAACTTCAAGATAAACTTAGAATTTTGGAAACGAACTCGATATGTATGCATGCCATTCTTATTTTTGCGAGCATGTTAGTATGACTTAGGGATGCATGAGAGACATATTAACGTATGTATATAGGTTCCATAATGTAATATGAACATGTGAACCTCACTAGTGCACATTCCTAACGAAAGTGTAAGTTTTGAAAACAAACCTTGACATGTTATATCCATTATGATGTTCTGACCTTGCAAGCATATTAGTATGGTTTGAGAATGCATGAAAGGTATGTTGACTTATGAATATGGGTTTCATAATGTACCATGATCATGTGGACCTTAATAGTGAACAATACTAACAAAATATGAGCTTTAAACGTGAACGTTAACATATTACATTGAGATTTAGATTCTGATATTTTTGAACATGTGATAGTATTCTTAGACTCACTCACGTATCATGCATATATATATACCATGATTAGTTGTCGTGATTCAAAATTTGCGTAAACGAAGTATGTTTTCAAACTAATGACGCTGATAGTTGCATGTATACGATATGAATACTCATGCATATGCTAAATATAAGTATACGAACGCCTTATGTGTTTACAAGGTGAGCATGCTAGATTTCGTAACGTCATAACCTTGAATGACCGTAAGTCGTCAAAAGTATTAACATAGAGCCTATATCCTGTAAATTAGTTGTGAAAGGGTTGAACGAATATAAAAAGACTCTTAACATGTATATATACTATGTGATATATGTGAATTCGATTTTGACGGTTAACTTATGGGAATGTCATAACTTGCTAAAATGAAGTATATTTAGTATTGATTGTGATCTTATGTGATATTAATAATATGCGAGTATGTTTGCTAATTGTGGTAGTCTCGCATGATAGTAATGATGTATGAATATGATCAACTTGAGAAAAGAAGAAGTAAAGGATAGAAATTATATTCTATATAACAGTGTAGCTAGGTTAAAACTTAGCTTATGTGTTGATCGTATATTCGAAGGCAAAATGTGAAGTTAAATTATATGACTAATGAATATCATATATATACGTAACTATATACGATAGGAATTCGAAAGTGATGGCTAGCTTTACGTGAGTAAACCACGCATAAGGCAAGTATCTAAACCTTATCTCTTTGAATGCAAGTTTCCTAACTTACACTCTTTTATGGTGCAAGTATTCTATCCTTGTATATTGCGAACTAATTTCTTTATTTAATCGTTTGAATTGAATTAGCATACTTGAACTCTTATTTCATTAAAGCTCTTATTCATGTTGAACTTGGTATTGTTCTTGAATATTGTTAAAGTGTCTATGCCATTTGATTCGGCTAGACTTATATTATTGAAAAGTGACCCAAACTAATTGATTGATGCGGGATCTTGTATTTAACTGAGAAGAACAAAATATAACTATCGGGGAACCGACTCGCGCACTTGAGTATGATTGATTGTTATGCATAACGATGGTACTTTAGGCTGATCACCTGTTGTACTTGTTTTTGTTGGATTTTCAGTTTATTACTGTTAATTCTAGTAGAAGTTCATGGTCTTTAGTGACTACTCAGTATTCAGTTATTTGAAATCTTAAATTAATTTACTATTGAATCACATAGTCTTCTGTCCTTAGCGACTGTTATTGAAAACAGTTGATATTCTTGTTATCCTTGAATTATCAAACCTTGCTATACCCTTTTTGAGAATTGAGAATTATATTACAAACCCTTATTGTATATTACTTGCTGAGCAATTTGTGCTCATTCTTGCTTTTCCCTAAAACATTTCAGTTAAGGCAGAGCATAGCGAACCTTCGGGCGTTGATAAGGGCAAGAGCAAGGTTACCAACTAGCTTGCCTCTTTTTTGTTTTTAAATATTTTAATGTTGTATTAAGATGATGTAGCAAGACTGGATTTGACTATGTTTAAGCTTAAGTTAGATTATGTAATAAGTCGTTAATTGATATTATTATGTAATCTATTAAGTACTGTAGGTTGCGAGACTTGGGGGAATAATTATAATAAATCATTGTAAATTATTCTAGATTAGATTTTCCGCTGTGTTTGTGTGATTGTGTGATTTTTAGTTATTATTATTGTGATGTATTACCATGAGCACGTGACGAACCGAATTCGAGCGACCAAGTGGCGGTCCCGAATTTGGGGGCGTCACAGTTAAGGTTTTCAAAAAACAAGTTAAATAATTTCTGATTGTGTAATTATTGCTTGAAATAATCTAATTCTCATTCTTAATGCTTCTATTATATTAAATCTAGACTCATAGTTCTAGGTTATATGTTAGTTAGAATCTTTTGTTGGCGATCATCGCATTAGATCAACACATAAGGAGAATTTTGGGTAATTTGCAATCGCGGTTATCTAGGGTTATTCATCTCTTTGGAAGATAAATAGTGTAAATACTTGGTTAAATCATAATTGTGAAAAGGGGATACTGAACTGAAGAATTGTACTCTTTTACTCAATGATATTTTATTTATAATTCACTTTAGTTAGTTATATTGATCATACTAAAAACCCCCAATTCTTTGGAAATACTTGGATAACTAATAAACAATTCACCCTCTGTGGGATCGATCCTTGATTATTACTATACTAATTCTTGAGTTAGTTGAAGAAAGAGTAAGGTAAATTTAGTAGTGTAAACGACAGCTACCATCTACTGACGCTGAGGAGCCCATGGAGGATCCTATATCTCCAACTGAGGATGCTCTGTTTGCAGAGTTGACAGCTTTTCTTGTTAGTACTATTTCGCGCTCGTCCTCAGTTTCCATGGAGGCGATGGACAGACAGCTTCACCTGGTGACCTTTGAGAGGGATCAGGCTCGGGCTCTGATGTTGACCACCGTAGCTGGTCAGGATGCTGCTATCGCTAAGAGAGATGCAGCCCTTGCTTCTAGAGACCAGGCCCTCATTGATAGAGATATGACCCATTCTTTCGCAAATGGAGTCATTGGTCACGTACAAGGCATAATGCAGGGTCAGGAGGAGGTTTATCGCATGGCATCAGAGATGCTGATACGTGTCGAGATACTGGAGCACGAGCTCAGAGACGCTCCTCAGACCGCAGAGACTGCTGGATATTTGGCTATGTTGGCTCGTCTTACTGTCGATTTATAGCCTTGTTTTATTTTCTTCTACAAAATTTGTTATTATCTTTTGTCACAGGTTAGAATCAACTTTTGTATTATAAACAGTTGTATATATAAAAAGAAACAAGTCTAATTCACTTCCCTTGTTTGAGCATGTCTAGCCTTGTACACTGCTACTATTCTCGCTTCATGATTTATTAAGTTGACATAGAACTGGTCTTGTCATACTTGCGCCAGATTCGACATGGTGATGCTAATATGTTGCTAGGTCCTCTCCGTATGAGCCGTCGATTAGGCGGGTTTATGTTTGATTTTGGTTTTTGTATAGGTTAATATTTTATTTATAAGGTGAAAGAGTTTGGATTCTTTCAGAGGTTAGACCGCACCAGAAATGGTTGCCTACGTACTCCCATAGAGAGAGATCAGGTCTTTCGTAGTTCAGGTTTGGCCTGAATAGTTGAAAAAGGTTTATTTTGGTTTGAGCTTGGTTTGATGGGGTTTGGATTTTTGTTTGATGTGATGGGGTTGTGATTTTTTCAATGGTTAGACCGCACCATAAATGGCTTCCTACGTACTCCCGGAGATGAGAGATCAGGTCTTACGTAGTTCAGGCTCAGACCTGAAAACTAGACTTGATATATTTTTCTTTTTCTTTTTTTTCTTCTTCTTTTTTTCTTTTCTTTTTTTTTCTTTTCTTTTTCTCTTTTTTTTTTATCAAGACAAAGTATTCCAGTTTGAAATGAAAGGGGTCTCAGACATAATATCGTTTAACCGAATCGGAATTGATCAATTGTGGGAATTCCTCCCCGTCCATCTCCTCCAATTTCAAGGCTCAGCCTGATAGGATTGCTTTGACAACAAAGGGTTTTTCCCAATTTGGGGCAAATTTTCCTTTTGCTGCATCCTGGCCTGGAATGATCTTCTTTAGTACCAAATCATGCTCTTTAAATTCTCGAGGTCGCACCTTCTTGTTATAAGATCGGGACATTTGTTGCTGATATAATTGGCCGTGAAAGATAGCAGCAGCCCTCCCATGATATCCAATACCCATCTTCTCTAAGTGACGATCAAATTGCTGTTGTGTTAAAACTTTAGTAAATGGATCTGCAATGTTGTTTTGAGTGTCCATATGCTCTAGGGTGACATCTTCTGTTTCAATGATCTCTCTAATCAAATTAAATCGCTACAATACGTGTTTGGATTTCTGATTAGACCTGGGTTCCTTGTCCTGTGAAACAACTCCAGTGTTGTCACAGAATAGTGGTACTGCTCCTCTAATTCTAGGAACCACACCAAGTTTAGTTATGAACTTTTCATCCAAACAGCTTTCTTTGCAGCTTCACTTGCAGCTATGTACTGTACCTCTGTCACTGAATATGCAACGGTTTTCTACTTGGAACATTTTCAACTCACTGCGCCACCGTTTAAGGCAAACACATAACCCGAAACGGATTTACTGTTTTCTCGATCCTTTTGGAAACTTGAGTCTGTGTAGCACTCTAGTTTCAATTTAGATCCATCGTAGACAAGAAATACATCCTTAGTTCTTCTTAAGTACTTTAGGATATTTTTCACTGGCTTCCAGTGTTCTTCTCCTAGATTCGACTAATATCTGCTCGTTACACTAAGTGCATGAGCGACATCCGATTTAGTAAATATCATACCGTACATGATAGATCTTATTAATGAAGCATAAGGTATCTTATTCATATGGTCTCTCTCCTTAGGTGTCTCTAGGGCCTGTTCCTTGGAGAGATGTATTCCATGGCCCATCGATATGAGACCATTTTTGGAATGTTCCATGCTAAACCTCTTTAGCACAGTTTCAATGTACGTTCCTTGGGACAAGCTAAGCATTGTAATATTCCAAACTTTGAACAGGAATATTAATATAAAATATAAATATAAATATGTTTTATACTTTGTGTGATGTGTATTTAATTTTATTATTGGTATATATAATTATATATAAACACATAAGATATAACTATGTAAATAGATGTTACTAGTATAAAAATGACCTTTGGACACGGTTGACAAAAATTAAAGGGACACGGTGGCAGCAAACCCTGTGACAAAAAATTTCTTTAAGGGTAATGGTCACGGGATTAGATAGTCAAGTTTAGTTATGGTGATTCACCTTGACTAGTATCGATATGTAATTTTTTGGTCACGGTGGTTTGTAATTAACGTGACAATTTTTATTTATGAATTTAGATACGGTTTTCTGTTGTCTGATTCATGTAACAGAAAATTAACGCGCAAGTATACGCGATCAACAAGTAATATAAGAAGTAGGGTGTCGTACCCACGAGGACTAAGTCTTAAATGCAAATCAAATACTCAAGTAAGCACTATACTGTCTTATCTAAACAAATGATTGGTGGAGGAATTATCAACTATTGATTATAACTAAAGGAAGCGGGAGAAATAAAAGATGTAGTAGTGAGACAAGCTAGGATTACAATTCCCCTAATGCGTCGCCTAAACTCCTAACTCTCCACATTACAAACAAATCAAGGAATGGCCAGCCGAGAAATGAACTACGCAGATGCTTCTGTCGAAGGCCAAATGCACATCCCTAGCTAGATGAATCACAATATGTCTATCGATGAAAACAACTAGACTAGGGTCAATAAGATTAGTCTCAAGACTACACAAGGCAAATAGAGATATGTCTATCCTATTCAGCAGTTTATGCACATATTCCTTTAGGCAAGGGCATAACAAGTGTTATTGTATTTTAGAAGCCAGATATTAATGTCCAATCTTCAATATCCATTAATATCACTACCAAAAACTCTGTCAAGCATTCAGTCAATAAGCAAGAAATACAACAACCCATTCCCAAGATGATTCATTAATATAAATAGGAGAGAAAGTTAATTAGGCTAAACACTAGGTTACATTGCAATCCTAGAAAGATATTAGTTCATAACCATGGTGCTAATACACATTTCTATCACATTCAACATTGCTCAGTAATACACAATTAACTTAAAGATTTGGAATAAGAAAACTCCTAGGGTTTTCTGTCTCCAAGTCTTCTCTTCTTCGTGGACTCCTGAGCTGTCTGTGATGCAATAACTATTCTCCCCAAAGAATTTTAAAGCTTCTTTCTGCTCTAGAATCTCCAGCTCTCTCTTTCTTTTTCCTGGCCTCCGCGTATATATCCCCTTTTTCCCTCCTTTTAGGTCATTAAAAACGAATCAGTCAAGACACCGGAGGTGACGCTGCGGCGCGGAACTTACACCCCTTTGGTGGCGCTGCGGCGCCACTCACGCTGCGGCGTGAGATTAAGAAGTCCTGTGGCCGCTGCAGCGCCAGATAATATCAGCATGGCCATGGGGTCGGCGCTGCGGCGCGAGATAGAGGCTGGGCTCTGGCGCTGCGGCGCCAGAGTGTAATAAAATGACACAATTACCCCCTGCAAGCTGGAGATGACTCAAAAAGCCCTGCATCAAACAGGGAGAGCATAATAACAACAAAATATATGCAAGAGCATAATAAATAACGAAAAACAAGCAACGTCTTAAGCTTGAGCGAATCTGATATGTGATATAAATACCACATATCAGATACCCCCTAACTTAAGCATTTGCTTGCCCTCAAGCAAACTATCTAACATCCACACCCACTCTACCAGAAGACGAGAAAGGAAACTACAACTATAGAATAACACCACGGCCTCAAAGCGTACTTATAAAGCCTCTCTCAGAATAGGACAATCAATGACATGAAAGGGGCTTTAAATCGAATTTGCAAGCATGAGACTGTAATCGATCCACTCTATGCGTGCGAAGATCAACCGCCCTAACTAAACATAGCTCAAAGAAAAACTCGCACAGTCGAATGCTAAAAACAATATGCACACTACGCAACTTAAACAATCAACAAGCATTAAGACTAGGATGCAATCACAGGAAAAGATCAAAAGGCTCTAGCATGAAGACAATAAAAATCTGACTCGGACAGTCCTTAATTACCTTAGGCTAGACAGAGCTACCCATACATGAGCTTTTGATCAGTGACTCCCAAGCCAGACGGCTTTAGGGCACTAGGCGTAAAACACCCCTATGAATCTAATCACTCGAGCAGCAAAGGCCACGTAATCAACATAAGCCAAATTAGACTATAAGAAATCTGAAGATTATTTGACGAGTGCATTTTATGCTCCATCTCAACATCGGTCCTGCGTTTATGGGCGAGTGCGTTTTACGCTCCATCTCGACCCACCGCAAGACTTTCGATATTCAATCTCCTTTTCAATTAATTCTATTATATTTTGATATACAACATGCCAGAGCCCAAGATCCAAAACTGAAAACAAACACCCAAGCCCTTTATTACCTTGCAGAAATGAAAGTTTATAAGAATGAACATATTCCCAAAGCAATAAACGCGCGACGTAAAATCTAAACATAAATAGTTAAAACAGTTGATCGGCTATTGCTAAGAAAGACGGATCAAAAACAGTCTCGACTTATCGATTCACAACCCGTAACTCATACATGCTTGACACAACTCTAAGAGACAGCCATAACTACATGGCGCTTGTCATTAGCCACGATCAAAAAATTTGACAGCCAAAACACCCTCACCCAGCATATCCACAGCTACAGAACGGGGTTAAAAAGGGGGAAAAATCCAACTAAAATAGGCATGACCCTGCCCAAATAAGGAGAAACCATAACACATGGCATCAAGTAAACCAAAAATCTGCACAATTCCCAAAATATGGCTATAAACAATACAACCAAAAATTACAAGAAAGCCAAAGCGAAAGTAAAATACTATATACAAAAATAAAACACAAGCAACTAAATATTATAAAGCAAACATTCATTAATATACCTAATAAAACCAACGCACCACTACATCAACACATGTATTCCAAAATAAACCGAAAACATCCACAAACATAGCATAAAAGAAAAATAGATAGTCCGGGGCTAAACCGCCCAAAAGAAACATGACAGCAATTCATATATAATAAAACTTAAAACAGAAAACTTAAAACAGGAAATCTCCCCCAAGCTTGAAATTTGCCAATGACCTCACTGGCCTTCACCCTCTGGAGCTCCATCACCTCCGCCATCATCATCGGCTTCAACATTGGCATCCGCTGGGTCCTCCTCGCGATCCTCTCCTGTGGCTGGAAATGGCGGAGGATAAGGCGCAAAGACTGGAGGCTCTGGAAATTGAAAGGGCATGGACTCTGCGTCGTCTCCTCCCTGAGCATAATAGATATTGGAGACCGTATTTGCGAACTCCGCATGATAGTGATTGAATTGGCTCTGCCATTGAGCCACTGTATCAACCTTGCTATGGAGAAAATTAAGACTGTTTAAGATTTCTGCCAAGGCCCCAGGTGGCATAGCCTCAGAAGATGTGGGCTCAGGCGCTTGAGCGGAGGCACCAGCTTCCGATGAGAGAGGTGGCAGGGGCCCCGGTAGATATCCCTGACCCTTTGGGTGCGACGGAGGTCCCCCATCCCAAACTCCATAACGGGCTATAACGTGATGATCAATGACGGCCATAGGCGGTTGAGTGATGTCGTCTTTCTCCCAGACCACACCCGTCCTTTTGCATAGGCGTGTGATCAGAGATGGGTGAGGGAGTCCGGAATTGATGTTGCTCCTAATGGCCTTTTTAATTGAATCCTGAATAAGAACCCCCACATCAACCTTCAGTCCCATGACAATTGCATAAAGCAGTACTGCCCTATCTCTAGTTACATCGCTCAGGTGGCGTGTTGGCATGATATTGGCACAAATAAAGGAGTACCACGCCTTACCATAACGACTTAAGGCTTGATGGGGGAAAGAGGTCTTTTCCCCGTGGAATTCATTGGTTTTCCACGCGGAACCAGGCTTGCAGAGCTTTGCTATAATCTCATCAGTATTGTAACTCCGCATCCCAGACTCCAGATAATCCTTACCATCGTAGTTTGGAGTCCCATACACAGCATTGATTGTTCGACTGTCATATTTGATCAACTTACCCCGAACTGGCACCGAAGCAGGACCATCGGCATTAGCATTTGCATAAAATTCCTTTACCACTGAAATAACTGCAGATTCGGGCGGCTTGGTGAAGTGAACCCATTTCATAGTTACAATCATTGAATTCATATCGCCATCCATCTTGTCATCTGGCCTTAGCCCTCTCTCTGGCACCAAACTCCTCTTTGAGAAATTTTGGGCATATCGCTTCCATGCTTCCTCACTCGGGAATTTTACAGCATCCCAAAGAGGAGGAGGAGCTCTGGAGGACGGAGGGGGACCTATACTAGTGCGAGGACGCTTGGAACCCATAGCCAACAAAACTAAAGGACAACAGAGAAAGATGAATAACAAACGACAAAACAAACTCAGCTCTGAAGAAATCCTTTACCTTGGTTTGCTTATTAATAGAATGAAGGAGAATAACTGCACGACGGTTGAAGGCCCCCAAACGCTCAGAAACCGAATTGGGAGTGACGGTTGATTTGCCGCACTCGTTGGGAGAAGGGGAGACGTGCGAGAGAGAAAGGAGGAACACGGCAAACTGAACCCAAAAGCCTCAATTAATCATAAAAACACGGCACTGGCGCTGCGGCGTGGTGCATGGCGCTGCGGCGCGGGACAGGGTATTCTTGACGCTGCGGCGTTATTCTCGGCGCTGCAGCGTTATAGTGAGGCTTCTTGGCGCTGCGGCGTCATTTTTGGAGCTGCGGCGTGACATTTTGACGCTGCGGCGGAACATCTGGACGCTGCGGCGCAACTCTCCAGTAGCTTCCAGCATGTGCCGGCGCTGCGGCGCAAAGAAATATTAAGGATCTGGCGCTGCGGCGTGGTGATTGGAGCTGCGGCGCGAAACTCAGGCTAACTCCTGGCGCTGCGGCGCGAGCACTGTGTTTTCTTTTCCTGCACTACCCAAAAACTTGAATCAATACCCAATAAACTACTAGACAAAGCTAACATACTAACAATTATACAAACTATTAACTACATATTAACACACTAAATTAACATCTTCAAAAATTCTAAGGAAAAGAAAAACAATTGCATTAATGATAACTAAAGAAAACAACACTAAATAAAACCACAAGGATATTTTTGATACTGAGATGGGGTTGCCTCCCCA
This sequence comes from Panax stipuleanatus, assembly GCA_020205555.1. Classification (NCBI taxonomy): domain Eukaryota; kingdom Viridiplantae; phylum Streptophyta; class Magnoliopsida; order Apiales; family Araliaceae; genus Panax; species Panax stipuleanatus. Next base: position 107,786,057 of record CM035116.1, read on the forward strand.
TCAAGCGCTTGATTTAGAGTCGTCGGCTTGACCTTCGCCCCGCCTTACACCGGGTCTCCCAAGGTGATGGAGGTGTTTTGTCGATCGACCTCACCGCCCCAATAGTGTTTCAAACGTTGTCCATTGACTTTGAAGGTTTTGTCTGAATGCGGGTCTTCGACCTCAATAGCCCCATGAGGATACACTTTAGCAATGGTGAACGGCCCCGACCATCGGGACTTCAACTTCCCTGGGAATAATTTCAGCCGCGAGTTAAAAAGAAGCACCTTCTGGCCTTGTTCGAAGTTCCTTTCGACAATTTTCTTGTCATGCCACCGCTTTGTCTTTTCCTTATACAACTTAGCGTTTTCATACGCGTGCAGACGAAACTCGTCTGATTCATTGAGTTGTAATAATCTTCGTTCACCTGCTGCATCCATATCGAAATTGAGCTTTTGGATAGCCCAATATGCGTTGTGCTCTAGCTCCACAGGAAGATGACAAGCCTTGCCATAAACAAGCCTATACGGAGACATTCCGATAGGCGTTTTGTAAGCGGTGCGGTATGCCCACAAAGCATCATCAAGCTTCTTTGACCAGTCCTTCCGATTAGGATTAACGATCTTCTCCAAGATACGCTTAACCTCTCGATTAGAGATCTCTGCTTGGCCACTTGTCTGCGGATGATAACCTGTGGCTATTTTATGGGTCACCCCATACTTAGCAAGAAGTGCTTCGAAATATTTGTTGCAAAAATGTGACCCTTCATCACTGATTATTGCCCGAGGAGTACCGAAGCGAGTGAAAATATTTTTCCTTAAGAAATTAAGCACCACCTTAGCATCATTAGAAGGCAAGGCGACTGCTTCTACCCATTTGGAGACATAATCAACCGCGACAAGAATATAAAGATTGTTGTAGGACGACGGGAATGGTCCCATGAAGTCAATACCCCATACATCAAACAACTCTACTTCAAGGATATTCTGCAGTGGTAATTCATGCCTCCTTGAGATGGTTCCTACCCTTTGACATCTATCACAGTGCATCACATATTGGTGTGCATCTTTGAACAGGGTAGGCCAGTAAAACCCTGATTGGAGTACTTTAGCAGCAGTTCTTTGGCCCCCAAAATGTCCTCCATAATTAGAGGAATGACAATGATGGAGCACACCTTCGATTTCCTCCTCTGGCAAACATCTCCGCAGAATCTGATCCGAACACTGTTTGAATAAAAAGGGCTCGTCCCAAAAGTATTGTTTTGCATCATGTAGGAATTTCTTCCTTTGTTGATAACTCAAGATGGGAGGAAGCACTTGACAAGCGACGAAATTTGCAAAGTCCGCATACCACGGGGCTTTACTTTGGACGCCAAATAGTTGTTCATCCGGGAAGAAATCATTGATGTCTTTGATTGCGTCTCCCGAATGAGGAGGGTTTTCCAACCTCGACAAGTGATCTGCTACCTGATTTTCTGTCCCCTTCTTGTCGCGGATCTCCAGATCGAACTCCTGTAGAAGAAGGACCCACCTTATCAGCCTGGGCTTTGCATCTTTTTTCTCTATCAGATATTTAATGGCCGAATGGTCTGTGTACACAGTCACTTTTGTCCCAATGAGGTAGGAACGGAATTTGTCGAAAGCATACACCACTGCCAGCAATTCTTTTTCGGTTGTGGTGTAATTTAGCTGAGCATCAGTTAATGTTTTGCTGGCGTAATAGATCGTGTGGAACACTTTGTCCCTTCTCTGCCCCAACACTGCCCCAATTGCAAAATCGCTGGCGTCACACATGAGCTCAAAAGGGAAAGTCCAATCAGGAGCTACCACAATAGGAGTCGAAATGAGTTTTTCCTTCAATAGTTCAAATGCTCTGAGGCAGGCTTCATCAAACTGAAAAGGCATATCCTTTTCCAACAGTGAACATAGCGGTTTTGTTATCCTTGAGAAATCCTTGATGAAACGCCTATAGAAACCTGCATGCCCAAGAAAACTCCTAACCCCTTTCACTGATGTAGGCGGCGGTAGACTATTGATGACATCAATTTTAGCCTTGTCTACTTCAATACCACCATCTGATACTCTGTGGCCCAGAATAATGCCCTCTTTTACCATGAAGTGGTACTTCTCCCAATTCAATACAAGATTAGTTTCAACGCATCTTTGGAGAACGGTAGTCAAATTCACCAGACAGTTATCAAATGAACTCCCGAATACAGAAAAATCGTCCATGAAAACCTCGAGGGTCTTTTCGACCATGTCAGAGAAGATGGACATCATGCAACGTTGGAATGTTGCAGGAGCATTACACAACCCAAAGGACATTTTCCGAAAGGCAAAGGTCCCATACGGACATGTGAACGTTGTTTTCTCCTGATCTTCGGGAGCAATTGAAATTTGATTATAGCCAGAATAACCATCTAGCAGACAGTAGAAAGCATGCCCAGCAAGTCTATCGAGCATCTGATCAATAAATGGCAAAGGGAAGTGATCCTTACAGGTTGACTTGTTTAACTTTCTGTAGTCCATACACACCCTCCATCCAGTCACCGTTCTGGTTGGAATCAACTCGTTATTCTCATTGGCTACTACCGTCATACCGCCCTTTTTTGGCACACATTGAATGGGACTGACCCAAGGACTGTCCGAGATAGGGTATATGATGCCCGCATCTAGCAGCTTTATGATTTCCTTCCGGACCACCTCCTTCATTATTGGGTTCAACCGCCTCTGATGTTCAATGGTCGGCTTGGATCCTTCCTCCAGTAGGATTTTGTGCATACAAAGGGATGGACTGATCCCTTTAATGTCTGAAATCGACCACCCCAGTGCCGTTTTATACTGTTTAAGCACTAGCAGTAGTTTCTCTTCCTGGCCTTCATCTAAAGATGCAGATATTATAACAGGCAAAGTGGAAGAATTTCCCAAGTATGCATACCTCAGATGATTGGGCAGGGGCTTTAACTCAAGGACAGGAGGTTCTACAACAGATGGTTGGGATTTGGAAGTAGATGCTTTTGGATCATTCAGCGACTCAAACTGTCTTTGGAACTGTGTAGGTCTCTGGGGTGCATCCAGCCAGTTAGCAAATTCAACATGGGTGCCCTCTTCATTAGCTCTGGTACCTCTTAGTGTAGCTTCTAAAGGGTCTGTCATGCATGTTTCTGAGAATACTTCCCTGACTGCATCATCAAGCACTTTAATCTGAAAGCAGTCTTCAGGGGTGTTCTGATATTTCATTTCCCTAAACACATTGAAAGTCACTTCCTGATCCTGTACTCTCATAGTCAGCTCCCCTTTCTGCACATCTATAAGGGTTCTCCCCGTTGCTAAGAATGGTCTACCCAGTATTATCGGGACCTCCCTGTCTTCCTCAAAATCCAGGACAATAAAGTCCGCTGGGAAGATTAACTTGTCCACCTTAACAAGCACATCCTCTACTATCCCCTTCGGGTACGTGAGAGATCTATCCGCCAATTGCAAAGTAACACTTGTGGGTTTGGCTTCATTCAGTCCAAGTTTCTTATATATTGACAGAGGCATCAAATTTATACTCGCCCCCAAATCACATAAGGCCTTGCCAATGAATTGGTCCCCGATAGTGCATGGGATCGTGAAACTTCCAGGATCTTTCAGTTTTGGCGGGAGCTTGTTCTGTAAAATAGCACTGCATTCCTCAGTCAGAGCCACTGTTTCATAATCTCCCATTTTTCTCTTCTTCGACAATATGTCTTTCATGAATTTAACATAGCTCGGCATTTGCTCCAACGCCTCTGCAAATGGGATGTTTATGTGAAGCTTCTTGAAAACTTCTAAAAACTTAGAAAATTGCTTATCAAGCTTTTGTTTCTGCATGCGCTGGGGGAATGGCAACTGCGGGATAGGAGGACTAGCTGTGTTCACTGTTGGGGTTGGTGATGAAGGGCTTTCTTGAGCGTTTACCTCACCCCGTTGCTTATCATCACTCTGCTCCACAATAGATTCCTCTAGAGTCACTTCTTCTTACACTACAGGACTCTCTCCACCCTTTTCATTTATAGTTTTCCCACTTCGGAGTGTAACTGCTTTGCAGTGTTCCTTCCCATCCCGTTTCGGGTTGACATCAGTGTCACTCGGCAATGTGCCTTGCGGTCGACTATTCAAAGCAGAGGCCAACTGTCCCATTTGGACTTCAAGGTTCCGGATGGAAGCCTCTTGATTACTGCTCCTTGTCTCATTTTGGGCAATATATCGAGACAGGAGATCTTCCAAACTAGGTTTTCTTTCCTGATGAGGTGGGGGATGGTGGAACTGATTATGAGAACTCTGTGGTTGTTGGTTGAACTGATTTTGAGCTTGAAAACCGGGAGGGTTTGAGAAATTAGGCCTGGTGGTCGGCGGTTGTGCTTGATTGCTATTTGTGTTGCCCCAAGACAAGTTTGGATGATTCCTCAAGCCCGGATGATAATGAGTAGGGAGACTTGCGTTTTGCTGCCTCCCGTAGTTGGAAACAAATTGAACTGACTCGGGGCTTATGGCACACTGATCAGTTGTGTGACTCCCTTGACACAATTCACACAACAATGCGACACTCTGAGCATTTTGCACAGCTTGCACTCCCATGGTGTCAAGTCTTTTAGTTAGCGCTGCAACCTGAGCCGCTAATTGCGTGACTGGATCTACCTCATATATTCCTGCTGCTCTTCTAGGGGCTTGCCTATCATTTGGCCATTGATAATTATTGGCCGCCATTGTTTCCACCAATTCATACCCCGCTGTATGATGCTTAGACATGAACGCTCCTCCAGAAGCAGCATCAATACTCGATCGAGTAGCTCCAGATAACCCATTATAGAATGTCTGGATGGGAAGCCATTCTGGCAGTCCATGGTGGGGGCATTTTCTTAGAAGATCCTTGAATCGCTCCCATGAGTCGTACAAAGACTCTGACTCAAATTGAATAAAAGAGGTAATTTCGTGCCTGAGCCTGGCGGTTTTAGCAGGTGGGAAGAACTTTGCCACGAACTTTTGAGCCAGGTCATCCCATGTGGTTATGGAGCCTGACGGAAGTGAATGTAGCCAGCTCTTGGCCTTGTCCTTTAAAGTGAAGGGAAACAATCGCAGTCTGATGGCATTGTCAGTCACTCCGTTGCATTTAAACGTATCGCAGATCTCCAAGAAGTTCATCAAGTGATCATTGGGGTCATCATTTGGTAATCCCCCAAACTGAATATTGGAGCACATTTGGATGGTGCCCGGCTTGATCTCAAAATTGTTTGCCTGGATTGCGGGCCTAAGAATGCTCGCTTGCAAATCTGCGATGTGAGGAATAGCATGCTCCCTTAAAGATTTCTGAAGTTCCTCAGCCATTTTAACAGGAGTATTTATGCCCCGAGCTTTTTCTCTTTGCAGGCGTCTGTACGTTCTATCAACCTCGGGATCGAGAGGTATTATATTCCGACCCCTTCGAGGTGGCATACGCCGTTGAGATCACCTGAAAGGAAAATTAAACAGATAAAATTAGTCTAAATTAAGATTGTAATGACTTAGCTTTAATATTGATAACAAATATTACTAAGTCCCCGGCAACGGCGCCAAAAACTTGTTGTCTGATTCATGTAACAGAAAATTAACGCGCAAGTATACGCGGTCAACAAGTAATATAAGAAGTAGGGTGTCGTACCCACGAGGACTAAGTCTTAAATGCAAATCAAATACTCAAGTAAGCACTATACTGTCTTATCTAAACAAATGATTGGTGGAGGAATTATCAACTATTGATTATAACTAAAGGAAGCGGGAGAAATAAAAGATGTAGTAGTGAGACAAGCTAGGATTACAATTCCCCTAATGCGTCGCCTAAACTCCTAACTCTCCACATTACAAACAAATCAAGGAATGGCCAGCCGAGAAATGAACTACGCAGATGCTTCTGTCGAAGGCCAAATGCACATCCCTAGCTAGATGAATCACAATATGTCTATCGATGAAAACAACTAGACTAGGGTCAATAAGATTAGTCTCAAGACTACACAAGGCAAATAGAGATATGTCTATCCTATTCAGCAGTTTATGCACATATTCCTTTAGGCAAGGGCATAACAAGTGTTATTGTATTTTAGAAGCCAGATATTAATGTCCAATCTTCAATATCCATTAATATCACTACCAAAAACTCTGTCAAGCATTCAGTCAATAAGCAAGAAATACAACAACCCATTCCCAAGATGATTCATTAATATAAATAGGAGAGAAAGTTAATTAGGCTAAACACTAGGTTACATTGCAATCCTAGAAAGATATTAGTTCATAACCATGGTGCTAATACACATTTCTATCACATTCAACATTGCTCAGTAATACACAATTAACTTAAAGATTTGGAATAAGAAAACTCCTAGGGTTTTCTGTCTCCAAGTCTTCTCTTCTTCGTGGACTCCTGAGCTGTCTGTGATGCAATAACTATTCTCCCCAAAGAATTTTAAAGCTTCTTTCTGCTCTAGAATCTCCAGCTCTCTCTTTCTTTTTCCTGGCCTCCGCGTATATATCCCCTTTTTCCCTCCTTTTAGGTCATTAAAAACGAATCAGTCAAGACACCGGAGGTGACGCTGCGGCGCGGAACTTACACCCCTTTGGTGGCGCTGCGGCGCCACTCACGCTGCGGCGTGAGATTAAGAAGTCCTGTGGCCGCTGCAGCGCCAGATAATATCAGCATGGCCATGGGGTCGGCGCTGCGGCGCGAGATAGAGGCTGGGCTCTGGCGCTGCGGCGCCAGAGTGTAATAAAATGACACAATTACCCCCTGCAAGCTGGAGATGACTCAAAAAGCCCTGCATCAAACAGGGAGAGCATAATAACAACAAAATATATGCAAGAGCATAATAAATAACGAAAAACAAGCAACGTCTTAAGCTTGAGCGAATCTGATATGTGATATAAATACCACATATCATTTTCTCACCGTGACTATTGGATTATTGTCACGGGGATAGTTTGTGCTGTGACTAATTATATATTTTTTAGACGGTGTTTTATATTTATGTGACCAATATAAAATCCGTAATTTAGACACGATGGTGCACTTGTATCTAAATATGTTTATAGCCCAATATTTAGATACAAATTTTGGGCACCCGTGACTATATATATGTAACTAAGGTTAAAAAACACGGAGGCCAACTCTAATTTAGTAAGCTTTAACAAATCAAAATCCTGTCGCTCTAATTTCTCCTCTCATTCCCTCGCCTCACTCAGTACTACTACAATGGCTCCAAACTGTGCCGTAGATGAGCCTTTGCAGTATCTACAACTCCCCTAAGTGCGAACGCCTCATCGGCGGCACTCAAGCTATGTCCCAAGGAAGGAGTTACCGCTGCGAATTACTTCCGATGACGTTCCCATCACAGTCGACAACAATGAGGCAGTTCAATTTGAGGATAGAGAAGTACCGGAGGCCAAAAATCTGAGGATATTGATAGTGTTCTGGTGAGGAAGATGAAGAAAGGCATTGACGGAGTTGTGGTGGTTCTGTTTAGAGTGCCGGAGACGCTGTCGGAGGATGTATTGGCACAAATGAAGGCATTAGTATTGCCTTATGTTGGAGTTGCTTGGGGTAATAGCCCCTTTTTTGATTGCCTTATTCAACTTTGTCAATTCAAAATTTTGAGTTTTCTAAATTCATCTAACATGCGTTACTTGATGTCAGTGGTCACTGGCTATTGCAATTTTAGCCTAGTATGAATTCTGAGTTTCTTTTCTTAAGGATTCCATTGATCATAGTTTTTCTTTCCTTTTCTTTTTAATGATTACAAAAAACAATTGTAAGCAGATTTGTATAATTACATAGAGTTACCCAATGAGTAAAGCTGTTCAAAGCAACTGGTGCTACCTATCATTAATTTTTTTGGTATAAATTTAGATTGAAGTTGTATATTGGGTTTCATTTATATTATGATTATGGCTTTGATCATGGTTGAGTTATACTTTTACAAGACTTTAGTTGCTATCTGATGCTTGCTACTGTTGTGTTTTGGGGTGCATATGATCTCCTTAGTAGTTGGATTGTTAAGGATCATTATATTAAGATCCACTGATACTAATGTGATATAAGTTTTGGTTTAGGTCTGGACTATTTGGAAATGAAGTTGCTAGGGTTCTTGGTGGTGGTCTTGTACCAGGTATAGATTTTTGTTTCATGGAGTATGGTTTGGTTATTTTTTTTGTCTTGATACTAGTTGAAGCAGTTATCTCAGACTGCATACAAAAATTAAACAGCTTGATTGACTGTTAGAGGTATCATTTTCCATATGTTCATTTCATTTTTTTAAATATTATACAGTTTAGTATGTATTGGTGTGCTCTTCCATTTCTTACTTAGGCATTTCTCATGATTCAACTTTATTACTCTATTGTTAAAGTGGATTTGCAACAATTTATCATACACAGGAATGTTTTTTCTTGGTTTTGTAGGTTCTTTGGTTTTAATTGGTGGTGATCCTGGTGTTGGAAAGAGTACGCTGTTACTGCAGGTGTGGGTTTGTTTAAGAATTGATGGATTTTACACAGATTGTATAAAGTGGACATATATGTGACTTTATTTACTTGCTTTTGCAATTAATATTTCTTGTATCATGCATCTTGTGGTTATGTTCTTTTCTAGAAACTCCTGTACTGATATTTGCTTTTGTATTGGAAGATTGCGACAATAATAACAGAAGGTAATGATGTGTGTCAACCAGCTCCAGTTGTTTATATCTCCGGCGAAGAGGTTAGTGTTTTTTCTAAAAGACCCGTTTAGAGAACAATTAGGCTTCTTGTTGAAGATACTATGTTCCTTCTGTCTTAATCAATTTTTTTGCTTCATAGTATTTTGTTCACATAGTCCTTTCTGTTGATCATACTTTTGTTAGGGTATTTTGGAGTAGTGGCTATCACTTAAATTCGGAAAAGGAATATGATGTTTTACTTTCCTATGTTGTTTCCCGAAGTGTTTGGGTGGTGTTTAAAGATCTCTCAATTTCATGTTTAGTTTGAATCCTAGAGCAGCTTTAACCTAGGATTTACTGAAGGTGTTATACAAAAACTATGTACCTCAGGAAATAGCTATTTTAGCAGCTTCATGATTTATCCTCTTCATGGCAGAGTGTTGAGCAAATTGGAAACATGGCCGACCGTATGAGAATAGGGACCGAATAATTTTACTTGTATTCTAGTACAGATGTTGAGGTAGTTTCTTCTAAACATGCTCATCTTTCTTGATTATTGATCATTACGACCTTCACTATCCTAATGGATTCATGTATAATGCATTTTGATTTTAGAAGTTCCGATGTGTGGGTGTTTTTTAATAATATTGTTTGGACGATTATCAATTAAAAGTAATAACATTTTTGAAGTAATTTTTGCTAGCTCTCATGTGACCGACAATGACTTATGAAGTTCAACTTATTTATATCTTGTTTTCATTTTGGTGCTTTCTAGGATATTTTGGAAAAAGCTCAGCCTCTCTCTCCTCGGGCTTTAATTGTTGATTCCATTTAGTCAGTTTATCTAAGAGGGGTAACTGGAAGTGCTGGTGGTCTCTCGCAGGTTTAAAATTTACTATATATAAGCAAGTAGAGGTAAATATACATACATATTTATCGCAAGCAGCAATATACTGATCCATTGCTTCTTTTTTAGCACACATACCCTTACGTCATTCAGTAATCTCATCATTTTGGCAGTTCTTATCCATGAAACTAGCTGTTGTTAATCCGAGTCTCGACTTCAATATAGATAATTTCTTCACAAAAGAGGTATAAAAAAAAGATGTCAGAGAGTAGCAACAACTAACAATTATATGTAAAATTTGGTTACCCACTCTGTTTTTCTTTATCATGAACAGATGTTTCCAGCTCCCACAATTGGTTCATCATCAGAAATGCCCAATCCTGCCTATTTTCAATTCAACCCATTACAACAAGTGGTTACATGTTGTGGACTGGATTTTGGAATAAACCCCGCTGATATGGTACTTAAAAGAACTATTAGCGCACCTGTATCCATCACAGAAACATTTTTTGACTCATCTTGTTTCAATATAATTTCTTCTACCCTTTTTTGTAGGTCTTTATATTAGTTTTATCCTCCCGTGTTCTACATTTCTGATAATGATCAACACTATTCCACAGCAAATACAGCCCCCCCTGTAACTTGGGACCCCGAGTTACAAAATCTCTATAACGCAGAATTTCAACAAGGAAGATCAATAACATATCCATCTCAGTCATTTGCAGGTATTGGCAATTTAAACTTTTAAGTTACAGTTCCATCTTGTGTTTCTGCTTTTGGTAGCTCTAAAGGTAGAAAATGAAGCAAAATAAAAATTACTAAAAATAGGGAACCCCACCTATGTTGATGATTTGCTCAGGACTAAATGGGTCCTCTTTAATTTATCCAAGAAAGATTTTTTAGTAGCTGGTATCTTTCTTTTACCCTGTCTTCCACCCAAAAGTGATATATTTTTAAAAAAAATTATAATAATAAAGATGGGAGACTATTGGAATGGATAACCATGAGTTCCTAAATCCAACCTTCCACGAAGGAAAATATATTCAATTGATTGATATTGCGAATGCTATTCATTTTATTTTTCTCGTTATCTTCCTTACTTGATACTACTTTGTAGCTCCAACTCCTTGCCCGTCTTCTAACTAGATCCCTGTGTATTTGCTTGTTTATGGCACAGATTGTTGGACTTTGCTAGGCATTGAATGACATTCTGGACAGCATGGCGAAGAAGGGTTTGCCAATCCTCGTGTGAAGTCGTAATTTTTTGATTCACTTAATTTTGTAAACTGGATTGGTTACGAATGTTATTTGCTATTTGGTACTGATGTAGATATTATTAGTACAAGTCTTACCGTCCCAATTTTATAGGGTATAAGCGCATAAGCCACTTATAAGTCATAACTAAATGTGTTCTTTTACACTTTCGACAAACTAATGAAATTTATGACTTATAAATAATTGATATATAAGTAATTATGTACAAGTTTGGGTTAAGGTGTCTTCAGGTTTATATATATTGTTTGCTTTTGGATTCATATTCATTTGTAGGTTGTTATTGGCGATTAGCATTGTGCCAAATTATTATTATTATTTTTTTAAAATGGAACTTTTTAGACATGGTGAAAAACCGAAACCAATGTTTGTTTCGTCACGGTTGAAAATTGGTTACCAACTATTAGACACACATTTTAATTCATTGTTGTGACCATTTTTATAATTTAGATACGATTTTATAAAATTCACGTGACGAAAAAAAACTTACATTCATATTGGTCCCGGGTTGAACTTCCAAGTTATGGAGCCATATAGACTAGGCATTGCTAGGCGTGAGGCAGAGGAAAGCTTTTGATGTTCCCTGGCCTCGTCCAGCCCGGCCGCCTCGCCATTTAGTTGAGTATGTGATTCATCTGATCCGGCTGAGATGCTAGATGATGTGGACGACGAGGATGCCTCATTTGTGGATCCTGTTCCAGCTCATGCTCCAAGTAGGGAGCTTCCAGCCATCATTGTACCGCTTCTGAAGCTTTTGGGCGATTTGAGACAACATCCCTCAATATACCTTCACGCCAATGAGGTGACTGAAGTTTTCATTTTGGACTTCATCTCTTTTGCCATTTTAGGGCAAAGGTTTACTCTGGACTTGCTATTTGATGCAGGTTCCTGGCTTTACGTAGCCTAGGGGGAACTGGTTCAACATTCATTCTTTATATCATACTCTGCATCCGGAGTATTAGGCCATTGTGAACACTTGGGGTTTTGAGACCTTCTTTTCTATTCCTCCCCGACTTTGCCATTAGGGTTATCTGAGTGCATTATCTGAGCGCTGGTTCCACTAAACCCAGTCTCTCTATTTGTTGGACTGTGAGGTGATGATGACATCGATGGATTGGAGGTTCATCACAGGGATAGAGTTTGCTGGGGAGTCAGTGTCTTTGGTGGCTGACATTTCACCTGTTGCCGTTAGATCCCTTTTTGGGAGTTCTTACGACGGCCATCAAGGGTCGGACTCTCCATTCTGGTCCCTTGAGTGTTGATGTCCAGAGCGGGGCTTTGACTGAGCCTCTGCCTGATAATCAGAGGGTTAGAGATCATATTCTTTGGCGACTGTTCTTGGTGATCATCAAAGTTATTTCATTGCAGACAACTCCTGACTGTGTTTTTTGCTCTGGTCAGTGCTACTCAATACGTGGAGGGCCTCTGGGATTTTGATTGGGGCACCTATACCTTCGCCTATTTTCTTCGTGGGATGCGCATACGCTCTAAGGGCGTGATGGAGGCTTGTCTAGGTTTTTATCCCTTCATACTGTTGAGTAATTTCTCTTTCACCTTTCAATTTTCCTCATTTGTGTTTAACAGTTTTATTACAGAGGTCATTTGATCTTTGTACTTCTAGTTTTGGGCATATGAGAGGCTCTATTGCTTATGTCCTGCCACTACTTTGGGCCTGGAGACCTATCCGTGAAGTTGACGTTGACATCACTCCACTTTAATGGAGGTCCCTGTAGTAGAGGGTTTTACCCATTCCCGCTTGCGGCTAGAGCTGTTGACGGCCTACTCTATCACGTGGGTTCCTTCCACCCCAGACTATCTGACAGTCGGGTTCGAGGATGGCTTTTTGACTGGCATGGAGTTTACATTGGCAACTCATCGGATTCCCTTTTTGATCGAGGGTGGTTAGTAGCTATGCTTGGGAGAGCGCGTTATTCGGAGCGTCATGGGAGATATCCGCATTCCCTTTGTTCCTCCTGCTTGGCATCATTGGCACTTGGCTCAGCCAATCAAAGATATTCCCCCGATGGGCATAGATGGTTTTACCATGTCAGAGGATCCTCATACTCAGGAGGCATTTCATCACCGGTGGAGTCCTCGCACTATTGGAGCTCAGACTCGTGCTACCCAATTTATGGTAGACATGGTGCCGGGGTCTGTTATGATGATAGACTGGATATCTTGCCTCATAGAGCCCACTCATTTGGAGCAAATTTTAGGATTGACCCAGCGGTTGGAGAGGGCTCAATTTTTCATCAGGCACTTTGGCAGGGATCCTTCAGAAGCAGATTCGTTTGATCCTTCCATCTCCAGAGCTGGCTCCTTAATAAATCCATATCCTGGTAGTTATGCAGGTGTCGATCCTCCTCTGTATCGATCGGACATTCACACTGGCCGAGATTCAGTGACTCAGGAAGAGCTGCAGCAGGTCGATTGCCTGGATGTAGATATTATAGAATTCTTCTGATAGCTTTCTCGCTTTATCTTTTGATAGGCCTCTGTTAGATATTGGGCGGGTGTGCCCCATTTCTCGTTATATCTTTTGATAAGCCTCTGTTAGTCATTGGGCGTTTGTGCCCAATTTCCCTGTACTTTTTATTTTGCATTTTATGAGCAGACAAAGATCAGGCTTTCAGTAGATAGTGTATTTTAGAAATACATGATATTTCCTATCTATTGCATCCTATTGTCATTTATCATTGTCATTATGCATGTATTATGTCATAGATATGCACTTAGATAGTTGAGTTTAGATTTGACCCCTGGATGGTCTCATGATACGGTTCTACAGATATCTTCATATACCGTCAGCCGTATCGAGCACATACCACATTCTTTAATAGCATCTTCACTGCGATCTTGGTATACAGTTTTCCTCCGACAGACAGGGGGACAGTTGATCAGATGCTGGGGCATTCTTTGGCCATTTTAGCTTTTTAGGTTCCACTGGGCTTTGTGGACAGCATGTTATCATGTTGGATACCCGAGCGCCATGCTTTTAGATTCGGCCTCCATGACCTGACCCTTACGCTGGAGGAGTATGAGCACCTCACAGTTTTGGCATTAGATCTGCCTTGTGCTAGGACGAAACTTAGTGACATGAGACGACCGTTCATGACTATGTCAGGTCTGAGGCGCCGAGTCATCACGGAGGAGATTACTGCGGGGCATGTGGTGTCCCTGGACTTTTTGATCGATCGCTTTGGCCTACTGGACAGTTATGAGTGGTATTTAGGAGACTTTATCATCTTTGCAGATGAATGGCAGTTTGCACACATGGACGTTCTGTTGATGTGCGTCACAACTTATTTGTACATGCCCCTATATATGGACCACTTGGACATTGGCCTGATGATAGTAGTTTGTGCTCTCAGACAGGGTTGCACTATCCTGCCGATGATATTAGCCGAGACCTTGAGATCTGCCACATTTTGCCATATCCATCCAGTTGTGTTTTTCAGGGGCAGTGCCGTTTTGCTGTATGTGTGGTTTATGACACACTTGAGACCCATCAACACTTTCAGGCAGCATGGGTACTGCTTTACTCATGAAATAGCCATGTCCTACTCTTTTCGGTCGACAGAGTGTACAGATGGGGCATCTTGGTTGGCCTTTTTGATGGCGATCGAGCATCCCTTTTTGAACTTACCTTGCTCAAGGTTTAGCTCCCCTTACAGCTTTATTACTCATGCAGACGGTATAGATTGCCTGCCCTTGGCGGGTTTGAGAGGGATGACCACATATCATCCGCTAGCAGTTATGGGCTAGTTTAATCAATTTCAGAGCATCCACCACTTTGAGGAAGCTATGGATCATCGGAGATTAGCTTTATCTTTGTTGTCAGCTGACCTTACCAGGACTTATGATTGTTGGACTCCTAGGGAGAGGGCTGATTTTTCTACTAGCCATCCAGATCGTTCTCTAGAGTATTCTGCATAGTTGGAGGCAGATATTGCATTGGCCGCAGTTATCCACTCAGTTCCGAGCATTAATTCTGATGAGGAGGAGCCTATAGAGGATCCTGATTCTCCCACCGAGGATGATTTATTTGTTGGTTTGATAGTAGCTTTGGTCATTAACCCTCTAACCATTCCTACTGGGACAGATCCAGCTCTTATCAATTCGTTAGCTAGGATGACCACTGAGAGGGATCAGGCTAGAGCGCTGATGTTAATAACCCTTTCTGGCAGGGGATGCAGCTTTTGTTGATAGAGACGAGGCTCGAGCTACTCGGGATGCAGCTTTTATTGAGATTGAAGAGGCTTTAGTCGCCTGGGATGCTGCTTATATTTAGAGGGATGAGGCCCTAGCTACCCGAGATGTTTATATTGCTGATAGCACTACACTCAGGTCATATACGCACATCGTCATCATAGATATGAGTGCCATCAAAGATGGTCATAGCAGCACTATACAAATGGCTGTGAATCTTCTTGCTCGCATGGAGACTGTGGGACATGAGCTTATAGATGCTCCTCCCTCCCTTGAGAGGGACGCCATGTTGGCCCCGCTATCTTGTTTATCCACGGGTTCGTAGACTAGCTTTCATTTTCATGCACATACTAGATCAGCCATTTTTTTCATGTACAGGATACATTATATATATCAAATAGTATTATATAGCAGAGAAATATATTTTAATTCACTTCCATGTTGGCTATGTATTGTCATTACTAACTGATTACCACTTTTTTCATGACTTGATGTGTTGATGTATTATGAGCTACTCCTTGATGGATTGACATTGAGATGTTGGAGAGTACCTTAGCAAGGCTTGTTGACCAGGGAGGCTTGATAGTATTCGGGTTTTATATGGTTTTGGTGTCTTGGGACTAGTTTTTTTATTAGTTTTTTGTTTTTTCTTTGAAGGTTAGGCTGCACCATGAATGGCTGCCTACGTACTCCAGGGTTAAGGGAGATCAGGTCATTCGTAGTTCAGGGTTTGCCTGAATGGTTTGAGAAGTGTTTATTTTGGGTTTGAGATTGGTTTGATGGGTTTGTGAATTTTTTGTTTGGTTTGACAGTGATAAGTGGTTTTAGGACCACTTATTCAGATACTTTCCAACTCATTCGGTTGCTTAAACTTAAGTAATCTTGTGATTTTAATGTGTTTTTCCCTTGTTTTATATTTTTCAGGTTAAGAAACTCTCTTAGCAGTACTTGCGCGTTAAAGGAACAAATGATCGCCTAAATGTGGTAAGGAGCTGAAATGAGCTTAAAGCAATGGAATGACATGAGGCTAGAGGTAAAAAGCAAGGCTAAAAAGAGGCAAATGCACGAGGGGTAGGAGAAAGCAACTGAAGAATACACGAGGCAAACCTGCACCAGCAAGCAGCTGCAGATTCCAGCTTTTTGGTGCCGCGCGGCCACGCTTGGAATAGGTTTGGGGCGCGCTCGGCCACGCCTGTCCCCAGCAAAAAATTGTTTGACTGATCGGGAGAAGCTTTAAAGGGGGCTCCTGAGCAGCATTCAAGGGAGCCTCCATTAGGGAGTTCAAGCCGTAGTTTTCCCTTTTCCTTTCCTTTCCATTTCTTATTTAGATTATGATAGATTAGGAGTAGATTAGTGTAAAATTAGTTTAGTTAGATTCTAGGGTTAGATTAGTTTGTGAAGATTGAAGCAAGGGTTGAGCATCAAAGATCCAAACAAGGAGGAAGACTCAAGATTTGCATTTTTCTATCTCTTAACTCTCCTTGTATTAAATTTATATTCGGATAATGTTTATGAACCTTGTGGATAATATAGTTGGGTTGTCTATGCCTTAATTTATATTTTGAGGTTGTAATGGAACCTAATGAGTAGTTGATTGTTGGTTTCTCTTCCATGATGGTCTTATTTGATTGCTATTTGTATGTCTATTGCGATGTATGCTTTAATTGCTTAATTGATTAGCTACCAATTACTGTGATAACCTATGTGGGTTTGGAAAACAAAATGTAGGTTTAGATCGAATCGCGGTAGCGGGCGATTGTAGGTTCACATGGCGTTGGACTTATGATTTGTGCTTCGGATAGAAATATACCGAAGCGCTGCTCGTAGTCAATAGAGAACTTGACCTTAAACCCTATTTATTTGTAAATCACATAGGAATATAGTCGTTTAGGTAATGTGGGTGTCCACGTGCGTCTATCACCTGTGGATTGCACATGGTATGGTTTAGGTACATCGAAAGGTGGCATTCTCTCACTTTCGTGTTCTCGGCTAACACTTATAATAATTAATTTGACCTAATTGGAAGTGAATCGACTTAGACGAACCATTAGGGGAAATTGGAATCTCTTATCTTCATTATCTAATTCTACCTTAGGATCCTTTAGTTTAACTTTCATTCCTTACCTAGTTTAAATTAGCTTTAATAATTCATTCTTCTTCTCGCCCGTTTAAATAAAACTGAAATGATTATGTGCTAGTGCTTTGGCGACCTATTATCCATTAATTCTCCATGGGAACGATCTTTACTTACTCTTTATTACTCATTAGCCGCGTATACTTGCGCATTAATTGTGTCATCTAATCGGACCAACAGACCGCACCGTAAATGGCTGCCTATGTACTCCCGGGTTAAGAGAGATCAGGTCATTCGTAGTTCAGGATTTGCCTGAGTGGTTTGAGACATGTTTGTTTTGGGTTTGAGATTAGTTTGATGGGTTTTTGAATTTTTTGTTTGGTTTGACCGCACCGTAAATGGCTGCCTACGTACTCCCGTGTTGAGGGAGATCAGGTCATTCATAGTTCAGGCTTTTAGTGAAACCTGAACTGCTTTGATTTTTCCGCAGGACCAGGATGATGGCTGGCTTGTGTTTTAGACACAGTAGCTCTTTACGGTGTCTGAATTGATGAGCTGGGGAAATTCTTTCCCATCCATTTCTTGCAATCCGATGGCTCCTCCTGTCAACACTTCTTTGATAATGAAAGGGCCTTCCCAATTTGGGACGAACTTTCCTTTGGCTTCATCTTGATTGGCCAGGACTTTCTTCAGTACCAACTCATTTTCTTTGAATTGTCGAATCAAACTTTCTTGTTGTATGATCGAGCAATCCTTTGCTGATATAACCGCTCGTGGAAGATGGATGTATCCCTTTTTTCCTCTATTAGGTACAACTGGTGGAAACGCTCTTGCAATCACTGGTCTTCCTCCATCTGAGCGTCTATTCACACTCTCAGTGTTGGGTATTTTCTATACGCGCTACACACAATAGTACGTGGTCAACAAGTAATATAATAATAAGATCAAGTATCGTACCCACAGAGACAATACTTCCTATTTAATCAAACAAGTACAAGTTTTATATTGTTTCAGCTTTATCAAACTAATGATTAAAAGATGATTATCTAAATAACTTACTACTTAAACAAATTTGAACACTAACTCATGATTTTAACAAGTTTTGGAGAATTAAGCCTACAACTTCACTTATTACTTCACTTCAGATAATATATTTTCCTTCAGTTTATATCAATTACTCCAGATTATTAATGAAGAACACTAAAGCAGATATAATCATCTCTCAATGCATTACATCCATACTCACTCAAATCCACAAATGATAGAATTAAGCAAGACACCTTAATTAACTAACTCACTATATCTCTATGTGAATTACAATTGAATAAGGTTTGAAATCAAATTCTTAACAGATTACATATGGTGCATAGATATCTCTATCCTATACATGAATTATGAATCCCAACTAAGCAAAAATCACAAACATATGTCACTATAGCTAGTTCCAATCCCATATGTCATCTCTCGAATTCATATGGAATAACGGATAATTGGTGATCAAGCAATTATATAAGTTAAGCACAACACATAGCAACTAATTTAAAAATAATATTCATAAACTAAATTAAAGACTATTTAATCCTCCGTTACATAATAAGATCCGTTATAGGCTTAAACAGAAAGTTAGTTCATCGTAGATGAATCAAAATCCATAATCCACATAATAGAAATCATTCTGAATACAAGATGTTAAAGAAGAGAGAAAATAAACTCTAAGTTATATCACCGCTTCTCTCCACGTTCTTGCGTTCTTCGTGATCCAATGATGCTTCAATTCTCGTCCCAAGTTAATCTCCAAGCTAGGGCTTGTGTATGGCTAAGTCTGTCTCAATATGTTCCTTTATGCCCCTTTTATATCATTATACTCGCAGTCCTAGTAATAACTTAAATTTTCATCCAATTCCTAGTCAAACAAGGATAACACTGCTGGCTTCGGCGCCTACCCGCCCTGGCGGGGAATTAGGCTTGCAGTCACCCGCCCCGGTGAAGAAACCTACTGTTCGACAATGCTCACACCTGCCTC
This sequence comes from Panax stipuleanatus, assembly GCA_020205555.1. Lineage (NCBI taxonomy): Eukaryota > Viridiplantae > Streptophyta > Magnoliopsida > Apiales > Araliaceae > Panax > Panax stipuleanatus. Next base: position 107,805,144 of record CM035116.1, read on the forward strand.
GGCGGAGATCTGCTTCTTTAGGAACCCGCCCTAGCGGTTGTTCAAGTCATGAAAGCTGAAAACTTCGCCTTTTATGCTACTTTTGCAACCATTCCAATTCCAGCACACAATATTATAAAACCAAGTAAAAATGAAAGGAAATCTACTTGAAAACCTCAAGAATCAAGCTATTAAGAATACCGATTCGTATAAACCCACTCATCAAATACCCCCAAACTTGAGACTTTGCTTGTCCTCCAACAAAACCATGCACATGCAAATAGATACAATGCTTATGAATGCAACTGTCAGCTTATACAAAGTTAACCGATATTGCCTCAGAGAAATCACACAAATATAACAAATCCAACCAAAACATATCTGCAGTTCAAACCTATGACGCCCCCAAATCCGAGTCCCTTCTATTACCTCGGATCCGGTGCAGTCACGGTACTACTAGTCAAATATTTACATCTTTTATTCACAGCTTAATGAATATAACTATGCTTTATTACAATGTAGAATATAATTCTTTTCATTATCAGGATCTCGTATAATGACCCCAAACTTTTATAAGTTACAATCTTGGTCATTTGACATTCCTGTCTTATATCATATTCGATATTATAAAAATGCGAAATAAATAAACTTTTTCAATCTTCCTTGAATAAAATCTTTTATTGATTTCATAACTTGAATCAATTACATATCCTTGAATCAAATATATAGTGATTCATTCTATTCGAATTACTGTATAAGATTTTACATCTCGATTCAATATCCTCTATGTATTAACTAATACATATTTACAATCCGACTAGTATTAAACATCATAAACAACTATCAAGTACATCTCCTAGAACCTAAACATGGTTCAAGCAAATAATCTAAATAGTAATCTTCGTTGCGATACTATTTAACTTTATCAATCAAGAAGCACGTAATCTTCACCGTGAGTCCTTAACCTGCAAAAATGGTTATTTGCAAGAGTGAGCCTGACAGCTCAGCAATTCTAACAGTTTTTATACATCACATATCATATAATATCATGCTCATTTTATGCATTTATAATCATTTAAATATACTACGCATATTACTTTTCACATAACAGGCATAGAGATTAACTTTATAAATATATCATCAAAGATCAACTTTCAAATATCATACATATTCCATATGCATTTCGTATCAACATTCACATAGAATAATATAATTCAACTAACAGTTATCGAATTCATATAACAAATAGAAACTGAAAGACTTGCCTGATGCGTAGTTTATCAACTGCGAATTAACTGCTTAAAGATATCTGCGCTTCGTGTATTCCTACACAGTTATATAATCATGGATTTATATCCATCAGTTATACACATCCATATGTTCTCAATATAGTAATAAATACTTCATTGTCTTTTAACTTGGTTACGTATTACTTTAACTTAGGATAACCATGAGACTAGCTCATTCAACTTTCATGTTTATCTAAACAATCTTGTTTCACAACTTGTAGTCCTTAAGGACAACATAACTTAAGACCATGCAGTTAACAAACTGCCCTTGGCAGCTCTGCAGAACGACGCGACCGCGCTGCATATAAGCTTGGGAGTGGTGCAGCCGCGCTACTTCCTGCCAAAACCAGACTTGAGCTTTTCATTGCTCAGTCTAGTCCTAACATATTATGCATTCTGATACATACTATAAGTATACATCAAGTAGGTTCTGTTATTTCTTCGAGTTCATATTTCAAACTATTTAGTTTTGAATTACATAGCTCTACATTAAATTACTTAAACCAACAAGGCTCAACATCTTCTTTAAACAAAGGGTCATTTGACATAAGTCTTTAAACCATATATTGCTACTAATAAGCCTTTTATACGCATGCTCACATGTATCTATCTTATTTACATAGACATAGCATAGTTCATTATTTGAAAACTTAATTTAAACCATGTTTAAATGGTCTAATTCATGCTTAACTACATGGAGAACACACTCGACACATCTAGAGGCATAATGTATCCTAGTATACATGCGTAAAAGGTCAGAGTATACTTTACACAATGTTTGAAACTATTAGTTCTCAAAACTTCTGAGTTTTCTTTCAAAACATTTTAAACCAAGCTATATCGACCTAGTATACGCAAGGTAACTTAACAACTACCTTTAACAAAGGTTCCATGTTTATAAACTTTTAAACCTTGTATTGGTAATAACAAGCTTTTAATGCTCATGATCATGTGCAACAACTAATCAACATATAGTTAGTATAATCTTTATTTTGAAAACTTACTTCAAAATATGCTTGGATAGGTTATATCATGCTTAACAACCTTCTATATGCAATATATATTGAAACCACATTCCTAATCCATTCTCGCACATGACTAGGTCACATATATACACATGTTCGAAACTTTAAAGGACACTAGGTTCGTCAAGTTTCATTTTTCAAAACTTTAAGTTTTTCTCTTAGAAAATCATTAGTACCAAGCTAACACCACTCGTTATATGCAAGGTAACCTTAGGCCACATGTCAGACTCATTTATGTACTTATTAGAGTCTAACTAGCATGCTCAACAAACCAGAAAACACAAAAGTCATTTTCCATTTCTTCAAAACGGCGCGGCCGCACTGCTTTTGTACTGAGGAGTGGCGCGGCCGCGCCACTCTGGTTCCAGACCAGAATTGGCTTCTGCAACAGCAGAGCTCAAAACCAACCCAAAATTCCTCATGAATCATGCTTACAACAAACTCACATTACTATTATAACATGTATGTGACTCTATTATTACTTCTATAACAACTTAAAATCAAGAATTTAATAACTTTCTAGGAATTTTCCAACTTGAGACTCAAGAACACAATTAAGAGTTATACCTCATTGAAGCTTGAATGGACAGAGCTTCCTCTCATAATCATAATTCTCCCTTAAACTTTCTATAGCAACTTAGCAATTATTTAGCAACGTCAATATGTGAATATAAAACTTCAACTTATAGAGGAACCATGGACCAAATTTGGTTCTTGCACATTGAATCAAACCAATAAGAGAAGGAAGAAAATGTTGGGCAAGAAGGATTTGGTGGAAGGTCACTATTCAAGCCACTCCCCCCACCATCATTGCACTCATTCTAGCCATCATCACCATTCTCATTTTCAGCAAAGTAGGAAGCTAGGCTATTGGTATACTCACGTGAGGAAGGAAATGAGAGTCACAAAATGGGACAAGAGCTTATAACTCAGCATTTGTAAAAATTATTGCTAGCATACTTAGGTTTTATTTCCTTATTGGACTATGCAAGTCACACCTTAACAACTTAATAATGCTTCATTAATTTAAGTCATGAGCATATATACATAAATCTACATATATGTATACCCACATATAAACAAGTGTACTCATAATTTAAATATACACCAATATATAATATCATGTACCTCATGTACATTGGTTTAACCCATTAATATCTTAATTAAGCTAATTATAAAATAGTTGGGTATTCTCAACCCATCATTTTCCATAATATTTATTAACTCAAATATACCCAATTATTATAATGATAATTAATAAATATATATTAACTTACCATTTATTTTCTTTTAACAATTATAGTTAAACCTCTAATTGATTTAACTTTACCACCCATGCCACACAAGGCACAATTATGTAAGCTTAGTATATAATAGACCTCAAGCTTACAATACTATAATTTCACAATTAATATTATTCTTATTATCACATCTTATAATATTCTCATGGTGTAATATCATTACACTTCTTATTTACATGTTCTCTAATTATAGTTAATCTATTACCCTCCTATGGACAATACCCAAGGGTCAAGGAAGAGTTGGTGGCTAACTCCATCAACTAACACTATTCAAGGTACACCTAGCCAATGGGCTATACCATTATTGCCATCACATGGCTAACTTGTGAGCCTCTTTTAGCTATAAAAATTAGCATTCTTTTGGTCATGGGAGTGGTCTATTGCACCATGTCACATTTTTAATTCCCACCTTGCACACAAAGCTAGCATACACGTCTTTATACACACATATGTATTTAAATACCTCTCTTATATACCCATATACATATACACCTATACATGTATATATATATGTATCCATCAACTTATATTATACAACATATAATCAATGTGCATTTGACAATACCGAATATATTTTAATTGGGTATTATCATAATATATTATCTCATCTATATTATTTCAATTATATTAAACTATTGAAATCATTATCAATTAACAACTGTTTAATTATTATAATATTCATGAGGCACTTATTTAATGTTCCCTCACACACATTGTCACATACCCTTATGTACACATTTAATGTCCTCAAACCCACATACTGTCACATAAACATTAATTATGTAACTTACATTATTCATTATATGGTTCTTATATATTATAAGGTCACCTTGAAATGTCACACTTCACTTTCTGGTTAATAGAATGTGGGTACTTACTATAATCACATACTCGACACTTATATTAATTCACCATTTACTTAAGTGAATTAATCCACTTTACTAAATCACCATAGTTGATTTATGTTTTAAATATTATATTATTCCATAATATAACTTTAACCTTAATTTAAACTATCCAATATTTATACTTATTAGTTAATTCTCTTAACTAACTAATTCATGCTTTACTATCTCACTCTATCCATGGATAGCTTAAGCACTAATTATAACTCATATTACATCATACTAGTCACTAGTATATATATTCAAGAAAAAGGTGATTATTCATTAAAGATATTTAATGTCACCAACTTACTATGATAAAATAATTCTATAAATTATTTAATATCGATAGATAATTTTATCCACCTCCTTTACCTCAATTAAATTGTCTCCACAATAAATAACAAATATATATTAATAATATATTTATTAATCATATATTACATAGCTCATATTACCCTATGTAACACAATACTTCCTACCTCATAACACACATATATATATTCGAACCCAATACATGCCTTAAGAATTTTATTTATTAAATTCTTATTATTAATTATTCTTAAAAATTTGGGTTCTCACAAAACCCATCTATGAATCACTGTGACACCCCCAAATCCGGGTACTTCAATTCCACGGGATTTGGTGTTCACTGTACAAATATCATCTATCTATCTACCCATAATAAATGCAAACAATGCACTAGATAGAAATAAATTCTCCCCTTATGGGGTTACAACATCTGAGTAATAAATACAATCCCAGGTCATACTAACCTTAAACATCTGTGCAGAACATAAACAAATAAATAAGTCTTACACAACTTTAACATAAGTCTGAAACATAAACATATAAAAATAAACAACAAGTCTTCATCACTTGTTGACCTTGTCCTTGTCTTTGCTAGTAGAAGGCTCGTCGGACCTTTCGTTCTTAACTGCAATGTTATTATTACGCAAGAGTGAGCACGATTGCCCACAAGTATAATAATATAACAACAATATAATAACATGCGAGTGAATCAAAGACATCTGAATAAAGAAACTCAACTTTTGACTCAAGAATGAATAACAGGAATCAAAAGAACGTCTGAGGGTCATAAGACCTTGAACTATGTCCTAGGTTGTAAAGTTTTTATACTTTAAACCTTTAACAGTCATAAGACTATGGACTCTACTTCTCGTACTTAGGGGGATCAACCCTTAGTACCATACTGTGCACAATATCTCAACGCTAAAGCGTAAATAATCTCCTTTACAGGGTTGTTCATCTCAGTTTTGACATCAGAGTTCGCACCAAAGGAAGTTTGGTTTGGATAAGCTCAATAAGTATTCTAGAATTTGAAACGTTCATCAACTATGGACTAGTCAAATCAATAAGGGCTCACTAGTCCTATAAGATTCAACAATAACATCAATATTCAACTTGAACAATAAATCTCAAGAGTATATAATCGAAAAAGTATTGTATAACTGAAGTAATACTTAAAGGAATAACAATATCTCATATGAAAATCTTAACTTGAATAAACAAGGATAAGAACTTGCTTGATGTAAAAGTAAGGTTTGAGCTTAGAAAACTTGCCTCTTGCACAAGCTACAATTTATAATTCACGTTCTTTATTAAGTCCTACATACCAATACATTCATAATACACATTAACTAATAACGTAACTAGCATCACAAGTTCATTCTCTTTTGTCTAAACTCTGTTTATGATTATACTAATCAAATCACAACACTTGTCTTCACAAAATATTAGATTTCACGAACGACTAGCTAACTATGCGTTCAACAATTCAATTAAACATGTAAGTACCTCATTGACATGTTAAGAATCTATTTTAACATTCCATTATATGTCTAACACATTTTTATGTTCATTAGATTAGGTTACTATTACATTCCCTGGACTAAAACAATTAAAATTCTCATTTCTGGACAAACTACATAGTAGCGCTGCGGCTCCACCATATAAGCCATCCTTGGCGCAGCGGCGCGGACCTTAAGGTCTGGAGCTGGCGCTACGGCGCGACATGCCAGTTCTAGATTTTGAGGTTCGTGAGGAAAACAGAACTTGGCCAAAAACATCCAATTAATTTATTCGCACATGAGTTTAAGCATACCCAGACATTATAATACACATATAATCATTACCCAACCTTTTTAGCACGATTTTAGTGAGTTAAAACATACAATTATTTGAATCAATCATATAATTTCACTATTTTTCATACTTTGTAAAGTTTTGAAGGAAAACAAGAAATTCAACGTTACGGATTTGTTATAACACCGAATCTATTCGTTTAACTTCCATTTTGTTCGTTTAAACGTACACAATCATAATCACGTGTCAATTTAAGTTAAATAAATGCATAAGGCATGTAGATTTTGTACATAAGGGCCATATGGGCCATATGTACAATTTCTACACTTTGTAACTTTTTGAAAACCCAATTATCAACAAAATTCCATGGTATGACCACTGAAAATCATGTATACGTGATATATAACATGTTATTAACATATACTAACACATATACGATCACATCTTAAGTTAATTATCAAAAACAGTTCTTATCAGAGGATTTTTAAAAGTACGTAAATGAAACTCTGAAATTTTGCAGAACTTTGATTAAGGCATATAATCATGAATTTGATTGTTTTAAAACATATATAAGTTATAGAAAGTATGTTATGAATATCAGTTAACATGTATATGATCATAACTCAAGTAATTAACACCAATTTTATTCACAGAGAACTCAAGTTGGCTTTTCATGGAAGAAACATAGATATACGTCAATATAAAGGTTGAATCAAGAGGTTACCCTTGCTAACTCTGTGAAGATGATGCACTTTAATTCTTCATTCTTTTCAACTTTCTCTCAATTCTCTCTTTTTCTCTCTGGAACTTAGTGTCTTACAAAATATATGAATTGATATGTATATGTAAGTTAATATATTATACGCGTAATTAGAAGTCGTGGGTTATGGGTCGTCAATTAATCCCATAATGGGTTAACGAGCTCCAACCCCCACTAAGGCTTTGTTTGCTTGCCCCTTATATTCTTCCTTTCCCATTAATTTAATTAAAGCTTTATAATATAGTTTTAATGTCACACCCAATTTAATCAAATAATGTGATTTAAATCAATTAAATAAAATGACATAAATCCACATTAAATTACGTAGTCACATAATTAAAATTCTTATTTATCGATTATGTCAAATCATTAAATCTCTAATTAATTAGAAAAACATTATGATTATTAATTAATATGTTAATCAAATAAGCTCAATTAAATTCATACTTTGAATATAAAAATTCTCCATATTAATTTAACTAATGTAACATATATAATTAAATTAATCTACCACAATTTTATCAATTAATTATTTAACTCAATATTTAAATCATTAAAAAATATTTATTTAATTCAATAAATATTCAAATTTACAAAAATCTCATTCGTCACATCTTTCCCCCCTTAAAAGGATTCTGTCCCCAGAATTACGGTTCTATTAAATTTCGTCCCGTTACATTCTCCCCCCCCCCTTACAAAGATTCTGTCCCCAGAATCGCATACACATAAATTAAGTAAATAAATGTGGGTAATTCTTCATCATATGCTCTTCGAGTTTCCACGTTGCTTCTTCAGCATTGTGGTTCCTCCAAATTACCTTAACAGAAGGTATAACTTTGTTTCTGAGGACCTATTCTTTCCTGTCAACGATCTGAACAGGAATTTGTTCATATTATAAGTCTTTCTCAAAATGTAGGGGTTCATATTCAATTACATGTTTGTAATCAGGTTTGTAGGGTCGTAAAACTGAAACATGGAAGACGTTGTGGACATTCTCGAGCGCCGGAGGTAAGGCTACCTCATACGCAACTGCTCCAATCCTTCGCAATACCTCAAAGGGTCCAATGAATCTCGGGCTCAATTTCCCCTTTTTATCGAATCTGATCTTTCCCTTCCAAGGAGAGACTTTCAAAAACACATAGCTACCCGATTCAAACTCAACGTTCTTACGGTGTGGATCAGCGTATTTCTTCTGCCTATCCTGAGTTGCTACTAGTCTTGTTCTAATTACCCTGACTATCTCTACTGTCTGCTGTACCAGTTCTGGACCTAGTAGTTGTCTCTCGCCAACTTCATCCTAGTATAGCGGGGTTCTGCAGTTTCTTCTATACAACGCTTCGTAAGGCGGCATGCCAATACTAGCGTGGTAACTATTGTTGTAACCAAATTCCACAAGCGGTAGGTGGTCATCCCAGTTGCCTTTGAAATACATAATGCATGCTCTCAGTATATCTTCCAATGTCTGGATCGTTCTTTCGCTCTGCCCGTCTATTTGAGGGGGATAAGCCGTACTCATTCTCAACTGTGTCCCCATGCATTCCTGTAGTCGCTTCCAGAAGTTCGATGTGAAGCGCGGATCTCTGTCGAAAATAATTGACACCGAAACCCCGTGCCTCGATACAATCTCTTTCACATATAACCTTGCCAACTGATCTAAGTTGAATCTGATTTTGATCGAAAAGAAGTGTGCGGATTTCGTCAGTCGGTCAACGATAACCCATACTGCGTCGTAGCCTTTCTGAGTCTTCGGAAGGCCAACCACGAAATCCATCGTAATGTGTTCCCATTTCCATTCTGGGATTTCCAGGGGTTGTAGCAAACCACTCGGCCTCTATTGTTTTGCTTTTACTTTCTGACAGGTCAGCCACTTTGCAACACACTCAGCAACATCTTGTTTCAAATTCGGCCACCAGAAGTGCTATTGAAGATCTTGGTATATCTTGGTACTACCGGGGTGAATCGAATACCGTGAGCTATGAGCCTCGCTCAAAATGTCATTCTTAATCTCTGGCACTGACGGTACCCAAACTCTGTTCTCAAATTTCAGTAGTCCCTCACTGTCTATCTTGAATCTTGGTTCGGTTCCTTCAGATATCTTTTTCTTAATCTTCTCACATTCTTCGTCCTGAAGTTGAGTTTCCTTAACTTTATCTAATAGGGTTGTACCAGTTTGCATCTGAAACAACTTCTCTTTAATCTCCATCGGATACTTCACTTCCAATTCCAACTTTTCCTTTATTGAAATTAGCTCCTCCTAAGCAATCAACATCATCAATTTCTCCTGACCCTTCCTGCTTAAGGCGTCGGCAACCACATTAGCCTTACCCGGATGGTATAAGATATTAAAGTTATAGTCCTTAATTAACTCCAGCCACCTTCTCTGGCGTATATTCAAGTCCATCTGTGTAAAAATATATTTCAGACTCTTGTGGTCTGTATATATTTCACACTTCTCCCCATAGAGACAGTGTCTTTAAATTTTCAAAGCAAATACCACTACAGCTAACTCGAAGTCATGGGTCGGATACCCCTTCTCATAATCTTTTAATTGTTATGACGCATATGCAATGACCCTGCCGTTTTGCATAAGCACACAGCCAAGTCGTTTATGCGACGCATCACTATAAACCATAAAATTTCCTGTGTCGTCTGGAAGAGATAACACAGGTGCTGAACTCAACCTCTCTGTCTGGTGGAAGTTGATAGTAGTGTGCATACAAGCCAATCATGTATGATGATAAATTACGTACTTTGTAAACAATCTTATTTATTTATTAATAAAATATTCATTTATTAAAGGAATTTAATTATCTACATGGTGCTGTTTTTTATAATATGTAAATAACCCATAGTTTTAAGCAATGCTTTTAGAATCATGATGGTGATCATGCTAATGAGATCTAAATTCTTAAAAAGCTTAAAAACTAAAATAGTTCCTAATCATAGGATTACTAAAAAAGGGAATTAGTAAATCCGGATAGATTAGTACATATGTTGCTTGCTCATTGGATGAGGATGATTGATCTCATAATCATTTGTATGGAGACACTAAAGCAAGTATGTAGGGGCTTATTGGAGAATAAGTTCACTGAACGTGACTCGCTATGGAATACCTAATGGAGTTTTAGTCGCCTGTCAATAGGAATTCCTAATGTGATAGTAGTACAAGTGATCCTTGGACTTGAGATCATCATAGTATCTTGTATGTAATGAATTATACTTTGACTTATTCCTTAAAACCCTTTAGGGTATATAAAAGGGTATGCTTGGATATAATGAGTTATATATGAAGATAATGAATGATCAATAAAGAATCTACCACCTCTAGTAAAAGAGGAGATATGTCCTATGTGATTCGTTAAATGACAACCCAAGAATCATTGGACAAGGTAAAATGAAATTAGAAAGGAGTTTCTAATTTGCATTATTTGGAGTTGTGCATTTTCTAATCGAAATACATATAATTAAATAAAATATGACTTGACAGTAAATTCATGTCTTATATTTAATTGGGACATTGTATGGTGGAAGGATTGAATTGTATGGTAACTATTTACTCCCAGGTTCTTTTATGATTAATGTTGAAATTTATATTATCTGAAAAGTCGTTGATCGCTAGGGAGGCTTATCCCTATTGTATAATAAATATTATTTATTTAAATAGATTATTAGTTTAATTTATTTATTTAAATAAGATTAGAATTGTTCTAATTGATTTATTCACAACCGGTTTAATATGGAGAACCTAAAGGGTCACACCATAAAAGGAAGAATAATTATTTAAGAAGGTAATGGCATAATCGTAATAATGCATTAAATGAAATTAATTTAATCTATGATGATAGAATAAATTAAATAGCTTAATATTTATTATTTAATATTTTAAAAATATTAAATATAAATTAATAAGAGGAGTCTTATTAATATTATTATAATTATTATTATTTTAATTTCTAAAGGAGTTTAGTAATTAATTTAATATTAGTACTCTCATTTATTCCTAATAAGATTAGGAGACAAATTAATTAAATGAATTTAATTAATTATTTTCCATGTGGTGGGAAGCCTATATTAATTAAAGGAGTTTAATTAATTAAAAGAAATCCCATGTCTAATAGGATTAGAAGGGTTGACCAATATCTATATAAGAGGATTCTTATAATAGATATTACTTGATGCAATTCCAATTGTTGGAGAGTACTCCTTTTCTATAAAGGATAGAAAACTAAGGTTTAGCCAAACACCCTCCTTCTTGATAATTCATATTCCTTGGTGGATCACCTCTAGAGGCCAAACACTTGGGTGGCTAATGTTGATCAAAAGAAGGAATCTAACGCGAAAATTCAAGGAGATCTCGAAGAACAAGAAGTTGAACTCGTACCTGTGGAAGCTTCATTCTACAAGGATATAATTTTATAACTTCTTATTTATCGTTTTAAATTAATAATTTGCATAAAGGATGATCCGGGTAATGGTTTTGTAGGAATTTTTTTAAACTCTGATATACCATGCTTCCGCTAATTTTTGCAATTTGATTGCGTCATGATTTCGTACAAACCCAACAGTGGCATCAGAGCCAAACCTTTATGCAATTATTAATTATTTTGATTTCATATACATATGGGTATGTATTTAGAATAATTTATTGGGCATAATTTTAATTGTATAAAATTATTATTTATGGAAGAAAGAAAAAAAAAGGGAATGAAATTTATTTATTTTTTCTTCGTTCCTGGCATCCGTAACGAAACGAATTTATTTGGGACGAATCAGTTTTTTTTCTCAAAGTAGTCACGTTACTGTTGCAATTCAGTGGATTCCTGGATGTTTTTTAGACCAAGTTCACGTTTTTGTTTTTTTTAGATGTGCTGTAATTTTTTTTTTAACGAACCTGCAAGAAAAAAAAGAGAGTAGCGAACTTGATCTTTTGAATCCTGCCGAATTCCTTGGAAAGAGATTCACTTTTTTAGAAAAAGGATGCAGATCCTTTGATTTCCAAAAAGGTGATTATATATATATATAATATATAGGTTATATTATATATATATATATATATATTATATTCTTAATAATTTTATAATTAAAATAAAAAGTTTATTTTAATCTTGAAATTAGATTTCATGCAAATTAAAATTATCCATTAAATGATACTCATATATATATGGAATGTTTTAATTCATGAGATAAATATTTATTTATTGATGCATATGTTGATGTGTATGATAATAAATGGGGATTGATTATGGACTATTTGACCAATGTGATTGGATTTTATTTTAGTTAAATGCTTGAATGAATGGGTTTTATTAAATGGGGTCTGCGTACCTCGTCTTCTCTAATTTTTTCTTGATGTAAAATTCTATCTCCCTCCTATGTACTTCCCCTTGACTGCTGATCAATGTTTCTATTTAAATTAAATAGTTTAATGTAATAGAAATAGTTAGAATTATCTTGAAGAAATTAGAGACCAATGAGCAAGGAGCGCGTGAAGACCTGTTTGTATGGAGCCCGGGTTTAAATGTAATAGTTACGTTTAAATTTAAATTCTTGCACTCCTAGGTTTGACCTTTTGGTTCACTTGGTGGCTCTAGTGAACCAAACTAGAATAAAAGTCCGTAATCAATCTGGGTAGAATATAGTATTCTATATTGCACGCTAAATATTATATATATTATATTTTATGCAATCATGCTTCGCATGTTTAATAAAATGACGCGTATTTTATATATATATGTGCATGCGCGCTAAACACGATGAGACAAAATAATAACAAACCCCTCAAAGAAATAATATTAAGTCCGAAGCGTTCAAATGATATTTGGAATATCGAACGTCGCCTTCTAGCATGATAATTAATAGAGTATTAAATATTTAATATGAGTTTGTTGTGCTATCCACAAAGCGAGTATTGAGTATTTAAGATGTTAATTAATCACATTTGATGCTTATCAAGAAAATTGAACGATCTAGTCTTGTTGTGCTATCCACAAGGACGAACATTTTTCTTTTTTGAATTTATGGAAGTGCTAGGCTGGACTTAACTTAAATCATTTTAGTTCGGATGTGCACACACATGACCATTATGATTTAAGAGGCAAAATAAAAGGAATTACATGGTGATGTAATTGACAAGAGTTGTCTACCTATTTATTTGTATATCGATTGTTGTGCTATCCACAAGGTTATATACATTTGAAATGGGATCCTTATTCTCACTAGCAAATCTTTAATTAGATGTTGCCGAACTATATAAGTGAGGGTAATATAGTTTGATAAAAATAGTGGGAGATACCAATTTAAAATAAAGACCTGAATTTATTTTGGTATGCAAAATTAATAAAATGAATGTTTGCTAAAATGTTGTTTTTCACATGCAGAATTTTAAAAATGTCAAAATCACTAATTTCACTGCGAAGCATACTTGATGCTAATAAGCTTACCGGGCCGAATTATACGGACTGGCTAAGAAATCTGAGAATAGTTCTCACTGCTGAAAAGATTTCTTATGTCCTAAACTCACCTGTCCTTGGAACTGTTCCAGAAACAGCCTCTGAGGAAGAGATTGCCACCATTGAAAAGTGGCAAGATGATGCATCTATGGCTCAATACATCATGCTCGCATCCATGAATAACGAGCTTCAGCGTCAGCACAAAAACATGGATTCTCCTACTATGTTGATTCACCTCAAAGAGTTGTATGGTGAACAAAGTAGGACTGCTAGATATTAGATATCTAAGGAGCTCTTCCGATCTCGGATGACCAAGGGCAAGGTGAACATAAAGGAACAAAAGAAACCTGATTCAGCTAGCAAAGGAATGTGCTTCCATTGCAACGAGCCTGGGTCATTGGAAGAGGAACTGTAAGAAGTTTCTGGCAGACAAGAAGTTTGGAGAAGCTTCGACTTCCAATCAAGGTTTGTTTATGATTGAAATTAATTTTTCTGAAAGTCATAATTCTACTTGGGTATTGGATACCGGCTGTGGTTCTCACATATATAATACTGTGCAGGGACTGGTCAGAAGTAGAAAGCTGAACAAAGATGAGGTGATCCTACGAGTGAGAAATGGAGCAAAAGTTGCTGCATTAGCTGTAGGAACTTATTGTTTAGCAATGCCTTCGGGCAAATCCATTTATCTTAATAATTGTTATTATGTTCCGAATATTATTAAAAACATTATTTTAATTTCTGTATTGGATATGGAAGGTTTTGACGTTATTATAAAGAACAATGGTTGTTCTATTTATAAAGACGATGTTTTATATGGTATTGAAAATTTGCGAAATGGACTTTATACACTTAACTTACAAGAAAATATTTTTCAAATTGAACAAACTAAGAAAAGGAAAAGAGATGATATTAATTATACCTACATGTGGCACTGTAGACTCGGTCATATCAATGAAACAAGATTATCCAAGTTGCATAAAGATGGGCTCCTTGAGTTATCTGATTATGAATCATATCCAACTTGTGAATCTTGTCTCATGGGTAAAATGACTAAATCTCCTTTTAGTGGAAAAGGAGAAAGAGTTACAGAATTGTTGGCATTGATTCACACAGACGTTTGTGGACCTATGACAACAAGTGCACGGGGTGGGTATTCTTATTTTATTACTTTCACTGATGATCACTCAAGATTTGGATATGTGTATTTAATGAAATACAAGTCAGAATCATTTGAAAACTTCAAAGAGTTCAGAAGTGAAGTAGAGAAACAAACGGGCAAGAGTATAAAGATACTTCGATCAGATCGAGGTGGAGAATACTTAAGCGGTGAGTTTCTCAATTGTCTCAAAGAAAATGGTATAATCTCACAATGAACTCCTCCAGGTACACCACAGTTAAATGGAGTATCTGAAAGGAGAAATCGAACACTGTTGGACATGGTTCGATCTATGATGAGTTTTACCGACCTTCCAATTTTCTTCTGGGATATTCCCTAGAAACGACTGCATACCTACTTAACAAGGTACCTACCAAATCCGCCCCAAAGACTCCATATGAGATGTGGAAGGGGAGGAAACCAAATCTTAAGCATGTTAAGACTTGGGGTTGTCCAGCTTATGTCAAAAAGTTTGAAAATGATAAGCTACAGACTAAATCCGATAAGTGTAGATTTGTGGGATACCCTAAAGAAACTTTAGGGTATTATTTCTATCATCCAACTGATCAAAAGGTGTTTGTTGCGAAATATGTTGCCTTCTTGGAAAGGAGTTTATCCATGAAGGGGTCAGTGGGAGTAAGATATATCTTGAAGAAGTTCAAGAACCACAAATTACCACGGATCAAAGTCAGGTACCTGACAAAGTAGAAGAACCTACTATACCACACCCTGTTCGTAAATCTGAAAGAGTACCAAAGATACCTGAGAGGTATGGATTCGTTATAGAGGATGACGATGAGGTACACATCATGAATGATGATGATCCATTGAATTACGAACAGGCTATGAGTAATAAAGACTCAGGGAAATGGCTTGAAGCCATGAAATCCGAAATGGACTCCATGTATGAAAACAAAGTGTGGACTTTGATTTCACCACCTGAAGGCATTAAGCCTATTGGGTGTAAATGGGTCTTTAAAAGAAAGACTGGAGCGGACGGCAAGGTAGAGACCTATAAGGCCCGACTGGTTGCAAAAGGTTTCAAACAAAGACAAGGAGTTGACTATGATGAAACCTTCTCACCAGTAGCTATGCTCAAGTCCATTCGGATTTTGCTTGCGATTGCAGCTTATAACGACTATGAGATCTGGCAGATGGACGTGAAAACGGCCTTCCTCAATGGGAAATTTGAGGAGGATGTGTATATGACACAGCTAGAGGGATTTGTTTCAAAGGTTGGAACCAATCAAGTCTGTAAGCTGCAACGATCCATTTATGGATTGAAGCAAGCTTCTCGTAGATGAAACATTCATTTTGATGAGACAATCAAAGAGTTTGATTTTGTCAAAAATGACAATGAACCATGTGTGTACAAGAAGGTTAGTGAGAGCGCAGTTTCATTCTTTGTATTATATGTTGATGATATATTACTGATAGGGAATGACATTCCTATGCTACAATCGATTAAAATCTGGTTATCTAAACACTTCTCCATGAAGGACTTGGGAGAAACATCCTATATTTTGGAGATAAAGATCTATAGAGATAGATCTAAAAGGATGCTTGGTTTATCCCAAGGAACGTACATTGATGCAATGCTAAAGAGGTTTAGCATGGAAGATTCCAAAAGAGGTCTCATGCCGATGAGCCATGGAATAAATCTCTCCAAGAAATAGGCCCCAAAGACACCTGAGGAGAGAGACCGTATGAGTAAGATCCCTTATGCTTCTGTAATAGGATCTATCCTGTACGGTATGATATGTACTAGACCGGATGTTGCTCATGCACTTAGTGTAACGAGCAGATACCAGTCAAATCCTGGAGAAGAGCACTGGAAGGCAGTGAAGAATATCCTAAAGTACTTGAGAAGGACTAAAGATATTTTTCTTGTTTACGGTGGGTCTGAATTAAAACTCGAGGGATTCACAGACTCAAGTTTTCAAACAGACCAAGATGACAGTAAATATATTTCGGGATATGTGTTTACCTTGAACGGAGGCGCAGTGAGTTGGAAGAGTTCCAAGCAACAAACAGTTGCTGATTCAGTGACAGAGGCAGAGTATATAGCTGCAAGTGAAGCTGCAAAGGAAGCTTTTTGGATGAAAAAGTTCATAACTGAACTTGGTGTGGTTCCTAGCATTGGAGAAGCAGTTCCCGTTTACTATGACAACACAGGAGCAGTTGCACAGGCTAAGGAACCCAGGTCTCATCAGAAATCTAAACACGTGTTGCGGCGATTTCACTTGATTAGGGTGATCATTGAAAGAGGAGACGTCACCTTGGAGCGTGTAGACTCTCAAGACAACATTGCAGATCCATTTACTAAAGCTTTAACACAACAGCAGTTTGATCGTCACTTAGAGAAGATGGGTATAAGATACCATGGCGATTGACTTTAGTGCAAGTGGGAGATTGATAGTAGTGTGCATACAAGCCAATCATGTATGATGATAAAGCACGTACTTTGTAAACAATCTTATTTATTTATTAATAAAATATTCATTTATTAAAGGCATTTAAATATCTACATGGTGCTGTTTTTTATAATATGTAAATAACCCATAGTTTTAAGCAATGCTTTTAGAATCATGATGTTGATCATGCTAATGAGATCTAAATTCTTAAAAAGCTTAAAAACTAAAATAGTTCCTAATCATAGGATTACTAAAAAAGGGAATTAGTAAATCCGGATAGATTAGTACATATGTTGCTTGCTCATTGGATAAGGATGATTGATGTCATAATCATTTGTGTGGAGACACTAAAGCAAGTATGTAGGTGCTTATTGGAGAATAAGTTCACTGAACGTGACTCGCTATGGAATACCTAATGGAGTTTTACTCGCCTGTCAATAGGAATTCCTAATGTGATAGTAGTACAAGTGATCCTTGGACTTGAGATCATCATAGTATCTTGTATGTAATGAATTATACTTTGACTTATTCCTTAAAGCACTTTAGGGTATATAAAAGGGTATGCTTGGGTATAATGAGTTACATATGGAGATAATGAATGATCAATAAAGAATCTACCACCTCTAGTAAAAGAGGAGATATGTTCTATGTGATTCGTTAAATGACAACCCAGGAATCCTTGGCCAAGGTAAAATGAAATTAGAAAGGAGTTTCTAATTTGCATTATTTGGAGTTGTGCATTTTCTAATCGAAATACATATAATTAAATAAAATAAGACTTGACAGTAAGTGCATGTCTTATATTTAATTGGGACATTGTATGGTAGAAAGATTGAATTGTATGGTAACTATTTCCTCACAGGTTCTTTTATGATTAATGTTGAAATCTATATTATCTGAAAAGTCGTTGATCGCTAGGGATGCTTATCCGTATTGTAGAATAAATATTATTTATTTAAATAGATTATTAGTTTAATTTATTTATTTAAATAAGATTAGAATTGTTCTAATTGATTTATTCACAACCGGTTTAATATGGAGAACCTAAAGGTTCACACCATAAAAGGAAGAATAATTATTTAAGAAGGTAATGGCATAATCGTAATAATGCATTAAGTGAAATTAATTTAATCTATGGTGATAGAATAAATTAAATAGCTTAATATTTATTATTTAATATTTTGGAAATATTAAATATAAATTAATAAGAGGAGTCTTATTAATATTATTATTATTTTAATTTCTGAAGGAGTTTAGTAATTAATTTAATATTAGTACTCTCATTTATTCCTAATAAGATTAGGAGAAAAATTAATTAAATGAATTTAATTAATTATTTCCCATGTGGTGGGAAGCCTAAATTAATTAAAGGAGTTTAATTAATTAAAAGAAATCCCATGTCTAATAGGATTAGAAGGGTTGACCAATATCTATATAAGAGGATTCTTATAATAGATATTACTTGATGCAATTTCAATTGTTAGAGAGTACCCCTTTTCTATAGAGGATAGAAAACTAAGGTTTAGCCAAACACCCTCCTTCTTGATAATTCATCTTCCTTGGTGGATCACCTCTAGAGGCCAAACACTTGGGTGGCTAACGTTGATCAAAAGAAGGAATCTAACCCAGAAATTCAAGGAGATCTCGAAGAACAAGGAGTTGAACTCGTACCTGTGGAAGCTTCGTTCTGCAAGGGTATGATTTTATAACTTCTTATTTATCATTTAAATTAATAATTTGCATAAAGGATGATCCGGGTAATTGTTTTGTAGGAATTGTTTTGAACTCTGATATACCATGCTTCCGCTAATTTTTGCAATTTGATTGCGTCACGATTTCGTACAAACCCAACAGAAGTCCTGGAAGATCGTCCAGAAATACGTCTATGAAGTCCTTCACGACTGGTATATCTTCCACTTTTGGGTTTTCTTTACGACTATCGACTATGTAGGCTAAATATCCTACACATCCTTGTCTTAACAACTTCCTGGCCTGCATCATCGTCAGACAACTCGCTTGTCTAGGCGATTTGCTGCCATAAAACACAACCTTTGACGGGGTCATAAGGTTGATACACTTCCTCTGGCAATCAATTACAGCCCCATAATTGACTAGCCAATCCATTCCCAGAATAACATCGAATTCCCCAAGTCTAATCGGGATAAGATCTACGTTCATAATGTTACCCTTAATATCCACCCTACAGTTCTTGTGTACTTACTTAACAGGGATCACTTCTCTATTCGTAATTTCTATGTTCATGGGGTATTCTAACTCGTCCATAGGCAATTCTAAGTTCTTAGCAAACTCATCGGATATAAATGAACAAGTAGCACCCGAATCAAATAGTACATAAGCATTAACTTTATTGATCGAAATGATACCTGACACCACATCGTGAGACTGTACAGCATCCTGCATGGTCATGTTGAAGGTTCTGGCGGTTGGTCGGTTGGTTGCAGTTGGTCCCGTGATAATTAGAGCACTTCCACCACTGTTTCCTCTGTTCCCTCCTGATCCTGCCCCTCCAGATCCCTTCTTGGGACAGTCCCTTGGCAGATGGTCCTTTGAACGGCAAATGAAGCAGGAACCCTTCTTTGGGTTAGGACAGTTAGGTGCTATGTGGCCTTCTTGACCACAATTGTAGCACACTCGTTTTCCCTTCATACAGACCCCCAGGTGAGCTTTCTCGTAGGTCGGACAAGCTTCGATCCTCTTCTTCTGACTCTGGGGACGTCGAAAACTTTTTCCATCTCCATCACCCAGGTTTTAGCTTCTATCGGGTTCATGGTGCCTTTAAACTCTGGCGGTCCCACCGCCTTGAAGTCCTTGAACGTTGTGTTCGATGGAGCTTGAGGTTGGTTGTTAAGTGCTCCAGCAAATAAGTTCGCCAACTGCTGAACGGGGTTAGCATTGGCGTCGTTGTTGTTGTTAGTTGACTCTTCCTGGGCCGGTCGACGGTTTGGTATTCTCCTTGGCGGCATATTTCTGTTAAGATATACGCTTATTAGATCTTTATGCAATCTTTTAAATATTTAAGGCTTAACTTAAACATTTAGACACCATCAGTCAACACATTATCTCAAATAAACTCTGATATTTTATTAAATCAAAAGTTTTAACATAACACGATAACATCACTGCTATTTACATCAACTATCCTGAGATAAAGAATCTACAGGATTTAAAACATAAAATATTCCTCTGTTTATAAACACATTAGAATTTACATTATTAACTACCAGATAGGTTTCACAAAATCAAATGTTCCTATCACTGCCCATTAAGGCGACGAACAGCTTTGCCACGCTCTTCTTCCATAATCCGGGACATTGTCCTGCGATCTAGCATGTACGACGGTAGTCCTTCGAATTGAATTGGGTACCTCATAATCCGATCCTGGGCCTCGTCAATTTCATACTGAAGTGTAGAGTACGTCTCCTCAAGCTTGGCCTTCTTCGCCCAACAGTTGTCTTCTACGAGATCATCTCGTCGTGATTCCCTTACCCAGGCTTCCTCTGCTATAAGCCAGCCTTATTGATTTCTTTTTCAGTTCATTCTTCAACTCCTCTATTTCCTCTGATTTCTGTTCAGTTTGGCCTTTCTCGTTAACCAAATCCCAGTATATATTTTCCAGATGTGTGTGAAGAGCCTCAACCTCTCCAACCCTCTGATCGATGGTAGACCATTGAGTAACCAATCGTTCCCTCAGCTCCTGAACAGTCTCCCTCATCTCTTGAATAGAATCACATAACTCTATGTTATGGTCATACAACTCGTCATACATCTCGGCACTAATAGAGCTCGGCAGGAACTCTTCAGGTTCTTCCTCCTCCTCTTCGGCTGCCTCAGCCTGAACCTCAATCTCCTCAGGGTCTTCCTCAAAGTCCTCCTCTGAATCAGACACCGGCACATACTCCTGACCAATGACTGTGATCAAGGGTGATGGCTCTCATCGGACTAACTGCTCCCAGACTACGTGGATGTCTCGGGGCTCCTCCTCTCTAGCCTCTAGGGGTACAAGGTCCTTGGACTGACTAGGTTCTCCAGCATCTGTCATCCTGACAAAAAGAATTTTAAGTCTTAGTTATTACGTGATGCTAATCGATACTCAAGTATATAAGTATAAGCACATAGCATATAAGATAAGTTATTGTCTTTCTTAGAACTCGATAAGAGTTATCATTACTATGTTCTCGATCTCTAAAAGGCTACTATCCTAAGGTTTTCCCCCACCTAAGGTTCATAACCTACAGTTTTGATACCAACCTATAACACCCCCAAATCCGGGTACTTTAATTCCACGGGATTTGGTGTTCACTGTACAAATATCATCTATCTATCTACCCATAATAAATGCAAACCATGCACTAGATAGAAATAAATCATCCCCTTATGGGGTTATAACATCTGAGTAATAAATACGATCCCAGTTCATACTAACCTTAAACATCTGTGCGGAACATAAATAAATTAATAAGTCTTACACAACTTTAACATAAATCTGAAACATAAACATATAAAAATAAACAACAAGTCTTCATCACTTGTTGATCTTGCCCTTGCCTTTGCTAGTAGAAGGCTCGTCGGACCTTTCGTTCCTAACTGCAATGTTATTATTACGCAAGAGTGAGCATGATTGCCCACAAGTATAATAATACAACAACAATATAATAACATGCGAGTGAATTAAAGACATCTGAATAAAGAAACTCAACTTTTGACTCAAGAATAAATAACAGGAATCAAAAGAACGTCTGAGGGTCATAAGACCTTGAACTATGTCCTAGGTAGTAAAGTTTTTATACTTTAAATCTTTAACAGTCATAAGACTATGGACTCTACTTCTCGTACTTAGGGGGATCAGCCCTTAGTACTATACTGTGCACAATATCTCAACGCTAAAGCGTAAATAATCCCCTTTACAGGGTTGTTCATCTCAGTTTTGATATCAGAGTTCGCACCAAAGGAAGTTTGGTTTGGATAAGCTCAATAAGTATTCTAGAATTTGAAATATTCATCAACTATGGACTAGTCGAATCAATAAGGGTTCACTAGTCCTATAAGATTCAACAATAACATCGATATTCAACTTGAACAATAAATCTCAAGAGTATACAATCGAATAAGTATTGTATAACTGAAGTAATACCTAAAGGAATAACAATATCTCATATGAAAATCTTAACTTGAATAAACAAGGATAAGAACTTGCTCGATGTAAAAGTAAGGTTTGAGCTTAGAAAACTTGCCTCTTGCACAAGCTACAATTTATAATTCACGTTCTTTATTAAGTCATACATACCAATACATTCATAATACACATTAATCAATAACGTAACTAGCATCACAAGTTCATTCTCTTTTGTCTAAACTCTGATTATGATTATACTAATCAAATCACAACACTTGTCTTCACAAAATATTAGATTTCACGAACGACTAGCTAACTATGCGTTCAACAATTCAATTAAACATGTAAGTACCTCATTGACATTTTAAGAATCTATTTTAACATTCCATTATATGTCTAACACATTTTTATGTTCATTAGATTAGGTTACTATTACATTCCCTGGACTAAAACAATTAAAATTCTCATTTCTGGACAAACTACATAGTGGCGCTGCGGCGCCACCATATAAGCCATCTATGGTGCTGCGGCACGGCTGGCGCTGCGACGCGATATGCCAGTTCCAGATTTTGAGGTTCGCTAGGAAAACAGAACTTGGCCAAAAATATCTAATTAATTTATTCGCAAATGAATTTAAGCATACCCAGACACTATAATACACATATAATCATTACCCAACCTTTTTAGCACGATTTTAATGAGTTAAAACATACAATTATTTGAATCAATCATATAATTTCACTATTTTTCATACTTTATAAAATTTTGAAGGAAAACAAGAAATTCAACGTTACGGATTCGTTATAACACCGAATCCGTTCGTTCAACTTCCATTTTGGTTGTTAAACGTACACAATCATAATCATGTGTCAATTTAAGTTAAATAAACGCATAAGGTGTGTAGATTTTGTACATAAGGGCCATATGGGCCATATGTACAATTTCTACACTTTGTAACTTTTTAAAAATCCAATTATCAACAAAATTCCATAGGTATGACCACTGAAAATCATGTATACGTGATATATAACATGTTATTAACATATACTAACATATATACGATCACATCTTAAGTTAATTATCAAAAACAGTTCTTATCAGAGGATTTTTAAAAGTACGTAAATGAAACTCTAAAATTTTGCAGAACTTTGATTAAGGCATATAATCATGAATTTGAATATTTTAAAACATACATAAGTTATAGAAAGTATGTTATGAACATCAGTTAACATGTATATGATCATAACTCAAGTAATTAACACCAATTTTATTCACAGAGAACTCAAGTTGGCTTTTCATGGAAGAAACATAGATATACGTAAATATAAAGGTTGAATCAAGAGGTTACCCTTGCTAACTCTATGGACCCACTTTAATTCTTCAATTCTTTTCAACTCTTTCTCAATTCTCTCCTTTTCTCTCTGGAACTTAGTGTCTTACAAAATATATGAACTAATATGTATATGTAAGTTAATATATTATACGCGTAATTAGAAGTCGTGGGTTATGGGTCGTCAGTTAATCCCATAATGGGTTAACTAGCTCCAACCCCCACTAAGGCTTTGTTTGCTTGCCCCTTATATTCTTCCTTTCCCATTAATTTAATTAAAGCTTTATAATATAGTTTTAATGTCACACCCAATTTAATCAAATAATGTGATTTAAATCAATTAAATAAAATGGCATAAATTCACATTAAATCACATAGTCACATAATTAAAATTTCTTATTTATCGATTATGTCAAATCATTAAATCTCTAATTAATTATTAAATTAATTAGAAAAACATTATGATTATTAATTAATATGTTAATCAAATAAGCTCAATTAAATTCATACTTTGAATATAAAAATTCTACATATTAATTTAACTAATGTAACACATATAATTAAATTAATCTACCACAATTTCATCAATTAATTATTTAACTCAATAATTAAATCATCAAAAAATATTTATTTAATTCAATAAATATTCAAATTAAATTACAAAAATCTCGTTCATCACAATCACTACTTGTTAACACCACTACGTGTGTGTGTGCTTAACAACATCGTATTCAACCACAGTCCAAATATATCACATAATACGCATCTTAGCTAGAAAATACATATTTAACTCATAGAATCTTGTAAACAAGGTAAGGCAAACACGACTCAACATCCTCGGAGTCAGAAGTCAATATAGGAGATTTGCTATCTTTATCATTTACGGGGGCATTCTGCTCATTTTCCTGTACTTCTACTTTACTCATGACTGTGCAATGTTTAGTTTCCTTAGGCTTTTCAGTGATACCCATGTAACGAGCATTCGATCAACGACTCCCAAGCCAGATGGCTTTAGGGCGCTAGGTGTAAAGACATCCCCTAGGGCGTACTTACTCAAGCATCAAAGACCACGAAACTAAACGAGTCACGGTGTTTATTCACGAGTTTCTTTTTCTATTTTTTATATTTTCTAAAAAAAAAATTCATTTTCTTTTATTTTTTCTCTTATAGATAGCTCCCATATTTTTTCCCAAACTTAGGTTTCTGCCTAATCTCAGTCACTACTATCGGTTTACAGAATTTCTATCATTTAAAGCCTAATTTCTATCAAGACGTCAATTATGTGACCATTCGACCTAAGTTAAACCACATTGTCCTCCTAACATTCTAACCGGTACAATAGTGTCAACCAAGCAGCGATTCTGGATAAATGTCAGAATTTACATCTATGTCCTAGTTATTATTACTGTCTACGTTCTATGTAAGTCCAATCTCATCAATGGCTAAGGTTTCTTCATACAGACTGACATACTTGACTCTTGCAATCCTAACTAATGACTCTTTTTCTTATTTTTTGAATTTTTTCATTTTTTTTAATAAGCATAAAAACTTAACTAAATCTACTCAAACAATTAAACTACTTTACTATAAAAATTATAAATAACCTACACTAACGTGCAATATGCTAACAAGATTATGATTAACAATATAAAACCAACCCCTAAACTTAAACTGAACAATGCCCTCATTGTGAGAATAAAGAAATTAAGCTTCGAGGACTTCCCTGATAAATTAAACTTCTGGCCCGCCACCCTCCTCTACGTCAGAATCTGAAGGTGGATAGCTTGGTAATGGTTATGGAGTTGGGAACTGAAATAGGTCGGTGGATGTGTTGAGTCTTATGAAGGCATCAACGACGGCGACGTTAAAACTGGTCAAAGTATCCAACATGTAGCTTTGTCTCACCGCCAGTCTGTCATCCCTCTTGTGCTGTTGATCCATTAAGCGCTGAATGTTTCTGAGCATGGACTTCGTCGAGCGAGAAGCGCTAGACATAGTGGCGTTCTCTTCTTCAGACTGTGGATCCTCCTCCAACTCATTCTCAAAAAACGCATAGTCTGCATCCGGGACCTCATCCTCCCCCTCATCCAAGTCTGGAAGAATAAATCCTAAGCCGTGGGGATGTGAAGGTGCCCCCTTCTAAGTTTTAAATCAGGCAATCAGCTTCTTGTCCAATATATGCAATGGTAGCTGTGAGGGCTCATTATCTGTCCACTAGACACCTGCTTGCCTGCATAAACTGGTGATGAGTGATGGTTGTGGTAATCCCCCCGTTAGACTCCCCCTCAAGCACTGACGAATGGAGAAATTGATGATCGTCCCAATATTGATGTGGAGATCCTTGACGATTGCATACAATAGCGAGATTTTTTCTTTGGTAATCTCGCTCGTATGTGTTGAGGGCAGTAGCTTTGTACAAATGAACAAATGCCATATTTTTCGATATTTTCTCAAACTTGAACTCATGATGAGCGTGCCTCCTCTCCTGCCCTTTTCCCACACTGTATCCGGCTTGCATATCTCTGTGAGAATTTGATCATAATTAATTTCATTATCTCTCAATTATGTGTACTGACAAACCTCAAGCTATGGGACATTGTAGAACTCGTTTATGGCTTCTGCACTGAAGTCCACCAATTTGCCTCTGACGAATGCTTTAAACGGAGGTGTGTCCTCCGCATTGGCATAGAATTTGTTGACCACGGCCACCACTGCCGCTTTGGGTTGATCCGTGAAGGCGTTTTCCCAACCTCTTTCAATGATTTGAAGCTTCATATGTCCACTCAAAAGAGCGGGTTTAAGGCCCCGTTCCGGTATTAGTGGCTTTCCCGCCACATAGTCAAATCGGTCGGCTGCGGCCGCACTCCAGAATTTCTTACGGTCAAACTGTTGAGCGGCCGTGGATGAGCCTTCACCCTTTTACCTCTTTTGTGGTCGCGGTGGCATGATGTTTACTTGCTCAAAACAAAAAATTCCTTAACAAAAGTGATTGTGGCCTTTTGTCGAGCAGTTGGTGGGCGATGACAATGTAACTTGATGTTAGTAAAGTTGATTTCTTTGATTGCCCCAATTTCTTATCATACACAACCAAGCAAGCAATAAATATATATCATAAATACCCAAATCTTCACCAGTAATTCTAAAATCCACAACAGATAACCCAATTATCCATCCAAACTTTTAACCCAAATGAAAAACAAATAATACCTTGTTTTGGTGTTCAATGATGGTGGAGTGGAAGATATGATTGATGTTCCAAGAGAAAGAAGGAGTTGGTGATTTGGGTTGAATTCGCAATTGGAGATGGGGTGTCTGATTGAAGATGATGTTTGGTTGGGATTCTCGAAATCGTTGGGTGTGGGAGGGTATCAGCATGTATGGGTTTGATTGGAATGAGTTTGTGTTGCAAATAGAGTGTAATAAGGGTTTTTAAAAAAAACTGAATTTTTGACCCCCCGCTAGGGCGGAGATTTTTCTGCCTGCACGTGTGTCGGGGCAGCACCTTCTACTGTGAATGACCGATGGGGCGGAAATTTCCTACAGCAACCTCCGTTGGGGCGGGGCCAGGGTCTGTTCACATGTTTGACATTTCCTTGCCTTTTCCTTCAAAAGCATAGCTTGAGCATACTCCCCTTTGTGATATTAAATGCTTGCCCCTTGATGTTTGGTTGGGATGGTCTTTCAAGTATCCTATATCTACAAGCACAACATAAAACATGTTAGACCATGCATTATTAAGCAAAAGTACTCCTTAATATACATTATTACAACTAAATGCTATTAAGAAAAATTAACATAAAGGATGGGTTGCCTCCCATCGAGCGCTTGATTTTTAAGTCGTTCAGCCTGACTACTCCCTGCTTTAGATTAGTTCGGCAAGGGTCGACCGTGGTCGCCTGGCGATCGATGTCACCTCCCCAATAGTGCTTGAGGTGTTGGCCGTTTAGTTTGAATGTTTCGGTCGAATCCCTACTGTAAATTTTAACGGCGCCATAAGGAAACACTATCTTGATGGTAAAAGGGCCCGACCACCTGGATTTTAGTTTTTCGGGAAATAATTTCAACCGAGAGTTGAATAGCAATACTGACTAGCCCGGTTCAAACTGTCTGTCCATTATATTTTTATCGTACCATTTCTTGACCTTCTCCTTGTACAACTTCAAATTCTCGTATACTTGCAGGCAGAATTCATCTAGGTCATTAATTTACAACAATCTCTTCTCCCCTGCTACTGATAAGTTAAAGTTCAGTTTCTTGATGGCCCAATACGCTTTATGCTCAAGTTCCACCGAAAGGTAATACGCCTTCTCGTAAACCAACTGATATGGCAACATGCCTATCGGGGTCTTGTATGTGGTTTGATACGACCAAAGAGCGTCGTCTAGCTTCAACGACCAATCTTTCCGACTTGGGTTGACAACCTTTTCCAAGATTCTCTTCACCTCTCGGTTAGATACTTCCGCTTGGCCACTAGTCTGAGGGTGATAGGCTTTGGCTATTCTATAGTTGACCCCATACTTCGTCAAAAGAGAGGTGAAATACTTATTGCAGAAATGGCTCCCTTCATCACTGATGATTGCCCTCGGGGTGCCAAATCAAGTGAAGATGTTCTTTTGCAAGAATTTCAGTACCACCATCGCGTCATTTGTTGGTAGCGCAACTTCCTCAACCCACTTTGGTAGATAGTCTACGACCAATAGAATGTACAAATTACTGAACAAAGACGAAAATGGTCCCATGAAGTCGATTCCCCATAAATCAAAAACATCGACTTCCAAAATCATGTTTAGGGGCATCTCGTTCTGTCTCAAAATATTTCCCACTCTTTGGCATCTATCGCAGTCTTTCACCCATTGATGTGCGTCTTTGAATAGTGTGAGCCAATAAAAACCTGCTTGGAGGACTTTCGCGACCGTTCTCTCAGTCCCATAGTGTCCCTCGTATAGTGAGGCATGATATGCTTGTAAGATGCTCTCAACTTCACTTTTCGGTACACATCGCTGGATCATTCTGTCAGCACACTGTCAGAACAAATATGGTTCACTCCACATATACCACTTCACGTCGTGTAAGAATTTCTTCTTTTGTTGGCGTGTCAAATCTAGTGGGAGAATATTACTCACCAAGTAATTCGCAAAATCTGCATACCATAAGAACTTAACGTGGATAAAAAATAACTGGTCATCGGGAAAAGACTCGTTGATCACTACATTGTCTGTTTCATCCTACTTCGGATTTTCCAACCGCGAAAGGTGGTCAGTTACTTGATTTTCTGTCCCCTTTCTATCCTTAGTCTCTAAATCAAATTCTTGGAATTGCAAAACCCAGCGAATAAGTCTCGGCTTTGCGTCCTTATTTTCAACTAGATACCGGATGACCGAGTGATCTGTGTAAACCACCACCTTTGTCCCCACAAAGTACGATCAAAATTTATCAAAGGCGTACACAACTGTAAGTTATTTCTTTTTCAGTGGTTGTGTAGTTTAATTGTGCATCCGTCAGTGTCTTACTCGCATAATAGATGGCATAAAAGATTTTCTTTCGTCGTTGTCCAAGCACTGCTCCCTGCATAGTTACTGGCATCACACATGAGCTCGAACGACATTGTCCAATTCGGTGCTATGATCACGGGGGCTGTGGATAACTTTTTCTTTAATTGCTTAAACGTTGCTAGATAGTCTTCATCAAACTTGAACGGTACATCCTTTTCCAAGAGACTGTAGAGTGGCTTTGTGATTTTTGAGAAGTCTTTAATAAATGGGCAGTAGAATCTAGTATGACCAAGAAAGCTCCGAATACCCTTTACTGAAGTCAACGGTGGTAGATTTTTAATTATCTCTAATTTAGCCCGGTCTACTTCCCAACGTTTTCCAGAAACTTTATGTCCAAGTATTATCCCCTCTTTGACCATAAAATGGCATTTTTTCCAGTTGAGTAACATATTCATCTTAACACACCTTTTCAGTACCAATACTAGATTTTTGAGGCACTTATCAAACGACTCCCCAAATACTAAAAAATCATCCATAAACACCTCAACACTGCGCTCCACCATGTCTGAGAAGATTGCCATCATACATCGCTGAAAAGTTATCGGTGCGTTACATAATCTGAATGACATCCTTCCGAAGGCAAAGGTGCAATAGGGGCATGTGAACGTCGTATTCTCTTGATCGTCCGGTGCAATGACGATCTGGTTGTATCTGGAATACCCATCTAACAAGCAGTAGTACTCATGTCCAGCTAGTCTGTCCAACATCTGATCAATGAACGGCAAGGGGAAGTGGTCCTTCCTGGTTGCCTTATTCAGATTTTTGTAATCCATGCAGACCCTCCAGCCGGTTACTGTCCTTGTAAGTATCAGTTCATTGTTGTCGTTCTTCACTACCGTCATCCCACCTTTTTTTGAAACACATTGAACTGGGCTTACCCATGCACTGTCTGAAATTGGGTAGATAATTCCAACATCCAACCATTTTAAGATTTCCTTCTTCACTACCTCTTTCATTATTGGGTTGAGCCTCCTTTGTTGTTCCACTGTTGGCTTGCTATCTTCCTCCATCAGAATTTTGTGCATACAGAATGATGGGCTAATTCCTTTTATGTCGGCGATAGTCCATCCAATAGCAGACTTGTATTCCCTTAGAACTCGTAGCAGCTTACTTTCCTGCAGTTTGTCAAGCGCAGATGTAATAATAACATGTAAAGTAGATGAATTACACAAATAAGCATACTTGAGGTGATTGGGTAAGGGTTTGAGTTCTAGTTTAGGTGGTTCCTCTAGAGATGGTTTCATCTTTGTTGCCAAAGTTCCTGTTGCTTCCAATGGCTCAAATGGTAACTTGAACCTGTTCACTCTAGGATGTGCCTCTAACAACTGTAGATATTCCATTAGCTCTGGCTCATCTCCATCACAGTGTCCCATTAATGTTGCTTCTAACGGATTGGTCCTCAGTGTCCGATGTTGTTCATCCCCCATAATTTTATCAATAATATCCATCCGGAAACACTCCTCATCCTCTTTTGGGAAGTTCATGGCTTTAAACATGTTGAAGGTCAACTTTTGGTCTTGAACCCTCATGGTTAACTCTCCTTTCTGCACATCAATGAGAGTTCTGCCAGTAGCCAAGAATGGTCGCCCAAGGATTATTGGAATATCCTTATCCTCCTCGTAGTCTAAAATGATGAAGTCCGCTGGGAAGATGAATTTATCCACTTTTACCAACACATCCTCAACAATTCCTCGCGGATAGGTTACTGATCTATTTGCTAGCTGTAGGGAGATGTTTGTTGGTCTAGGCGCTGGTAAACCTAACTGAGTATAAACTAAGAGTCGCATGAGGTTTATATTGGCACCTAAATCACACAGACATTTGTTGAAGGCTAAACTCCCTTTTTTGCATGGGATGGTGAAACTACCCGGATCTTTCAACTTTGGTGGAAGTTTCTTTTGTAAAATCACACTACATTCCTCCGTTAGTGCCACAGTCAAGAAGTCCTGTAATTTCTTCTTCGTTGACAAAATATCCTTCATGAACTTGGCATAACTAGGCATCTGCTCTAATGCCTCCGCGAAAGGGATGTTTATGTGTAGCTTCTTGAACACCTCCAAAAACTTAGTGAACTATTGCTCTAATTTTTACTTTCGGATCCTTTGTTGAAATGGTGGTGGAGGGTAGACTATCTTCCTTTTCTGCAGATTTTCTCCTGCTTTCCCTTCCACTGTTTCTTCTACACTGGTCTTAACCTGCTTATCCATAGTCGGCTTCTCTCACTCTTGCTCGGCTAGCTGTTTCCCACTCCGCAGTGTGACAGCATGACATTGCTCATGTCCTACCCTCGGATTCTTTTCTGTATCACTTGGCAAGGTTCCTTGGGGTCTACTGTTCAGTGCACTAGCGATCTGTCCAATCTTAGTTTCTAGATTCTTAATCACCGTTGCTTGAGCTTTCAACGCCGCTTCATTTCCTGTTATATATTTCGCCACTATCTCCTCCAAATCTATCTTTTTCTCTTGATGTGGAGCTACTTGTTGATTTTGATTTTGATTCTGAAAACCAAGGGGTATGATGGTCTTGGAGCCTGCTGTTGATTCTGATTCTGGTTGTTGCTCCAAGAAAAGTTCGGATGGTTCCTAGCCCCCTGATTGTATGCATTTTGATATGTGTTGGGTGGCCTGTTATAGCTACCCACGAACTGAACTGAAGCTGGGTTGAGCACACACTGTTCTGTTGGATGCTCACATGTAATACCCGAGAATTTTTGAATATTATTAAATGAATATATTAATGGAAATGAATATTTATTTGAATATAAATATGTAAGTGTTATGAGATGAGTTAACTCAATTATATTAAATTGAATAATTATAATAATTGAGAAAATATGGAGTGTGCGATAAGCTTGTTGAATGCCTATATCATGTATGATTGAACTTGGAAAGGTAATATAAATATGAAAGGACCCTTTAATATGTATACATGCTATGTGATATCATATGTTGATACTTGAATCCGATTTTGACGGTTAACTTATAACAACGCCATAACTTACTAAATAAAATATGTTTGAAATTGATTATGGTCTTATGTGTTAATGATGATATATGAAGATAATTAACTTGAGAAGAGGAACGTTAGGGGTAAAAGGCAATAAAAGATATATTAGTTGAGACTTGTAGTTAATATGATACTATATATGGTATAACTATGTAGCTAGGTTAAAACTTAGCTTATGTGTTGATCGTATATCCAAGATAAGATATGATGTTAAAATATATGACTAATGGATATAATATACATACGAAATTATATTACGATAGGGATTCGAAAGTGTTGATTTGCTTTACGTGGATAGACTATGCTTAAGGCAAGTATCCTAAACCCTTGCATTACTTTATTCAACGGATACTGTAAGCAAGTACTTGAACTCTATTCTTATTGAATTCGTATTAAGTTTATTGTTGTGCAAGTGATTTATTCAAATTATAACTTATTGCGTCATAGTTATGATAAAATCGATTATATTCTTCGAACTTTAATGTCAAGTATTGAACTTATAAAGAGTGGTCTATGCCATTTGATTCGGCTAGACTTATATTATGATTAGAAAGCTATCCAAACCAATTGATTGGTGCAGAGTCTTATATTGACTGAGATGAACAACCTTCTTTGAAGGGAAAATATATTGTCGGGAGACCGACGTGCGCACTTGAGTATGATTAAATGTTATGCATAATATAGGGTACTTTAGGCTGATCACCTGTTGTACTTATTTTATAGAATTATCAGTTTATTACTGTTAAATTCGAGTAGAAGTTCATAGTCCTTATTGACTGCTCAGTATTTCAATTATCTTGAAATCATGAATTGATTTAGCATTGAATCCTATTGATATTATTATGTCCTTAGCAACTATTATTGAAAACTGTTGATATTTCTTGTTGTCTTGAACTATCACACCTTGCTATACCCTTTTGGATTCGAGAACTATAATACTCACCCTTGTTGTTATATTACTTACTGAGCAAACGTGTTGCTCATTCTTGCTTTTCCTAAAACATTTCAGTTAAGGCAGAGCAGGGTGGACCGTCGGGCGCCGACAAGGGCAAGGGCAAAGGCAAGGCTACCGACTAGCTTGTTCCTTTTATGTTTTAAAATCTATAATGTTATATTAAGAGTATTATAGAACTATGTTTAAGCTTAAGTAGGGTTATGTAATAAGTCTGCATTTGATATTATTATGTAATCTATTAAGTACTGTAGGTTGAGAGACTTGGTGGAATAATTATAATAAATATTGTATATTATTCTAGATTAGATCTTCCGCTGTGTATGTATGTTTTAGATATTATTATTGTATTACCATGAGAACGTGACGAACCGAGTTCGAGAGACCAGTGGCGGTCCGAATTTGGGGCCGTCACATCACCTGCATAAAGTTCACATATAAATGATACCTCCTGCACGTTTCCCGTAGATATAGCATCCATTTTTTTCGATAACGCTGCTATTTGTGCCGATAGAGCTTTCATTGTGTCTACTTCCAAAATACCTGCTACCTTAGGTTCAGTCATTTTCTTAGTCGGCCACTGATAGTTGTTTGCAGCCATTTTTTCTATCAAGTCCCATGCCTCCTTAAATTTCTTTGCCATAAAAGCTCCACCTAAGGCTTCATCGATGCTGGTCCGTAAATGACTCCCTAACCCATTGTAAAATGTATTCATCTGCATCAACTGTGGTAGTCCATGATGTGGGCATTTCCTTAACAACTCTTTGTACCTTTCCCACACTTCATATAGAGATTCTCCCTGCTGCTGTGCAAATGACGAGATATCCGTTCTCAATTTATGTGTTTTTGCTGGCGGGAAGAACTTACCCAAAATTTTTTATTCCAAGTCATTCCATGTGGTGATTGACCCGGTGGTATAGAATGGAGCCAAGCCTTCGCCTTATCTCTGAGCGTGAACGAAAATAATCTTATTCTAATAGCATCATCTGACACCCCGTTGCACTTGAATGTATCGTAGATCTCTATAAAACTGATAATGTGCTCGTTTGGATCATCTTTTGGAAGACCCCCAAACTGACAACTTTTTAACACCATCTGTATCGTTCCAGGCTTGATCTTAAAGTTATTAGCATTAATAGCCGGCCTAGTGATACTGGACTGAATTTCTGAAATTTGCGGTGTCGTATAATCCCGCAGTGCTTTCTATTCCTGTTCAGCCATAGTTTCGTTTGGTGTTTCAAGTTCTTCTTGAGTTTTCTGTATCCACTTGCTCAACCACTAAAATTGCTTGTCGATGTCGTCCTCGTAAGGCAACAACTTTGGTTTATTTGTTCGAGTTTGCATACACTACTCGAGCATACCTGAAATACCCAAACAAACAAAAATAAGAATGAATATGTAAATATATATATGTTTAACTAAAACTACTCTAATTAAACTAATATTGTAAGTAATAAACGCAATTACTTTCCCCGGTAACGGCGCCAAAAACTTGTTGGGTATTTTCTGTACGCACGACACGCAAGTGTACGGGTCAACAAGTAATATAATGATAAGATCAAGTATCTTACCCACAGAGACAATAATTCCTATTTAATCAAACAAGTACCAGTTTTATATTGTTTCTGCTTTATCAAACTAATGATTAAAAGATGATTTTCTAAATAACTTACTACTTAAACAAATTTTAACACTAACTCAGGATTTTAACAAGTTTTGGAGAATTAAGCCTACAACTTCACTTATTACTTCACTTCAGATAATACACTTTCCTTCAGTTTATATCAATTATTCCAGATTATTAATCAAGAACAGTAAAGCAGATTAACCATCTCTCAATGCATTACATCCATACTCACTCAAATTCACAAATGATAGAATTAAACAAGACACCTTAATCAACTAACTCACTATATCTCTATGTGAATTACAATTGAATAAGGTTTAAAATCAAGTTCTTAACAGATTACATATGATGCATAGATATCTCTATTCTATTCATGAATTATGAATCCCAACTAAGTAGAAATCACAAACATATGTCACTATGGCTAGTTCCAATCCCATATGTCATCTCTCGAATTCATATGGAATAACAGATAATTGGTGATCAAGCAATTATATAAGTTAAGCACAACACATAGCAAATAATCTGGAAATAATATTCATAAACTGAATTAAAAACTATTTAATCCTCCGTTACATAATAAGATCCGTTATAGGCTTAACTAGAAAGTTAGTTCATTGTAGATGAATCAAAATCCATAATCTACATAATAGAAATCATTCTGAATACAAGTTGTTAAAGAAGAGAGAAAATAAACTCTAAGTTAAATCACCACTCGTCTCCACGTTCTTGCGTTCTTCGTGATCCAATGATGCTTCAATTCTTGTCCCAAGTCAATCTCCAAGCTAGGGCTTGTGTATGGCTAAGTCTGTCTCAATATGTTCCTTTATGCCCCTTTTATATCATTATACTCACAGTCCTAGTAACAACTTAAATTTGCATCCAATTCCTAGTCAAACAGGGACAACATTGCTGGCTTCTGCGCCTACCCACCCCGGTAGGGAATTAGGCTTGCAGTCACTCACCCCGGCGGATATCTACTTCTTTAGGAACCCGCCCCAGCTGGTGTTCAAGTCATGAAAGCTGAAAACTTCGCCTTTTATGCTACTTTTGCATCCATTCCAATTCATGCACACAATATTATAAAACAAAGTAAAAATGATAGGAAATCTACTTGAAAACCTAAAGAATCAAGCTATTAAGAATACCAATTCGTGGGTATGAAACACACTCATCACTCAGAGACTCCATTTCTACTTCTATGAGAAGCACTGCTTTCATGCCATAAACCAATTAGTACGGGGTAGCCCCAGTAGAATTCCGCATTGATGTTCTATATGTGAACAGAGTCAGAGGGAATAAGTCATGCCATCCTTTGTGATTGGTGGACATTTTTTTCATGATCTTCTTGACATTTTTGTTGGCCGTATCGACAACACCATTCATCTTAGGACGATAGATGACGAAATTGAGATATTTGATATGAAACTTGCTACATAATTCTATCATCATCTGGTTATTTAGATTCTTGGCATTGTCTGATACGATCACCTCCGGTTGTCCATATTGACAGATGACAATGTTTCTGATGAAACCAATGATTACCTCTTTGGTGACTTTGGGAAAAGAGGCAGCTTCAACCCATTTGGTAAAGTAATCAATTATGGTGAAGATGAATCGATGACCATTGCTGGCTTTGGGTTCTATTGGCCCAATCACGTCCATTTTGCACATAGAAAAAGGCCATGGCGAACTCATGATGTGCAGTTTGTTTGGAGGAGCGTGGATAACATTCCTATAGACTTGGCATTGGTAGCATCTCCTAACGTGATCATCACAGTCAGCTTTGAGAGAGATCCAATAATGCCATATTCTCAATATCTTCTTAGCAAGTAAATGACCATTCATGTGTGGACCGCAGACTCCACCGTGGATTTCATCCATTAGTCTCTAGGCTTGATCCTTATCCAAGCATCTTAAAAGGCCTATTCCAACATCCCTTTTATAGAGTGCATCTCCGCTCAGATAGAACTTCATTGCCATCTTATAAATCCATTTTCTTTCAGCTTGACTTGCCCCGACGGAAGTAGATCTATCTCAAAGATATTATTTTATATCTTAGTACGAAGGCTGTTGAATAGGAGGTATTTCACCTGATATTACTCCAATGTAATTCCCATATATCGGGGCCTTTTGGCTTGTAAATTTGTTGTCGAGAATTCCCATTCTATCTGATATGTGAATCAAGAAAGACAACGTTGCCAATACATCAACAAAGTCATTCCTACCTCGAGGGATGTGGATGAAGGTTATTTCTTCAAACTCCATGGATATCTTGATAACCTGCTGATGATATGGCAGCAAATGCAATTCTTTGGTGTGATACACCTCGGTGGTTTGTCTGATAACCAACTAAGAATCCCCAAAGACTAGTAAACGCTTAATACCCATGGATTGGGCTAGTTTCAACCCCTTTATACAGCCTTCGTACTCAGCTGTATTGTTGGTGTTGACAAACTACAACTTGGTAGCCACAGGATACTGTTCTCTTGTACAAGAGACAAGGACTGCCCCAACACTGGCACCTTCCATGTTCACGGCTCCATCAAAATATATTTTCAAATATTGGACTGTATTTTCTTGAGGGATTTGTTGAATTTTCATTATCCCATCATCCGGGAAATAAATTTCCAAGGGTTCAAAATCCCTTGACGGTGCTTCGGCCAATTGATTTGCAATTCCCTGACCTTTGATAGACTTCTGAGTCAAGTAGATAATGTCGAATTGTTGGAGGATCAACTGCCATTTGGAAAATTGGCAATTCAACTTAGGTTTACTGAATACTTCGGTGGATCCATGCGGGATATGAGATAAGTTATTTTCCCATGCAGATAATGTTGTAATCTAATGGCGGCCCACGCTAACGCATAACATGTCTTTTCAATCAAAGTGTACTTCATCCCCCCTCTAATGAATCTTTTGTTGAGGTAATAGATAGCTCTTTCCTTGCTTCTATCGTCTTTCTGCCCCAGCATACATCCCATTGCATTAGCATTGACTGATAGGTACAAAAATAGGGGAACCTCATCCTTTGGGGGTATCAATATAGGTGCTTCAATTAACTATTTCTTGATGGAAAGGAATGCTTTTTGACAATCTTCATTCCATCTCATGGAGGAATTCAATCTTAGTAGTTTAAAGATGGGTTCACACGTTGCCGTGAGTTGAGAGATGAACCTACTTATGAAATTGATTCTTCCTAGAACTCTCAGTATTTCCTTTTCAGTTCGGGGCATCGACATCTCAATGCCTTTAATCTTGGCGGGATCCAGCTCAATGACTCTATTTCTCACTAGAAATCCCAATAATTTACCTGATTTGACACCAAAAGCATATTTGGTCGGATTCAGCTTTAGGTTGTACTTACGCAACCTGTTGAAAAGCTTTTTGAGATGGCTGATGTGGTCATCCTCCTTCTGGGATTTGACGATGATATCATCCACATAAACCTCTATCTCCTTGTGCATCATGTCATAAAAAAGGGCCATCATGGCTCGCTGATATGTAGCACCGGCATTGATGAGGTTGAAATATAAACGTCTATAACAGAATGTTCCCCAGGGAGTGATGAATGCTATTTTCTCCCTGTCCTCTTTAGCCACTATGATTTGATGGTATCTGACAAAGCAATCCACAAAAGAATAAATGTCATACTGTGCCGTATTATCTGGCAGAATGTGGATAAAAGGTACTCAGAAGTTATCCTTAAGACAAGCTTTATTCAAATCCCGGTAATCCACGCATACTTGTACCTTCCCTTCCGGCTTAGGTATGGGAACTATGTTAGACATCCACTCAGGGTAATTCGATACCATGATGATACCAGCTTTGAATTGCTTAACAACCTCTTCTTTGACTTTCAAACTCCACTCAACTTTCAATCGCCTGAGCTTTTGCTTGACTAGATTGAATCCATCTTTGATGGGCAATCGATGGAAAACAATGTCAGTAGATAACCCAATCATTTCTTTATGTGACCATGCAAACACATCTTGGAACTGAGTTAAAAGTTTAATCATGTTTGTTCTTTGGTTTTGGGTAAGGTCTATGCCTATCTGGATTTCTCTAAGGTTTTTTGAGGTTTCGATATTGACAATAGTGGTTTGATCAAGGTTTGGTTTGGGTTTATCTTCGACCCATTCTTTGATCTCCTCAGGTAGCTCATAGTCATCTGTCTCCTCTTGATCAATCTCCATCAAGTCGAAGTCCAGTTCTACATCAAAGTTGTAGTCACTGTGAAAATTTGGCATCTCATTAGCAAGGACAAAAAAATCCAATTCTGGAGTCCTGAAAACAAAATGCTTTCACTTTAATTTATGAAACTATTTAATCATACCAAGCATTTAGCAAAAGCATGACAAAAGTAACTGTTATAGCTGTGCAACAAAATAAATAGTAAATAAAACCATATTTCAGGGCAGATGGACTTTCTTCCCTTTTACCCCTTTTGAATGAGGTATGGGGTGCTGCTACAATTGTCAAATGTCAAGTCCTCATGAATAGGGAGGATAAAGGAGTTGTGGTCGTTTGTCTCTTCATTAAAGATGACTGAGACATCCTTCACATCAGGGCAGGGGTTCTTCTTTGAACTACTACCCCTATCCTTCTTGATGCGAGGGATTCAGATCTGATCTTCTTCATCATTGTCTGGGATATCATCATTCATACCCTTGTAGTGCATCAGAAAATACATGTTGGCAAATGGGTCTCGTCCTTCATGTAGGAACTTTTCTTTAGCCTTTTTTCTTTCCCTATCAGGCTTTGGGGCTTTTCTCTCGCTAATCGGTTTGACTGGAGGAAACAGCATACCTGACACAACAGCAAGAATCTTCCTCATTGGTTTCACAAACCCAACATCAGTGAGGTTTGGTAGCAGGATAGTGAAAGCAATAACTATTGGACACTTATATGGGTTCTGGTAATTTGACCAGGATAAATAGCCCAATTTGGCCTTCCCTGACTGGCTAGGGATTTACACTGGACTCTTGATTCCTTGTAGATTTTTCTCTAACCCCTCTCAAGGGCAGAATTTCAAGGATACCATTTCCTGACTGACTGTCATTACTTAGGAGGAAACTTTTGGTTTTAAGTCTGGTGCCCCAACAGGTAAGTATTGAGTATTGCTCACCTGCAAAGCTTGAAAACTGACAGGCTCAACCACTCATTGAGACTGATTACTGGTATATCGCTTTGTATGAAGACATGATATTCTGGCTCGACATTCACAGTGATTAGATTGCCACCAATAATGTACTTGAGTTATTGATGAAGAGTGGACATAACTACTCTTTCCATATAGATCCATGGTCTTCCCAACAACAAATTATATCCAGTGGTAATTTTCAGTACCTGGAAGGATATATAGAAAGTATGTGGACCAATCTCCAGTGGAAGATCAATATCCCCCACAACCTCCCGGCGAGAACCATTGAAAGCCCGGATAACTATATGACTAGTCCGGATTCATTTTGGATTGATCTTTATTCTGTCCAAGGTGTCGTAGAGGCAGATGTTCAGTGAAGATCCTCCATCTATCAGCACACCTCCAATCACATACCCTGATGACATCACTGCTATGTGCAGTGACTTGCAATGACCCGTCCCTTATACGGGTATATCATCGTCAGTAAAAGATATCACATTATTGTTGAAAATGTATTCTATCACGTGATGAAACTTCTCAGTGTCTACCGTCTTTAGCAGACGTGCTTCCTCCAGTACTTTCACCAGAATTTGGCAACTATCCTCCGAGGATAAGATCAGGTCTAGGATGGATATTGGTTTGGGTGCCTTGTTCAAGCTTTGCACCATTTTGATCTCACTATGCCTCATCTGGCTGAGGAATTCTTTATATTTCGCCTTAGACACTCTCCCCTTAGCTTTAATGATTGAATTGATTATCCACTGAGGCAGGTATAGCGGGTTTTCCTTTGATATACTGGTAATGTTATTCAATGTTGAGCCTTCATCTTTCCCATAGTTCCATAGGACTTTTTCAAGCTGATCAAAGGATATTGCGGTCGGAAGGGCAAATTTAGAGGCTCGGGCGCAATAACTTTCACAAGATTTTGTACTTCTTAGACCCCTTTTCCCTGCAGTACCAGGGGTGTTATGGCTATATCCTTCTCATATAAAATTATAGCCACTACTTCCTGATTCCATGCCATGGGAATAAGGAGTGCTTCCTCATCGGGATAACCATACTCTTGATTTACCTTCATCAGTTCACCACTTTCAATCAGATTTTGAATCAGGTGATGTAGTCCCCAATAATCCTCGGTGTCATGGCCAGGCGCGTTGGAATGATATTGACAGATCCTGTTAGGTTTGAACTTCCTGGATCGAAGGTTTATCGGGGGTAACAAATTTGTGACCATCCCCTCGTTGATAAGCATTTGGAGGATTTCTTTTATAGGTTGATTCAAATTAGTGAAATTCCTCTGGAAGGCGAATACCCTATTAGCTTGGAACTTCACTTCCTTGGCCACCTTATCGGCCCAGGTTTCACGCTCATGAAAATGGTAATAATCCCATATAGCATTGGGGCTAACTTTAGGCATAGGAAGGTTTGCTTCATGCTGGTTGGTTTGATTTAGCAGCTGTCTCGTTATCTGATGTTGATATACGACTAGCTCTACCAACTGTCCAACATGTTCCTTGATAGCCTTGATTTCCTATTCTATTAGGAACTGCCATTCAGAGAACTCCCAACTGTCTGGGCTGTTAGTACTTGCTTGGGCTGACTCTCCAATATATTAGAGATACTTGAATCCTTCTCCATTTCTTGTGCTAATCATATTGACGCTTTTCACATTGTATTGAGGTAGAGGATTGTCTTGGACATGTGGTTGTTCTTATTTTGTCACCACAATCTCCCCATTATCTATCAAGTCTTAAACTTTATGTTTTAGGGCCCAACAATCTTGCGTGTCGTGGCCCGGTGCTCCAGAATGGTACGCACACTTCTTACTCGGGTCAAAATTTCGTCCACTTGAATTGGCCGGCGGAATAAGTTGAACAATCTTCTTTTGTGCTGTCAGCAGTTTCAGCATATTTTCTAGTGAATCCCCCAAGGGTGTAAACATTCTTCGACGTCTGACCTCCCTAGCTTTCTGAAAGGGATGATTAAAAGATTGTGCAGGAGCTTGAAAAGGGGAATAATTTCTCCTTTGAATGGACAGACTGCTTGAATTACCTCTTTGATTTTGTCCCTGAAGTATTAAGGACACCTCCTCTTCTTTCTTCTTGTGTACTCTCCTAGGATTACTCCCATAGCTTTCATATTGAATATACTCGGCCACTGCCTCCAAAGCGGCTAGGTCCTTGATCTTCCCAGACTTTAGACCCATTTCAGCTATTTCTCCATATTTGATCATCTCCGTGAATAGTTTTTCTATATCTGCTAGGACCCTATCGTAATATGGAGATTCTTGGATGTCTATGAAGGTCAGGACTATCTCAGTCTCTATTATAGGCGGGGTGACTTGTGTCACCATCTGTCTCCATCGTTGGGCATACTCTCTAAATGACTCAGTGTTTAGCTTCCTGACTTTGGTTATTTGATATATGTCTGGAGCCATCTGAGACTGGAAGAAGTAATGATTTAGGAAGGCATGTGCTAAATCTTCCCAGCTGTGAATCCGTTTGAGGCATACTATACCTTTCCAGAAAGCCTTTTCTGAAAGCTACATAATGACATAGAATTTGACCTTTATCGAATTAAAGAATATGGGTCCATGACCAGATCTTTATTTTTTTACAGTCCATCCATTGAGCTGTATTGTGCTGTTTTCCCTTGGGATTAATGTTATGGCTCTTTCTAACCCTCATTGCATCCTTTTAGCTTAATTTTGACTGGATTTGGCATCAAGTCGGCAAAATGACCATTTTGCTCTTACAGGGGTTGTCTCCCGGATTGACAAAGTTTTTGATTGTTTTCTCGGAGTTGTGTCCGAGGTTTGATCCCAGCCGACTCTGTTCTTCCTCAGGGTTGTCTCTAAGGTTGACTTGGTCTCCCCGGGTTTTCTGT
Organism: Panax stipuleanatus; assembly: GCA_020205555.1. Lineage (NCBI taxonomy): Eukaryota > Viridiplantae > Streptophyta > Magnoliopsida > Apiales > Araliaceae > Panax > Panax stipuleanatus. The sequence goes on from CM035116.1 coordinate 107,848,137, forward strand.
GGGGATGATTTGATGCTTCGGGGTTGTCTTCGAAGGTTGAGTTGGTCTCCCGGTGTTCTCGCTAGGGGTTTGTACCTCCAGGGTTTCTCGTCGGGGCTTGCCTCGACATCCTGGTGTTCTCATCGGGTCTGAGTTTGATCTCCCGGTGTTGTCGCCGGTGTCTCTATACCTCCTGGGGTTGTCGCCTGAGTTTGCCTTGACATCCTGGTGTTGTCACCGGGGCTGAGTTTGATCTCCTGGTGTTGTTGTAGAGGTCTCTATACCTCCCAGGGTTGTCGCCGGGGCTTGCCTTGACATCCCAGTGTTATCGTTGGGGCTGAGTTTGATCTCTCGATTTTGTTGTTGGGGTCTCTATCACTCCTGGGATTGTCGTCGGGGTTTGCCTTCACATCCCGGTGTTATTGTCGGGGCTGAGTTTGATCTCCCAGTGTTGTTGCCGGGATCTCAGTACCTCCCGGGGTTGTCACTGGGGCTTGCCTTGACATCCCGGTGTTGTCGTCGGGGCTGAGTTTTAGTGATGTGGATTTCCAGGCTTGTCTCTAGAAGGTAAAAGATAATTTTTCCCTCATGTAGGGTTAGTAACAGGAATGAAAAATTTTGAGTTTCTACATATGCAGTCAAATTTTAATTTCAATATCAATTCTTAGGATGTTTTTTTTGTTATTTTTATTTTTAGTTAATTTATTCAGTCTCCACGTAATCTTAGTAGGTTCACATGAAGGAAAATGTAGAAAAAAGGGGGTTAAAAAGAACATGGTAAAAGAGATGGCATTTGTTAAAGTTAGTAGGGCCAGCATGAACGCCTCGACATTTTAAAAACATAGAAATCTAGTGCCTCGATGCTAGAGTACAGAAACCCCAAGATAGACTAGCACCCCGATGCTCCAATTATGAGATCCATAAGCACTCTGACGCTGTACCTGACCCAAGAACACTGGTGAAGAGCGTACCGGCGCTTCTTAAAGAACAAACCACAGCACCCAGGCATTGGGTACCAGGTTTTTAAAAAATAGGGCTTTTTGCCTATTTCAGGTATATACCCCCCCACTTCTCCTATTTCCTCTCTACCTCTATTCCCCCAAATTTCTTTCTTCTTCTCCACTTCCATCACAATCCCTATCCCCCTTTCTTACTCCCTTTACAAAATTAATTCTTTGCATCTTGCAACCAATTGTACTACAAAGCAAAGATTAAGCACCATAATGTCGACGCCGAGAATTAAATTCCTTTTATCCTTATTTATTTATTTTTTGTTTTTTTACCCTTTTGAAAACTTTTGTTTTCATGCTTATGCAAAGGGTGAGTTTTAGGAAAAAGGATCGACATAAATGTCGACGACTTGAAAAGATTAATTTTAATGATTGGACCGAATTAAATAGAGTCGCAAGTTGGTATAGTTTCCAATAGATGTACCAATTTATCCCGATTTTGAAGGTTTTCAAAATATGGCCCAATATGTGACTCCGTAATATTGGTCTAGAACACGAGATTCATAGAGTTCAAGGGCTTGCTTAAGCGAGGGGAAGGTGTTAGGCATCCCCCAACTTCCGTGAAAACACGGTTACCGCATCTTGTTTATTTTGTAAGCATGAAGTGTGTGTGTGTATGTGTGTGTGGGTGATTTTAAGAAAACTTTTTTTTTACGTGTGTTAAGTGCCTTGATTTTAAGAGTTATTCTAAGCCTTGTTTTAACCTATGAGCGGCATAGTTTTGAAAGTAGTGCTAAACCTCTTTGAACCTATGCACAAAGGATTTGATTTAAAGAAAAGTTCATTTTTATATAAAGCATATTAAAATGATGTTTTGAAAAGCATGGTTTTCAAATCCTTCGCCAAATAGGAATTGAGGTCCTTTGTTACTTTCAATTATAGACCTTAAGTTTATTTAGGGCCTAGAGCGCTCTATTTTTATGCAAGCTCTTTGCTGTTTTATTTGAAAATTATTTTGGGTGATAATGCGTGAAAGAAAGCATTAAAACTGGTCGAGCCATCTTCGGGCATGAAAGTCGTCTCTATAGACTCGAGCACCGACAATCACAATTTTTCACTATCACGGGACCTTAAATCTGGTCTCTTGGGACGAGGCCCTCGAAGTCGTTTTAAGGTCAGATATTAAATATATAATGATTTGCGCGATTTAACAATACATTTTAAACAAAAAGTCCATCGTGAGAATCTAGTTATGATCTGATTAGTGGATCTCAACCCCAGGATTCTTATGGTCACATTAATATGCTATGAAAACACACACACACATATACACACACACACGCACGCACACACACACACACACATATATATATATATATATATATATATATATATATATATCCTAAACCCGCTGTCAGGTGATTCATCGATCGGTTGGAATCCCTAATCGCAAATAGTTAGGACCCCTCACCAACTAGATATAGATCTAGGGTTCTACGAAGTGACCGAAATCAGTCTAAATCATTGAAAAACGCTAGATCTAACCTAGATCTGACCCGATCTAGCATAGAGTTTCGAGCTTTGAAGTTTCTGAACTGGTTAAGGGGTAGATCCAGCTAGATCTAGGTAGATCTAGTAAAAGGACTTGATTTCTAATTATATATATACAAAATAATCGATAAAATAGCTAGCTCTACCAACCAACACGCAATATATGCACAAATAAAACTAGTCTAACTATAGATAAACACTATATTGAAATAAATTTTATAGTTCTAACAATATTTACAAATGAAACAACCAGATATTTGATTTTTCACCGTGGGGGATGATGATACACTCCTTTTGGGACTCAAATTTAAGCTATACTACTCTAGATGTATGAGATCTACTATATAAGTGATAGATTTAACTCAAATGTGGTCTTATAATGCTAGACCCGAGCCTTTCTCACTCCAGAATCTGACTTTCTCTCTCCAAAACTCTCTTATTCTTTTTTTCTAAAATGATCTGTTGATAGCTTGATGTAGGACTCGGGGCCAGCTATAAGTACACCTGCGGCTGGGCCCCGTAGGCCCGCAGTCTCTAAGTTTGTTCCGTCATTTGTCTGTATTTTTCAATCCTGGAAAAGTTGAGATATGTGCCCAATTGTCCTTGAAGGCTTCTGCCAAGTGCCGTGAAATGAAGTTGAGTCTGACTAATTCTGAGTCCAGGAAGATGAAGCAATTAACCAAAAGGTATCTTTCGATTCCTGAGGTTAGTTAGTTGTCTCGTCTTGAGTAGTTCACAGCTCGGGGATTATTGTGATGACTTCTTATGACTTCATCCTCAGCTTTGCGGTCCTTGTTCGAACCACGTCGTGTTTGGGAAACGTTGCACTTTGGCTTCTCCACGGGGTTTTCTCCGGGGTGAAATTATGCCTTTGCCCTCCCGCGGGGTTGGCTCCAGGGTGAAATTATACTTTTACCCTTCAGTAGGGGTTAGTAAAAGGAAAATGCAATTTTGGGTGTCTATAGATGCCCCTCTTTGTCATGTTTATATACTGCAATGAAATGAACACGACAAAGATACTAGATACCCGATGCATGATAAGGTATATTAAGTGATGTAATGGTATGTGTAAAGTATGCAGTGATGATATATGTGTTAAATTTTAAATGATTGATCTCGTCTGCCAGGGAGGATAGTTGTTGTATTGATGTTACCGAGTGTTGTTTTTAGTGGGTTGATTAACTACAGGGGGTTGTTATCTATGCCTTCGTCGAGTAATGAATCCAACGGATTGCACCACCGAGTATTGCCGTCGATGTCTTTGTCTTGTACTGATTCCAACGGATTACACCATCGGGTATTGCTGTTGATGCCTTCGATGGGTATTGACTCCAATGGATTACATCATCGGGTAATGCTGTTGATGCCTTTTCTAGTTATTGACTCCAATGAATTACAACATCGGGTATTGCTACCAATGCCTTCGCCAGGTATTGACTCCAACGAATTACACCACCGGGTATCACTGTCGATGCCTTCGCTGGGTATTGACTCCAACGGATTACACCACCAAGTATTATTAGCGATACCTTCTCCAGGTATTAACTCCAATGGATTACACCATCGGGTATTGCTGTCGATGCATTCGTCAGGTATTGTCTCCAACGGATTACACCATCGGGTATTGCTGCTGATGGCTTTGACAGGTATTGACTCCAACATATTATTTGATGATTAGAAAAAGGTGATCTCAACAAAAACTTCTCGGGTTCTCGGTCTCTTTTACGCTGAGATCTCTAGTTTTCCTTGATTTTTATACCATTTTAAGAGTTTTTTCTATAATTTTGTTGTCTAAAAATGAGCTAAATTGGTACTTTTTCTATGTGAACACCCTTTTTTGGACCCAAAAAGACGCGTTTTCAACTGAATTTTACCAAAAAGGGAGGTGTGGGACCCATAAGTTCCAGCCGCATGTACACACCTGTGGCCAGACGCAGATGGGTGTACACCCTCGGATGGCCACTATTTTCCTCATTTTACTCGAGTTTTCTTGCATTCTCTCTAGCATTTTCGAGTTTCTTTCTCAGATATACTCGTTTGAGGCTTGATTTCTCGTATCCCGACACCGTACACTCGATTAGTGCACTAGAGGTAATGTGTATGCTCCTTTCTTTTGCATTTTTGTCAATTCTCTATCGACTTTTCTTTATTAAACACAATGTACTGAAAAATGTATGCATAGATAGCTTGATGGACATGTTTTGATCCAATGTATGCTTACGTATCATCATATGGAACGTCTAGATGCAAGAGATTTATTTTTTTAAAATTTTTTTAGGCATTCTTCTTGATATGAGTTAGAAAATTATATAAATTTTATATTTGATTGTTGGGTTGTGCTTATATGCATATAAAAGGCGAATTCATACATGCCTACGCATATGGGGAAAGTCCATATTATAAGTGGAACTCTGACAAACAAAATTTACGGGTCAGATGATATAATCGTATATACATGCTTAGCTATGCTAGGATATACGTCAGAAGGATGTAAACATTTGTTAGGGCACGTGCAGGACATGCATGATGCTATGACATAAAATTATATTCCTAGGAATCTATTGTCTCTAGGCTATTACAAATGCAGATTTCAATAGCACAAGATGGGGACATACCTTGTCTTATTTTGCACGCCATGATTTTGTTATCTAGGAATGGATTCAGATAGACCCAGAAGCTCTGCTTCCTATAGGGCTTTGTCTGGGGTTCGCCTTCATAGGCCTACTTCAGTTGTTCCCGCTCCACCGGTGACCTGTCAGGTTCACCATCTTTTGGAGTCGGTGATTCGTCCTATTCGAGTTGATAGGACTGACATGCCTGATGTGGAGGATGAGCTACTCGAGCTGGAGGTCCCCCTCCATCCTGCTACGCGTCTTGTCCTTCTTGGTATTCAGGTGGCCATTCCAGATCTTTTGGGCGCTGATTTGAGCCGTCACCCATCGGTTCACTTACTTACGAACGATGTACATGGGGTTTTTTTCAATAACTCATTTTACTTCCCTATATTTGGTAAAAGTCAGTTTTTAACCTTGGTGTTATGCAGGTTTCCGAGTTCACCCAATTGAGGAGGAACTGGTTTAGAGTCTTTGCATTGTACGAGTCCATTTTTCCCCATTATCGGGGTAGGTTACATTCTTGGGGTTTAGAGCCCTTTACCATTGTCCCTAGCCACTGTCTGTAGGATTATCGCCTTTCTTTATCAGAGATGTGGTTTCATCAGAGCTAGTCCCTTCATCTGCTGGATTGTGAGGTGATTATGATGCATATAAATTGGCGGTATATCACTGACATTGAGTTTTCTAGAGCTAGGGTGCCTTTGGAGGCTGATATTACTCAAGCTGCTGTTCGTGCACTTCACGGACTTTCTCCTCATGAGTGGGCCTTCAAGGCCCGTATCATTTTTTGGGGCCTTTGAGTGTCGACGCCGCCCAAGGTACCTTGTTAGAGCCTTTCCCAGGGGATTTGGTAGAGCAGGACTATATTTTGAGGCGCCTGTTCTTGACTATCATGAGGGGTCATTTTCTAGCGAAAAACTCCTCTAATGTCCCATTTATCTTGGCGGGATCTCTCCGCGATGTGGACTGTGTAGGAGAGTATGATTTGGGATCCTTCGCCTTCGCTTACTTCCTTCATAGGACGCGCTTGCGCTCAGAGGGCGTGACCGATGCTTGGCTCAACTTTTACCCATTCCTGCTGGTGAGTCTTTTAGCTAATTTTGATTCTTTGAATTTTGATTTGTATTTTCACGTGACTGATGTTAGTTATTTGGATTCATAGTTCTAGGCTTACAAGAGGCTCCCTTGCCTTCATCCTATCACCACTCTAGGTTTGGATACTTATCCTCGGGGCCATCGGTGGCATCATTTCACTTTAGAGGAGGTCCTTCTTTTAGATAGTTTTGCATATTTGGCAGAGGGATTTGAGGGAGGTTTTCCGATATGGCTCGAGTATGCCTTGGGGAGTGTGCCTTCCGATGTGTTTTAAGGGAGATTCATATCCCTTTTCTCCACCCTGCTCAGCGATTTTTGCCTCTAGCTTAGCAGATCTCAAAGATCCCTTTGAAGGGTCATAATGGGTTCCTTTTGTCAGACGATACCAACATTTCATCTATTTTTTCTCTTTGGTGGGTGCCCTATACTATTGGCGCTCAGACCTGTGCTACCAAGTTCTTGGGGGACATAGTTAAGGGGTCGGTGATGATGACCGACTGGATGGCTTATGTCTGAGAGCTGACTCATCTCTCTCAGATTGCATACTTGACACAATGGTTGGATCAAATGTCCCCTTTTATAAACCACTTGGGTAGGGATCCATCCAAAGCCGATACTTTTGATCCTTCTAGGTTCGAGGATGGTCCGTCTGGTACTGTTGGCTTTGCTGGAGGAGGAGATCCCTTATTCTACTGTTGAGATATGCTGCTGACTGAAGATAACCTAGCTCGGGTTTGCCGGTTTGATGATGCAAGTCATTTCATAGATCGCGTAGAGTTTATTTGATAGGCCTCTATTAGTTGTTGGGCGTCTGTGCCCAATTATCCTGTACCTTTTTATTTTGTTTTCACATTTATCATAGAGATGATGTTAATGTTTATATAAAACCTGATGTATTCCACATATATATATATGATGTCTATCTATTTATTCATTACATATGTTATATTATAGCTTATTATGATACATGCTTATATATTTGTATGCTTTATATATTTGTAAATGATTGTATAGAATTGACCCCTGTATAGTCTCTATGATACTATTTTTACAGATGGCTTCCACATCAGTCGCTCGTATAAAACATTCTCCACCAAGCCAGGTAGCCATGCGTTTGAGATGTTGGCATGACAACTTGTCGGATCCTGACCGTATTACCGTGGGTCGGATGTTGGGTAACTCTATGTCTATTTTGTCCTTCCAAGTGTCGGATGGGTTTGTGGATGGGATGTTGACCCTTTGGATCCCGGAGCAACATTTCTTTAGATTTGGGTCCGATGAGTTGACCCCCACACTTGAGGAGCATTGTTGTATCTCAGGTTTGCCGATGGACGACTCATGTGCCAGAGTGGCTGTGTGGGATATGCGCCGCTAGTTCATAACCACGAATGGTTTGAGGAGGTTAGTTGTTTTAGTAGAGGTGGATGGTAGCCATATCGTGTTGATGGACTTCTTGATAGATCTCTTTACTTCAGGTGATAGCTTTGTCGTTTATCAAGGAGATTTTGTTATCTTTGCGGATAGGTGGTAGAAAGCGTTGGTGGATGCCCTGGTGATGTGTGTCAAGGCCTACTTGTACATGCCCTTTTACGCTAATCATCTAGACGTAGGGATGCCGAGGGTTGTTAGGGCCCTTCAGGATGACTTTACTATCCTTCCACTCATATTGGCAGAGATGTTGATAATAGCCTCCTTCTACCGGACAGTCGGGGATCAAGAGTTTTGAGGTAGCACAGTTCTCTTGTATATTTAGTGTATGACCCATTTGAGGACGATTGGTCGACTCCGTCACCACGTGTTCTATTTTAGTTACGATATGGCATTGTCTTATTCCTTCCATCCAGCCTTGTGTGTTGATGTCACATCTTAGATCGAGTTCTTGGATACTATGAAGGATCCGTTGTAGATTATGATGTACTTCAGATATTGTTCCTTCTTGAGTTTAGCCACTAATGTGGCTGACTTAAACTTCCTCCCTATAACCGTGTTTAGGGGTGTGACAATGTATCATCATTTGGCGATGATGGGCAAGTTTGATCAACGTCAGGAGGTTCATTTATTTTAGGGGATCGAGGACTATAAATTCCATATTTTTTCCGTTACTGAGGTGGATTTGGCGCACGTCTATAAATTTTGGTCTCACAGAAAGACGACGGATTTCAGAGATGGCCATCCAGGCCGGTCGGCTAAGTATTTTTCTTGGATGGAGGCTGACTCAGCACCAGATATGGTTGATTATGCCGAGGCAAGGGGATAACTTATTAATGAGGAGGAGTCGTTAGGGGTTCCTATATCTCGGACTTAGGATGACTTGTTTTTTGGTTTTATAGAGGTATTAGTTAGTGTGGCTCCGAGTTTTTTTTCATCATCTAAGGAGGCGATGGATCGTCAGGTGCATCTTTTGACGTTCGAGAAGGATCAGGCTCGGGCCTTGATGTTAACAACCTTGGCGGGTAGGGATGTTTCCAGTGCTGTGAGGGATGTAGCTCTCACTATCACAGATGATGTTGTAACTGAGATGGATGCACTCTAATCTTTTGCGGATGAGCTTGCCAATCATGCTCGAGATGTGATACAGAGTTAGGAGGGGACCTTCTGGTCAGCATTGGAGCTTTTGAGAAGCATTGATGCGGCGGAGCAAGTGCTCAGGACTGCTCCTTCGACTGCGGAGACGGCTGTGTATTTGGAGTTATTATCCCGTCTGACCTCGAATTTATAGTCTTGTTTTATTTTCCTACACAAACTATGTTATTATCTTTTGTCATATATTCAAGATGATTTTTGTATGCTTAAACAGTCGTATATATAAAAAGGAAAATGTATAGTTCACTTCCCTCCTTTGATCACGTCTTATCCTTGTACACTGATTGTCGTTTTATCCCCATGACCAACTATCTTTATATATTATTATTCTCGTCATCTCCAGGACTTGTGATAGATTTGACGAAGCGATGTTGAGATGTCGTTAAGTTTTTTCAGCATTGGTCATTGACTTGGGGGGTCTTTTAGGTATATTTTAATTTTTTGGTGGGATTTGAGTTTTGGTGTTAATATCTGGGATATGAGGTAAAAGTGTTTGGTTGTTATTTTTTTTCGAGGATTAGACCACACCATATATGGCTGCCTACGTACTCCCGTGGATGGGGGAGATCTGGTCCTACGTAGTTAAGGCTATAAGGACCTGATGATTTTTTTTAGATAAAGGAGTTATGCTTGTACAAAGGGTTCTCAAACATAGTACCATTTCATCGAATTGGAATTGATCAGTTGTAGGAACTCCTCACCGTCCATCTCTCACAATCTTACGGCTTCGCCTAATAAGATCACTTTGACAACGAATGGTCCTTTCTAGTTCGGAGCGAATTTTCCTTTGGCTACGTTCTGACCCGGAATGATCTTTATTAATACCAAGTCAAACTCCTTGAACTCCCAGAGCCGTAACTTTTTGTTATAGGATCGAGACATTCATTGCTGATATAGCTGACCGTAAAAGATAGTGACAACCCTTTTCTCTTCTATCAAGGACAGCTGATTGTATCGATCTTATAGCCATTGGCCCTCTTTTATTAGGGAGTCCATTATCATCCTCAACGACTCTATTACAACCTCTATGGGGAGTACAACCTCCATACCATATACTAATGAATAGGGGGTTGGCCCAATCGAGGTGCGAGTTGACGTTTTGTAGGCGAGCAGTGTTAAAGGCAAAAAATCAGGTCACCCCTGGTGGTTTACCAACATCTTCTCCATTATCTTCTTAATATTTCTGTTGGAGGATTCCATTGCGCCATTCATTTTTGTAAGGTAGATAACCGAGTTGAGGTGTTTGATATTGATCTTGCTGCACAATTCTCTCATCATCTCGTTATTCTGATTCTTGGCGTTGTCTGACACGATAACCTCTGGTTTCCCATATCGACAGATGTCGTTGGTCCTGATGAAGCTGAGGATGACCTCCTTGGTAACCTTGGGGAAAGAGGCTGTTTCAACCCATTTGGTAAAGTAATCAATCATAATGAAGATAAATCTATGACCATTACTGGCTTTGGGCTCGATTGGTCCGATCACGTCCATTCCCCACATGGAAAATGGCCATGGTGAGGTCATGCAATGTAGCTGGTTAGGAGGTGCAAGAATAATGTTGGCATGGATTTTGAATTTGTAATACCCGAGAATTTCCAAATATCATTAAATGAGAATATTAATGGAAATGAATATTTATTTGAATATAAATGATTTTGTGTTATGAGATGAGTTAACTCGATTATATTAAATGGTATATATATAATAATTGAGAAAGAGTGTGAAGTTTATGATAAGCTCCATAAAATGCCTTGTGTGGCATAGTGATGAGAATTACGATGATTTAAGTAATTAAAGAAAGAATGAATGAGTGGATGATTAATCAATAATATATTGTTAATTAATGGTTATCATGAGTAAAACATTATTCATGATTAAATAGCTAATTAATGTTTGGGATTAATATTTGTTTAGTGTAAAGTCATGTAATCGTATATTGTATAGTAACTGCAACTATATAATATAATGTATAATGTGACATTTTGACATAACTATATAATATACAAACTATATTATAAAAGAAAGTCAGCCACATAGGTGGACTTATAAGAATACATGTTGTATGTACATTATACCATATGGGACCAAACTATGTTATATAAAGTGTAGTGTGACACTTTAGTGAGGATATGCAATATGGAAACTATACCATATGAATTACATAAATAATGCCTATGTGACCATGTGGTAGGTATAATACATTAATGTCTACTATATAGAATATTAAAGTATATGAATATTTATTTCAATAAGTGACATGGATGGGATAATGAGACTTATGATAATGTGATGTGTTATAACCCAATTATATAATAATTTGGTAATATCAAAATGTACATGGATTATATGATGTGAATAGAAATATACCCCCAACTTGCTATTTTGTAATATTATTACCTCAATTAGAGTCCATGAATACCCCTAAATGAATTTAAACCTAAGAAATATATACATGCTTATTTAACTCAAGTATATACTATATGTACTTGAAATGCTATACTTGAAATGCTGAGATATAAGTGTTGTCCCATATTGAGTGTCTATTTCTCCCCCATTTCTCCTTCACGTGTAAAGGCCAATGGTGTATTCTACTTCATCTCTCATTTCTCTTCCTAGCTAGCCTTCAATCAAATGATGGTCATGATAGCTAAGGGTGTTGGTTGAGGTAGTTGTTGGACACTATTCCACCCACTTCCCTCTATCCTTTGGTTCTTCCTTTCCTCCATTGATTCAAGCCTTGGGGCAATGGTTTTACATGGATATTGAATTCTCCTATAAATACCAAGTCTCTCTTCTTATGTAATGTTGCTAGAATTATTGTCAAGTGTTGGAAGAGTGAGTTAAGAGAGAGTTCTGGAATTGGGAAGCAAGCTTAGCTAATTCAAAGGTTCAAGAGGTATAATCTCTAAACCCACTTTGAAATTCAATTCATAGAAATGAACATGAGATACTTGAAATCAATGTGTGTTAAGGTGGTAGCATAAATTATTAAGTATATATATATATATGTTAGGAATGCAAGGTAGTAGTATGCAAGCATGCTAGCTAAATGTATTGTAAGGATTTGCTGAAGCTCTGCTGAAGTAGAACATTGTCTGGTCTGAGGCCGCGCCACTCCCTAGTACAAATGACGCGCGGCCGCGTAGGCTGCCAGTCTTGGAGTCTGATCTTGTTGGTCTTATATTATTCTGAGTAAGTTATGTTAGTTTGATTATGCATGAAGATAACCCTAAAATATGTGTTGAGGTTGTCTTGGTTATGGTAAATCATTTTAACTCGGTTAGTAAGAATATTCGAAGAAGACTTAACAAGTTGAAAACTATAAACTTTGAACTTATAGTAATGTATATTCTGATTTTGTGAACATGTGTAAAGAATCTAGATATGTACATGCATGAGTATAGCATAAGGCATGATATAGGACATGTTGATTTATTTACATGATTGGATAGCTTTAAGAACCCTTTAAAGAATTACTTAGAGTTTCTAATATGGACTTCATAAAGCAAAACGCTTTTGAGTTATAAACTTGCGAACGTGATTACATATTCTTGATATGCATATATGCTACCATGATATATAGTAAGTGAAGTAATTTTGCATGTCTAGATAATGTTGGTAACATGCTAATGGAAACTTAGAGTTTCACGTACAAACTTAAACCATATACACTTGAGTCATGAACTTGTAAGCATGCCTATGTGATCTTTTTATGCATATGAAAGCATGACATGTGGTATGTAAAGCTACATTGCATATAGAATGGTTTAACATAAGATTTCAAAAGAGACCTCAATAGTTTAAAAACAAGTTTTGTTGATAGATACATTACAAGTATTCTAAAAATTTTGACCATTGTGACAAGATATCATATGCCTCTAAACATGATTGCCATGTATGCCTAGCTAGTCCTATATATGATAAAATAGTTTAGTATGATTAAGAACAAGTTTCAAGGGAGTGAAACAAAGAACATGAGATGCATGATTAGAATGGCATAAACATGTGTGTTTGGCATAGTCCTTCATATATGAGCATTGCGTTTTGAGTTGGGTTATATAGGGCAACCCTGTCTTGGTCTGCACCAGGAGACGCGCAGCCGCGCCGCTCCTTAGTGCAAACCAAGCGTGGCCGCGCCAGGGTACAGAATGTCCAGAGTTATTTTATTATGACATGAACTTGAGACATACTTGTGTAGTTACTTTACATATTGTGATACATGTCCAGAATGTTATTCTAATGTCTATGAGCATGCTAAGTTATGAAACCATATTAAATTGACAAGGTGTTTATAAATGATAAAGTCTAACGATGGTTCCGAACTACGTAGTAGCATACATATTGGATTGTATGACTAGTCATATGTGTATACTTAAATCACATATCAAGTTTGTTTATCTAATGTGTTTAACTAATGAACATCCTAAACATATTATGTACTATAAATAGGGTTCGAAAGTGTTGATTAGCTTTACGTGAGTAAACTACGCTAAAGGCAAGTTTCCTTAAACCCGTTCTTGTATTATTTGCAAGTTTCCTTAAACCCATTCTTGTATTATTTGCAAGTATCCTAAACCCTTGCATTACTTTATTCAACGGATATCATAAACAAGTACTTGAACTCTATTCTTATTGAATTCATTTTAAGTTATTGGTGTGCAAGTGAGTTATTCAAATTTTGACTTATTGCGCCATGGTTACGATAAAGTCGATTATATTGTTCGAACTTTAATGTCAAGTATTAAATTTATAAAGAGGGATCTATGCCATTTAATTCGGCTAGACTTATACCATGATTAGAAAGCTATCCAAACCAATTGATTGGTGCAGAGTATTATTTTAACTGAGATGAACAACCTTTCTTCGAAGGGAAAATATATTTGTCGGGAGACCGACGTGCGCACACTTTAAGTACGATTGAACGATATGCATATCGTAGGGTACTTTAGGCTGATCATCTGTTGTACTTGTTTTGTTGGGTTATCTGTATATTACTGATAATTCTAGTAAGAGTTCATAGTTCTTAGTGACTGCTCAGTATTCAGTTATCTTGAAATCTTAAATTGATTTAGTATTGAATTATATTGATATTATTCTGTCCTTAGGGACTGTTATTGAGAACTGTTGATATTCTTGCTATCCTTGAAATATCATACCTTGCTATACCTTTTTGGGATTCGAGAACTATATTACTCACCCATATTGTATATTACTTGCTGGGCAATTTGTGCTCATTCTTGCTTTTCCTAAAAACATTTTCAGTTAAGGCAGAGCAGTGCGGCCTCGGGCACAGACAAGGGCAAGGGAAAGGCTACTGAGTAGCTTTATTTATGTAGAACTCTATAATTTATAATAAGAACTTATGCTATTATGTATTAGTTATGGTTATGCATGCTTAAGTTATGTTTAAGATATGTAATCGATGTTTAAGTTACGAGACCTTGGGACGTGAATAAATTATATTAATTAAATGTAATCTATTCGGTAATAGTTGTGCATTATTCGACTGTGCGATACGACATTTAGTCGTAATATTTATTGTGGTGTTAGATATTAGAACATGACAAATCGAATTTGAGTGACCAAGTGGCGATCCGAATTTGGGGGCGTCACAAAATTGATAGCAATGCTTGACGTGATCGTCGCAATCGTCTTTGATGGAGAGCCAGTAGTGTCCCGTCCTTAATATTTTCTTGGCGAGCAGAGGTCCACTAATGTGCTCTCCGTACACCCCTCCATGAACCTCATCCAAAAGTCTCTAAGCCTGATTCTTTTCTAGAAACCTTAGAAGGCCTATGCTTATGTCTCTTTTATAGAGAGCATCCCTGCTTAATTAAAATTTCATCACCATATTCTATATTCGCTTCTTTTTAGTTTGGCTCGCTCCCTCGGGGATGGATTCGCCTCACAAATATTCTTTGATGTCTTGGTACCAAGTTGGTCTGGTAGGAGCTATTTCATTAGATACTTCCCAACACTGTTTTTGAAAGCGGGTTCATTTTGTACCGTGAACGTGATAGCAGACATACCCTTCCTTGCTGATATGTTGACCAACGAGGCTAGTGTAGCCAATGCGTTCGCGAAATCATTTCTATTTTGAGGAATATGTATGAAGGCGATGTCTTTAAACTCTCCCACCATTTTGATAATGTGGTGATGGTATGGTAATAGATGCAATTCTTTGGTACTGTATGCCCTAGTGGATTGTTTGATAAGCAGCTCTGAGTCTCCAAAGACTGTCAACCATCTGACCCCCATTTACCAAGCCAATTTTAATCTTATAAGGCATCCTTTATATTTTGTTGTGTTGTTAAAGTTGTTAAATTTTAATTTGGTTGCTACGGGGTACTGCTCCCCAATGATAGATATGAGAATTATCCTTGCCTCGGCGCTGTCTGCGTTTGTTGCGCTTTTGAAGTACAATTTCTAGAATTAACCCATATATTTTTTTTAGCTTGCTGAATTGCCATTACATCATCTTCAGGGAAGTATGTCTCTAGAGGCTCGAAATCTTATGTTGGCACTGCGGATAGTTGGTCCACGATTCCTTAACCCTTCATGGCTTTTTAGGTCACATAGACGATGTCGAACTATTGAAGGATTAGCTACCACTTTGATAACTGACAGTTCAACATAGGTTTGCTAAAAATGTACTTCAAAGGACCCATGAAGGAAATAAGATAAGTTGTATGGCCGTGCAGGTAATGTTGTAATCTCATGGTGGCCCAGGCCAATGCGCAACAGGTCTTTTCGATTATCGTGTATTTTTACTTGCATCTACAGAATCGCTTATTGAGGTAATAGATAGCCCTTTCCTTGCCTATATCGTCTTTTTGCCCCAGCTGCAGCCCATGGTATTGGAGTTAACTGATATGTATATACAAAAGGGAACTCCATTCCTTATAGGCACTAGAACAGGTGCTTTAATCAACCGCTTTTGGCTGATGCCAAAAGCTTTTTGATAGTCTTTATTCAATTTTTCGGAGGAGTTCTTTCTTAATAACTTAAAAATTGGTTCACATGTGGTTGTTAACTGGGATATGAACCGACTGATGAAGTTGATCCTTCCCAAGAACCCTCGGATCTCCTTGTGGGTTTGCTATACGGGCATCTCGGTAATGGCTTTTGATGGACTCCACAGCACCCTTGCTTGAGGTGGTCATCGCCCAGATCGTTTTTAGCAAAGTCGTAAGGTGGAACGCTTACGACACCTCAACCCAACGTCTATATTGAGACGAGAACCCTGGTACAATTAATTGAGCAAGAAAGTTGCATTGAATGGAACGTCAATGACATCTTGATCCCTCGCTTATATGTAAGCGATAACCTTGATACAATCAACTATTGATGCGGTAGAAGACGCCACACACACTATGTATTGTTGTATAATAAGTCAAATTAAACATTCATAGACAACCCAAGAATAATTCGAGAGTTTTCAAATAACCAGAAGAAGAGAATAATCTCACCAATTTTATTTAATAATAATAATGTATTATGAATTACGTTCATTTATTTATAGTAGTTATAGAAACCCAATAATCATTATAAGGAATTACAATTGATTTGGAATTAAAGTCTAATCTATAAGCAACCTAATTACAATGAAAATATGAAAATATGCTAAAAAGATCTATTTTATGAAGGGAACCCGCGTCCAAATATGTCAAAACGTGTAAAAAACCCAACTAGAACCCGACGAATTCTTCGGGACGGATTCGTAGGCCTGTAAATTCGACGGGGCGAATTAGTCCAAAGAGGAATGGGTTGGGGCGAGTTCAGAAGGCGCTGGGCAGATTTGGGCTGAGACAAATTCTCCAGGGCTGATTCATTTGCCTTGACAAATTCGTCGGGGCGAATTCCTATTTCTTGCTGCGACGTCCTTTGCTAAAATGGCAATAACTCTCGCATCCGAACTTCGATTATGATGATTCAAGATTTTTTGGAAAGCTAAGGAATTACTGTACAACTTTTATTCTTTACAAATTGAGAGATTCTCGCTTGATCAAGGTCGAAATCTAGCTGAAAGTGGTTTTTATGCAAATGGCAAGCTGAAAACTCCAAACTTTGATCTCTGTTGCATTATGAACATATTGTCGTGTTGCACGAAGCCCTTTCCATTGTTTCGTATGTCGCATGATGACTTGGCATGCATTGATTTGGTTTTACTAAAAAGATGGTATCTAGTAATCCCAAATCACATGACTGATCCTCTCATCTCCGTACATATGAAATGAGCTCCAATGTAACTATCCTTGAGTGCTCTCTAGCCCAATCACTAAAGATCATTTGTTAAACCCTCAGAACTTAAGTTGATTCGTTATTGTTTGATGTGAGCCTGGTTAGGATTGTATCATTCTGCTCCTCTTGAAAAAGATTTGCCCACAAATCTGAAATCCCTTACTCTTGAAAAGGATTTATCCTCGAATATGATCCTACATAAAAGTTGTGACGAACGAGAATTTTAAAATTTATTTTAAATATTTATTAAAATAAATAAATATATTTGTTGATTTATTTATTGAGTTAAATAAATATTTGATGGTATTGGGGTAAATTAATTTAATTATATGTGTTACATTGATTAAATTAATGTTGAGAAATTTTATAGTTCAAAGTGTGAATTTAATTGAGATTATTTAATTAAATGAGTTGTTATTAATTACAATGTTATTCTAATTAATTTAATAATTAATTAGAAATTTAATGATTTATCATAATTAATAAATAAAAATTTTAATTATGTGATGTTGTGATTTAATGTATAATTTTGCCTTTTATTTAATTAATTTTAGATGATATTATTTAATTAATTAAAGTGTGACAAATAAACTATATAATAAACAAGTTAATTAAAATAACGGAAAAGGAGTTAAATTGAGACAACCAAACATGGCCTTAAGAACAAGGGAGCAGTTAAGGACTGATGCGCTTAACCGCTTCCCGTGTTCCACCGGTTACTTTTATACGTTAAACTTATATCTATATTTGTATTCATAAGTATATCTTATCAGAGAGAGTTTCAGATAGAAAAAGAGAGAACTTGAGAGAATTGAAAGCAATTTGAAGAATCATTGGAATCTTTTATCATCTTGAGTCATCTTAACAAAGTAGCAAGGGTAAATTCTTCAACCCAAGCTTTTAATTTTACGTTGCTGTATTTTCTCCATTAAAGCCAACTTGAGTTCTCTATAAATAATTATTTTCACTAATGCAAGAGATATGATTATATATGTGTTAATAGATGTTTATAACATGTTCTATATCATTTATTTGTGCTTTAGAGTAATCAAATTCATGTAATCATGTTGCAAAAGGAGTTTTATAAGTTACAGAGTATTAAAGTATGAATATGGCTTATATGTATAAAAATTCATGCTGTAATTGTATATTAAACTGAAAATTAACGATTTATTATGATTATGCATGTAAAAACGAAGGGAACGAAATTCAAATGGACCGATTCGGTGTTATAACGAATTTATAATGCATGATTTCTTGAAAATTGTCAAAATTATGAAAAATATCAAGAACATGAAAATTGGGAGTTCTAAATTAGTTGTTTATGCGATTTAAATTGTTAGAAGTATGGTAAGAACGCTATATAATGTTCTGTTAAGTTCAGATTGTGTTGGGTAACATTCAAATTGTTGTTTGAGCTTAATTTTGGCATTATTTGGCTTATTTCTGTGTTCTTCGCGAACATTGTCAAACTTCACTGCGTCGCGGCGCCTATTCTATGAAGAAACCGGGCGCTGCAGCGCTAGGCCTGTGCTGGCTGATGTGGCACAGGCGCCGCAGTGCCGGTTCTATAAAGGAACCCAGTGCTGCAGCGCCAGGCCAAGTAGCTGGCTGACATAGTCAGGGCGCCGCAGCGCTGCTTCTGCGAAGGAACCCAGCGCCGCAGCGCCGGTCCCCAGTGCAAACTGAGCGCTGCATCGCCGGCCAACAGAATGACCCAGAGAATTTTATTTAATTGTTCAAAGTTCAAAAATGTATTTTAAAACCTAATGTAATGAACGTAATGACATGTTACTCAAATGTTGAGATGTTTAAACAGATTGTTAACTTATCAATAATGTATTACGTGATTAATTGATAAGTTAAATACGTGGTTTAAACTCGTTATTCGCGAAGTCTAATAACGTGTTCAAGCACTGATGTTTGTGATTCGATGAGTACTATCAGACCTAGAATTAATTGGTATTGTGAATGTAATGGTATATAGGATTAATTGAGGAACGTGATTAATAACTATAGCTTCCGCACAAAGCAAGTTTTCTTACCCTATCTCGATTACGATTACACAAGTTTCTAAACCTTACTTTTACGTTACGCAAGTTTATTAACTCAACTTTAATTAAGCAAGTTTATTTATTCTTTCGTTAAACAAGTTCTTACTCTTGTTTATTCAAGTTCAAGATTCCATATGAGATATCTTAAATCTTTTGAAGTTATACTTTAGTTATACAATGCTTATTCAACTGTATACCTTTGAGATTCATTATTTAATTTGAGTATCATTTTATTGTTGAACCTTGAAAGACTAGCGAACCCTTATTGATTCGACTAGTCCATAGTTGATGAGCGTTGTAAAATTCTAGAATTGTTATTGAGTTATCCAAACCAAACTTCTTTTGATGCGGACTCTGATGTCAAACTGAGATGAACAACCCTTTATAGGAGATTATTTATGCGTTAGCGTTGAGATGATGTGCACATACATGGTACTAAGGGCTGACCCCCCTAAGTACGAGAAGTAGAGTCCATATAGTCTTACGACGATTAAAGGTTCAAAGTAGAAATACTTGATAACGTGGGACATAGTTCTGGGTCTGAAGACCCTCAAATATACTTTTGATTCTTGTAATCATTTCTTGATTCAAAAGCCGAGCTTTCTATTATTTAGAATTCATTGTTTCTTCTCATGTTATTATTGTTATTATATTGTTATACTTGTGGGAAATCGTTGCTCACTCTTGCATAATAACATTGTAGCTAAGATTGAAAGGACTTACAAGCCATCCAACTAGTAAGGGAAAGGGCAAAGCAAACAAGTGATGAAGACTTGTTTATTTATTTAAAATATTTTGTGTAAAGACTTATAATGTTATGTTAAGACTTAATTGTTTATTTATGTTTATGCACTTGATGTATTAAGGCTAGATGACCTAGGAGTGATTTTTTTATGATGTTGTAACCCCTTAAGGGGAGGATTTCTATTTATTTATGAGTTTCATTTATTATGGGTAGATAGATGTGTAATTATTGGACAGTGAACACCAAATCCTGTGGAAATGAAGTGCCTGTATTTGGGGGTGTCACAAGTTGGTATCAAAGCTGTATGTTATGAACCTTAGGTAGGGGAAAACCTTGGGGTAGTAGCCTTTTACGAAATCGATAACGTAGTGGTGATAAACTCTTATCGAGTTCTACGAAATGAATTCATGAATTCAATGAAGATAATAAAAGACTATATGTGCTTATGTGCTCGCTAGTATCAATTAGCATCATGTAGTAACCAAAAACTTAAAATTTTGATTTGTCAGGATGTCGGATGTTGGAGGATCCAGTCAGCCTAGGGAGGTTAAACCTTGAGTGGCTAGAGAGGAGGAGCCTCGAGACATTCATACATTATGGGAGCAGTTGGTTCGGAGAGAGCTATCTCCATTGATCACTGTTGTTGGTCAGGAGCATGAGCCTGTGTTTGATTCAGAGGAGGACTCTGAAGAGATAGAGGTTGAGGCTGAGGCTGAGGCTGAGGAGGAGGACGAGGACCCCGATGAGTTTACATTAAACTCTATCAGTGCTAAGATATATGACGAGCTATATGACTGTAACATAGAGTTATAGGATACTGTTCGAGAACTGAAGGAGCAGACAGTTGTACAACAGACTACTATAGAGCAAAAGAATGGCGAGATCGAGAGTCTTGACATACGTCTTGGAGATGTGGAGTAGAAGTTGGTTCATGCAGAAGGCAAAAATGAAGAAAAGTCAGCTGAGATAGAGAAACTGAATAATGACTTGCGATTGGAGTTCGCAAAGCGTGCTAGAGCAAAGGATGCTTGGATGAAGGATTCTCGACGTGCAGATCTTACCGAGGATGACGATCGGGCAAAGAAGGCTAAGATTGAGGAGACGGCCTACACATTCTAAACAATGATTGATAGGGCTTAGGATCGAGTGATTTATTATCCAGTGCAGTTCGAGGACTTACCTTAGTACATGCTGGATCGTAAGACGATGTTCCGTATCATAGAAGAATATCGCAGAAAAGCTGTTCGACGTCTTAGTAGGTCGTGATAGGAACAGTATGAACTATGTGAATATTTTATGGTAGTTAATAATGTAAATTCCAATTTGATTATAAACAACAAAATATGATAATGATTTAAATCCTGAAGATTCTTTATCTCTGGATAGTTGATGTAAATAGCAGTGATGCTATCTTGTTTTGAGTAAAACTTTTAATTGAATATAATATCAGAATTTATTTGAGATGATATGTGTTAGTGATTTTCTTAAAATGTTTAAGTTAAGTCTTAAATATTTAAGAAATTGAATAAAGATCTAATAAGCGTATATCTTAACAGAAATATGCAGCCGAGAAGACGCCCAACTTGTCAACCAGCCAGGAAGGGTCAACAACGACGCCCATGCCAACGCTAATCCTGTTCAGCAGTTGGTGAACCTTTTAACGGGAGCACTTGCCAATCAGCAGCAAGCTCCACAGAATACATCATTTAAGGTTTTCAAGGAGGTTGGACGGCCAGAGTTCAAAGGGTCCATAAACCCCATCGAGGCTCAAACGTGGGTAATAGAGATGGAGAAGGTATTTAGCGTTGCTAGGGTCAGCGAAGATCAGAAGATTGCCTTTGCAACGTCTATTTTGAAGGTAGAGGCCAACTACTGGTGGCAGGCGAGTAAGGTACGGGGAGGACAGGGCGTGATCACCTGGGATAGGTTTAAGGAGATGTTTTTGAAATGTACTTCCCAACAAGCTCTCCAAACCATATAGAAGTTTAGTTTCTGAAGCTAAAATAAGGTAACATATCTGTGCTGGACTACGCTGTGAAGTTTAATGAGTTGGCTAGGTTTGCAACTTACCAAGTGAATACCGATGAGAGAAAGGCAAGGAGGTTTAAATAGGGACTGAAGCCCTGGTTGTACAACAAAGTGTCAATGTTCCAAATGAACACGTTTGTGGGAGTATTGGAAAAGGCAATTATCGCAGAAGGTGGAAGCGATGATCGGACCATATACAACCAAGAGCTTAAGAAGAAAAAGAATGAAGGTGAAGGTAACAAGGCGAGTGGCAGTAATAATGGTGGAGGCAGCAGTTAGAAAAGAAGGTGGAATGACACAGCACATCGAATGGGAATCAACAAGGGAGTAAGAGGAAGAGGGTGGAGGCTTGTCCGACCTACGAAAAGAATCACCTGGGGGTATGTATAAAGGGAAAGAGAGTTTGCTACAATTGTGGTCAGGAAGACCACATATCACCAAACTGCCCTAATCCAAAGAATGCCGCTTACTTCACGTGTGGGTCAAAGGACCATCAGTCCAGGGATTGCCCCAAGAAGGTATCAGGAGGGGCAAGAGCAGGTGGAAACAGAGGAACTAGTGGTGGAAATACTTTGACTATCACGGGATCGACGCCAACTAAGCGACCTACGGCCAGGACTTTCAACATGCCCGTGCAGGATGTTGTGCAGTTAACGTGATGTGGTGTCAAGTATCATTCCAATTAATAATATTAATGCCTATGTGTTATTTGATTCAGGTGCTACTTGCTCATTTATATCCGATAACTTTGTTAAGAATCTAGAATTTCCTAAGGACGAATTAGAATACCCTATGAGCATAGAAATTGCGAATAGGGAAGTGATTCCTGTTAAGTTTGTACACAAGAACTGTAAGGTGGACATTAAGGGAAATGTGATGATCGTAGATGTTATCCCGATTAAACTTGGGGAATTTGATGTTATTTTGGGAATGGATTGGCTATTCAATTATAGGGCAATAATTGATTGCCAGAAGAAGTGTATTAACATTATAACTACATCAAAGGTTGTATTTTATGGCAGCAAGTCGCCTAGATAAGCAAGTTGTCTGACAATGATGCAAGCCAAGAAATTGTTAAGACAAGGTTGTGTAGGTTATTTAGCCTACATAGTCAATAGTCGCAAAGAGAGTTCAAAGTTAGAGGAAATACCTGTCGTGAGAGACTTTGTGAACGTATTTCGGATGATTTGCCAGGACTTCCGCCAGATAGAGAATTAGAATTCATGATCAATTTGGCACCAGGAACGACCCCAATATGGAAGGCCTCGTACCGTATGGCTCCGGTGGAGATGAAGGAATTAATGGTGCAGCTACAAGAACTTTTAGATAAAATGTATATTCAGCCGAGCGTATCGCCGTGGGGAGCACCAGTGTTGTTCATAAAGAAGAAGGATGGAACGATGCGGCTTTGCATTTACTACAAAGAGTTGAACATGGTCACAATTAAAAACAAGTATCCATTGCCTAGGATCGACGATTTGTTTGACTAATTGAAGGAAGCGAGATACTTCTCGAAGATAGACCTGAGAAGTGGTTGCCATCAATTGAAGGTGGAGAAAAGAAGACATTCCGAAGACATCGTTCAGGACTCGATATGGTCACTACAAGTTTCTGGTGATGTCATTTGGTCTAACGAATGCTCCTGCAACATTTATGGACCTAATGAACAGAGTAATCAAACTATTTTTGGACAAATTCGTAGTGGTGTTTATTAAAAATATTTTGGTATATTCTAAGACCAAGGAGGAACACGTAGAGCATCTGTAGGTGACATTAGAGGCAGTGAGAAAAGAGAAGTTGTATGCAAAGTTTTCAAAATGCGAATTCTGGATAGAACGGGTGCAATTTCTTGGACATGTGATTGATAAGGATGGAATTTCTGTAGATCCCTCAAAGGTTGAAGCTGTGATGAACTGGGATCAACCGAAGACAACGTCGGAAGTGAGAAGTCGTCTCGGATTTACAGGATATTACAGAAGGTTCATTCAAGACTTTTCCAAAATCGTAATTTCGCTGACAAATTTGACTAGGATATCGGTGAAATTCATTTGGACGGAGAAGTGTGAGGAAAGCTTCCAAGAGCTGAAGAAGAGTTTGAGTACGGCACCTGTGTTATCTCTTCCGGATAGCACAGGAAATTTTATGGTGTATAGTGATGCGTCGCATAAAGGATTAGGCTGTGTGCTTATGCAAATCGGCATGGTTATTACATATGCGTCACGACAACTAGAGGATTATGAGAAGAGGTATCCAACCCATGATTTGGAATTGGTTGCGGTAGTGTTTTCTTTAAAGATCTGGTGACACTATCTCTATGGGGAGAAGTGTTAGATATATACAAACCATAAGAGTCTGAAATATATTTTTACACAGAAGGATATGCACATACGCCAGAGGAGGTGGTTGGAATTAATAAAGGTCTATGATTGTGAGATCTTATACCATCCGAGTAAAGCGAATGTGGAAGTTGACGCATTAAGTAGAAATGGTAGAGATAAATTGATGTTGTTGACTGTATAGGAGGAACAAATTTCAGCGATGGAGAAACTGGAATTGGAGGTAAAGTATCCTAAGGAATCTGATGAGAAACTGTTCCAGCTAGGAACTGGTACAACTATAGTGGATAAAGTTAAGGAATCATAACTTCAGGATTAGGAATGTAAAAAGATCAGGAAGAGAATATCTGAAGGGGATGAACTAAAATTCAAAATGGACAATGAAGGATTGTTAAGATTCGAGGGAATAATTTGGGTACCGCCAGTGCCATAGATTAAAGAGGAAATTTTGAGCGAGACTCATAGTTCACGGTATTCGATTCACCCAGGGAGTACAAAGATGTACCAGGATCTCCGATAACATTTTTGTTGGCCGTATATGAAACGAGACGTTGTCGATTGTGTGGCCAAGTGCCTGACATGTCAGAAAGTGAAAACAGAACATCAGAGGCCGAGTGGGTTGTACAACCATTATAAATCCCAGAATGGAAATGGGAGCATATTACAATGGATTTCGTAGTAGGTCTTCCGACGACTCATAAAGGTTTTGACGCAGTATGGGCTATTGTGGATCGACTGACGAAATAAGCGTACTTTTTACCAATCAAGCTCAGATTCAACTTAGATCAACTGGCAAAGTTGTACGTCAAGGAGATTGTTTCAAGGCACTGAGTTCCACTGTCAATAGTTTTTGATCGAGATCTGTGCTTTACATCAACCTTCTAGAAGCGACACAGGAATGTATGAGAACGCAATTGCGTATGAGCACGGCATATCACCCTCAGACAGACGGGCAGAGCGAAAGAAAAATCCAAACATTTGAAGATATGTTAAGAGCATGCATCATGGATTTTAAAGGAAATTGGGACGATCACCTACCGTTAGTGGAATTCGCTTACAACAACAGTTACCACGCAAGTATTAGCATACCGCCTGACGAACCATTATATGGCAGAAAGTGCAGAATTCCATTATGCTGGGATGAAGTTGGTGAACGTCAATTTCTAGGACCAAAATTCGTACAACAGACAGCCGAGATCGTCAAGGTGATCCGAACAAGATTAGTAGTAGCTCAGGATAGGCAGAAGAAATACGCCGATCCACACCGCAAGAATATAGAATTTAAATCGGCTAACTTTGTTTTCTTCAAAGTCTCTCCCTGGAAGGGAAAGATTAGATTCGGCAAAAAAGTAAAATTGAGCCCAAGGTTCATTAGACCCTTTGAGGTCCTGCGAAAAATTGGATAAGTTGCGTATGAGGTAGCCTTACCTCCGACGTTAGAGCACATCCATAATGTTTTTCATGTTTCAGTTTTACGACCGTATAAACCCGATTACAAGCATGTCATAGATTATGAACCCCTACAATTTGAGAAAGATTTATCCTATGAAGAAGTTTCTGTTCAGATTGTTGACAGGAAAGAGCAAGTTCTCAGAAACAAGGTGATACGTTCTGTTAAGATAATTTGGAGGAGCCACAACGCTGAAGAAGCTATGTGGGAACTCGAAGAACACATGATGAAAATTTATCCACATTTATTTGCTTAATTTATGTGCAAGCGATTCTGGGAACATAATCTTTGTAAGGGGGTGGGGGAGAATGTAACGGGACGAATTTATTGAATCATGATTATGAGAACAGAATCCTTTTAAGGGGTGAAAGATGTGACGAACGAGAATTTTATAATTTATTTTAAATATTTATTGAATTAAATAAATATTTTTGTTGATTTATTTATTGAGTTAAATAAATATTTGATGGTATTGTGGTAGATTAATTTAATTATATGTGTTACGTTGATTAAATTAATGTGGAGAAATTTTATAGTCCAAAGTGTGAATTTAATTGAGATTATTTAATTAAATGAGTTGTTATTAATTACATTGTTATTCTAATTAATTTAATAATTAATTAGAAATTTAATAATTTGTCATAATTAATAAATAAAAATTTTAATTATGTGATGATGTGATTTAATGTATAATTTTGCCTTTTATTTAATTAATTTTAGATGATATTATTTAATTACTTAAAGTGTGACAAATAAACTATATAATAAACAAGTTAATTAAAATAACAGAAAAGGAGTTAAATTGAGACAACCAAACATGGCCTTAAGAACATGGGAGCAGTTAAGGACTGATGTGCGTAACCGCTTCCCGTGTTCCACCGGTTACTTTTATACGTTAAACTTATAACTATATTTATATTCATAAGTATATCATATCAGAGAGAGTTTCAGAGAGAAATAGAGAGAACTTGAGAGAATTGAAAGAAATTTGAAGAATCAATAGAAGCTTTTATCATCTTGAGTCATCTTAATAAAGTAGCAAGGGTAAATTCTTCAACCCAAGCTTTTAATTTTACGTTGTTGTATTTTCTCCATTAAAGCCAACTTGAGTTCTCTATAAACATTTTTGTGACTAATGCATGAGATATGATTATATATGTGTTAATAGATGTTTATAACATGTTCTATATCATTTATTCATGCTTTAGAGTAATCAAATTCATGTAATCATGTTGTAAATGGAGTTTTATAAGTTACAGAGTATTAAAGTATGAATATGGCTTATATGTACAAAAATTCATGCTTTAATTGTATATTAAACTGAAAATTGACGATTTATTATGATTATGCATGTAAAACGAAGGGAATGAAATTTAAACGGACCGATTTGGTGTTATAACGAATCTGTAATGCATGATATCTTGAAAATTGTCAAAATTATGAAAAATATCAAGAACATGAAAATTGGGTGTTCTACATTAGTTTTTTATGTGATTTAAATTGTTAGAAGCATGCTAAGAACGTTATATAATGTTTTGTTAAGTTCAGATTGTGTTGGGTAACATTAAAATTGTTGTTTGAACTGAATTTTGGCATTATTTGGCTTATTTTTGTGTTCTTCGTGAACACTGTCAGACTTCACTGCGTCGCGAAGCCGCAGTGCCAGGCCAGTGCTGGCTGACGTGGCACGGCAGTCGCAGCACCGGTTCTATGAAGGAACCGAACGCTGCAGCGCTAGGCCAAGTAGCCGGTTGACGTAGTCAAGGCGCCGCAGCGCCGGTTCTGTGAAGGAACCCAACGTTGCAGCGCCAGGCCAAGGGTTTGCTGACATAGGTGCGGCGCTGCAGTGCTGGTCCCCAGTGCGAACTGAGAGCTGCAGCGCCGGCCATCAGAATGACCCAGAGAATTTTATTTAAGTGCTCAACGTTCAGAAACATATTTTAAAAGCTAATGTAATGAACGTAATGACATGTTAATCATATATTGAGATGTTTAAATAGATTGTTAACTTGTTAATGATGTATTACGTGATTAATTGATAAGTTAAATACGTGGTTTAAACTCGTTATTCGCAAAGTCTAATAACGTGTTCATGCAATGATATTTGTGATTCGATGAGTACGATCAGACTTTAAATTAATTGGTATTGTGAATGTAATGGTATGTAAGATTAATTGAGGAACGTGATTAATAACTGTAGCGTATGCACAAGGCAAGTTTTATTACCCTATCTCGATTACTATTACGCAAGTTTCTAAACCTTACTTTTACGTTACGCAAGGTTATTAACTCAACTTTAATTGAGCAAGTTTATTTATTCTTTCATTAAACAAGTTCTTACTCTTGTTTATTCAAGTTCAAAAATCTATATGAGATATCTTAATTCTTTTGAAGGTAGACTTCGTTATACAATACTTATTCAATTGTATACCTTTGAGATTCATTATTTAATTTGAGTATCATTTTATTGTTGAGCCTTGAAAGACTAGCGAACCCTTATTGATTTGACTAGTCCATAGTTGATGATCATTCTAAAATTATAGAACTGTTATTAAGTTATCCAAACCAAACTTCTTTTCGTGCGGACTCTGATGTCAAACTGAGATGAACAACCCTGTATAGGGGATTATTTACACGTTAGCGTTGAGATGATGTGCACATACATGATACTAAGGGCTGATCCCCCTAAGTACGAGAAGTAGAGTCCATATAGTCTTACAATTGTTAAAGGTTTAAAGTAGAAATACTTGATAACTTGGGACATAGTTCTTGGTCTTAAGACCCTCCGATATACTTTTGATTCTTGTATTCATTTCTTGATTCAAAAGTTGAGCTTTCTATTATTTAGAATCCATTGATTCCTCGCATGTTATTAGTGTTATTATATTGTTATACTTGTGGGCAATCGTTGCTCACTCTTGCATAATAACATTGCAGCTAAGATTGAAAGGACTGACAAGTTATCCACTAGTAGGGGAAAGGGCAAACCAAACAAGTGATGAAGACTTGTTAATTTATTTGAAATGTTTTGTGTAAAGACTTATGATGTTATGTTAAGAATTAATTGTTTATTTATGTTTTCGTACTTAATGTATTAAGGTTAGATGACCTGGGATTGATTTAGTTATGATGTTGTAACCCCTTAAGGGGAGGATTTCTATTTATTTATGAGTTTCATTTATTATGGGTAGATAGATGTGTTATTATTCGACAGTGAACATCAAATCATGTGGAAATGAAGTACCCGGATTTGGGGGTGTCATAAAAGCAAACTAAGTTAGTAGCATCAAACAAATCATAATGCCAAAACTTAACTTGCATGTAACATATATAGGAAATATCAACAACAGAAGTAAGAATATGAGAAGAATCAATGAAAACTCCAACTCCCGCCAAGAACAAAGCAACATTGGTCATTTTCCTGGCATGGGCAATAACAGCTCGTAAATGTCTCCTTCCAAAAAATGCTCGAGTTGACATAGCTTCTTGTAAACTTTTCGCATCACAACCTAGAAACTTAAATGCTTGACCTTATTTACTCAAGAACATGTCCACAAAATCACGACGCTCTTCCACTCGTAGACCAAATACATCCAAAACACTAACTATATCAAAACAAACTAAACTATTATCTAACAAAATAAACGTGATTACAATGCAAGTAAGAATCTGAAAAGTCTTATCTCCTCTTGGATCAAGTATTATCACGTAAGACTCTTCATGTGGTCAATTCTCCCAATGATGAATCCCCATATCAAAAGTCAATTTGATGATCTCGGCCCTTCGCATAGACACATTCTTCAATGCACCTGGGTCAAATATCAATATTTGAAACTTGACACATTGCAAATGCAAGCTCCGTTGAATTCCTGGAATAAACACAAAATAAAACAAATCAACATGTCTCTTTTGTATAATCACCATGAATTCAAATTCAACAAGTTTTAACACATAATCTACTAAAACAACAAACAAAATACTCCCCTATAGACTATCAATACAATGCTCAAACTGATTCACACAACGAATCATGTTTTCCTCCTTGATGAGTATGAACTTATTTGAATATGCAAAAAAAAATTAACCTTTCCCTTTCCAATGATATTAACTCGTTCAAAATCAAGTAATGGCATCAATGGATCTAAAAGGTCACAATCCACCTTACAAGATGAAAACTCAATAGCACAACTATGATGATCACAATCAAACCCAACATATGCTAAAGAATTTTGCCAAGTGTTGACAAAAAATGGAATATCATCAAAATAAAGAACAACAAATTTACCTATGTTTGAATGTAAAATATGATTCAACAATCCCATGGAAGTTTGCAATGCCTTAGCTATCCAAGTGATCTAACTAAACATGCAAATAAACCATATTTCAATTAATTTTGATGATAAACACCTTTGAAATCAATACCATATGATAGCACCTCATGTACTAAAAATTACTCGAACGGGCAAGCATGATTACTACCATTATCAACTAACGATAACTCATGTAAAGATTGGCTAGCATGAAAACCCTAACTCAGCATATGGATAATAAAACTTAGAATCAATTTCTTGCAAATAAGAACATTAAAAATGAGAATACAACACATGCTCATAAACTAATTCAACAAATATCAAATTTCATCCACAGACTATGATAAAGATGATTCTACCCTCAAAATAGCTAAATAAAAAATTCCCAATGGAAGCATGGAAAATAGTTTTAAATAACTCATGAAAACACTAGATGTATTAGTTAATCTAACAGAAATAATTATCCATCTATACAAGTCATATGTTAAAACAATTTCCCATCCCTCATACATTTTCATGCTAATTTGATTAGGCATTGTCATCACATGGTCATCATCACATTTAGATAAATCACAAGAACACATAAATAAATATGGCCATCTCTCAATGCATCATACTCAAATCAACTTAAATCTACAGATGATAGAATTAAGAAGAACACCCTAATTAATTAATTCACTATATTTCTATGTGAATTATAATTAAAGAGTATTTAAAACCCAAGTTCTTTATCAGATTACATGCGATGCATAGGTATATCTCTATCCTAGACATAAATTATGAATTCCAATGCCATATAGAAAACACAATCACATACTATTATGACCATATCTAAATCTATAATCCGTCTCTCAATTTCATATAGATTATCACAGTAATTGTTAGCTAGACAATTACAGAATGAAGTCCAAATAACAATAGACAATCCCCACGATAAATCAAAATAATTAATAGAGAAGCATATTAAAATAAGCTACGCAATAAGATCTATCGTAATCTTAAACAAAAGATTTAGTTCATTATTATTGAATCAAAACCAAGAATCCACAATTGAATAAACATTAAAAGATAAAAATAAGAGTAGAGAAGAGAACAGAATCTGTTGTCAACAAATCTCATGCTCCCACTTGCTCCTGCTCTTGATCTTCAATTGTCTCAAAGTTGCTTCATTTCCAATCCAATCCCAACTAGGGTTTTTCCTAATCTAATGAAAATCTAATTTAAAACTACTCTAAGGGAATCTAACTCCTTTAATCCTTATGTATTCTTCTTCTTTTATAGCCCTCTGATGATCCTTCTATAAATCAACTCTTCAGAATCTTTTTCCAAATAAACTTCTAAAAATCAGCAATTTTTCCTGACAGGCCCGCCCCAGTTGGTGAATAGTACTAGAAAACCCTGCCCCGGCGGGTGAACAGTAATTAAAATTACAAACATGCCATTAGGCTCCATTTTTCATGTTTTAACCCTCCGAAGCCGTTTCCTACAATACAAACATAAAAGCAAGTAGCATAACACTAAAAAT
This sequence comes from Panax stipuleanatus, assembly GCA_020205555.1. Taxonomy (NCBI): domain Eukaryota; kingdom Viridiplantae; phylum Streptophyta; class Magnoliopsida; order Apiales; family Araliaceae; genus Panax; species Panax stipuleanatus. Next base: position 107,879,599 of record CM035116.1, read on the forward strand.
ACTTAAAGTTAATAAAGAATTAAGCCTAAAAGGTGTCCAATTTGTAATTATAAAACCCACTCATCAACTATGTTATTTATCAAACATATTATCTAAGTAAAGAAAAACATATCGATACTTGTTTACCAATTCAAAATCGATGCACAAGCTTAACATCTCATTCTCCTTAGGTACTACGATTTCATGAATAGAACACGAACTCATGTCTTCTATCACAATACCCAACTCCATCAACTCTCCAACCTTCCTTTGTAACTCCATAATCTCTTCGGGAACACTATTAGCTGATTGGTACGGAATGATAGCACGGGGTATATCATCAACAACCTGTATAAGAGATAAAACAGAACTAGAAAAAAAGAGTTAATCCGGTTAGTATCCAAAAGTGTCATCTTGTACGAATGTAAAGTCATTGTATAAGACCCCGAATTTTATGAAATTAAAGTATTCAAATTTTCTTATAATTATTATTCAATAAATGGTTAAATTAATAAAAGGTTAAAGTTATGGGTAATATGCGCAAAGTTTACAAAATAAGCAAGTGGTTTTAAAATATTCATTGTTGTCGGAGAATATTCATTTGGTCGTGGAATATTCTTGTTGTCGGGGAATATTCATACGACAGCACAGCCATTTGTGGGCCCCATAACGAAAAACTGTAGGGTGAAGAAAACGACAAGAACAAGTTTTCTAAAAATAACGGTGTAATGGTTACCGTTAGAACAGTTGAAATACTTGGAGGTTAAAATAAAGTAATACGCGTTGTTGCACAGTAACACACGGTATTGCACAATATTTTATATTATTATTGATTCAATAATTGTCATTGCACAGTATTTTACTTTATCAAATCAATAATTCATATTATTTGAATAATATTGTTAGACAGCATTATTGGCAATGTCTAAGAAAGTTCTGTCTAGGAAAGGGGTTTGGTTACTTAATTGCGCGCCAGTAAGGAGAAATCCTTATCGAAAGCCCCCTCTTTCTTGGGAACAACCTGGTTGTCAATATTGTGGTTCTGTAATATTATTTGTGAATAATTAATTATTAATAATAATGATAAAGAAATATTTATTCAATGTGGATATAAATGGAGAAATTTTTAGTAGAGTGACAATTGTTAAAAAATTGATATTTTATTTTTTCTGATAAAATAATTCATTCGAATTTATTATTATAATATTACATTATAAGTGTATAATGTGATAATATAATAATCTATTAATGGTGATATTGTTTTACAATAAATTCACGATATATGAATAAAATGAGATGGAAGAGGAAAAAAAAAGGAATTGGAATTTTTGTTAATAATTATAAATGTTTTAATATATATATATATATATATATATATATGTGTGTGTGTGTGTGTGTGTGTGTATGTGGTTAGTGGAGGTATGATTAAAAGTTAGTGGAAAATTATGGAAAAGGAAGAAGAGAGAGAGAGAGAGAGAGAGAGAGAGAGAGAGAGAGAGAGAGAGAGAGAGAGAGAGAGAGAGAGAGAGAGAGAGGGGAGAGAGAATAGAGAGAGTAAGTGGGAAATGGTGGGAGAAAAAGGGGAGAGAGGAAGAGAGAGGGAGGAGGAAAAAAAAGAAGAAAAGGAAGAGAGTGGGGGAAAAAGGAAAGGAAGAAATAGAAGAATAAGAAGAAGAAAAGAGAGGAAAAAAAATGTGGAAGAAAAATGTTGGTGTCCTCTTGTTTGTGAAATAAGCTGAAGAAAAAGAATTTCAAGAAGGGTATGCGGTACAATATTCGTCCGTATGTAGATTTGGGTAATTTTTTCGTTCAGAATTTGGAAAAACTTTCTTCTACAAAGTTGTAGAGAATTAAATTCTATAAGAAATGGATATGAGGTTCGTATTTTTCTGATAAAAGGGTTATTTATTATGAATTGTTGAAGTTCCGAAATATTGGGTATGAATTATTTTGCTACAAAAAATGTTTAACACATGTTTTGTGGGGCCCACTTATTGTAAAATGCTGAAAAATGAAAAGTCCAAGAGAGGAGGCGTAGGAAAAAGAAAAATAATATTTTATTAATTTTTCTGTTTTGGTGTGCTAAGCATTTTCCTATATATAGGATGCTGAGTTAGAATAAAAAATCACACCAGAATCAGAAGTTTCTTTCTCTATAATATCGAGCGTATTTTTGTGAGTATTTAGATACCTTGAGAGTTGATAAACAGTGCAAGTTTTCGTCAACATAATATCCGATATTCTAGTCAGATTCAGTATTTCTTTTGAGGTAAGGGATGGTAAGGGATGTTATTTTCTCCATAAATGATGTTATTTCTTTTAATATCATTATACCAAAATATTGATATGAATTTTATTGTGAAACTTTTTTCTTTTCGTGTCGGGATTACTATTCACGTATACGACACTATTCACGTATACGGCCTTATTCACGAATACGGTACTATTCACGAGTACTATTCACGAAGTACGATTTTTCTTATGATATTTGTATCTTTTTTCATGTCGGGGTTACTATTCACGTATACGACACTATTCATATATACAACACTATTCACGAATACGGTACATGTTATGGTTGAATATCATTTCACCGAAATATTGGTATAATTTTTCATATAAAATTTTTACCTTTTCATGCCGGGGCTACTATTCACGGGGCACTATTCACAGAGAACTATGCACATGTTACTATTCACGAGGTACTATTCACGACAAAATTGGTTTCTTTTTCTAACCAAATTATCGTTGATTTTTGAATCTTACTCTTGAAATTAGATCCATGTTTTGATCATATTGTTCTTATTATCATATATAACATTTTTATAATCATGGTAATGGAAGTTCTCTTCGAATTGAGTGTAAAGATGGGTAGATTATTGGTATAACCATGACTATGGGTTCTCTTTGGCCAGTAGTGCAAAGATAAATTGTTGACTGGTATGATCATGACCATTGAATTTACAATTGAATATATTTAGCTTAAGGGCAAAGGTGAATTGATCAACATGGTTGTAATTATTGTTTATATAAATTCTGAAATGATTAGATATTTCATTGAGATATGAATATTTTTGGCCTGTAGTGCAAAGATGACCTGTTGTCGAATATCTTTGGCTCGTAGTGCAAAGATGACCTGTTGTTGAAAATTTTTGGCCCTTAATGCAAAGATGACCTGTTGTTGAATAACTTTGGCCTGAGTGCAAAAATGAAATTATTAACATGATTATGAACAAGAGCTGTGATTTGGTATAACCATGATATTTCATGTTTCAGGTAAAGACTGGTGATGAAAATCATCTTCGTCCTGGGTGCGAAGAGGAATTTATTAACATAATTATGATTATGAATTATTTACATGATTATGGACAGGAATTGTTGATTGATGGTATAGGGATACACTATTGTTGGTGGACTTTTAACGTGGAAGAGATAATAGACATTATGGTCTATTTGACTCTTCTAATGGATTGTTCGTTCCGCTACAACTATAGTTGAAAACTTCTATCATCTACGATATGTTCTTCATATCTGTTTTATTACTGATAAAAACTTTTGATAATTTAATTATCTTTAGTCATGATTTTCTTTACTGGGCTATTTGTGCTCACCCTTTTGCTTCACAATTCCTTTCAGGTAATAATAGTGTAGCTAGGTCGAGCAGGGATAACAGAGGAATAGAACGAGGGTCTATAGCTGTTGAAGTTTCTCACAAAACAGTATGAAAATAATTTTATTGAGAATTTTAGATAAGTGTGTCGTATTTTATACGTCATTTAACCGTTGATTTTGGTGAACCGAATTGGGTGAGGTGAACCCAACTTTGGAAGGGTGTTTTGCCACTATCGTACAAGATGTCTAATGACATACGACTCCGTGTTATCATAAGACTGGGTTGTGCACATCCACTTGTTGATTATATCTATAAGCACTACCTATATAATCTTGGAGTTTGGTTGAAATATAATTCTCAATTGGAGACAATGTAGATAATTATATGGCAAGAGAAGACCCACCATTGGAAAGAGCATGATAGTAATCTTCTCGTTTTTCTTTGGGGTCTATTGGGTCAACCAAGGATAACTCTCAAGTCATATGATATCTATTATCACTTAGATGCATGGCCTCCCATGTACGAAGGTTTTCTTGAGCATTTTCCCAAGGTTTTAATTCTTAAAACAGTTATTGACTGTACCTTTATGTAGCGTATCATTGATTTCGAGTGTGGGTATTGTATTTGTATTGAAACTCACACTTTTTGTGTGGTCGTATTATGCACGACAGTTTAAAAGTTAGAATTTGAAGATTTGTATTTGGATTTTTTTTAGTATATTTTGTGGCGACCCAGAATGGGTTGGGTGGATTTGGACATATTTTGGGGGCGTTACATTTTGGTATCAGAGATTAGGGATATGGTCATTGGCGGAGATATGGGTCTTGAAGTAGGAGGGGAGAGAAGTGTAATATACTTCGCTAGTGTGTGACTTACCTAAGCTGAATTTTCTTACTTAATAAGTTGACAAATTGTGGTATGTCAATTAACTTTTGTTTTGAAGCTATATTCAGAAAGATATCTAAAATTTAAGAGATGAGATTGGAGAAATCATGATACAGAAGAAATGATAGGGGAGATAGAATCTGAAATGAATGCAAGGTATTCTCACCTCTTCGAAATACAAGGTACGTAAATTTTGGAGACGAAATTTCATACGGAGGGGAGATTGTAAGACCCCGAATTTTATGAAATAAAAGTATTCAATTTTTCTTATAATTATTATTCAATAAATGGTTAAATTGATAAAAGGTTAAAGTGATGGGTAATATGCGCAAAGTTTACAAAATAAGCAAGTGGTTATAAAATATTCATTGTTGTCGGAGAATATTCGTACGACGGCGCAGCCATTTGTGGGCCCCATAACGAAAAACTGTCGGATGAAGAAAACGACAAGAATAAGTTTTCTAAAAATAACGGCGTAATGGTTACCGTTAGAACTGTTGAAATACATGGGGGTTAAAATAAAATAATACGCGTTATTGCACAGTAGCACACGGTATTGAACAGTATTTTATATTATTGTTGATTCAATAATTGTCACTGCACAGTATTTTACTTTATCAAATCAATAATTCATATTATTTGAATAATATTGTTAGACAGCATTATTGGTAATGTCTAAGGAAGTTCTGTCTAGGAAAGGGGTTTGGTCACCTAATTGCGCGCTAGTAAGGAGAAATCTTTATTGGAAAGCACCATCTTTCCTGGGAACGACCTGGTTGTCAATATTGTGGTTCTGTAATATTATTTGTGAATAATTAATTATTGATAATAATAATAAGGAAATATTTATTCAATGTGGATATAAATGGAGGAATATTTAGTAGAGTGACAATTGTTAAAAAATTGATATTTTATTTTTGTGATAAAATAATTCATTCGAATATATTATTATAATATTACATTATAAGTGTCTAATGTGATAATATAATAATATAATAATGATGATATTTTTTATAATAAATTCACGATATATGAATAAAATGAGGTGGAAGAGGTAAAAAAATTGAATTGGAATTTTTGTTAATAATTATAAATGTTTTAATATATATATATATACGTGTGTGTATGTGTATGTGTGTATGTGTGGTTAGTGGAGGTATGATTGGAAGTTAGTGGAAAATTATGGAAAAGGAAGAAGAGAGAGAGAGAGAGAGAGAGTGAGAGAGAGAGAGAGAGAGAGAGAGTAAGTGGGGAATGGTGGGAGAAAAAGGGGAGATAGGAAGAGAGAAGGGAGGAGGAAAAAAAAAGAAGAAAAGGAAGAGAGTGGGGGAAAAAGAAAAGGAAGAAAGAAAAGAAGAAAAAAAGAGAGGAAAAAAATGTGGAAGAAAAATGTTGGTGTCCTCTTGTTTGTGAAATAAGCTGAAAAAAAAAGAATTTCAAGAAGGGTGTGCTGTACAATATTCGCCCGTATGTAGATTTGAGTCATTTTTTCGTTCAAAATTTGGAAATATTTCTTCTACAAAGTTGTAGAGAATTAAATTCTATATAGAATGGACATAAGGTTCGTATTTTTCTGATAAAAGGGCTATTATTATGAATTATTGAAGTTCCGCAATATTGTGTCTGAATTATTTTGTTACAAAAAATGTTTGTTTTGTTACAAAAAATGTTTAACACATGTTTTGTGGGCCTCACTTATTGTAAAATGTTGAAAAATGAAAAGTCCAAGAGAGGAGGCGTAGGAAAAAGAAAAATAATATTTTATTAAATTTTCTGTTTTGGTGTGCCATTTTACTATAAATAGGATGCTGAGTTAGAATTAAAAATCACACCAGAATCAGAAGTTTCTTTCTCTATAATATCGAGCGTATTTTTGTGAGTATTTAGATACGTTGAGAGTTGATAAATAATGCAAGTTTTCGTTAGCATAATATCCGATATTCCATTTAGATTCAATATTTCTTTTGAGGTAAGGGATGGTAAGGGATGTTATTTTCTTCGTAAATGATGTTATTTCTTTTAATATCATTATACCGAAATATTGATATAAATTTTATTGTGAAACTTTTTCCTTTTCGTGTCGAGGTTACTATTCACATATACGACACTATTCACGAATACGATACTATTCACGAAGTATGATTTTTCTTATGAAATTTCTATCTTTTTCATGTCGGGGTTACTATCCATGTACACGATACTATTCACGTATACGGCACTATTCACATATACGGCACTATTCACGAATACGGTACATGTTATAGTTGAATATCATTTCACCGAAATATTGGTATAATTTTTCTTATAAAATTTTTACCTTTTCATGTCGGGGTTACTATTCACAGGACACTATTTACGGAGAACTATGCACGGGTTTCTATTCACGACAAAATTGGTTTCTTTTTCTAACCAAATTATTGTTGATTTTTCAATCTTACTCTTGAAATTAGATCTATTTTTTGATCATATTGTTCTTATTATCGTATATAACATTTTTATAATCATAGTGATGGAAGTTTTTTTTGACTTAAGTGTAAAGATGGATAAATTATTGGTATAACCATGACTATGGGTTCTCTTTTGCCAGTAGTGCAAAGATGAATTGTTGACTGGTATGATCATGACCATTGAATTTACAATTGAATATCTTTAGCTTAAGGGCAAAGGTGAATTGATCAACATGATTATAATTATTGTTTATATAAATTCTGAAATGATTAGATATTTCTTTGAGATATGAATATCTTTGGCCCGTAGTGCAAAGATGACCTGTTATCGAATATCTTTGGCCCGTAGTGCAAAGATGACCTGTTGTTGAATATCTTTGGCCCGTAGTGCAAAAATAACCTGTTGTTGAATATCTTTGGCCTAAGTGCAAAGATGAAATGATTAACATGATTATGAACAGGAACTGTGATTTGGTATAACCATGATCTTTGATGTTTCAGGTAAAGACAGGTGATGAAAATTATCTCCGCCCTGGGTGCGAAGAGGAATTTATCAACATAATTATGATTATGAACTATTTACATGATTATGAACAGGAATTGTTGATTGATGTTACAGGGATACAATATTGTTGGTGGACTTTTAAGGTGGAAGAGATAATAGACATTATGGTCTATTTGACTCTTCTAATGGATTGTTCGTTCCGCTGCAACAATGGTTGAAGACTTCTATCATCTACGAATTGTTCTACATATCTGATTTATTACTGATGAAAACTTTTGATAATTTAATTATCTTTAGTCATGATATTCTTTAATGGGCTATTTATGCTCACCCTTTTGCTTCAAAATTCCTTTCAGGTAATAAGAGTGTAGCTGGGTCGAGCGGGGATAATAGAGAAATAGAACGAGTGTCTATAACTGTTGAAGTTTCCCATAAAATAGTATGGAAATAATTTTATTGAGAATTTTAGATAAGTGTGTCGTATTTTATACATCATTTAACCGTTGATTTTGGTGAACCGAATTAGGTGAGGTGAACCCAACTTTGGAAGGGTGTTTTGCCACTATCGTAGAAGATGTCTAATGACATACGACTCCGTGTTATCATAAGACAGGGTTGTGCACATCCACTTATTGATTATATCTATGAGCACTACCTATATAATTTTGGAGTTTGGTTGAAATATAATTTTCAATTGGAGACAATTGAGATAATTATATGGCAAGAGAAGACCCACCATTGGAAAGAGCATGATAGTAATCTTCTTATTTTTCTTTGGGGTTTATTGGGTCAACCAAGGATAACTCTCAAGTCATATGATACCTATTATCACTTAGAGGCATGGTCTTCCATATACGAAGGATTTCTTGAACATTTTCCCAAGGTTTTAATTTCTAAAATAGTTATTGACTGTACCTTTATGTAGCGTATCATTGATTTGGAGTGTGGGTATTGTATTTGTATTGAAACTCACACTTTATGTGTTGTCGTATTATGCACGACAGTTTCAAAGTTTGAATTTGAAGATTTGTATTTGGATTTTTTTTGAGTGTATTTCATGGTGACCCAGAATGGGTTGGGTGGATTGGACCTATTTTGGGGGCGTTACACATTGGCTTTTCAAAATACAATTTGCTTAGACACTCGCTGTCTTTTCCCTCTATTTTTCTCTCAATTGTTTCTTTCTCTCGTTTATTTTCATGCTCTCTATTTTTTCATTCTCATTTTTCTCAATCTCTCTTTTGTTTTCTTCCTCACTCTTTTCAACTTTTTCTTTTTCACTATCAATCTTTTGATCACTTTCTTTTCATCGCTCAATTTTATTTACATATGTATTTTCATTTACACACTCAACCTCACGAACATTAAAGTCAAACAACTCCCCTTGGACTGCATATTCGTTTTTCATCTTCCACATCCCACGGCTGATCTTGTTCCTTTTGAGCCTTAGAAGTGTTTTGTAGCTGCATCTAACAATCTTCCATCATCTTACTGAGCTCCTTAGAAAAGAATGGTTCCCTATACACCTCAAGAGTTTCTCACGTGACTCTCCACGTCTATGATCCTTCCTTTCATCATTCCAAGTTGAACTCCTTGAAGGTTGCTTGACATGCGTCGGGGATGTATAGTCGTTCCTCCTATTAAGTTGTACAGGAGCAAACCGTTTTCTAATCACGGTTTTCAACTATTCCCATGTCTCGATCAGATGTTCTCCACATCTTTTCCTGCTACACACATTGATCCACCATGTACTTGCATTTCAAAAAAAATCTTAAACCGAAAGTTTAAATTTCCTCTGCTCGGAATAATCATGATAGTCAAACTCTTGCTCCAATCTTTTCTCCCATCTCAAATAAGCATCTGGAATTTTCCTGCCTTGGAAAGGATTCCTTCTGTAGACACTCGAATATTTCTGCAGTTCTGTTGTAGACAATCGAGATTTTGTGTTCCTTTTACTAACCCTACATGAGGGCAAACACAGTCAACTCAGCACCAGTTGTAATTCGGGAAAGACACGGTCAACCCCGGTCTTAACCTGGGAGGTACAAGTTAACCCTAGTCTCAACCAGGGAGGTACAGGTCAGCCACGGTCTCAACTCGGGAGGTACAGGTTAGGTCTGGTCTCATCCCGAGAGGTACAGGTCAACCCCGGTCTTAACTCGGGAGGTCAGCCCCTGTCTCAGCCCGGGAGGTACAGGTCATCCCCGGTCTCATCTTGGGCAGTACAGGTCAGCCCCGGTCTCAACCTGGGAGGTATAAGTCATCCCCGGTCTCAACCCAGGAGATATAGGTCAGCCCCGGTCTTAACCTGGGAGGTACAGGTCAGCCCCGGTCTCATCCCGGGAAGTACAGGTCATCCTCGGTTTCATCACGGGAGGTACAAGTCATCCCCAGTCTTAACTCGGGAGGTCAACTCAACTTCGGAGACAACCCCAAAGCCTCAAATCGTCTCTAGAGATAAATTTGGAAGAACCAAGGCAGCCTCGGAGGCAACCCTGAGAACAAAAAGAATCGGCTGGAATCCAAACCTTAGAGACAACCCCGGGAAGTTAGCCAAAGGCCATGCCAGCAATGACGGCAACCCCAGGAGGGGAAAAATGGTCATTTTACCAACTTGAAGCCAATTCAGTCAAACTCAAGCCGAATTGATGCCAGCAAAGTCAGAACGAACCATAACATTGATTTCGAGTGGAAACAGCACAAGACAGCTCAACAAACAAACTGCGGGGAAACGAAGACCTAGTTATAAACCCGTCTTCTTGAACTCGGAAAAGGTTTAATCCCATGTCATTGTGACACTCTAGGATAGGGCTTTTCGGAAAGGTATAACACCCTTTAAACGGACGCTTCGATCAAAAGTTAGAAAGTTTCGAATCTGACCTCGCATTGCTTGGAGTGCACATACTTAAATGCAATGGGACTCGCCACGTGGGCCCTACCACATGGAGCCGCAGGTAGACCCGCAGATGCCACGGGTAGAGCCGCTTCCACCGGGTCTATAAATAAAGGTGCACCCCCAGCTTATTTCAAAATTCAAAAACGCTCTGAACCTCTGCCTGTTTCATTTCTCGGCCATACTCTTGTACTTCAAACCCAAATTTTATTACTCTAACACGTAGGTATACTCATATACTACCACATATCAAAAATTAACTGGTGGAAACTGATGTTTGAAGCCTACTAAGTGGTAAAAAGCCCGTGTAGTAGTTCATTGTGAGTATTTTTACGATCAACAAGTTTATATTACTTCATTGCAAATTTATATACTTCCACGTTAAGTTTCAGTTTTTGATTATGCCCGGAACTCAGTTCCGTGGCCGTTTTTTCTTACTTTTTCGTACATTTTATTACATAAACACTTTTTCTGGCATTGCTACAACCCGGATCATTTTTTAACAGCTTCTATATATATATCTCTACGTTTGTAGCAACTTCGCCGGACTAGCTTATCTTTCCAGTCCGGGTTTGGCTTTTTATGTATATATTTAATTGTATATATATACTAACTTTTCAATTCTGTCAAGCCCGAATGTCAAATTTGTGGTAGTTTACTGCTTATATATTTTATATATATATATATATATATATATATATAAATTTTCTGACTTTATTTGGCCTGAATTTATACTTCGTGGCCTTTTATAGCTTTAATTTATATATTAACTATATATATATTAACTTTTTTACATTCCAGTTTGGCTTGGATCATTCTGTGGCCTTTTTACTGCTTTTATAAATATATATATATATATACTTACATTTCTGTTCGGGCAAAGGATAGAATGTTCGTCGCTCTTTACAGTCTTAATATATATATATATATATATATTTACTTTCTGTCGAGCCTGGACAATTTTGTGGCTCATTTACCGCTTATATATATATATATATATATATATATATATATTTCAACTCTGTCGAGCCTTGATCATTCTGTGGCTCTTTTACAGCTTTTATATATACATATATATTTCAATTCTGTCAAGCCTGGATCATTATATAGCTCTTTTACATCTTATATATATATATATATATATATATATATATATATATTTCCCTTCTGTCCAGCCTGGATTACTCCGTGGCTTTTTACAACTTTTATAAATATATATATATTTACATTCCAGTCCGGGCATCGGAGTGAAAACCCATCGCCCTTTACAGCTTTCATATAACTATATATATATATATATATATATATCTTTTATTTATGGTGAATAAATTGCTGATTTAAATATTCATTTGATATGAATCAGCACTGACATCTCCTTGGGCGAACTATATTTCTTTAAATTTTGCCAACTTTACCTTTCAAATGGTTCAAAATAGGTTCAGACAAAACCGGAAAGCTAGAATAGCTGAGATTTACTTAAATCTAGCAGTTTTTCTAGTTTTATTCATTTTTAGCAACCTCGCGGCCCTTAGATCGCTATCTAGTGGGAACGAGACGCTTTGGCTATGCGCAAGCCAAGATTTACTGATGAATCCTAGGTTTTTGAGACATATTGATGTAAATATATCTTTGCTGTACATATTTGAGCTATACAGGTTTATTATCTTCCCTTTGTGAGGCTAGGAATCGTGGGATTCTTGATCAAACTGATCAGAATCTGATTCCCACGATGGACAAACTCCACTTTACAAATATACCCTGCAAGTTTTTCTGTAAAAATGTACTTCCAAAAGACCTGAAAACGGTTATCCGGGTTTAAGGTCTCAGCATAGTGAAATAATGATTTGTCGTGTAAGTGTCACTCCGATGGCTGTCATGCCCATGAGAAGACCGACACTTGTATATATTTTTGTGGTCGAGGATGCTTCGTAGCCCGACAATCACCATTCAAATTTAGCCAAAAGGCTGAAAAAGATAAAAATGAAAGTATCAACTTGCTTCGATTCCTACATGAGCGTAAGGGTTTGAAAACCTATTTTCAAAACATCATTTTAATATCTTGTCTAAAAAAGACTTCTGCAAATCAAATCAAACCCTTCATATGTAGGTTTAACGAGGCACGACCATACTTTCAAATCAATCAAACATAAGGCCCAATTTCTTCCAACATTCACACACACACATTGTAGATTTAAAAGGGAAAAATTGAAAAGCTGCGGTACCGTGTTTTCACGGGAGTTGTGGGGTGCCTAACACCTTCCCCACACTTAACCAAGCCCCGAACTTAGAACTTCAGTTTTAAAGATTCAGTTTCGATAGTGTTCAGCAATTGGGCCTCCTTTCAAATAAAACTCGGTTGAGTTGGTACAACCATTTCAAAACTATCAACTGGTGACTTTGTAAAACGTTCAAATCGTCGACATGATACATGTTGGCCTTTTCCTATAAAACCCCTTCAAAACCTTTTTCACAAAAAAAAGATAAAATAAGGTTAGACAAAATTTATAGAAAAAGAGAAAGATTCGGGTCCAACTCGAACCAGATTTTTTCCCGACGTCGACATGTGGCAATTCTGCTGGGGGCAGTAGAGGGCTTAGGCCACGCTCAAATCTTTTCAAAATTTCCCTTTCATATCTGCGTATATGTGAATGTTGAGTTTCTTTACATTGAATGAATGCATGAATGTTGCGTCTTTTCATTGAGTTAATGTGAATGAATGCTTTCCTGCTTTATATTAGTGCTTCGTACAAATATTAGTGATTCGCACTAATGTCATCATATGCACACGGTGAAACGCGATGTATGTGAATGCTTGTTGTATGATTCCTCCACCAGGAGGTAAACCCGTCGGTGATAGAGTAATGTCTTCGAGGACGGCTAAGTCTTCGGGGCTCATGAAAAATTACCACTCAGATCCGCTCCAGTTGAAAGATCGGATTAATTTCTCCTCTAGTAGATTGCGATGATTTGGGGACCTTCATGCCAAAAAGTCGCGAGAGTAGCCTAAGATAGGTCAGCCAGTGATTAACCAAATCAGACGGGAAGCTTCTTCATGCCTTCCTTTTTCAATTAAATGTAAAGTTTTTAATTCCAATGTAAATGTCATAATGTACATTCCATGTTTTGTAAATACTATTATATTATCCTATCATCAAAACAATTGACTTCTGTTTTGCAGGATAAGATTAAAAAACATTAAAAACACATCATGGCATGCATCATATCCATACCTACTTCAGGAAATTGACACACCTACGTTTATTGTAGGTAAAAAATTGGTCCTGTCACTAGATCTAAGTTTAAGAAAGCACTAAGTCCAGCTCCAGACATAGCTTCCAATGCTCAGCCTGAATCTACCCCTGTCTCTAGGGAAGAGTTTGAAGGACTGAAGAACCAGATAGCCGAATTGGCCAATTTCTTGAGAGAGCAGAGTAAAGCTCTTAAAGGGAAATAAGTAAGGGAAATAAGTACAGGGTCACACAGAACCAGGTACACCTGGTGGCAGTCAAGAGACCGGAAAGAAGGACACTCAGATTCTTGAATCACAGAATTAGGATACAACCAACAAAACCCCTGAAATCACCATCCTTGACAAAGAACAGGAAGCTGGTAACATTCTGAAGAAAGTCCAACAGATGGAAGAGACCATCCAGTCCATCAAAGAGACTGGGGAATTTGGTGTCAATTACTCTGACTTATGTATTTTTTGCGGGGCTCGTTATTCAAAAAAAATTCAAGTCCTCAATTTTGAGAGATATGATGGATTGGGAGACCCCTACACTCACTTAAAGGTATTCGTTGGAGAGCTTGGATCTTATGCAGAGGACGAGAAACTCATAGTGCAGTTATTCCAAAAAATTCTGACTAGAGAGGCTAGAGTCTAGTATGCCCGTCTTGACAATTCTAAAATTCACAGCTGGGAAGATCTGGCACATGCATTCCTCAATTAATACAGTTTCTAGTCTCAACTGGCTCCAGATAGATATCAAATAACAAAAATCAAGAAACAGAACACTAAGTCATTGAGAGAATATGCTCAACGCTGGAGACAAATGGCGGCACAAGTCGCTCCATCTATGACTGAGTCTGAGATAGTCATGACTTTCATTGACATTTAAGAAGCTCCGTATTATGAAAGGGTCCTAGTAGGCATAGGAAAGCCATTCTCGGAGATGATCAAACACGGCGATATGGCAGAAATGGGGATCAAATATGGGAAGATAAAGGATCTGACCTCCTTAGAAGTTATTGCCGAGCAAATTCAATCCGGGAGTTATGGGAATAATCCCTGTAGGACACACAAGAAGAAAGACGAAGAAGTTTCTTAATATTTCAAGGACAGAATCAGAGTGGTGATTCAAGAAGTATGCCCATTCAAAAGAGGAGCTACTCTCCTTTTCAAGCTCCAGCACAACATTCAAACCTGCCATTCCAAAAAAATGTGGAGGCCAGGCGTTGAAGAACGTTTACCCCCTTAAGGGATTCACTCAAGAATGTGCTAAAACTGTTGGCGACACAGAAAAAGATTGTGCAACTCCTTCCACCAACCAATACCGGTGGATAAAATTTTGACCCAAGAAATAAGTGTGACTACCATTTCGGAGCTCCTGGCCAAGATACACAAGATTGTTGGTCTCTCAAGCACAAAGTCCAGGACTTAATAGACAATGGAGAGATCGTGGTGACCAAACCTGAGCAACCGAACGTACAAGATAATTCCCCCCCTCAGCAGAAAGAGGAAAGTGTCAACGTGATTAGCAAGCAAAGTGGAGAAGGATCCAAATACCTCAGATATTTCAGAGAAACCACTCAATCTAGAAACAGTAAACCAGACAATTGGGAGTTATCAGAAAGTCGATTCCTTATAGAATAGGAGATTAGCTCTATCAAGGAACAGATTGGACAATTAACAGAGCTTGTTGTATACCAACATCAAATAACCAGGCAGTTGATAAATCAAACCAACCAACAGGAAACAAGTCCTCTTACACCGGATATTAGTCCCATTGCTATGAGGGACTATTACCAGTTTCATGAGCATGAACCCTGGGCCGATAAGGTTGTCAAGGAGTAAAAGTTTCAAGCAGATAAGGGTTTGCCTTCCAGAGAAATTTCACCAATCTGAACCAGCCGATGAAGGAGATCCTTCAAATATTAATCAATAAGGGAATGGTTACAGATCTGTTATCCCCGGTAAACCCTCAATACAGAAAATTTAAGCCTGACAGGATCTGTTAATATCACTCCAATGCATCCGGTCATGACACCGAAGATTGCTGGGGACTTCGTCACTTAATTCAGAATCTGATTGAAAGCGGTGAACTGATATATGGGAATCAGGATTATGGCCTCCCAGATGAAGAAACTCTCTTTATTCCCACTGCGTGGAGTTAGGATACAGTGGCTGTTATTTCCTTTGATAAGGAGCCAGCCCCCACACCCCTAATGCTACCAGGGAAAGGGGTCCAAGAAACACAAAATCTTATGAAGTTGGCGGTGCCCGAGCCTTTGATATTACCATTTAGACCCCAGTATCCAATGATCAGTCTGAAAAAAGTCCCATGGAACTATGGGAATGATGAATGTTCCACCTCAAACAACATTACCATCGTACCAAAGGAGAATCCATTGTACCTGCCTCAGCGGGTGATCAAATCAGTCATCAAGGCCAAAGAGAAGGTGGTTGAAGGGAAAATTGAAGAGTTCCTCAGCAAAATGGGACACAATGAAATCAATGTAGTGCAAAGTCTAAAAGATGCACCCAAGCAGATGTCCATCCTAGATCTGGTCTTATCATCAGTGGATCATCGCAACATTCTGGTGAAAGTACTGGAGGAGGCCCACCTACCAAAGACAGTGGATGTTGAGAAATTCTGTCACGTGATAGAACACATCTTTAACAATAATGTGATATCTTTCACTGACGATGATATACCTGCAAAAGGGAAGGGTCATTGCAAGTCCCTGCATATAGCAATAATGTCAGCAGGGTATGTGATCGGAGGGGTGCTGTGCATGACCCCGAATTTATTGAAATAGAAGTATTCAGTTTTTCTTATATTTATATTCAGTAATGGTTAAATTGATAAAAGGTTAAAGTTGAGGGTGATATATGTAAATTTTTTAAAATAAACAAGTGGTTGTAAAATATTCATTGTTGTTGGAGAATATTCGCTTGGTCGTGGAATATTCGTACGACGGCGCAGCCATTTGTGGGTCCCATAACGAAAAACTGTAGGATGAAAAAAACGACAATAATAAGTTTTTTAAAAATAATTGCGTAACGGTTACCGTTAGAACTGTTGAAATACCCAGTGGTTAAAATAAAGTAATATGCGTTGTTGCACAGTAGCACATAGTATTGCACAGTATGTTATATTTCAATAATTATCGCTGCACAGTATTTCACATTATCAAATCAATAATTCATATTATTTGAATAATATTATTAGACAGCATTATTGGCAATGTCTAAAAAGTTCTGTCTAGGAAAGGGATTAGTTAATCTAATTGCGCGCTGGTAAGGAGAAATCCTTATCAGAAAGCCCTCTCTTTTCTGGGAACGACTTAGTTGTCAATATTGTGGTTCTGTAATATTATTTGTGAATAATTAATTATTGATAAAAATGATAAGAAAATATTTATTTAATCGAGGAATTTTTAAACAGACAATTATTGAGAGTTAATATTTTATCTTCTTCAATAACATAATTCATTCAAATATATTATTGTAATATTAAATTATAAGTGTATGATGTAATAATATAATAATATAATAATGGTGATATTTTTACAATGAATGCATGATATATGAAAAAATGAGGAGAAAGAGGACAAAGTAGGTCCGGAGTATTTTTGTTACAAAAAACATGTTAAATATGTTGGTGGGCCCCATTTTTGACTGAAATTTGATTGTAGTCTACAAGTTCATCCGTATGTAGATTTGGGCCATTTTTCGTTCGAAATTTGGGAAAGCTTTCTTCTACAAAGTTGTAGAGAATTAAATTTCCTATGGAATGAACATAAGATTCGTATTTTTCTGATAAAAGGGCTATTTATTATGAATTATTGAAGTTTTTGAATATTATTTAAACTTAAAATATTTTGGTGGGATTTTCTAGAATGTGGGCCCCACTTATGTTGTAAATGCTAAAAATTGAGAGTCCAAGAGATGCTGCGTAGGAATTTAATAATATTAATATTTTATTAAATTTTTTACTTTGGTGTTCTAAGCATTTTCTTATAAATTGGATGCTTAGGTTAGAATTAAAAATCACACAAGAATTAGAAGTTTTCCTCTTTATAATATCGAGCTTATTTTTGTGAGTATTTAGATACTTTGAGAGTTGATAAATAGTGCAAGTTTCTTCAGCATAATATCTGATATTTTAGTCAGATTCGGTATTTTTTTGAGGTAAGGGATATCATTGTTGTAAGGGATGGTAAGGGATGTTTTTATGTTTCGTAAAGGAGGTTATTTTTCGTAAATGATATTATTTTTCGTAAATGGTATTATTTTTGTGAAAGGGTATTTTGGTAAAGGACGTGATTTTATACTCGTAAGGGGTATTATTGCTTTCGTATTCGTAAGGGATGGTAAAGGATGTTATTTTTCTTATAAATGATGTTATCTTCTTCAATATCATTTCATCAAATATTGGTATGAATTTTATTATAAAATTTCTACCTTTTTTATGTCAGGATTACTATTCACGTATACGGCACTATTCACGTATACGACACTATTCACGAATACGGTACTATTCACGAAGTATGATTTTTCTTATGAATTTTCTATCTTTTTCATGTCGGAATTACTATTCACGTATATGGCACTATTCACGAATACGGTACTATTCACAGAAAAATTAAATTTTCTTTTCTTTGTCCAAGTTGTCTGATTGGATCCATGTTTTGAACTTCGTTCTTGAATTTTGCTTCACAATTGATTATTATGGAGTATTTTTGAACTTGGATAAACTGATTTACCAATCCCTAATCTTTGTCCTTTATCTCACCGGATTCGTTATTTATATTATTTTTCATCATCCTCAGTCCTAAATGATGATATAACTGAGTATCTTTGGTCTGTAGTGCAAAGATAAATTATTACTTGATGAATATCTTTGGCCTGTAGTGCAAAGATGAATGATTACTTGATGAATATCTTTGGCCTGTAGTGCAAAGATGAATGATTACCTGATGAATATCTTTGGCCCGCAGTGCAAAGATGGACAGATGTTGAGATGAACATGACCAACTGGTGATACAAATGAATATATTTAGCCCGTAGTGCAAAGATGAGATGTTGATTTATGAATATCTTTGACCTGTAGTGCAAAGATGAACTATTGATGAATATCTTTGGCTTGTAGTGCAAAGATGAGTTGTTGATTTGTGAATATCTTTGGCCTGTAGTGCAAATTAAAGATGAACTATTGATGAATATCTTTGGCCTGTAGTCCCAAAATGAATTGTTGATTGATGAATATCTTTGGCCGTAGTGCAAAGATGAATGATTAATTGTTGAATATCTTTGGTCCGTAATGCAAAGATGAATTGATTAGCATGATTATGAATAGGAATTGTGATTTATTATAACCATGATCTTTGATATTTCAGATAAAGACAGGTGATGAAAATCATATCCGTCTTGGGTGCGAAGAGGAATTTATCAATATAATTATGATTATGAACTATTTACATGATTATGGACATGAATTGTTGATTGATGTTATAGGGATACAATATTTTTGGTGGACTTTTAACGTGGATGAGATAATAGACATTATGGTCTATTTGACTCTTTTAATGGATTGTTCGTTCCGCTGCAACTATGGTTGAAAACTTCTACCATCTACGATATGTTCTACATATCTGATTTATTACTGATGAAAACTATTGACAATTTAATTATCTTTAGTCATGATATTCTTTACTGAGCTATTTGTGCTCACCCTTTTGCTTCACAATTCCTTTCAGGTAATAAGAGTGTAGTTGCGACGAGCGGGGATAACAGGGGAATAGAACGAGGGTCTATAACTGTTGAAGTTTCCCACAAAATTGTATGGAAATAATTTTATTGAGAATTTTAGATAAGTGTGTCGTATTTTATACGTCATTTAACCGTTGATTTTGGTGAACCGAATAGGGTGAGGTGAACCCAATTTTGGAAGGGTGTTTTTCCACTATCGTACAAGATGTCTAATGACATACGACTTCGTGTTATCATAAGACAGGGTTGTGCACATCCACTTGCTGATTATATCTATGAGCACTACCTATATAATCTTGGAGTTTGGTTGAAATATAATTCTCAATTGGAGACAATGGAGATAATTATATGGCAAGAGAAGACCCACCATTGGAATGAACAGGATAGTAATCTTCTCGTTTTTCTTTGGGGTCAATTGGGTCAACCAAGATTAATTCTCAAGCCCTATGATATCTATTATAGCTTAGATGCATGGCCTCCCGTGTACGAAGGTTTCCTTGAGCATTTTCCAAATATTTTATTTCGTAAAACAGTTATTGACTGTACCTTTATGTAAGGTACCATTGTAAGGTGCTGTGGCCGAGGCTCCATGAGAGTTACATATATTTGTATTAAAACTCACACTTTAATTGTGGTCGTATTCTGTACGACAGTTTAAAAGTAAGAATTTGAAGATTTGTTTTTGAAATTTTTGTTGAGTGTATTTCGTGGCGACCCAGAATGGGTTGGGTGGATTGGATCTATTTTAGGGGCGTTACATGATGATATATGGAGGATCGTCTCTAAACATCTGTCCCTACGATATCTTAGAAGGAATGAAGATCAATCCAAATCGGATCAAGACCAGTTATGTGGTTATCCGGGCTTTCGATGGATCTCGCCGAGAAGCCGTGGGAGAGATTGAGCTTCCACTGGAGATAGGTCCCCACACTTTTATGTATCCTTCCAAGTGCTCAACATCACCACCGGATACAATTTGTTGCTGGGCAGGCCATGGATCCACATGGCAGGAGCCGTTCCATATACCCTTCATCAGCAACTCAAATACATTATCAATGGTAACCTAATCATGGTGAATGCCGAACCAGAATACCCTGTAGGCATACAAGGAGACATGCCAATGATTAGTTTGGATGCAGGGATTGAACCTGCTAGTTTTCAAGCCTCGGAGGTAAGCGATACTTAGTACCTACCAGTTGGGGCACCATCTCTGAAACCAAGAGTCTCCCCCGAAGTGATGACAGTGGGAAAGGAGATGGTATCTTTGGGTTTTTGCCATGGAGAAGGGTTAGGAAAGGATCAACAAGGTATCAAGAGCTCGGTTGAAATCCTTAGTCAGTCGGGGAAAGCTGGATTGGGTTACATATCCAGGTCAAACCATTGGTACCCACATAAGCATCCAAAGGCTCATGCTTCCACCATACTATTGCCAAGCCTCACTAATGCTGGATTTGTGATGCCAATGAGGAAGATCCCCACGGTGATATCAACCATGTTATTTCCTCCAATCATACCGGTAGGTGAGAGAAAGACCCCAAAGCCTAAAGGGGACAGCAAAAAGGGAAAAGAAAAGTTCCTGTACGAAGGGCGAAACCCATTTGCTAACATGCGGGTTATCATACACTACGAAGGTATGAACGATGATCTCCCCGACAGTGATGAAGAGGATCAGATTCAAATTCCTTGCATCAAGAAAGAAAAGGGAGGTAGTTCAAAGAAAAACCCGACCCTATTTTAAAGGATGTCTTAGTCATTATCCGAGATGAGGCAGACAACCACGAGTCTTGTATCCTTCCCATTCATAAGGATCTAACCCTAGACAACTAGAGCAGCGTCCCTTGCCTCATTCAAAAAGGGTAAAAGGGCAGATAGACAATCTGCCCTGTAACATGCTTTCATTTACTGCTTATTTTGGTTGCACAGCTATAGCAGTAACTTTTGTCATACTTTGCCAAATGCTTTGTATGTTTAAACAGTTGCATGTATTAAAGTGAAAGCATTTTGTTTTCAGGACTCCAGAATTTGATTTGTTTGTCCCTGCTGATGAGATGCTAACATGTCACAGTGAACACAACTTTGATGTAGAACTAAACTTCGACTTGATGGAAGTTGATCAAGAGGAGGAAGATGACTATGCGGTGCCCGAGGAGATCAAAGAATGGGTCGAAGACAAACCCAAATCGAACCTCAACCAAACCACCACTGTCAATATCGGAACCTCATAAATCCTCAAAGAAATCTAGATAGGCCTATACCTCACCACAGATCAAAAAGCTGACTTGATTAAAATCTTAACACAGCTCCAAGATGTGTTTGCATGGTCGCATAAAAATATGATTGGCTTGTCTACTGACATTGACATCCATCGACTCCCCATCAAAGATGGAATCAAGTCAGTTAAACAAAAGCTCAGGCGATTGAAACCTGAATAGAGTCTGAAAGTCAAAGAAGAGGTTGTTAAACGATTCAAAGTCGGCATCATCATGGTATCAACATACCCAGAGTGGCTCTCAAACATTATTCCCGTAACTAAGCTCGGAGGGAAAGTACGAGTATACGTGGATTACAAGGATTTGAACAAAGCCTGTCTCAAGGATAATTTCCTGGTAACTTTCATCCATATCTGGATAGATAACACGGCACAGTACGATATGTATTCCTTCGTGGATTGCTTTGCTGGTTACCATCAAATTATGGTCATCGAGGAAGACAGGGAAAAGATAGCTTTCATCACTCCGTGGGGAATCTTCTGCTTCAGACATTTGTCCTTCGGTCTTATCAATGCTGGTGCCACATACCAGCGAACTATGATGGCCCTATTTCATTACATGATGCATAAGGAAATAGAGGTCTATGTGGATGACATCATCATAAAATCCCAAAAGGAGGATGATCACATCAGCCATCTCAAGAAACTGTTCAACAAGTTGTGTAAGTACAACCTCAAGCATAATCCAACCAAATGTGCTTTTGGCGTCAAATTAGGCAAGTTGTTTGGCTTTCTGGTGAGTAATAGAGGCATTGAGCTGGATCCTGCTAAGATAAAAGCCATCACTGAGATGCCCGTACCTCGAACATAGAAGGAGATACTCGGGTTCTTGGGGAGAATCAATTTCATAAGCAGATTCATTTCCCAGATCACAGCGACTTGTGAACCCATCTTCAAGCTACTAAGGAAGAATTCCTCCACGAAATGTAATGAGGATTGTTAAGAGGCCTTCCTGGCCATCAAGAAGCAACTGATTGAAGCGCCTGTCTTGGTACCACCGAGGGATGGAGTTCCCCTGTTTATGTATCTATCTGTCAATGCCAATGCAATGGGCTGCATGTTAGGACAAAAAGTTGTTACTAGCAAGGAGAGAGCTATCTACTACATCAACAAAAGATTCAGTAGTGGTGAACAGAAGTATACCCTGATCTAGAAGACATGTTGTGCGTTGGCATGGGCCGCCATGAGGTTACAACACTATCTTCATGGGCACACGACCTACCTCATATCCCGTATGGATCCGCTGAAATACGTATTCAACAAGCCAATGTGGAATTATCGATTGTCCAAATGGCAGTTGATCCTCCAACAGTTCGACATTGTCTACGTGACTCAGAAGTCCATTAAAGGTCAGGGCATTGCAGATCAACTAGTCGAAGCACCATCAGGAGGGTTTGAACCCCTGGAAACTTAGTTCCTGGATAATGGGATCATGACAATTCAGCAAGATCTTCAAGAGAATACAGTCCAATCATGGATGATGTATTTCGATGGAGCAGCAAACATGGAAGGTGCTAGAGCTGGGGCAGTCCTAATCTCGGGTACAGGAGAACAATATCATGTGGCCACCAAGTTGTAGTTTGTCAACACCAACAACACAGCTAAGTATGATGGATGAATAATGGGGTTGAAACTAGCCCAATCCATGGGTATCCAAAGAACTGCATTTGTTGCCCTATCATCGGCAGGTCATCAAAATATCCATGGAATTTGAAGACATAACTTGCATCCACATTCCTCAGGGTAGGAATGACTTCGCCGATGCATTGACAACCTTGGCTTCATTGATACGCATATCCGATAGGATTGGGATTCCCGACATAAAAATCACAAACCAAAAGACCCCGATATATGGGAAGTATTAGATGAAATACCTCCTATCAAACAGCCTTAGTATCAAGACATCAAGGAGTATCTCCGAGATGGATCTACACCCGATGGGGCAAGCCAATCCGAACGAAAGCGGATTCACAAGATGGCTATGAAGTTCTATCTGAGCGGAGACGCACTCTACAAAAGGGATGCTGGAATAGGCCTGTTGTGATGCCTTGATAGAGAGCAAGCCCAAAGATTGATGGATGAAGTCCACGGTGGAATCTGTGGTCCACACATGAGCGATCATCTGCTAGCCAAGAAAATATTAAAAACATGGCATTATTGGATCTCTCTCAAAGCTTACTGCGATGATCATGTCAGGAGATGCTATCAATGTCAAATCCATGGAAATGCCATCCACGCTCCTCCAAATAAGCTGCACAATATGATTTCTCCATGGCCTTTTTCCATGTGGGGAATAGATGTGATCGGTCCAGTAGAACCTAAAGCCAGCAACGAACATCACTTCATATTCACCATGATCGATTACTTGACCAAGTGGGTTGAAGCTGCCTCTTTTCCCAAAGTCACCAAAGAGGTAATCATTGGTTTCGTCAGAAACAATGTCATCTATCGATATTAACAACCGGAGGTAATCGTATCAGAAAATTCCAAGAACCTAAAAAATCAGATGATGAGAGAACTATGCAACAAGTTCCACATCAAGCATCTCAATTCTGTCATCTATCGGCCCAAGATGAATGGTGTTGTCGAAGCGGCCAACAAGAACATCAAAAAGATCATGCAGAAAATGTTTGCAAATCATAAAGAATGGCCTGATCTGTTGCTTCTAACCCTATTAGCATACAGGATGTCAATGCATACCTCTACTAGAGCTACCCCCTATTCATTGGTCTATGGCATGGAAGAAGTACTTCCCATAGAAGTAGAGATGGAGTCCTTGCGAGTATTAATAGACGCTCAGATGGATGAAGACCAGTAGTTGCAAGAGCGGTACCACCAGCTGTCCCTGATAGCTGAAAAGAGGGCTACAGCCATTTTCTATGGGCAGTTATATCAGGAAAGGATTGCTCAATCATACAATAAAAAAGTTCGAATACGGCAATTCAAAGGGAACGACTTGGTATTGAAGAAAGTCTTGGCTAATCAAGACGAAGCAAAAGGTAAGTTCGCCCCTAATTGGGAAGGCCTTTTCATTATCAAGGAGGTGTTGATAGAAGGAGCTATTAAATTACAAGAAATGGACTGGAACGAATTTCCCCAACTCATCAGTTCAGACACCGTGAAAAGGTACATATGTCTGAAACACATGCCAGTCATCATCCTGGTCATGTGAGTCGATCAAATCAGTTTCGGTTTTCACGAGAAACTTGAACTACGAATGACCTGATCCCCCTTAGCATGGGAGTACGTAGGTAGCCACTCCTGGTGCGGTCAAACCAAATAAAAAACTCAAAACTCATCAAACCAAGTTCAAAAGAGACACTTCTCAAACATCTCACACAAAACTTGAACTACGAATGACCTGATCTCCATCGGCCCGGGAGTACTTAAGTAGCCATTCACGGTGCGTTATGACCTTCAAAGAAAAATAAAAAACCAATAAAAACTAGTCCCAAGACACCGAAAGCTGATAAAACCTAAATTCTATCAATCTCCCTGGTCAACAGGCTCATCTGAGATATTCTCTGACATCTCACTATTAATCCATTAAGGAGAAGCTCGTGATACATCAACAACAACAAGTCATGAAAGAAGTGGTAATCACTCATCAATGATAATACATTGTCAAATAGGGAAGTGAATCAAAATATATTTCTCTGATATATAAAACTGTTTGATATACACTGTGTCCTGTACCTGAAAAAAATGGTTGATCTAGTATGTGCAGGGAAAACAAAGCTAGTATATGGACCCATGGACAAGCGGGATAGCTGCAAGTGCAATACCCTCAGCCTCCACACGAGCAAGTACATCCATAGCCATCTTCATAGTGGAACTGTGACCGTCGATGAAAGCACTCATCTCTCCAACCAAGTTGTCTGTATATGACCTAAGGGATGTGATGTCAGCAATATATACATCTCGAGTGGCTATGGCCTCATTCCACTCTATAAAAGCAGCATCCCTAGTAATCAAAGTCTCCTCAATCTCGAAAAAAGCAGCATCTCGAGAAGATCGAGCCTCATCTCTCTCAACCAACGCTACATCCCGAGTAGCTCGAGCCTCGTCTCTGGCAGCGAAAGATGTATCTCTACCAGATAGGGTCGTCAACATCAAGGCCCTGGCCTGATCTCTCTCGAAGGTCATCCGAGCTAGCGAATCTACCATTACCGGATCTGTCCCAGCAGGGATACTCGGAGGGTCGCTAACTAATGCTGCTGTCATACCCATAAACAACTCGTCCTCCGTAGGAGAATCAGGATCCTCCATAGGCTCCTCCTCATCTGAATCAACAATAGGAGCTGACTGGATGAGTGCGGCCGCTGCTATATCAGCCTCCAACGACGTTGAATTCTCTAGAGAGCAATCTGGATGTCTAGTAGAGAAATTAACCCTCTCCCTATGAGTCTAACACTCATAAATTCTGATCAAGTCAGCTGACGACATAGAAGAAGCTGACATCCGCTGATCAATGGCCCCCTCAAATTGGTGCAGGCTCTAGAACTGATCAAACTAACCCATAACTGCCAACGGATGGTAAGTGGTCACCCCTCTCAATCTAGCCAGGGGCAAGTAGTCCATGCCAGATGCATGGGTAATAAAGCTATAAGGGGAGACTAGCCCTGATCATGGCAGAATTGAAAAAGGATGCTCAATATCTGACAGAAAAGATGACCATGTCTCTACATCCGAACACTTCACTAGCTGAAAGGAGTAGGGCATAGGTATCTCGTGGGTGAAGTAGTACCCCTGATGTCTGAAGAAGCCAATCAGGAGCAAATGGGTCATGAGCCATACATACAACAAGACAGAGCTACCTCTAAAAAACCCCTCTGGATGGGTACTGCAATAGGTAGCTGACCTCAATGTCTGACCAGTATCATCGGCAGGATGGTGCTACCCTGTCTAAGGGCACAAACCGCAACCATCAACCCAACATCTAAGTGGTCCAAGTATAGTGGCATGTATAAGTAAGATGTGATGCACATCAAAAAGACGTCTATTCGGGCTGAATTCCACTCCTCTACCGAGATAATAAAGTCTCTAGCGTGTCGATCGTAGCTATCCAGTCTACCAAAACGATCGATAAAAAAGTCAATAGAGATCACATGTCCGGAAATGATCTCATTCGTGACTACACTCTGACATAGACCCGACATTCGCAGGAACGGTCTCCTCATATCACTAATAGCGGTGCTGGCGCAAGGCAATTCCAAATCCAAACTTGTAAGTCGCTCGTACTCCTCCAAAGTTGAAGTCAGCTCATGCTGCCCAAAGTGAAAAACCTTTCGCTCAGGTATCCAACAGGATAAAATGTCATCTAGGAATCCATATGGGACCTGGAAGTCCACAAGGGCCAATGAATGCCCTAACATCCGATTCACTATTCCTCTGGCTGGGAAGGGCAGGCTATTATTGATAGTAGTGTTCATACAAGCCAATCATGTATGATGATAAAGCACATACTTTGTAAACAATCTTATTTATTTATTAAAAAAATATTCATTTAAGGCATATAATTATCTACATGGTGCTGTTTTTATAATATGTAAATAACCCATAGTTTTAAGCAATGCTTTTAGAATCATGATGAGATCATGATAATGAGATCTAAATTCTTAAAAAGCTTAAAAACTAAAATAGTTTCCAATTGTGGGATTACAAAAATGGGGATTAGTAAATCCGGATAGATTGGTACATATGTTGCTTGCTCATTGGATGAGGATGACTGATCTCATGGTCATTTGTGTGGAGACACTAAAGCAAGTATGTAGGTGCTTATTGGAGAATAAGTTCACTGAACGTGAGTCGCTATGGAATACCTAATGGAGTTTTACTCGCCTGTCAATAGGAATTCCTAATGTGATAGTAGTACAAGTGATCCTTGGACTTGAGATCGTCATAGTATCTTGTATGTAACAAATTATACTTTGACTAATTCCTTAAGGCCTTTTAAGGCATATATAGGGTATGCTTGGGTATAATGAGTTACATATAGAGATATTGGATGATCAATAAAGAATCTACCACCTCTAGTAAAAGAGGAGATATGTCCTATGTGATTCGTTAAATGACAACCCAGGAATCCTTGGCCAAGGTAGAATGAAATTAGAAAGAGGTTTCTAATTTGCATTATTTGGAGTTGTGCATTTTCTAATCGAAATACATATGATTAAATAAATTAAGACTTGACAGTAAATCCATGTCTTATATTTAATTGGGACATTGTATGGTGGAAGGATTGAATTGTACGGTAACTATTAACTCACAGGTTCTTTAATGATTACTGTTGAAATCTATATTATCTGGAAAGTCGTTGATCGCTAGGGAGGCTTATCCCTATTATAGAATAAATGTTATTTATTTAAATAGATTATTAGTTTAATTTATTTATTTAAATAAGATTAGAATTGTTCTAATTGATTTATTCATAATCGGTTTAATATGGAGAACCTAAAGGGTCACACCATAAAAGGAGGAAGAATTATTTAAGAAGAAAATGGCATGATAGTAATAATGCATTAAGTATAATTAATTTAATCTATGGTGATAGAATAAATTAAATAGCTTAATGTTTATTATTTAATATTTTAGAAATATTAAATATAAATTAATAAGAGGAGTCTTATTAATATTATTAATATTATTATTATTTTAATTCTAAAGGAGTTTAGGAATTAATATAATATCAGTACTCTCTCTCAATTCTAATAAAGATTATGATATAAATTAATTAAAAGTATTTGACTAATTAAATAAAACCCTATTCTAATTGGATTAGGAGGGTTAACCTAATATCTATATAAGAGAGTCTTATATCAGAAATAAGGTACGTGAATTTTTCCAAGAGTTGGGAGTACACATATTCTATAGAGATAGAAACAAGGGTTAAGCCAATAACCCATCTTCTTGAGTTCTTTATCTTCCTTGGTGGATCACCGTTAGAGGCCAAATATTTGGGTGGCTGACATTGATCAAGGGAAGGAGCCACTACAGAGGAATCAAAGGAATCAAAGGAGTAGAACTTGTACCTCAGAAAGCTTGAATCTTCAAAGGTATAATTCTATTTTTCTCCTTCTATATTCACTGATAATTGATGCACAAGAATGATCATGGTTATGGGTTTGTATAAATTTTTAAAAATCTAGTTTTTGCGCTTCCATCCTATTTATGTGATTTAATTGCATAATTGCGTTACGTACAAACCCAACAATTATACCCAGAACGTTCTGACAGCCATTTGACCGGCTTAGATCTTCGTCTCAGATGGTTGTTAGAATGTAAAAGTGCTTTGTTTTTGTACTTTGATATGTGTAGTAGACCATTAGAGCAGTCTAACATCTTAAAAGTTCATAGGATGACAATAATTTATGGTCAAAACCCGTTGACCGTTCACGGATTCATTTTCTAGAAAACCCAAAAAATGAAGAACACGAAGAACAGTCTCTGACAAGACGTTGACCGACCTAGATCTATGCCTTAAGAGGTTACTTGGTCCTGATCAGTGATATCTCGTTCAAATATGACATATAGACTATACACTACAATAATTAAAACAAAGATCTAATACAAAGAATCAAATCAGTAAGCCTTACAAGGTCGTTGATTGACATTGACCAACGTTCTGGGTTACCCAAAAAACCCAGAATGGCTCTGACAGGTACTTTGAACCTTAATAACTTGCTGTTAGATGTTGTTTAGGGTCCGAAATTGATACCTAGTTATAGTACTACATAAACACTATAACACCAAAGCACTTAACAACATCAAATCAAAGCGAGCTGCAAGAACAAGCCTGGTCAAAGTAGCCACTCGGCCTTGACCAGGACTGTTCTTCAGAGCTGAAGAACACCTTCAACGACGCTTTTCGTAGCTGAAGGCCTTAAGCAACGGACAAAAAAGAAAAATAAATTAAATAAATAGAAATAATTAGTAAATAATTATAATTTCAATTTTAAAAATTATTTATAGTTGTAATAATTAACTTTTAATATTTTGACATTAATTACATAATTATTTTTATATATGAATAATTAAGTTAATTAATAAAGTAATTAGTTAAATCATTTATAAATAATAAGTAATTATTTAAAAATAATTTAAATATTCTAAAAATCATAATAAATAATTATAAGTTATTTAAAAATAAAACTAAGGTTTTAATAAATATATTAAGTAATTGATAAGTTATTTAACTATAAAATTAATGATTCAAAAATCATTCCAATGGATAAATAAATATTTAAAAATTATTATAAGCTTTCGAAAATTATTGTAATGATAAATAAATTATCTAAAATTATAATAAACCTTATAAATAAAGTTTTACTAAGTTTCTAACTTATTAAATATACGGTGAGGTTTTAGAACACCTAAATCGTATCGAACATAGACCGAACGTATCTAGTTTGATTAGTTAACTACTGTTATCAATACTAATGACAATTATAAATATGTTTAACATATTTTTAGGTATCCTAAACACTTCAAGTAACTTTAGATAAACGTTTTTCGCGTAGGAAAGTGTTCGAACTATATCTTTTCATTGTACATGTAAACTTACTATGTTACGCAAGTTTTATACTTAATCTTATGCATTACTTGAATACCTTTCGATATCTTCTACCAAACCTGATTATTAACACTGAAAAAGTTACTAGTATTGTTCAGCATGACTTAAGAAATGAATCATTTATTCATATGAAATTAAATTATTGTTTATCAAGCATAAACTGTTAGTCAAACCAAATTATTTTGGTAAGGCATCCTATACTGAGTTGAATTTACCCTAAGTTAGGGTTTTCTATATGTGTGTCTATAATAGATAATAGAAGTAGGATGATATGCATACTCCTAGGATACTAAATAGGCTGATCCCCTATCTCAGTTCCGAATATGCAGATTTCTAAGTCTGTGTGATTGACAGAAATGGTTGAGTGAAATAAAAATTCTAGAAATGGTCGTCAACCCTTTGTAAAATTGTTGAACTTCTATTTATTTGAAATTAAACATTTTGTTATATAAACTTGCTGAGCATGTCATAGCTCATTCTTGCAAATTATTTTCTTTATAGTCTTAGATGGTAATCCCGGCACTTCTGACAAACAAAGTGGAAAGAGACCCTACGTAGAATAGCTTTATTACCGTTTGTATTTACTGCAAGTCTTCTAAGACTTTTTGTTGTAATAAAAAAAATCAAGTTTGAGAACCATGTAACTGAACTTAGTATAAAATATATATATTATCATCTTTTATTTCCGCAACCGTGTATTGAAACATACTTAGTTGATTTGTAATACGAGTTAAACGTTGCAGTATCCTCAGTAATTATATATCTGAGTGAGGGTATTGGCAATATGAACTCTTTATGTTATTGCTAGTACTCTGGATTTTGGATGAATATGAACTACTGATATGAAAGAGATATTCATAGGATAAAGTCTATTTATCCCAGTGAGGGTATTCAAATACAACAATAGTTCTAAGCAAGAATTGTTATCTGTTATGGGATACTGTGAATCTTAGATAGATAGGAATTATATCTTATTTGAATATCTATAGTATTTTGATAATCGTGAACTCCAGATCGAATACCACGTGTGTATGGATTTAGGGGCTTCAAAGGTTGGTATTAGAGCATTAGGCTATAGCTCTAAGAAGGAAGTAGAGTATCTTAGGATATAGTCATTGAGTCCGTAAAAATATTCAACTACATATAAAATAACATTACAATATTTTTCTTAGATATAGAATTTCTTAGTATATACATCAATAACGAAAGAAATTTCTTTTGTAGAAATGGCTGATGTAGAGGATATGCCAATAGTCATAAATCCACCTCAGGTTATGACAGTACAAGGAAGTGATCCTGAGGAAGAGGAACTACTGCACGATCAAGAGTTGTTAGAGGCTGAAAAAGGTGGAGATCCTGTAACTGGTCGGTTAATGACAATTGAGGAACATGAAGAGGCACTCGCTGTAGTGACTCAACAAGCGGACAATAATACCGTGAATGCCGAGTTCAGGGCATATATGGCTGAAGGCAGGCTGGAACATGAGAAAGATGATACCACCCGACTGAGGATGCTTTTGCATAATGCTCAGAGGAGTAGGCATGAGGCACATGCTAGGCTAACCAAGTTTGTCCGTGGAACTCGTGGTTTATTTGATAGCCTGCATAATCGAGTCATTAAGTACCTAGTGGAAGATAGAAAAATACCTTATCTCATAGATCGATCATTGGTATACCACATGGTCCAGGATGCCTATGAGAAAACCAGGAATTTTTAGGTTTTAATATAAGAATCTAGATGCTCAGTTTATATTACAGAGCAAATTTTGTTGTGTCAAGCTAGTGGTAGTAATAAAC
This sequence comes from Panax stipuleanatus, assembly GCA_020205555.1. NCBI lineage: Eukaryota > Viridiplantae > Streptophyta > Magnoliopsida > Apiales > Araliaceae > Panax > Panax stipuleanatus. The sequence continues at coordinate 107,911,554 of CM035116.1, forward strand.
CACTAGTCGAATATGTAATTTTCCGTTTATATAAAATATATAAGTTTTGTTTGAAATATCAAGTTCTTACTATGTGAATAATTGTACTTGTATTTATACTTGGCTTTATTTTTTAGAATCATGCCACATAACAGAGGGAGAGCACAATCTGAGAATGATGATGACTCTACCGAAAGTTTGGTAGACCTGTTATTAGGAGCTGTACAAAATAGACCTACCAACCAAAATACATTGTTCAAAGACTTCAAATTAGTGGGACCACCTGAGTTTAAGGTTATTGGGGAACCTATTAAAGCTCAAGTTTGGATCACCGAAATTGAAAAGTTTTTCCTAGTAACCAATGTTAGGGAAGACCAGAAAACAATTTTTGCATCCTTTTTCTTAAAAGGGGAAGCAAATTATTGGTTGGAATTTACCAAAAATCGTACAGGGACAGAAGTTGTCTCATTAGAAAAATTTAAAGAACTATTCTTTGAAAATTATTTTCCCCAATCATTACAAGATCGTATGGAGGTGAAGTTTTTGGAATTAAAATAAGGAGAACTTACTGTAGCCCAGTATATAGCTAAGTTTAATGAATTAGCATAATTCGCTTCGCATCAAGTAGATACTGAAGCTAGGAAAACTCGATGGTACGAGGAGGGTTTAAAACCCCAGGTTTGTAGTAAGCAGTCTGTGTTTTAGCTTAGAACTTTCCCTGAGATTCTTGAAAAAGCTATTATTATTGAAAGCGAGAATGAAAACCTTATTAAATATTTTAAAGATAAAAACAGTCAAGGTGAAGGAGTAAAATCTAAGGGAGAACCTAGTTCAGGAGGGTTTAACAATAAAAGAAGGTGGGAGACCACTATTCCAAACAACTATGGGAAAAAGGTGTCAAGATTTAACAACAATAATACCTCTAACACCAACATGAATAATAATAAAGCCGACCCTTGTGTTAAATGTTGGAAAATTCATAAAGGTATGTGTTTAAAGAATAAATGTTTTAATTGTGGTCAAGAGGGACAATATTCTCCTCAGTGTATTACTCCTAATCAAAATAAATGCTTCATCTATGGAACATTGGGACATATAAGTAGAAGTTTTCCTAAGAACGAAAATCAATGAGGAGGAGGGGGAAATCAGGTATCAAACAACAAACCACCGGTAACAATAGCAGGAGGTCTGGGTCGTCCAACTGCAAGAATATTTAATATGTCAGTGAGGGATGTTGTTGCTTCATAGGACGTGGTAACAAGTATCATCCCTATCAACACTTTAAATGCATATGTGTTATTCGACTCTAGAGATACTTGTTCTTTTATGTCTAAAAGCTTTTCTAAAAATTTGAATCTACCATATGAAAATTTAGACAAACCATTCTGTGTAAAAACTGCGAATAATGAGAAAATACCTGTTGAAGTTATTTATAGAAATTGTAGTGTAAACATTAAGGGACACAACTTTATGGTAAATCTTATCCCTATAAAGTTAGGTGAATTCGATGTAATCCTAGGGATGGATTGGCTGGTTAATTATATTGCAATGATTAATTGCCATCAAAAACGGATAAACGTGGTGACTACGTCAAAGTCCAAAGTAGTGTTCAACGAGAGTTGTTCACCTAAGCAATTTTAATGTTTGACTATAACTTAGGCGGAAAGACTACTTAGAAGTTGTGGTACAGGATATTTGGCCTATATAGTAGATACTCGAAATGAACGACTTAAACTAGAGCAAATACCTGTAGTTAAGGAATTTCCAGATGTATTTCTAGATGACTTACCAGGTCTTCCTCCTGATAGGGAGATTGAGTTTGTTATCGACCTTACACCTGGTACGACACCAGTTTCTAAAGCACCATACAGAATGGCACCTGTAGAACTGAAAGAGTTGCTAGTACAATTACAGGAACTCTTAGACAAGAAATATTTATAACCTAGTGTTTCACTATGGGGAGCACCTGTATTGTTTGTAAAGAAAAAGGATGGAACAATGAGATTAAGTGTCGATTATAGGGAATTTAATAAATTAACCATAAAGAATAAATATCATTTACCTAGAATTGATGATTTATTTGACCAATTAAAAGGAGTTGAATACTTTTCGAAGATCGACTTACGGTCAGGTTATCATCAATTAAAAGTAAGAATGGAAGATGTGCCGAAGATAGCGTTTAGGACACGCTATGGACATTATGAATTTGTTGTAATGTCGTTTGGAATAACAAATGCACCGGCAACATTTATGGACCTGATGAATCGAGTGTTTAAATTATGCGTAGACAAGTTTCTCGTTATGTTTATCGATGATATTTTGATATATTCGAAAACACAGGAGGAGCATGCTGAACATTTGAGAATCGTATTTGAGATATTACGCAAGGAACAACTTTACGCAAAGTTTTCCAAGTGTGAATTCTGTTAGAAAGAGTGCAGTTCCTGGGTCATGTGATTGACAAAAGTGGGATTGCAGTAGATCCAGCAAAGATAGAAACGGTTGTAAATTGGGAACAACCAACAACTCCAACAGAAGTAAGAAGTTTTCTTAATTTAGCAGGTTATTATCAACGTTTTATACAAGATTTTTCAAAAATAGCAACCCCGCTAACCAATTTAACTTGAAAAATTGTGTACTATGTCTGGACAGATAAATGTGAAGAAAGCTTCCAAGAGTTAAAGAAACGACTGAGCATGGCTCCAGCGCTATCTTTACTAGATAATATAGGACGCCTTGTGGTCTATAGTGATGCGTCACACAAAGTGTTAGGTTGTGTGTTGATGCAACATGGGAAAGTGATAGCTTATGCGTCACGACAACTCAAGGAATATGAAAAGAGGAATCCTACTCATGATCTAGAGTTAGCTGCAGTAGTATTTGCTCTAAAAATTTGGAGGCAGTACTTGTACGGGGAGAAGTGCAAAATATATACGGATCACAAAAGTCCCAAATATATTTTCACACAAAAGAAATTGAATATGAGGCAGAGGAGATGACTAGAACTGATAAAGGATTTTGACTGTGAATTCTTGTATCTCCCAGAAAAGCCAATGTAGTTGCAGATGCTTTAAGTAGGAAGAACCAAGAGAAATTAAACATAATAACAGACAATGAGGTACTTTGATAAACTCAAAATAGAAGTGAGAGTTCCAACTACCTCTACCCAAAAATTATTTATTCTAGAAGGTGTTCTGACCCTATTAGAGAGAATTAAATAACTGTAGGAGAAAGATGAGATGTGTCAAAAATGTAAATCCGATATAACTCATATAAAGAATGTCAAATTCCGAGTAGATAAGGATGGGGTACTAAGATATGAAAATAGAGTTTGGGTTCCATCTGACCAATCAATAAAAGATGAAATCTTAAATGAGGCTCATAATTCTAAATTTACCGTTCACCCAGGTAGTACGAAAATGTATAGGGACTTGTGTGAACATTTTTGGTGGTCTTATATGAAAAAGGAAATAGTAGAATGGGTCAGCAAATGTCTCATGTGTCAAAGGGTTAAGGCTGAACACCAAAAGTCGAGTGGATTATTACAACCCTTACCAATTCCTGAGTGGAAGTGGGAACATATAACCATAGATTTCGTGGTAGGCCTTCCTGCTACACAGAAAGTCCACAATGTCATTTGGGTAATAGTAGACAGACTTACCAAATCAGCTCATTTCCTACCTATCAAGATTACTCATACCTTAGATCAACTTGCCAAGCTATACATAAATGAAATTATTTCTAGGCATGGAGTTCCTGTTTCTATAGTGTCTGATAGAGATCCAAGATTTACTTCAAACTTTTGGGGAAGTTTTCAAAAACACCTACGAACTCAGTTGAGATTAAGTATAGCATATCACCCGCTGACAGATGGGCAGAGTGGGAGGACCATTCAAACTTTAGAGGACATGTTAAGAACCTGTGTCATGGACTTCAAAGGGAGTTGGGAAGATCAATTACCTTTAGTAGAATTTGCTTATAACAACAGTTATCATGCTAGCATAGGTATACCACCCTATGAAGCTCTATATGGTAGAAAGTGTAAAACACCTTTGTGTTGGGACGAGGTCGGGGAAAGATAAATGTTAAGACCCGAGATAATTCAACAAACTACAAAAATGATTCAAATTATACGAGGAAGATTGCAAGCATCTCAAGATCGACAACGAAAGTATGCTGATCCACATCGACAGGAGCAGAACTTTAATGTTGAAAACAATGTATTCTTGAAAGTATCCTCTTGGAAAGGCAAGATATGTTTTGGCAAGAAGGGAAAATTAAGTCCAAGATTCATTAGACCATTCGAAATTTTGAAAAGGATAGGAAAGGTGGCTTATGAAATAGTGTACCTCCTGACTTAAACTATATCCATAATGTGTTTCATGTATCCGTATTACGACCATATAAACCCGACTACAAACATGTTATAAGTTATGAACCTATCGTAATCGAAAAAGATATATCTTATATAGAAGAACTTGTTCAGATCATCGAACGGAAAGAGCAAATCCTAAGAAATAAAGTGATAGCATCAGTTAAGGTGATCTGAAGAAATCAAAACGTTGAAGAGGCTACATGGGAGCTCGAAAATAAAATGCGAGAGAACTATCCCCACTTATTTACTTAACCTGTACTATAATTTAGAGGACTAAATTCTTATTAGAGGGGGTGAATGTGAGATCCCGAAACCTTAATAAGACTAGGTTATGTAAATTTCTTAGTTATCAATAAAATCTCTCCATCTGGTTCTGTATTGTGTTATTATATACGTTATTAAAGACTTAGGTCAAAAATATTTTTCTTCAAAAAACGTCATGCTTGACACATTGTGCTTAAATTTTTTATTTCATTTTTGGACTTTTCGGTATATTATTTTGTTAAGCTGCTTTGTTGTGCTTACATTGATGAATTACTTTGTCGTGCTTTTATTGGCGAAACACTTTGTCATGCTTAGAAAAGATTAGGTGTCAAAACCCTAAATTAGGAAACCCTAAACCTAATTTAGAAAACCCTAAACCTAATTACAAACCCTAAAAACCCTAATTAAGAAGTATAAAACCTAATTAGGTTATCTTAAACCCTAATTATGTTAACTAAACTTAAATTAGGTGTTAATAACTTCATTAAGTTTTTTTAAACACAAAGATCAAAACCGTAATTCATAATTAGTGAAGATTAGGGCAACATTAGCTACTAATTAAACCCTAAAGTTGCTCATATGACACCCCTAAATCCGGATACTTCAATTCCACGGGACTTGGTGTTCACCGTACAAATAACATCTATCTATCTACCCATAATAAATGCAAACCATGCAATAGATAGAAATAAATCCTCCCCTTATGTGGTTACAGCATCTGAACAGAAATACATAATCAATCCTAGGTCATACTAACCTTAAATCTCAAATGTGGAAACATAAACCATAATTAAGTCTTACAAGTCTGAAACATAAACATATGAAATAAACAACAAGTCTTCATCACTAGTTGACTTTGCCTTTGCCTTTGCTAGTAGAAGGCTCGTCGGACCTTTTGTTCTTAACTGCAATGTTATTATTACGCAAGAGTGAGCACGATTACCCACAAGTATAATAATATGACAACAATATAATAACATGCGAGTGAATCAAAGACATCTGAATAAAGAAACTCAACTTTTGACTCGAGGATAAATAACAGGAATCAGAAGAACATCTGAGGGTCATAAGACCTCGAACTATGTCCTAGGTTATAAAGTGTTAAACTTCAAACCTTTAACAGTCATAAGACTATGGACTCTACTTCTCGTACTTAGGGGGATCAAACCTTAGTACCATACTGTGCACAATATCTCAACGCTAAAGCGTAAATAATCCCCTTTACATGGTTGTTCATCTCAGTTTTGACATCAGAGTCCGCACCAAAGGAAGTTTGGTTTGGATAAGCTCAATAAGTATTCTAGAATTTAGAACGTACATCAACTATGGACTAGTCGAATAAATAAGGGTTCACTAATCCTATAAGTTCAACAATAACATCGATATTCAACTTAAATGGTAAATCTCAAGAGTATACAATCGAATAAGTATTGTATAGTTGAATCATGCTTAAAAGAGTTATAGCATCAAATATGAAACCTTTGAACTTGAACAATTAAAAACAAGAGCTCGCTCGATATAGAACACAAGTCTAAGACTTGATAAATGAATAACTTAGAATGTTAAGAAACTTGCTTAATAACAATAAGTTAGAGATAGGATACTTGCTCAATGTAAAAGTAAAGTTTGAGTTTAGGAAACTTGCCTCTTGCACAAGCTACAATTTATAATTCACGTTCTTTATTAAATCATACATATCAATACGTTCACAATACACATTAATCAATAACTCGATATACTTATCGAATCACACCATTGGTCTTGAGCACGTTATTGGACTATACAATTAACGATTCAAGTCATGTAATTAACTTATTAATTACTCACATAATATAAGTTATTAACCTCTTATTATATGTTTAATCATGTCTTCATGTTTATTACATTAGGTTCCAATTACATTTCCTGGACTTGAACAATTAAAATCTCATTTCTAGGCAAAATCTTCCAAGTGGCACTGCAGCTTCACCATTTGAACTAAAAATGGCGCTGCAGCTCCACTAGCGTTGCAGCTCAGACTTTAAGCTTAAGTCTGGCGCTGCAGCTCCACAGGCGCTGCAGCCCCAATCTTAGGCTTAAAAGCTGGCGCTGCAGCCCAACTCTTAGGCTTAAAGTTTGCACTGCAGCTCCACACACCAGTTTCAGAATCTGCAGTTCACGAATAATAGAGAACCAGGCCCAAAATTCACCATTTAATGCTACCAAAACAATTTAATTGCTACCCATGAAGTATAGACTTCACAGAAACACTATACAACATTTCTAGAATGATCTTAGCATTCTAAATCACGTAATTACACAAGTTATAGAAATTAAATTCACTGTTTTTCATACTTTATAATGTTTTGAAAGAAAAATAAGAAATTCAACGTTACGGATTCGTTATAACACCGAATCCGTTCGTTTAACTTCCGTTTTGTTCGTTTAAACGTGTATAATTATATTACATCATCAATTTAAGTTAAATAAACGTGTAAGGTATGTAAATTTGGTACATAAGGGCCATATGGGCCATTCTTATGTTCTGAAACTTTGAAAATCTCAATTACCACATAATTACATGAAATTAACCACTGTAATTTATGCATATATGATATACAACATGTTATGAACATCAATTAATATATATATAGCCATATCATGAACAAATGTAAATTTTCCCATTCTTAGAGAATTTTAAAACACGTAAATGGAAAACTCTGTAATTTTTCATTAACCCAATTAAGGCCTAATTTCATGAATTCAACTATCTTAAACCATTCATAACAAATATAAAACATGTTATAATCATACAATAACACATATATGGTTAGATCTCATGTATTCATCACTACAATCATATATAGAGAGTTTGAAGTTGGGTTAGAAAAATAAATTAATGCAATTAAAAACTTGAGATGAAGGATTATACCCTTGCTAACTCTGTTTGATGATGATATAACTTGACTTTTCCCAACTCTTCGCAAATCTATGTTTTCTTAACTCTTCTCTCTGAATTCTCTCTTTTCTTCTCTGATATATGAATATGGGAGTCTGATGTAGTTATATGATATAAAATATAATACGTATGTAATGGGTGAGTGGCGTCAGTTAATCCGTAATGGGTTAACTGGTGCAACTGCCCTTAGGGCCATGTTTGCTAGCTCTCTTATTCTCCCTTTCCATTTATTTTAATTAAAGCTTTTATTGTATAGTTAATTAATGTCACACTCAATTTAATCAAATAATGTTATTTACATCAATTAAATAAAAAATAGCATAAATCCACATTAAATCACCTAGTCACATAATTAAAATTCTTATTTATTAATTATGTCAAATCATTAATTCTCTAATTAATTATTAAATTAATTAGAATAACATTATGCTTATTAATTAATATATTAAATCAATCAAGCTCAATTAAATGCATCATTGAATATAAAAATTTCTCCACATTAATTTAATCAATGTAACACATATAATTAAATTAATCTACCACAAATTCAATAATTAATTATTTAACTCAATAATTAAATCATCAAAATATATTTATTTCATTCAATAAATATTCAAATTAAATTATAAAAATCTCGTTCGTTACATCTTTTCCCCTTTAAAAGGATTTTATCCTCAGAATCACGGTCCAATTACATATTTCGTCCCGTTACATTCTCCCCCATAACAAAGATTCTTTCCCCAAAATCGTATACACATAATTTAAGTAAATAAATGTGGGTAATTCTTCATCATATTCTCTTCGAGTTCCCACGTAACTTTTTCAGTATTGTGGTTCCTCCAAATTACCTTTACAGAAGGTATTACTTTATTTCTGAGAACTTGTTCTTTCCTGTCAACAATCTGAACAGAAATTTCTTCATAGGATAAGTCTTTCTCAAAGAGTATCATATTCAATCACATGCTTGTAATCGGGTTTGTAGGGGCGTAAAACTGAAACATGGAAGACGTTGTGGATATTCTCTAGCGCTGGAGGTAAGGCTACCTCATACGCAACTTCTCCAATCCTTCGCAGTACCTCGAAGGGTCCAATGAACCTCGGGCTCAATTTCCCCTTCTTACCGAATCTGATCTTTCCCTTCCAGGGAGGACTTTCAAAAATACAAAGCTATCCGATTCAAACTCAATATTTTTACGGTGTGGATCGACGTATTTCTTTTGCCTATCTTAAGCTGCTACCAGTCTTGTTCTGATTATCCTGCTATCTCTGCTGTCTGATGTACCAGTACTGGACCTAGTAGTTGTCTCTCGCCAACTTTATCCCAGTATAGACGGGTTCTGCATTTTCTTCCGTACAACGCTTCGTAAGGCAGCATGCCAATACTAGAGTGGTAACTGTTGTTGTAATCGAATTCCACAAGCGATAGGTGGTCATCCCAGTTGCCTTTGAAATCCATAATGCATGCTCTCAGCATATCTTCCAATGTCTGGATCGTTCTTTTGCTCTGCCCGTCTTTCTGTGGGTGATAAGCCATACTCATTCTCAGGTTGGTATCAGAGCTATAGGTTATGAACCTTAGGTGGGAGAAAACCTTAGGATAGTAGCCTTTTAGAGATCGAGAACATAGTAATGATAACTCTTATTGAGTTCTAAGAAAGATAATAACTTATCTTATGTGCTATATGCTTATACTTATATACTTGAGTACCGATTAGCATCACGTAATAACTAAGACTTAAAATTCTATTTGTCAGGATGACAGATGCTGGAGAACCTAGTCAGTCCAGGAACCTTGTACCCCTAGAGGATAGAGAGGAGGAGCCCCGAGATATCCACGTAGTCTGGGAGCAATTAGTCCGACGAGAGCCATCACCCTTGATCACAGTCATTGGTCAGGAGTATGTGCCGGTGTCTGATTCAGAGGAGGACTATGAGGAAGACCCTGAGGAGATTGAGGTTCAGGCTGAGGCAGCCGAAGAGGAGGAGGAAGACCTTGAAGATTTCTCGTCGAGCTCTATCAGTGCGAAAATGTATGACGAGCTGTATGACCGTAACATAGAGTTACGTGATTCTATTCAGGAGCTGAGGGAGACTGTTCAGGAGCTGAGGGAGCGGTCGGTTACTCAACAGTCTACCATCGAGCTGAGGGATGGAGAGGTTGAGGCTCTTCACACACGTTTGGGGAATGTAGAGTGGGATTTGGCTCACGAGAAGGGCCAAACCGAGCAGAAGTCAGAAGAAATGGAGGAATTAAAGAATGAACTAAAAGAGAAATTAGCAAGGCTGGCTATAGCTGAGGAGGCCTAGGTAAGGGAATCACAACGAGCAGATCTCGCAGAAGACAACTGTCGGGCGAAGAAGGCCAAGCTTGAGGAGACGTACTCTACACTTCAGTATGCAATTGATGAGGCCCAGGATCGAGTTATGAGGTACCCAATTCAATTAGAAGGACTACCGTCGTACATGATAGATCACAGGACGATGTCTCGAATTATGGAAGAAGAGTGTGGCAAAGCTGATCGTCACCTTAATCGGCAGTGATAGGAGCATTTGATTTTGTGATAACCTATCTGGTAGTTAATAATGTAAATTCCAATGTGTTTATAAACAGAGGAATATTTTGATGTTTTAAATCCTGTAGATTCTTTATCTCAGGATAGTTGATGTAAATAGCATTGATGTTATCTTTTTATGTTTAAAAACTTTTGATTTAATAAAATATCAGAGTTTATTTGAGACGATGTGTTGTAATGATTGTGTCTAAATGCTTAAGTTAAGATTTAGATATTTAGAGAATTGAATAAAGATCTAATAAGAGTATTTCTTAACAGAAAAATGCCGCCAAGAAGACAACCTAACTGTCAACAGGCCCAAGAGGGGTCAATTAACAACAACAACGACGCCAATGCTAACCTCGTTCAGTAGTTGGCGAACTTACTTGCTGGAGTGCTTAACAACCAACCTTATGCTCCACCGAACACAACGTTCAAGGACTTCAAGGCGGTGGGACCGCCAGAGTTAAAGGCACCATGAACCCGATAGAAGCTCAAACCTGGGTCATGGAGATGGAAAAAGTTTTCGACGTCGCCAGAGTTAGAGAAGACCAGTAAACCGCCTATGCAAAGTTCATGCTGAAATCCAAAGCTAGTTATTGGTGGCAAGAAAATAAGGTCCGGGGAGGAGAAGGTGTGATTACCTGGGAGAGGTTCAAAGAGATGTTCTCTGAGATGTACTTTTCGACCAGCTCACAGAATCAAATGGAGGTCCAGTTCCTGGAACTGAAACAGGGGAATATGTCCGTACCAGAATATGCGGCGAAATTCAATGAGTTGGCTAGGTTTGCCACGTATCAAGTGCACACCGATCAAAGGAAGGCAAGGAGGTTTGAGCAGGGCCTGAAGCCCTGGTTATATAGGAAGGTGTCAATATTCCAATTAAACACTTTTGCTAGGGTGTTGGAGAAGACCATTCTCGTAGAAGACGGGAGTGACGCTGTTACAAAGTATAACCAAGATCAGAAAAAGAAGAAGAGTGAAGGTGAAGGAGTTAACAAGGCTAGTTGTAACAACATGGGAGGGAGTAATAATCAGAAGAGGAGGTGGAATGATAACTCATCAACTGGGAATCAGCAAGGAGTTCAAAAAAAGAGGATCGAAGCTTGTCCGACCTGCGGGAAAGCTCACCTCGGAATCTTTATGAAGGGAAAACGAGTATGCTACAATTGTGGTCAGGAAGGCCACATAGCTCCTAACTATCCTAACCCAAAGAAGGGAGTTTGCTTCACTTGCGGCTCAAAGGACCATCTGGCAAGGGACTGTCCCAAGAAGGGATCTGGAGGGGCAGGATCAGGAGGGATCAGGGGAAATAGCGGTGGAAGTGCTCTAACTATCACAGGACCAACCGCAACTAACCGACCGACCGCCAGGACCTTCAACATGATAGTGCAACATGCTGTGCAGTCTTGCGATGTGGTGTCAGGTATCATTCCGATCAATAAAGTTAATGCTTATGTACTATTTGATTCGGGTGCTACTTGTTCATATATATCCGATGACTTTGCTAAGAACTTAGAACTTCCTATGGATGAGTTAGAATACCCCATGAACATAGAAATTGCGAATAGAGAAGTGATCCCTGTTAAGTACGCACACAAGAACTGCAGGGTGGATATTAAGGGTAACATTATGAACGTAGATCTTATCCCGATTAGGCTTAGGGAATTCGATGTTATTCTGGGAATGGATTGGCTAGTCAATTATGGGGCTGTAATTGATTGCCAGAGGAAGTGTATCAACCTGATGACCACGTCAAAGGTTGTGTTTTATGGCAGCAAATCGCTTAGACAAGCGAGTTGTCTGACGATGATGTAGGCCAGGAAGTTGTTAAGACAAGGCTTTGTAGGATATTTAGCCTACATAGTCGATAATCGTAAAGAAAACCCAAAAGTTGAAGATATACCAGTCGTGAGGGACTTCATTGATGTATTTTCGGATGATCTGCCAGGACTTCCGCCAGACAGAGAGGTTGAGTTTATGATCGATTTGGTGCCAGGGACGGCCCCAATATCGAAGGCACCATACCGGATGGCTCCGGTAGAGATGAAAGAGTTGATGGTACAATTACAAGAGTTACTGGACAAGAAGTACATCCAACCGAGCGTATCGCTGTGGGGAGCGCATGTGTTGTTTGTGAAGAAGAAGGACGGGACGATGTGGCTTTGCATCGACTACAGAGAACTGAATAAGGTCACAATTAAGAATAGATATCCATTACCGAGGATCGACGATCTGTTTAACCAATTGAAGGGTGCAAGGTACTTTACAAAGAAAGACTTGAGGAGTGGCTATCATCAACTGAAGGTGAGGCCAGAGGATGTTCCGAAGATAGCATTTAGTACTCTATATAGTTACTACGAATTTCTAGTAATGTCATTTGGTTTAACGAATGCTCCTGCAGCATTTATGGGCTTAATGAATGGAGTGTTCAAGCCGTTTTTGGACAAATTCGTGGTGGTCTTTATCGATGACATTTTGGTATACTCGAAGACCAAGGAAGAACATATAGAACATCTGAAGTTAACATTAGAGGCGTTGAGAAGAGAGAAGTTGTATGCCAAATTTTTAAAATGTGAATTTTGGATTGAAATAGTGCAATTTCTTGGACATGTGATCGACAAGGACAGAATTTTGATAGACCCCTCTAAAGTCGAAGTTGTGATGAACTGGGATCAGCCGAAAACACCGTCGGAAGTGGGGAGTTTTCTTGGATTAGTGGGCTATTATAGAAGATTCATTCAGGACTTTTCCAAGATCGCAACTCCGCTGACGAATTTGACTAGGAAATCGATGAAATTCGTTTGGACGGAGAAGTGTGAGGAAAGCTTCCAAGAGCTTAAGAAGAGGTTGAGTTCAGCACCTATGGTATCTCTTCCGGACGACATAGGAAATTTTGTGGTTTACAGTGATGCGTGGCATAAAGGACTTGCTGTGTGCTTATGCAAAATGGTAGGGTCATTGCATATGCGTCACGACAATTGAAAGACTATGTGAAGCGGTATCTGACCTATGACTTGGAGTTAGCTGCAGTGGTATTTTCTTTGAAAATTTGGAGACACTATCTCTATGGGGAGAAGTGTGAAATATATACAGACCACAAGAGTCTGAAATATATTTTTACACAGAAGGACTTGAATATGCGCCAGAGAAGGTGGCTCGAGTTAATTAAGGACTATGACTGTGAAATCTTATACAATCCGGGTAAGGCTAATGTGGTTGTCGACGCTTTAAGTAGAAAGGGTCAGGAGAAATTGATGATGTTGACTGCTCAGGAGGAGCTAATTTCAGCAATGGAAAAGTTGGAAATGGAAGTGAAGTATCTGATGGAGATTGATGAGAAGTTATTTCAGATGCAAACTGGTACAACCCTATTGGATAAAGTTAAGGAAGCACAACTTCAGGACGAAGAATGTGAGAAGCTTAAGAAAAAGATATCTGAAGGAACCGAACCGAGATTCAAGATAGACAGTGAGGGACTACTGAGATTTGAGAACAGATTTTGGGTACCGTCAGTGCCAGAGATTAAGGATGACATTTTGAGCGAGGCTTATAGCTCACGATATTCGATTCACCCCAGTAGTACCAAGATGTACCAGTATCTTCGACAGCACTTCGGGTGGACGAATTTAAAATGAGATGTTGTTAAGTGTGTTGCAAAGTGTCTGACCTGTCAGAAAGTAAAGGCAGAACATCAGAGGTCGAGTGGTTCGCTACAACCCCTGGAAATCCCAGAATGGAAATGCGAACACATTACGATGGATTTCGTAGTTGGCCTTCCGACGACTCAGAAAGGCTACGACGCAGTATGGGTTATCGTTGACCGACTGACAAAATTCGCACACTTCCTTCCGATCAAAATCAGATTCAACTTAGACCAGTTGGCAAGGTTATATGTGAAAGAGATTGTTTTGAGGCACGGAGTCCCGGTGTCAACAGTTTCCGACAGAGATCCGCGTTTCACATCGAACTTCTGGAAACGACTATAGGAATACATGGGGACACAGTTGAGAATGAGTACGGCCTGGGATTGATGTATTTATTTTCAGATGTTGTAACCCCATAAGGGGAGGATTATTTCTATTTATTTTCTGGTTTGTATTTATTATGGGTAGATAGATAGATGATATTTGTACGGTGAACACCAAGTCCTGTGGAAATTGAAGTACCCGGATTTAGGTGTGTCACATCTCACAAGCTAGTGCCACCTCCTACTTCGAAATTAGTTATCAATCTGATCTCCAAGCACCTTGTCATAGCTGCACAAGTTCAGAGGAAATATATTTTTGTAGGCAAAGGGTGAAAAATGACCTAAAAACCCTTACTTTGAAATCCTATAAATAGCAGCCCTAGATCAGTGTTTAAACACACAATACCTTCACTACTATACTTATACTATCTTCCATAAAGAGCTATAGCAATAACATTATCAGAATCGAAGCTTAGATAGCAAAATTTGAGCAAGAGAGGTATAAACCCTAATGTTACGATTGATCTTTGATGTTATGTTAATTTTGATGTTATGTTGTTTAGTTATATGTTATAACATAGTAGTTAGTGTTCTAGGTTATTAGATCACGTTTTTATAACATCTAGATGCATCAAATAAGTGTTTTAAGTATTCTGAAAAATTGTTGAAAACAGGCCTGACAGCCATATGTTAGAGCCTGTAAATCTTTTTGTGTTAATGTTTAGGTTTGTTAATGATATGATAGTTGTAGTATTACATGAATTTAGTAATCTAAAAGAGGAATCAAGTCCATAGAATTAACAGAATGAAAGATATAAGTGGTCAAAGGTCATTGACCGATCACGAAAATCTGAAATCTGGGAAACCCAGAAAATTCCCAGAACGATCTGGCAGCCGTTTGACCGGCTCAGATCTTCGTCTCAGATGGTTGTTAGATTATGAAAGTGCTTTGTTTTTGTACTTTGATATGTGTAGTAGACCATTAGAGCAGTCTAACACCTTAAAGGTTCATAGGATGACTAGAATTTATTGTCAAAACCCGTTGACCGTTCACGAATTCATTTTTTGGAAAACCCAGAAAATAAAGAACACGAAGAACAGTCTATGATAAGACTTTGACCGACCTAGATCTATGCCTTAAGAGGTTACTTGGTCCTGACCAGTGATATCTCGTTCAAATATGACATATAGACTACACACTACAATAATTAAAACAAATATCTAATACACATAATCAAATCGGTAAGCCTTACAAGGTCGTTGATTGACGTTGACCAACGTTCTAGGATACCCAAAAAATCCAGAATGGCTCTGATAGGTACTTTGAACATTAATAACTTGCTGCTAGATGTTGTTTAGGGTCCGAAATTGATACCTAGTTATTGTACTACATAAACACTATAACACCAAAGCACTTAACAACATCAAATCAAAGCGAGCTGCAAGAACCAGCCTGGTCAAAGTAGCCACTCGACCTTGACCAGGACTGTTCTTCAGAGCAGAAGAACACCTTCAGCGACGCTTTTTGTCGCTGAAGGCCTTTAGCGACGGACAAAAAAGAAAAATAAATTAAATAATAAAAAATAATTATAAATAATTATAATTTCAGTTTTAAAAATTATTTTAAGTTATAATAATTAATTTTAATATTTTGACATTAATTACATAATTATTTTTGTATATTAATAATTAAGTTAATTAATAAAGTAATTAGTTAAATCATTTATAAATAATAAGTAATTATTTAAAAATGATTTAAATATTCTAAAAATTATAATAAATGATTATAAGTTATTTAAAAATAAAAATAAGGTTTTAATAAATATACTAAGTAATTGATAAATTATTGAAATATAAAATTAATGATTTAAAAATCATTCCAATGGATAAATAAATATTTAAAAATTATTATAAGCTTTTGAAAATTATTATAATGATAAATAAATTATCTAAAATTATAATAAAGCTTATACATAAAGTTTTACTAAGTTTCTAACTTATTATTTATAAGGTGAGGTTTTAGAACACCGAAATCGTACCGAACATAGACCGAACGCATGTAGTTTGATTAGTTTGGTACTATTATCAATATTAATGACAATTATAAATATGTTTAACATATTTTTTGGTATCCTAAACACTTCAAGTAACTTTAGATAAACATTCTTCGCGCAGGCAAGTGTTCGAAAGTTATCTTTTCATTGTACATGTAAACTTACTATGTTACGCAAGTTTTATACTTAATCTTATGACATTACTTGAATACCTTTCGATATCTTTTACCTAACCTGATTATTATCACTGAAAAAGTTACTGCTATTGTTCATCATGACTTAAGAAATGAATCATTTATTCATATGAAATTAAATTGTTGTTTATCAAGTAAAAACTATTAGTCAAACCAAATTATTTTGGTAAGGCATCCTATACTGAGTTGAATTTATCCTAAATTAGGGTTTTCTATATGTGTGTCTATAATAGACAATAGAAGTAGGATGATATGCATACTCCTAGGATACTAAATAAGCTGATCCCCTATCTTAGTTCTGAATACGCAGATTTCTAAGTCTGTATAATTGACAGAAATGGTTGATTGAAATAAAAGTTCCAGAAATGTTCGTCAACCCTCAGTAAAATTGTTGAACTCTTGTTTATTTGAAATCAAACATTTTGTTATATAAACTTGCAGAGCATGTCATAGCTCATTCTTGCAAATTATTTCCTTTGCAGGTTTAGATGGTAATCCCGGCACTTCTGACAAACATAGTACAAAGAGACCCAGCTTAGAATAGCTTTATTTAATGTCTTTATATACTGCAAGTCTTCTAAGACTTTTTCTTGTAATAAAAAAACTCAAGTTTGAGAACCATGTAACTGAACTTAGTATAAAATATACTACCTCCGTCCCACAATAAGTGATTTTTTAAGCTTAACATTTTTTTCCAAAATAAGTGATGCGTTAGAATTCCAATACAATTTTTTAATTTTTTCCCATATGTGCCCTTATGCAACCAATGGTATTTATTGGGAAGTTGAAAGTTTGAAGAAAGAGAAAGATAGACCAAAAGTCAATAAAAAAAGTCTCAAACAAAATAAAGAAAGTATATTAAGGGTATTTTTGCCATTTTAACTTGTGTATTGGTATATGCGATTTAAGCTTAAGAAGCACTTATTATGGGACGGAGGTAGTATATATTATCATCATTTATTTTTGCAACCTTGTATTGATACATACTTATATGATTTGTAATACGAGTTAAACGTTGCAGTATCCTTAGTAATTATATATCTTAGTGAGGGTATTGGCAATATGAACTATTCATGTTATTGCTAGTACTCTGGATTTTGGATGAATGTGAACTACTGATATGAAAGAGATATTCATAGGATAAAGTCTATTTATCCCAGTAAGGGTATCGAAACACAGCAATAGTTCTAAGCAAGAATTGTTATCTATTATGGGATATTTGTGAATCTTGGATAAATAGGAATTATATCTTATTTAAATATCTATAGTATTTGGATAATCGTGAAATCCAGATCGAATACCACTGGTGTATGGATTTGGGGGCGTCACAATGACAACCGGCGGATCAACCTGGATCGAACGGGTCACTGACTAAGCTAATCTACAAGGCGGCCGGGCTGGCTGTGGCTAAGGGACATCGGAAACTCTCCTCCGTCTAACTCCTGAAATGACCCTGCTAGCACTTCCGAGTCTATCTTGGTCCATAACTTGGACAAAGTCTCCAAATCACCTCAGAAAGGGTGAGGTAAGCCTAAAACCTATGGCTTATTAATTTAAATCAGTATTTTATATATTTTTAAATTCTAAAATAGGTATAGGTCAGTCAAAATCCCCAGTAGAGTCAAAATTACATGTTTATTAAATGCTCATGCTTTTGAAAAAATTTCGCAAGAGTCTCCTTTGTAAAATGGATTGTCCGCATGCACATAGGCATGTCTAGGTGGCCATTCAGTAGCACACCATCCCAAAAATAGAAATAGTTCATATTTATGAAAAAAAAAAGAAGAATAAACTTCACATGGTAGCCAAATTACAATGAATATTTTTAGTTGAAAATCTAGGCTCACCAGGCCTCAAAAAAATGTGTAAACTGATCAAAAAAGAGCAAAAATTAATTGTCTCAGAATTTAAATTTTCTTACATCGAAACGTGTATCGCAGTAAAATATCCATACTTATGAAGTCAAAAAAAATTTATGAAGTCATATACGCATACATTTTTGGTACATTGCGTTCAAAAGCACCCTACGTGGTTTACACAATTCTACAAGTTAAAACTGGAAAAGAAGGGATGAAAACGTCACCTGAGACGTACAGAATGCGTGGCCGCTGACGGAATCTAAAAAAAACTGCCCGAACTCCGTAGATCTGAAAAAGAAAATCGAATTTCTATAGAAACTCAAAATTAAAAATGAGTTTATGAGCTTGCAGCTGCCCAATATAAATTCGCAGGAAGAAGCGGGCCCACATGTGGTTGCCGCACCCCTACATGCAGCTCCCAAGGGTGGGCCCCGCTCCCTCCGGCTTGGTCTAGTTCTAGTTGAAACAAACTTTACATAAGCTGGAAAGTCAAATCTGAGAAAAAATTGCTGTGCGATTGAGCGGTGTGTCATAAAATCTTGCGTTTAAGCAGCGAGTTCCTGACAGAGGGTGGAACTTCTTGAAAGCCATTGGTAATCATCCCGAAGTAATATCCGGTGACCAATGATGAAAACTACTGAAAAACAGCGAAAAACGGCATAAAAGTGCCAAAAACTGCCACTTTCAAAGCATCGGGTACAGACAGGTGATAGTTCAGCCATTGGCTCAACCCCAGCAAAGCATCGGGTAGAGACCATTGACAGTTCAGCTGTTGGCACAATCCTAGTGAAGCATCGGGTACAGACCGATGACAGTTCAGCCGTTGGCACAACCCCAGCAAAGCATCGGGTACAGACTGGTGACAGTTCAACTGTTGGCAAAAGGCCATCAAAGCATCGGGTACAGACCGGTGACAATGCAGCCGTTGGCACAACCCCAGCGAAGCATCAGGTACACCCCAGTGACAGTTCAGTCGTTGGCTCAACCCCAGCGAAGCATCAGGTACAGACTAGTGACAGTTCAGCCGTTGGCTCAACCCCAACGAAAGATCAGGTACAGACCGATGACAGTTTAGCTGTTGGCTCAACCCCAGCGAAGCCTCGGGGTACAGACCAGTGATAGTTCAGCTGTTGGCACAACCCCAGTGAAGTATCGGGTACAGACCAGAGACAGTTCAGCCTTTGGCACAACCCCAGCGAAGCGTCAGGTACAGACTGGTGACAGTGCAGCCATTTGCACAACCCCAGCAAGTACCGGGTACAGACTGATGACAGTTTAGTCGTTGGTACAACCTTAGCGAAGCATCGTGAATGATCCGATGTTGAAAATAGTATATCAGTCTATCTCCACAAATGATAGATGATGGAATCTGTTATATAAATTCTCAAAGGAGGCACTGAGAAGGATTCGGTAGTCTTCTCGACTTTGCAAGATGCCATTCGAGGTAGGAATCCAAAGAATCCACAAAAGCTATCATGAGTAACGTCATTCCCAGCAGAAATTGACGAGGACAGTTTGAGATAGCCTATCAGTGATATCCTACCATTAACCGCCTGACAGTGCTGCCCCAAGGGTTATCATGATTGACGTTATCCCCAGTAGAAAATGACGTAAACATTCAATGATAACCCTAACCCATCAAAGGCATCTAACATTCATCACATATCATATCATGCATTGCATTACATTTGCATTCATCATATTCCCAGTGTCTAACAATCTTTATTCTGTTCATTTTATTATATTACATAAACATGATAAACAGGGGCATCTGTAGACACTCGGATTTTTTGCAGTTTTGTTGTAGACAATCGAGATTTTGTGTTCCTGTTACTAACCCTACAGGAGGGTAAAATAGTCAACAAAGCCCCGGTCACAATTCGAGAAGTACAGGTCAACCCCGGTCTCCTCCCGAGAGTAAAGGTTTGCCCCGATCTCAACCCGGGAGGTACAGGTCAGCCCCGGTCTCATCCCGATAGGTACAGGTCAACCCCGGTCTCAACCCGGGAGGTACTGGTTAGCCCGGGTCTTAACCTGGGAGGTACAGGTCATCCCTGGTCTCATCCCAGGAGTTACAGGTCAGCCCCGATCTCAACTCGGGAGGTACAGGTCATCCCCGGTCTCAACTCGGGAGGTACAGGTCAGCCCCGGTCTCAACTAGGGAGGTACAGGTCAGCCCCGGTCTCATCCTGAGAAGTACAGGTCATACTCAAATTAAATTAAATCCACAGATGATAAAATTAAGAAGAACACCCTAATTAATTAATTCACTATATCTCTATTTGAATTACAATTAAAGAGGATTTAAAACCTAAGTTCTTTATCAGATTACATGCGGTGCATAGGTATATCTCTATCGTAGACATAAATTATGAATTACAACGCCATGCAGAAAATATAATCACATGCTATTATGATCATATCTAAATCTATAATCCGTCTCTCAATTTCATATAGATTATCACAGTAATTGTTTGCTAGAAAATTACACAATGAAGTTCAAATCATAATAGACAATCCCCACGATAGATCATAATAATTAATAGAGAAGTATATTAAAATAAGCTACACAATAAGATCTATTGTAATCTTAAACAAAAGATTTAGTTCATTATTATTGAATCAAAACCAAGAATCCACAATTGAATAAACATTAAAAGATAAAAATAAGAGTAGAGAAGAGAATATAATAGAATCTGTTGTCAGTAAATCTCATGCTCCCTCTTGCTCCTTCTCTTGATCTTCAATGGTCTCCAAGTTGCTTCAATTTCCAATCCAATCCCAACTAGGGTTTTTCTTAATCTAATGAAAAACTAATTTAAAACTACTCTAATGGAATCTAACTCCTTTAATCCTTGTGTATTCTTCTCCTTTTATAGTCCTCTGATGATCCTTCTCTAAATCAACTCTTCAGAATCTTTTTCCAAATCAACTTCTAAAATTCAGTATTTTTTCCCGACAAGCCCGCCCCGGCCGGTGAATAGTACTAGGAAACCCCACGCCGGTGGGTGAACAGTAACTAAAATTACAAAAATGTCATTAAGCTCTATTTTTTATGTTTTGACTCTCCGAAGCCATTTCCTACAATACAAACACAAAAGCAAGTAACATAACACTAAAAATACTTAAAGTTAACAAAGAATTAAGCCTAAAAGGTGTCTAATTTGTAAGTATAAAATCCACTCATCAACTATGTAATTTATCAAACATATTATTTAAGTAAAGAAAAATATATTGATACTTGTTTACCAATTCAAAATCGATGCACAAGCTTGACGTCTCATTATCTTTAGGTAATATAATTTCATGAATAGCACACAAACTCATGTCTTCTATCACGATACCCAACTCCATCAACTCTCCAACCCGCCTTTGTAACTTCGTCATTTCTTCGGGAACACTATCAGCTGATTGGTACGGAATGATAGCACGAGGTTTATCATCAACAACCTATATAAGAGACAAAACAGAAATAGATAAAAAAGAGTTAATCCGGTTAGTATCCAAAAGCGTTATCTTGTACGAATGTACAATCACTGGCTTTTCAAAATATAATTCGCTTTCACACTCACTCTCTTTTCCCTCTATTTTTCTCTCAACTGTTTCTTTCTCTTGTTTATTTTCATGTTCTCTATTTTTTTCA
This sequence comes from Panax stipuleanatus, assembly GCA_020205555.1. Taxonomy (NCBI): domain Eukaryota; kingdom Viridiplantae; phylum Streptophyta; class Magnoliopsida; order Apiales; family Araliaceae; genus Panax; species Panax stipuleanatus. The sequence goes on from CM035116.1 coordinate 107,933,382, forward strand.
TTCTCATTTTTCTCAATCTCCCTTTTGTTTTCTTCCTCACTCTTTTCAACTTTTTCTTTTTCACTATCAATCTTTTGATCACTTTCTTTTCATCGCTCACTTTCATTTACACATGTATTTTCATTTACACACTCAACCTCACGAATATTAAAGTCAAACAACACCCCTTAGACTGCATATTCTTTTTTTCATCTTCCACCTCCCACGGCTGATCTTGTTCCTTTTGCGCCTTAGAAGTGTTTTGTAGCTACATCTAACAATCTTCCATCATCTTACTGAGCTCCTTAGAAAAAAATGGTTCCCTATACACCTCAAGAGTTTCTCATGCGACTCTCCACGTCTGTGATCATTCCTTTCATCATCCCAAGTTGATCACCTTGAAGGTTACTCGACATGCCTCGGGGATGCATAGTCGTTCCTCCTATTAAGTTGTATTGGAGCAAATCATTTTCTAATCACGGTTTTCAACTCTTTCCATGTCTCGATCAGACTGTTCTCCACATCTTCTCCTGCTACACACAAATTGATCCACCATGTAATTGCATTTCCAGAAAAATCTTGAATCGCAAGTTTAAATTTCCTCTTCTCGGAATAATCAAGATAGTCAAACTCTCGCTCCAATCTTTTCTCCCATCTCAAATAAGCATCTGGAATTTTCCTGCCTTCAAAAGGATTCCTTCTGTAGACACTCAGAATTTTTTGCAGTTCTGCTATAGACAATCGAGATTTTGTGTTCCTGTTACTAACCCTGCAAGAGGGCAAAACAGTCAACTCAATCTTGAACGCAATTCGAGAAGTACAGGTCAACCCCGGTCTCATCCCGAGAGGTACAGGTCTACCCCGATCTCAACCCGGGAGGTAAAGGTCAGCCCCGGTCTCAACCCAAGAGGTACATGTCAGCCTCGGTCTCATCCCAAGAGATAAAGGTCAACCCCGATCTCAACCTGGGAGGAACAGGTCAGCCCCGGTCTCAACCCATGAGGTACAGGTTAGCCCCAGTCTCAACCCGGGAAGTAAAGATCATCCCCGGTCTCATCCCGGGAGGTACAGGTCATCCCCGGTCTCAACCCGGGGGGGTCAACTTAACTTTGGAGACAACCCCGAAGCCTCACATCTTCTCTAGAGATAAACCTAGAAGACCAAAGGCAGCCTCGGAGGCAACCGTGAGAACAAACAGAATCGGATGGAATCCAAACCTCGGAGACAACCTCAGGAAGTCAGTCGAAGGCCTTGCCAGCACTGACGGTAACCCCGAGAGGGTCAAAATGGTTATTTTACCAACTTGAAGTTGATTCGGTCAAACTCAAGATGAATTGATGCCACCAAAGTTAGAACGAACTATAACATTGATCCCGAGTGGAAACAGCGCAACACAACTCAACAGACAAACTAAGACCTGGTTATGAACCCATCTTCTTGAACTCAGAAAAGGTTTAATCCCATGTCATTGCGACACTCTCGACGTGGGCTTTCCGGAAAGGTATAGTACGCCTCAAACGGACGCTCCGATCAAAAGTTAGAAAGTTTAGAATCTGACCTCGCATTGCTCGGACTTTGATGCAACGGACCCGCCACGTGGGCCCTGCCACGGGGAGCCACAGGTAGACCCGCGGCTGTCGCGGGTAGAGCCGCTTCCACTGGGTCTATAAATAAAGGTGCACCCCCAACTCATTTCAAAATTTAGAAACGCTCTGAACCTTTGTCTGTTTCATTTCTCATCCATACTCTTGTACTCCAAACCCAAATTTTATTACTCTAACACGTAGGTATACTCATATACTACTACATATCAAAAATTAACCGGTGGAAATGGACGTTTGAAGCCTACTAAGTGGCAAAAAGCTAGTATAGCAGTCCATTGTGAGTATTTTTACGATCAGAAAGTTCATATTACTTCATTGCGCATTTATATACTTCAACGTTAAGTTTCACTTTCTTATTACGCCTGGAACTCAGCTCCGTGGTCGTTTTTGGTTACGTTTTTGTATATTTTATTACATAAACATATTTTCTAGCATTTCTACAACCCGGATCATCGATCAACGGCTTTTAACAGCTTCTATAAATATATATATATATATATATATATATATATATATATATATATATATATATATATCTACGTGTATAGCAACTTCGCCGGACTGGGTTATCTTCCCAGTCCGGGTTTGGCTTTTTATGTATATATTTAACTGTATATCTACTAACTTTTCAATTCTGTCAAGCCCGGATGTCAAATTTGTGGTAGTTTACTGCTTTTATATATATAACTATATATATAATTTTTTCTGACTTTATTTGGGCTAAATTTATACTTTGTGGCCTTTTATTGCTTTAATATATATATTAACTATATATATTAACTGTTTTACATTCTAGTTTGGCCTGAATAATTCTGTGGCCTTTTAACTGCTTTTATAAATATATATACTTACATTTCTGTCCGGACAAAGAATAGAATGTCCGTCGCCCTTTACAATCTTTATATATATATATATATTTACTTTCTGTCGAGCCTGGACAATTTTGTGGCTCATTTACCGCTTTTATATATATATATATTTCAATTCATTCGAGCCTGGATCATTATGTGGTTCTTTTACAGCTTATATATATATATATATATATATATATATATATTTCAATTCTGTCGAGCCTGGATCATTCTGTGGCTCTTTTATAGCTTTTATATATATATATATATTTCCATTCTGTCTAGCCTGGATCACTCTGTGGCTTTTTATAGCTTTTATATATATATATATATATATATATATATATTTACATTTCAGTGCGGGCATCGGAGTGAAAACTCATCGCCCTTTACACCTTTCATATATATATATAACTATATATATATATATATATATCTTTTATTCATGGTGATTAAATTGTTGCTTTAAATATTCATTTGATATGAATCGGCGCTGACATCTCTTTGGGCGAACTAGATTTCTTTAAATCTCGCCAATTCTACCTTTCAAACGATTTAAAATAGGTTCAGACAAAACCAGAAAGCTAGAATGACTGAGATTTACTTAAATCTAGAAGTTTTTCATGTTTTATTCATTTTTTAGCAACCTCGCGACCCTTAGATTGCTATTTAGTGGGAACGAGATGCTTTGGCTACGCGCAGACCAGGATTTACTAATTAATCCTTGGTTTTTGCGACATATAGTTGTAAATATATCTTTGCTGTACATATTTGAGCTGTGCAGGTTTATTGGATTCCCTCTGTGAGTATAGGAATAGTGGGATTCTTGATCAAACTTATCAGAATCTGATTCCCACGATGGACAAACTCCACTTTACAAATGTACCTTGCCAGTTTTTTTATAAAAATGTACTTCTAAAAGAGCTTAAAACGGTTATCCGGGTTTAAGGTCTAAATATAGTGAAATAATGGTTTCTCGTGTCCGTGTCATTCTGATGGTTGTCATGCCCATGAGAAGACCGACACTTGTATATATTTTGTTGTCGAGGATGCTTCGCATCCCGACAATAACCATTCAAATTGAGCCAAAAGGCTGAAAAAGATAAAAATGGAAGTATCAACATGCTTCAATTCCTACGTGAGCGTAAGGGTTTGAAAACCTGCTTTCAAAACATCATTTCAATATCTTATCTCAAAAGGACTTCTGCAAATCAAATCAAACCCTTCGTATGTAGGTTCAACGAAGCACGACCATACTTTTAAATCAATCAAACATAAGGCCCAATTTCTTCCAACATTCAAACACACACATTGCAGATTTAAAAGGAAAATATTGAAAAGATGCGGTACCGTGTTTTCACGGGAGTTGTGGGGTGCCTAACACCTTCCCTACACTTACCCAAGCCCCGAACTTAGAACTTCGGTTTCAAAGATTTAGTTTCAACAGTGTCCAGCAATTGGGCCTCCTTTCAAATAAAACTCGGTTGAGTTGGTACAACCATTTTAAAAATACCAACTGGCGACTTTGTAAAACGTTCAAATCGTCGACATGATACATGTTGGCCTTTACCTAAAAAACCCCTTCAAAACCTTTTTCACAAATAAAGATGAAATAAGGGTAGACAAAATTTAGGGAAAGAGAGAAAGATTCGGGTCCAACTCGAATCGGATTTTTTCCCGACGTCGACACCTTCGAGACCCATAAGCACTTTCATAATTATAATCATACATATTTGCTGCAAAAAAAGGTTAGTAGATAAAAAGTTTCCTCACACACTCCCTTACATGTTTCGCTCAAACAATAATGATTCACTCGTGTATCGCTCAAATTCACTTTTTACCCTCAATTGATCTTACTACTCTTGCCTTTTACTTCTCTAATATTACCTCTTATAGGTTCTTTTTGAATTCACCAAACAAATTCACAGTTTCAGTATTTAATTAAACTAGAACTTATCAAGAACAAAATATAAAAGGTGTGAATTTCAGAATACCACAATATTATAGATTGATCGCCTTGTACTCCTCTTGTATGCTTCTTTTTATGTTTCTGCTTTCCCTAAAATTGACGATGTTGCTTCGCCGGGATTGATGATGAATGATCAAATGATAGAATGGGGTGCTACAAGTTTTGTTAACACAATACAAATAAAAAAATTTCTATACTCTTTTTTCATACTCATAATTTTTTATATATATTTTTCAATATGTCATCAAACACCAAAAGTAAAGATATATAACTCGCTAGAAGACTTAGCTCTGATCCCAAATGATGGACTCCACGACACGCTTGCGTGAGGTGGTCGTCGTCCAGATCATTTCAAGAAAAGTCGTATGGTGGAAAGCTCATGATTAAAGATCTTGAGTGATTAAAATAAAGATCTTGAGTGATTAATAAGATCTTGAGTGATTAAAATAAAGATTAAAGAATAAAACCTAGATGTGAATTTGAGGATTTAATTTTAAAAAATTACTATTTGAATGAGAATAGAGAAAATATGGGTTATAAAATTTTAAAACCCTAGAAATGGAGTTATATGTACTTGAAGGAATGTTAAAGATTAAGTATTACAATACCTATAAATTTGATGTGAACTGAATAGTATAAGAAATGTTATAATGATAATGTGGAAATTTTATTAAGAAAATAAAATTTTAAATGAAGATATGCTATGAAGTTAAAAGAAATTGAGTATATGTATAGGCACATATATATATATATACTTAGTAATGTGCTATATATATTTTAGCAAGAGTAATGATGATAAATAGGTTATGATTTATGTGGATTTTGTAGGTGATTAAATAAATATATATAATTTGAATGTGTATATATTTATTTAGCATATAAAGAGAATTAAGGATAAATTTTTGTGACCTAATATATAAATTAGGTATAAGAATTAAATAACCTAAGGGTTATAATACGGAAGGATGTTAGTATTTAAAATTTATACTAGCCGGAGAGATTAATTTTATTATCTCAATTTATTATTGATTTTAAACCTAATTAAAGCAAGTCTAATTAGGTTAAGAAATTAAATTTACATAAGTAAGGATTTAAATTACAAATATGGAGAATGGAAATTCTAATTAAATGATTAGGGTAGGATAGAATTAAAGGTATTGGACCTAACCTAATTCCATGGTCCAAGTAATTAATTTGAGAGCCCAAAAGATTAAATGAGTATCACAAACTAAGCCCAGCAAGTGTAGGACTTTTTGGACGTTTGAATAAGCAAAATAAGGCATTAAAATTAAACCAAATCGGGAGAATAAAAGGCCGAAAAATTCGGCCCAAGAGAGAAAGGAAGAGAGGGGGCCATGTGATGTAATAATTCATGTTACCAACTCTCTCATTTAGCCACACTATTTTACTAAACTTGCAAGCAATCCTTTAACCACATGTGCAAGCAAGAGGAAGAGTGAAAGCAAGCTTAAACTTAATGAGTGAGAGAGAGAAAGAGCAAGAGAAGTTGGGAGAATAGATGTAGATATACATAATATATTTATAGATGTTTACAAACAATTAAAAGCTACTTCATTCTCTCTCATCTATTCTCCTTTACAAACATTTTCTATCAAAACAAAATAAGACCATGAGAGAGAGAAAGAGAGAGACGAATTTCGGCTAGAGAAGAAGAAAAGAGAGAGAGTGGGTTGCCATGGATGAAGGGAAGGGGAGAAGAGAGGAAAAAGAAATCAAGAGGAGAAGAAAACAAAAGGTATAAAACTCTAAGCTTTGTTAATTCCTTTTGATTTCTTTTATCAAATAATGAGTTTATGATCTTGAACATGATAACACTTGATCTACTAGTTAGATGGTGTGTTATGCGTAGATCTATCACTTTGGAGGATCAAAAGTTAGATCTAAAGCAAGAAAAGGAAACTAGATTTTCAAAAAGTTAGAAAACCCTAGTCTTTATTTTTTCTTAATATATATTATGTTTTTTTTGGGTTTGGTGAAGGTTTAATGAAATAGATCATGGATCATAGTAGATCCATGAGTATAAGAGGTATTAGGATGTATTATGTTCGTTATTGTTTGATTAATCAAGAGATAATGGAAGTTTTCTTACAAAACACAAAGGTTAGAAAATCTGATTTTTGAGAAAACAAAACATGAGATTCAAACGATCATCTCTCTCATTCTATTTTGAATTTATGAGTGTGGTCAATTTTTGGAGTTATATCTATGAGTCTTATAACATATCCAAGTGGAATCACTGCAAAATTCATTGTAGATTTCCGTATGGGTAGTTTTTAACAAAGTAGGCAAAATCTAGAAAAAACCAAAAAATAATTTGCCCAAAACTTCGAGGGGCAGTTTCGGTAACTTAATGAGTGAAATAAATTCAAACCTTTTGGAATATGAAAATATATGATATAAAGTATCTTCTGTCCAAAGATGAGCTTATTCCGACTTAAATCGACCGAGTTATGTCATTTCAATATTTGGGTTTTCCCGACGAAAACTGCTATAACTGGAGTTCTATAACTCCGATAATCACGAAATTTAAACTGGAAGTTCATGTTAATACATTTGATATTGTTCCAAGAGGTGAGAAATTTTGGAGCTGAGCATGATATAGCTAATTTTTTTAAGTTACGAACTAAAAACGGACTTTTGAAAAATACTAAAGGAAATTAAAAAAATCCAGATTTTTTGTGTGTGTATGGAATATAAGTATATATGTGTGGACAAAAGATAAAAAAAATAAAAAGATGATTTGATATTTTTCATGAAAATGATTTAGTTATGAGTAAATGAATGAAATTACTTGTGTAATGTTGACAATTTGAAAAATAGGATTTTATGGCTTGAGAACCCTAGATATGCTAGATGTAGATTTTTGAAAGGGGTTTTGGTCATTGATGATGAGATATTTTGTTTATGGCCTAGTATGGTTGTTAAATAAATAAATTAGTAAAGATTAAACAATTATAATAAATTATTTATAAGTTTAAAAAATGATTGAAATATTATTAAAAGATCAAAATATTATATTAAGATATTATTAAGTGATTGATAACATTTAGATTAAAGTGTTATTAAATCATTGATTTAAAGTCTTAGTGATAAGTAGGTTTTATACCTACTTATTGGTTATTAGCCTACTATAACTATAGCTTAATCTCACGTGTTTTAGCTCCTTTTAATGCGTTTTATATTCATTTTATAGATTGCATAGCGGAAACTCTCTCGATGGCATCATGGGTGGAATGAGCATGGAACCGACTTGATGGCGAGCATTTAGGCATTTGGTGGAGTGAGTGTTAAAGTGTCGTACAAAGGAGTAGAAGTTTGAAGCAACAAAGTCCAACAGCAGCAGCAGAACACCAGCAGAAGAATAGCAGAATTCTGCAGGAAAAGCTTTCAGCGCGGTCGCGCCCTTATAAGGCATTGATGCAGCGCGCCCGCGCCAGGAAGAGGTTTGGCCAGCAGGTAGCGCGCCCGAGCCCCAGTTACACTGAGGGGCAGCGCGACCGCGCTTGTCTGGTCAACACCAGAGTTGACTTTTCACTTTATTCCTGTTTTACGTGTTTTTTCTTATAAGGGTGTATTTGGAAGTTGAGAAATGGAGATTGAACGTTTTTATCACTGTTTTAGGGTTTTAGATATAGATAGAGAGCTTGTGACGCCCCCAAATCCATGTTCCTTCGAAACCTCGGATTCGGTGCAGTCACGATACTACTAACGCCAAACTATTATATCTTTTATTCATTACTAAAAGAATACATCTTTACTTATTACAATTTAGAATATAAATTCTATTTATATCCAAGATCTCATCTTTACATCATGTTCGATGTTACTAAAATGCGGAATAATTTAAACTTTTTCAATCCTCCTTGAATAAAATCTTTTATTGATTTCATAACTTGAATCAATTACAACCCTTGAATCAATTATAAAATATGATTCATTATATTTGAGTTATCGTATAACGTTTACAACTCGACTTGATATCCTCTATGTATTAACTAATACATCTTTACAACACAACTTGTATTAAACAGTGTAAACAACTATCAAGTAATACTTCTAGAATCTAAACAGGGTTCAAACAATAATCTAAATAGTACTTCTTCAATTCGATACTATCTATCTTTATCAATCAAGAAGCACGAAGTCTTTATCGTAAGTCCTTAACCTGCAAAAGTGGTTATTTGAAAGAGTGAGCTCGACAGCTCAGCAATTCTAACAGTTTTCATGCATCACATAGCATACAACATTATACTCAGTTCATGCATTTATAAACAATTTATATTTACTACGCATATTACTTTTCACATAACAAGTATATCATCAAAGATCAACTTTCAATCTCATTTATATCTCATATACAATTCATATATAAGTTCACATTATCACAGCATAATATAATTCAACTAACAGTTATTGAATTCATATATCAAATAGGAACTGAAAGACTTGCCTAATTCGTAGTTTAATAACTACGACTTAACTGCTTAAAGCTATCTGCACTTCGTGTATTCCTACACAGTTATATAATCATGGATTTACATCCATCAGTCATACATTTCATATGCTCTTAATAGAATAACAATTCGTATATCGTTTTCTAATCTTGGTTTTGTTTCACTCTATCTTAGGATAACCACGATGTTACAACATCATACCTTCATACTTATTCTATAGAAACCATTCTATTTCGGATAACCACGATGTTACAACATCATACCTTAGGACCAGACAGTTAACAAACTGTTCTTGGCAGCTCTGCAACACGGCGCGGCCGCGCGACAATTTAGCTTGGGAGTGGCGCGGCCACGCGACTCCCTGCCAGAACCAGAACTTAGATTTCATAAACTTAGTTTGGTCCTAACATATCATGCATTATGATATATATTATACACACACATTAAGTAGGCATGCTCGTGCTTATACTACGCATGTATACTTAATCACATAGTCTATGCTTTAGAAATTCATTTTCTCGAATATGCGTGCATAGGTGAAATCCATGTTTCATCACATGATGCTTATGTCAACATGTCTATAGGCATAATGAATCCTAATGTACATGCTCGTATGATCATAATGTAACTCACTCCGTGTTTGATGCTATCATCTTACACATTCTAAACATTTCATAAAAATCGCTTTAAGTCAACAAAGGTAACTAAGTATATGCAAAGTACCTTGTAGTCATGATTCTCATGTATTAGAACACATATATAAGTCATCTATACATGCTCAATGATCAGAACGTGGACATCCTATATATATATGTCCAAAAACTCTAAGTTTATCTTTTGAAATCATTTTTAATTTAGACAATGTGTTCTAGTGTATGCTCAATACCTTCGACTCACATATCATGCATATCTAAACCATATAATCATGCTTAAAAAGTCAGAATATAAACATGACTTATATACGCCACAATTTGTTTATAAAACCTTAAGTTTTCATTAAAAACTCTATTACAACAAGGTATAATTGTTTACTATTAGCCAAGGTAACTGATTAACAACTACCTTCATACCCATTGATACACATAACCAAGACACTTACACATGTCTCAAAAGTCCGACTCAAAGAACACAAAATTTGTCAAGTCTCATTTTCAAAACTTTACGTTTTCTTTTAGGAAATCATGTTAAACCAACTAATACAACTTACTACGTGCATGAAAATCTTAGTACTCATGTCAGACCCCTTTATGAAATTATTAGAGTCTAACTAGTATGCTTAACCAACCAGAAAACACAAAATCACCAAGAGTTTCTGCAGAGGGCGCGGCCGCGCCCCATTTGTACTAGGGAGACGCGCGGCCGCGCGTCCCCGTTTCCAGACCAGAAACTTTTCTGCTTCGGCAGTCTCTTAGCCCAACTCAAAAATTTCTTCAATAATTCGAATTTAAACATGCTAGAAATCAACTACATAGTATTTACAACATGTATACAACATAACTAACGTGCTAGCATCTTTTCACATGACCAATTACTACTATTTCATGCTATTGCTATGAATTGAATTCCAAAGTAGTTTAGAGATTATACCCCTTGAGCTTCAACTTGGATAGAGCTTCCCATGAATTTCAGAATTCTCTCCCTCAATACTCATCAACACACTCACTATATGAAACTTATTAAGAGTTTAGCAACTTGAGTTTGTGAGGGGGAGCTTCCAATTTATAGAGAATTGGTTAACCATACCAAAGCTTTGCACCATGAATTAAACTAATGGAAGAAGAGAAGAATTGTTGGGCAATAGATAGTTAGTAAATCCCATCATGAAGCCCACTCCCCCCATACTCATCACACTCATTGCTAGCTAGGAAGTTGAGAGATGAAGGAGATAGGCTAGCCTTAGGCCATTCACGTGAAGGAGAAGTTGGGCACTCATTGTGAGACAAATAATCTAACTCATCAATAGCAATTAGCAAATGTAATTCCACACTTGGTTACACACCTCTATATATAATATATACACTTAGGTTATATAATTTATGTATACATTTCATCCCATATGACTTAGGTTATAGGTACATATATACAAACCTACAAATATGTACACTCACACCTAATTAGGTATACTCATATTTTGAATATACACTACTATATATAATCATGTACCTCATGTACATAGGTTAAGTTAATATTCTAATTGGACTAAATATAATATGGTTGGGTACTATCATCCCACCATTTTCCATAAAATTATTATCATAAATATACTCAAATATTATAATGATAATTAATATCAACCATTCATTTTCTTCTAATACTTCCAATTAAATCCCCTTGATTTAACTTCATTATTTATGCCACACAAGGCATAATTATGTGAACTTAGTACTTAATAGTCCACAAGTTTATAATAATATAATCTCCTAAAATAATATTATACTCAATGTTACATCTTATAAAATGTTCATAAAGTAATACCATTACATTACTAATTTACATGTTCTCTATTATAATCAATCTATTACCCTCCTATGGGTAATACCCAATGGTCAAAGAGGAGTTGGTGGCTAACTCCACCAACTACTACTATTCATGGTCCTTCCTCATCATTACACCTTATAACATGCTCATGGTGTAATTATATTTCTTATTATATGCTTTCTTAGCAACAATGTAGTAATTGAATTAACAAACTCTACACACCAATGTATTGCATCTATTCATTATCAAGCTATTATTCTCCTATGGTTATTACCCAAAGGGCAAAAAGGGAAGTTGGTGGCTAACTCCCACCAACTACCACTATTCATGTACCCTAACCACTTAATTGACCATTATTGCTCTCACATGGACTAACTTCCAAGCTTATATCTAATAACTTAATGTTATTACCATATGATATGATAGGGTCACACATACACCCAATCATATAATCCATGTACATTTGACAATACCGAATATATTTTAATTGAGTAGTGTCACACCCCATTATTGTAACTTTATTATTACACTTAATCATATAGTTTCCAATATTATATAGTTTTCTTGAAGTGTCACACTTCATTCCACATTATATAGATGTAGCTACTATATAACTGATAATTACACATCATTGCACATAGGAATTTATTCACATAATAATAATAATTAATTCCATTAATTATTCATTCATTAAATTATTTAATGAATGTTTATTCCACCACTTTGCCACACTAGGCATATCTCACAAGCTTACCTTAAGCTTATTATCACTCCCATCACACTTTAATATTCTTTTAATATAAGGTTTGTGTGACACATGCACTTTAATGCTAAATTATTTAGCTACCTTGAACAATTATATGTATAACCTTTACACTAGAATAATTAATATTTACTCTATTAATTATTATAAAATCTACGATAAAATAATAACTTAAGTTATTTAATATATTGAAATAACTTAGTTTTCTTTCATTAATAAACTTTCTTGAAAATACATTAGGAATTATGTATTTTGCCATAACATAAATTATTATGTTTTCTCCAAATAAAGATATTCATTGTTAGAAAATAATTTACTTATTGTCTCAAGATATTATTCTTAATATAATATCTACTAAAATAATTACATGTATGGCACATGTACATACATTATATATAGAAAATAGGTAATAATTTTATTTTCTATTATAATAATTTATTTCCATCAATTTATTTATATATAGCAAATATGTTTTAATGTATTTACCATATTAATTAATCACACTTATTACATCATACCAAAAACATATAGGGTAATATTATTATTCAAAAATAACATTTCCTCCTTTATTAAAATAATTCAATATTAGAATTTATTTTAATATCCTTTATAATAATTATTTCTCTTTCTTTTCTATAAATTGTTCCCAAAACAATTTCTTCAAATATTTATTTAAAGATATAATGATTTCCATCTCCCTTTAATAACGTATATATATTTATTAACGTTATTTATACATTAGACTTTCACACATATTACCATTCTAAGTAATATATATAAAAGTATCAACTATAGTTACATATTCAACACACTTATTAATTCACTCATTTACTTAAGTAAATTAAACACTGCACCATATTATTAAGGTTCAATATTAACATTACATTATTCTATAATATAACTCCCAACTTAAATTAACTAATATTTATTCTTATTAGTTAATTCCTTAACTAACTCATGCTTCACTATCCAAACCTATTCACGGATAGCTTAAGTGCTATGAATAACCTATATCATAAACATACGAGTTATTAGTACACATACACAAGAATATGGTGATTATACATTAAGGATATTTAATGTCACCAACTTACTATGATAAAATAATTCTATAAATTATTTAATATCGATAGGAATTTATCCACTTCCTTTACCTCAATTGAATTGTCTTTAAAATAAATAACAAATATATATTAATAATATATTCATTAATCACAAAAACACATATTACATAGTCCAGATTACCCTATGTAATATAATACCACATACCTCATATCACATATATATCTTTTTATTCGAACCCATCTCACGGTTTAAGAATTTTATTTATTAAATCCTTATTTAATAATTTCTGAAAATCCGGGTTCTTACAGAGCTTGTAGCCTCTTCTTCCATAACTTTGGCTTCTCTATTGATTTCTCTTAGTTTTTGATATATTTTGCATAGATTAGGGCTAGAATTGGTGGATTGAATGATTTGGCTCTACATTGATGGTTGATAATTTAAGTAGAGATTTCAGATTTGCATTTTTTATCCCTTAGTTTCTCTTTACTTCTATAATTGATTCTCAATGTATGAACAAGTTTTGACAATGGTTATTGCTTCATTTATGAACAAATCTTCATTATGAGATTCTAATGGATCATTTTGCTTAGTTCAGATTTGTATGCTTCTATGTTGAGCTCTAGTTGATTATGTATGGTTTGCCTAATATGGTTTGTTTTGCTTGCTTAGTTGCTTGATCACCAACTACCGAAATAACTTGTATAAAATTGGAAAATGAATTACAAGTATAGATTTGATCATATTAGCATGTGTTTATGATTTTTACATGTTGTTAGACTTCATGATTCGTAATTTGGATAGACATATACCGAATTATCGCATGTAATCATTTGAGAGAGCTTGTGCTTAAATTCTTATTAATGCTAAGTCACATAGACATATAGTGGTTTATGTAATTTAGGTGTTCATATAAATTCTATCATTTGTGGATTTTGTGTGATATGAGCATGGTACATCGAGAGATGGCTATGATTTACTCGCGTTCTCTCGGCTAGCAATCAATTGGGCTTAACAAGAGGTGTGTAATTTGAATGATGCATTAAGTGAATTTAGAATCTCATATCTTCCTCATCTGAATTATTTTCTTGTTATTTAGTTGATATTTGATAATCATTATCGTTAGATAAATCACATCTTGATCATCTGTTTAAGTAGACTAAAATAATTACAAAACTATTGCATGTTAGATTAGAAATACTCATTTTTCTCCTTGGAATCGATACTCTACTTACCATATATTACTTGTGGACCGCGTGCATTTGCGTGTATGTGATTGTTTTGTTTAACACCGAAACAAGCCAACAAGTTTTTGGCGTCGTTGCTAGGGAATTAGTTTAATAATTTTTGCCAACATTAACTTCAATCACATTAGTCTTAATTTAAACATTTTATTTTATTTTATTTTTAATTCTCTTCCAATATTTCTCTCTTTTCAGGCACTATGGATGACTTTGCTTATTAATGGCCATATACGAGAAGGACTCAACCAAGGGAAACACGGATTGATGGACTCAACGCAATTTCTGCATTATCAGCACGGCTTGAGACACTTTCGAGGAAGTTGGACGTTGTTGCAACCCAACGTATTCGAACGATAGCAGTTACTTGTTATTATTGTTCTAGCAAACATTCGAGTCATCAGTGCACCGTCAAATTTGGACAAGTACAGTATGGGGGTGATTATCTCAACAACTATACTTATCCTAATTATCATCAAGATTGGGGGTATCACCTAGATTATTCTGGGAGCTATAATTATCAAGACCAATAGTGCGCTCCAAGTCCAACATATGCACCAGAATTCACATATAAATCTCCGTTTCCACAACAAGAAAAGTCAAAGAAGGAATTCATATTTAAGCTTTTAGCAAACCAAGAGGAGATGATGATGAGTCAAACAATATCGAGCAAAATTTTTTATAACCAGATGGAGCAACTCATCAATACTTCAACCAATAGTTCTCAATACATAGATTCCAAGGCTGAAATAGAAAATTCAAGAGTGGATGAATTGTGGTTCAAGGTCACAGTGTCAAATAAGGAGAGATTGATTGAGCAAGAGATGTGTTGGGTTTGTACGTAACGCAATCATACAATCAAATCACATAAATAGGGCGGAAGCGTAAAAACTAGGTTTTTAAAAATTTATACAAACCCATTACCATGATCATTCTTGTGCATCAATTATCAGTGAATGAAGAAGGAGAAAAACAGAATTATACCTTTGAAGATCCAAGCTTCCTCAGGTACAAGTTCTACTTTTTTGATTCTTTTGATTCCTCTGTAGTGGCTCCTTCCCTTGATCAATGTCAGCCACCCAAATGTTTAGCCTCTAACGGTGATCCACCAAGGCAGATGAAGAACTCAAGAAGATGGGTTATTGGCTTAACCCTTGTTTCTATCTCTATAGAATATGTGTACTCCCAACTCTTAGAAAAATTCACGTGTACCTTATTTCTGATATAAGACTCTCTTATATAGATATTAGGTTAACCCTCCTAATCCAATTAGAATAGGGTTTTATTTAATTAATTAATTAATTACTTTTAATTAATTTATATCCTAATCTTTATTAGGATTGAGAGAGAGTACTGATATTATATTAATTCCTAAACTCCTTTAGAATTAAAATAATAATAATAATATTAATATTAATAAGACTCCTCTTATTAATTTATATTTAATATTTTTAAAATATTAAATAATAAACATTAAGCTATTTAATTTATTCTATCATCATAGATTAAATTAATTATACTTAATGCATTATTACTATCATGCCATTTTCTTCTTAAATAATTCTTCTTCCTTTTATGGTGTGACCCTTTAGGTTCTCCATATTAAACCGGTTGTGAATAAATCAATTAGAACAATTCTAATCTTATTTAAATAAACAAATTAAACTAATAATCTATTTAAATAAATAACATTTATTCTACAATAGGGATAAGCCTCCCTAGCGATCAACGACTTTCCAGATAATATAGAATTCAACATTAATCATAAAAGAACCTGTGAGTTAATAGTTACCGTACAATTCAATCCTTCCACCATACAATGTCCCAATTAAATATAAGACATGGATTTATTGTCAAGTCTTAATTTATTTAATCATATGTATTTCGATTAGAAAATGCACAACTCCAAATAATGCAAATTAGAAACCTCTTCCTAATTTCATTCTACCTTGGCCAAGGATTCCTGGGTTGTCATTTAACGAATCACATAGGACATATCTCCTCTTTTACTAGAGGTGATAGATTATTTATTGATCATTCATTATCTCCATATATAACTCATTATACCCAAGCATACCCTATATATGCCTTAAAAGGCCTTAAGGAATTAGTCAAAGTATAATTTGTTACATACAAGATACTATGATGATCTCAAGTCCAAGGATCACATGTACTACTATCAGATTAGGAATTCCTATTGACAGGCGAGTAAAACTCCATTAGGTATTCCATAGCGAGTCTCGTTCAGTGAACTTATTCTCCAATAAGCACCTACATACTTGCTTTAGTGTCTCCACACAAATGATCATGAGATTAGTCATCCTCATCCAATGAGCAAGCAACATATGTACCGATCTATCCGAATTTACTAATCCCCATTTTAGTAATCCCACAATTGGGAACTATTTTAATTTTTAAGCTTTCTAAGAATTTAGATCTCATTATCATGATCTCATCATGAGTCTAAAAGCATTGCTTAAAACTATGGGTTATTTACATATTATAAAAACAGCACCATGTAAATAATTATATGCCTTAAATGAATATTTTATTAATAAATAAATAAGATTGTTTACAAAGTATGTGCTTTATCATCATACATGATTGGCTTGTATGCACACTACTATCAATCTCCCACTTGCACTAAAGCCAATCGCTATGGTATCTCATACCCATCTTCTCTAAGTGACGATCAAACTGATGTTGTGTTAAAACTTTAGTAAATGGATCTGCAATGTTGTCTTGAGAGTCTACACTCTCCTCTTTTAATGATTTCTTTAATCAAAGTGCCGCAACACATGTTTAGATTCAAGATGAGACTTAGAAACTATTCCTAGTTCTGTAATGAACTTTTCATCTGAAACATCAACTTGCAGCTTCACTTACAGTTATATACTCTGCCTCTGTCACTGAATCAGCAACCGTTTGCTGCTTGGAACTCTTCCAACTCATTGCACCTCCGTTCAAGGTAAACTCATACCCTGAAACAGATTTACTGTCATCTTGGTCTGTTTGAAAACTTGAGTCCGTGAATCCATCGAGTTTTAATTCAGACCCACCGTAGACAAGAAAAATATCTTTAGTCCTTCTCAAGTACTTTAGGATATTTTTCACTGCCTTCCAGTGCTCTTCTCCTGGATTCGACTGGTATCTGCTTGTTACACTAAGTGCGTGAGCAACATTCGGTCTAGTACATATCATACCGTACATGATAGATCCTATTGCAGAAGCATAAGGGATCTTACTCATACGGTCTCTCTCCTCAGGTGTCTTTGGGGCCTGTTTCTTGGAGAGATTTATTCCATGGCTCATCGGCATGAGATCTCTTTTGGAATCTTCCATGCTAAACCTCTTTAGCATCGTATCAATGTACGGTCCTTGGGATAAGCCGAGCATCCTTTTAGATCTATCTCTATAGATCTTTATCCCCAAAATATAGGATGCTTCACCCAAGTCCTTCATGGAGAAGTTTTTAGATAACCAGATTTTAATGGATTGTAACATAGGAATGTCATTCCCTATCAGTAATATATCATCAACATATAATACAAGGAATGATACTGCGCTCCCACTAACCTTCTTGTATACACATGGTTCATCCTCATTTTTAATAAAATCAAACTCTTTGATTGTCTCATCAAAACGAATGTTCCATCTACGAGAAGCTTGCTTCAATCCATAAATGGATCGTTGCAGCTTACAGACTTGATTTGTTCCAACCTTTGAAATAAATCCCTCTGGCTGTGTCATATACACATCCTCCTCAAGTTTCCCATTGAGGAAGGCCGTTTTCACGTCCATCTGCCAGATCTCATAGTCATTATAAGCTGCAATCGCAAGCAAAATCCGAATAGACTTGAGCATGGCTACTGGTGAGAAGGTTTCATCATAGTCAACTCCTTGTCTTTGTTTGAAACCTTTTGCAACCAGTCGGGCCTTATAGGTCTCTACCTTTCCGTCTGCTCCAGTCTTTTTCTTAAAAACCCATTTACATCCAATAGGTTTAATACCTTCAGGTGGTGAAACCAAAGACCATACTTTGTTTTCATACATGGAGTCCATTTCGGATTTCATGGCTTCAAGCCATTTCCCTGAGTCTTTATTACTCATAGCCTGTTCGTAATTCAATGGATCATCATCATTAATGATGTGTACCTCATCGTTATCCTCTATAACGAATCTATACCTCTCAGGTATCTTCGGTACTCTTCCAGATTTACGAACAGGGTGTGGTACAGTAGGTTCTTCTACTTGGTTAGGTACCTGACTTTGGTCCATGGTAACTTGTGGTTCTTGAACTTCTTCAAGATATATCTTGCTCCCACTGACCCCTTCATGGATAAACTCTTTCTCCAAGAAGGTAGCATGTTTCGCAACAAACACCTTTTGATCAGTTGGATGATAGAAATAATACCCTACGTTTTCTTTAGGGTATCCCACAAATCTACACTTATCGGATTTAGTCTGTAGCTTATCATTTTAAAACTTTTTAACATAAGCTGGACAACCCCAAGTCTTAACATGCTTAAGATTTGGTTTCCTCCCTTTCCACATCTCATATGGAGTCTTTGGGGCGGATTTGGTAGGTACCTTGTTAAGTAGGTATGCAGCCGTTTCTAGGGCATATCCCCAGAAGGAAATTGGAAGGTCGGTAAAACTCATCATTGATCGAACCATGTCCAACAGTGTTCGATTTCTCCTTTCAGATACTCCATTTAACTGTGGTGTACCTGGAGGAGTCCATTGTGAGATTATACCATTTTCTCTGAGACAATTGAGAAACTCACTGCTTAAGTATTCTCCACCTCGATCTGATCGAAGTATCTTAATACTCTTGCCCGTTTGTTTCTCTACTTCACTTCTGAACTCTTTGAACTTTTCAAATGATTCTGATTTGTATTTCATTAAATAGACATATCCAAATCTTGAGTGATCATCAGTGAAAGTAATAAAATAAGAATACCCATCCCGTGCACTTGTTGTCATAGGTCCACAAACGTCTGTGTGAATCAATGCCAACAACTCTGTAACTCTCTCTCCTTTTCCACTAAAAGGAGATTTAGTCATTTTACCCATGAGACAAGATTCACAAGTTGGATATGATTCATAATCAGATAGCTCGAGGAGCCCATCTTTATGCAACTTGGATAATCTTGTTTCATGGATATGACCGAGTCTACAGTGCCACATATAGGTATAATTAATATCATCTCTTTTCCTTTTCTTAATTTGTTCAATTTGAAATATATTTTCTTGTAAGTCAAGTGTATAAAGTCCATTTCGCAAATTTTCAATACCATATAAAACATCGTCTTTATAAATAGAACAACCATTGTTCTTTATAATAACATCAAAACCTTCCATATCCAATACAGAAATTGAAATAATGTTTTTAATAATATTCGGAACATAATAACAATTATTAAGATAAATGGATTTGCCCGAAGGCATTGCTAAACAATAAGTTCCTACAGCTAATGCAGCAACCTTTGCTCCATTCCCCACTCGTAGGATCACCTCATCATTGTTCAGCTTTCTACTTCTGACCAGTCCCTTCACATTATTACATATGTGAGAACCACAGCCAGTATCCAATACCCAAGTAGAATTTTGACTTTCTGAAAAATTAATTTCAATCATGAACAAACCTTGATTGGAAGTCGAAGCTTCTCCAAGCTTCTTCTCTGCTAGAAACTTCTTGCAGTTCCTCTTCTAATGTCCCGGCTCATTGCAATGAAAGCACATTCCTTTAGCTGGTTCAGGTTTCTTTTGCTCCTTTTCTTTCCCTTTTCCCTTAGCCTTCTTAGATTTCTTCTTTTCAGAAGACACCTTGGGCCTCTTCCTTTTATTGGAAGAATCCACCATCAAGACATGGTTCTTCTTGGATGAGAAGTGACCTTCTGCAGTTTTCAGCATGTTAAGCAGCTCAGGTAAGCTGACATCCAGCTTCTTCATGTGAAAATTAACCACAAACTGCGAGAAGGTCTTAGGGAGTGACTGCAAGACCAAGTCTTGACTCAACTCCCCATCCATGACGAACCCAAGCTGTCCAAGGCGTTCAATCAAATTGATTACCTTCAGAACATGAGTCTCGACGGCAGTGCCCTCGGTCATCTGAGATCGGATGAGCTCCTTAGATATCTCATATCTAGCAGTCCTACTCTGTTCACCATACAACTCCTTGAGGTGAAGCAGCATAGCAGGAGCATCCATTTTTTAGTGCTGACGCTGAAGCTCGTTATTCATGGATGCGAGCATGATGCATTGATCCACAGATGCATCATCTTGCCACTTATTGAAAGTGGCAATCTCTTCCTCAGAGGCTGTTTCTGAAACAGATTCAGGGATAGTGGAATTTAGGACATAAGAAATCTTTTCAGCAGTGAGAACAATTCTCAGATTTCTTAGCCAGTCCTCATAATTCAGGCCGGTAAGCTTATTTGCATCAAGTATGCTTCATAGTGAGATTAGTGATTTTGACATTTTTAAAATTCTGCATGTGAAAAGACAACATTTTAGCAAATATTCATTTTATTAACTTTGCATACCAAAATAAATTTAGGTCTTTATTTTAAATTGGTATCTCCCACTATTTTCATCAAACTATATTACCCTCACTCATATAGTTCGGCATCATCTAATTAAAGATTTGCTAGTGAGATTAAGGATCCCATTTCAAATGTATATAACCTTGTGGATAGCACAACAAGCGATATACAAATAAATAGGTAGACAACTCTTGTCAATTACATCACCATGTAACTCCTTTTATTTTGCCTCTTAAATCATAATGGTCATGTGTGTGCACATCCGAACTAAAATGATTTAAGTTAAGTCCAGCCTAGCATTTCCATAAATTTAAAAAGAAAATTTTTCGTCCTTATGGATAGCACAACAAGACTAGATCGTTCAATTTTCTTGATAAGCATCAAATGTGATTAATTAACATCTTAAATATTCAATGCTCGCCTTGTGGATAGCACAACAAACTCATATTAAATATTTAATACTCTATTAACTAATCGTGCTAGAAGGCGACGTTCGATATTCTAAATATCATTTGAACGCTTCAGACTTAATATTATTTCTTTGAGGGATTTGTTATTATTTGTCTCATCTTTTTAAGCGCGCATGCACATATATATATAAAATACGCGTCATTTTATTAAACATGCGAAACATGTTTGTATAAAATATAATATATATAATATTTAGCATGCAATATAGAATACTATATTCTACCCGGATTGATTATGGACTTTTATTCTAGTTTGGTTCACTAGAGCCACCAAGTGAACCAAAAGGTCAAACCTAGGAGTGCAAGAATTTAAATTTAAATATAACTATTACATTTAAACCCTGGCTCCATACAAATGAGTCTTCACGCGTTCCTTGCTCCTTGGTCTCCAATTTCTTTAAAATGATTCTAACTATCTCTATTACATTAACTATTTAAAATTAAATAGAAACCTTGATCAGCAGTCAAGGGGAAGTACATAGAAAGGAGATAGAATTTACATCGAGAATAAAACTAGAGAAGACGAGGTACGCAGACCCCATTTTATAAAACCCATTCATTCAAGCATTCAACCAAAATAAAATCCAATCACATTGGTCATAGTCCATAATCAATCCCTTTTATTACCATACATATCATCATACGTATCAATAAAACTTATTCATCTCATGAAAATAAATTCATTCCATATATGTATTAATATCAGTTAATGGGCAAAAGTTTGCTAAACTTTGTTTTTGGAAAAATAAACTCCTTTATTTCATTCAAAAACAATTCCAAATTAAACTCTTTAATTTTAGCAATTCTGAAATCTCATTTCATATAAAATAAACATCTTTATTTTAAACCTTTATTAATTAAATAAACCATTCATTTAATTAAATAAAACAAAAAAAAATTCAGTTCCTGTCTAGTGGCGTAGCTGCGCCAAGAATGTAAAGGGAACCGGAGCAGCTGCGCAGAATGAAAACCAGGAACAGCACCCGGCGCAGCTGCGCAGCAATATTGCCTTGTACCGGCGCAGCTGCGCAGCTTCGTAGAATCTGAAAAAATTTTATTGCCCAGAACTCGATCCAATCGCATATCATACATGTATGGAATCACATAGACTGATAATTAGCACAAGATTGGCTTTGATACCACTGTTGGGTTTGTACGTAACGCAATCATGCAATCAAATCACATAAATAGGGCGGAAGCGTAAAAACTAGGTTTTTAAAAATTTATACAAACCCATTACCATGATCATTTTTGTGCATCAATTATCAGTGAATGAAGAAGGAGAAAAACAGAATTATACCTTTGAAGATCCAAGCTTCCTCAGGTACAAGTTCTACTCCTTTGATTCCTCTGTAGTGGCTGTGACGCCCCCAAATCCACGTTCCTTCGAAACCTCGGATTCGGTGCAGTCACGATACTACTATCGTCAAACTATTACATCTTTTAATCATTATTAAAAGAATACAACTTTGTTTATTACAATTTAGAATATAAATTCTATTTATATCTAAGATCTCGTCTTTACATCATATTCGATGTTACTAAAATGCAAAATAATTTAAACTTTTTCAGTCTTCCTTGAACAAAATCTTTTATTGATTCCATAACTTAAATCCATTACATTTTCCTGAATCAAACTATATCATGATTCACTCTATTCAAATTTCTGTATAATCGCATACATCTTAACTTAATATCCTCTATGTATTATCTAA
Organism: Panax stipuleanatus; assembly: GCA_020205555.1. Classification (NCBI taxonomy): domain Eukaryota; kingdom Viridiplantae; phylum Streptophyta; class Magnoliopsida; order Apiales; family Araliaceae; genus Panax; species Panax stipuleanatus. Next base: position 107,956,537 of record CM035116.1, read on the forward strand.
TACATCTTTACAGTATGACAAGCATTAAACCTCGTAAACAATTATCAAATACAACTACTAGAACCTAAACATGGTTCGAGTAATAATCTAAACAGTGTTCTTCATTGCGATACTATCTATATTTATCAATCAAGAAGCACGAAGTCTTTATCGTAAGTCCTTAACATGCAAAAATGGTTATTTGCAAGAGTGAGCTCGACAGCTCAGCAATTCTAACAGTTTTCATGCATCACATAGCATATAACATTATACTCAGTTCATACATTTATACACAATTTATATTTACTACGCATGTTACTTTTCACATAACAAGCATATCATCAAAGATCAACTTTCAAACTCATATATATCTCATATACAGTTCATATATAAGTTCACATCATCACAGCATAATATAATTTAATTAACAGTTATTGAATTCATATATCAAATAGGAACTGAAAGACTTGCCTGATTCGTAGTTTAACAACTACGACTTAACTGCTTAAAGAATTCTGCACTTCGTGTAATCCTACACAGTTATATAATCATGGATTTATTTCCATTAGTCATACATTCATACTTTCTCAATATAATAATAAGTATTACATTATTTTCTATCTTGGCTCTTAGAACCTTGTTTCACTTTCCTATCATACACTTAGTATCGTTAGGTACGTATAGTTATATCTTAACCATACTCAATATCAATATTAACACACTTAACTATCTAAGTATTCGACTCAAAAATATATAATCACACTATCCTTGTGTTTTGCAAACCTTAGGAAAATTTATCAATTCCGGGTTTAATATCACCATTACATCAATAAATACTCATGTCATTAGTTAGACTCTGTTTTATAACTTAGGATAACAATGCAAGCCTACCACAAGGTTCAGACTGCCATTAAAATAATAAGGCAAAATTGCCCTGTGGCGCAGCTGCGCCACATTTAGACCTGAGAGGGGCGCAGCTGCGCAGCTCCCTGTCCAGACCGGATTTGGCCTTTTGATTTCTGGTTTTGTTTTAGCTTTCTAGCATGCATAGGTACTAACATATAGCATGTTAAACATCCTTCAATACATCCAAATTATTCACTTTTAACTAGCATATGTCATCCTTTTCAAAACTCCTTAATCGAGACTAAAATAGGTTCATTCCACAAGAGACTCGCTATGTTAACCATTAAGTTACATAACGATATTAAACAATCCTTAATACGCATGATTATGTGTATCAAACTCGGTTACACATATTTAGTATAGTCCCTCTTTTGTCAACCTACTTTAAAACATGCTTGAATAGCTTATGTTATACTTAACTAATTGGGTGCACATATCATTCATGCTTAAAGACATAAAAAAAAGTACCATCATGCTTGAACATGAATTTAGAATGCAAGTAACTCAATACTTATTCATCTTAATTTCAAAATTTCTTTAATTTTATTCTTCAATGTCAAAGTAACTTAGCACATGTAATGTATCTTGAAATCATAACTCACATGCATTTGAACACATATCTATGCCATATAAACATACTCAAATGGTCAGAATTTAAAGGACACAAGTTTTGTCAAAGTTTGCTTTCAAAACCTTTATATAATCTTTGGAAAATAACCATTTAAGCAACTCACGATATGAAAAGGTACTCAAGACCATATGTCATATCTATTAACATGCAGTTTTATGTTTTATCACTTAGAATAACATATTTCATCGTCGGGGGCACTACAATTGCGTATGTGCATGTCCGACTCCCTCCGATTACTTTCGAATACGGAGCAGTCACAAAGATGGATATTTTTACCCCTCGTAACGACTTCAAATCGAAAAACTTAAAGAATAAAAGTTGTAGGGCTACTCGTTATCTTTCCGAATCATCTTGAATCACCTCAATCGGAGTTCGTATGAAAATGTTATGCCTAATTTACTACAGCAGGTCAAAACAGTGTTTTTTTTTCTGTCTGACCATGCCCGGCGCAGCTGCGCCCCAAATGGCCTTGGGGGCAGCGCATCTGCGCCACAGGAGGCAGAAGGTTGTTCCAGACTTGCTCCTTCGCGAATTTTCAGACTGTTTCACATTCCGATTGCCATAACGCGAGTTAAACTCATCCAAATTAGTCCGTTTTCGCTACTATGGATTCGTAACTCATAAAACTATAACATACCAAAGAATCAACAATTATCATAAACATTAACTAACCCACATATTAATCCAAAACTCATGTTCATACTATATTTTCATATTTTGACAAGTTTAGCTAATTCCATTCTAAACTACTACATTGCATTACAATCATGATTGTAAGCTAGTGTAACAACTAATAAGCATTCTCCAACTACTTAACATATAACTTAGTAAAATAAAGAATTTGAAATTTGAAGAACATGGATAGGGAGTTATACCTCTGCTAAGCTTTAATATGAGCTTGCTGTTATTATGTTTTCTCAAATTCATACTTCTCACAATTATGCTTTACTCTCCCTCAATTCTCAGCTAACAGACAACTTTATAATCTCAGCAATTAGAAAAGAAGGAGAAAAGAGCTTCATTTATAGAAAATGAATTGCACATACCATAGCTTTATCCACCAAATTCAACCAACGGGAAAAAGAAGAGCACATAGGATTGAGAAGAGTTGGTGAAGTAGCAAATCATGGCTACTAATTGAGCCATCTCCTCTGTCATCATTGCACATCCATTATTTGATTCCACTGAGTTTGAGAAATAGAGATAGGCTAGCTTTGTAGCCATTCACGTGAGGAGAGAGAGGTGACAACCAATTTGGGATAAGGTCAATTCTCAACAACTAGCAACATTAGTAAATACTAACACTTAGGTTTATTTTGTTTTGGACAATACAAGTCCCACTTTAATAACTTCATGTTGCTATATTAATATAAGTTATGTCATATATACACAACTCTTCATACATGTATACCTACACATAAAAAGTATACCCACATGTATAATTATGTACTTTATGTGCATAATTCAATTAATATTCTAATTGGGTTACATATAATTTAGTTGGGTACTCTACTCCCATCATTTTCCATAAAATTCATTATCACAAATATACTCAAATATTACAATGATAGTTATTATCAAGTATCTATTAAGTTTCTTCCATACTTTTAAAATACACGTTTAATTGATTCACCATGAATCATTGTCACATAAGTCTCATTTATACTTGCTTAATAATTTACACCATTCAAGCTTATAGCCTTATATTATAACTATTCACATCACATTATGTTATTCTTAACATCTCATCTTATTTTTATACATGAAGCAAATTTTATTGCATTACGTTGTATGCTCTTACAACACATGTAATTGCTCATAATAATTAATAATAATAATCATTAGTCCGTCACATTACTTCATCATTTCCCCACTAATGTAATTAAGCATATTCTTAGTCCATCATTATGCCACACTAGGCATATCTCACAAGCTTACTTTAAGCTCATTACCACATTTTAATATTTTTTTTATTATAAAATTTGTGTGACACACTTTACCTTAATGCTAAGTTATTTAGCTTACTTTGAATAATTACACACTTGTAATATGTAGAACTACTAAACTGGGCTTTATGAATTTTATACTCATAACACCTTTATTTAAGATAACTATCTCCTTAGAATAATTAGCATGTAGAAAACTATAATTCTTCAATTCCTCTTCTCCCATAACTTGTCCCAACACATTTTCGGTTAATCATAACTTAGTTATTAACTTAATGCATAAATCTCTAACCAATATTTATTTATAAATATATTGGTTCTCTTCTTTTATTAATCACTTATCTTTCAAATATTAACCCTTCTATATATTACAATACTATGTAATATATTTAAAAAATATCAAATTTTATTTAACATATTCCTTTCATCCTCTTATGTAAAACACATATATTAATTCACCATCTTATGTAAGTGAATTAACTCTTTCTCATTCCTTTCCATTACCACACAAGACTATATATTATTCCATAACATAATTTGATTAACCCACATTTATCCTAGGTTAATTAATTTCTCATTCAAATCATGCTTTGCTAACTTAACCCATACATGACCCACATTTTAATTACTAATATGCATATTCCCAAGTTCAGATTACACAACTCTCAGAATTTTCTACAGACCGGCGCAGCTGCGTTGGTCATAAGCTTGGAAGTGGCGCAGCTGCGCCACCTCAAGTTCATAGGCAGACAAGTTCTGCTATAGCAGAACCATAATCTCAATTCTTAAATACTTGAACATGCTTTTTAATGTGCTATCTTGCTACATCAGTTAACCTACATATTTTATTACCTCCTTCAAATGATTCAAAGTTTAAATTATAAGTTCAAACTCTATTCCCCTATATGGTTCTCATATATATATCTAATTCCTTCCACATAATTCAAGATATATATATATAACACATATGTATTTTCCGTTAATGTTCACTTCTCGCGGTATATTAAATCAACTAGTAATTCACTAACCAATGTTTATCTAAAGATATATTGGTTCTATTCTCTCTCTCTTCAACAACGTACATATACTCCAGAAGATGGTGATTATCAAATATATTTAATGTCACCAATCTTACTATGATAAATAATTATATAAATTATTTAATACCGAATAGATAAATCTTATCCATCTTCTTGCTAATTCATCTCTATAATAAATAATAAATATATATTAATAATATATTTATTAATCACAAAAATCACATATTACATAGTTCCTATTATCCTATGTAACACAATACTTCCTACCTCATAACACACATATATATTCGAACCCAATACATGCCTTAGAAATTTTATTTATTAAATTCTCATTTTAATAATTTTATTAAAAATTCGGGTTCTTACTGTGGCTCAATTACCATGATCAATGTCAGCCACCCAAATGAGGAGAGATTGATTGAGCAAGAGATGTGTTGGGTTTGTACGTAACGCAATCATACAATTAAATCACATAAATAGGGCGGAAGCGTAAAAACTAGGTTTTTAAAAATTTATACAAACCCATTACCATGATCATTCTTGTGCATCAATTATCAGTGAATGAAGAAGGAGAAAAACAGAATTATACCTTTGAAGATCCAAGCTTCCTCAGGTACAAGTTCTACTTTTTTGATTCCTTTGATTCCTCTGTAGTGGCTCCTTCCCTTGATCAATGTCAGCCACCCAAATGTTTAGCCTCTAACGGTGATCCACCAAGGAAGATGAAGAACTCAAGAAGATGGGTTATTGGCTTAACCCTTGTTTCTATCTCTATAGAATATGTGTACTCCCAACTCTTGCAAAAATTCACGTGTACCTTATTTCTGATATAAGACTCTCTTATATAGATATTAGGTTAACCCTCCTAATCCAATTAGAATAGGGTTTTATTTAATTAATTAATTAAATACTTTTAATTAATTTATATCCTAATCTTTATTAGGATTGAGAGAGAGTACTGATATTATATTAATTCCTAAACTCCTTTAGAATTAAAATAATAATTATAATAATAATATTAATAAGACTCCTCTTATTAATTTATATTTAATATTTCTAAAATATTAAATAATAAACATTAAGCTATTTAATTTATTCTATCATCATAGATTAAATTAATTATACTTAATGCATTATTACTATCATGCCATTTTCTTCTTAAATAATTCTTCTTCCTTTTATGGTGTGACCCTTTAGGTTCTCCATATTAAACCGGTTGTGAATAAATCAATTAGAACAATTCTAATCTTATTTAAATAAACAAATTAAACTAATAATCTATTTAAATAAATAACATTTATTCTACAATAGGGATAAGCCTCCCTAGCGATCAACGACTTTCCAGATAATATAGATTTCAACATTAATCATAAAAGAACCTGTGAGTTAATAGTTACCGTACAATTCAATCCTTCCACCATACAATGTCCCAATTAAATATAAGACATGAATTTACTGTCAAGTCTTAATTTATTTAATCATATGTATTTCGATTAGAAAATGCACAACTCCAAATAATGCAAATTAGAAACCTCTTCCTAATTTCATTCTACCTTGGCCAAGGATTCCTGGGTTGTCATTTAACGAATCACATAGGACATATCTCCTCTTTTACTAGAGGTGATAGATTCTTTATTGATCATTCATTTTCTCCATATGTAACTCATTATACCCAAGCATACCCTATATATGCCTTAAAAGGCCTTAAGGAATTAGTCAAAGTATAATTTGTTACATACAAGATACTATGATGATCTCACGTCCAAGGATCACATGTACTACTATCACATTAGGAATTCCTATTGACAGGCGAGTAAAACTCCATTAGGTATTCCATAGCGAGTCACGTTCAGTGAACTTATTCTCCAATAAGCACCTACATACTTGCTTTAGTGTCTCCAGACAAATGACCATGAGATCAGTCATCCTCAACCAATGAGCAAGCAACATATGTACCAATCTATCTGGATTTACTAATCCCCATTTTAGTAATCCCACAATTGGGAACTATTTTAATTTTTAAGCTTTCTAAGAATTTAGATCTCATTATCATGATCTCATCATGATTCTAAAAGCATTGCTTAAAACTATGGGTTATTTACATATTATAAAAACAGCACCATGTAGATAATTATATGCCTTAAATGAATATTTTATTAATAAATAAATAAGATTGTTTACAAAGTATGTGCTTTATCATCATACATGATTGGCTTGTATGCACACTACTATCAAGATGTTAATTAAAAATCTTTAGAATCAGATAGATCAAATGTTCAAAGCCTTGAACAACTGTCCTCAGAATAATTGGTGCTATGACATGGACTCTGAGACTGATGGAGAGCCCGAGTTGAATATGCAACTGGATGAGCCACAAGAATTTGAAATCGAGGACACAACTGGGGATAAGGAAAATGAGGTCATCAAAGAACTAACTGTAAGTCTTAACGAATATGAGCCGACCTTGCTAGTACCTCAAGTGCCTTCTCCGCTAAAGTTAAAAAATCCAATCAGTTTTGTATAACCATGCCACATTGGTAGTCACGTCGACGGTAATGCTCGTTATAACATGAGAGATAGTACAACCTTGACGCCATGGTGGGCTGAGGAAGAGAAAATAGAAGAAGAGCCCATTGTGTTTTACATGTCCCAATGCCCCATCTCTTGATAAGCACAATGAAGGAAGCACCTAGCTTTTCGGTATTCGAAATTTGGAACTTATCAACAAAAAGCAAGCTAGGTGACTTAAATTTAAAGTCTATCACATATGGTAACCTCTCAAAGCATACATTGGTCCCAATGGATGGAGGGTTCCTCAGTTATCGAAGATGAATCGGATAGCGTTGACAAGAAAACGTCCAGCTAAAGGACTATAAACCAAGCGCTCGATGGGAGGCACCCCATCCAATCTTTCTCCCTCCTTATTTAATTCTCATTTACATATTCACTCATTTCTCCCACTATGTTTAATTCTTCATATTTTTAATAGTCAATAACATTTTTGGTAGATTTTATAGTTTTTATAAATGTTTGTGTGCATAACTCAGGTTCAATCCATTTTGCATCAAAGTCCATGATCAGAACAGTTGAATAAGTTGCAGAATCAAGGGTGAGGGTATAGCGCGACCGCGCCAGAAAAGGCTTGTGGGGACGCGCAGCCGCACCGCGAGCAGTTCACTTCATCTATTTTAAACAGACTCGGCTAGACAAACATCATCACTCTCTCTTGAGCATTCGAACTCTACCAACTCTACTTTATCTCTTATTGAAATCTTCACATTTAAACTCTTCAAGCTTCAATCCCTCATCCTCTTTCCCCACATCACACATTCCCACACCCACTCTCACAATCTTTCACAAACCCTATCCACCACAATCCCTAAATCCACCACTAAGCCCTAAGTTCAGTCACAATCAAACCCCTTATCCCCTCAACTGAAAACCCACCCATCCACTCACCATCCCTCATTCTATCAAACATTGCCCTAACATTCGCTAACTGAAATCAACCTCTAATTCGTAACAGAGAGGGACAGTGGTTGTTGATAGTGAAGAAGATTGCTAGCTAAGCTTTCATTCTCAGTTCAAATGGCATCTAAGCGTTTTTGGAGCGAATCATCTTCTGCAGGCAGCGACTTTCAGCAGGGAGGGGGGCGGCATTGCCTTTGATGATCGTAAATTTGTAAGTTTGGAGGCTTAACAATATCGTGACGCTTTAGTGGGAAGAAATTTTGTATTGGAGAGGGGCTTAAAACCAGATAAGAAATTGGATGGGCACATGGCATCGATGATCAGAGGGAGGGGCTGGAATTTATTTTCTGAGGATCCGATGGTGGCACCTATCTCTGTGGTGAAAGAGTTCTATACCAATGCCAAGATCACGCAGACCAATACAGCTTTTGTGCTGGGGTGTCAGGTGTCCTTTGCAAAGGAGCTCATTAATGAACTATTTGGTCTGCCTAACATTTCCTTGGATTACCCTGACTCGATCTACGCTTTGGAGTGGGGCACTAAGTTGGATGCTATCTGTGCCTACCTATGTAAACCTGGCACGATTTGGAATTTGAAGCAAGGCACAGATCAAAAGCTACACTTCCCATATATCAAACTGAACAGATATGGGAAGGTTTGGTACAGCTTCCTATGTGCGAATTTGATGCCAACACGACATCAAAATGATATCACCAAGGATATGGCGATTCTGCTATATAGGATTATCAAAGGCAAGAATATTAATGTGGGCTATGTCATCAATAGCTTAATCCACCAATTCTTGAGAGGTGGCACTTCAGAGGGTATCCCACATGCATCTGTTATCACCTGGCTATGTGCTATGCAGGGGGTTATGTGGGCCGATGCCGAGCCTATGTAGCTGCCCATGAATACAATCAACCATGCTACAATTGAAAAGTATACAGTATGGAAAGGAGGGAAATCCCACCCTCAAGGAGCTGGATTCATTTTGCTAGGACAAAGAGAGAAGACGGAGGGTGAAGAAGCTTTTGAGAGGATTCCTGCACAGCAGGCTGAGTCTTCCCATGTGGCTCAAGATCGACTGGATATAATGGAGCGACGGTTACAACGAAGGATGGATGCAATGAGCACTAACTTCCAGGCTTTCACGACTAATTTCTGTGGGGCATTGTCCCAAGCATTTGGCCAAATGGGAGTGCAAGTCCAATTTCCTGTTTATGGATCAGCCGTTCCCTATCCCCCGCCAGACACACCACCGGAGCAAGCCGAAGAGGAAAGCGATGATAAGGCCAACTAGGGGTGTTTCGTAACCTATATCTCCATTGAGGACATTGTCATTTTCAAGTTTGGGGGTATTAGGTTCATATTGCATCTAGTTTAGTTCATATAGTTGCATTTTAGGAATTTTTTTTTTCAATTTCCAAATTTTTTGCTTTAGTCGATTACATTAGGACATATTGCATGAATTCAAGTTTTCGGTTTGTTTGATATTCATTTGGCCTATGATGAGATTGAAATTACATGATTTGTGAATAGTTTTGATGACTTAGGCTAGGTTATAATGTCATAGCATGATGTAAATCCTTATTTGTTTGATGCTGATGTAGTCGGATAGCACTTTTGAGTAACCCTTACGATTTGCTCATTTAAATGGTTACATACTTGTCTTTTGGTAGAAAATTTTTGTTTCAATGAAAGAGAGTTAGTAAACAATTGGTAATGACTAAGATTACATAAAACCTTAAGTTTGGGGGAAAACAAGGGGTATGCATGCTATATATATATAAAAAATAATAAAAAAATGATGAGAAAATGAGAAAAAGAAAGAAAAGAAAATATGTTGAATAAACACTTTGGCTAGTCGAGTCTTGTAGCCTTTGATATTCGAGCAAGTACGCCCTAGGGGTTTTCTTTACACCTAGCGCCCTAAAGCCTTATGGTTTAGTAGTCGTTAGTCAAAAGCTCGCTACACGGGTATCATTAAAAAGCCTGAGAGGGCTAGGCATTGCACAGTCGAGTGTAAACACGGGAAAGCGTAAAAATCAGCCTCGTGAGTAAATAAAAGCATAATAAATCCCTTGTTGACTTTTAGCTTAGTTGATGCATAGTCTTGGTTGGAACTTATCTTGCTTACTGCCTTTCTTGAGTTGAGACAGTGTTTTTCCCTCTAAGAAGCATAGTATATGAAGTATTTCTTCTGTAGCAAGTCTAATGGTTGGTAAACACACACACACTACATCAGTGATTACAGGTTTTGATTTGCAGAATAATATGCATTATGGCCTTGTTCTTGGTTAGATTCTCTGTTTGAAGATTTTGTAGTTTCTCTGAGGCAATTCATGTGAACTTCTTATTTGACTGACATTTAGATTTGTTAGCATGTTAGCTTAGGTTGCATATAGTTTAGTTAGTGCATTGCATTTTGTTTTGGTCCTTGAGGACAAGCAACAGTTTAAGTTTGGTGGTATTTGATAAGTGGTTTTATACCTACTTATCTAATAGTCAACTAACTTCAATTATTGCTTAAACTCATATGATATAGTAGCCTTTCATGCATTTTTGGTTGCTTTTGTAGGTTGCATGATTGGGAACTTTCTTGGTGGCAATTGAGGCTAAAAGGGATGTGAGGATATTAAAAGAACAAATATGGGAAAATAGCAGAAAGGTGCAGCAGCAACAAAAAATCAGAAGCAGCAATTAAGCAATCTGCACGAAACCAAGGCAGCGCAGCCGCATCCTGGCCAAGAGCAAAAGCAGCGCGCCCGAGCCAGAAGGAGAGCTCATCAGCATAGAGCGCGGCCGTGCCCAATTTGTACTGCTAGCCGCACGGCCGCGCCGAGCCAAGTTTGACCAACGTTAACTTTTTACTAAAGATGGATTATAGCTTGGGGAAGGAGGCACTCAAATTTTGGGCCTATATCTAGGCCATATTTTCATTATGTAAAGAGATTCCACATTTGGGGATCATTAGCTTACATATGTTTTCTCTTTTCTTTCATAATTAGATTAGATTAGATAAGGTTTAGATTAGAACAGATAAAGTCTAGATTAGATTAGATCTAAAGATTGAAGCAATTGAAGAACATTGAAGATTCAAACTTGGAGCAAGAGAGATCAGATTTGCAATTTCTATTTATACTTTCTCTTTTACTTCTATTTGTATTCGTCTAATGTATATTCAAATTGTGGATTATGGATTTGATTCAATAATGAATTAAACTCTATTTTGGGATTACAATGGAGCTTATTGAGTAGTTTACTTTGATATACTTCCTTGTTAGTTTTGTTTATCACTTTTGGATTGTCTATTGTGGTTTCTACTCAATTGTTTAATTACCTAGCTATCAATTATCGTGATAATCCATATAAGTTGAGAATCAAAATACGGGTTTAGATCTGATCATAATAGCATGTGTTTGTGTGTTCTACATGATGTTGGAATTTATGATTTGTGCTTCGGATATACATATACCAAAGCATCATTTGTAGTCACTTGAGAACATGTGCTTAAATCCTTATTATTGTTAAGTCACATAGAAATATAGTGGTTTATGTAATTTGGGTGTTCACGTATATTCTATCATTTGTGGATTATATGTGATATGGACTTGGTACATCGAGAGATGGCCATGTTTTTCTTTCGTGTTCTTGACTAAAAATTCAGTGATAATCAATTTGTCTTAACGGGAAGTGTATTGATTTAGATGAAACAATAGGTGAAATTGTAGTCTCATATCTTCATTATCTAATTTATTTGCTTGTTAGTTAGTTGATATTTGATAAACATTATCGTTAGATAAATCACATCTTGATCATCTGTTTAAGTAGACCGAAATAATTACAAAACTGTTGCATGTTAGATTAGAAATACTCATTTTTCTCCGTGGGATCGATACTCTACTTACCGTATATTACTTGTGGACCGCGTGCACTTGCGTGTATGTGATTATTTTGTTTAACACCAAAACAAGCCAACAAGTTTTTAACCCTTATAAACCCTTTGTTGACCCTTAGTTTGGATTGATGTGTACGATTGGTTGATGCTTCGTATGTTCACAATTTTTCTAGATTTAAAGGCTTATTTTTCTCTCTTAGAAGCATAGCTTGTGGAATTTTTGCCTCTATCAAGCTTAGTGGATATTAGCACATGCACACTACATCATTGTCTACAGGTTTTGATTTTTAGATTGTATGATTTTATGGCGTTAGCTTGGTTGGATACTTGGTTCGTATATTATGTGATTTCTCTGAGGCACCTTTTATTGGGATTCATGATTTGACTGAAATTTTGGATTAATTTTCATGGTAGTGTAGTTTGCATATCATGTAGTTTGTGTTTGTGTTTGTTGATTGAGGGCAAGCAATAGTTTAAGTTTGGGGGTATTTGATAAGTAGGTTTTATACATACTTAAAGGCTATCAGCCTAGTATAACTATAGCTTAATCTCACGTGTTTTAGTTCCTTTTCATGCGTTTTATCTTCATTTTGTAGATTGCATAGCGAAAACTCTCTCGATGGCATCGTGGATGGAATGAGCATGGAACCGACTTCATGGCGAGCATTTAGGCATTTGGTGGAGTGAGTGTTAAAGTGCATTGCAAATGAGTAGAAGCTTGAAGCAACAAAGTCCAGCAGCAGCAGCAGAACACCAGTAGAAGAATAGTAGAATTCTGTAGGAAAAGAATGCAGCGCAGCCGCGCCCTTACAATGAATTGATGCAGCGCGCGTGCGCCAGGAAAAGGTTTGGCCAGCAGGCAGCGAGGCCGCGCCCCAGTTACACTGAGGGGCAGCGCGGCCGCGCCTTTCTGGTCAACATCAGAGTTGATGTGACACACCCAAATCCGGGTACTTCGGTTCCACATGATTTGGTGTTCACTTTCTAACTATAACAAACATCTACCCAATATATCTTAAAATAAATGACAACCTTTATTCAACTATTAATAAAATCTCCCTTAAAACAAGGGTTACAACCTTCTCCATATCAATCCCAGGGTTACTCCAACCTTGAAATGAATATAATAAAGTGCGGAAATAAAATATAACATTCAATTATTACAATCATTCTCAATTAAATAAAACAAGTCTTCACTTGCTTTGCTTTCCCTTGCCCTTACTCGTAGACGGAGCATCAGCGTTATCAACCTTAACTGAAATTGTTATTTAATGCAAGAGTGAGCAAACCATAGCTCACTGGAGTTTAACAATAATATATATATGAAAGGAATTCTTTAAAAAGAATCTGAATAACTTAGCTTACTTCAACAATAAAGAATTGAATAATAATTCTCTATCAACATTAAAATTCGAATATAGAATTTATCTGAGTGTCATAAGACCTTTGAACTCTTGTCCTAGGTTATAAATATTTATATTTAAACTTTTAACAGTCAATAAGACTATGGACCTTAACTCGTACTTAGGGGGATCAGCCCTTCGTACCATGTATTGTGCACAAACATCTTAACGATATGCGTAGTAACCTCCCCTAGTAAATAGGGTTGTTCAACTCAGTAATTTGAATTCAAGTCCGCACCAAAGAAAGTCTGGTTTGGATAAGCTTACAAGGGTAATTTAGAATTCACGTTCATCAACTAAGGATTAGTTGAATCGACTTCCAATAATTCATAAATAAAGAATTATGAATTAACATATGCTTTAGAATCAATTTAAAGCATTTAAAATAATAAATGGATTTTACTTGAACAATAAGTTAAGATCATTTTAATTAAATAAACAATTGTCTAATACAGAAATAGAAAATGACATTCTTAACAAGAATATATGAACTCAAGAAATTATACAAGATTAGGGTTTAGAAAACTTGCATAAAATTAACGACTTTGAGGTTTAGAAGATTTGCCTCAAGCGCAAGCTACTTAACACAATTCACGTACTTTAATACTTCCTACACATATATATTCAATCACAATAACCTAAATTAGTTAACACGTAACTAATTCACATAAGTGGTTAACCCTCATGGTTAACTCACTCTAATAATAATAATCAACTATCACATAGTTAATTAAATCAATTATGTATTTAACTAAATTATAATTAAACAATTATAATTCAAACACTTAATCAAATTATAATTATAAACAAATTATAATAATTATAATCAATTAAACCACATCATGCATTTAATTACACAAATTATAATTAATCATTAAATTATCAATTTATAATCCATAATTAAACATGCATTTATTAAATTATAATTACATAAATTATAATTTAAATTAATATCTAATTGATTAAAATAAACCAACTTCTATACATTATAATTTCACAAAGATTAAAATTTAAATTAAACATTTACTCTTAATTATAATTAATAAATTATAATTAAGTAACTTATTGTACAATTAAACAATTATAGTTTATAATTTAAATACCATATTAGTTTTTTCAAAACTTTCTTTTTCTCGAATTATGGAATTATCAACTTCATGTTAACACATGTTATAGCAGCTAGATACATGCTCATTATCTTAGCAATAATGTAATGTAAACATAACAACACACTGCACACTTGACTAAAACTCACTGCCACTGCACTGTGCACGGCGCAGCTACGCAGCCACAGGCCTTGGCACCGGCGCAGCTGCGCAGGGTAAGGATCTGGGAAGGACAAGCGGCGCAGCTGCGCTGCTCCTGGCCTTGCTGCCGGCACAGCTGCGCAGCAACTCGGCCAGACGCAGACAGCCACGTTACTCTGCTTCACCGATTAACCCATACAAGCCAACAAATGGATATTTACAGTAACTTAAACATTGTAAATCATACCTATGCAATTATACATATATATAACATGCTTCCACAACACAAAACCATTTAAACAATGATAATCACATGTTTTAAAAATCCAATTTGGCCATTTTCATGAAAACTCATATATTTTCCAAAATAAGTCACTGTAATCAAATTCTTAAGCAATTCAACTTATAACACATGCTTTATTCTCATGATTCAAGGTAGTATCATAGAAAATTTTTAAACAACATACTAACATATACCAATTTCTCAATGTAAAATCACCCATAATATATAAACTCATGAAATTCCATATGAACTCATATAAACATGAATTTTCTGTTAAAATATATTTCTACAGTAATTTAATTTCTGAAAATCATTGATAACCATATAATTCACCATGAACAACACCACCTATATATATATATCATCCATGTTTATGCTATTACATGAAAACTCGATTTTCACAGAGAATAAAACATGAAACTTAAATCGAGTTTTGAAAATATGAAAGTAGAGATTATGGATTACCTTTCGGTGATAGGAGAAGAAAACAAAGATTCACTCTAGCCTTCACAAGCTTCTTCTTCCTTCTCTTCTTCTCCAACTCTTCTCTGCTTTCTTTTTTTCCTCTGCTCTTTTCTTTCTTCTTTGCTCTTAGTTTAGACTTATGATTAATCTAACGTAGTATAGAACTAACGTAATATAATATAATACGCGTACTAACTAATACTAATTAGCCTAATTAATTTAGCAGTTACATAAGTTTCAAAATTCAAAAAGCCTTAAGGCTTTGTTTGGCCAAAACAACATTATTTTAAAAAATAGGTTATTATTACTAAGGCCATGTTTGGTAGAATAGATTTAAAACAAATGCAAAGCCTTGTTTATTTAAACTCATTTAAAATCCTTTTTCTTTTATTTTAACAAATTATTTAATATATACTTTAATGTCACATTTTAATCAATTAAATATTAATCATCTAATTTAATCAATTAAAATCTAACATCAATTAATCACATAAAATTGCCACATAATTATAATGACTCGCTAATTATAATCCATGTAACACTTCATCACATAATTCATCTAATTCAATTATCTCAATTAAATTAGAACTATAATATAACATTAATATTAATTAAATAAATATTACACATTCATTTAATTAGTATATAACACTTAATTAAATCACTCCATAAATCACATAATTTATTTATTTAACTCAATAAATAAGTCACATAAAATATTTATTTATCTCAATAAATATTAAAATTAATTATAAAATCTCAATCATTACAATCTTCCCTCCTTAAAAGGATTCTGTCCCCAGAATCACAAAAAAAAATCTCGTCTATTACATTCTTCCCTCCTTAAAAGGATTCTGTCCCTAGAATCAGTATATAAGGGGTTACACATAACTAAGCAAATAAATGCGGATAAGACTTCATCATAACATCTTCGAGTTCCCACGTAGCTTCTTGAGCATTGTGGTTCCTCCAAATTACCTTAACAGAAGGTATCACTTTATTCCTAAGTACTTGTTCCTTTCTATAAACTATTTGAACAGGCACTTCTTCATATGATAAGTCTTTATCAAATAGCAAAGGTTCATATTCTATTACATGTTTATAATCGTGCTTGTAAGGTCTTAATACATAAATATGAAAGACATTATGTATATTCTCGAGCTCCGGAGGTAATGCAATCTCGTAAGCAACCTCGCCCACCTTTCGTAGTACCTCAAAAGGTCCAATGAATCGGGGACTCAGCTTCCCCTTCTTATCGAATCGAATTTTCCCCTTCCAGGGAGATACTTTCAGGAACACGAAACTTCCTGATAAGAATTCTCAGTTCTGTCGATGTAAATCGGCATACTTCTTCTGTCTGTCTTGAGCAGCAACTAATCTCGTTCTGATCAGCTTTACAATTTCGGTGGTTTGTTGTACCAATTCTGGTCCCAACAATTGACGTTCACCGACTTCATCCCAGCACAAAGGAGTTCTGCATTTTCTACCGTATAACGCTTCGTAAGGCGGCATGCCAATACTTGCATGATGACTATTGTTGTAGGCGAACTCCACCAATGGTAGATGATCTTCCCAGCTTCCTTTGAAGTCCATCACATAAGCTCTCAGCATATCCTCAAGTGTTTGAATCGTTCTTTCGCTCTGGCCATCGGTCTGAGGATGATACACTGTACTCATTCGCAATTGCGTTCCCATACATTCTTGCAATCGCTTCCAGAAATTAGACGTGAAACGTGGATCTCTGTCGGACACAATCGACACCGGAACACCATGTCGAGAAATAATTTCCTTCACGTAGAGCTTCGCTAGTTTATCCAGGTTGTACTTGACCCTGATCGGCAGAAAGTGGGCTGACTTTGTCAGTTGATCCACTATAACCCATATTGCATCATATCCCTTCTGAGTCGTTGGAAGTCCTACCACAAAATCCATCGTGATGTGCTCCCACTTCCACTCTGGAATTTCTAACGGTTGCAGCAAACCACTTAGTCTCTGGTGTTCTGCTTTGACTTTCTGACACGTTAAACATTTCGCAACGCATTCAACCACGTCCCTCTTCATATTCGGCCACCAGAAATGATGCCTGAGATCCTGGTACATCTTCGTACTCCCAGGGTGAATAAAATATCTAGAACTATGAGCTTCGTTCAAAATCTCCTCTTTGACCTCTGGTACTGGCGGTACCCAGATTCTACCTTCAAATCGTAACAGTCCTTCATTATCGACCTTGAACTTGAACTCTTCGCCATCAGTTAACCTCGTCCGAATCTTTTCACATTCTTCATCATGAAGTTGTGCTTCTTTCACTTTGTCTATTAAAGTAGAACCAGTGGTTACTTGAAACAACATCTCATCCGATTCTTTCGGAAACTTCACTTCCAACTCTAATCTAGCCATTTGTTCTATTAACCAATCCTGATCAGTTAACATATTCAACTTCTCCCGACCTTTTCTGCTCAAAGCGTCGGCAACAACGTTAGCTTTACCCGGATGGTAAAGTATCTCCCAATCATAGTCTTTAATCAGTTCCAACCATCTTCTTTGGCGCATGTTCAAATCCTTCTGGGTAAATATATACTTCAGACTCTTGTGATCTGTGTATATTTCACACTTCTCTCCATATAAGTAGTGCCTCCAAATCTTTAGGGCAAACACTACTGCCACCAATTCTAGATCATGGGTCGGATACCCCTTCTCGTAATCCTTCAGCTGACGTGACGCATATGCAATGGCTTTGCCGCTCTGCATCAATACACAACCTAATCCTTTATGTGAGGCATAGCTATATACTACAAAATTTCCCGAACTATCCGGTAAAGATAATACAGGCGCAGTACTCAACCTCTTCTTCAGCTCTTCAAAACTCTCCTCACACTTCTCCGTCCAAACAAACTTAACTATTTTACGAGTCAAATTCGTCGACGGAGTTGCGATTCTAGAAAAGTCTTGAATAAATCTTCGGTAATAACCAGCCAATCCTAAGAAACTTCTCACTTCAGACGGCGTCTTCGGCTGTTCCCAACTAATTACGGCCTCAACTTTCGACGGATCTACCGAAATACCATCCTTGTCGATCACGTGGCCAAGAAATTGCACACATTCCAACCAAAATTCACATTTTGAGAATTTAGCGTAAAGCTTTTCTCGTCTCAGGGCTTCTAAGGTTAGTCGTAAGTGTTCAGCATGCTCTTCCTCGGTCTTGGAATAAACCAGGATGTCATCTATGAACACTACCACGAACTTGTCCAGAAATGACTTGAACACCCTGTTCATTAAGTCCATAAGTGCAGCTGGGGCATTCGTGAGACCAAATGACATCACCAAGAACTCGTAATGACCATACCGAGTTCTAAAAGCCGTTTTCGGTATATCTTCCTTCCTCACCTTCAATTGATGATACCCGCTTCTCAAATCGATTTTTAAAAAGTATTTCGCACCCTTCAGTTGATCAAACAAGTCATCAATCCTAGGTAAAGGATACCTATTCTTGATCGTAACTTTATTCAACTCTCTATAATCAATGCAAAGACGCATCGACCCATCCTTTTTCTTTACGAATAAGACAGGCGCTCCCCACGGCGAAACGCTCGGTTGATTATACTTCTTGTCTAGCAGTTCTTGCAGTTGAACCATCAGTTCCTTCATCTCGACTGGAGCCATTCGGTACGGAGCCTTCAAAATCGAAGCAGTTCCCGGCGCTAGATCGATCACGAACTCTGTCTCCCTATCTGGCGGAAGTCCTGGCAAATCGCTTGGAAAAACATTCAAAAACTCCTTAACTACCGATATCTCCTCCACCTTCGGGCTTTCCTTACGCGAATCTACATGTAGGCTAGATATCCTACACAAGCCTTGCGTCAGAAGTTTCTTGGCTTGCATAACCGTCAGACAACTCGCTTGCCTAGGCGATTTGCTACCATAGAACACCAACTTCGACGGAGTCGTAAGGTTTACCAACTTTTTCTGACAGTCGATTACCACCCCATGGTTGAACAACCAATCCATACCTAGTATGACATCGAATTCCCCAAGTTTTATCGGAATCAAATCTACTCTAAGCTCCTGACCCTTAATGTCCAATCTATAGTTCTTATAAAAGCTCCTAACAGGAATAACCTCCCTATTCGCAATCTCTATGTTCAAAGGGTAAATTAACTCCTCTACAGGTAAGTCTAGGGTTCTAGCAAAATCATCATATATGAATGAGCAAGTAGCACCCGAATCAAATAATAAATATACATTTATACTATTGACCAGAATAATACCTGACACCACATCTTTTGATTGCACAGCATCCTGCACCATCATATTGAATGTCCGTGCAGTGGGTCGAACAGCTTGCAATGGTGCAGCGATAGTAACGGTACTGCCGCTTCCATTCCCTCCGCTCCCTGTTGACCCTGCCGTCAGCTTCTTCGGGCAGTTGCTAGCAATGTGATCTTTGGATCCACATGTAAAGCATGCTCCTTTCTTCGGTTTTGGGCAATTAGGCGCGATGTGGCCTTCCTGACCACAGTTGAAGCACACCCGCTTCCCCTTCATGCACACGCCAGTGTGATTCTTACCGCATGTAGCACATGCTTCGAACTTCCTCTTCTGCTGGCTTCCTTGCTGACTCCCAGCAGAGGTATTATCAAACCACTTCCTCTTCTGGTTCACAGTGCTGCTACCCCCAGACTTGGTTTCTACCTCATTCTTCTTCTTCTTATCTTGGTTGAACTTCGTCACCGCTTCGCTTCCTCCCTCAGCAAGTATGGCCTTCTCCAGCACCATTGCAAAGGTATTCAGCTGAAACATGGAAACCTTGCTATAGAGCCAGGGCTTTAGTCCCCGCTCAAACCTTCTCGCCTTCCTAGCGTCAGTGCTGACCTGGTATGTAGCGAACCTGGCCAACTCGTTAAACTTAGCGGCATACTCAGACACCGTCATCCCTCCTTGCTTAAGTTCTAGGAACTGGACCTCCATCTGGTCCTGCGAACTCACTGGAAAATACATCTCGTAGAACATTTCCTTGAAACGTTCCCACGTGATGACTCCCTCTCCCTCTCGAGTCTTGTTAGCCTGCCACCAAAAGCTAGCATCCGACTTCAACATGAAAGCCGCGAACATTGTCTTTTGGTCTTCTCCTACCCTAGCCACGTCAAATACCTTCTCCATTTCCATAACCCATGTCTGAGCTTCGATAGGGTTAGTCGATCCTTTGAACTCAGGCGGTCCTACTGCCTTGAATTCCTTGAAAGTAGTATCCTGCACCTGCGGCTGATTCGCAAGAGCTCCTGTCAACAGGTTCACCAACTGCTGAACCGAATTGGGATTCGTTCCCTCGTTATTGTTGTTGTTCGTCGAACCCTCGGGATTTTGACGTGTTACTTTTCTTCTAGGAGGCATTTTCTGTTAAGAAAATATTATTATTAGACCCTTTATTCAATTATTAAGTACTCCAGTTCATACTTAAACGTTTAAACAATTCAGTGCACATAGAACACATAGCACGTCAATAAACTTTTTTTTTATTCATTAGTCGTAGTTTAAAAACATGAACCAGATAGCATTCTGCCATTTACATCACCCTTCCTGAACTGGAAAAGTTGCAGGATTATATTATTAACTCATCCCATTCTTATCTCAAATTATGGAATTTACTTTATTTAATACAAAAAGCAATACATAAATAAAAGCTCTACTACTACTGCTACTGCTACTACTACTATTACTGCTACTGCTGCTACTGCCTAGGCATATTAATACGTCGCACAACCTCTCTACATTCCTCTTCCATTACCCAAAATGTCGTTCTTCTGTCCACCATATACCACGGTAAACCTTGGAACTGAGCTGGGTAGTAGAAAATACAGTCCTGAGCTCTCTCTATCGCTGTATGGAATGCATATTCTATTTCCCTCAGCTTGGCCCTCTTGGCTTCAGCTTCATCTTCAGCTCGATCAGCTCGTTGATTAGCCCTCAAGCTTGACTCCTCAGCTCTGGCATGCTTCCTCGACTCCTCCTGGATGTCTTGCTTCAGCTTTGACAATTCAAAACGAGCAGCATCTCTTTCAACCTCCATATGTATCAGGTTCCACTGTGCATCTCCCAGGTCACTTGCCATTTCCTCGATCGTCTCATCTCGTTGATGGATAGTCTCCTCGAGATCTCCTGCTCGTCCATGAAGTTCCACGTTGCTATCGTAGACTGCCTCGTACATCTCAGCACTAGTAGAATGAGGTGGGAATTCCTCTTCGGGATCCTCTTCCTCCTCTTCAGACTCTTCCTCGTCCTCATCCTCTAGGAATATGTGTCAGCTCACGCTCCCGACCAGCTACGGTGATCACTGGAGATGGCTCTCTCCTAACCAACTGCTCCCAAACAATATGTATGTCACGGGGCTTTCCTCTCTAGGCACCTGAGGTAAATCCTCTCTATCCTGACTAGGTTCTCCCACGTTCAACATCCTGACAAAAGAATTTTAAAGTTCATTATTACGTGATAACGAATCGTCACTCTTCTAATACTATAATGTAAACACATAGGCACATAAGGTAGTTTATTATCTTTACCTAGCATCACTATCTTTTCGATCTTACCATAAGGCTACTAACCTAAGATTTTTTCCCACCTAAGGTTTCATAACCTACAGCTTTGATACCAACCTGTGACACCCCCAAATCTGGGTACTTCGTTTCCACATGATTTGGTGTTCACTTTCTAACTATAACAAACATCTACCCAATATATCTTAAAATAAATTACAACCTTTATTCAACTATTAATAAAATCTCCCGTAAAACAAGGGTTACAACCTTCTCCATATCAATCCCAGGGTTACTCCAACCTTGAAATGAATATAATAAAGTGCGAAAATAAAACATAACATTCAATTATTACAATCATTCTCAATTAAATAAAAACAAGTCTTCACTTGCT
Source organism: Panax stipuleanatus (assembly GCA_020205555.1). Lineage (NCBI taxonomy): Eukaryota > Viridiplantae > Streptophyta > Magnoliopsida > Apiales > Araliaceae > Panax > Panax stipuleanatus. The sequence goes on from CM035116.1 coordinate 107,978,727, forward strand.
TTGCTTTCCCTTGCCCTTACTCGTAGACGGAGCATCAGCGTTATCAACCTTAACTGAAATTGTTATTTAATGCAAGAGTGAGCAAACCACAGCTCACTGGAGTTTAACAATAATATATACATGAAAGGAATTCTTTAAAAAGAATATGAATAACTTAGCTTACTTCAACAATAAAGAATTGAATAATAATTCTCTATCAACATTAAAATTCGAATATAGAATTTATCTAAGTGTCATAAGACCTTTGAACTCTTGTCCTAGGTTATAAATATTTCTATTTAAACCTTTAACAGTCAATAAGACTATGGACCTTAACTCGTACTTAGGGGGATCAGCCCTTCGTACCATGTATTGTGCACAAACATCTTAACGCTATGCGTAGTAACCTCCCCTAGTAAATAGGGTTGTTCAACTCAGTAATTTGAATTCAAGTCCGCACCAAAGAAAGTTTGGTTTGGATAAGCTTACAAGGGTAATTTAGAATTCACGTTCATCAACTAAGGATTAGTTGAATCGACTTTCAATAATTTATATATAAAGAATTATGAATTAACATATGCTTTAGAATCAACTTAAAGCATTTAAAATAATAACTGGATCTTACTTGAACAATAAGTTAAGATCATTTTAATTAAATAAACAATTGTCTAATACAGAAATAGAAAATGACATTCTTAACAAGAATATATGACCTCAAGAAATTATACAAGATTAGGGTTTAGAAAACTTGCATAAAATTAACGAGTTTAAGGTTTAGAAGACTTGCCTCAAGCGCAAGCTACTTAACACAATTCACGTACTTTAATACTTCCTACACATATATATTCAATCACAATAACCTAAATTAGTTAACACGTAACTAATTCACATAAGTGGTTAACCCTCATGGTTAACTCACTCTAATAATAATAATCAACTATCACATAGTTAATTAAATCAATTATGTATTTAACTAAATTATAATTAAACAATTATAATTCAAACACTTAATCAAATTATAATTATAAACAAATTATAATAATTATAATCAATTAAACCACATCATGCATTTAATTACACAAATTATAATTAATCATGAAATTATCAATTTATAATCCATAATTAAACATGCATTTATTAAATTATAATTACATAAATTATAATTTAAATTAACATCTAATTGATTAAAATAAACCAACTTCTATACATTATAATTTCACAAAGATTAAAATTTAAATTAAACATTTACTCTTAATTATAATTAATAAATTATAATTAAGTAACTTATTGTACAATTAAACAATTATAGTTTATAATTTAAATACCATATTAGTTTTTTCAAAACTTTCTTTTTCTCGAATTATAGAATTATCAACTTCATGTTAACATATGTTATAGCAGCTAGATACATGCTCATTATCTTAGCAATAATGTAATGTAAACATAACAACACACTGCACACTTGACTAAAACTCACTGCCACTGCACTGTGCACGGCGCAGCTGCGAAGCCACAGGCCTTGGCACCGGCGCAGCTGCGTAGGGTAAGGATCTGGGAAGGACAAGCGGCGCAGCTACGCTGCTCCTGGCCTTGCTGCCGGCGCAGCTGCGCAGCAACTCGGCCAGATACAGACAGCCACGTTACTCTGCTTCACCGATTAACCCATACAAGCTAACAAATGGATATTTACAGTAACTTAAACATTGTAAATGTGACATCCCAGATTTTTAGAATTTTTTAAATGAGAATTTAATAAATAAAATTCTTATTATCTGATGTTTTAAGTTTGAGTATGTGAATACGTGTCATATATGGTGAAATATGTGAATCTATGTAAAGATAATTTAAATATTAATTTTAATATTTATTGGAGTAAATAAATATTTTAATTGAATTATTTATTGAGTTAAATAAATAATTATGTGAATATTATGGAGTAATGTAATTAAGTGTAGTATATTAATTAAATGCATATTTAGTGTTTAATTTAATTGATATAATGATTGTATGTTATAGTTCTAATTTAATTGAAATAATTAAATTAGGTGAGTAATGTCATGTTACATGCAATTATAATTAGCGAATAATTATAATTATGTGATAATTTTATGTGATTAAATGATGTTAGACTTTTAATTAATTAAATTATAATGTTAAGATTTAATTAATTTAAGGATAACATTAAAAAGATGTGTTAAAGGATTTATTAAAAGAATAAAAAGAGTTTTTAAAACCGTTTTCCCAAACAAGGCCCTTGCATTATTTTAAATCCGTTTTGCCAAACGGGGCCTTAACTATTAAAACCTGTTTTTAAAATAACTTGTTTTTCCAAACAAGCCTTAATGCTTTTAAAATTTAAATTTGTAACTTATATATTAATTATAATTATTATAGTTAATAAGGGTTATTATGTTTATATTTATGATTGTATTATATGTATATTACAATATACGTTAGATTATAACAAGAGTTAGAGAAAATAGTCAGTGTTAGAAACAAAAAGAAATACAGAGAAAGAGAAGAGAAAACACAGAGAAAAGATAGAGAGAAAAGAGAAGGAGTGAGAAAGAAGAAAGAGGAAGATGAAGTTTGAGAGAGTCAAACACACCACCATCTTCATCTTGTTCTTCTAAGAAACACAAGGTTATAATCTCAATTCGTGTTTTTAAATATGTTTTTATGATTATCCATAAGTATTAGTTCTCTGTGTTTGTAAGTTAACGAGAAATTATATAACTATGAATTGAATATATAAGTTGTGTTCATATAAGTGAATTGTATGCTATGTATGATTTTCAGAAATCAAAAATTTGTTATAAAACAAGTTTTTATGAAGAATTTGTGTTCTTAAGAAATTTTCATATTTTGGTTGAGGTTAGAATGAAAAATTTATAATTACTTATGTGATATATGCATATTTAGATTTTTGTATGATACTATCTTTAATAACGAAGATAATACATGAATTATGAAGTTAATTGTTTGAGAATTGGATTTACGGTGAATTGTTTGATAAAGGTATAAACTTTATGAAAATAGTAAAATTGGTTTCTAAAACCTTTTGATTATTGTTGCTTAGACAAATTTTGTGGTGTATAGCATGTGTATTAGTGCATATGAGTACCTTACATTGTGAAATTGCTTGTAATTGTCGTTTGTTGGCATGACAGTGCCATTGCTGCTCTGTTTCTGCCCGCGTGCTGGCGCAGCTGCGCAGGCAGCAAGGGCAGAAGCAGCGCAGCTGCGCCACTGGGTTTTTTTGGATTGACACCAGCGCAGCTGCGCCGTGTGTCAAGGCTAAATGTGGCGCAGCTGCGCCGTGTCCTGGGCAGAGGCAGTGAGTTTTATTTAAGTGTGCAGTTTATTTTCATGACTAAGTTACATTGTTGCTAGAATAATGATCATATATTTAAGTTGCAATAGCATGTTGATAACATGAATTTGACAATTTGGTAATTGTAAAAGAAAAGAGGTTTTGAAAACCTTAAAGTATTAATTGAATTATTGTTTAATGGTGAATTGGTTAATTATAATTTGTATAATTATAATCAAGAGTAAATGTTTAAATTAAATTATAATTTTTGTTAAATTATAATGAATATTAGTTGATTTATTTTAATCAATTAGATGTTAATTTAAATTATAATTTAATAAATGCATGCTTAATTATGGATTATAAATTGATAATTGCATGATTAATTATAATTTGTTTAATTATAATGCATGATATAGTTTAATTGATTATAAGTTATAATTTGTTTAATTATAACTTAATATGTGATTATAATTTGGAATAATTATAATCAAGGTAAAAGTATAATTTAAATTATAATTTATATAATTATAATTTAATGAGGGCATGAATAAAAATTGAGTATTTATAATCTAAGTAATGGGTTAAGTTAAGTATGCTTAAATTATGATTTAATGCATGATGTAGTTGATTCATTATAAATTATGATTGTTTAATTGTAGTTTGATTAAAGTGGATGTTCAAATCATAATTTGTTTAATTATAATTTAAAATGAGTATGTAATTATTAGTTGATTAATATGCGTAATATATCTTCCCTAGACTGACTTAGAGGGGTGAACTTCTGCTTGGCTGCAAATTCTCGACGGAGTTTAAGTCTGGATTCCCTTGCTATCTTTTCTGTCCGTTTGCCCTTATCCTATAGGCTAATATGGTCTCATTTTGGAATTGGGATTACCTTAGGGGGAGTGATAGTTGTTTGCCTTTGGAGGATCTGGTTGATTAGATGTCGCGTTACCTGATGTTGGTATATAATTAACTCTACTAACTAGTTTACTTGCACCTTGATTAAGTTCATTTCTTGTTCCAACATATACCCTTCTTCTGCGTACCCCCACGTTGAAAGAATAACCCTAGTGGGTGGTGGAGCTTCTCTCACCTTCCTCAGGTACCTGCAATTTTGTCTGTTTCCTCGTTGATCATATTTACTCCTTCTACATTATGCTGAGGTAGGGGTTTATTGTTGACATTTGGTTGCTCTGGAATTTTGACTATAATCTCTCCACTGTCAATCATATTCTTAATTTTATGTTTCAAGGACTAGCAATCCTGAGTGTCATGCCTCGGGGCTCTAAAGTGATAAGCACACCTCTTGCTGGGGTCATATCGTCTCCCTTTAGGATCAGTAGGTGGAGCGAGTTCGATGATCTTCTTCTGTGCAACCAGTAGCGCCAACAGATTCTCTAATCAGTCTCCCAAGGGAGTAAACACCCTTTTCTGCATATTTTCCCCGCCCTTTTGTGCAGTAAGGTTTTGGGGATTTTTAAGTGGTTGGAATATAGGGTAATTGCCCTACTTCTGAATAGGTTGATGGTTGTTGTTATGCGCTGATTGTCCTGGAAATATCAGGGAGATATCCTCTTCTTTCCTCTTGTATACTCTCTTAGGAGCGCTTGCTTAGTTGCCAGATTGTATGTCTTCTATGATTGCTTCCAAAGTTGTGAGGTCTTTAATCTTGCCAGATTTTAGGCCCATTTCTGCCATCTTCCCATGCTTTATCATCTCGGAGAATTGTTTTCTTATCCCTGCTAGGACTATCTCATAGTAAGGTACTTCTTGGATGTTAGTGAAAGTCATTACCATTTCAGCCTCATCCATCGGTGGCCTAACTTGGGCTGCCATGCGCCTCCGTCTTTGCGCGTATTCTCGGAACGATTCATTGCTTTGCTTCTTAACCTTGGTTACTTGGTATCGATCAGGATCCATTTGGGATAAAAAGTTGTATTGGTTGGGGAAGGTGTGGGCCAATTCTTTCTAACTGTGGATATTGGAGTTATCAATCCTGGAATACCAAGTTCGAGCGTCCCCAGAAAGGCTTTTTTGTAAAAGTTACATCCTAAGGCTTTCATCCTCGGCTCGCCAATGTAGACCTTCAAGTTGGTGTAGGGGTCGCCCAATCCATTGTATTTCTCAAACTCTAGGATTTAAAATTTATCCAGATATCTAGCTCTTGGGAAGATACATAGGTCGGAGTAATTGACACTGTCGTGGGACCCTGTTCTTTTGATTGATCAAATGTCCTCTTCCATTTGTCTAACCTTCTTCTAATGTCCACGGTTTCCTTGTCCTCTTGAAGGTCTACGACTTCCTTTGTCAGACCTTTACCTACAGCCTCTTTAGCGGATCCGCTGCGGAGTTGGGATACTGGAGTAGATATTTGGGTATCATTGACTTTCCATGGAATTTGGATGCCTCCCTGTACGGAGGACTCAGGTTGAGCTCTCAGTTTGGGCTCTTGGGCTATTTTACATTGCTCACTCAATAGACTGGTCATTTCAACAATCTACTTCTTGATTCCTCAAACACTTCCCGAGACACTAAATCTGGTCATTCTGATGCATTACTTTCGGCCATTTTGGAAGGTGGTGATCGCACATTCTTAGCTCAAAATCGTGTTATAGGACCAATCTACACACAAACGATATATAGTTTAGTCTTGAAATTAGTAGGTGGTATGGATGCATGAAATGTTATGCTTTAGGTTCGAGTTTTTTTTTAAAATCTTTTCTTTCAAAATCGGGGTTAGTTGTTTTGATGACAGGATAAGAAGACATAGGATGACAGTTTAAGATGGATGGCATTTATATATAAAAAGAGTAACAGGGCATGAAGAGACTTCATGTACATTGCGATTTTCTAAAGCTGAACCTATTTAGGATTACTCTCGAGGACTTTTTAGCATTAAGGTTCCCAGATCTTGGCAATATACTTGATGGGAAACATCCAATCTTTCAATTGGAGCAGATCTAAGTGTTGCCTTTCATAAGCCTCATAGGGGAACGCCCCTTAGAGTCCAGTAATCAACAACCGACGAGTTCTCCTCATAGTGGAGGAATCACACAATATACATTCATCGCACGTTACGGTATGCAAATGATGACATTGTGTGAGGCACTAATATAAAGCATTTAAAAATTGACGCATTCATCACACATAGAGAACATATACACGATATGCAACTAAAGAAAGAAAATCAAAATGATTGAACACCACTTAAGCCCTCTATATTCCCCAGCAAAGTCGCCACCTGTCTACGCCGGGAATTAAATTCCTTTTATCCTTATTTATTTATTTTTTTTGTTTTTGCCCTTTTGAAAATTTTTGTTTTAATGCTTACGCAAAGGTTGAGTTTTAGGAAAAAGGACCGACATGAATGTCGAATACTTAAAAAGATTTATTTTAATGATTGAGTTGAATTAAATAGAGTCGTCAGTTGGTATAGTTCCCAATGGATGTACCAATTCATCCAAATCTAGAAGGTGTTCGCAATATGGCCCAATATGTGACTCCGTAAAATTGGTCTACATCTCGAGATTCATAGAGTTCGAGGGCTTGCTTAAGCGAGGGGAAGGTTTTAGGAACACCCCCTGACTTACATGAAAACATGATTACCACATCTTGTTGATTTCCTAAGTATGAAATGTGTGTGTGGGTGATTTTGAGAAAGCTTTTGATTTTTTTGACTTGTGTTAAGTGCCTTGATTTTAAGAGTTATTCTAAGCCTTATTTTAACCTATGAGCAACATTGTTTTGAATTTAGTGTTGAACCTCTTTGAACTTATGCACGAAGGATATGATTTAAAGAAAAGTTTTTTTTAGATAACGCATATTGAAATGATGTTTTAGAAAACATGGTTTTCAAATCCTTCGCCAAATAGGAATCGAGGTCCTTCGCTACTTCCGAATATTGACCTTAAGTTTGTCTACCCCTAAAGCACTTTAATTTTATGCAAGCTCTTTGTTGTTTTGTTTGAAAATCGTTTGGGGAGATAATGCATGAAAGGAAGCATTAAAAAGGGCCAGGCCATCTCCGGGCATGAAAGTCGTCTTGATAGACCTGAGCACCTACAATCAAATTTTTTTACTATCACGGGACCTTAAATTCTGTCTCTCGGGACGAAGCCCTCGAAGTTGTTTTAAGGATAGATATTACATATATAATTATTTGCACGATTTAACATTACATTTTAAACAAATAGTCCATCGTGAGATTCTAGTCGTGATCCGATTATTGGATCTCAACCCTAGGATTCTTAGGCTCACATTAATATGCTATGAACATATATATATATATATATATATGTATAGTTAAATGTATCCTAAACCCGCTGTCTGGTGATTCATCGGTTTGAATCCCTAATCGCAAATAGTTAGGACCCCTTCTCCACTAGATATAGATCTAGGGCTTTACGGAGTGACCGAAATCGATCTAATTCATTAAAAAACGTCTAGATCTAACCGAGATCTGAGTTGATCAAGCATATAGGTTCGAGCTTTGAATCTCCAGAACCGGTTAAGGGGCTAGATCCGGCTAGATCTAGGTAGATCTAGTAATGGTCTTGATTTTTGACTATATATATACAAAATAATCGATAAAATAGCTTGGTCTTCCAACCAACATGTAATATATGTACAAAACAACAAGTATATCTATAGATAAACACCATATTTAAATATATATGGTAGTTCTAATAATATTGGCAAATGAAACGACCAAAGATTTGATTTTTCACATTGGGGGATGATGATACAAGCCTCCCGGGACTTGAATCTAAGCTATATTACTCTAGATGTATGAGATCTTATATAGAATTGATATATTTAACTATAATAGGGTGTTATAATGCTAGACTCGAGCCTTTCTCACTCTAGAATTTGACTTTCTCTCTCTAAAACTCTCTTAATTTTTATTTCTAAAACGAGCTGTTGATGGCCTGATGTAGGACTCGGGGCCAGCCGTAGGTACAACTGCAACTAGCCGCAGTTGCACCTATGGCTAGGCCACGTGGGCCCCGTAATCTCAAAGTTTGTTCCTTCATTCGTCTGTGTCTTCTAATCGGGGAAAAGTTGAGATATGTGCCCAATTATCCCGAAAAGCTTCTGTCGAGTGATGTGAACTGAAGTTGAGTTTGACTGATATCTAGTCCGGGAGGATGAAGAAATTAGTTAAGAGGCATCTTTCGGTTCCGGAGGGTGGTCAGATGGCTCGTCTTGGATAGTTCGCAGCTCAAGGATTACTGTGATGGCTTCTTATGACCTCATTCTCATCTTTACGGTCCTTATTCGAACCATGTCATGTTTTGCTGACGTTGCACTTTAGTTCTCCACAGGGTTGTCTACGGGGTGAAATTATACCTTTTGCCCTCCCGTGGGGTTGTCTCCAGGGTAAAATTACTTTTTTACCCTTCTATACGACTAGTAAAAGTAAAGTGCAATTTTGGATGTCTATACACAACTCCCTCTCTCTCTCTCTCCATTAAAATGTACTTCTCTCATCACATGTATGCCCAACTATTCATCTGAAATTGTTCAAGGCAAGCAAGTTATTGTTGACTTAATTTGACTATAGTTGATGTTTTTCTTGCTATATTGACTGATTTGGGTGTGTTTATGTTTAATTTTGTGTTTAATGCACAAGCAACGAAGGCAAACCATAATACTTCTTTCATTTGCCCATGAGGTGTTCGACAGAAGTACTATGAGAAAGTTTTGTGTTAAATACTAGCCAATTAAGCCTAATTCTTTTGTATATCACTTAGGTTTGTAATAAGTAGTTTATAAATTCCCAACATGGCGTGATTTATACAAACAGAAGTTAAATGGTAAGATTTGGGAGAGAATGCCTAATTATGTGAATGTACTCTTGGTAATTTGTTGAATTACAGCTTTTGATGAGTTTATATAGCATGATGACGTGATTAGACTTTGATTTTTCTAAGTTGCAATTTGAGGTTAAAGATACCCAATATGGTGATAAATTTAACATCGTTTTCACTATTTATGCAATGCTTAACCTGCTTGGTGTTAGGTTCGTATATAGCGTAGACATACAATCAAATTGCATACATAGTGCAGAAGCGCAATAAAAAAGAGTTTTAAATTTTTTATACAAAACATCACCATGATCATCCTTGTGCACAATTATCAATTAAACAAAAGAGACGGAGATATAGAATCATACCCTCGTAGATCAAAGTTTTCTCGGGTACAAGTTCACCTCTAATTCCTTCGCGTTCTCCTTGAATTCCACCGATGTGATTCCTTCCTTTGATCAATGTAAGTCACCCAAGTGGCCTCTAAAGGTGATCCACCAAGGAAGAACAAGTATTAAAGAATATGGGTGTTTGGCAAAACCATTGTTTCGATCTCTGATAGAAATTGAGTACTTTCCCAACTATATAAAGAAGTTTGTAACCTTAACCCATAATAAGACTTCTCTTATTTATAGATGTAGAAAACTCTCCTAACCTATTGAGGAATAGGGTTTTATTTAAATAAAAACTTTTAATTAAATATGCTCCTAATCCAATTAGGAAATAATGAGAGTACTTTTATTAATTAAGTCCTAAACCATTTAGAAATTAAATAATAATAATAGTACTAATATTAATAAGACTCCTCTTATTAATTTGTATTTAATATTTCCAAAATATTAAATATTAAATAATAAATAATAAATGTTAAGTTATTTAATTTATTCTATCACCATAGTATAAATTAAATATACTTAACATATTGTCGACACCGGGAAAATTCCGTTTTCCTAATGTTTGTTTCCTACCCTTTATATCTCGCTAGGTGATTTTAAATTATCTTTCTTAAAGGGTGAGATTTTAGGAAACGACCGACATACATGTCGACTATTTGGAAATGATTGATTTTAATAATTGGGCAGAATTAGACAGAGCCGCCAGTTGGTATAAGTTCAAAAGGATGTACCAACTTATACGAATTTTAAAAGGTTTTCGCAATATGGCCCAATATGTAACTCCATTTAATTGGCCTGGAAACCGAGATTCATAGAGTTTGGGAGTTTGCTTAAGCGAGGGGAAGGTGTTAGGCACCCCCCGACTTCGGTGAAACACGGTTACCGCTACTTTTTCATTCTCTTTGCATTGATTGTGTGTGTGTGTGTGTGTGAACAGATATATGTACTTGAGTGCTTTATTTTGAAAGTAGTGATGTGCCTCGTTGGACCTATATATGAAGGGTTTGACTTATTGAAAAGTTCATTTAAACAAGCATATGAAAGTGAAGTTTTGAAAAGCTATTTTCAAACCCGTTCGCTCGCATAGGAATTGAGGCCTTTTAATACTTCTAATTTATTTTATATTCGACTTGATTTTATTTTATTTGAGATGCGAAGCATCTTTGACATTATTGAAATGATCGGGCTCCTTATGGGCATGGAAGCCATCAAAGTGAGCCCGAGATTTACATTTACAATGGGTTGCAAGCTAGGTATACAACTTAAATAAGTCCATCATGGGAACCGGATCTAGATCCACTGATTGAATCATCGACCCCGTGGCTCCTGGGCTCACATGATATCATTTCACAGCTTGCACAATGAATATATTGAAACAAAACATATATAAGTTACAAACTTCACCCGAAAAAGTCATTTATTAGTTAAATCCTTATATAAGAGTGAATAAGCTTCCGGTTCCCTTTAAATATTAGATCTAGGGTCACATAATTGCTAAATATTTACAAAACTAGAAAGTAAACTTGATCTATCTAGATCTTAGCCATTCTAGATCAAGGGTTCCAGTTTTACAACTTTTGAACTAGTTAAACGCTAGATCTGGCTAGATCTAGTATAGATCTAGTCAATACACTTAAAATATTGACTATTTACATAACATAAATAGGTAAAAGTTAGATCTGTGCGCCACTAAGTAATATATATATATATATATATCAAAGTAGTAAACTAGCACAGATCTGAGAAGATCTTACAATATGGCGTGAGAAATGCAAACAAACGGCTTAAAACTTGCAAGAACTTGATTTCAACAGATGAAAACTTGATATGTATGAGTTTATAAGTATATGAGTGTATAGAACTAAGATTTACATAATTTAGGAGCAAAATCTAGCCTGTTTCTCTCTCTAAACCGAACTCTCTCTCAAACTTCCTCTTTATAGTTTCTCTCTCCCCAAATTAGCTGAAATTTGTGTATTTAAAGAGGAAAAAGGTGGGAGATATAGGTCTACTGGAGTAAGCTACAGGTAGACCTGCGAAAATTCTAAAGTGGGTCCCACTTGCTCGATTTTCTTCCAGCTAGGTCAGGTTTTCATGGTGCACGCTGGAACGATCATAACTCTCAATCTGGGAGGAGTTAGAAGACGTGTCATATCATTCCGGAAAGCTCTTTCTGATAGCTTCACGATGTTATATTATTTGCCCAATTTTGAGTTTAGGAAGGTAGAGAAAAAAGGGAAAAACTATCCCTGGGTAGATATCAGCTAGACATTCGCCTTGTTGTGCGCTAGGAAACTTATTCATTTTAATCAGGGAATAGTTGAGAGATGCGCTATACCATTCAGGAAATCTCTTTCAAAGGGCTATGAAATTACATTGGGCTTGACCATTTCTGAATTCAGGAAGATGGGACCTCGACTAGATTAGCATCTCAAGGACTTCGCAGGCAGTCTGTTGAGCTGTTTTACCCTGTTTACAGTCGGGATTGCTGCTACGACTCTTGTGACCTTATCCATAGCTGGATGATAATTTATGTTGTGTTTTCTACATTCCATCTTTTATCTCCCGGGGTTGTCTCCAGGGTTGATGTGGTTGTAACTGTATTTCCTCAAGGTTGCCTCCTAGGTTTGACTGCTGTTGATTTTGTCTTTCCTCAGGGTTGTCTCTGAGGGTTGATTTGATATCCCATGGGTTTTTCCCTGTCGTTTAAGGTTGTAGTCCTCAGGGGGTAGTATCTAGAGTGTAAAAAGATGCTTTTTCCCTCCTACATAGTTAGTAGAAGAAAAGTAAAATTTTGAGTGTCTACAAATGCCCATCTTTGTTATGTTTATGCAATCCAATGAAATGATTATGACAAAGATTACAAGACACTTGAAATATGACAAGGTAAATTTAATGATGCAATGCAATGCAATGACTGGTCTCACAATTTGTAAATCGTACATTGCACTTCGTAATTCGCACGTCGCACTTCGCAAATCGCAAATCTCAAATTATAAATCGCACATCGCACTTCACAAATCGCAAATCGTATTACCGGGTATTGCTGATGCCTATGTTGGATCTGACTCCAGCGGTTGACTTCCATTAGGGATTGATGTCGATGCTTACACTGGGGTAAAGTTTTCAACGGTTAATACCATCGGATATTCCCGATGCCTACGCTGGAGCTGATGCCAAAGATTTACACCACTGGACTGCCTCAATTCTTACCCGGACAGTAGTTCACAAAGGTTTAAATCACCGAACTGTCTCGATGCCTACTCGAATAGAAGTTTACAATGGTTTACATCACCGGACTGTCTCGATGCCTACTCGAACGGTATTTTACAAAGGTTTACATCACCGGACTGTCTCGATGCCTACTCGAATGGTAGTTTACAAAGGTTTACATCCTCGAACTGTCTCTATACCTACTAGAACGGTAGTTTACAAAGGTTTACATCTCCGAACTGTCTCGATGCCTACTCAAACGGTAGTTTACAAAGGTTTACATCACCGAACTGTCTCGATGCCTACCCGAAAGGTAGTTTACAAAGGTTAACATCACTGGACTGTCTCGATGCCTACTCGAATGATAGTTTACAAAGGTCGACATCATCGGACCGTCTCGATGCCTAGTCAAACGGTAGTTTACAAATGTTTACATCACTGAACTGCCCCGATGCCTACTCGAACGGTAGTTTACAAAGGTTTACATCACTGGACTGTCTCGATGCATACACAAATAGTAGTTTACAAAGGTTTACATCACCGAACTATCACGATGCCTACGCTACTGGTAGTTTATAACTTACATCATCGAGTAATCTCGATGCCTACCCTGATGGTAGTTTACAAAGGTAAAAAATTTTGCGAGTTTGGACATTTAATTTGCACATATATTAAACTCTACTAAGGATGCATGATAAACTTTTAAATGGATATGTGCGCTGATATAGCGTGGTTACATATGTGCAGACCATATATGATGTGATGATATAAATTCATCCTTCAGAGTCTATTTTCCTAGGTTGATGCACATGCTTAATTGAATTGACTAGATATAGAAACATACCTCACCCTTTTTGAGGCGATTTGGAGTTTCTTTTCAAGTATGGATTTTAATAGGCCTAGCAACTCTAACTCCCGTAGGGCTACTTTTGGAATTCGCAGGGAAGATTCGAATTTTTCCTTTTTCATACACCGTCTGGGTGAGGATCCGGCTGAGGCTGCTGTTTTTATTTCCTTCTGGATCTGAATTTGGTGCTAGTCCCTCTGGCGGTCTAGACACTGATGGCTTTACTAGGAGATATCCCACTTTGTACCGTCCTGATATAACCTTTAGCGGACATACTGTGACTCAGGAGGAGTTGGTTCAGGTTAATCAGCTTAAGGATATAGATAACTGGGATAGACTTTGGTTAGCTGTTGAGGATAATTTTATGGCTAAAACCACCGGACCTTCCCGACGCCTACGCTAGGGCTGACACCAACAGTTTATAATATAAAACAACCTGATATCTTTGCTGAAGTAATGGTTAACGACTTACATCACATGTTCATTCTCCGATGCTACGCTGGATTGGTGCCAACAGTTTGATCATTGATTATGAAAAGGGGCGAGCTCTTTACTTGCGACCCTGCTGGATCAGATACTGGATTAACTGATGAACCAGGTATTGCTGACGTCCTGGAGGATGTGGCATGTTCTTTCACTGCCCAGATTTGAACTTCAGTGCAGAGGCCTCGACTTATGAGGACTTGTCATAGGTTAACATATTTGATGATGTAGATTTCATTTGCTAGACCTTTTGTCGTCGGGCGTCGGTTTTTAATTTAAGGACTCTCTTGAGAATTTTTTCCTTCTTTTGTCAGGACAAGCTTATGTCATCGTGATCTCTTTCAAAAGTTCTCCCTTTTCTTTTAATGAGAGGCTTAATCCTGCCTTAGATTCCTTCCATTTCTTGGAATCAAAAAATGCCCCACCCCTATTGTACGTTGTTATCGGGGATTCATATAAGAAACTCTCTTTGCTGACTTAGTCGAGAGTGAACAATATCATGCACATCAAACGAAGAACAGAATGGGCAAAAACTTGATGGCTTGGGCCATCAAGGTTGGTATAATCTTGTGAATGAGGCATTCAAAGTTGAAGTTTATGAAATTGAATGAGTTATGAAATCGTAAGGAAATTTTTAAGAATTCACGGTCATTGTTTATGGGTAGGATCAAATTCAAAAGACTTATCTCCCTTCATCAGAGATACTTCATCTTCACTCTAAACGTTATTATTTGCAGAATTGATTTCATATGACATGTGCGCTATGAGTGACGCAACCCTTAGCAGGGGTTTCATTTTCATTACTTTTAGATGATCTCATTTCTTCCTTGCAAATTTTTCTTGATTCCAAATTATCTTTTTTTTTTCTTTTTCTTTTTCTCTTGCTTAACTTGTCTCATTTTCTTATGCTATTCAGAGTTACCCATTTAACGATTTTTGGACCAATAGATCCCAAACTGAACGGATTCAGGACACTAGGTGTAAAGACACCCCTTCGGGTTTACTTGCTCGAGTAAAAAGACCACACTTTGAGATAAGTTAGGCAATCTACTCTATTTTCTTCTCGCCTGAGCTTGTGCAAGATTCATTTTCTTAGGCTCTAAGTTACCCATGTAGTGAGTGTTGGGTCGGTGACTCCCAAACCAGATGGCTTTAGGGCCCCAAGTGTAAAGACACACCTCGAACTTGATTACTCGAGTAACTCAGGCCACGATTCAGATCTGCTCAGGTCTCACCTTCTATTTCCTTGTAATGCTTGTTTTCTTAGGCACTAAGTTACCCATGTAACGAGCGTTGGGACGGAGACTCCCAAACCAAACGGCTTTAGGGCATCAGGTGTAAAGACATCCATTGGGCTTAATTACTCAAGTAACTCAGGCCATGATTCGACAAATTAGGTTGGCTAATTATCTTTTATCTTCTTATTAATTGTCATTTTTGTCGCCATAGTTCATACCCCACAACTAGGAATTAAGTCAACAACAAAGTGCAGACATGTATATGAGGTTAACACTACTCCGAATAAAGCTTTAAACAAGGATTTTGTGCCTAATCGAAAGATTGAATAGTCTTAATTTTCTAATCATTCCCGTGATTCTTGTTTTATGGACGCTTATCGGAATTATTTCAATTCATAACAAGTTAAACATAATTTTCTCTTTTTAAAACCTTTTTCTAAGATTCTAACGCAAAATTTATCTATACTAAACATTTCTATCACTGCTAGTGAATGTTACTGGAGAATAAAAAATAAATAGATGAAAGAGTCGTATCTCATTTGTGGATCGTTGTATTCTAAGAAAACTATAATTAGAAAAGAGACCCGCTGATCTTACCAGACCGACATATAAATGTCATGAGGGAAGCTCTGATGATGACGGACCATGCTGATGGTGTTGACTGGTACATTTTCCTTTTTAGGATGGCTGATAAATGCCCCATTGTTGAGTTATCGAGGTCTTCGACATTGACACAGTCCTATTTGTTTTAATGGTCCCAATATCGGGTTGTCGTTGAATCTCTGACCCAAATAGTGAACAGGTAGTTGATTTGGGCTTTGATGCTTGGGTGCCCCAATCATCATTTCTAACTTGTAGGTGCACTTGGGTTTGATGACCTTTTTGTTCTGATTTGATGAAGGTTTAGGATTAAGGGTGTCAGCTCTTTGAAAGTCCTTAAATAGGCCATCAGATAGTTGCTTGCATCATTGAGTCAAGGTTTGTTGTAATATTTTTTGTATTCACATTTTGTATCTTCTTCGTTTGTATATGTCCTCGTTGATGATCATGTTTGATATATCAATGTGTTTCTCGTTTCATGTTATTGATCTGGCTTTGATGATTGATGTCGAGAGGCCTTAAGATTCCACTTAATTGGACCCAAGAGCTTGGCTTAGTTTATGATGTAATGATTTAACTTGTTTTGGTTTGATCAGCAAGGCTTGATTATTTTTTATCTCAGGGAACAAGTCGTTGGGTATGAGATGGACTTTCCACGACGATCACCCATGTTCTTCTGTATGTTAAAAAGAGAAAAAGTCTTCTTGCACTTGAGTGGTTGATGAGTTATGGGGTTTTCTTGGGTGTAGGCTTTTCAGGTATGGTTTGGTGTCTTAAGACTGATATTTGGGTTTATGTTTAAGTTGAGAGGTAGAGTGTTTGGTTGTTTCTTTTGAGGGTTAGACCGCACCATAGATGGCTGCCTACGTACTCTCGTTGATGGAGGGAGATCAGGTCTTTCGCAGTTCAGGCTCAAACTGACTAGACCTGATTGGTTTGACATTTTTTATTTTTTGATTTTTGATTTTTTGTTCTTTTTCTTTTTTTATACATGGAAAATAAAAAGACATAACGCTAAGAAAGTGATAACTTCCCCACACTTCTTGGGGCCTACAACTGTATCCTCTAGATCTACGTCTTCTTGGCTAACTAAGGACTAATAGTCTAGTTATCAGTGGTTATATTGCCTTCGAGGCTCGTGATAGTGGTTACCTCCTGGCTATGAATATCTTCCATCATGGCCATAACTTGATCGTCTCCTGATTCAGCATATCCCTTAAGGAGGCTCAAACTGGACCCGTCGTAAAAAGGGATAAACTCTATATTCCTCGATAGGCTAGCTTCCCCGACAACCTCACCATCTTTTTCTTTATTTGTTCCTTCATCTTTTTCATAAGCTTGAAAGGATTTAACTATGAAATCCATCTCGAACTGTTGTTGTATTTCTTGCAAGGAACTTCTTTTTTGACTTTTCTACACTAGAAAGGATTAATATTTCAAATTTTCCTCCTCATCCAGGAAGGTAAAATCAGGAATGTGGTAGCTAACTTTTGGCAACAGAATGTTTGAAAGTTGCGGAGGAATTTCCTTAGGGAACTGTCTTCTTTCCTCTGCCACACCCCTCATTATGAATGGTTCACCTTGTGTTACACCAAGATTGGTGTTCATAACCGTTACTTCCTTTGAATTATCTATCTCAGGTGGAAATCTTAAGCTCTTTTTCACTTTTATGCATTCCTTGATCGTGGGGATTTTTATCTTTAACTCTCCACTTTCAATGAGATTCTGGATTTTGTGCCGCAGAGACCAACATTCCCCAGTCGTATGTCCAGGTGAGTTAGAATGGTAAAGACATATCTTTGTGGAATCATAACTCTATATACCGGGATTTACGGGAGGCAACAACTCAGTAATATTTTGTCGCTTACCAGAAAGTGTAGCATCTCTTCATTTAATTTATTTAGAGGAGTGAATTTTTGATCTCTTAATATGTCTTTCTTCTTTGAGAATTTGCATTCCACTAATCGATTTTCCCGCGGGTGAGATCTTCTACTTTTTTTATTACCCAATTTGACCTTCTTCAGTCAGCTGGATCATCTTGGGGGGATATAAACTTGCATTAGGGTTAATCTCTTCTTTCTCTTTATTTCCTGATAATTGAGTGAAGAGTTTCCTTGTAACCTTATGTTGGCACACTACAAGATTGGCCACCAGAGTTACTTGATACAGGATTGTCTCCAATTTTTGACTTATTGTCATACATTCCTCCAAATTTTCCCACTCTAGGACACATATTATGCTCTTTTGGGGATATTCCTCCGTCCTTCGGATGTACTTATGATTTGGATGCATTTCAACGCTTCCTGACCTGATCATGTTCATTCCCTCTGTACCATGCTATAATAGAAGGTTGGTGCTGACATTTAGCTGGTCAAAACCTTGGATCACAACATCGCCACTTTTGATCAAATTTTGGATTTTATGCTTTAAGGACCAACAATCTTGTGTATTATGTCTTGGAGACCCTGAGTGGTAAGCACATCTCTTGCTTGGATCATACATTTTGCTTTTTAGATTCAGAGGTGGAGCCAATTCGGTAATTTTCTTCTGATTGATTAATAATGCCAAAATATTTTCAAAGGAATCGCCTAGTGGTGTGAACACCCAATTTTCCATTCTTTTAAAATTTCTCTTTCTTTCCTAGCATTGGTTCAATACGGCCTGTTGTTGTAATGACAAATTGCCTTCCCTCTTCCAAATGGGGGGACTATGGTTGGGTCTCCTAGCTTACCCCTATAAAATGAGGGATACATCTTCATCGCCTTTCTTAGGTACCCTTTTGGGAGCGCTCGTATAGTTGCCACACTGTATATGCTTGGTGACTATTTCCAAGGCTCTGAGATCTTTAATCTTGCTCCCTTTTAGGCCCATCACTACTATTTCACCATGTTTGATCATCTCAGATAATGGCTTGCCTATTCCTACTAGGATCTTCTCATATTAAGGTGCCTCTTGGATGTCTTTTAAAGTCATCACCATTTCAGTTTCTGACATAGATGGGCTGACCTATATTGCCAGACATCTCCATCTTTTAGCATATTCTCGCAATAACTCAGTATTCTGCTTCTTAACTCTAGTCACCTGATATCGATCCGGTGTCATTTGTGACTGAAAACTGTACTGATTTAGGAAGGCGTGGGCCAGTTCTTCCCAGCTGTGGATTTTTGAACTGTCAAGTTGGGCGTACCATTTATTAGCCTCGCCCGTTAGACTTTTTTGGAATAGCTGCATTCTGAGTTTCTCATCCTCTACATAGGATCCGAGTTCTTTGATATACACTTTTTGATGGGTATAAGGATCGCCTGTTCTATTGTACTTTTCAAAATCCGCGACATAGAACTTTTCTAGATATCTGGCTCTGGAAAAGATGCAGAGATCAGAATAATCGACACTACCATAGGTCCTTGTCTTTGTAATAGACCGGATGACTTCTTCCATTAATTTTACTTTCTTTTTAATATCCCCAGTTTCTCGATCCTCCCTAAGATTTGTGATTTCAGAGGTTTTGTTGGTTCCTTCACTGGATCGAGGTTCAGGTATCTGTATCTCCCCCTATTTGTTAGAACTTTGATGACCACCCTAGGACGAGGACTCTGGTTGAGTTGTCTGTCCTTGAGTGTTCTTACTTTGTTCATTCAGGAAGATAGCCAACTCTGCTATTTGATTTTTGAGACCTTCAAACTCCTCCCTAGACACAGAACCTGATTATGCTGGGCACTTTCAGTCTAGTCGGTGGAGAAGCTTTGTGCCTTCTTAGATTTTGATATAGTAATGGGACTAATCTTGCCTTCAAGAAGAGCAAGTAGTTTAGTTTTGATAAGCATTAACGATATTCATGCTGTGGAATGTGTCAGTTTTTAGGGGTTTTTTAATGTTTACCTGCAAAACAAAGGTCAGTTGTTTTGATGATAGGATAACATGATATTTATGACATGATTGATATTTGAAATGAAATTATCATTTGATATTTGATTGGAATTTAATATTTAATAGGAATTGACAATTGACATGCATGGAAAAAGGAAAGGCATGAAGAGACTTCCCTTCGTGTTTGGTTTATCAAAGGCTAACCTATCTTAGGTTACTCTCACAGGCTTTTCGGCATGAAGGTTCCTAGATCATCGTAATCTACTAGATGGGAAATTAATCCGATCTTTCAATTGGAGCAGATCTGAGTGGCGCCTTTCCTGAGCCTCGCGGGATTATGCTCCTCTTGAGTCCAGTAATCAGCCACCGACGGGTTCACCTTCTGGTGGGGGAATCACACAACATACATTCGCATACATTCATCAAGACTCACAACATGCATTATGATGACATTGTGCGAAGCACTATTATAAAGCGCTATAAAATAAAGTATTCATTCAATGTAAAGAAAGCATTCACACACATACAGATAAAAGGGAATTAAAAAGATTGAAATGCGGCTTGTGCCCTCTACTGTCCCCAACACAGTCGCCACCTGTCAACGCCAGGAAAATTCCATTTTCCTAATGTTTGTTTCCTACCCTTTATATCTCACTAGGTGATTTTAAGTTATCTTTCTTAAAGGGTGAGATTTTAGGAAAGGACCGACATACATGTCGATAATTTTGAAAAGATTGATTTTAATAATTGGGTCGAATTAGACTGAGCCGCCAATTTGTGTGAGTTCAAAAGGAAGTAACAACTTCTCCGAATTTTAAAAGGTTTTCGCAATATGGCCCAATATGTGACTCCGTTTAATTGGTCAGGAAATCGAGATTGATAGAGTTTGGGGGCTTGCTTAAGCGAGGAGAAGATGTTAGGCATCCCCCGACTTTTGTGACACACGGTTACCGTTACTTTTTCATTCGCCATGCATTGATTATGTGTGTGTGTGTGTAAACAGATATATGTGCTTGAGTGCTTTATTTTAAAAGTAGTGTTGTGCCTCGTTGGACCTATATATGAAGGGTTTAACTTATTGTAAAGTTTATTTTAAACAAGCATATAAAAGTGAAGTTTTGAAAAGCTGTTTCCAAACCCTTTCGCTCGCATAGGAAGTGAGGCTCTTTATTACTTCCAATTTATTCCATATTTGGCTTGATTTGATTTTATCTGAGAGCAAAGCATCTTTGACATTATTAAAAGGGTCAGGCTCTTTATGGGCATGGAAGCCATCAAAGTGAGCCCGAGCACCACATACAAGCTTTTCACTATATTGGGGCCTTAAATCCAGATACCGTTTTACGGCCCTAGATTTACATTTATATTGGGTTGCAAGCTAGGTATACAACTTAAACAAGTCCATTATGGGAATCGAATCTAGATCCATTGATTGAATCATCGACCTTGTGGCTACTAGGCTCAAATTATATCATTTCACAGCTTGAACAATTAATATATTGAAACAAAAAGTATATAACTTACAAACTTCACCCGAACAACTGATTTATCGGTTAAATCCTTGTACAAGAGTGAATAAGTTTCTTGTTCCCTCTAGATATTAGATCTAGGGACACGTGGTTGCTAAATATTTACAAAACTAGAAAATAACTAGATCTATCTAGATCTTAACCATTCTAGATCAACGGTTCCAGTTTACAACTTTTGAACAGGTTAAACGCTAGATCTGGCAAGATCTAGTATAGATCTAGTCAATACACTTCAAATATTGAGTATTTTCACAAAATAAACGGTTGAAAGTTAGATCTATGTGCCACTAATATATATATATATATATATATATATATATCAAAGTAGTAAACTAGCACAGATCTGAGAAGATCTTGCAATATAGCGCGAGAAATGCAAATGAATGGTTTAAAGCTTGCAAGAACTTAATTTTAGCTAGTGAAAACTTGATATGTATGAGTTTATATGTATATGAGTGCATAGAATTAAGATTTACAAAGTTTAGGAGCAAAATCTAGCCTCTTTCTCTCTCTAAACCGAACTCTCTCTCTAACTTCCTCTCTTTAGCTTCTCGGTCCCCAAATGAGCTGAAATTCATGTATTTAAAGAGGAAAAATGTAGGAGGCGCAGGTCTACTGCAGGAAGCCACAGGTAGACCTGTAGAAACCCTAAAATGGGCCCCACTTACTCGTATTTCATCCCACTAGGTTAGGTTTTCATGCTGCGCTGCAACAGTTATAACTCTCAATCCGAGAAGAGTTAGAAGACGTGCCATATCGTTCCAAAAATCTCTTTTTGATAGCTTCTCGATGGTATTTTATTTGCCTAATTTTGAGTTTAGGGAGGCAAGGAAAAAAGGGAAAAACTATCCCTGGGTAGAAGTCAGCTAGCCATTCGCCTTATTGTGAGTTGGGAAACTTATTCCTTTCAATACAGGAATGGTTGGGATATGTGCTATACGATTCTGGAAAAAATATTTCAGAGGGCTATACAATGACATCGGGCTTAACCATTTTTGAAACCAGGAAGATAGGTCCCTGACTAGACTAGCATCTCCGGGTCTTCGCATACAGTCCGTTGAGCTGTCTTGCGCAGTTTGCACTAAGGATTGTTGAGGCGGCTCATGTGACCTTATCCACAGCTGGATGATAATTTATGTTGTGTTGTCAACATTCCATCTTTGCTCTCCCGGGGTTGTCTCTAGGGTTGATGTGGTTGTAGCTGTTTTTCCTGAAGGTTGTCTCCGGGGTTTTACTGCTGTTGATTATGTCTTTCCTAAGGGTTGTCTTTGAGGTTTGATTTGATATCCCACAGGGTTGTCTCTGTGGTTTGAGGTTGTAGTCCTCCTGGGGTAGTCTCCAGAGTGTAAAAAGTCGCTATTGCCCTCCTGTATAGTTAGTAGAAAGAAAGCGAAATGCCAAGTGTCTACACATATTATTACAATTATGTTTTTAGTAATTAATTCCTCAACCATTTAGAAATTAAATAATAATAATAGTAATAATATTAATAAGACTCCTCTTATTAATTTATATTTATTATTTTTAAAATATTAAATAATAAATATGAAGCCATTTAATTTATTCTATCAACATAGTATAAATTAAATATACTTAACATATTATTACTATTATGCCATTACTTCTTGAATAAATATTCTCCTTTTGCGGTGTGACCCTTTAGGTTCTCTATATTAAATCGGTTCTGAATAAATCAATTAGAACAATTCTAATTTATTTAAATAAATAAATTAAACTATTTAATTCATTTAAATAAATAATATTTATTTTGCAGTAATGGTAAGTCCTTTTAGCAATCAATGACTTTCCAGATAATATAGATTTCAACATTAATCATAAAAGAACCTTTAAGTAAATAATTACCGTACAATTCAATCATTCTACCTTACAATGTTCCAATTAAATATAAGATGTGGAATTACTGTCAAATCTTATTTTATTTAATTATATGTATTTCAATCCTTAAATGCAAAACTTTGATTAATGAAAATTAGAAACACCTTTCTAATTATATTTTGCTTTGGTCAAAGACTACTAAGTTGTCATTTAGGGAATCACGTAGGACATTCTCTTCTTTTACTAGAAATAGTAGATTCTTTGTTGATCATTCATTATCTCAATGTACAATTTCTTATACCCGAGCATACCCTTTGATATACCCAAAGGGTCTCAAGGAATATGTCAAAGCATAACTCATTATACACAAGATACTATGATGATCTCAAGTCCAGGGATCACTTGTAATACTATCACTATAGG
The DNA here is from genome assembly GCA_020205555.1 of Panax stipuleanatus. Lineage (NCBI taxonomy): Eukaryota > Viridiplantae > Streptophyta > Magnoliopsida > Apiales > Araliaceae > Panax > Panax stipuleanatus. Next base: position 108,002,263 of record CM035116.1, read on the forward strand.
AATTACTATTGACATTCAAGTAAAACTCCATTAGGTATTCCTTAGCGAGACACATTCAATGAACTTATTCTCCAACAAGCACCTACATACTTACTTTAGTGTCTCCACACAAATGATTAAGAGATCAATCATTCTCTTCTAAAGAGCAAGCAACGTATGTACCAATCTATCCGGATTCACTAATCCCCTTTTTAGTAATCCAACGATTGGGAACTATTTTAGTTTGTGAGCTATCTAGAATTTAGATCTCATTAGCATGATCATCATCATGATTATAAAAGAATTGCTCAAAACTATGGGTTTATCACATTTATTATAAGAACACTATGTAGATAAAGTAAAATGTCTTTAATAGATTAATTCATTTATTAATAAACGAAATAAGATTACAAAGTATATGCTCCATCATATCAAATATGATTGGCTTGTGTGGATACTAATTTCAATCTCCCACTTGAACTAAATTCAATCGCCATGGTATCCAATACCCTACTTCTCTAAGTGACGATCATCCTATTGTTGGATAAAGCTTCAGTAAATGGATATGTTATGTTGTTTTTAAGAGTCCAATATCTCTATAGTGACTTCTCCTCTTTCAATGATTTCTCTAATCAAATGAAAGTGTCGCAACACATGTTTCGATCCAAGATGAGACTTAGGAACTATTCCTGGTTCAGTAATGAACTTTTCATCCAAACAATCAACTTGCAGCTTCATTTACATCTATATACTTTGTTTTTATCACTAAACCAGCAACTCGTTGCTGTTTGGAACTTTTCCAATTCACTACATCATCATTCAAGGTAACGACTTACCCTAAAATGGATTTGTTGTTATCTGGGTCATTCTAAACTTGAGTCTGTTTAGTCCTCTAGTTTTAATTCAAAAATATCATGAATCATGATCACATCCTTAGTATCGGTTAAGTACTTTAAGATGTTTTTCATTGTCCTACAATGATCTTCTCCAGAATATGACTGATCAACATCAGGTCTCGTATATTTCATTTCATATATGATAGTAACTCATGCGATCTCTCTTTCATTGGGTACAATTTAGAGAGATACACTTCATTGGTCATCATCATGAGATCTTTCTTGGAGTTTTCAATGCTAAACGCCTTTAGCATCAGATGAATATACGTTCCTTGGGTTAAGCCGAGCATTCTTTTTAAATCTGTCTATATAAATTTATATCCACAATCTATGGGATGCTCTTCCAAAATCATTCATGGAGGAATGTTTAGACAACTTTATATTTACTGATTGTAGCAATGGTATTGTTAGGTTTGTATGTAGCGCGAATATATAATCAAATTACATAAACATAGCGGAAGCGCGATAATAGGAGGTTTTAAAATTTTTCATACAAACCATAACCAAGATCATCCTTGTGCACAATTATCAATTAAACGAAAGAGATGGAGATTCATACCCTCATAGATCAAAGCTTCCTCGAGTACAAGTTCACCTCCAATTTCTTTGTGTTCTCCTTTCCACCAATGCAATTCCTTATTTAAATCAATGCAAGCCACCCAAGTTGTAAGACCCCAACTTTTTGTGAATAAGATTTAATTTTCTCTATATATTAGTTTAAATAGTAATGTGTGAATTTGATAAATGTGATAGTTATGGGTAATATATGAAAATTTTACAAAGTAAGTAAGTTGTCATAAAATATTCGGGGAATATTCGTTTTGTTGGATAATATTCTTTTTGTCGGAGAATATTCATACCACGTCGCAATCAATGGTGAGCCCATAATATAATAACTACCGGATGAAGAAAACGACAAAAATAAGTTTTCTAAAAATTATCGGCGGAATTTTTATCGTTAACTGTTGAAATACCCGGTGATAAAAAGTATAGTAATACGCGTTGTTTCACAGTAGCACACGGTATTGCACAGTATCTTTTAATATTGATGCTTACGTAAGAAGTTACTCAGTATTTAATTCAATAATTGCTACAGTGATAATTGCATAATATTTTATATTATCAAATCAATAATTATCACAACACAGTAACTCGTATTATTGAAATGATATTATTAGATAGCATTATTGGCAATGTCTAGAAAGTTCTGTCAAGGAAAGGGTGAGATTATATAATTGCGCGCCAATAAGGACAAATCCTTATCGAAAAGCCCCCTCTTTATTGGGAACGATCTGGTTGTCAATATTGTGAGCTTATAATATTAATTGTGAAATAATTATTATATGGTGGATATTTGTCCAATTTTTGTTACAAATGGAAGAATTTTATAATAAGATATTTGTTGAAAGTTTGGCATATATTTTCTGTGGAATTATAATTATCTTCTCTAATAAAATGTTCATTCAAATATATTATTATAATAATATAATATTATAATATTATATTAACTTTGTCAAATTGATATGATTTTTTAAAACTTCCCGTGCACTTCTCTTCTTCCTAATGGGAGGAATACTTCCTGCAAAATCCTTTTTATTTACAAATTGTGGACCCTCATCAACCAATAAGAAAGAAAGAAAGAAAGTTAGGTAGGAGAAAGTTAGGCAGAGAAGGAAAAAAAAGGACGGTTAGGCAGCTCGATTTATTTTTCATTCCGAATGGCACTATAAAAGGGAGGTAACCCTTCATTCAAAAACACACCAAAAAACATAAGTATTTCTACTATTATATTGTTAGTATTTATTTTGAGTATAAGGATACTTTGAGTGTAGTTTATAGTGCAAGATTTTCTCAGAATATATAATATGTGATATACCAGTAAAATCTAGTTTTCTACTAAGGTAAAGAATGTTATTTTTTTTTAATATTCGTAAAGGATATTATTTTCTATCATACTCTATATTATGAAAGTGATATTATTTCATTTCATATTCTTAAATTTAAACTTACTATGGTAAGTATTGCTTTTATAATTCCTGAAATGATTAGAAATTCTTTGAGTTTTGCGTTTCATTTAATATCATTTCACCGGAATATTGGTTTGAACTTTTTATCAAATTTTAATATTTTTATGTCGGTATTCATACGGTACTATTCATATGAGGTATAATTCACGGAGTACTATTCACGATAAAAATTGATTTATTTTCTGTCCAAATTATTTTTGATATATGAATATCATTCTTGAATTTTGCTCCACAATTGATTATTATGTTGATAATTTGAACATTCTTGAATTTGGATAAATTAAATTATAAATCTCTAATATTTATCCTTGATATCATTGTCGACGTCGGGAAAAAATTCGGTCAACTTTGGACACGATCTTTCTCTCTTCCTAAGTTTTTATTTTCTACCCTTATTGCCTTATCTGTTTTATAAAGGGTGAAGTTTTTTAGGAGAAGGCCAACAAGTATCATGTCGACGATTTGAAAGTTTTACAAATTCGCCGTTGGTAGATTTGAAATGGTTGTACCAACTCAATCGAGTTTTGTTTGCAAGTAGGCCCAATTACTGGACACTGTCAAAACTTGATTTTGAAATAAAAATTCTTAAGTTTGGGGGCTTAGTTAAGTGGGGGGAAGGTTTTAGACAGTCCCAAACTCCCGTGAAAACACAGTATCGCATCTTTTCAATATTTCCCTTTTTATTTGCAATGTGTGTGTGTGGATGCAGGAAGAAATTGGGCCTATATTTGTTTGTTTTGAAAGTATTGTAGTGCTTCGTTGAACCTAAATACGAAGGGTTTGATGTGATTTGTAAAAGTCCTTTTTAGACAAGATCTGAAAATGATGTTTTGAAAAGGTTAGTTTTCAAACCCTTACGCTCACATAGGAATTTAAGCATGCCGATACTTCCATTTTAGCCTTCGGCTCGATTTGGATGGCGATTGTCGGGCTGCGAAGCATCCTCGACCACAAAATATAGACAATTATCGGTCTTCTCATGGGCATGACAGTCATCAGAGTGACTTTAGCAAAGCAAACTATTATTTCATTATGTTTGAGACCTTAAACCCGGATAACCGTTTTAAGGTCTTTCGGATGTACATTTTTACAGAAAAACTGGCAGAGTACATTTGTAATGTGGAGTTTGTCCATTGTGGGAATCAGATTCTAATCAGTTTGATCATGAATCCCACGATTCCTAGGCTAACCAAAAGGAGGCCAGGAAAACCTGAACATCACAAATATTTACAGAAAATGTTTATTTACATCTAGATGTCGCAAAAAACCAAGGATTCATCAGTCAAATCTTGGCCTGCGCATAGCCAAAGCTTTTCGTTCCCACTAGATAGGAATCTAAGGGTCGCAAGGTTGCTTTTATATTCAACAAAACTAGAAAGAAAGCTAGATTTAAGTAAATCTTAGTCATTCTAGCTTCCCAGTTCTGGTTAGACCTATTTTGAAATGTTTGAATGAAAGGGCTAGATTCAAATAAATCTAAACCACCAAATTTATATTAAAACAAATTCATATCAAATGAATAATTAACATAAATTTAATCACAATGAATAAAAAATATATATAAATAATTATATATATACGAAGCTGTAAAGTGTGACGGATTTCCAATCTCAGGCCCGGACAGAAATATAAATATATATCTATATATATAAGCTGTAAAAGAGCCACAGAATAATCAAGACTTGACAAAATGTAAATATATATAGAAAAGCTGTAAAGAGCTACGAAATGATACAGGCTCAAGAGAATGTAAATATATATATATATATATATATATATATATATATATATATATTTAAAAGCGGTAAAAAGACCACGGATTTTCAATCTAGGCTGAACTGAAATATAAATGTTAATATATACTGTTAATATATATATATATATATATATATATATATATATATATATTAAAGCAATAAAGGCCACAAATTAGCAATCCAGGTCGAACGAAGTCGAAAAAATTTATATAGATATAGTTATATATATATATGTAGTAACTGCCCCGGATTTGCAATCCGGGCTTGACATAATTGAAAATTAGTATATATACAGTCAAATATAGACATAATTAATTTTAAAATGCCACGAATCAGCGATCTAGGCCGAACAAGTTAGTACGTATATATATATATATATATATATACATAAAAGCGAGTAAAAGCCACGGATCAACGATCCAGGCTATGCAAATGAAAAAAAACGTATATATGTACTAAAATGTACAAAAAAGTAAGCAAAAACGGCCACGGAACTGAGTTTCGGGCAAACCCAGGAGATGAAACTTTACGTGCAAGTGCAAATAGACGTAATGAAGTAGGAAATGAGTTCTAATCGTAAAAATACTTACAATGAACTGCTACACGGAGTTTTTGCCACTTAGTAGGCTTCAAATGGATGTTTCCATTGGTTAATTTTTGATATTTCATAGAATATACATATACCAACGTGTTAGAAGAATAAAATTAAATTTTGGAGTACAAAAAGTAGGATAAGGGATGAAATGAGCAGAGTTTCAGAGCATTTTACAAATTTTTTCTTTTTTTTGGCAAGATGGGAGGCTTGTATTTAAAAATCCGATGGTAGCGGGTCTACCCGCGACAGCCGCGGGTCTACTTGTGACTCCCCAGGGAGGGCCCCACCTGGTGGGTCCCATCATCTCGAAGTACATGCACTCCGAGCAACGCGATGTCAGGTTTGAGACTTTCTAACTTTTGATCGGAGCGTCCGTTTGAGGTGTGCTATACCTTTCCAAATAGCCCTTGTCGAGAGCATCATAATGACATGGGACTTAACCTTTTCTGAGTCCAGGAAGATGGGTTCATAAATGGATCTTCGTTTCTTCGGAGTTTTCCCGTTGAGTTGTATTGTGTTGTTTTCACTCGGGATCAATATTATGGCTCTTTCTGACTTTTATTGCATCAATTCGACTTGATTTTGACCAGATTGGCTTCAAGTTATTAAAATGACCATTTTACCCCTCAAGGGGTTGTCTCCTGTACTAGCACGGTCTTCGACTATTTTCTCGGGGTTATCTCCGAGGTTTTGAATCTCAGTCGACTGTATTCGTCCTCAAGATTGTTTTCGGGGTTGTCTTCGAAGTTGATTTGGCTTCCTAGGGTTGTCTCTATGGCTCCTGTACCTCTCGGGTTGTGATCAGGGCTTCACTTGATATCCCGGTATTGCCGGGGTTTAACATGACATCACGGTATAGTGACCAGGGTTTAGCTGACATCCTAAGATTGTCGTCGGCGCTGCTTGACATCCCGGTATTGACACCGGGGCTTTACTTGACATCCCATTGTTGCCGGGGTTTGACTTGACATCCCGATATAGTGACCGAGGTTAAGTTTGAAATCTCGGGGTTGTCACCAGGGCTGTTTGACATGCCGATATTATCACCGGGTCTTCACTTGATATCCCGGTGTTGCCGAGGTTTGACCTAACATCCCAGTATATTGACCGGGGTTGAGCTTGACATCCCGGGGTTGTGGCCGGGGCTTCTTGACATCCCGATATTATCACCAGGGCTTCACTTGACATCCCGGTGTTGCCGGGGTCTGACTTGATATCCCGGTGTAGTGACCGGGGATGAGCTTGACATCCCGGGGTTGTTGCTGGGGCTGCTTGACATCCCGGTATTGTCACCGCGGCTTCACTTGACATCCCAATGTAGTAACCGAAAGGAAAAAGATAGTTTTGCCCTCCTGTATGGTTAGTAACAGGAATGCAAAATTTTGAGTGTCTACAGATGCCCCTCTTTATTATGTTTATGCAATGCAATGGAATGAACAGGATAAATAATGTTAGACACTGGAAAGATGACATATACAAATATAATGCAATGCATGATGTGTTATATTACGAATGTTAGATACTATTGTGGTGGTACGCTATCACCGTCTATTTACGCCAATCTCTTCTAGGGATGACGTTATCCATGATAGCCTTTTGGGGAAGATTTTCTCTTGACTGATGCCGTTAGACATTTCTGAACTCGACATTAGGGTGGTCATCAACACTCTTCGCCTTCAGATAAGTTTTCTGACTTCCTTCTCCGCTGGGGATATTCTGTTTGTTATGAGTTACCCTATGGGAGATTCTCGATGACTATCCTGATGATAGCTCCCATCGGTTTACATCATCGGACCTTTCCCGATGCTATGTTGGAGTTTTCGCCAACGGTTCGAATTATCATTTAGTCAATGCCTATGTTCTTGTGGATGCCTAGCCGACTGATAGTTTACATTGGTCTATTGACATTGACTCGATTTTAACTCAAACGATAGTTTACAGGGGTTGACCATCACCGAACCTTCTCGGTACCTACTCGAACGATAGTTTGCAACGGTCGATTTGAATCACCGATCTTTATCGATGCTCCCTCTAGGGATTTGTATAATATATTCCATCATCTGTCCTCTATGGGGATAAACTAATACGCTGTCTTTATCACCGGCTCATTCCCGATGCTTCGCTGAAGTGATTGCCAACGGTTGATAGTGTCAGACCCTCTGACCTTCGCTGAAGTATCCTACAACTGCTGATAGCACTGGACCATTCCCAATGCTTCACTGGAGTTATTGCCAACGGCTGATAGTGTCAGACCCTCTAACTTTCCCTAAAGTAGCCTTCAACGGCTGATACCACCGGACCATTTCTGATGCGTCGCTGGAGTTGTTGCCAACAGCTGATAGTGTCAGACACTATGACCTTCACTGAAGTAGCCTTCAACGGCTCACCACCGGATTGTTCCCGATGCTTCGCTGGAGTTATCGCCAACGGCTGATAGTGTCAGACCCTCTGACCTTTGTTGAAGTAGCCTTCAACGGCTGATACCACCGGACTGTTCCCGATGCTCTGACATATGCAGTTTTCAGCAGTTTTTCATAGTTTTTCAGTAGTTTTCATCATTAGCCCCTAAATATCACTTCAGGGTCTTAACCAATGGCTTGCAGCTCATACACAGGATTTCTGTGATGCCCCCAAATTTAGACCATACGCGTCTCAAATTCGGGGCATCACTTGCTAAATATCTAATAACATACTAACATTTCATGCAATAGAATAATAGAATAACTTACATTTATTTAATATAAATATTTGGGTCCCATGGTCTCGTAACTTAAACATATCTCCATCATCTTAAACAGGACTTAAACATAACTTAAACATAGCTTAACATAACTAGTATATAATACGTAGTAAGTCTTATTACATTCATCATAATATTCCTAAAAGAGTATAAAGCTACGCCGTAGCCTTGCCCTTGCCCTTATCTGTGCCAAAGGGTCTGCACTGCTCTACCTTAACTGAAATGTTTTAGGGAAAGCAAGAATGAGAAACAAGTTTCCTCAGCAAGTAATATAGCAATAAGGGTGAATAATATAAATTTTGAATCTCAAGGATATAACAGTAAATGATAGTTCAAAAATAACAAGAAGTATCAATAGTTCTCAATAAATGTCGCTATGGACAGAAACATATCAACAAGATTCAAGGTTTAACCATTTTAAGGTTCAAGAATAATGAACACTGAGTAGTCACTAAGGACTATGAACTCTTACTAGAATTAACAGTATTATGCTAAAAATCCAATAAAAACAAGTACAACTGGTGATCAGCCTAAAGTACCCTACGTTATGCATAACATTTAATCATACTCATGTGCGCACGTCGGTTCCCCGACAGTTGTATATAATTTTACCCTTCTATGAGGGTTGTTCATCTCAGTAGAATTATAAGAGTCCGCACCAAGTCAATTGGTTTGGATAGCTTTCTAACATACGATATTAGTCTAGCCGAACCAAATGACTTAGATTACTTTTTGTAATGCATTTAGGAACGATAAGTTTAATGCTTGCAACAACATCAAGATATAAAGTCGATTTTTGAATAATAACAAATATTTGTTTGATGTAGATATGGTCGATATATCAATAATTCGAATTTACACCATATGTAAATGAAAAGAGTTAGAGAACTTGCATAATCATAGATTCCTTGCATAAAGTAAATGCATAGATTAGGATACTTACCTTATGCGTAGTTTATCAACCTATAGGTTAGCAACACTTCACAGACTAAGATATCCTATTGTAACATAGTTTCGCATATATGTATTTTCATTAGTTACATAAGTCTAATACATATACTTGATATGTAAGTTAGACACACATATAAGATCCTAACTTAGTTGTATAATCCTACACGTATGTCGTTAATATCTTATGTACACATAGCACATAATCAGTTTGTAAAATAGTGTGATAATAATTATAATGAAGACTGAATTTGAGCGTTTATATTTTCGTATTATATACGACATAATATCTATATTGAAGCTCATAGTTTGTGTGGTCGTATTTTGCATGGCAGTTTTAAATAAAAAGATTTGTATTTGGATTCTGTACCATATATTTGGCGACTCAGAATGGGTTGTGTGGACCTATTTTGGCGGCGTCACAGTTGGTATCAGAGCTTAGGGATATGAACTCTGGAGGAGATCTAGGATTAGAACAAGGATGGGAGAGACGAGTAAAACCTTTGCTACTATGTCCTACCTAAGTTTATTTGTTATTTAATTGGTCGGTCAGAATATAAGGATAATATGTGACATGTCAATTTCTTTAATTAACCTCTATTGTATGACAGTATTTGAGAATGACATCTAAAAATTGAGAGATAAGCAATGGAGCATATGAGACCATTGAGACACCGACAATCAATAACCAGGATGATGTGCCTCAGGAAGGCAATAATACTCCTGTAAACAACACCACCGACCAAATGATGAACGATGGGGTGTTTAGGAGCTTTCTATAATTCATGCAAAACCAGACGAGAGAGACTCCTGTTCAAAATACAGGTGGAAACAATGGTAACTAGCGGCTTGTCACTGCTAAGCAATTCAAGGAGTTGGGACCGCTGGAGTTTTCTAGAAAAACCAGAGCCACTCAAGGCAGAAGCTTGGATTAAACAGATCACCAAAATATTTAATGTTCTGGGATGCACAGAGGAGCAAATGGTTCCCTTCGCCACCTTTATGTTGCGTGGAGATGTATATTACTGGTGGGAATCTGTGAAACGTACTCAGCTTTCTTCACTTAAGTTTCCTTGGGAGAAGTTCCAGGAATTGTTCAACGACAAGTACTTTCCAGAAAGTATTCGTTATAAGAAGGAGGTGAAATTCATCAAACAGGAACAAAACAATATGACTGTATCACAATACGAGGCCAAGTTTGCAGAATTATCCTGGTTTGCATCACATTTGGTGGATAATGAGGAACGAATGACACGAATGTTTTTAAGAGATTTGAAACCTGAAATTCGTCAATACCTCGTTTCTCATAAACTTTGTTTATATTTAGATGTTGTTAATAGGGCTCAATTATTTGAGCGAGATAATGAGACTATTCAACCAAAAGAAAACAACCATAGTCGTACCGGTGGCAACAGTCAGCATAACCAGCGTGGAGGAAATTATCATACCAGAAATAGTAACCACTTCGATGGTAATTATGGCCAAGATAATAGAAGAAGTGAATCGGGTGGAAATTTCAAAAAGAGAAGATTGAACAATGATAACGGAAAGACATCGGCAGCAGCCTAGCACCAATAACCGTTTCTAAGGGAGGGGAACGACCTTTGGTCGTATGTTACAAATGCGGACAAGAGGGATACATCAGTCCAAACTGCACACATGATTCCAAGGTGTGCTACACTTACTGAAATGAAGGTCACATAGCTCGAGTATGCCCTATAGCGAAGTCAAGTCCAGCTGGGATGGCGACACGAAAATTTGTCCCAGACAAGTAAAAGTCGGTGGTTTAGGGAGGGCTTTTGTCGTGACTTCCCAAAAAGTGAGGAACCCAAACGAAGTTATCACGAGTAAGATAATCATAAACTTTTGCAAAGTCTATACCTTATTAGATACCGATTCTACCCATTCTTTTATTTCACCTACTTATGCTCAACGTTTGAACTTGACCCTTGAGAAATTATACTTTGAATTATCTGTTAAAACTCCTTTGAGAGAAACCTTCGTTACATCCACAGTTTACAAATCATGTTTGATTCAAATTGGCACCCTCACATTACCTGTTGATCTCATCTCTTTGAAAATACTTACATTTGATGTGATTTTAGGAATCAACTGGTTAACCACTCATTATGCTAAAATTGATTGTTTTCGTAAGGTTGTTTGCTTTTATATTCCTAATTAACCTGTTATGCGAATTCAAACAACCAAATCACTAAAATCAATCATTGTCATTTCAAGTCATAAAGCTATTCGTTTATTAAAAAATGGATATCAAGCTTTCTTAGCCAATGTCACCGATTTAAAAAAGAATACATCAAATCTGAATGATATTTTTGTTGTTAATAAATTCCCTGATGTATTTCCCAAAGAACTTCCTGGCCTACCCCCGAAACGTGAAGTTGAATTTTTTATTAACCTTGAACCCGGTACAAAACCCATTTCCAAAACCCCATATCGAATGGCTCCTATTGAACTTTCAGGAGTTAAATGTCCAACTACAGGAGTTGTTAGACATCTACTTTATATGTCCTAGTACATCGCCTTGGGGTGCTCCTATTTTATTCGTAAAGAAGAAAGACGGGAGTATGCGACTTTGTATTGACTATCGCGTGTGGAACCATGTCACCATCAAGAATAGGTATCTGTTACCTTGCGTTGATGACTTGTTTGACCAGTTGTAAGGTGTTAAATTCTTCTCAAAGATTGATCTTCATTCTAGATATCATCAGTTAAGGATTAAAACTGATGACATTCCAAAGACTACCTTCAGAACTCGATACGGGCATTATGAATTATTAGTCATGTCTTTTGGATTGACTAATGCTCCTGTGGCCTTCCTGGATATGATGAACCAGATATTCAAGAAATATTTTGATTATTTTGTGGTTGTCTTTATTGATGACATCCTTATTTACTCCAAAAGCCATGAAGATCGTGAGCAACACTTGAAGCTGATACTCCAAAAAGATTTGTGAACATAAGCTATATGCCAAGTTAAAGAAATGCAAGTTCTGGCTTGAGAAAGTATCATTTCTTAGACACGTGGTATCGAAACATGGAATATCAGTTGACCCAGTGAAGATTGAAGCAATATAAAGTTGGGAGCAACCTAAGTTTGTAACCGAAATACGTAGCTTTCTGGACTGGTTATTATCGGAGATTCGTGGAAGAATTTTCTCGAATCGCTACTCCATTAACTCAGCTGACTCGAAAAGATACAAAATTCGGATAGAGCGAGGAATGTGAGAAGAGCTTCCAAGAGCTCAAGAGGAGACTCATTTCAGCACATGTTCTGACAATATCATCTGGTTCAGAGGGATTTGTCATCTACAGCAATGCGTCAGGCAAAGGGTTAGGATGTGTTTTCATGCAACGTGGGAAAGTCATAGCATATATATCACGACAACTTAAAGAATATGAGAGGAATTTTTCTACACATGATCTAGAGTTGGCAGCTGTCATTTTCAGGTTGAAGATCTGGAGACACTACCTGTATGGGGAGAGAGTGGAGATCTATACGGATCATAAGAGCCTTGAATATTTCTTCACTCAAAAAGAACTCAACATGCGGCAACAACGTTGGCTTGAGCTGTTAAAAGATTAAGACCATACCATCCAATACCATCCTGGAAAAGCAAATGTGGTAGCGGACGCGTTGAGTAGAAGATCATATGCGGGAACGAGTGCAGTGCTGTCAACCCAAAGGCCCATTTTGTATGTGTCGACGTCGGGAAAAAATCTTGTCTCTTTGACAGATCTTTCTCTTTTCATAATTTTTGTTGTTTTCTACCTTTATCTGTCTTATCTATTTTATGAAGGGTGAAGAGTTTTTTAGGAAAAGGCCAACATGTATCATGTCAACGATTTGAAAGATTACAGAGTCGTCAGTTGGTAGATTTAGAAATGGTTGTACCAACTCAACCGAGTTTTGTTTGATTTTGCAATTAGGCCCAATTACTGGGCACTGTCAAAACTTGGTCTTGAAATCGAAATTCTAAAGTTCGGGGGCTTGGTTAAGTGAGGGGAAGGTGTTAGGCACCCCCCCCCCCCGACTCCCTTAAAAACACGGTACTGCATCTTTTCAATATTTCCCTTTTAAATTGCAATGTATGCGTGTATGTTGGAAATAATTGAGCCTACGTTTGATTGTTTTGAAAGTAGTGCCTTGCTTAATCGAGCCTATATACGAAGGGTTTGATTTGATTTGTAAAAGTCCATTTTTTAGACAAGATATGAAAATTATATTTTGAAAGGTTGGTTTTCAAACCCTTACGCTTGCATAGGAATAGAAGCATGTTGATACTTTCGTTTTATTCTTTTCAGCCTTCGGCTCGATTTGGATGGTGATTGTCGGGCTGCGAAGCATCCTCGATCACAAAATATATACAAGTGTCGGTCTTCTCATAGGCATGACAGCCATCGAAGTGACTCTGGCATGACAAAGTAGATTTCATTATGTTTGAGACCTTAAACCCGGATAACCATTTTATGTCCTTTGGATGTACATTTTTACTGAAAAACTGGCAAGGTACATTTGTAATGTGGAGTTTGTACATCGTGGGAATTAGATTGTGATCAGTTTGATCATGAATCCCACGATTCCTAGGCTCACAGAGAAATAGCCAAGAAATCTTGCGCAACACATATATTCACAAAGAAAGTATATTTACATCTAGACGCCGCAAAATAAAGGATTCATCAATCAAATCCTTGCATGCGTGTAGTCAAAGCTTCTCGTTCCCACTAGATAGGGATCTAAGAGTTGCGAGGTCGCTTTAAAGTTTCATAAAACTAGAAAGAAAGCTAGATTTAAATAAATCTTATCCATTCTAGCTTCCCGGTTCTGGTTGAACCTATTTTGAACAGTTTGAAAGGTAGAAAGGGCTAGATTTAAATAAATCTAATGTGCTAATTTTACGTTAAAATAAATGCGTATGAAATGAGCATTTAAAACAGATATTTAATCAAAATGAATATATATATATATATATATAGAGAGAGAGAGAGAGAATTATAAACATATGAAATTGTAAAAGGCGATAAATTTCCAATCCTAGGCCCTAAAAAAATTTTATATATATATATATATATATATAAAGCTGTAAAAGAGCCACGAATTACTCTAGGCTCTACAGAATGTAAATATATATATATATATATATATATATATATATATATATATAAGCTGTAAATATAAATATATATGTATATATATATATATATATATATATATATATATATATATATATATATATGAAAGTTGTAAAAAGGGCCACGAATTACTCCAGGCTCGACATAATGTAAATATATATATATATATAGCAAAGCAGTAAAAAGGCCACGAATTTCCAATCCAAGCTAAACTGAAATATAAATGTTAATATATATAGTTAGTATGTAAGACCCCAACTTTTTATGAATAAAATTAAATTTCCTTTATATAGTATTTCGAATAGTAAGGGATTGATTTGATAGATGTGGTAAGTTATGGGTAAAATGCGCAAATATTTCAAAATAAGCAAGTGGTTATAAAATATTCATTGTTGTCGGGGAATATTCGTTTGGTCGTGAAATATTCTTATTGTCGGGGAATATTCATACCACGGCGCAGCCATTTGTGGGCCCCATAACAAAAAACTGTCGGATGAAGAAATTGATAAAAATAAGTTTTCTATAAATAACGGCATAACAGTTACTGTTAACACTCTTGAAATACCAGGTGGTTAAAATAAAGTAATACGCGTTATTGCATAGTAGCACACGGTATTACACAGTATTTTATATTATTATTGTTTCAATAATTGTCACTGCACAACATTTTACGTTATCAAATCAATAATTCATATTATTTGAATTATATTATTAGACAACATTATTGGCAATGTCTAGGAAGCACTGTCTAGGAAAGGGATTAGTTAATCTAATTGCGCGCCAGTAAGGAGAAATCTTTATCGGAAAGCCCCCTCTTTCCTGAGAACGACCTGGTTGTCATTATTGTGATTCTGTAATATTATTTATGAATAATTAATTATTGATAAAAATGATAAGAAAATATTTATTTAATGAAGAAATTTTTAAAGAGACAATTATTGAGAGTTGATATTTTATCTTCTTCGATAAAATAATTCATTCAAATATATTATTGTAATATTACATTATAAGTGTATGATGTAATAATATAATAATATAATAATGATGATATTTTTACAATGAAAGCACGATATGTGAATAAAATGAGGAGAAAGAGAACAAATTGGGTTCGGAGTATTTTTATTACAAAAAGCATGTTAAATATGTTGGTGGGCCCAGTATTTGACTGAAGTTTGATTATAGCCTGCAAATTCATCCGTATGTAAATTTGGGTCATTTTTCGTTTAGAATTTGAAAAAACTTTCTGGTACAAAGTTGTAGAGAATTAAATTTTCTATGGAATGGACATAAAATTCGTATTTTTCTGATAAAAGGGCTATTTATTATGAATTATTGAATTTCTAGAATATTGGGTCTGAATTAATTTTTGGGGTTATAAATATTTTTTTAAAAAAAACATTTTTTATGGGTGGGACCCTCTTCTGGAGTGCTGAGATTGTGATGTGGTGTGCGTAAGAAAAATAAATAAATTTAATAATATTTTAGTAAATTTTCTGCTTTGGCGTCCTAAGCATTTTCTTATAAATAGAGTGTTTAGTTAGAATTTGAAAATCACACCAGAATCAAAAGTTTTCTCTCTCTATAATATCGAGCGCATTTTTGTGAGTATTTAGATACTTTGAGAGTTGAAAAGTAGGGCAAGTTTTTTTCAGCATTATATTCGATATTCCAATAAGAAGTACTTGTCCTTTGAGGTAAGGAATTATTTTTTTTCAAAAATAATGTTATTTCTTTCAATATCATGACACAGAAATATTAGTATGAATTTTATTGTAAAATTTTTACCTTTTTATATTAGAGTTATTATTCACATATACGGCACTATTTACGACTACGGTACTATTCATAGAAAAATTAAATTTTCTTTTCTTTGTCCAAGTTGGCTATTATGGTTTCTATCTTTGATTCGATCCAAGTTTTGAACTTCATTCCTGAATTTTGTTCCACAAATAATTATTATGGAGTATTTTTGAACTGGGACAGACTGATTTACGAATCCTAATTTTTTGTCTTTTATCTCACTGGATTTGTTCTTTAAAATATTTTTCATCATCTTCAGTCTTAAATGGTGATACAAAAGAATATCTTTGGTCTGTAGTGCAAAGATGGATGATTATTTAATGAATATCTTTGGCCCGTAGTGCAAAGATGGACATGTGTTGAGATGAACATGACCAACTGGTGATACAAATAAATATCTTTGGTCCGTAGTGCAAAGATGAATATTTGATTCAAGATATATATTGATTGATGTTACAGGGATAAAATATTGATTATGGACTTTTAAATCATAGAAGATAGTAGACACTATTTCCTACTGAACTCTTCTGATGCATTGTTAATTCCGCTGCAGTTGTTGATCTAAAACTTGTTGTCCATAATATTTTATCTGATTTGTTGAAGACTAACAATAAATTATTATGCATTATCTTAGTCATAATATTATTTACTGGGCTAGTTGAACTCACCCTTTTCATCTAGTGTCCTCTTCAGGAAATAAGAATGTTGCAGGGACTAGTCGGGGAATAGAGTGATGGGGCAGAGTTAGAGCAGTAGTAGTCCTGACTACTTTAGTATAATAGTGTGAAAATAATTGTAACTACTGAGGACTGAATTTGAGTGTTTATATTTCATATTATATACGATTTGTATTGACACTCACAGCTTGTATGGTCGTCCTACTCACGACCTTTTGATATAAAAGTTTATATTTGGATTCTGTACCATGTGTTTGGCGACTCAAAATGGGTTGGGTTGATTGGACCTATTCTGGGGGTGTCACAGTTGGTATCTGAGTATAGGGATATGGTCTCTGGCGGAGATCGGGGATTAGAAACAGGAGGGAAGAGACGAGTAAATCCTTCGCTAGTGTGTCCTAGCTAAGCTTATTTGCAATTTAATTGGTCAGTCAAAATATAGGGTTAATATGTGATATGTTAATTTGTTTAATTAACCCTTGTGTTGTGGCAGTATTTAAGAAATGAACTCATATAGAGTTTTAAGTGATGGATCGAGGAGATTTATTTAAAGAATAAATATCTTTTCATAACAAAGGTGTTTTTTGGGGAGTGCTAATTAAGTTATTGAACTTGATTATAGGATGTCAGGAGAAAAAGAAATTAGAGATATCCATGCGGTTAGCGAAGAATTAATAGTTGCACCCGACCTAATCGCAGAGGTTGCAGCTGAGAGTGAGGAAGAAGAGGAACATGAGGAGGATTTATTAGGAGAATTTTATGATCGAAATGTAGAACTGTAGAATCGTATTCTTGAGTTAGAAGAGTAGGGTGAAGAACGACAGAAAGCCGTGGCACAAAAGGATACAGCAATTCAAGATTTTGCTACTCGATATGCTAGGCTTGAACATAAGCTCTCTCTGGCAGAGCATATGATATTATATCTGGAATCTAAAAATACAAATGTCAACGATCAGCTGAAAGAAGAAACAACTGAACGAGTGAGAATTGAGGATGCATGGGTAAAAGCCGCACGATGCGTTGATATTTTAGAAAGAGACGTCCAATCCAAGAAGGCCAAAATAGACGATATGGATTTCACTTTTTGGACAGCAATTGGGAGAATCCAACATGGAGTTTGGAATTACCCTGTGCATAGCGGTCAACCCCAATTTGATATAGATCGAAGAGTAATGATTAAGATCATGGATCAGGAGTGAGACGAAGCATTTGAGGGTGGAATGTGCTTTATAGCAAAGTCAACTCAAGAGAGGAAACCGAATGAGGTGATCACGGGTAAGATAATCATAAACTCTTGCGATATTTATACCTTATTAGATACCGGTTCTACCCATTCTGTTTTTTCACTTACTTGTGCTCAACGTTTGAACTTGACTTCTGAGAAATTAGACTTTGACTTATCTATTGAAACTCCATTGGGTGAAACCGTCGTTACATCTACAGTTTACAAATCTTGTTTGATAAATTGGCACCCTCACCCTACCTGTTGATCTTATATCTTTGAAATTACTTGCATTTGATGTGATTTTAGGAATTAACTGGTTAACCACTTATCATGCGAAAATTGATTGTTTTCGTAAGGTTGTTAGTTTTCATATTCCTAACCAACCTGTTGTGCGAATTCAAACCACCAAACCACTAAAATCAATCAATGTCATTTCAAGTCATAAAGCTATTCGTTTATTAAAAAACGGATGTCAAGCTTTCTTAGCCCATGTCACTGATTTAAACTAGAATACGTCAGATTTGAATGATATTTCTATTGTTAATGAGTTTCCTGATGTATTTCCCGAAGAACTTCTGGTCTACCCCCAAAACGTGAAGTTGAATTCTTTATTAACCTTAAAACTGGTACAAAACCCATTTCTAAAACCCCATATCGAATGGTTCCTATTGAACTTCAGGAGTTAAAGGTTCAACTACAGGATTTGTTAGACATCGGTTTTATTCGTCCTAGTACGTCTCCTTGGGGTGCTCCTATTTTATTCGTAAAGAAGAAAGACGGGAGTATGCGACTTTGTATTGAATATCGGGAGTTGAACCATGTCACCATCAAGAATAGGTATTCACTACCTCATATTGATGACCTGTTCGACCAGTTGCAAGGTGCACAATTCTTCACAAAGATCAATCTTCGTTCTGGATATCATAAGCTGAAGATTAAAATTGAGGATATTCCGAAGACTGCCTTCAAAACTCGATACGCGCATTACGAAATTTTAGTTATATCTTTTAGATTGACAAATGTCCATACTGCGTTCATGAACATGATGAACCGAATATTTGAGAAATGTTTGGATCATTTCGTGGTTGTCATTATTGATGGCATTCTAATATACACCAAAAGCCTCAAATATTTCTTTACATAGAACGAACTCAACATACAGCAACGACGTTGGCTTCAGCTGTTGAAAGATTACGACCATACCATCCAATACCATCCTGGAAAAGCGAACGTGGTAGCTGATGCGTTGAGTAGAAGATCATATGCAGGAACGAGTGCGATGCTGTCAACACAAAGGCCTATTCTGTGTGACTTACAAAAGATGGGGATAGAGTTTAAGACTCGAGGGACCCACGTGATGATGTCAAATATACGCGTAGAGCCAGCTTTAATCTATAAAGTTAAAGATGCTCAAGCTACAGACCTGGAGTTGATAAAGATGATGAAGAAGGTGCAAGAAGGTGCGGTTCCAGAAGCCAGAATCGATGAAGAAGGAATACTTTGAGTCAACTCCAGACTTTATGTTCCTAACGATTCTAATTTGAAGTATAAAATTATGATGGAGGCACACAACACACTATTTGCAATCCATCCCGGGAGTACCAAAATGTATCGTGATCTTCGACATATATTTTCGAGGACCAATATGAAGAGAGAGATCGCAGAGTTTATCTCGAGGTGTTTAACTTGTCAACGTGTAAAGGCGGAGCATCAAGTACCAAAGGGTCCGTTGCAACCACTTGAGATTCTTAAATGGAAGTGGGAACACATTATTATGGATTTCGTTACGGGTCTTCCCAAGGTTTCTCAAGGCATAGATGCAATTTGGGTTATTGTTTATAGATTAACCAAGTCTGCTCATTTCTTGCCGATACGGGAGACTTATTCCCTTGAGCGTCTTTCTCGTATGTACATAAATGAGATTGTGAGGTTGCATGGCATGCCAGTATCCATAGTTTTGAATCGTGACCCAAGATTCACTTCACGATTTTGGGTCAGTTTGCAGAAAGCTATAGGCACAGATTTACGATTCAGTTCGGCATATCATCCTTAAACGGACGGGCAATCGAAAAAGATTATTCAAACTCTTGAAGATCTATTGAGATTCTGTGTTCTAGACTTCAAAGGGAGTTGGGATAAGTACCTACCATTGGTGGAATTCTCTTACAACAACAGTTATCAAGCAAGTATAGGCGTGGCTCCATTCGAGGTGTTGTATGAGCGAAAGTGTCGTTCTCTAGTATATTGGGATGAGGTGGGTGAAGCAACGTTGTTGGGATAGGAGTTAGTACGTAACCTACTTAAAAGATCCAAATGATCCGACAACGTATACAAATGGCACAGGATCGACAAAAGAGTTATGCGGATCTTCATTGAAAGGACGTGAAATTTAATGTTGGGGATCATGTACTGTTACGTGTTGCTCCGTGGAAAGGAGTTACAAGATTCAAGAAGTAAGGAAAGCTCAATCCACGATTTATTGGTCCATTTGAGATTCTTGACCGAGTAGGAAATGTGGCCTATAGACTCGCTTTACCTCCAAGCATGTCTCGTGTTCGTAACGTGTTTCACATATCCGTATTACGTAAATATGTGAAAGACCCAAACCACATTATTGTCTTAGAACCAGACGAGATAGCAGAAGATTTAACGTATGAGGAGGTACCTGTTAAGATATTGGATAGGAAGGAGCATGGCCTACGCACAAAAGTTATACCACAAGTCAAAGTTTTGTAGAGGAATCATGCTATTAAGGAAATGACCTGAAAGTTGGAATCGAAAATGAAATTGAGGTATCCTCACCTTTTCAAAACACCAGGTACGCACATCAATTTCCAAGACGAAATTTCATAAGGAGGGGAGGTTGTAAGACCCCAGCTTTTTATTAATAAAATTGAATTTTCTCTATATATTATTTTGAATAGTAAGGGGTTGATTTGATAGATGTGTTAAGTTATTGGAAAAATGCGCAAATATTTCAAAATAAGCAAGTGGTTATAAAATATTAATTGTTGTCGGGGAATATTCGTTTGGTCGTGGAATATTCTTGTTGTCGTGGAATATTCGTACGACGGCGCAGCCATTTATGGGCCCCATAACGGAAAACTGTCGGATGAAGAAAACGACAAAAATAAGTTTTCTATTACCGTTAACACTGTTGAAATACCCGGTGGTTAAAATAAAGTAATACACGTTGTTGCATAGTAGCACACGGTATTACACAATATTTTATATTATTGTTGTTTCAATAATTGTCACTGCACAACATTTTACATTATCAAATTTATAATTCATATTATTTGAATAATATTATTGGCAATGTCTAGGAAGTTATATCTAGGAAAGGGGTTAGTTAATCTAATTGCGCGCCAGTAAGGAGAAATTCTTATCGGAAAGCCCCCTCTTTCCTGAGAACGACCTGGTTGTCATTATTGTGATTCTGTAATATTATTTGTGAATAATTAATTATTGATAAAAATGATAAGGAAATATTTATTTAATGAAGGAATTTTTAAAGAGACAATTATTGAGAGTTGATATTTTATATTCTTCGATAAAATAATTCATTCATATATATTATTGTAATATTACATTATAAGTGTATGATGTAATAATATAATAATATAATAATTATGATTTTTTTATAATAAATGCATGATATGTGAATAAAATGAGGAGAAAGAGAGCAAATTGGGTCCGGAGTATTTTTGTTACAAAAAAATGTTAAATATATTGGTGGGCCCCATTTTGACTGAATTTTGACTATAGCCTGCAAATTCATCCGTATGTAAATTTGGGTCATTTTTCGTTTAGAATTTGGAAAAACTGTAGCGCCCCCAAATCCAGGTCCCCATATCCTCGACCCTGGTACGTTACGATACATCATTTCTATAACTATTGCGGAAGATATAAACATAAATTGTTTATACAATAACTTTTACATATAATCCCCAACGTCTGTAACTTTAACTTAATACCTACATTCAATATCCTACACGACATACAATGTCATTTGTATCCAATACTATTACAAGTTTAACCTGCATCCAAATCCAATTCTAGAATTTGTCTTTGTCTTTGTCTGTATCCGAAGTTTTGTCTTAATTTGAAATGTTTATCATGATATAGCAAGGGTGAGCAACAAGTTTGCCTAGCAAGTTTAAGTTCAAATGAAGATATATCATGATTGAAAAGAATAATAAGTTCACAAACTTCCAACAATATAAGAATTGTGAAAGAACATTAATCAATAATGCTGAATAGTCAATAATGAACATGAATAAATTCAACTGAACAATATGGTAATGAAGGTGATCAGCCTTTCATACTTGATGAACATATACAATATACACAACGTGCGAATCACTAAATCATAGATGTGATGTAATCAACTATGATTAATCACGAACATACTTTACAATAACAACTCGAGTTCAAGTTAGGAAACTTGCCTGAGCCGTTGATTACTACTACGCAATCTAATTTAATCACTTTATTGGAAAAACCTATCTGTTATAAGATATATCTTTCAATTAGCATAACATATCTTATTCCATAATTCTATTACTATACTATCTAACATTTAAACACATAGTCAAATATTAGATATCCTCAATACCATACATATACACAAGTCTAAACCTAACACACATCGAGTCTTTAATAATATTCAATATAGTATAATAAGTGGTTTCCCACAAACAACTAACAAATTAGTTTCCGTCTCGCCTACACTGTTTTCATAGTGATTTAGATCGGTTACTAATTCGTAGATCCCATTCCTATATGAAGGACCCATTTAGCCCAGCTACTATACATCAACCATTAAAGAGTACGATTGCACTACCTTAGACATAACACTACCGTATCATATAACTTGTAAATTAACTCTTAGTATTTAATTTTATAAGTTATTTATAATTAAGTAAATCGAATACCTAATCCAGTAACCTGGATTCATATTGAATTTTAATTTATTAACTAATTCCCAATCCAGCAGACTGGATACAACTGACCTCCAATCCAGCAAGCCTGGATTCAAACTGACATCCAATCCAGCAAGCCTGGATTCAACTAACCTCAAAACCAGCAAGCTTGGATTGATCAACCCTTCAACCCAGCAACCTAGATTATCTAAATAGACCAATCCAGTATCCTGGATAATCCAAACATCTCATCCCAGCAACTTGATGGCCAATCCAGCAAACCAGATTGCAATCCAGCAACCTGATGGCCAATCCAGCAAGCTGGATTCCTCTTTTTTAATCTAATCATCTTAATATTTTTTTTATCTTTTGTACACACATAAATACATGTTTTTCATACACAAAAAAAAATAGGAATTTTTCAATTTCCTTTAGTATTTTTCAAAAATCAATTTCTAGTTAATTCTTTAAGAAAATAACTACCTCACACTTAACTCAAAAAATTCCCAACTCTAGGCGAGATCTTACACATGTTAACGTGAGTCTCTAGTTTAAATTTCGTGGCCATCGAAGTTATACAACTCCGGTTATAGCGATTTTTGTCAAAAAAATACCAATATTGAAACGGTCATAACTTGCTCAATTTTAGTCGGAATGAGCTCATTTTTTGACACAAGCTACTTCATTCCATATATTTTCATGTCCCAAAAGATCTGATTTTATTTCCCAAATTATGTGGCCAAAACTGTGCCTTAAATTGCTGGACAGCCTACTTTTAGTCATTTTTAGTTTTGGCGTCCTTTGCTAAAAATAGTCCATACGGAAATCTACAAGAACTTTTTCAGTGATTCCACTTGGTAAAGTTAGAAGAATTATAGATCTAACTCTAAAAATTGACCACACTCAAAAATTCGAAACACAATGAGAGATATGGTCATTTGAATTCCATGTTCCATTTTCTCAAAAATCTGATTTTTCTAACTTTGTGTTTTGTAAGAAAACTTTCATGATCTACTGATTAATCTAACATTAGCCATCATAAACCATCATAACACATACTAATACCTCTAAGTCTCGTGGATCTACCATGATCCATGATCTATTTCATCAAACTTCCACCAAATCAAAGTAAATCATAATTTATGCTAAAAAATCAAGATTTTCAAACTTTTGAAACATATTTTCATTCTTCTTGCTTTTGATCTAACTTTTGACACTTAAAAGTGATAAATATAAACATAACACACTTATATACATATAGATATAGAGTTTTGAAGTTTGAAGAACATAACTTGATTATTTCATCAAATCAAACAAAATAAAAGGAATAAACCAAACTAGGATTTTATACCTAGATCATGTAGCTCTTCTCCTTCCCTTTACACCATATAAGATAAAACTAGGAAACATGAAAAGTTTATCTCCTTCTTCTTCTACAAGCTGCCGAATTTGCTCTCTATCTCTCTTTCTATTTCTTTTTCCTTCTCTCTCTTATTTAGAAGAAATGAAGCAAATGAATTTCTCTCTCCAATCCTTACTAAATCCACCAACATATCTCTTCTCTTCTCTCTCCAAATGATTATGTGGTTGCTTGTACTCTTGGTTAATGTGTTGGTTGAATAAAAAGAAGACACCTAATAAGGGTTGGTGAAGAGTTGGTGACCAACTATTTTGACAAAACAACCAAACATGCACAACCTTTCTTCCCCTTAAAGTGGGCGGGTGAATCCCCCCTCTTTTGCCCCTTTTTGATTTAATTTTAATTACATAATTTAGCTTACTAAATATCCAAAAGTCCCTTTCTTGTTTGGCTAAGTTTGGGCCATCCTATTTAATCCTTTGGGCTTGCAAATTATTTCTTTGGGCCATAAAATCAACATGATTCCATACTCTTTAATTTTTATTTACTTACACAAATGTCTAACATCCCTCTTCCATTGGGTTAAAGTCTTGGGCACCAAATTAATTACTTTGGGCTTGCTAACAAAATAATTGGGCGATATAAATTAACATAGTCCACTAAATTTTAATTCTATCACACCCTAATCATTTAATTAGGATTTCTATTCACTCAATTGTAAATCAAATCCTTACTCATACATATTTAATTACTTAACCTAATTAGACTTGCTTTAATAAAAGTAATAAATTGATATAATAAACTTAATCTCTTAATGTTAGTTAATATTTTAAATACTAACATCCTTTTCTATTATAATCCTTAGGTTATTTAAATTTCCATACCTAATATATGTATTAGGTTATATTAGTTTCTTTTTATTTGCTTATTATATAATAAACAAATATAAGCAATCAAATAACAGACATACTCATACCAAATATTTTAATACTTTGAGAAATGTCCCACAAATCTCATACTATATTTATTCTTATCATTTTTCTTGCTAAAATATGTATACCACATCACTAAATATATATATGTTTACCTATACATATACACATTTTAAGAATTTAAATCAAACCATATAGGTTCTTTTAAAAAAATTTAAATTATTCCTCAAATTCCCATCCAGGTTTATTCTTTTAACCTTTAATTTAATCATTCAAGATCTTATGAATTTTCGGGATGTCACAAACACTTTATTCTATATAGTTGTAGAGAATTAAATTTTATATGGAATGGATATAAAATTCGTATTTTTCTGATAAAATGGCTATTTATTATGAATTGTTGAAGTTCCGAAATATTGGGTCTGAATTAATTTTTTGGGGTTATAAATATTTTTTTGAAGAAAAATGTTTTTTGTTGGTGGGACCCACTTATGGAGTGCTGAGATTGTGATGTGGTTAGCGTAAGAATTATTTTTTTTAATAACATTTTATTAAATTTTATGCTTTGGCGTCCTAAGTATTTTCCTATAAATAGGGTGCTTAGTTAGAATTTGAAAATCACACTAGAATCAGAAGTTTTCTCTATCTATAATATTGAGCGTATTTTTGTGAGTATTTAGATACTTTGAGAGTTTATAAGGAGTGCAAGTTTCTTTAGCATTATATCCGATATTCAAGTCAGAAGTACTTGTCTTTTGAGGTAAGGGATGTTATTTTTTTTCAAAAATAATGTTATTTCTTTCAATATCATGACACCGAATTAATGGTTTGAATTTTATTGTAAAATTTTTACCTTTTCATATTGGAGTTACTATTCATGTATATGACACTATTCACGTATACGACACTATTCATGAATACGGTACTATTCACAAAAAAATTATATTTTCTTTTCTTTGTTCAAGTTGACTATTATGATTCCTATCTTTGATTGAATCCAAGTTTTGAACTTCATTCTTGAATTTCATTCTTGAAAGGGGTTAGTTAATCTAATTGCGCGCCAGTAAGAAAAAATGTTCATCGGAAAGCCCCCTCTTTCCTAAGAACGACCTAGTTGTCATTATTGTGATTCTGTAATATTATTTGTGAATAATTAATTATTGATAAAAATGATAAGGAAATATTTATTTAATGAAGAAATTTTTAAAGAGACAATTATTGAGAGTTGATATTTTATCTTCTTCGATAAAATAATTCATTCAAATATATTATTATAATATTACATTATAAGTGTATGATGTAATAATATAATAATATAATAAAGATGATATTTTTACAATGAATGCACGATATGTGAATAAAATGAGGAGAAATAGAGCAAATTGGGTCCGAAGTATTTTTGTTACAAAAAATATGTTAAATATGTTGGTAGGCCCCGTTTTTGACTGAAGTTTGATTATAGCTTGTAATTCATCCGTATGTAAATTTGGGTCATATTTCGTTCGGAATTTGAAAAAACTTTCTTTTACAAAGTTGTAGAGAATTAAATTTCCTATAGAATGGACATAAAATTCGTATTTTTTTGATAAAGGGCTATTTATTATGAATTATTGAAGTTCTGAAATATTGGGTTTGAATTAATTTTTGGGGTTATAAATATTTTTTTTAAGAAAAACATTTTTTTTGGGTGGGACCCACTTGTGGAGTGCTGAGATTGTGATGTGGTGTGCGTAAGAAAAATAAATAAATTTAATAATATTTTATTAAATTTTCTGCTTTGGCATCCTAAGCATTTTCTTATAAATAGGGTGTTTAGTTAGAATTTGAAAATCACACCAGAATCAAAAGTTTTCTCTCTCTATAATATCGAGCGTATTTTTGTGAGTATTTATATACTTTGAGAGTTGATAAGCAGGGCAAGTTTTTTTTAGCATTATATCCGATATTCCAGTCAGAAGTACTTGTCTTTTGAGGTAAGGAATTATTTTTTTTCAAAAATGATGTTATTTTTTTCAGTATCATGACACCAAAATATTGGTATGAATTTTATTGTGAAATTTTTACCTTTTCATATTGGAGTTACTATTCACGTATACGACACTATTCACGAATACGGTACTATTCACAGAAAAATTAAATTTTCTTTTCTTTGTCCAAGTTCGCTATTATGGTTTCTATCTTTGATTGGATCCAAGTTTTGAACTTCATTCTTGAATTTCGCTCTACAAATGATTATTATGGAGTATTTTTGAACTTGGACAAACTGATTTACAAATCCCAAGTTTTTGTCCTTTATCTCACTGGATTCGTTCTTTAAAATATTTTTCATTATCTTCAGTCTTAAATGGTGATACAAAAGAATATCTTTGGTCTGTAGTGCAAAGATGGATGATTATTTGATGAATATCTTTGGCCTGTAGTGCAAAAATGGATGATTATTTGATGAATATCTTTGGCTTGTAGTGCAAAGATGAATGATTACCTGATGAATATCTTTCGCCCGTAGTGCAAAGATGGACATGTGTTGAGATGAATATGACCAACTGGTGATACAAATGAGTATCTTTGGTCCATAGTGCAAAGATGAATATTTGATTCAAGATATATATTGATTGATGTTACAGGGATAAAATATTGATTATGGACTTTTAAATCATAGAAGATAGTAGACATTATTTCCTACTTAACTCTTCTGATGCATTGTTAATTCCGCTGCAGTTGTTGATCTAAAACTTGTTGTCCATAATATTTTATCTGATTTGTTGAAGACTAACGATAAATTATTCTGCATTATCTTAGTCATAATATTCTTTATTGGGATAGTTGAACTCACCCTTTTCATCTATTGTCCTCTTCAAAAAATGAGAATATTGTAGGGACTAGTCGGGGAACAGAGTGATGGGGCAGAGTTAGAGCAGTAGTAGTCCTGACTATTTTAGTATAATAGTGTGAAAATAATTGTAACTATTGAGGACTGAATTTGAGTGTTTATATTTCGTATTATATACGATTTGTATTGACACTCACAGCTTGTATGGTCGTCTTGCTCACGACCTTTTGATATAAAAGTTTGTATTTGGATTCTGTACCATATGTTTGGCGACTCAGAATGGGTTGGGTTGATTGGACCTATCCTGGGGACGTCACATAGTATATATATATATTAACAAGAAAAAGTCAACTGTAACGACCATGAATTTTAAACTCCTTATTTATTAAATATGTGATTTAATTTTAATGAGTTAATTTTTGTGAGTTTATTTAAACCTTATGTGGGGGTGAGAATTGTGAAAGGTTAAAGGAAGTCACTAATGAGTTATTTAAATTAGTGGACTAACCTTAAGTATTTAATATTAGAGAATGTATGAGATTATTAATAATTAAATATTCAATTTATTTGAATATAGTGACAAGATTTGAACCTATTGATTAATTTCAATTATGAGTAATTAATCGATAATGTGTTGTTTAATTATTATTATGAATAAATAATAATTAATGAGTAAGAGAACTGATAATATAATAATATTATATTTAATTGATTTATTGTTTTATACAAGCATGTGATATGTCAACCTATAATATATGGTGGGTTACACATCAAGATGACTATATATTATATATATTGACTATATGGTAAGAGTAATTTCATTTTGTAAGTGACATAATAGTATGACTTATGTAACATGGTATGTGTGGGTAGAATTTTAATGAACACCCTATTATCTTATATTAATACCAATAGACATTATCAATTGATAATGATTTCATTAAGTTATTATGATAATAAAAGTTATGGTAATGAATAATGAGCAATACACAATTATAGTATATTTGGTGTTAATAGATAATGTGCATGGATTATATGATTGGTATATATGTACGTACTCAATGCATTGTATTATTAATTGCTCAATTGAAATGACATTGTAACACTAATTAAATGTATAATCTATGTATACATGGAATGAAGTGTGTGTATATTATATAACTTAAGTATACTTATAATGTGTGTAGATGTATATATATAACCAAAGTGTATATTATGTATATATATATGATATAGACCAAGTGTTGTATTATATTTTACAATGCTGAGTTCTTTCCTTGTCCCATATATGTGCCCATCTCATTCTTCCCACGTGAAGAGCTAGCTAGCTACCCTATAACTCTTCTCGATTTTAGCAAAAATAGCCAATGATTTCAAGGGGGAATGGGCAACACAGTGTTTCTCAACTACCATTCATTAACCAGTACACAATCATGTAATCCATTGTTTTGATTTGGTGAGCAAAATCAAGAGCCGGATATACAAATTGCCTATAAATTAAGCCCTCTCTTCTTCTATATTGCAATTGCTAAGAATTCTACCAAACAAGCTTGAGTGAGTATACTTTATAGTGAGAGTCTGTGAATTGAGAGGGTGAGAGTTATCAGCAAGTTCCTTTAGCAGAGGTATATCACTTCCCATTCTCATTTTTGTAAAACTTCTAATTCTTGATTCTTGAGTTGACCATTATTAATGAATTGAGTGTTTAAAATATGTTTGTTAATTGCTATACTAGTCTAAAATCATATTAGCATTATACCATAGCATGACTAAGATGATTTTGTATTAATTGTCTGAGTTGGGTTGAGCCTCTGCCGAGCAGAGGCAGTTTTTGGACGACCCAGGCAACTGCGCAGCTGCGCCGGGCTTGAAAACCAGATTTCATTTTCTATTAAAGCTGCTGTCATGACTAACATATGTTACTTCTTTTAGCA
Organism: Panax stipuleanatus; assembly: GCA_020205555.1. Classification (NCBI taxonomy): domain Eukaryota; kingdom Viridiplantae; phylum Streptophyta; class Magnoliopsida; order Apiales; family Araliaceae; genus Panax; species Panax stipuleanatus. Next base: position 108,032,039 of record CM035116.1, read on the forward strand.
AGCATGTAAACTGATGTAGCACACACACATAAGTATATTCATGTAGTATGAACAAGTATAACAATGTTAGTACACATGATTGACGCAACACTTATGGTTTTGTAATAAAACTTGTAGTTTCGATTGTGGACTTAGACACATACGTAACATGTACATATTCTGATATTCTAAACATGATCGTATAGTTTATATTGACATGAAATGCATGTTAAAATGTGTTCACACACTAGCATACGTGATTGCAAGATTCTAGTGATTTTAAAAGAGAAACTTAAGAACATTCAAAGTGAACTTGACTAAGGTTAATGTCTTTTAGATTCTGACTATTTGAGAGCATATATGTGGTTTATATATGAGTTCTAAGACATACGAGTTATGAGCACAAGGCACTTAACATGTATTATGATACCTTATTGACTTAGTGTGATTTTTCAATTAAAAGCTTAGAACGTGAAAGATTATATCATCGATCACCATGTGGATTACGTATTGATCATACAAGCATGTACATTAGAGTTCGTTATGCCTATAAGCATATTAACATGGACCTCGTTGAGTTAAAGCATGGATTTCATATATGGACGTATTAATAGAAAATGAATTTTTAAGGCTTGAAATAGGTGGATTAAAGTATACATGTATAGTATACGCATGAGCATGCATGTTATGTTTAACCTTGTTATGTGATAACATGAAGCATGAACTTGTATTATGTAAAGTATACAAATTACCGACATGAAAGCATATGACTTTAAATTAGGATTAGGTTAAGCATGCTAGGTTTTCAAAAATTATAATCATAAAGCATGTATGTTGATTAAATATAAGTAACTTGAAGTATTATGTGTTCAAGTCTATATTGATGCATAGAAACTAGATAATCTAAAGTTATTAAATCTATGACATGATTAGATTGACTTACGTGAATTATGGATAGATTAATATGATAAACAGATTCTTGTAAGTGTAGACTCGTATTAGTTTACACATGCTAATTGAAATACCGACTTATTAATGTTAGGTTATTTCAGCGAGATTTAATTAAAGCTAGAACTTAATTGTAGCTGAGCGAGCAGGCAAGTTCTTTAATTCTTACTCTTTTACTTGAGAATGTATCCTATCCTTGTCGTTACTTTACTCAAGGAACGTTGTAATCAAAGTTTCTTAAACTTCACTTGATTTGAATGTAAGTTCCCTTACACTCTTTATTGTGCAAGTTCCTATCCTTCTCATATTGTATTGAGCAAGTTACTATCGTATTGACAGTTAATTATTTAAAGCTTGAACTTTATTTCCAAGCATGCTATTAGGTAGTTTAATTACTTTAAAATTATTCCACAACGATATTATTGTTATTCTCACTTAGTGCACTTGAGTTCGTACAGTCTTTTACTTGTACATCATTTAAAGTTCTATAATTCTTGAACTGTGTCAGATAGAGTCTGAACCCTTGTTCGGTCAGACAGATATATGAAATTTTATAAAAGCTATCCAAACCAATTGATGGTAAGGATTCTTAGACTGAAAGAACACCCTTATATTATAAGGGAGTAGCAGGTATCTAATATTAGATATAAACAGCAGAGTTGAATGTTATGCATATACATGGCGTACGCGAGGCTGATCCCCTCAAGTACTTATTCTGTAGCCAGTAACCAAAGGGTCAATCAGCTATTGATTTCGTTCGAGTTTTATAGTTCAAAGGTCTACTTGACTATCAGTTATTCTAAAAGCAATTAGTATTCTGCTTCCGATATTCATATTGTTGAATTCATTGTCAGATATATATTTTTCATCATGATATATCCTTTATTGTTGTATTTAAACTGGCTGAGCAAACTTGTTGCTCATTCTTGCTATATCATGACTTATATTGCAGTTAAGCCTGAGACTTCAGGGAAGGACAAGGGTAAACGGAAGATGTAGGATTAGTTTGCAAGGAGCAGACTTTATCTTTACGTTTAATTAATTATTGTACTGTAATATTAACCCTAATGACTATTCTAGGGTATGTTTGTATGTTTGTACTTAAGGTTATCGAATCTTGGGACTAGTAACACCTTTTTAATGAACGACGTACGTTTATTATATTCCGCACTTTAGTTATCGTATGTTGTGTAGAGGTGGATGTTTAGTATTATTTCGTGATGACCAGACCGGGGTCAGAGGACCCGGATTCGGGGGTGTCACAGGTTGGTATCAAAGCTTTAGGTTATAAACGTTAGGAATGTGAAACCTAAGTTATGACCTTAGTAGAAAACTCAAGTAGAGTTTGTAAGTAATGAATTGAGGATATCCATCGAGTCTTATTGTGATACTGAAGTTGTTTATTTAAATCAGCTATGATTGAGTTAAAAATTATATATATATATATAGTTATATATATAAAAGCAGTAAAAGGGCCACGAATTTGCAATCTAGGCCCAAAGGAATTAAAAGTTAGTATATATATAGTCAAATATACATATAATAAAGCTAAAAGGCCACGAATCAGCGATCCAGGCCGAACAAGTTACTACATATATATATATATATATATATATATAAGCTAGTAAAAGCCACTGATCGACGATCCAGACTGTGCAAACAAAGAAAAATATATATATATATATATATATATATACTAATATATACTAAAAAGTTAGCTAAAACAGCCACAGAACTGAGTTCCGGGCAAATCCAGAAGATGAAACTTGATATTCACGTTCGCATATACGTAATAAAGTAGAAAACGAGTTCTAATCGTAAAAATACTTACAATGCACTGCTACACCGGCTTTTTTCCACTTAATAGATTCAAATGGACGTTCCCATCGGCTAATTTTTGATATGTGGTAGAATATACGTATAAAAACGTGTTAAAAGAATAAAATCAAAGTTTGGAGTACAAGAAGTAGGGATAAGGGATGAAATGGGCAGAGTTTCAGAGCGTTTTCCTATTTTTGTTCTTATTTGGCAAGGGAGGTTTTATATTTAAAGACCCGATGGTTGCAAGTGTAACCATGGAAGATGCGGGTCTACCTGCAGCTCCCTAAGTAGGGCCCACTTTTGTGGGTTCTATCTTCTCGATGTACGTGCACTCCGAGCAACGTAATGTCAGGTTCGAACCTTTATAACTTTTGATCAGAGCATCCGTTTAAGGCCTGCTATAGCTTTCTGGAAAGCCATTTCCGAGAGCATCACAATGACATGGGACTTAACCTTTTTTGAATCCAAGAAGATGGGTTTATAACTGGATCTTCATTTTTTCATAGTTTATTCGTTAAGCTGTATTGTGCTTTTTTCACTCGGGATCGTTGTTATGGCTCTTTCTAACCTTCATTGCATCAGTTCTGCATTTTTCTGACTGAATTGGCTACAAGTTGGTAAAATAACCATTTTGTCCCTTCAGGGGTTGTCTCTTATGTTGGCATAGTTTTTAACTGTTTTCTCAGGGTTGGCTAAGGTTTGAACCCAACCAATTTTGTTCGTCCTCAAGGTTATCTCCGAGGTTGACTTTGTCTCCTAGGGTTATCTCTGGGGATGATGTGATGCTTCGGGGTTGTCTCCAAAGTTAACTTGGCTTCCCAGGGTTGTCTCTGGGGTGACTGCATCTCTCGGGTTGTGACCGAGGCTTGACTAGACATCCTGGTGTTATCGTCGGGGCTGAATTGGATCTCCCAGTGTTGTCGCCGGGGTTCCTGTGTCTCCAGGGTTGTGACCGGGGCTTGACTTGACATCTTGGTGTTATCGTCGGGGCTGAATTGGATCTTCCAGTGTTGTTGCCGGCATTCCTGTACCTCCCTGGTTGTGACCGGGGCTTGACCTGGCATCCCGGTGTTCTCGTCGAGGTTGAATTGGATCTCTTGGTGTTGTCGTCGGTGTTCCTGTACCTCCGAGGTTGTGACCAGGGCTTGACTTGACATCCCGGTGTTGTCTCCAGGACTGAATTGGATCTCCTGGTGTTGTCTTCGGGGTTCATATACCTATCGGGGCTTGACTTGACTTCCCGGTGTTGTCGCCGGAGCTGAATTGGATTTCCTGGTGTTGTCATCAGGGTTGAGATTATTTTTAAACTTCCAGGGTCAACTTCAGAAGGTAAAAGACGGTTTCTCCATCCTGCAGGGTTATTAATAAGAATGCAAAATTTTGAGTGTCTACATATGCCCCTATTTATCATGTTTATGAAATGCAATGCAATGGAATGAACATGATAAAGATTGCTAGACACTGGAAATATGACATATGCAAATGTAATGCAATGAAATATATGATATATTATGAATGTTAGATACCTTCGTGGTGTTGGGGCTACCACTGGCAATTTAGGCCATTTTCTGCTGAGGATAACGTCATCCGTGATAGCCCTTTGTGAATTCTCTTGACGCTTACTCAAACGATAGCTTGCAAAGTCTAGACCATCACCGAAATTTCCTTGATGATACATTGGGTTGAATCAAATGGTTTACCATGTCCGTTGATAATCATCTATGGGGAAGATTTTCTCTTTGTTGATGCCATTGGACTTCGGAACTCAACGTTGGGGTTGTCACCAACATCTTGTGTCTCCAAATCAGCTTTCTGACTTTTCCTCCGCTGGGGATGTTCCTCTTTTGCCAGTTACCTCATTGGGGATTCCTGATGCCTATCATGATTATAGCTTACACCGGTTCACATTATCGGAGCTTTCTCAATGCTACGTTGGAGTTGTCGCCAACAGTTTAAATTACTGTTCGGTGGATGCTGACATTCTGGTCAATGCCTACCCAAATGGTAGTTTACAACAATCTATTGATCTTGACTTGATTCTTACTAGAACGGTAGATTGTAGAGTTTGATCATCACCGAACTTCCTCGCTGCCAACTTGAATGGTAGTTTGCAACAGTCGGTTGAATCATTGATCCTTTCTGGTGTTCCCGCTATGGATTTGTATAACAGATTCCATCATCTGTCCTCTGTGGGGATACACTTATACACTATTTTCATCATCGGCTCATTCCCGATACTTCGCTGGAGTTATCGCCAATGGCTAACAATGTCATTCAATCTTATCCTCGTTGAATTAGCCTTCAATGGCTTCATCACTGAATCATTCCCTATGCTTCGCTAGAGTCGTCGCCAATGGGTGATAGCGTCATTCAATCTGACCCTCGTTGAAGTAGCCCTCAACGGCTTCAACACCGAATTATCCCCGATGCTTTGTTGGGGTTGTCTCCAGCAGCTGATAGTGTCAGACCCTTTAACCTTTGCTGAAGTAGCCTTCAACTGTTTCACCACCGGATCGTTCCCGATGCTTCACTGGGTTTGTCGCCAACGACTGATATTGTCAAAACCTCTGACCTTCACTGAAGTAGCATTCAACGGCTTCACCACCGGATCATTCTCAATGCTTCATTGGGGTTGTCGCCAACGATTGGTAGTGTCAAACCCTCTGACCTTCGCTGAAGTAGCCTTCAACTGCTTCACCACCGGATCGTTCCCGATGCTTCGCTGGGGTTGTCGGCAACGGCCGATAGTATCAAACCCTCTTACCTTCACTGAAGTAGCCTTCAACATCTTCACCACCGGATCGATCCAGATGCTTCGCTGGAGTTGTCGCCAATGGCTGATAGCGTCATTCAATCTGATCCTCATTGAAGTAGCCTTCATTGGCTTCACCATCGGATCGTTCCCGATGCATTGCTGGAGTTGTCTCCAACGGCTGATAGCGTCATTTAATCTGACCCTCGTTGAAGTAGCCTTCAACAGCTTCACCACCGGATCGTTCCCGATGCTTCGCTGGAGTTGTCGCCAAAGGCTGATAGGTCCCACCCGATCGATCTCAATGTGGGGGTACTTTTTCTAACAAATCACACCCTCAGATCCATCTGATTGCCTTAACACATTCAAAAACTACTGTTCATCATCCTGGACCTTCCCGATTCTCTGACAGAGGCAGTTTTTAGTAGTTTTTTAGCAGTTTTCATCAGTGGCTCCTGAATATCACTTCAGGGTCTTAACCAATGGCTTACATGAAGTTATGTCCTTTGTCAGGAACTCGCCCTTTATACGCAGGATTTCAGGCCACCCACTCAATCGCGTAGCAGTTTTTTCTCAGATTTGACTTTATAACTTCTGTAAACTCCATTTCCACTCGAACTGGACCGAAGCAGAGGGGGTGGACCCCACCCTTGGTAGCCGCAGGTAGGAGTGCGACAGCTGCAGGTGGGGCTGCTCCTCCCTGCGATTTATAACTTGGCTCCACTGGCTTTTTAAATTAGTTTTCAAACTGGAACTCTAAAGAAAATCCAATTTTCTTCTTCAGATCTACAGAGTTCGGGTAGATTTTTTCAAATTCCGTCACCGTACAAACGTTCTGCACATCTCTAGTAACGTTTACATCCTTTCTTTTCAAGTTTTGACCGTTAGAATGTTAGATATCACATAACATGCTTTTAAACACAATATAGCAAATAGGCGTGCCTATATGACTTGATATAAATTTTCAAACTTAGTAAATATGCCTATTTTACTGTGCTAAATGTTTAGATATAAAATTATTTAAATTCTGAGATAGTCAATTGACACCCTTTTGATCAGTTTACTCATCCTTTTTGAGGCCAAATGAGCCTGGATTTTTAAATAAAAATGTACATGGTAATTTAGTTGCCATGGGAAGTTTGATTTTGATTTTTTTTTCATAAATATGAACTATTTCTATTTTTGGGTAGGTGTGCTACTGAATAGCCACCTAGTTATGCCTATGTGCATGCGGACAGTCCATTTTACAAAGGAAACTCTCGCAAAAAATTTCCAAAAGCCTGACTATTTAATGAACATTCAATTTTGACTCTACTGGGATTTTGGCTGACTCATGCATGTTTTAGGACTTAAAATGCATAAAATAATTCTTTAATTTAATAAGCCACTGGTTTAAGGCTTACCTCACCCTTTCTGAGGTGATTTGGAGACATTATTTAGGTTATGGAGTTAGGTAGAGAAGAGTCTCTGATGTTCCTCAGCCACGTCTAGCTCGGCCGCCACATTGTTTAGCTGAGTCTATGATTTGTCTGATCTGGGCTGAGCCGCTGATTGACGTAAACGATGAAGATGTCCCATTTGTTGATCCTGCCCCAGCTCACGCTCCACGTAGGGAGCTTGCAGCCATTGTGGTGCCAGTTTAAGAGTTTTTAGGCGATTTGAGACGCCATCCATCGATATACCTTTACGCTAACGAGGTGATTGAAGTTTTCTCTTTTGGATTTTTTGTCTTTCTTTCTTTTGCCATTTTCAGGGCACATATTTGAGCTGGATTGGCTATTTGATGCAGGTTCCCTGCTTTACATAGTTCAGAGGGAATTGGTTCAATGTCCACTCCTTATACCATACTCTGCATCCAGAGTATCGGGCCATTGTCGACACCTTGGGGTTCAAGCCTTTCTTTTCTATCCCTCCCCGCCGTTGCCCCTTGGGTTATATGAGGGCTTTGTCTGAGCGCTGGTTCCACCAGACCCAGTCTCTTCATTTGTTGAACTGCAAGGTGATGATGACACTTATGGACTAAAGGTTCATCATCGGGATAGAGTTTGCATGTGAGCCTGTGCTTTTGGTGACTGACATTTCATTTACTGCCGTTTGCTCCCTTTTGGGAGTTCCTGCAATGACCATCAAGGGTCGGACTGTTCGTTCTGGTTCCTTGAGCGTAGATACCTAGAGTGGGGCTTTGACTAAGCCTCTGCCTGATAATCAGAGGGTTAGAGTTCGCATCCTCTGGCGACTATTTTTGGTGATCACCAGGGGTTGCTTTTTGGCAGATAACTCCTCGATGATATCTTTTTCCCTGGTTAGCGCTACTCGATACGTGGAGCGCCTCAATAATTTTGATTGGGGTACCTACACCTTTGCATATTTTCTTCGAGGGATGCGTAAGCGCTCGGAGGGCGTGACGGAGGTTTGGCTAGGTTTTTACCCATTCCTGCTGGTGAGTACATTTCTCTTGCACCTTTTCATTTCTCATTTGTGTTTGTCAGTCTTTACCACTGAGGACTTTTGATATTTGCATGACCAATTTTGGGTATATGAGAGGCTCCATTTCCTACGTCGAACCACTACTTTGGGCTTGGAGACTTATCCGAGGGGACGGCGCTGGATTCACTCCACATTGACGGAGGTCCCTGTAGCTGAGGGATTCACCCATTCCCGCTTACAGCTAGAGCTGTTGACAGCTGATTCGATCTTGTGGGTCCCTTACCCCTTGAACTTTTTGATAGTCGGGTTTGAGGATGGCTTTCCCACTAGTCGGGAGTTTGCATTGTCCACTCGACGGGTTCCACTTTTGACTGAGGGAGGCTAAGAGCTCTATTTGGGAGAGCGCGCTATTTGGTGCATCACTGGAGATATCTGCATTCCCTTTGTTCTTCTTACTTGGCATCATTGGCCATTGGCTCAGCCACTCACAGACATTCCCCTAGTGGGCGTAGATGGCTTGACCCTGTTAGAGGGTCCTTACAGCCAGGATGCATTTAACAGCTAGTGGAGTCCCCGCACCATTAGGGCTCAGACTTATGCTACCCATTATATGGCAGACATGGTGACAGGGTCCGTGATGATGACAGACATGATAGCTTGCCTCTGAGAGCCTACTCATCTGGACTAGATTACAGAACTGACCCAGTGGTTGGAGAGGGCTCATTTCTTTATCAAGCACCTTGGCAGGGATCCATTCGAGGTAGATTCTTTTGATCCTTCCAGCTCTGGAGCTAGTCACTTAGCAATTCCATTTTTTGACAGCTTTATAGGTGCTGATCCTCCATTGTATCGACTGGACATTCCCACTGGCCGAGATTCTGTTACTCAGGAGGAGCTGCAACGGGTCGATAGCCTGGAGGTAAATATTCTAGATCTCTTCGGATAGTTTTTCTTGCTATATCTTTTGATAGGCCTCTATTAGATATTGGGCGGTTGTGCCCCATTTCTCGCTATATCTTTTGATAGGCCTCTGTTAGTAGTTGGGCGGCTGTGCCCCATTTCCCTGTACTTTTTATTTTATATTTGTCGAGCATACAGAGATGATGCTTGTAGTAGATAGTTTATTCTGGATATGCATGATATTTCCTATCTATTGCATCATATTTATCATTGTCATTATGCATGTGTTATGCCATGGATATGCATTTAGACAGGTAGGTTTAGATTTGACCCCTAGATGGTCTCACGATACGGTTATACAGATGTCGTCATCCACAGTCAGTCGCATCGAGCATTCGCTGCCGTCTTTGGTAGCATCTTCGTTGAGATCGTGGTATGATAGTCTGCTTCTCACAGCCAGAGGGATAGTTGACCAGATGCTAGGGCACTCTCTAGCCCTTTTAGCTTTCCAAGTTCCACAGGGATTTGTGGATGGCATGTTATCTTGCTGGATACCGGAGCGCCAATTTTTTCATTTTGGAATTCATGAGTTGACTCCTGCATTAGAGAAGTATGAGTGCCTTACAGGTTTGGCACTAGATCTGCCTTGTGCTAGGACAGCTATACAAGATTTAAGGCAACCATTCATGGGTATGATAGGTCTGAGGCGCAGAGTTGTTACTGGGGAGTGTACTGCATGCCATGTAGTTCCCTGGACTTTTTGATTGATCGCTTTGGTAGGCTGGACAGCTACGAGCGATAAGCAAGAGATTTCATCATTTCTGCAGATGAGTGGCAGTTCGCCCGAGTGGATTCTCTGTTGATGTGCATCACTGCTTATTTGTACATGCCCTTGTATATGGACCGCTTAGATACTGGTTTGATGGTAGTGGTTCGTGCTCTCAGGCATGGTTGTACGATTTTACAGATGATATTAGCCGAGACTCTGCGGTCGAATACTTTCTACAAGACCCATCCAGGGGATTTTTTAGAGGCAGCGCCGTTCTGCTCGATGTATGGTTCATAACGTGTTTGAGTCTGATTGGAACCTTCAGACACCATGGGTATTTCTTTACCCATGAGATAGCCATGTCATACTCTTTCCAGCTAGCGGAGTGTTCAAATGCAGCATCATGGTCGACCTTTCTGTCGGAGATCGAGCATCCTTTTTTGATCTTGCCATGCTCAGGGCTTAGATCCCCTTATAATTTCATCACTCATGCAGTCGGTATGGATTATTTGCCCCTAGTTAGTTTGAGAGGGGTGACCACTTGCCATCCGCTGGCATTCATGGGTCAGTTTGATCAATTTCAGAGCTCCACTAGTTTGAGGGGGCTATGGATCGGCGAATATCAGCTTCATCTTTGTTGTCTGCTAATTTAATAAGAATTTATGAGTGCTGGAATCGTATGGAGAGGGATGATTTCTCTACTAGCCATCTGGACCGTTCTCTAGAGTATTTGGTATGGTTGGAGTTCGATATTGCATTAGTTGCGGCTATCCAGTCAGCTCCGAGTGTTGATTCAGATGAGAAAGAGCTTATAGAGGATCCTGATTCTCCCACGGAGGATGATTTGTTTATTAATTTGACAGTGGCTCTAGTTAGTGACTCTCCGAGCATCCCTGTCGGGACAGATCCAGCTCTTGCTTATTCATTAGCTCGGATAACTTTCGAGAGAGATCAGGCTAGGACGTTGATGTTGACAACCCTTTCTAGCAGAGACACAACTTTTACTGAAAGACACGAGGATCGAGCTACAATGGATGAAGCACTTGTGGAGAGAGACGATGCTCGATTTACCCGAGATGCTACTTTGAAGGAGAGAGATGAGGCTCGATCTACCCGAGATGCAGCTTTTGAGGTGATTGAGGAGGCCTTAGTTGCCCGGGATGCTGCTTATATTGAGATGGAAGAGGTTATAGCTACCTGAGATGTTTATATTAATGAAAACACAGCACTCAGATTGTATACACACAGTCTGGTTGTAGATATGAGCACTTTCATAGATGGTCACAGCAGCACTATGTAGATGGCTATGGATGTTCTTGCTCGTATGGAGATTGAGGGTATTAAGCTTGCAGCTGCTCCTCCTTCTTCAAAGAGGAATGCCATGTTGGCACTGCTATCCCGTTTATCCACGAGTTCATAGACTAGCTTTATTTTTCTTGCACATACTAGAAAAGCAATTTTTGTCCTGTAAATGACATAGTATATATATCAAACAATATACTATATCAGAGAAATATATTTTGATTCACTTCATTGTTGGATATGTATTGTCATTGCTGAGTGATAACCACTTCTTTCATGACTTGTTGTTGTTGATGTATCATGAGCTTCTCCTTGATGGATGGACAGTGAGATGTCGCAAAGTATCTCAGCAGGGCCTGTTGACCAAGGAGACTTGATAGTACTTTGGTTTTATAGGGTTTCGGTGTCTTGGGACTGGTTTTTTATTTTTTCGTGAAGATCAAACAGCACCATGAATGGTTGCCTACGTACTCCCGGGTGGAGGGAGATCAGGTCAATCGTAGTTAAGGGTTTGAAAAGTTTTTATTTTGGGTTTTAGTTTGGTTTGAATGAGTTTTAATCTTTTTGTTTTGGTCTGACCGCACCAAGAATGGCTGCCTACGTACTCCCAAGTGGAGGGAGATCAGGTCATTTATAGTTTTGTGGAAACCCAAACTGATTTATTTGATTCGCAGGACTAGGATGATGGTTGGTAGGATGTTTGAGACGTAATACCTCTTCACGGTGTCTGAATCAATAAGCTGGGGAAATTCGTTCCCATCCATTTTTTACAATCTGATTGCTCCTCCTGTCAACATTTCTTTAACAATGAAAGGGCTTTCCCAATTTGGGGCAAACCTTCCTTTGACTTCGTCTTGATTGGCCAGAACTTTCTTTAATACAAAGTCATTTTCATTGAATTGTCGGATTCGGACCTTCTTGTTGTATGGTCGAACAATCCTTTTATGATACAATTGCCCGTGGAAAATGGTTGTATCCCTCTTTTCATCTATCAGGGACAACTGGTGGTATCGCTCTTGCAACCACTGATCTTATTCCATCTGAGCGTCTATTAACACTTTCAAGGACTCCATTTCTACCTCTATGGGAAGGACTACTTCCATACCATAGACCAATGAGTATGGGGTAGCCTCAATAGAAGTATGCATTTACGTCCTGTATGATAGCAGAGTCAAAGGCAATAGGTCAAGCCATCCTTTGTGATTGGAGGACATTTTCTGCATGATCTTCTTGATATTGTTATTGGCCGCTTCGACAGCATCATTCATCTTGGGCCGATAGATGACAGAATTGAGATGCTTGATATGGAACTTGCTGCATAACTCCATCATCATCTAGTTGTTTATATTCTTGGTGTTGTCTGATACGATCACCTCCGATTGTCCGTATCGACAGACGACACTGTTTCTGATGAAACCAATGATCACCTCTTTGGTGACTTTGGGAAAGGAGGGAGCTACAACCTATTTGGTGAATTAATCAATTACGATAAAGGTCAATCGATGACCATTGTTGGCTTTGGGTTCTATGGGCCCAATCACATCCATTCCCCATATAGCGAAAGGCCATGGCGAACTCATATTGAGCAGTTCGTTTGGAGGAGTGTGGATGACATTTCCATGGACTTGGCACTGGTAACATCTTCTGACGTGATCATCATAGTCAGCTTTAAGAGAGATCCAGTAATGCCCTATTCTTAATATCTTTATGGCCAGCAAATGACCGCTCATGTGTGGACCACAAACTCCACCATGAACTTCATCCATCAGTCTCTAGGCTTGATCCTTGTTGAGGCATCTTAAAAGGCCTATTCCAGCATCCCTTTTATAGAGTCAATCTCCGCTCAGATAACTTTGTAGCCATCTTATGAATCCACTTTCTCTCAGCTTGACTTACTCCAGCGGGTGTGGATCCATCTCGCAGATATTCCTTTATCTCTTGATACCAAGGCTGTTTGGTAGGAGGTATTTCATTTGATACTTTTCTAATGTAATTCCCATATGTCGGAGCCTTTCAGCTTGCGAATTCAATGTCAAGAATTCCCTTTCTACTAGATATGTGGATCAGGGAAGCCAAAGTTGCCAATGCATCAACAAAGTCATTCCTTCCTCGAGGGATGTGGATGAAGGTTATTTCTTCAAAATCTATTGATATGTTGATAACCTGCCAGTGATAGGGCAGGAGATGCAATTCTTTGGTGTGATACGCCCCGGTAGTTTATCTAATGACCAATTCAAAATCCCCAAATACTAGTAAACGCTTGATACCCATGAACTGGGCTAATTTCAACCCCATTATGCATCCTTCATACTCAGCCGTGTTGTTAGTGTTGACAAACTGCAACTTGGTAGCCACAGGATACTGTTCTCCTGTACTAGAGACAAGGACTGCCCCAGCTCTGGCACCTTCCATGTTCACTGCTCCATCAAAATATGTTTTCCAGGGTTGGGCTGTATTCTTTTGATGGATTTGTTGAATTGCCATGATTCCGTCGTCCGGGAAATAAGTTTCTACAGGTTCGAAATCCCTTGACGGTGCTTCAGCTAGTTGATCTGCAATTCCCTGACCCTTGATGGACTTCTGAGTCACGTAGACAATGTCAAACTGTTGGAGTATCAACTGCCACTTGGACAATTGATAATTCAACATTGGTTTGCTGAGCACGTACTTCAGTGGATCTATACGGGATATGAGATAGGTCATGTGCCCATGCAGATAGTGTTGTAGCCTTATGGCGGCCCATGCTAACGCACAACATGTCTTCTCAATCAGAGTGTACTTCTATTCACCGCTGCTGAATCTTTTGCTGATGTAGTAGATAGATTTCTCCTTGCTACTGTCATCTTTTTGTCCCAAACTACATCCTAATGCGTTGGCATTGACTAAGAAGTACATAATTAGGGGAACTTCATCCCTCGGGGGTACCAAGACAGGTGCTTCGATAAACTACTTCTTGATGGCAAGGAAAGCTTTTTGGCAATCTTCATTCCATTTCGTGGAGGCATTCTTCCTTAGTAGCTTGAAGATGGGTTCACACGTTGCTGTGAGCTGGGAAATGAATCGGCTTATGAAATTAATTCAAAAGAACCCGCATACTTCCTTCTCAGTTTGGGGCACCAGCATCTCCGTGATGGCTTTAATCTTAGTGGGCTCCAGCTCAATGCCTCTATTGCCAACCAGAAATCCTAGCTACTTGCTTGATTTGACACCAAAAGCACATTTGGCCAGATTTAGCTTGAGGTTGTACTTACGCAACCTGTTGAACAGCTTTTTGAGATGGCTGATGTGATCGTCCTCCTTTCAGGATTTGACGATGATGTCATCCACATAAACCTCTATCTCTTTGTGCATCATGTTGTGAAACAGGACCATTATGGCTCACTGATATGTGGAACCAGTATTGATAAGACCGAAGGATAATCGCTTATAGCAGAATGTTCACCAAAAAGTGATGAAGGCTATCTTCTCCTTTTCCTCTTCAGCGACCATGATTTGATGGTAACTAGCAAAGCAATCCAAGAAAGAATACATGTCGTACTGTGCCGTATTGTCTATCAAGATGTGGATGATCGTTACTAGGAAGTTGTCTTTGAGACAAGCTTTGTTTAAATCCCTGCAATCCACACATAATCGTACCTTCCCTCCGGGCTTAGACATGGGGATTATGTTTGACAACTACTCCGGGTATGTTGATACCATGATGATACCAGCTTTGAATTGCTTGACAATCTCTTCTTTGACTTTTAGACTCCATTCGGGTTTCAATCGCCGGAGATTTTGTTTAACTGGCTTAAATCCATCTTTGATAGGGAGTCAATGGATGACAATTTCAATGGACAAGCTAATCATGTCTTCGTGTGACCACGCAAAGACATCCTGAAACTGAGTTAAAAGTTCAATCAGGTCGACTCTTTGGTCTTGGGTGAGGTCTAGGCCTATCTGGATTTCTTTGTGGTTTTCTGAGGTTCCGATATTAACAGTGGTGGTTTGGTCAAGGTTTGGTGTGGGTTTTTCTTCGACCCATTCTTTGATCTCCTCGGGCACCTCATAGTCATATACCTCCTCTTGATCAATTTCCATCAAGTCGAGGTTTAGCTCTACATCAAAGTTTGTAGTCACTGTGAAAGTTTGGCATCCCATCAGCAGTAACCAACAAATCCAATTCTGGAGTCCTAAAAACAAAATGCTTTTACTTTAATATATGAGACTGTTTAACCATACAAAGCATTTAGCAAAAGCATGATAAAAGTTATTGCTATAGCTGTGCAACAAAATAAGCAGTAAATGAAACCATATTTCTAGGGCAGATGGACTCTCTGCCCTTTTACTATTTTTGAATGAAGCATGGGGTGCTGCACCAATTGTCTACTGTCAGATCCTCATGAACAGGGATGATAAAGGACTTGTGTTCTTCTGTCTCCTCTTTGATGATGGCTGAGACATCCTTTGTATTAGAGTCGGGGTTCTTCATTGAACAGCCACCCTTCCCCTTTTTGCTGCGAGGAATTCGGATCTGGTCTTCTTCATCACTGTCTGGGATATCATCGTTCATACCCTCGTAGTGAATCAAAAAATGCATGTTAGCAAATGGGTCTCATCCTTTATGCAGGAACTTTTCTTTTCCCTTTTTGCTCTCCCCATCAAGCTTTGGGGATTTTCTCTCACTCATCGGTATGACTGGAGGAAAGAGCATGGCTGACACGACAGCAGGAATCTTGTTCATTGGCTTCATAAACCCGGCATCAATGAGGTTTGGCAGCAGTATAGTGGAAGCAGGAACATTTGGATGCTTGTGCGGGTTCCGATGATTTGACCAAGATGAATAGCCCAATCCATCTTTCCCTAACTTGCTCAGGATTTGGACCGGACTCTTGATTCCTTGCTGATTTTTTCCTAACCCTTCTCCAGGGTGAAAACCCAAAGATACCATATCCTGACCAACGGTCATTACTTCAGATGAAACTTTTGGTTTCAAAGCTGGTGCCCCAACAGGTATGTACTAAGTGATGCTCACCTTCAAAGCCTGGAAACTAGCAGGTTCAATCCCTTCATATAGATTGATCTTCGGTATGTCACCTTGTATGCCGACAGAGTATTCTGGCTCGGCATTAATCGTGATTAGGTTGCCATTGATGATGTACTTGAGCTGTTGATGCCATTGATAATGTACTTGAGCTGCTGATGGAGGGTGGATGGAAGTACTCCTGCCATGTGGATCCACGGCCTTCCTAGCAACAAATTATATCTAGTGGTAATGTTGAGTAGCTGGAAGGATACATAGAAAGTGTGGGGAGCAATCTCCAGTGGAATCTCAATCTCTCCCACAGCCTTTTGGCGAGATCCATTGAAAGCCCGGATAACTACATGACTGGTCCGGATTCGATTCGAGTTGATCTTCATTCTTTCTAGGGTGTCGTAGGGACAGATGTTCTGGGATGACCCTCCATCTATCAGCACTCCTTCGATCACATACCCTGATGACATTACTGCTATATTCAGTATCTTACAATGACCCGTCCCATCTTCTAGTATATCATCGTCAGTGAAAGATATCACATTGTTGCTGAAAATGTGCTATATCACGTGACGAAATTTTTGAATATCGACCATCTTCGGCAGATGTGCCTCCTTCAGTACTTTCATCAGAATATTGCGATGATCCACAGAGGATAAAACCAAGTCCAGGATAGATATCTGTGTAGGTGCATCTTTCACGCTTTGCACTACCTTAATCTCGTTATGCCCCATTTTTCTGAGGAATTCTTCAATTTTCTCTTCAGCCCCTTTCCCTTTAGCTTTAATGACTGAATTGATCACCCACTGTGGCAGGTACATCGGGTTTTCCTTCGATACACTGAAATATTGTTTGAAGTTGAACCTTCATCCTTCCTATAGTTCCATGAGACTTTCTAAAGTCTGACAACAGAATATTGTGGCCTGAAGGGCAATATTAAAGGCTCGGGCGCAGCTACTTTTACGGGATTCTTTCCTTTTTGGACCCCTTTTCCTTGTAGTATTAGGGTTGTCACGGCTAGCTCCTTCTCACAGGAAATAACAACCACTGTTTCCAGATTATATGCCATGGGAATAAAGAGTGCTTCTTCATAGGGGAAGCCATAATTTTGATTTCCTTTTATTAGCTCACCACTTTCAATCAAGTTCTGAATTAGGTGACGAAGTCCCCAACAATCCTCGGTGTCATGACCGGACGCATTGGAATGATACTGACAGATCTGGTCAGGCTTAAATTTTCTGGATCAAGGGTTCACCGGGGGTAACAAATCTGTAACCATCCCCTCATTGATCAATATTTGGAGGATCTCTTTCATCGGCTAGTTTAAATTAGTGAAATACCTCTGGAAGGCAAACTCCCTATCCGCTTGGAACTTTTCTTCCTTTGCCACCTTGTCGGCCCAAGGTTTATGCTCATGAAACCGGTAATGATCCCTCATAGCAATGGGGCTAATTTCTGGTGTAGGAGGACTTTCTTCATGCTGGTTGGTCTGATTTATCAGTTGTCTGATTATCTGATGTTGATACACGACCAGATCCACCAACTGTCCACTCTGTTCCTTAATAGACTTGATTTCCTGTTCTATCAGGAACTGTCTTTTTGACAACTCCCAACTGTTTGGGCTGTTGGTACTTGATTGAGTTGACTCTCCAATATAACAGAGGTATTTGGATCCTTCTCCATTCCTTGTGCTGCTCATATTGACACTCTCCTCTTTGTGTTGAGGGAGGGGATTATCTTGCATATGCGGTTACTCCGGTTTGGTCACCACAATCTCTTTATTGTCTATCAAGTCTTGGATTTTGTGCTTGAGAGACCAACAGTCTTGCGTATCATGGCCCATGGATCCGGAATGGTATCCACACTTTTTACTCTGGTCAAAATTCCTTCTGCCAGTATTGTTCGGTGGAAGGAGTTGAACAATCTTCCTTTGTGCTGTCAACAGTTTTAGCACTCTCTAGTGAATCCCCTAAAGGGGTGAAAATTCTTCGACGCCTGGCCTCAGCAGTTTTTTGAAATGGAGGATTAGAAGGTTGTGCTGAAGCTTGAAAAGGGGGATAGTTCCTCCTTTGAATGGGCATGCTGCTCGAATCGCCTCTTTGATTCTACCCTTGTAGTATTAATGGCACTTCTTCTTCTTTTTTCTTATGTGCTCTCCGGGGATTACTCGCATAACTCACGTATTGGATATGCTCGGCCACAGATTCCAAAGCAATCATGTCTTTTATCTTCCCAGACTTTAGCCCCATTTCAGCCATCTCTACGTGTTTGATCATCTTCGAGAATGGTTTTCCTATGCCTGGTAGGACCCTTTTGTAATACGGAGCTTCTTGAATGTCGATGAAGGTCTTGACTATCTCCGACTCAGTCATAGGCGGGGTGACTTGTGCCGCCATTTGTCTCCATCGGTTGGCATTGTCAACGTCGAGAAAAAAAGAGGGTCGAGTTGTATCCGAATCTTTCTCTTTTCTTAAGTTCTGTTTTCTACTACCCTTATTTCATCTGTTTTATGAAGGGTGAATGCTTTTTAGGTAAAGGCCAACATGTATCATGTCGACGATTTGAACATTTTACAAAGTCGTCAGTTGGTAGATTTGAAATGGTTGTACCAACTCAACCTAGTCTTGTTTGAAAGTAGGCCCAATTGTTGGACACTATCGAAACTGAATCTTTGAAACCGAAGTTCTAAGTTCGGGGGCTTGGTTAAGTGTGGGGAAGGTGTTAGGCACCCCACAACTCCCGTGAAATCACGGTACCGCATCTTTTCAATATTTTCCTTTTTATTTGCAATGTGTGTGTGAATGCTGAAAGTAATTGTGCCTAGGCTTGTTGATTGAAAGTAGTGCTTTGCTTCGTTGAACCTATATACGAAGGGTTTGATTTGATTTTCCAAAGTCATTTTTAGACAAGATATTTTAAATGATGTTTTGAAAAGATTAATTTTCAAACCCCTACGCTCTAATAGGAATAGAAACCTGTTGATACTTCCAGTTTTATCTTTTCAGCCATTTAGCTCAATTGAAATGGTGATTGTCGAGCTGCGAAGCATCCTAGACCACAAGATATATACAAGTGTCGGTCTTCTCATGGGTGAAAGTAGTATGCATACAAGTCAATCATGTTTGATGATAAAGCATATACTTTGGAGAAGATCTTATTTATTTATTAATAAAAGTATTAATTTATTAAAGGCATTTAATTATCTACATAATGCTATTTTTATAATATGTAGATAACTCATAGTTTTAAGCAATATTTTTAGAATCATTATGTTGATCATGCTAATGAGATCTAAATTCTTAAAAAGCTTAAAACTAAAATAGTTCCCAATCGTTGGATTACTAAAAATGGGATTAGTAAATCCGGATAGATTGGTACATATGTTGCTTGCTCATTAGATGAGGATGATTGATCTCATGATTATTTGCGTGGAGACACTAAAACAAGTATGTAGCTGCTTATTGGAGAATAAGTTCACTGAACGTGACTCTCTATGGAATACCTAATAGAGTTTTACTTGCCTGTCAACAAGAATTTCTAATGTGATAGTAGTACAAATGATCCTTGGACTTGAGATCATCATAGTATCTTATGTGTAATGAATTATACTTTGACTTATTTCTTAAGACCTTTAGGGTATATCAAAGGGTATGCTTTGGTATAATAAGTTACATATGGAGATAATGAATGGTTAATAAAGAATCTACCACTTCTAGTAAAAGAAGAGACATGTTCTATGTGATTTGTAAAATTACAACCTAGTAGTCCTTGGCCAAGGCAGAATGAAATTAGAAAGTAGTTTCTAATTTGCATTATTTAGAGTTGTGCATGTTACAATCGAAATACATATGATTAAATAAAATAGGACTTGACAATAATTTCATATCTTATATTTAATTGGGACATTGTATGGTTGAAGGATTGAATTGTACGGTAACTATTTACTCACAAGTTCTTTTATGATTAATGTTGAAATCTATATTATTTGGAAAGTCGTTGATCGCTAGGGAGGCTTATCCCTATTATAGAATAAATATTATTTATTTAAATAGATTATTAATTTTATTTATTTATTGAAATAAGATTAGAATTGTTCTAATTGATTTATTCACAACCGGTTTAATATGGAGAACATAAAGGGTCACACCATAAAAAGAAGAATAATTATTTAAGAAGGTAATAGCATAATCGTAATAATGCGTTAAGTGTAATTAATTTAATCTATGGTGATAGAATAAGTTAAATAACTTAATGTTTATTATTTAATATTTTAAAAATATTAAATATAAATTAATAAGAGGAGACTTATTAATAATATTATAATTATAATTATTTTAATTTCTAAAGGAGTTTATGAATTAATTTAATATTAGTACTCTCATTTATTCCTAATAAGATTAGGAGGCAAATTAATTAAATAAATTTAATTAATTATTCCCAATGTGGTGGGAAGCCTAAATTATTTAAAGGAGTTTAATTAATTAAATGAAAGCCTGTGTCTAATAGGATTAGAAGGGTTGACCAATATATATATAAGAGGAGTCTTATAATAGATATCAGTTGATGAAATTCTAATTGTTGGAGAGTACTCATTTTCTATAGTGGATAGAAACCTAGGGTTTAACTAACCACCCTCCTTCTTGATAATTCCTCTTCCTTGGTGGATCATCTCTAGAAGCCAAAGACTTGGGTGGCTAACATTGTTCAAAGGAAGGAATCTAACCCGAAAATTCAAGGAGATCACGAAGAACAAGGAGTTGAACTCATACCTGTGGAAGCTTCGTTCTACAAGGGTATGATTCCATAACTTCTTATTTACCGTTTTAAAATAAATAATTTGAATAAAAGATGATCCGGGTAATGGTTTTATATAAATTTTTTTAAACTCTGATATACCATGCTTCCGCTTATTTTGCAAATTCATTGCGTCACGATTTCGTACAAACCCAACAATTGGCATGACAGTTATTGGAATGACTCTAGCACGACAGTCCATTATTTCATTATATTTGAGACCTTAAACCCGGATAACCGTTTTAAGGTCTTTTCGGATGTACATTTTTACAGAAAAATTGGCAGGGTACATTTGTAATGTGGAGTTTTTTCATCGTGGAAATCAGATTCTGATCAGTTTGATCGTGAATCACACGATTCCTAGGCTCATAGAGAGAAGTCAAGAAAACCTATACAGCTCAAATATGCACAAAAAATAGATATTTACATCCAGATGTCACAAAAACCAAGGATTCATCAGTCAAATACTGGCCTGCGCGTATCTAAAGCTTCTCAGTTCCCAATAGATAGTGATTTAAGGGTCGCGAGATTGCTTTCAAATGAATAAAACTAGAAAGAAAGCTAGATTTAAATAAATCTCAGCCATTCTAACTTCCCAGTTCCGGTTTGACCTATTTTGAATATTTTGAAAGGTAAAAAAGGCTAGATTTAGAGAAATCTAACTCACCAAAAATGATATCAGTGCCGATTCACATCAAATGAATATTTAAAGCAGATATTTAATCACAACGAATGAAGAATATATATATATATATAGTTATATATATACGAAAGCTGTAAAGGGCGAGGGTTTTCACTCCGATGCCTCGACTGGAATGTAAATATATATATATATATATAAAAGTTGTAAAAGGCCATGAAGTAATCCAGGCTTGACAAAATGGAAATATATATATATATATATATATATATATATTTAAAAGCTGTAAAAAGCAATGGAGTAATCCAGGCTAGACGAAATTGAAATATATATATATATATATATATATATATATTTAAAAGCTTTAAAAAGCAACGGAGTAATCCAGGCTAGACGAAATTGAAATATATATATATATATAAAAGCTGTAAAAAGCAACGGGGCCATCCAGGATTGACAGAATATAAATATATATATTTATATATAAGTATATATATATTTATAAAAGCGGTAAAAAGGCCACGAAATGATCTAGGCCAAACAAAAATGTAAATATTAATATATGCAGTTATTATATATATATATTAAAGTAATAAAAAGGCCACAAAGCCAAATACCAGGCCAAATAAAGTCAATTTTTTTTTATGTATATGTAGTTACATATATAAAAGCAGTAACTACCACGGATTTGACATCCGGGCTTGACAAAATTGAAAAGTTAGTATATATATAGTCAAATATAGACATAATAAAGCCAAAACGGACCCGGGTCAATAACCCATTCCGACGAAGGGCCTATATATGTATATATATATATACAAGATATTAAAAGTCGCGGATCGACGATCCGGACGATGAAAATG
The DNA here is from genome assembly GCA_020205555.1 of Panax stipuleanatus. NCBI lineage: Eukaryota > Viridiplantae > Streptophyta > Magnoliopsida > Apiales > Araliaceae > Panax > Panax stipuleanatus. Next base: position 108,054,248 of record CM035116.1, read on the forward strand.
CCAGAAAACGTTTTTATGTACTAAAATGTACGAAAACGTAAGCAAAAACGGTCACGGAACTGAGTTCCGGGCATAAACAGAAAACAAAACTTAACATGCAAGTGTACAAATGCGCAATGAAGTAGTATGAATTTCCTGATCGTAAAAATACTTACAATGGACTGCTACACGGGCTTTTTGCCAAATTGTAGACTTCAAACGAGCATTTCCACCGCTCAATTTTTAATATGTGGTAGTATATGAGTATACTTACATGTTAGAGTGATAAAATCTGGGCTTGGAGAACTAGAAGTCGGGCTAGGAAACGAAATGGGTGGAGTTTAAGAGCGTTTTCCTATTTTTTTTCTTTTTTTTAGCTTGGAGGTGCACTTATATTTATAGACTCGATGGAAGCGGGCCTACCCGCGGCAGCCACGAGTCTTTTTGAGACGCCATGTGGCAGGCCCCGGGGTGGTAGGTCCTGTCGCCTCAAAGTACGTGCACTCTGAGCAACGCGAGGTCAGATTTGAAACTTTCTAACTTTTGATCAGAGCATCCGTTTGAGGTGTGCTATACTTTTCAGGAAAGCCCTCGCTGAGAGTGTCACAATGACATGGTACTAAACCTTTTCCAAGTACAAGAAGACGAGTTCATAACCGGGTCTTCGATTTTTTGCAATTTATCCGTTGAGCTGTCTTGCGCTGTTTTCACACGGGATCAATGTTATGGTTTTTTTTGACCTTCATGACATCAATTCGGCTTTATTTTGACTGGATTGGCTTCAAGTTGGTAAAATAACCATTTTGCCCCTCTATGGGTTGTCTCCTGTATTGGCACGGTCTTCGACTAATTTCTCGGGGTTTTCTCCGAGGTTTTAATCCCAGTCAATTTTGTTTGTCCTCAGGGTTATCTCCGAGGTTGACTTGGTTTCCCAGGGTTGTCTTTGGGGATGATGTGAGGCTTTGGGGTTGTCTCCAAAGTTGATTTGGCCTCTCGAGTTGTGACCGGGCCTGAACTGACATCCCAATATTATGACTAGGGCTGAACTGGATCTTCTGGTGTTGTCGCCGGAGTTACTGTACCTCCTGGGTTGTGACCGGGGTTTGATTTTAACATCCTGGGGTTGTCACCGGGGTTGATTTGACATCCCAGTATTGAGACCAAGGCTGACTTGGCTTCATGGTATTGAGACCGGGGCTGAGTTGACATCTCGATATTGAGACCAGGGCTGAGTTGGCATACCAGTATTAACACCGGAGCTGAGTTGACATCCCAATATTGAGACTGGGGCTGAGTTGGTATCCCGGTATTTAGACCTGGGTTGAGTTCGTATCCCGATGTTAAGACCGGGGTTGAGTTGGCAGCCTGGTATTGAGATCGGGGCTGAGTTGGTATCCTGGTATTGAAACCGAGGTTGAGTTGGCAGCCCGGTATTCAGACTGGGGCTGAGTTGACATCCCGGTATTGAGATCGGGGCTGAGTTGACATCCCGGTATTGAGACCGGGGCTGAGTTAACATCCCGATATTGAGACCGGGGTTGAGTTGGCTGCCCGGTATTCAGACCGGGGCTGAGTTGGTATCCCGGTATTGAGATCGGGGTTAAGTTGGCAACCCGGTATTGAGATTAGGGCTGAGTTGGTATCCCGGTATTGAGACCGGGGTTTAGTTGGTAGCCCAGTATTGAGACTAAAACTTAGTTGACATCTCGATACTGAGACCGGGGTTTGAGTTGACATCCCAGTATTAAGACCGGGGCTGAGTTGACATCCCGGTATTGAGACCGGGGTTGAGCTGACATCCCGGTATTGAGACCGGGGTTGAAAAGACAGAGATGAGTGAAGTTTTCCTTTTGAATCCTCTATCTTTCTTTCTTTTTCCATTTTAGGGCATAGGTTTGATATGAATGAGCTTTTTGATGCAGGTTCTCGGCTTTACATAGCCCATGGGGAACTGGTTTAATGTGCATTCTTTGTACCACACTCTGCACCCGGAGTACAGGGCCATTGTCGACACCTGGGGGTTTCAGGCGTTCTTTTCTATCCTTCCCCCCCATTGCCCCTGGGGTTATCTGAGGGCTTTGTCCGAGCGCTGGTTCCACCAGACCCAGTCTGTCCATTTGCTGGGTTTCGAGATGATGATGACGCCTATGGACTGGTGGTTCATCATCGGGATAGAGTTTGCAGGTGAGCCAGTGCCAGTTGTGGCTGACATTTCACCTACTGACGTTCGGTCCCTCTTGGGAGTTTCTTGCGATGGCCATCAAGGGTCAGACGGTCTGTTCTAGTCCCTTGAGCATAAATGCCCAGAGTGGGGCTTTGACCAAGCCTCAGCCTGATGATCAGAGGGTTAGAGATCACATCCTGAGGCTACTATTTTTGGTGATCATCAGGGGTTATTTCCTTGCGGACAACTGTTCGGCGTGTCCTTTGCCTTGGTCAGTGCTACTCGACATGTGGAGGGCCTCAGTGATTTTGATTGGGGTACCTATACCTTTGCTTATTAACTCCGAGGGATGCGCATGCGCTTGGACGGTGTGACGGAGGCTTGGTTAGGGTTCTACCCATTCCTGCTGGTGAGTACATCTCTCTTGTACGTTTTGATTGCCTAATTTATATTTGTCAGTCTTGATCACTGAGGACTTTTGATATTTGCATGGCCAGTTTTGGGCATATGAGAGGCTTCCATGCCTACGTCTCGCCACTACTTTGGCCTTGGAGACATATCCTCGGGGACGACGCTGGCATCACTCCACATTAACGGAGGTCCTCGTAGATGAGGGATTCACCCACTCTGGCCTGCAGCTTGGGCTATTGACGGCTGGATCGATCTTGTAGGTCCCGTATACCTCCGACTTTTTGATAGTCGGATTTGAGGGCTATTTTCCCACTGGCCAAGAGTTTGCATTATCCACCCGCAGAGTCCCATTTTTTGACAGAGGGAGGTTGGGAGCTCTATTTAGAAAAGCATGCTATTCGGAGCATCACGGGAGAGATCCGCATTCCCTTTGTTCCTCCTACTTGGCATCACTGGCCAGTAGCTTAGCCACTCACAGGCATTCCTATGGTGGGCATAGATGGCTTCACCCTGTCAAAGGGTCCTTACATCCAGGAGGCATTTCATAGCTGGTGGAGTCCTCGTACCATTGGGGCTCAGACTCTTGCTACCCAATTCATGGCAAATATGGGGACGGGGTCTGTGATGATGATAGATTGGATAGATTGCTTGCAGGATCCGACTCATATAGATCATATCACAAGATTAACCCAGCAGTTGGAGAGGGCACATTTGTTTATCAGGCACCTTGGTCGAGAGCCATCCGAGGCATATTTTTTTGCTCCTTCCAGCTCTAGAGCTGGCCCATCTATAGGTCCATTTTCTAATAGTTTTATAGGTGTTGATCGTCCCTTATATCGACCGAACATCCCCACTGGCTAAGATTTTGTGACTGAGGAGGAGCTGGAGCAGGTTAATAGCTTGGATGTAGATATTCCCAATTTCTTCTTATAGCTTTTCTCGCTATCTCTTTTGATAGGCCTCTGTTTAGATATTGGGCGCCTGTGCCCCATTTCTTGTTATATCTTTTGATATGCCTTTGTTAGTAGTTGGGCGACTGTGCCCCATCTCCATGTACTTTTTATTTTGGATTGTATGATTATATAGAGATGATGCTTGCAGTAAATAGTTTATTCTAGATATGCATGTTATTTCCTATCTATTGCATCATGTTTATCATTGTCATTATATATATATTATGTCATGGATATGCACTTAGACAGGTGAGTTTAGATTTGACCTATGGATGGTCTTATGAGACGGTGATACAGATGTCGTCCTCTACGTTCAGCCACATTGAGCACTTACCACCATCGTTGGTAGCATCCTCACTGAAGTCGTGGTATGATAGTCTGCCCTTCCCAGCTAGAGGGACAGTAGATCAGATGCTGGGGCATTCCTTGGCCCTTATAGATTTCCAGGTTCCATACGAATTTATAGACGGCATTCTATCCTGCTGCATACCTGAGCGGCAGGTTTTTCGATTTAGACGACATGAGTTGACACTGACCTTGGAGAAGTATGAGCGGCTTACAGGTTTAGCACTGGACCTGCCTTGCGCTCGCACAGCTATTAGAGATATGAGGAGACCATTCATGCGTATGTCAGGTTTGTGACATAGAGTAGTCACTGATGAGATCATTTCAAGACATGTGATCTTTATCAATTTTTTGATCGATCGCTACAGCAGGCCAGATAACTATGAGCGACACACCGAGGATTTTATGATTTCGGCAGATGAGTGGTAGTTGGCCCGGGTGGATGTTTTATTGATGTGCGTCGCGGCCTATGTATACATGCCACTACGTTTGGAACATTTAGATATCGTCTTGATGGTGGTGGCCCGTGCCTTTATACAGGGTAGTACTATCCTGTCGATGATACTAGCTAAGACTTTGAGGTCGGCTACCCATTGCAGCACCCATCCAGATGGGTTTTTTAGAGGTAGCTCTGTCTTACTGTATGTATGGCTCATGGCCCATTTACGTCCGATTACCACTTTTAGACACCATGGGTACTACTTTACCCATGAGATAGCCCTGTCCTACTCCTTCCAGCAAACGGAGTGTTCAGATGCAGCGACTTGGTCGGCTTTTCGGTCAGATATTGAGCATCCCTTTTCAATTTTTCCATGCTCAGGCTTGTCTCCCCTTATAGCTTCATCACCCATGAAGTTGGCATGGACTATCTGCTCTTAGCGAGAATTAGAGGGGTGACCACTTACCATCCATTGGCAGTTATGGGTCAGTTTGATCAGTTCCAGAGCCTACACAAGTTTGAGGGGGCCAATGATCAACTAATATCAGCCTCATCTCTATCGTCAGCTGACCTGATCAGGATTTATGAGTCTTGGAATCATAAAGAGAGGGCTAATTTCTTTACTAGCCATCCTGGATCGATCCTCGGAGTATTCAACATGGTTAGAGTCTGATATAGCGGTAGCTGTGGTTATCCAGTCATCTCCGATTGTTGATTCAGAACAGGAGGAGCCTATGGAGGGTCCTGATTCTCCCACGAAGGACGATTTGTTCATTGGTTTGAGAACGACATTATTTAGTGACCCTCCGATTATCCCTACCTGCACAGATCCATCTATTGCTGATTCACTAGCGTGGATGACTTTCGAGAGAGATCAGGCTAGGGCATTGTTGTTGACGGCCCTGTCTGGTAGGGATACAACTTTTGCTGCCAAAGATGAGGCTCGAGCTACTCGGGATGCAGCATTGGTTGAGAGAGACGATGCTCTATCTACCCGAGATGCAGCTCTTGAGGAGAGAGATGAGGTCCGATCTGTCAGAGATGCAGCCTCTGAGGAGATTGAGGAGGTTTAGATTGCCAAGGATGCTACTTTTATGGAGAGGGACGATGCTATAGCCACCTGAGATGTATATATTGCAGACAGCATAACCCTCAAGTCATATACAGACAGCTTGGTTGGAGAGATGAGTGCATTTAAAGATGGCTATAGCAGCACCATGCAGATGAAAGTGGATGTCCTTGCTCGTATGGTGGCTGAGGGTATTGCAATTGCAGCTGCTCCTCCATCTTCAGATAGAGATGCCATATTGGCATTGTTGTCTAGTCTATCATTGGGTCCATAGACTAGCTTTATTTTCCCTGCACATACTAGATCAACCATTTTGTCATGTACATAACACTATGTATATATCAAACAATATTATATATCAGAGAAATATATTTTGATTCACTTCTCTATTAGATATGTATTGTCATTGCTGAGTGATTACCACTTCTTTCATGACTTGCTGTTGTTGATGTATCATGGGCTTTTCCTTGATGGATTGACAGTGAAATGTTAGAGAATATCTCAAAAGGGCCTAGTAACCAGGGAAACTTGATAGTATTTTGGTTTTATATAGGGTTTCGGTGTCTTGGGACTTGTTTTTTTTAGTTTTTTGTTTTTCTTTAAAGGTCATACCGCACCATGAATGGCTGCCTACGTACTCCCGGGCTAAGGGAGATCAGGTCATTCGTAGTTCGATTTTGTGCGAGGGGTTTGAGAAGTGTTTCTTTTGAGTCTGGTTTGATGAGTTTTTGAGTTTTTGTTTAGTTTGACCGCACCAGGAATGGCTTTCTACGTACTCCCGGGCTGAGGGAGATTAGGTCATTCGTAGTTCGATCTTCTAATGAAAATCAAAACTAATTTGATCGGTTCGTAGGACCAGGATGATGGCTGGCATGTCCTTCAAATATAGTACCTTTTTATGGTGTCTAAGTTGATGAGTTAGGGAAATTCGATCCTGTCCATTTCTTGCAATCTGATAGCTTCTCCTGTCAACACCTCTTTGACAATGAAAGGGCATTCCCAATTTGGGGTGAACTTTCCTTTAGCCTCGTCTTGATTGGCCAAAACTTTCTTTAGCACTAGGTCATTTTCTTTGAATTGTCGGATTCAGACTTTATTGTTGTATGATCGAGCAATCCTTTGCTGATACAACTGCCCGTGGAAAATAGCTGTAGTCCTCTTTTTATCTATCAGGGACAGCTGGTGGTATCGTTCTCGCAACCACTGATCTTCTTCCATCTGAGCGTCTATTAACACTCGCAAGGACTCTGTCTATACTTCTATGGAAATACTGCTTCCATGCTATAGACTAATGAATAGGGGGTATCCTCAGTAGAGGTACGCATTGACGTCCTGTATGCTAACAGAGTCAGAGGCAATAGGTCAGGCCATCCATTATGATTGGCAGACATTTTTTGCATGATCTTCTTGATGTTCTTATTGGCCGCTTTGAGAGCACCATTCATATTGGGTCGGTAGATGACAAAATTAATATGCTTGATATGAAACTTGCTACAAAAGTCTTTCATCATCTGATTGTTTAAGCTCTTGGCATTGTCTGAGACGATCACCTCCGGTTGTCTATATCGACAGACAACATTATTTCTGATGAAACTAATGATTACATCCTGGGTGACTTTGGGAAAAGACGCAGCTTCAACCTACTTGGTAAAGTAATTGATTATAGTGAAGATGAACCGATAACCGTTACTGGCTTTGGGTTCTACTGGACCGATCACATCCATTCCCCACATAGAGAAAGGCCATGGTGAACTAATATTGTGCAGCTCATTTTCATGGACTTGGCATTGATAGCATCTTTTGACGTGATAATCACAGTCAGCTTTGAGAGAGATCCAATAATGCCCTGTTCTCAATATTTTCTTGGCCAGCAAATGACCGCTCATGTGTGGACCGCAGACTCCACCATGGACTTCATCCATTAATCTCTGGGCTTGCTCTTTATCGAGGCATCTAAAGAGGCCTATTCCAGCATCCCTTTTGTAATGTGCATCTCCGCTCAGATAGAACTTCATAACCATCTTATGAATTCGCTTCTTTTCAGCTTGGCTTGCCCCAGTGGGTGTAGATCCATCTCGGAGATATTCCTTGATGTCTTGATACCAAGGTTAATTGATAGGACGTATTTTATCTGATACTTCTCCAATGTAATTACCGTATGTCAGGGCCTTTTGTTTTGTGAATTTGATGTCGGGAATTCCCCTCCTACTCGATACGTTGATCAGGGAAGCCAATATTGCCAATGCGTCTGCAAAGTCGTTCCTCCCTCGAGGGATATAGATAAAGGTTATCTCTTCAAAATCCATGGATATGATGATAACCTGCCGGTGATAGGGTAGCAAATGCAGTTCTTTGGTATGATACGCCTCAGTGGTTTTTCTGCTAACCTACTCAGAATCTCTAAAGACTAATAAACGCTAGATACCCATGGATTGGGCTAGTTTTAACCCCATTATGCTACCTTTATACTCAGCCGTGTTGTTGGTGTTGACAAACTACAACTTGGTAGCCACGAAATATTGTTCTCTTGTACTAGAGATAACGACTGCCCAGCTCCGGCACCTTCCATGTTTACCTCTCCGTTGAAATACATTTTCCAAGGTTGGACTGTATTCCCTTGTTTGATTTGTTGAATTGTCATGATCCCATCATCCGGGAAAAAAGTTTCCAAAGGTTCAAACCCTCCTGATGGTGCCTCGGCTAGTTGATCTGCAATGCCTTAACCTTTAATCGACTTCAGAGTGACGTAGACAATGTCAAACTGTTGGAGGATTAAATGCCATTTGGACAATCGACAATTCAACATTGGCTTGTTGAATACGTATTTTAGTGGAACCATGCAGGATATGAGATAGGTCGTATGCTCATGCAGATAATGTTGTAACCTCATGGCGGCCCATGCTAACATACAACATGTCTTCTGAATCAGACTGTACTTCTATTCGCCGCTGCTGAATCATTTGCTGATGTAATAGATGGCTCTCTCCTTGCTACTATCATATTTCTGTCCTAGCATACAACCCATTATATTGGCATTGACGGACATGTACGTAAACAGGGGAACCTTATCCCTCGGGGGAACTAAGATAGGTGCTTTGATCAGCTGCTTCTTGATGGCAAGGAAGGCTTTTTGGCAATCATCATTCCATTTCATGGAGGAATTCTTCCTTAATAGCATGAAGATGGGATCACAAGTTGCCGTGAGCTGGGAATTAAACCAGCTTATGAAATTGATCCTTCCCAGGAACCCACGTATCACTTTCTCTGTTCGGGGTACGGGCATCTCTGTGACAGCTTTAATCTTGGCAGGATCCAGCTCAATGCCTCTATTGCTCACTAGGAATCCCAACAACTTGCCCGATTTGACACCAAAAGCACATTCGGCTGGATTCAACTTGAGATTGTACTTACGCAACCTGTTGACCAACTTCCTGAGATGGTTGATGTGATCGTCCTCCTTCTGGGATTTAACGATGATGTCATCCACGTAAACCTCTATCTCCTTATGCAACATATTATGAAACATGGCTATCATGGATCGCTGATACGTGGTAACGGCATTGATGAGGCTGAAAGACAATAGTCTGTAACAGAAGGTTCCTCAGGGAGTGATGAAACCTGTCTTCTTCAGCGACCATAGTTTGATGGTAACCAACAAAGCAATCCACAAAAGAATTCATGCCGTTCTGCGCCGTGTTGTCTATCAAGATGTGGATAAAAGGTATCGAGAAATTATCTTTCAGACAAGCTTTTTTCAAATCCCTGTAATCCACTGATACCCGTACTTACCCATCAGGCTTAGGCATGGGAACTATGTTTGATAGCCACTCCGGGTATGTTGATACCATAATGATGCCGACCTAGAATTGTTTGACAACTTCTTCTTTGACTTTCAGACTCCATTCGGGTTTCAAACGACTGAGCTTCTGCTTCACTAGCTTGAATCCATCCTTGATGGGGAGTCGATGGATGACAATGTTAGTGACAAGCCAATCATATCTTCATGCGACCACATCCTGGAACTGTGTTAAGATTTTAATCAGGTCGGCTTTTTGATCTTTGGTGAGGTCTAGGCTTATCAGGATTTCGTTGAGATTTTTTGAGGTTCCGATATTGATAATGGTGGTTTGATCAAGGTTTGGTTTGGGTTTGTCTTTGACCCATTCTTTGATTTCCTCGGGAACCTCATAGTCATCTTCCTCGTCTTGATCAATCTCCATCAAGTCGAAGTTCATTTCTACATCAAAGTTGTAGTCACTGTGACAAGTTGGCATCTCATCAGCAGGGACAAACAAATCCAATCTTGGAGTCCTGAAAAAAAAATGCTTTCGCTTTAATATATGCAACTGCTTAAATATACAAAGCATTTAGCAAAGCATGACAAAAGTTACTGCTATAGCTGTGCAATAAAACAAGAAGTAAACAAAACCATGTTACATGGCAGACGGATTCTCTGCCCTTTTACCTTTTTTGAATGAGGCAAGGGACCCTGATCTAGTTGTGTAGGGTCAGATCCTCATGAATAGGGAGGATACAAGATTTGTGGTCGGCTGTCTCTTCTTTTATGACGACTAAGACATCCTTCAGATCGGAGCCGGGGTTTTTCTTTGAACTGCCCCCCTTTCCCTTCTTGATGCAAGGAATTTGGATCTGATCCTCTTCATCACTGTTTGGGATATCATCATTCATAGCTTCGTAGTGTATAAGAACATGCATATAAGAAAATGGGTCTCTTCCTTCGTACAGGAACTTTTCTTTTCCCTTTTTGCTCTCCCCATCAGGCTATAAGGCTTTTCTGTCACTTATTAGTATGACTGGAGGGAACAACATGGCTGACACAACAGTAGGAATCCTCCTCATTGGCTTCACAAATCTAGAATCAGTGAGGTTTGGCAATAGTATAGTGGAAGTATGAGCCTTCAGATGCTTGTGTCGATTCCGATGGTTTGACCCGAATGTATAGCCCAATCCGGCTTTCCCTTACTACCTCGGGATCTGCACCAGACTTTTGATACCTTGCTGATTTTTCCCTAACCCTTCTCCAGGGTGGAAACACAAAGATAATACAATCTCCTGGCCCACTATCATTACTTCGGGGGAGACCTTTGGCTTCAAGGCTGGTGCCCAAACAGGTAGGTACTCAGTATTGCTCACCTTCAATGCTTGAAAACTTGTAAGTTCAAACCTTGCATCCAGACTGATCACCACAGGTCTTCCTATATGCAGATAGGGTATTCTGGTTCGGCATTCACCGTAATTAAGTTGCCATTGATAATGTACTTAAGTTGCTGATGGAGGGTGGATGGAACTGCTCCTGCCATGTGGATCCATGGTCTTCCCAGCAATAAGTTATATCCGGTGGTGATGTTGAGTACCTTAAAGGATACATTAAAAGTGTGGGGACCAATCTCCAGCGGAAGCTCAATCTCTCCCACCGCTTCTCGGCGAGACCCATAGAAAGCCCGGATAACCACATGACTGGTTCTGATCCTGTTTGGGTTAATCTTCATTCTTTCCAGGGTGTCGTAGGGACAGATATTTAGGGACGATCCTCCATCTATAAGCACACCTCCGATCATATACCCTGATGACATCACTGCTATGTGCAGCGACTTGCGATGGCCTGTCCCCTATACGGGTATATCATCTTCAATAAAAGAGATCACATTGCTGTTGAAGATGTTCTCTATCACATAACAGAATTTCTCAGCATCCACTGTCTTTGGCAGATGGGCCTCCTCTAATACTTTCACCAGAATGTTGCGATGATCCACTGATGATAAGAACATATATAGGATGGACATCTACTTGGGTTCATCTTTTAGACTTTGCACCACCTTGATCTTGTTATGCCCCATTTTGCTGAGGAATTATTCAATCTTCTCTTCAGCCACCTTTTCTTTGGCCTTGATAACTGGATTGATCACCGGCTAGGGCAGGTACAATGGATTTTCCTTGGATAAATTGGCAATGTTGTTTGAGGTGGAACCTTAATCATTCCCATAGTTCCATGGGACCCTTTTTAGACTAATGACTTGATATTAGGGTCTGAAAGGAAATATTAAAGGTTCGAGAGCAGCTACCTTCACAGGATTTAGTGCTTCTTGAACCCTTTTAACAGGCAGTACTAAGGGTGTTCCGGCTAGCTCTTTCTCACAAGAAATAACAACCACTGTTCCCTGATTCCATTTCGTGGGAATAAAGAGTGTTTCCTCATCAAGGAGGCCATAGTCTTGATTCCCTCTTATCAGCTCACCGCTTTCAATCATATTATGAATCAGGTGCCGAAGTCCCCAGCAATCCTCGATATTATAACCGGGTGCATTGGAATGGTACTGACAGATCCTGTCAAGCTTGAATTTTTTGGATCGAGGGTTCACCGGGGGTAACAAATCTGTAACCATCCCCTCATTGATCAACATTTGGTGGACTTCCTTCGTCGGTTGGTTCAAATTAGTGAAGGTCCTCTTAAAAGGCAAACTCCATATTTGCTTGAAACCTCTTCTCCTTGGCCACCTTGTCGGCCCAGGGTTCATGCTCATGAAACCGATAGTGATAACTCATAGCGATGGTGTTAATTTCTTGTGTAGGAGAACTTGCTTCAGCCTGGCTGGATTGGTTTATCAGCTGTCTGGTTACCTGATGCTGATACAAGACCAAATCCACTAACTGTCCAATCTGTTCCTTAATAGACTTGATCTCCTATTCTATCAAGAATCACCTTTTTGATAACTCCCAACTATCCGGGCTACTGGTACTGGATTGAGTTGCCTCTCTGACATACCGGAGGTATTTGGATCCTTCTCCATTCTTTGTGCTAATCATATTGACATTCTCCTCTTTGTGCTGAGGGATGGGATTGTCTTGCACGTGCGGTAGATCCGATTTGGTCACCACAATCTCTCCGTTATCTATTAAGTCTTGGATTTCTTGCTTAAAAACCAACAGTCCTGTGTATCATGGCCTGAAGATCTGGAATGGTATGCGCACTTCTTACTTGGGTCAAAATTCCTTCTCCCGGTACTGGTTGGTGGAAGGAGTTGAACAATCTTCTTTTGTGCTGTCAACAATTTCAGCACGTTCTCGAGTGAATCCCCTAAAGGGGTGAATATTCTCCGATGTCTGGCCTCCAATTTTTTTTGAAATGGAGGGTTAGAAGGTTGGGCTGGAGCTTGAAAAGGGGAATAGTTCCTCCTTTGAATGGGCATACTTCTCGACTCGCTTCTTTGATTCTGTCTTTGCAGTACTAAGGACACTTCCTCATCTTTCTTCTTGTGTACTCTCCAGGGATTACTCCCATAACTCCCGGACTAAATATGCTCAACAACAGCTTCCAAGCCAGTAAGATCTTTTATATTCCCAGATTTTAGCCCCATTTCAGCCATTTCTCTGTGCTCGATCATCTCCGAAAATGGTTTGCCTATGCCTGCTAGGACCCTTTCGTAATACGGAGCTTCTTGTATGTCGATGAAGGTCAGGACTATCTCAGACTAAATTATAGGTGGGGTGACCTATGCTGCCACCCGCCTCCTATCGTTGGGCATACTCTCTGAATGACACGGTGTTTTGTTTCTTGATTTTGGTGATCTGGTATCTGTTTGGAGCCATTTGGGATTGAAAACTGTATTGATTGAGGAAGGCATGTGCTAACTCTTCCCAGCTGTGAATTCTGGAATTATCCAAACGAGCATACCAGGCTCTAGCCTCTCCGGTCAAACGCTTCTGGAATAATTGCATTATGAGCTTCTCGTCCTCTGCATAGGATCCAAGCTCTCCAATGAATACTTTCAAATGGGTGTATGGGTCTCCCAATCCATCTTATTTCTCAAAATCAGGGACTACAAATTTTTCTGGATAACGAGCCCCCGGGAATATACACAAGTCTGAGTAATTGACACTGCCAAATGCCCCAGTCCCTTTGATGGATCGGATAATTTCTTCCATCTGTTGGACTTTCTTTAGAATATCACTAGCTTTCTTTTTTTGTTAAGGATTATGATTTTAGGGGTTTTGTTGGTAGGATCCTGGTTCTTTGATTCAAGAATTTGAGGGTCTTTCTTTCCAGTCTGTTGACTGCCACCGGGTGTACATGGTGTTTGTTTCACTTTAAGAGCTGTACTTTGTTCTCTCAAGAAAATAGCCAATTCGGCTATCTGGTTTTTTAATCCTTCAAACTCTTCCCTAGAGAGGGGTGGATTCTGGTTGAGCACTTGAAGTTATGCCTGGGGATGGACTCAGTGCTTTCTTTGACTTTGATCTGGTGACAGGATCAATTTTTACCTACAACAAACGTAGGTGTGTTAATTTCTTGACTTTGGTCGAATGCATGCCATGCAATGTGTTTATTTTTGAGATTTTTTAATCTTATCCTATAAAATAAAGGTTAGTGGTTTTGATGACAGGATAACATGACAGGATTTACAAGACATAGAATGTATATTATGACATTTATATTGGAATGGAAAACTTGACATTAAATTGAAAGAGGAAGGCATGAAGAAGCTTCCCTTCAGATTTGGTTAATCAGAGGCTGACCTATCTTAGGCTACTCTCGCGGTTTTTTGGCATGAAGGTCCCCAGATCATCGCAATCTACTAGAGGGGAAATTAATTCGATCTTTCAATTGGAGCAGATCTGAGTGATGCATTTCCTGAGCCTCGCAGACTTAGTCGCCTTTAAGTCCAGTACTCAAACACCGATGGGTTCTCCTCCTGATGGAGGAATCACACAACATACATTCACATACATCGCGCCTCACCGTATAAAATGATGACATTGTGCGAAGAACTAATATAAAGCAATAAAGCATTCATTCACATCCATTCAATGTAAAGACACAGCATTTCACACACACGCAGATATAAAAGGAAATTTTGAAAAGATTTGAGGACGGCCTAAGCCCTCTACTGTCCCCAGCAGAGTCGCCACCTGTCGACGTCTGGAAAAAATGCGGGTCGAGTTGGATCCGAATCTTTCTCTTTTCCCAAGTTCTATTTTCTACTACCCTTATTTTATCTGTTTTATGAAGGGTGAAGGTTTTTTAGGAAAAGGCCAACATGTATCATGTTGAAGATTTGAACATTTTACAGAGTCGTTAGTTTGTAGATTTGAAATGGTTGTACCAACTCAACCGAGTTTAATTGAAAGTAGGCCCAATTGCTGGATACTATCGAAACTGAATCATTGAAACCGAAGTTCTAAGTTCGGGAGCTTGGTTAAGTGTGGGGATGGTGTTAGGCACCCCACAACTCCCGTAAAATCACGGTACCGCATCTTTTCAATATTTTCATTTTTATTTGCAATGTGTGTGTGTGAATGCTGGAAGTAATTGGGCCTACGCTTGTTGACTAAAAGTAGTGCTTTGCTTCATTGAACCTATATACGAAGGGTTTGTTTCGATTTGCAAAAGTCTTTTTTAGACAAGATATTTAAAATGATGTTTTGAAAAGATTGATTTTCAAACTCCTACGCTCTCATAGGAATAGATGCCTGTTGATACTTCCATTTTTATCTTTTCAGCCTTTTGGCTCAATTGAAATGGTGAATGTCGATCTGCGAAGCATCCTCAACCACAAAATATATCCAAGTGCCGGTCTTCTCATGGGCATGACAGCCATCGTAGTGACTCTAGCATGACATACCATTATTTCATTATATTTGAGACCTTAAACCCGGATAACCGTTTTAAGGTCATTTCGGATGTACAGTTTTACAGAAAAACTGGCAGGGTACATTTGTAATGTGGAGTTTGCCCATCGTGGGAATCTGATTCTGATCAGGTTGATCGTGAATCTCACAATTCCTAGGCTCAGAGAGAAGCCAAGAGAACCTGAACAGCTCAAATATGCATAGAAAATGGATATTTACATCTAGACGTCGCAAAAACCAAGGATTCATCAGTCAAATCCTGGCCTGCGCGTAGCTAAAGCTTCTCGTTCCCAATAGATAGCGATCTAAGGGTTGCGAGGTTGCTTTCAAATAAATAAAACTAGAAAGAAAGTCAGATTTAAATAAATCTCAACCATTAAAGCTTCCTGGTTCTGGTTGGAACTATTTTGAAACGTTTGAAAGGTAGAAAGGGCTAGATGTAGAGAAATCTAACTCGCCAAAAATGATATCAGTGCCGATTCACATCAAATAAATTTTTTGAGCAGATATTTAATCACAACGAATGAAGAATATATATATATATATATATATATATATATACGAAACCTGTAAAGGGCGATGGGTTTTCACTCCTATGCCCGGACTGGAATGTAATATATATATATATATATATATATATATATATATATATATATAAAAGCAATAAAGGGTGACGGATTTCAAATCCTATGCCCGAACTGAAATGAAAATATATATATATATATATATATATATATATATATATATATATATATATATATATTTATAAAAGCTGTAAAAAGCCACAGAGTAATCCAGGCTGGACGGAATTGAAATATAAATATAAAAGATGTAAAAAGCCACGGGTTTTCACTCATATGCCCGGACAGAAATGTAAGTATATATATATATTTATAAAAGCGATAAAAAGACCACGAAATGATCCAGGCCAAACGAAAATGTAAATATTAATATATGCAGTTAGTATATATATATATTAAAGCAATAAAAAGGCCACGAAGTCAAATTCCAGGCCAAATGAAGTCAGAAATTTTTTTATATATATAGTTATATAAATAAAAGCAGTAACTACCACGGATTTGACATCCGGGCTTGACAGCATTTAAAAGTTAGTTTATATATATAGTCAAATACAAACATAATAAAGCCAAAATGGACCCGGGTCAATAACCCAGTCCGGGCGGTGCAAATGCCAGAAAACGTGTTTATGTACTAAAATTACGAAAACTTAAGCAAAAACAGCCACGGAACTGAGTTCCGGGCATAATCAAAAAACAAAACTTAACGTGAAAGTGAACAATTACGCAATGAAGTAGTATGAACTTCCTGATCGTATAAATACTTACAATGGACTGCTACACGGGCCTTTTGCCAAAGCGTAGGCTTTAAACGGGCATTTTCGCCTCTCAGTTTTTTATATGTGTGTAGTATATGAGTATACTTACATGCTAGAGTGATAAAATCTGGGTTTGGAGTACAAAAAGTCGGGCTAGGAAACGAAATGGGTGGAGTTTCAGAGCTGGTAGCTGTCGTCTAGCACTACAAAATTTACCTTACTCCTTAATCAACTAACTCAAGAATTAGTATAGTAATAAGCAAGGATCGAACCCACAGAGAGTGACTTGTATTTTAATTATCCAATGATTTCCAATGAATTGGGGATTTTTAATTTTGAAAATAGTTTAATTAACAAAAGTGAATTAAGAAAATATCTATGAGTAAAAGAGTTCAATTGCTCAGTTCAGTATCCTCTTTTCATAATTATGAATTAATCAAGTTATTATACTATTTACCCTTTCAATGAGATTAATAAGCCTAGATAACCGCGATCGTAAATTACCCGAAATTCTCCTTAAGTGTAGATCTAATGCGACGATCGTCAACAAAAGATTCTAACTAACATACAACCTAGAACTATCAGCCTAAATTTAATATGATAGAAGCATGAAGAATGAGAATTAGATTATTCCAAGCAATAATTATACAATCAGGAATTATTTAACTTGTCTTCTGAAAATCTTAACAATATTTCAAAGCTTGACCACAATAAAATATCGTTAATTGTTACTTAGATTAGACACACTTTGTTTGCCTAAAATATGTCTTAATCTAACAGATGATATCAATTTACTAATTTAATCCTACAGAAACCAAATTAGTCAATTGAATAACTTACATGAAAGTTATATGGATAATCAGAATAAATCTCAATATGAAAGAATAAATATTATAAACTTAATCAAACCATAAATTGTTGATCAGGTTCAACATCCCTTCAGAATTTAAATAAAAAACTTAGCCTAACATGCTTGAATCTTCAAAACAAAGGTATGTAGCCTTCAAGAAATCCAAGAGAATATAGAATAAAAGATACATAAATCTTAATAAAACAACTTCTATTTATAGCCTAGACAAACCATAGTTAAATTAGACAAGTCCCCAATCCTATTCTAATTCAACTTATGATTTAAAAACCCTAAAATCTTGTCAGGCCGTCAGAGTCGCAAGGTCCGCGCGAGATTTCCTTCTATAGCTGCGCGGTCGCTCCTAAACCTGCGCAGTCCGCGCATCATTCCTTATGTCCCTTACGCGGTCAGCGCTCCTCTATCAATCTTGTCCAAATTTCATTATTTTTAGCTTCAAGTCCATTCCAACCCTCATACCTACATTATAAACACAAAACACCAAAAGTAATACGAACAATACCTAAAAACTTATAATATAACAATCTAAATGAGATTAATTTATAGGTTTTCAACCTACTCATCAAATTCTCCAAAACTTGAACTATTATTTGTCCTCAAGCAAACACAATGCTACTAATACGTAACAATAGAGATCGAACAATAACCATAGTAATTGGTTGAATCATATGCCTCAGAGATAAACAACTATTATGCCATCAATATTACATCATATATTAACCTAACTTTTCACATCCTCACCTCACAAACATAAGATTTACATGTTTCTGTGCGTGTGTGTCCAACATGACTCCAACAACAACAATGATCAACACAGATAAAGTCATACGCATGTAAAACATTCATAACCTTCATTATAGCATAAACATAGATATAGGGAAATCAACATTTTGAACCAAGCTCTTCATACCAAGTGAGTGCATTTTAATGCTCCATCTCACTCATTATTTCTTAAGTCTGACTTGTACAATGCTCAATTCCCTTAGGCTTTTGAATGCTACCCATGTAACGAACTTTCGGCCAATGACTCCCAAACCCGAAGGCTTTAAGGCGCTAGGTGTTAAGACATCCCCTAGGGTTAACTTGTCCGAGTAACAAAGGCCACGAAATTGAACTAAGTCATCCAAAATTTTATTCCAGAACTATTTTTTTCCTTTCTTTTCTTTTGAGCCACTGTTTCCCCGAAACTTATGTGTAAGCCACTCTTTAATCTTAACTCGTGATTGAATGAATACTTGCCAATGTTTTATCTTGCATTTATTTCCTCATTATTATTGAAAATCAGTTGATGTGCTTGACTTTTAGAAAACACCAAACACATATTATGAAGTTCCTATGGTCAAAATCAGTCAACACATGATGATCAATTTAGGCATGCAAGTCATAAACCAAATTCCTCATTGGCTTTCATTATAACTAACACGGTCTATTTGCTTAATCTCTATGAAACCTAACAAATTCCTACATTAATGAAAATATATTCTTTTTTATATGAATATGAACTACATGAATTAACCTAATCTACATGCAACCTAGTACGCAAAATACAAGAAAAAAAATTATATAATACCCCCCAACTTAATTCAGGTAATGCCCTCATTACGTGTAAATAAAGAGTTTAAGCACGAGGACTTCCCTGCGAGACAAGTCAATGCTCGTTTGGAGAGCCTTCATCATCTGAAGGAGTTTAGACAAGTAAAGTGGTTGGATCTAGAAGATGGAATTGCTCGTTTGGATTGATACGGGAGAATGCATCTGTCAATGCCGTAAATGTGCCAATGTTGTAGGCATGCATTTAATCCTTCTGCTAGGCAAGGCGGATCATCTGCTTTCTACTCCTTGTAGTAGATGGGCCGGCGACGGCTGTGGCTGGCGGTGGTGAGGGCGGTGTAGAAGGTGGTACCATTATGTAGCCCTCTCCCCTAGGATGTGACAGTGAGCCCTTCCATGCTCTGTAGGTTAAGATTATCTTATGATCAATGGCCCCCGTGGGCTGCTGAACAAGCTCTAAAGCGTCCCACTGGACTCTTGCCGTTCGGCATAGTTCAGTGATTAGAAATTCGTGCACTAAGCCGCCTGTTGTGCTGCCTCTCAATGCCTTATTAATGGATTGTTGGATACATATGCCGGCATCCACCTGGGAGAATTTTATGACATTTGGCCTTTCATACCAAGTATGTACAATCCGGTAGAGGAGGCGTTCTTTTTACACCATGACTTTAGTCTCGTGGGTTAAAGGTATGAGCCGAGCACATATGAAACCGTACCAAGCCTTTCCATATTTGCTCAACTCGGAATGGGGAAACGTGACTTTGATGTCCGTCCCAGGCTTGGTGACCCACTTTGTACCGGGTTTGCAAAGGCAAACAATTATCGCGTCCAAGCTTGGAAGGTTATCTTCATAGCGGTCCCACATCGGTGTTTCCAACCCAAAGGGTTGTGTAGTGGAATGAAATCGATTTTCCTCTGACTTGCACAACCTACCCTTCATGGTCTATGGTGTTGGCATAGAACTCATTTATGATGTTGAGCACTGCAGGGCATGGTTGTTCTAGCAGCTGAAACCATTGTCGTTCAACTATCATCAAAGCCATATCACCATCCAAATTTACATCGGGTGTTAACCCCCATTCCGGAAGAAGATACTTTTTGGTGACGGTGTTGTAACGGGCCGCCACCGTTTCACTCATAAACTTGGAGGTGTCAAAACGTGGACGAGTTCCACAGGTCGACGTTCTAGGCCTTTTTGATGACATGATTTGGAGCTTTGCGCAGAAATTTTGAGTTGGACAATTTGACAAACACTTGGCAGGCACCCTACTTTTTCCCCCAAACCTAGCTTCCTTGTTATCACAATCTAGCCCACAAATTAGTAATAAAAACCTTGGGTCTTCAGTAGCCCAAGGTATCCCAATCACAGATTATAGCCAGAAAAACTAACAAAATTGATTTATTAGATTTTTTCTAAGTAAGAACAAACCAATATGTTACCTTTCTATGCTTTTGAACCTTGCTTGTGATGCTTTCTCTTTGTGAAGATGAGATGGATAGGAAGAAGCGTGTATGGTGATTTGAGTTGGTAATGGTGATAGCGAGTATGGTGATTGATGGAAGGGTTGAGATGTTGTGATTTGAGTTAGTAGTGTAGGAAATATATGGGTTTAGTGGATTTAGGTTTTAGTATGATAAGAGATGATAAAATTTGGTGAAAGTAGAGTAGGAGAAGGAGATTATGAAGTAGAAAGAGAATCGGAAAGGGAGAAGAGGTTTTGGGGTGCAAAATCTAGCTCAAAATCCGTGTTTTAAGTGAAGTCTGCCATTTCGCGCGGTCAGCACTCCTAAGAGCACGCTCAGTCCTAGCACGATTTTGAATTTAGACTTTGTTGTATGTCTTGCGTGATCCGCGCCGTATATAGCGTGCTCAGCGCTTCCCTACTGAATTTAACTGATATTTTTTGCATACCATGCGCGGTCAGCGCTTTTTTGAAATTGTACTCCTTTTGTTTTCCCTTTCCATCCAAACACAATTAAACTAAAATTTTTAGCATGTCATGGATTGAATATTCTGGACCTCTAAAAATGAAATATATATATATATATATATATATAAACTGAATTAATTAAAACCACTAAGGTTTAAGAATTTGGGTTGCCTCCCAATAGCCGCCCTTGTTTAACGTCGTTAGCTCGACTGAACTTCATTTAATTATTCGAAAACCAGATCCAACAATGTCACAACCTCAACCTCCTCAACTTGACTGCTATCCAAAAACGGCTTTAGCCTATGCCCGTTGACTTTGAACACATTTCTTGTCTTTGGATTGTTGATTTCTACTGCACCATGAGGAAATATGTGAGTGACTACAAATGGTCCTTCCCATAGAGAACGCAACTTTCCAGGAAATAATTTCAAACGTGAATTAAAAAGTTAAACTTTCTGTCCCACAGTGAAAGTCTTCCTCAATATTTGCTTATCATGGAAAGCTTTGGCCTTTGACTTGTACAATTTAGAACTCTCGTATGCTTCAGTGTGCAACTCCTCGAGTTCTTGTAACTGTAACTTGCTATTGACGCCAGCCTGATTCATGTTCATATTACATTGTTTGATCGCCTAGAAAGCTTTATGCTCTAGCTCCACAGGTAGGCGGCATGGTTTCCCGAACTTCCCCAAAATGGGCTTAATCTCCTGGTTGGATACCTCTGCTTGACCATTGCTTTGCCGATGGTAGGAAGTAGATATCGTGTGAAGAACGTTGTACATCTTTAACAAGGCTGCTAACACCCTATTACAGAAATTTATTCCACAATCACTGATGATGGTCCGTGGTGCTCCAAACCTGACAAATATATTAGTCATGATAAAATCTACAACAACTTTAGAATCGTCAGTCCTAGTGGCTTTAGCTTCCACCCATTTGGAAACATAATCAACTGCTAATAAGATGTAAATTGTGACATCCCAGATTTTTTTAAGAATTTATAAATGAGAATTTAATAAATAAAAATCTTATTTTAAGATGTTCGAGTACGAGTATGTGTATATGTGATATATATTGTGAAATATGTGATTTGATGTGAAGAGAATTTAAATGTTAATTTAATATTTATTGAAGTAAATAAATATTTTAATTAAATTATTTATTGAGATTATGTGATTATTAAAGAGTGATGTAATTAAGTGTGATATATTAATTAAATAAATATTTAATATTTAATTTAATTGACGTAATGATTTTATGTTATAGTTCTAATTTAATTGGGATAATTAAATTAGATGAAGTTATGTGGTAATTGTTACACGAAATTATAATTAGCGAGTAATTATAATTATGTGACCATTTTATGTGATTTATTGATGTTAGATTTTAATTAATTAAATAAAAATGTTAAAGATTTAATTAATTAAAGTGTGATATTAAGGTATGTGTTAAAATGATATATAAAAATAAATAAAAGAGTTTTTAAATGATTTTTAACCAAACAAGGCCCTTACTTTTGTTTGAAAAGGATTTTGCCAAACAGGACCCTTGCATTATTTTAAACCTATTCTAACCAAACAAGCCTTCGTACTAATAATCTGTTTTATAAAATGTTTTGCCAAACTAGCCCTATTGGCTTTTGAAATTCTATAACAGCTATATTAATAATATTATTAATTGTAATTAGTATACGTATATTAATATATCAGTTATATATGTATACTACGTTAAGTAAAACTACGTTAGTTTAGCCCTAAGTCTAAAACTAAGAACGTAGAAGAAAGAAGAGCAGAGAAGGGGGAATACAGAGAAGAAGAAGAGAAGCTTGAGAAAGCAAGAGAAGAACATCATCATCATCTCCATCTCCTAATTCAAACTAGAAAGGGTATCATCTTAACCCTTATAATCAATTCATATGTTGTGTTTATTCTTTGTCAAATTAGGTTTTCGTAATCATGAACCTTATATGTATATATGGTATTCATATGTTCTTCATATGTACTTGTATGCCATGAAAGGTTTTTCAAATTCAATCGTCGTAAAAACAAGTTTTAAGTTATGATCTTCAATAGTTTCATAGTTTAAAACTTTTCTGTAAAAGCTTTTTGTATAAATTAATTGGTCATGATGTATATATGTGATGTATTTATATATATTGATGGTTATATATGAGTTATATTGTTGTTTTAATAATTCAATCCATGTAATTTTGATAAACAAGAAGAATTGTGTTCATAATGATTTTATGTGAATTAATTTTTGAAAAATGGCTTTTGAAACTATCAAATTGATGTTTGATTATGGGTTATTGTTTAAATTGATCATGTGTTATGTTAGTATGTTAAGAATAAGAGTTATTACAATTGGAATTACTTGAATTGATTGAAAAATGAATTCGTAATAGCAATTTTCGTCAAGAACACTTAATATTGTGTTTTTCTTCGAAAATCATGAAAACTTAGTTTTGATTATGTGTTGTATGGATTTTTGTATGTTATAATCATGTTAAAGAGTCTAAAATTTTGTTGTTACAAAGTTTGATGTTCATCATGTTGAGAAAAATCAGATTCGGTGTGAAGAAATAAGCCAAATTGGCTTATTTCTCTGCCATTCTCGAACTGGGAATTTCCACCAGAGGTGGGACCTGCCCCAGCAGGGTATTTGGCCCTAGGGGACCCACCTCAGCGGGTAACCATGCTGTCCGGAGTTGTTTAAGTGTTGTAATGCAAAATTATTTTGACCTCCTGTAGTAAAATAACCATAACTTTTTCATACGAACTCCGATTGAGGAGATTCAAGATGATCCGGGACGAGCAGGAGTAGACCTACAACTTTTGGTTTTTAACTTGTTTGATTTGAGGTTGTTAGAAGGGGTAAAAATGGTCATCTTTGTGACTGATGCGTATTCGGAGGCCACCGAAGGGCGTCAGACATGCACATATGCAAGTATAGTGCTGTCGACGATGATAGATGTTGTTTCAAGTTATAAAACATGAATGTTAGTAAATATAATGATGCTTAATATTAATAAATGATGTATTAGATAAGTTATGTAAGCACACTAAGCATACACAAGAGAGACGATTCGGGCGTGTGACGAATGAACGTCGAAATGCCGTGACAAGTGTTAATGAACATAAAAAGTATTTTAAATCAAATGAAGTGAGCATTATAAGATATGAAATGGGGGTTAATATAAAACCCATAAGTAGTCCTAGCAAGACTTAAACACTTGAATGAATTTCGAATATTACTAAAAAGAAAATATAGTGATATATAAGTCGAAAGTTAACACAATCAAATTGAACATTGTGTATTGATAGTAGAAAGAGTTATGAGATGTAGGGTAGAGTTTAAATTACAACTACTATGTGTTTCTATGTGACTAATAATTGATGTGCATTATTATATAATTGTGTAGGGCACGTGAAGTGCAGATAACTGTAAGCTGTTAATCTGTTATTGGCAAACAACGATCAAGGCAAGTCTATCGATTCCTATTTTTCTACGTGAACTTGATGAATTATTTTAAATTGTATGATATGTTACATATGCTGTAAGCGAGCGTGATATGTTATACATATTGTAATCATGAAATGTTAAAGTCAATCTATGACTACATTGTTTTGGTTAAATAATGTTGATTGAGTAAGAAACTCAATCTTTATATTTGTTATGTGAATTAAAGCATGTATGCCATGTTACTTTAATTATTTTGATATGTTGATCATATTATTATGTGCTATGTGATGCTTGAAAACTGTTAGAACTTGCTGAGCTGTCGAGCTCACTCTTGCAAATAATAATTTTTGTAGGTCAAAATTTCAAGGTAAGGATATGTGCTAAGTGAATTATAGAGATCCATATTCACGAAGATTACTTATGTTTTATGAGAAATGTATTTAATGTTTTGAATGTAACATGTTGTTGAATTATAAGGGGAGTTATCCAATGTGTATGGATAATAAATTGAAATGTAAGATTTTGTATAGTAACTTTGAGGAAGTGATTCATGTATTATAGAATCAATTTTTTTGTTATGTAAAGGTTACGATTTAGGGCAATAAAGAAAGATTTTATAAAAGTTTTAAATATTCTACATTTTTAGTGATTTTAATATCGAATAATGATGTAAAGGTAGATTAAAGTTGTATTGTTAACGATTGGGAAGGAAAATATTATTGTACGAATTTTGGGGTCGTTACATAAATATTTCCAAAAGAAACAGGAAAAGCTCCCATGAAATCAATAACCCACACATCAAAGATTTCAATAATTAGGATAGGATTTTGTGGCATTTGATTCCTATGAGATATATTACCAGTTCTTTGACAATTTTCACATGATTTACAAAACAAATAAGAGTATTTGAAAATTGGTGGCCAAAAGAAACCACTCTCAAGCACCTTACGTGTTGTTCTTTTATGTCCAAAATTACCTCCACGAGCATAGGAATGACATAAATTTAGAATAGATTGAAACTCACTATCAAGTACACAACGTCTAACTATCTGATCAGCACAAAATTTCCATAAATATGGGTCATCACACACATAATGTTTTGCATCACTCCTAAGATTTTCTTTCTGGGTTTTAGAAAATTCACTAGGTAAATACTTACTTACCAAATAATTCACAATATCAGCATATCAAGGAGGTGTTTTGCCAATGGCAAGTAGATGCTTGTTCGAAAACATGCCATGCAATGGTAGTGCTTCTTCTTCTTTTAGAATTCTGCTCAAGTGATCCGCCACCAAGTTATCCGCTCCCTTTTTATCTTTTATTTCCAAATAGAATTCTTGCAGCAGCAAGATCCACCGTATGATTAGGGGTTTGGACTCCTTTTTGGTCAAAAAAGTACCTGAGAGCAGCATGGTCAGAATAAACTATTACTTTAGTACCCAGTAAATATGATCTGAATTTTTCAAAAGCAAATACAACAGATAAGAGTTCTTTTTCCGTTGTTGAATAGTTTATCTGAGCCGCATTCAATGTTCGTGTGTCGTAATAGATGGCATGGACAGCTTTGTCCATCTTTTGGCCCAAAATGGTGCCGACAGCATAGTTGCTTGCATCACACATTATCTCGAATGGGAGCTTCCAATTTGGTGGTTGAATGATAGTGGCTGACGTCAATAAATTCTTCAAAGTATCAAAAGCCACCTTGTATTCATCACTAAACTAGAATTCATCATCTTTATGTAGCAACTTGCATAAGGGCAATGCTATCTTGGCGAAGTCATTGATAAACCTGCAATAACATCATGCATGTCCAAGAAAAGAATGTATCTCCTGCACGTTGACGGGGTAAGACACTGCATATATGATATCAATTTTAGCTTTATCGACTTCTAAACCATTAACTGACACTAAATGACCAAGCACAATTCCTTGTTTTACCATAAAGTGGCATTTTTCCCAATTTAGCACAAGGTTTGTTTCTAAGCATCTATCCAGTACACGTGTTAGATTATCTAAACAAGCATCTAATGAATCACCATGAACTATGAAATCATCCATAAAGACTTTGATGCATTTTTTTAAAAGATCTGAAAAGATACTCACCATACATCGCTGAAAAGTACCTGGGGCATTCCAAAGTCCAAAGGACATTCGCCAGTAAGCAAAGGTTCCAAAGGGACATGTGAATGTGGTCTTTTCCTGGTCTTCTGGTGAAATCACAATCTGTTTATAACCTAAAAAACCATCTAGAAAGCAATAATAAGAATGCCCAACTAATCGTTCTAACATTTGATCAATAAAAGGAAGGGGAAAGTGATCTTTTCTAGTTACGGTATTCAACATCCTATAGTCGATACACACTCTCCAACCTGTTGCATTCGTGTGGGCACTAATTCATTATTGTCATTCTTGACAACCGTTGTACCGAATTTCTTAGGAACTACCATTACGGGACTTACCCATTGACTGTCAGAGATGGGGTAGATGATTCCTGCATCAAGCAATTTAATTACCTCTTTCTTCACTACCTCCATCATCAGTGGGTTCAACCGTTTTTGTGCATCTCTCATTGGTTTAGCTCCTTCTTCCAACAAAATTTGATGCATGCACATCGCGGGACTAATACCCTTTATATCTTCTATGGTCTAACCAAATACTGTGATGTGGTCCCTAAGGACTCTTAGCAATTTTTCTTCCAGCACTTTGGTTAGATTACTAGCAATTATTACAGGTAAAGTTTCATTAGACCCTAAATATGTATATTTCAAGTGTGCCGGTAATTATTTCAACTCAAAGGTTGGAGCTTGCTCCACAGATGGTAATACTTTTTGATGAGTTACAGGTAATTGAATTAATTGGACTGCTTGCGTATCTGTGAGTTTTGGCAATGACTGTAGTGCAGCCACAGTTTCTTTCAATTCCTGACTTTGCTCAAATTCATACTTTCCATCCATGTCCAAACTGCTGGATATAGAAACTTCCAAACTGTCTCTATGAATCTGCTCAAAAGTTTTCTGCACTAAAGAGTCACACACATCAATTGCAAAAACCTGACAAAAATCACTAGGGTACCTCATGGCATCATAGATATTGAATTGGATATTCTCGCCATCAAACTCCATTGTCAAGGTACCATTGTGAACATCAATCATAGTCATTGCTGTCTTTAGGAAGGGTCTTCCTAGAAGATGTGTGATGGGTTCGGGGATGTATCATCTTCCACATCCGCTATGTAAAAATCTGCAAGAAAGATTAGTTCGTTCACCTGCACCAAGACATCTTCAACTACCCCTCGGGGGTAGGTATTAGTACTATCAGCCAATTGAATAATAACTCCAGTATTTTTCAAAGGTCCAAGATTCAGAGACTTATAAATAGATAATGGCATAACATTAATTAAAGCACCTAAGTTTAGCATGACCTTATCAAATCTTGTGTTTCCTATTTTACATGGGATCGTTAACATGCCTTGATCTTTATATTTAGGTGGCATTTTTCTTTGCAGAACTGCTGATACATTTTCCCCAACTGTGACTTTCTCATAATTTTCCAATTTACGTTTATTAGTGCACAATTCTTTCAAAAATTTAGCATACCGTGGCACTTGTTTGATTGCATCAAGTAGTGGAATGTTCACTTCTACTTTCCTAAAGGTTTCTAGAATTTCTTTATCTTGTTCATTTTTCTTTGAATTTCTAGAATTTCTGTGAGGAAAGGGAAGTGGAATATCATTAATCTGACAAGGAAGGTTAGGGTTACCTTAGGTTTCTCCGGTTCCTCCTTTGCTTGCTTTTTTTTCTAACTCAACTGTAGCTATAGGTGTATCCTTCTGTTTTTCGCTACGCCGGGTTATGGCACTGGTATTCTCCTTTGGATTCACAACAGTCTGCGACGGAAGTTTTCCTGAACCATGAGAGTCCAACCGACCTACAGTAGTGGCTAATTGGCTCATTTGACTCTCCAAGCTGTGGATGGAAGACTTCATCTCTTGTTAGAATTGTTGTTTCTGTTGCATGAACGCCTTGAACATGTCCTTTAAGGATGTTTTAGGATTGGCTGGTGCTGCTGGTTTGGTTGGTACTGTGGATGATTTTTGCTGAAACTGCGGTTTAACTAGGTAAAACCCTTGTGCCTGCGGCCTAGCACCCCCATAACTCAAATTAGGATGATCCCTCCATCCTGGATTATATATGTTGGAGAAAGGATCATATTTTCTTTGCGGCTGAGCTTGGTACTTTCCCACTGCATTAGCTTGTTGTGTACTATCTTCCTCTCGTAATGTCGGGCATGCATCTGTAGGGTGCCCCGCCATTAAACAAATTTGGCAAGCTTGTGCAACTGGTGCATTACCTGTAGCTAATTGTTTCACCAAAGCAGTTAAGTCAGAAATATGTTGTTCTACATTTGTCGTGCTTACCTCACTTACCCTTTGTGCTGGATGATCATTCCGTGTTCCATATTACTGTGCATTAGCGGCCATGTTTGCAATCAGATTCTTTGTAGCCTCTGGTGTTTTATTCACTAAAGCTCCTCCACTAGCTGCGTCGATCATACTCCTATCCATCGGTATGAGTCCTCCATAAAAGTAGATGATGAGGTGTTGATCGTCAATCTGGTGGGGTGGACAGCTGGAGCAAAGCTTCTTGAATCTCTCCCAGTACTCATATAATGTTTCACCACTAAATTGTCGGACTCTGCAGATTTCCTTTCATATGATGGCTACTCTCAAAGCAGGAAAGAACTTCTCCAAAAATAGCCTCTTCATGTCGTTCCATGATTTTATTGATCCCGATGGGAGATAATACAACCAATCTTTTGCTAAGTCTGCCTGTTAGAAAGGGAAAGCTCACAGCATTATCTACTCCTCCGTAGTATTGTGTGGCTTCATGGTCGAGAACACAACATGAAACTCCTTCAAATGCTTGTACGGATCGTCACTTGTAAGACCACGAAAAGTAGGCAAAAGGAGAATTAGTCCAGATTTTAGTTCAAACGCAGCATTCAAAGCAGGATATTCAATACAAAGGGGTTGTTGAGTAAGATTAGGAGTTGATAACTCCTTCAAAGTCTTGTTATTTGGCACCGCCATCTCCTCTTCTGATTTGCTTGAAGAAGATTGGTTCGAAAGTAGTGTGAGTGCGATGTTGACGCCCGGTGATGAAGCTTCTTCGGAATCTGCAAGTGAACATTGGTTTTTCCGAGCTTCCGTCCTAGGCCTTCGCGCGGTTCTCTCTATTTCTATTTCAAATTTCAAGTCAAGAGAATGAGAGGATCGAGGCATAAAAATAAAAAAAATGAAAATAATTGAATAAAAAAAATAACACTCCCCGGCAACGGCGCCAAAATTTGGTAGCTGTCGTCTAGCACTACAAAAATTACCTTACTCCTTAATCAACTAACTCAAGAATTAGTATAGTAATAAGCAAGGATCGATCCCACAAAGAGTGACTTGTATTTTAATTATCCAATGATTTCTAATTAATTGGGGATTTTTAATTTTGAAAACAGTTTAATTAACAAAAGTGAATTAAAAAAATATCAATGAGTAAAAGAGTTCAATTCCTCAGTTCAGTATCCCCTTTTCACAATTATGAATTAATCAAGTTATTATACTATTTATCCTTTCAATGAGATTAATAACCCTAGATAACTGTGATAAAAAATAACCCAAAATTCTTCTTAAGTGTAGATCTAATGCGATGATCGCCAATAAAAGATTCTAACTAACATACAACCAAGAACTATCAGCCTAAATTTAATATGATAGAAGCATTAAGAATGAGAATTAGATTATTCCAAGAAAAAATTATACAATCAGAAATTATTTAACTTATCTTCTGAAAATCTTAACAATATTTCAAAGCTTGACCCCAATAAAATATTGTTAATTGTTACTTAGATTAGACACACTTCGTTTGCTTAAAATATGTCTTAATCTAATATATGATATCAATTTATTAATTGAATTTTGTACAAACCAAATTAGTCAATTGAATAACATACATGAAAGTTTATATGGATAATCAGAATAAATCTCAATATGAAAGAATATATATTATAAACTTAATCAAACCATAAATTGTTGATCAGGTTCAACATCCCTTCAGAATTGAAATAAAGAACTTAGCCTTACATGCTTGAATCTTCAAAACAAAGGTTTGTAGCCTCCAAGCAATCCAAGAGAATATAGAATAAAAGATACATAAATCCTAATAAAATAACTTCTATTTATAATCTAGACAAACCCTAGTTAAATTAGACAAGTCACCAATCCTATTCCTATTCAACTTATGATTTAAAAACAATAAAATCTTGTCATACCGTTAGAGTCGCGCGGTCCGCGTGAGATTTCCTTCTATAGCTACTCGGTCAGCGCTTCACTTGCAGCAATTTGCTCCCGAACCTGCGCGGTCCACGCATCATTCCTTATGTCCCTTGCATGGTCAGCGCTCCTCTATCAATCTTGTCCAAATTTCATTATTTTCAGCTTCCAGTCCATTTCAACCCTCATACATACATTATAAACACAAAACACCAAAAGTAATACGAACAATACCTAAAAACTTACAATATAACAAGCTAAATGAGATCAATTCATAATTTTTCAACCTACTCATCGAGACCGTTTTCCTTTTTTTTTCTTTTTTTTGGCTTGGGGGTGCACTTAAATTTGTAGACCTGATGGAAGCGGTCCTACCCGCGACAGCCACGGCTCTACCTGCGATGCCACGTGGCATGCCCTAGGTGGTGGGTCCCGTTGCCTTGAAGTACGTGCACTCCAAACAACGCGAGGTCAGATTCGAAACTTTCTATCTTTTGATCGGAGCATCCGTTTGAGGTGTGCTATACCTTTCTGGAAAGCCCCCACCGAGAGCGTCACAATGACATGAGACTAAACCTTATACGAGTCCAAGAACACGAGTTCATACTCGCGTCTTCGATTCTTCACAATTTGTTCGTAGAGCTGTCTTGCGCAGTTTTCACTCGGGATCAATGTTGTGGTTATTTCTGACCTTCATGGCATCAATTAGGCTTGGTTTTGACCGAATTGGCTTTAAGTTGATAAAATAACCATTTTTCCCCTCAAGGGGTTGTCTCTCCCTAAAAGGGAAAGATCAGATTTAGTAAGAAGGGAAAATTGAGCCTGAGGTTCATTGGACCCTTTGAAGTACTTCGACGAATTGGAGAAGTGGCCTATGAGGTAGCTTTACCTCCGGCACTGGAGCATGTCCACAACGTCTTCCATGTGTCAGTGTTACGACCTTACAAACACGATTACAAACATGTGATAGAATATGAACCCCTACAATTTGAGAAGGACTTATCCTACGAAGAAGTTCCTGTTCAAATTGTTGACAGGAAAGAGCAAGTTCTCAGGAATAAAGTAATAACTTCTGTTAAGGTAATTTGGAGGAACCATAACGCTGAAGTAGCTACGTGGGAACTCGAAGAGAATATGATGAAGACTTATCCACACTTATTTTCTTGAATATGTGAACGTGATTCTGAAGACAGAATCTTTGTAAGGGGGGGGGGGGAATGTGACGGGACGAAAATATTAACCGAACCGTGATTCTGAGGATAAAATCCTTTTAAGGGGGGAAAGATGTGACGAACGAGAATTTTGTAAAGTTATTTGAATATTTATTGAAATAAATAAATATTTTTTATGATTTAATTTTTGAGTTAAATAATTAATTCATGAATTTATGGTTGATTAATTTAATTATATGTGTTACATTGATTAAATTAATGTGTAGTAGGTTAATAGTTCAAAGTATATATTTAATTGAGTTTATTTGATTAAATGAATTAATTAAATAAACATAATGTTACTTTAATTAAGTTAATAATTATTTAAAGAATTAATGAATTGACATAATTAATAAATAAAAATATTAATTATGTGACAATGTTATTTAATGTGAATTATCTTATTTTATTTAATTGATATAAAAAAAATTAATTAATTAATTAAAGTGTTACAATTAACTATATACTAAACTAGTTAATTAAAATAAATAGAAAAAAAGAGTTAGGAGAAAGCCAAACAAGGCCCTTGTGGAGGTTAGTCCGTTGTTAATACAACGGCTATTTATATATATGTATATTATGTTATATCTTATATCATTATCAGAAGAAAAAGTTAGAGAGTCAGAGAAAATTGAAAAGAACTCAGAGAGAAAAGAAATTTGAGAAGAAATTGAGAGAGATTTGAGAGATCTTGTATTGTTTGTGATTGCTTCATTTTCATTATTAAGGGTAATCCCTTCTTTTTAGTTTTCAAACTCTATTTTTTCTCAAAGTTTTTCATATACGTATTTTAAAGTTCTGTAAAAAAATGGATTTCATAATTGAGTTAGATATGGCTTTTTCTATATGGGTCTGTGTTTAAATCATGTTTTATATCTGGTATAAGGAATTTAAAATGATCAGAGTTATGTAAATTGGCCTTAATTGGGTATTTAAAAAAAAGTTATAGAGTTTTTATACGTCTTTGTAAAAACTCTTTGTTAAGATTCATTTTGAGAAATTAAAGTATGAGGTTATCATATATGTGACCGTATATGTTAGTATTATGTGTTAGATCATGTATCCATGATTTACACTAATCACACCATGTAATTTTGTTAAGAATTTGGTTTCTTGAAAAGATAGAGTATAAAAGTTGTGAGTATAACCCATATGGGTAAAATAAATGTTATAATCATATGTTTTAATTAAAAATTGATGCATGAATTTGATTGTGTATGTTAAAACAAAGAAAATGGAATTGGAATGAGTGGATTCGGTGTAGTAACGAATTCGTAATGAGAAATTTTATATTTTTCTTCAAACTTTGTAAATTTTGAAGAAATAGTGAAATTAAAAGTCTTAAATTTTGTAATTTAATGACTTGAGATGTTAACAACATGTTAGAAGTGAAATATAATATCCTTGTGAAGTCCATACTTCATGGGTAACACTATAAATCAGTGTAATGGTATAAAATTGGAGAAAAGGGCCCAGTTTCTGTGTTCGTTTGCGAACTGCACAATCTGGAAATTCATCGTCGCGCGACCGCGCCGTTTCAAATGGTTATTGACACGCGCCCGCGCCGTGCCTCGCGTCCACACCGTTACAAGGAGTAATGGTCGCGCGGCCGCGCCCGTCTGGAAATTTCAAAAATTATTTTCTAAGTGTTGAATTTTGAGAAATGTGTTGTAAATCTAATAAACATGAAAACATGTTGTATAAATGATAAGGTGTTAATACAAGTTTAATACTTTATGTTACATGATTAATTAATAAATTAATTACGTATCTGAAACCATTAATTGTAAAGTCTAAATAATGTGTTATAAACATGAAGACATTGTTTTAAGTCTCATAAACATGAAGACATGTTATGTATGTAATAAGATGTTAGTACAAGTTAATAGCTTAAGTTATGTGATTAATTAATAAGTTAATTAATCAACTTAAACCATTATTTGAGAAACCTAATAATGAGTTCGAAGAACATAGTTGTGAATCGATAAACATATCGAACGTGTGATTAATTAATATTGTGAATGTGTTGATAGGTAAGAGTAATTAAAGAAGTGAGTCATAATTGTAGCGTGTGCACGAAGCAAGTTTCTAAACCCTACTTTTAATTTGAGCAAGTTATAGACCTAAATTCTATATCGAGCAAAGTATTTATCTTTGATTATTCAAGTTCAGAATTTCATATGAGATGCCATGATTCTTTTAAAAGTATCATTTCAGTATACAATACCTATTCGATTGTATACCCTAGAGAAGTTATTATTCAAATTGAATATCTTATGTTGTTGAATCCTTGAAGACTAGTGAACCCTTAATGATTCGACTAGTCCATAGTTGATGAACATTCTAATTTTTAGAACTACTATTGAGTTATCCAAACCAAACTTTATTTGGTGTGAACTCTGATGTCAAACTGAGATGAACAACCTTATTAAAGGGGAATTGATGATGCTTTAAGCGTTGAGATAGTGTGCACAGTATCGGTACGAAGGGCTGATCTCCCTAAGTACGAGAAGTTAAGTCTATAGTCTTATAACTGTTAAAGGTTTAAAGGTTAATATACTTGACAACCTAAGACTTAGTTCAAGGTCTTATAACCCTCAGAAGTAATTTAATTCTCGATTAATTATTCTTGATTCAAAAGTTGAGCTTTCTGTTATTCAGATGTCTTTAAATTCACTTGCATGTTATTATTGTCATATTTTTATACTTGTGGGCATTCGTGCTCACTCTTGCATAATAACAATGCAGCTAAGAACGAACGATGTGATGAGCCTTCTAGTAGCAAGGGCAAGGGAAAAGCTAACAAGTGTTGAAGACTTGTGTTGATATTAAGAATATTAAAGTTCAGGATTTATGTGTGATGACTTGCGACTTATTTATTTACGTTTTCGCAGCAGAGATTTAAAGTTAAGTATGACCTGGGATTTATTATGTATTATTATTTCAGATGATGTAAGATGATGGATTATTTATCTAATAAATGAATTTCTATTATTATGGGTAGATAGTTGTATGATATTTGAACAGTGAACACCAAATCCTGTGGAAATTAAGATACCGGATTTGGGGGTGTCACAGGTTGTCTCCGAGGTTTGATCTCAGTCGATTCTGTTTGTCCTCAGGGTTATCTCTGAGGTTGACTTGGTTTCCTAGGGTTGTTTCTTGGGTTGATCTGAGGCTTCGAAGTTGTCTTCAAAGTTGATTTGGCCTTCGGGTTGTGACCGGGACTGAATTGACATCATGGTATTGTGATCGGTGCTGAACTGGATCTCCCGATGTTGTCGTCGGGGTTACTGTACCTCTCTTGTTATGACCGGGGTATAACTTTGACATCCCGGGGTTGTCGCCGGGGTTGAGTTGACATCCTGATATTGAGACCAGGGCTGACTTGGCTTCCCGGTATTGAGATCGGGGTTGAGTTGATATCCAAGTATTGAGACCGGGGCTGAGTTGGCATCCCAGTATTAAGACTAGGGCTGAGTTGACACCCCGGTATTAAGAACGGGGCTTAGTTGGCATCCCGGTATTGAGACCGAGGTTGAGTTGGTTTCCCGATGTTGAGACCGGGGTTGAGTTGGCAGCTCGATATTGAGACCGGGGCTGAGTTGATATCTCGATATTGAGACTGGGGTTGAGTTGGCAGCACGGTATTGAGATCGGGGCTAAGTTGACATCTCGGTATTGAGACCGACGCTGAGTAGATATCCCGGTACTGTGACATGGGCTGAGTAGACATCCCGGTACTGTGACCGGGGCTGAGTTGACATCCCGGTATTGAGGCTGAGGCTGAGTTGACATCCTGATGTTGAGACCGGGGTTGAGTTAGCAGCCCGGTATTGAGATTGGCCTTAGTTAGTATCCCGATATTGAGACCGGGGTTGAGTTGGCAGCCCGATATTGAGATCGGGGCTTAGTTGGTATCCAGGTATTGAGACCGGGGTTGAGTTGGCAGCCCAGTATTGAGACCGGGGCTGAGTTGACATCCCAATATTGTGACCGAGGCTGAGTTAACATCCCGATATTGAGACCGGGGCTGAGTTAACATCCTTGTATTGAGACCGGGGTTGAGTTGACATCGCGATATTGAGACCAGGGTTGAAAAGACGGTTTTGCCCTCCTGTAGGGTTAGTAAAAGGAACACAAAAATTCGAATGTCTACAACATGAATGTAAAATTTTAAGTGTCTACACACATATTCTTTGAATAACTTGGTGCCTTGATTTTTGATTTTTGTGATTTGATATCTATCTGGAGCCATCTGAGACTGGAAGCTGTATTAATTGAGGAAGGCGTGTGCTAACTCTTCCCATCTATAAATCTTCAAATTTTCCAGTCGGTCATACTAGATGTTAGGTTCGTACGAAATCGTGATTCAATCAAATTGCAAAATTAGCGGAAGCATGGTATATCATAGTTTAAAAAATTTCTACAAAACCATTACCCGGATCATCCTTTATACAAATTATTAATTTAAAACGATAAATAAGAAGTAATAGAATTATACCCTTGTACAACGAAGCTTCTATAGGTACGAGTTCAACTCCTTGTTCTTCGTGGTCTCCTTGAATTTTTGGGTTAGATTCCTTCCTTTGATAAACGTTAGCCACCCAAGTGTTTGGCCTCTAGAGGTGATCCACCAAGGAAGAGGAATTATCAAGAAGTAAGGTGATTGGCCAAACCTAGTTTTTTATCCACTATAGAAAAGGAGTACTCTATAAACAATTGGAATTGCATCAACTGATATCTATTTTAAGACTTCTCTTATATAGATATTGGTCAACCTTTCTAATCATATTAGACATGGGATTTTATTTAATTAATTAAACTCCTTTAATTAATTTAGACTTCCCACCACATTGGGAATAATTAAATAAATTCATTTAATTAATTTGTCTCCTAATCTTATTAGGAATGAATGAGAGTACTAACATTAAATTAATTACTAAACTCCTTTAGAAATTAAAATAATTATAATTATAATAATATTAATAAGACTCCTCTTATTAATTTATATTTAATATTTCTAAAATATTAAATAATAAACATTAAACTATTTAATTTATTCTATCACCATAGATTAAATTAATTACACTTAATGCATTATTACGATTATGTCATTACCTTCTTCAATAATTATTCTTCCTTTTATGGTGTGACCCTTTAGGTTCTCCATATTGAACCGGTTGTGAATAAATCAATTAGAACAATTCTAATCTTATTTAAATAAATAAATTAAACTAATAATCTTTTTAAATAAATAATATTTATTCTACAATAGGGATAAGCCTCCCTAGCGATCAACGACTTTTTAGATAATATAGATTTCAACATTAATCATAAAAGAACCTGTGAGTAAATAGTTACCGTACAATTCAATCCTTCTACCATACAATGTCCCAATTAAATATAAAACATGGATTTACTGTCAAGTCTTATTTTATTTAATTATATGTATTTCGATTAGAAAATGCACAACTCAAAATAATGCAAATTAGAAACTACTTTCTAATTTCATTCCACCTTGGCCAAGGATTTTCGGGTTGTCATTTACTGAATCACATAGGACATATCTCCTCTTTTACGAGAAGTGGTAGGTTTTTTATTGATCATTCATTATCTCCATATGTAACTCATTATACCCAAGCATATCCTTTTATATACCCTAAACAAATTTAAGGAATAAGTCAAAGTACAATTCATTACATACAAGATACTATGATGATCTCAAGTCCAAGGATCACTTGTACTACTATCACATTAGAAATTCCTATTGACAAGCGAGTAAAACTTCATTAGGTATTCCATAGCGAGTCACGTTCAGTGAACTTATTCTCCAATAAGCACCTACATACTTGCTTTAGTGTCTCCACACAAATGATCATGAGAACAATCATCCTCATCCAATGAGTAAGCAACATATGTACCAATCTATCCGGATTTACTAATCCTCATTTTAGTAATCCCACGATCGAGAACTATTTTAGTTTTTAGCTTTCTAAGAATTTAGATCTCATTAGTATGATCATCATCATGATTCTAAAAGCATTGCTTAAAACTATGGGTTATTTACATATTATAAAAACAGCACCATGTAGATAATTAAATGCCTTTAATAAATGAATATTTTTATTAATAACTAAATAAGATTGTCTCCAAAGTAGGTGCTTTATCATCACACATGATTCGCTTGTATGCATACTACTTTCAATTCCCACTTGCACTAAAGCCAATCGGCATGGTATCTCATACCAACTTCTTTAAGTGACGATCAAATTGCTGTTGTGTTATAGCTTTAGTAAATGAATCTGCAATGTTATCTTAAGAGACTACACGCTCTAAGGTGACGTCTCCTCTTTCAACGATTTCTTTAATCAAAGTAATGCAACACTTGTTTAGATTCAAAATGAGACTTAGGAACTATTCCTAGTTCTGTAATGAACTTTTCATTCTAAACATCAACTTGCAGCTTCACTTACAGTTATATACTTTGTCTTTGTCACTAAACCAGCAATCTTTTGTTGTTTGGAATCTTTCCAATTCACTGCACCATCTTTCAAGGTAACGACTTACCCTAAAGTGGATTTGCTATCGTCTTGGTCAGTCTGAAAACTTGAGTTTGTTTAGCACTCTAGTTTAATTCAGACTCATCATGTGATGTGATGACATCCTTAGTGTCAGTTAAGTACTTTAAGATGATGTCTCATAGTGATCTTCTCCTGAATATATGATGCTTCTCCCAAGTCCTTCATGGAGAAATGTTTAGATAACCATATTTTAATCTATTGTAGCATAGGAATATCATTCCCTATCAATAATATATCATTAACATATAATACAAGGAATGAAACTGCGCTCCCACTAACCTTCTTGTACACACATGGTTCATCGTTGTTTTTGATAAAATTAAACTCTTTGATTGTCTCATCAAAATGAATGTTCCATCTACGAGAAGCTTGCTTCAATCAAAAAAATGGATTATTGTAGCTCATATATATGATTTGCTTCAACTATTGAAACAAATCCATCTAGTTGTATCATACATACTTTCTCCTCTAATAATGTATATTTGAGGAAGGGCGTCTCCATGTCCATTTTGCCAGGTATAGTAATAATAAGCTTCAATCGCAAGTAAAATCCAAATAGACTTGAGCATAGCTTCAAAATTCGTTTTAGATTTTATGGTCATCTACCATTTCTCTGAGTCTTTATTACTCATAGCCTGTTCGTAATTCAATGGATTATCATCATTCATGATGTGTACCTCATCATCATCCTCTATGACGAATCCATACCTCTCAGGTATCTTCGGTACTCTTCCAGATTTACAAATAGGGTGTGATACAGTAGGTTCTTACACTTGGTCAGGTACCTGACTCTGATCCATAGTAATTTGTGGTTCTTGAACTTCTTTAAGATATATTTTACTCCCACTGACCCTTTCATGGATAAACTCCTTTTCCAAGAAGGCATCATGTTTCGCAACAAACATCTTTTGATCAGTTTGGATGATAGAAATAATACCCTACAGTTTCTTTAGCGTATCCCACAAATCTACACTTATCGGATTTAGTCTGTAGCTTATCATGTTCAAACTTTTTGACATAAGCTGGACAACCCCAAGTCTTAACATGCTTAAGATTTGGTTTCCTCCCCTTCCACATCTCATATGGAGTCTTTGGGACAGATTTGGTAGGTACCTTGTTAAGTAAGTATGCAGCCGTTTCAAGGGCATAACCCCAGAAGGAAATTAGAAGGTCGGTAAAACTCATCATGGATCGAACCATGTCCAACAGTATTCGATTTCTCCTTTCAAATACTCCATTCAACTGTGGTGTACCTGGTGGAGTCCATTGTGAAATTATACCATTTTCTTTGAGATAATTGAGAAACTCACCGCTTAAGTATTCTCCACCTCGATTTGATCGAAGAATCCTAATACTCTTGCTTGTTTGTTTCTCTACTTCATTTTTGAACTCTTTGAACTTTTCTAATGATTTTAATTTGTATTTCATTAAATACACATATCCAAATCTTAGAGTTATCTTTAGTGAATAAAATAAGAATATCCTCCCCGTACATTCGTTGTCATAGGTCCATAAACGTCTGTGTGAACCAACA
Organism: Panax stipuleanatus; assembly: GCA_020205555.1. NCBI lineage: Eukaryota > Viridiplantae > Streptophyta > Magnoliopsida > Apiales > Araliaceae > Panax > Panax stipuleanatus. The sequence continues at coordinate 108,094,052 of CM035116.1, forward strand.
CAATCAACTCTGTAACTCTTTCTCCTTTTCCACTAAAAGGAGATTTAGTCATTTTACCCATGAGACAAGATTCACAAGTTGAATATGATTCATAATCGAATAGCTCTAAGAGCCCATCCTTATGTAACTTGGATAATCTCGTTTCATTGATATGACCGAGTCTACAGTGCTACATATAGGTATAATTAATATCATCTCTTTTTCTTTTCTTAGTTTGTTCAATTTGAAATATATTTTCTTGCAAGTCAAGTATATAAAGTCCATTTCGCAAATTTCTAATACCATATAAAACATCGTCTTTATAAATAAAACAACCATTGTTCTTTATAATAACGTTAAATCCTTCCATATCCAATATAGAAATAGAAATAATGTTTCTAATAATATTAGGAACAAAATAACAATTATTTAGATAAATGGACTTGCTCGAAGGCATCGCTAAACAATAAGTCCCTACAGCTAATGCAACAACCTTTGCTCCATTCCCCACTCGTAGGATGACCTCATCATTGCTCAGCTTCCTACTTCTGACCAGCCCCTACACAGTATTACATATGTGAGAACCATAGCCGGTATCCAATACCCAAGTAGAATTATGACTTTCAAAAAAATTAATCTCAATCATAAACAAACCTTGATTGGAAGTCAAAGCTTCTCCAAGCTTCTTCTCTGCTATAAATTTCTTACAGTTTCTTTTCCAATGTCCCGGCTCATTGCAATGAAAGCATATTCCTTTAGCTGGTTCATGTTTCTTTTGCTCCTTTTCTTTCCCCTTTCCCTTAGCCTTCTTAGATTTCTTCTTTTCTGAAGATACCTTGGGCCTCTTCCTTTTATTGGAAGAATCCACCATCAAGATATAGGTTTTTCTTGGATGGGAAGTGACCTCCTATAGTTTTTAGCATGTTAAGCAGCTCAGGCAAGCTGACATCTAGCTTATTCATGTGAAAATTAACCACAAACTGCGAGAAGGTCTCAAGGAGTGACTGCAAGACCAAGCTGTCCAAGGCGTTCAATCAAATTGATCACCTTTAGGACATCAGTCTCGACGGCAGTGCCCTCGGTAATCCGAGATCGGAAGAGCTCTTTAGATATCTCATATCTAGCAGTCCTACTCTGTTCACCATATAACTCCTTGAGGTGAAGAAGCATAGCAGGACCATCCATTTTTTTGTGCTGGCGCTGAGGCTCAATATTCATGGATGCGAGCATGACGCATTGAGCCACAGATGAATCATCTTGCCACTTATTGAAGTTGACAATCTCTTCGTCAGAGGCTATTTTCGAAATAGATTCAGGGACAGTTGAATTTAGGACATAAGAAATCTTTTCAGCAGTGAGAATAATTCTCAGATTTCTTAGTCAGTCCTCATAATTCGGGCTGGTAAACTTATTTGCATCAAGTATGCTTCGTAGTGAGATTAGTGATTTTGACATTTTCAAAATTTTGCATGTGAAAAGACAATATTTTAGCCAAACATTCATTTTTATTAATTTTTGCATACCAAAATAAATTTAGGTCTTTATTTTAAATTGGTATCTCCCACTATTTTCATCAAACTTATTACTCTCACTTATATAGTTCGGCAACATCTAATTAAAGATTTGCTAGTGAGAATAAGAATCCTATTTCAAATGTATATAACTTTGTGGATAGCACAACAAGCGATATACAAATAAATAGGTAGACAAATCTTGTCAATTACATCACCATGTAGCTCCTTTTATTTTGCCTCTTCAATCATAATGGCCAAGTGTGTGCATATCCGAACTAAAATAATTTAAGTTAAGTCCAGCCTAGCACTTCTATAAATTCAAAAAAAAATGTTCGTCCTTGTGGATAGCACAACAAGACTAGATCATTCAATTTTATTGACAAGAGTCAAATGTGATTAATTAACATCCTAAATACTCAATACTCGCCTTGTGGATAGCACAACAATCTCATATTAAATATTTAATACTCTATTATTTTATCATGCTAGAATGCGACGTTTGATATTTCAAATATCTTTGAACGCTTCGGACTTAATATTATTTCTTTGAGGGGTTTGTTGTTATTTGTCTCATCTTGTTTAGCGCGCATGCACATATATATATAAAATACACGTCATTTTATTAAACATGCGAAGCATGTTTGTATAAAATATAATATATATAATATTTAGCATGCAATATAGAATACCATATTCTACCCGGATTGATTATGGACTTTTACTCTAGTTTGGTTCACTAGAGCCACCAAGTGAACCAAAAGGTCAAACATAAGGGTGCAAGAAATAAAATTTAAACGTAACTATTACATTTAAACCCGAGCTCCATACAAACGGGTCTTCACGCGCATGCTCCTTTGTCTCCAATTTCTTCAAGATAATTCTAACTATTCTATTACATTAAATTATTTAATTTAAAGAGAAACCTTGATCAGCAGTCAAGGGGAAGTACATAGGAGGGAGATAGAATTTACATCGACAAAAAAATCAGAGAAGACAAGGTACGAAGACCCCATTTAATAAAACTCATTCATTCAAGCATTCAATTAAAATAAAATCCAATCACATTGGTTAATAGTCCATAATCAACCCCATTTATTTTCATACATGTCACCATATGTATCATTCATCTCATGAATTAAAACATTATATATATATATATATATGAGTTTCATTTAATGGGCAAATTTAATTTGCATGAAATCCTATTTCAAGATTAAAATAAACTCTTTATTTTAATTATAAATTTTTTTAGAATAATATATATATATATATATATAATATTATCGTAATATTATATATAAATAGCCGTATATTATATAATATTTATGATAACATATAAATATATATATATATATATATATATATATTATATTATATATATATATAGTAACCTGTCTGCAGGGATTTTAAAAAAGAGAATTACGTGAATCATTATTCAGGTTTTTGAATTAAATATTCACTTTTTACTTTTGAAATCCTGATGGTTCCTTTTAAAACAAAAGACTTCCTGCATCACCTTAGAATACCACGGATGCAGCGAACACAAAGAGGAAAAAAAAAATTCATTTCTATTTTTTTTTCATAAAAAAATAATTTTATACAATTAATTATGCACAAAAAATTATTCTAAATACATACTCATATGTATATGAAATCAAAATAATTAATAATTGCATAAAGGTTTGGCTCTAATACCACTATTGGGTTTGTACGAAATCGTAACGCAATCAAATTGCAAAATTAGCGGAAGTATGGTATATCAGAGTTTAAAAAATTTCTACAAACCATTACCTGGATCATCCTTTATGCAAATTATTAATTTAAAACGATAAATAAGAAGTTATAGAATCATACCCTTGTAGAACGAAGCTTCCATAGGTACGAGTCCAACTCCTTGTTCTTCGTGATCTCCTTGAATTTTTAGGTTAGATTCCTTCCTTTGATCAACGTTAGCCACCCAAGTGTTTGGCCTCTAGAGGTGATCCACCAAGGAAGAGGAATTATCAAGAAAGAGGGTGATTGGCTAAACCTAGTTTTCTATCCTGTATAAAAAAGGAGTACCCTACAAATAATTGGAATTGCATCAACTGATATCTATTATAAGACTCCTTTTATATAGATATTGGTCAACCCTTCTAATCCTATTAAACATGAAATTTTATTTAATTAATTAAACTCCTTTAATTAATTTAGGCCTCCCACCACATTGGAAATAATTAATTAAATTCATTTAATTAATTTGTCTCCTAATCTTATTAGGAATTAATGAGAGTACTAATATTAAATTAATTACTAAACTCCTTTAAAAATTAAAATAATAATAATTATAATAATATTAATAAGACTCCTCTTATTAATTTATATTTAATATTTTCAAAATAATAAATAATAAACATTAAGCTATTTAATTTATTCTATCACTATAGATTAAATTAATTACACTTAATGCATTATTACGATTATGCCATTACCTTATTAAATAATTATTCTTCCTTTTATGGTGTGACCCTTTAGGTTCTCCATATTAAACCGGTTGTGAATAAATCAATTAGAAAAATTCTAATCTTATTTAAGTAAATAAATTAAACTAATAATCTATTTAAATAAATAATATTTATTCTACAATAGGGATAAGCCTCCCTAGCGATCAACGACTTTTCAGATAATATAGATTTCAACATTAATCATAAAAGAACCTATGAGTAAATAGTTGCCGTACAATTCAATCCTTCCACCATACAATATCCCAATTAAATATAAGACATGGATTTACTGTCAAGTCTTATTTTATTTAATTATATGTATTTCGATTAGAAAATGCACAACTCCAAATAATGCAAATTAGAAACTACTTTCTAATTTCATTCCACCTTGGCCAAGGATTTCCGGGTTGTCATTTACCGAATCACATAGGACATATCTCCTCTTTTACTAGAGGTGATAGATTCTTTATTGATCATTCATTATCTCCATATGTAACTCATTATACCCAAGAATACCCTTTTATATACCCTAAAAGGCTTTAAGGAATAAGTCAAAGTACAATTCATTACATACAAGATACTATGATGATCTCAAGTCTAAGGATCACTTGTACTACTATCACATTAGGAATTCCTATTGACAAGCGAGTAAAACTCCATTAGGTATTCCATAGCGAGTCACGTTCAGTGAACTTATTCTCCAATAAGCACCTACATACTTGATTTAGTGTCTCCATACAAATGATCATGAGATCAATCATCCTCATCCAATGAGCAAGCAACATGTGTACCAATCTATCCGGATTTATTAATCTCCATTTTAGTAATCCCACGATCGAGAACTATTTTAGTTTTTAGCTTTCTAAGAATTTAGATTTCATTAGCATGATCATCATCATGATTCTAAAAACATTGCTTAAAACTATGGGTTATTTACATATTATAAAACAGCACCATGTAGATAATTAAATGCCTTTAATAAATGAATATTTTTTTTAATAAATAAATAAGATTGTCTCCAAAGTAGGTGTTTTATCATCACACATGATTGGCTTGTATGCATACTACTTTCACCAGGCTCTAGCCTCTCCGGTCAAACTCTTCTGGAATAATTTCATTCTTTGCTTCTCGTCCTCTTCATAGGATCTGAGCTCTCAGATAAATACCTTCAAATGGGTGTAAGGATCTACTAATCCGTCATATTTCTCAAAATCAGGGACTTGAAATTTTTTGGGATAACGATCCCCTGGGAAGATACATAAATATAAATAATTTACATTTCCAAATGCCCCAGTCCCTTTGATGGATCGGATGGTTTCTTCCATCTGTTGTACTTTTTTCAGAATATCACCAGATTCATGCTCTTTATTGAGGTTGGTGGTTTCAAAGGGTGTTGGTCATATCCTGATTCTGGGGTTCAGGAATCTGAATATCTGTCTTTTCGATCTCTGGACTGCCACCAGGTGCAGATGCTTTTATATGACTGGGTGTTTGTTCCCCTTGAAGGCCTTTACTTTGTTCTTTCAAGAAAATAGCCAATTCTGCTATCTGGTTCTTTAATCTTTCAAACTCTTCCCTCGAGATAGGGGTAGATTCAGGATGAGCACTTGAAGCTATGTCTGGAGATAGACTTAGTGCTTTCTTAGATTTTGACCTAATAGTGGGACCAATTTTTACCTACAATAAATGTTGGTGTGTTAATTCTGACGTATATATATATATATCAACAGGATGCATGAGATGTAATGTGTTTATTTGTGAGGTTTTTTAATATTATCCTGTAAAACAAAGGTCAGGTGTTTTAATGACAGGATAACATGATAAGATTTACATGACATGGAATGTATATTTACATTATGAAATTGGAAAATTGCCATTGAAATAAAAGAGGAAGGCATGAAGAAACTTCCCTTCAGATTTGGTTAATTAGAAGCTGACCTATCTTAGGCTAATCTCACTGCTTTTCGGCATGAAGGTCCCCAGATCTTCGCAATCTACTAGAGGGGAAATTAATATGATCTTTCAATTGGAGCGGATCCGAGTGGTGCCTTTCTTGATCCTCGTAGGATTAGTCTCCTTTGAGTCCAGTAGTCAAACACCGACGGGTTTGCCTCCTGGTGGAGGAATCACACAACATACATTCACATACATCGCATCTCACCGTATGAAATGATGACATTATGCGAAGCACTAATATAAAACAGTAAAGCATTCATTCACATCCATTCAATATAAAATAGTAAAGCATTCATTCACATCCATTCAATGTAAATCACAACATTCATACATACACAAATTTAAATAGAAATTTTGAAAAGATTTGGGCGCTGCTTAAGCCCTCTACTGTCCCCAGCAGAGTCGCTACTTGTCGACGTCTGAAAAAAATCTTGTCTCTTTGACAGATCTTTCTCTTTTTCTAATTTTTATTTTTTTTCTACCCTTATCTGTCTTATCTATTTTATGAAGGGTGAATAGTTTTTTAGGAAAAGGCTAACATGTATCATGTCGACGATTTGAAAGGTTTACAGAGTCGTCGGTTAGTAGATTTGGAAATGATTGTACCAACTCAACCGAGCTTTGTTTAATTTTGCAAGTAGGCCCAATTACTGGACACTGTAAAACTTGGTCTTGAAACTGAAATTCTAAAGTTGGTGGGCTTGGTTAAGAGGGGGAAGGTGTTAGGCAACCCTCGACTACTGTGAAAACACGGTACCGCATCTTTTCAATATTTCCCTTTAAAATTGCAATGTATGTGTGTATACTAGAAATAAATGAGCATACGTTTGAATGTTTTGAAAGTAGTGCCTTACTTCATTGAACCTATATACGAAGGGTTTGATTTAATTTGCAAAAGTCCATTTTTTGACAAGATATGAAAATGATGTTTTGAAAGGTTGGTTTTCAAACCCTTATGCTTGCATAAGAATAGAAGCATGTTGATACTTCCGTTTTATTCTTTTCAGCCTTTGGCTTGATTTGGATGGTGATTGTCGGGCTACGAAGCATCCTCGACCACAAAATATATACAAGTACCGATCTTCTCATGGGCAAGACAACCATCGGAGTGACTCTGGCATGACAAACCATATTTCATTATGTTTGAGACCTTAAACCCGGATAACCGTTTTAAGGTCCTTCGGATGTACATTTTTATATAAAAATTGGCAGGGTACATTTGTAATGTGGAGTTTGTCCATCGTGTGAATCAGATTCTGATCAGTTTGATCATGAATCCCACGATTCATAGGCTCACAGAGAAATAGACAAGAAAACCTGCACAACACAGATATTCATAAAAAATATATATTTTCATCTAGACGCCGCAAAATAAAGGATTCATCAGTCAAATCCTTGCATGCTTGTAGCCAAAGCTTCTCGTTCCCACTAGATAGGGATCTAAGGGTCGCGAGGTCACTTTAAAATTTCATAAAACTAGAAAGAAAGCTAGATATAAATAAATTTTAGACATTCTAGTTTCCCGGTTCTGGTTGGACTGTATTTGAATCGTTTGAAAGGTAGAAAGAACTAGATTTAAATAAATCTAATGTGCCAAATTTACATTAAAACAAATGCATATCAAATGAGCATTTAAAATAGATATTTAATTACAATGAATAAAGAATATATATATAATTATATATATACGAAAGCTGTAAAGGGCAACGAATTTCCAATCCCAGGCCCAGACAAAAAAAAGTAAAAATATATATATATATATATATATATATATATTACATTATGTCGAGCCTGGAGTAATTCGTGGTTCTTTTACAACTTTATATATATATATATATATATATATATATATATATATATGAAAGCTTTAAAAGAGCGACGAAATACTCCAAGCTCGACAAAATGTATATATATATATATATATATATATATATATATATATATATATATATATATATATATATATATATATATATATATATATATTTATAAAAGCGATAAAAAGGCCACGGATTTCCATACCAGGCCAAACTGATATATAAATGTTAATATATATAGTTAATATATATATATATATATATATATATATATATATTAAAGAGAAAAAGGCCACAAATTAGCAATCTAGGCCAAATAAAGTCAGAAAAATTATATATATATATATATATATATATATATAGTTATTGTTATATATATATATATATAAGCAGTAAAAGAGCCACGAATTTTCAATCCAGGCCCAACGGAATTAAAAGTTAGTATATATATAGTCAAATATACATATAATAAAGTTGAAAAGGCCACGAATCAGCGATCTAGGCCAAACAAGTTAGTACGTATATATATATATATATATATATATATATACATAAAAGCGAGTAAAAGTCACAGATCGACGATCCAGACTGTGCAGACGAAGAAAAACGTATAGATATACTAATATATACTAAAAAGTTAGCTAAAACGGCCACAGAACTGAGTTCTGAGAAAAACAAGAAGATGAAATTAACTTGATATGCACGTTCACATATACAGAATAAAGTAGCTAAAACAGATTTACTGTCATCTTGGTCTGTTTGAAAACTTGAGTCCGTGAATCCCTCGAGTTTTAATTTAGACCCACCGTAGACAAGAAAAATATCTTTGGTCTTTCTCAAGAACTTTAGGATATTCTTCACTGCCTTTCAGTGCTCTTCTCCTAGATTCGATTGGAATCTGCTCGTTACACTAAGTGCGTGAGCAACATTCGGTCTAGTACATATCATACCGTACATGATAGATCCGATTACAGAAGCATAAGGGATCTTACTCATACGGTCTCTCTCCTCAGGTGTCTTTGGGGCCTGTTTCTTGGAGAGATGTATTCCATGGCTCATCGGCATGAGACGTCATTTGGAATCTTCCATGCTAAACCTCTTTAGCATCGTATCAATGTACGTTCCTTGGGATAAGCCGAGCATCCTTTTAGATCTATCTCTATAGATCTTTATCCCCAAAATATAGGATGCTTCACCCAAGTCCTTCATGGAGAAGTTTTTAGATAACCAGATTTTAATTGATTGTAACATAGGAATGTCATTCCCTATCAGTAATATATCATCAACATATAATACAAGGAATGATACTGCGCTCCCACTAACCTTCTTGTATACACATGGTTCATCCTCGTTTTTGATAAAATCAAACTCTTTGATTATCTCATCAAAATGAATGTTCCATCTACGAGAAGCTTGCTTCAACCCATAAATGGATCGTTGTAGCTTACAGACTTGATTTGTTCTAACTTTTGAAATAAATCCCTCTGGCTGTGTCATATACATGTCCTCCTCAAGTTTCCCATTGAGGAAGGCCGTTTTCACGTCCATCTGCCAGATCTCATAGTCGTTATAAGCTGCAATCGCAAGCAAAATCCGAATGGACTTGAGCATAGCTACTGGTGAGAAGGTTTCATCATAGTCAACTCCTTAACTTTGTTTGAAACCTTTTGCAACCAGTCGGGCCTTATAGGTCTCCACCTTCCCGTCTGCTCCAGTCTTTCTCTTAAAAACCCATTTACACCCAATAGGCTTAATGCCTTCAGGTGGTGAAACCAAAGTCCATACTTTGTTCTCATACATGGAGTCCATTTCGAATTTCATGGCTTCAAGCCATTTTCCCTGAGTCTTTATTACTCATAGCCGGTTCATAATTCAATGGATCATCATCATTCATGATGTGTACCTCATTGTTATCCTCTATAACGAATCCATACCTCTCAGGTATCTTCGGTACTCTTTCAGATTTACGAACAGGGTGTGGTACAGTAGGTTCTTCTACTTGGTTAGGTACCTGACTTTGATCTGTGGTAATTTGTGGTTCTTGAACTTCTTCAAAATATATCTTACTCCCACTGACCCCTTCATGGATAAACTCTTTCTCCAAGAAGGCAGCATGTTTCGTAACAAACACTTTTTGATCAGTTGGATGATAGAAATAATACCCTACGGTTTCTTTAGGGTATCCCACAAATCTACACATATCTGATTTAGTCTATTGCTTATCATTTTCAAACTTTTTGACATAAGCTGGACAACCCCAAGTCTTAACATGCTTAAGATTTGGTTTCCTCCCTTTCCACATCTCATATGGAGTCTTTGGGGTAGATTTTGTAGGTACCTTATTAAGTAGGTATGCAGCCGTTTCTAGGGCATAACCCCAGAAGGAAATTGGAAGGTCGGTAAAACTCATCATAGATCGAATCATGTCCAACCGTGTTCGATTTCTCCTTTCAGATACTCTATTTAACTGTGGTGTACGTGGAGGAGTCCATTTTGAGATTATACCATTTTCTTTTAGACAATTGAGAAACTCACCGCTTAAGTATTCTCCACCTCGATCTGATCGAAGTACCTTAATACTCTTACCCGTTTGTTTCTCTACTTCACTTCTGAACTCTTTTAACTTTTCAAATGATTCTGATTTGTGTTTCATTAAATACACATATCCAAATCTTGAGTGATCATCAGTGAAAGTAATAAAATAAGAATACCCACCCCGTGCACTTGTTGTCATAGGTCCACAAACGTCTGTGTGAATCAATGCCAACAACTCTGTAACTCTTTCTCCTTTTCCACTAAAATGAGATTTAGTCATTTTACTCATGAGACAAGATTCACAAGTTGGATATGATTCATAATCGGATAGCTCTAGGAGCCCATCCTTATGCAACTTGGATAATCTTGTTTCATTGATATGACTGAGTCTACAGTGCCACATGTAGGTATAATTAATATCATCTCTTTTCCTTTTCTTAGTTTGTTCAATTTGAAATATATTTTCTTGCAAGTCAAGTATATAAAGCTCATTTCGCAAATTTTCAATACCATATAAAACATCGTCTTTATAAATAGAACAACCATTGTTCTTTATAATAACATCAAAACCTTCCATATCCAATACAGAAAATGAAATAATGTTTGTAATAATATTCGGAACATAATAACAATTATTAAGATAAATGGACTTGCCCGAAGGCATTGTTAAACAATAAGTTCCTACATCTAATACAGCAACCTTTGCTCCATTCCCCACTCGTAGGATCACCTCTTCATTATTCAGCTTTCTACTTCAGACCAGTCCCTGTACAGTGTTATATATGTGAGACTCACAACCGGTATCCAATACCCAAGTAGAATTATGACTTTCAGAAAAATTAATTTCAATTATAAACAAACCTTGATTGGAAGTCGAAGCTTCTCCAAGCTTCTTCTCTGCTAGAAACTTCTTGAAGTTCCTTGGGCCTCTTCCTTTTATTGGAAGAATCCACCATCAAGACATGGTTCTTCTTGGATGAGAAGTGACCTTCTGTAGTTTTCAATATGTTAAGCAGCTCAGGCAAGCTGACATGTAGCTTATTCATGTGAAAATTAACCACAAACTGCAAGAAGGTCTCAAGGAGTGACTGCAAGACCAAGTCTTGACTCAACTCCCCATCCATGATGAACCCAAGCTGTCCAAGGCGTTCAATCAAATTGATTACCTTCAGAACATGAGTATCGACGGCAGTGCCCTCGGTCATCCGAGATTGAAAGAGCTCCTTAGATATCTCATATCTAGCAGTCCTACTCTGTTCACCATAAAACTCCTTGAGGTGAAGCAGCATAGCAGGAGCATCCATATTTACGTGCTTACGCTGAAGCTCGTTATTCATGGATGCAAGCATGATGCATTGAGCCACAGATGCATCATTTTGCCATTTATTGAAAGTGACAATCTCTTCCTCAGAGGCTATTTCCGATACAGATTCAGGGATAGTTGAATTTAGGACATAAGAAATCTTTTTAGCAGTGAGAACAATTCTCAGATTTCTTAGCCAGTCCTCATAATTCGGCCTGGTAAGCTTATTTGCATCAAGTATGCTTCGTAGTGAGATTAGTGATTTTGACATTTTTAAAAATCTACATATGAAAAGACAATATTTTTAGCAAACATTCATTTTATTAACTTTGCATACCAAAATAAATTTAGGTCTTTATTTTAAATTGGTATCTCCCACTATTTTCATCAAACTATATTACTCTCACTTAAATAGTTCGGCAACATCTAATTAAAGATTTACTAGTGAGATTAAGGATCCTATTTCAAATGTATATAACCTTGTGGATAGCACAACAAGCGATATACAAATAAATAGGTAGACAACTCTTGTCAATTACATCACCATGTAACTCCTTTTATTTTGCCTCTTAAATCATAATGGTAATGTGTGTGCACATCCGAACTAAAATGATTTAAGTTAAGTCCAGCCTAGAACTTCCATAAATTCAAAAAAAAAAATATTCGTCCTTGTGAATAGCACAACAAGACTAGATCGTTCAATTTTTTTGATAAGCATCAAATGTGATTAATTAACATCTTAAATACTCAATACTCACCTTGTGGATAGCACAACAAACTCATATTAAATATTTAATACTCTATTAATTAATCATGCTAGAAGGCGATGTTCGATATTCTAAATATCATTTGAACGCTTCGAACTTAATATTGTTTCTTTGAGGGGTTTGTTATTATTTGCCTTATCTTGTTTAGCGCGCATGCACATATATATATATATAAAATACGCGTCATTTTATTAAACATGCGAATCATGTTTGCATAAAATATAATATATATAATATTTAGCATGCAATATAGAATACTATATTCTACCCGGATTGATTATGGACTTTTATTCTAGTTTTTGATTCACTAGAGCCACCAAGTGAACCAAAAAGGTCAAACCTAGGAGTGCAAAAATTTAAATTTAAACTTAACGATTACATTTAAACCCATACAAATGGGTCTTCAAGCGCCCCTTGCACCTTGATCTTCAGTTTTTCAAAAATTCTAACTAATCCTACTACATAAACTATTTCATTTAAATAGAAACCTTGATCAATAGTCAAGGGGAAGTACATAGGAGAGAGATAGAATTTACAATAAAAAAAACCAGAAAAGATGAGGTACGCAGACCCCATTTTATAAAACCCATACATTCAAGCATTCATCTAAAATAAAATCCAATCACATTGGTCATAGTCCATAATCAATCCCTTTTATTAACATACGTATCAATAAAACTTATTCATCTCATGAAAGTAAATTCATTCCATATATGTATTAATATAAGTTAATGGGTAAAAGTTTGCTAACCTTTGTTTTTTGAAAAATAAACTCCTTTATTTCATTCAAAAATAATTCCAAATTAAACTCTTTAATTTTGGAAATTCTGAAATCATATTTCATATAAAACAAACATCTTTATTTTAAACCTTTATTAAATAAATAAACCATTTATTTAATTAATCAAAACAAAAGAAAAATTTTCCAGTTCCTGTCCTAGTGGCGCAGCTGCGCCAGGAATGTAAAGGGAACCGGCGCAGCTGCGCAACAAGAATGCCTTGCACCGGCGCAGCTGCGCAGCTTCGCATAATCTGAAAAAAAATTTGTTGCCCAAGAACTCGATACAATCGCATATCATACATGTATGGAATAACATAAACTGATAATTAGCACAAGATTGGCTCTGATACCACTGTTTGATTTGCTAGAAACATAAGCATTCAATCAAATTACATAAACGCATCGAAAGGGATGAAAAATCAGATTTTAAAATTTTCTTACAAACCCTTAACCATGATCTTTCTTGTGCATCAATTATCAGTCAATACATAGAAGGAGAGGATGGAATTATACCTTTGAAGATCCAAGCTTTCTCACGTACAAGTTTTATTCCTTTGATTCCTCTGTAATGGCTCCTTCCCTTGATTAATGTCAGCCACCCAAATGTTTGGCCTCTAACGGTGATCCACCAAGGAAGATGAAGAACTCAGGAAGATGAGTTATTAGCTTAACCCTTGTTTCTATCTCTATAGAATATGTGTACTCTCAACCTTTAGAAAAATTCACGTACCTTATTTCTGATATAAGAGTCTCGTATATAGATATTAGGTTAACCCTCCTAATCCAATTAGAATAAGTTTTTTTATTTAATTAATTAATTAAAAACTTTTAATTAATTTATATCCTAATCTAATTAGGATTGAGAGAGAGTACTGATATTATATTAATTCCTAAACTCCTTTAAAATAAAATAATAATAATAATAATAATAATAATAATAATAAGACTCTTCTTATTAATTTATATTTAATATTTTCAAAATATTAAATAATAAATATTATGCTATTTAATTTATTCTATCACCATAGATTAAATTAATTACACTTAATGCATTATTACTATCATGCCATATTCTTCTTAAATAATTCTTCTTCCTTTTATGGTTAGGTTCTCCATATTAAACCGGTTGTGAATAAATCAATTAGAACAATTCTAATCTTATTTAAATAAATAAATTAAACTAATAATCTATTTAAATAAATAACATTTATTCTACAATAGGGATAAGCCTCCCTAGCGATCAACGACTTTTCAGATAATATAGATTTTAATATTAATCATAAAAGAACCTATGAGTTAATAGTTACCGTATAATTCAATCCTTCCACCATACAATGTCCCAATTAAATATAAGACATGGATTTACTGTCAAGTCTTAATTTATTTAATCATATGTATTTCGATTAGAAAACGCACAACTCCAAATAATTCAAATTAGAAACCTCTCTTTAATTTCATTCTACCTTGGCCAAGGATTCCTGGGTTGTCATTTAACGAATCACATAGGACATATCTCCTCTTTTACTAGAGGTTCTAGATTCTTTATTGATCATACATTATCTCCATATGCAACTCATTATACCCAAGCATACCCTATATATGCCTTAAAAGGCCTTAAGGAATAAGTCAAAGTATAATTTGTTGCATATAAGATACTATGATGATCTCAAGTCCAAGGATCACTTGTACTACTATCACATTAGGAATTCCTATTGACAGGCGAGTAAAACTCCATTAGGTATTCTATAGCGAGTCACGTTTAGTGAATTTATTCTCCAATAAGCACCTACATACTTGTTTAGTGTCTCCACACAAATGACCATGAGATCAGTCATCCTCATCCAATGAGCAAGCAACATATGTACTAATCTATCCGGATTTACTAATCCCCATTTTAGTAATCCCATAATTGGGAACTATTTTAGTTTTTAGGCTTTCTAAGAATTTAGATCTCATTAGCATGATCTCATCATGATTCTAAAATCATTGCTTACAACTATGGGTTATTTATATATTATTAGAAACAGCACCATGTAGATAATTAAATGCCTTAAATCAATATTTTATTAATAAATAAATAAGATTGTTTACAAAGTATGTGCTTTATCATCATACATGATTGGCTTGTATGCACACTACTATCAATAGTTATGGGTAATATGTGCAAATTTTATAAAGTAAGCAAGTTTTCAAAAAATATTCGAAGAATATTCATACGACGGCGCAATTATTGGTGAGCCCATAATAGAATAATTGTCGGATGAAGAAAATGATAAAAATAAGTTTTCTAAAAATTAACGGCGAAACTTTTATCGTTAACTGTTGAAATATCCAATGATAAAAGTATAGTAATACGCGTTATTGCACAGTAGCACACGGTATCGCACAGTATCTCTGATTATTGATGCTTACGTAAGAAGTCACTCAGTATTTAATTCAATAATTGATACAGTGATAATTGCATAATATTTTATATTATCAAATCAATAATTGCTACAACACAGTAACTCGTATTATTGAAATGATATTATTAGATAGCATTATTGGCAATGTCTGGAAATTTCTGTCAAGGAAAGGGGTTAGGTTATATAATTGCGCGTCAATAAGAATAAATTCTTATCAGAAAGCCCCCTCTTTCTTGGGAATGATCTGGTTGTCAATATTGTGAGCTTGTAATATTAATTGTGAAATAATTATTATGTGGTGGATATTTGTCCAATTTTTGTTACAAATGGAAGAATTTTATAATGACATATTTGTTAAAAGTTTGACATATTTTTCTGTGGAATTATAATTATCTTCTCTGATAAAATATTCATTCAAATATATTATTATAATATTATATTATAATTTTACAATTTTTTAATATAATATTATAATAATATAATATTATATTAACTTTATCAGATTGATAAGTTTTTTCAAAACTTCTCGTGTACTTCTCTTCTTTTTAATGGGAGGAATACTTCCTGCAAAATCCTTTTATTTCCAAATTGTGGACCCTCATCAACCAATAAGAAAGAAAGAAAGAAAGTTAGGTGGGAGAAAGTTAGGTAGAGAAGGAAAGAAAAAAAAAGCGGTTATGCAGAGAAAGTTAGGCAGCTTAGTTTATTTTTCCTTCCGAATGGCACTATAAAAGGGAGATAACCCTTCATTCAAAAACACACCAAAAAACATAAGTGTTTCTCCTATTATATTGTGAGTATTTATTTTAAGTATAAGAATATTTTGAGTGTAGTTTATAGTGCAAGATTTTCTCAGAATAATATCCGGTATACTAGTCAAATCTAGTTTTCTACTAAGGTAAATGATGTTATTTTCAGTCAATATTCGTAAAGGATATTATTTTTTTTATACTCCATATTATGAAAGTGATATTATTTCATTTCATATTCCTAAATTTAAACTTACTATGGTAAGTATTAGCTTCTATAATTCCTGAAATTATTAGAAATTCTTTGAGTTTTGCGCTTCATCTAATAACATTTCACCGGAATATTGGTTTAAAGTTTTTATCAAATTTTAATATTTTCATGTCGGGGTACTATTCATATGGGGTGTCGACGTTGGTTAAAAAATCCGTGGGTCGGGTCACAACCTGGATCATTCATCTCTTCCTAAGTTATCTCCACCCTCACTCTTTTTATTTAGGAAAAAGGTTTTGAAAGGTTTTTTAGAAAAAAGGCTAACATGCATCATGTCGACGATTTGAACATTTTACAGAGTCGCCAGTTGGTAGATTTGAAAATGGTTGTACCAACTCAACCAAGTTTTGTTTGAAAGAGGCCCAATTGTTGGACATTGTCGAAACTTGATCTTTGAAATCGAAGTTTTGAGCTCGGGGGCTTGGTTAAGTGTGGGGAAGGTGTTAAACGCTCCACGACTCCCGTGTAAATACGGTACCACATATTTTTAATATTTCCCTTAAAATTAAAATGCGTGTGTGAATGTTGTTTAAAAATTGGGCCTATGTTTGAATAATTGAAAGTAGTGCTTTGCTTTGTTAAACCTATATACGAAGGGTTTGACTTGATTTGCAAAAAGTCTTTGATTTGCAAAAGTGTTTGATTTGATTTGCAAAAGCTTTTCTTTTGATTGGATTGAAAATGATGTTTTAAAAGCTGGTTATCAAACCCTTACGCTAACATAGGAATTGAAGCCTGTTGATACTTCTATTTTTTATCTTTTCAGCCTTAAGGCACAATTTGAATGGTGATTGTCGGGCTGCGAAGCATCCTCGACCATAGAATATATACAAATGTCGGTCTCCTCATGGGCATGATAGCCATCAGAGGGACTCTGACACTACAAACTATATTTTCACTAGGTTGAGACCTTAAATCTGGATAACCGTTTTAAGGTCTATTGTATGTACATTTTACAGAAAAACTGGGAGGGTACATTTGTAAAGCAGAGTTTTTCCAATGTGGGAATCAAATTCTGATCAATTTGATCATGAATCCCACGATTCCTAGGCTCACATATGAGTAGCCAATAAATCTGCACAATTCAATTTTGCACAGAAATAGATATATATCCCAAAATTGCCAGAATTGAGGATTCATTCAGTAAATTCGGGTTCGCACGGCCGAAGCATCTCGTTCCCACTAGATAGCGATCTAAGGGACGCGAGGTTGCTTTTATAATTAAAACTAGAAAGAAAGATAGATTTAAGGAAATCTCAGCCATTCTAGCTTCCCGGTTCAGTCTGAGAATGTTTTAAACCGTTAGAAAGCTAGAGTTGGCGAGATTTAAAAAAATCTAGTCCGCCCGCAGATATGTCAGTGCCAATTCATATCAAATGAATGTTTAAAACAGCAGTTTAATAAAAGCGAGTAAAGCAATATATATACATAGTTATATATATAAAAGCTGTAAAGGGCGATGGGTTTTCACGCCGGTGCCCGGACTGGAATTGAAATATATATATACATATATTGACAGAAACATAGTAAACTAAGACTGGGAAAAGAACCTAGTGGTGGTGAAGGCTTCTTATATATGCATAGTTATATATAAAAGTAGTAAACAGGCCACAGAATAATCCAGGCAAAACAGAAATGTAAATGTACATAAAAGTAGTCAACCATGGACTAGGAAGAGAACCCAGTTATGTGCAAAAATAGTATAAAGGCCACAGAATAATCCAGGCCAGACTGAAATATATAAATATATATATTGATAGAAATGTAGTCAACCAAGACTAGGAAGAGAACCAAGTGGTGGTGAAGGTTGCTTATATATGTATAAATATATATAATAGCAGTAAACTACCTCGAATTTGACATCCGGGTTTGACAGAATTAAAAAGTTAGTATATATACAGTTGAATAAACATAAAAAAGTCAAACCCGGACTGGGAAGATAACCCAGTCTGGCGTAGTTTCTTAAAACGAAGATTCTAGTGCACTGAAGCTGTTAGAGCTGACAGATTGTCAATCCAAGTTGTAGAAATGCCAAAAAACGCAGTTCTGTACAAAAATGTACCAAATTTTGACGAAATCGGCCACGAAACTAAGTTTCGGTCATTTTAAGAAAACAAAATTTGATATGCAAGTGCAAAACAGTGCAAAGAAGTAGTATTAACTTTCTGATCGTAAAAATGCTTACAATGTATTGCTAAACGGGTTTTTTGCCAAATCGTAGGCTTTAAACAGCAGAATCTACCGGTTATTTTCTGATATGTGGTAGTATGTGGGTATATCTACTTTTTAGAGTGAAATAATTTGGGTTTAGAAGAGGTGAAAAAGTCAAAAAATCAAACATGCAGAGGTTCGCTGCGTTTCGGGATTCTTGAAAATGAGGGGGGCACGTTTATTTATAGGCCAGGGAGCCTCAGCTCTACCTGCTGATTCTGCATGTAGAGGGGTGGCTCCCCTGGTGGGGCCCACATGTTCGGTTGAGTTGTCTCGAAGTACGTGCACTCCGAGCAACACGAGGTCGAAGTCGAAACTTTCTAACTTTTGATCAGAGCGTCCGTTTGAGGCATGCCATACCTTTCCAGAATGCCCTCGCCGAGAGTGTCACAATGACATAGGATAAAACATTTTCTGGTTCCAAGAAGACGGGTTCATAACTAGGTCTTCGATTCGCTGCAGTTTATCCGTTGAGCTGTCTTGCGCTGTTTCTACTAAGGATCGTCGTTATGGTTCGTTCTGACCTTGGTGGCATCAATTCTGGTTGGGTTTGACCGAATAGGCTTAGGGTTGGTAAAATGACTATTTTGCCCCTGCCGGGGTTGCTTTCAATGTCGGCATAACCTTTGGCTGACTTCCGGGAGTTGTTTCCAAGACTTGGATCCCATTCGAGTCTGTCTATCCTCAGTGTAATCTCTGAAGTTGACTTGGTCATTCTAGGTTATTTTCTAGAGATATTGTGGAGCTTCAGGTTTGTTCCCAAAGTTGACTTGACTTCTGGGGCATATCTGTACCTCCCGGGTTAAGGCCAAAGCTGAGTTGACATCCTGTGACTGGTGTTTGAGGCTGTGGTTGTCCTGATATTTGGTGATCGAGGTTGATTTGAAAGGCCCAATATTGAGATCGAGGTTGATCTGACGGTTCGATTGGAAATCAGAGTTGATTTGATGGCCCGATATTGAGATCGGGGTTGCTCTGACCGTCCGATTGGAGATCGGAGTTGATTTGATGGCCCAATATTGAGATCGCGGTTGAGTTGACGGTCCGATTAGATATCGGAGTTGATTTGATGGCCTGATATTGAGATCGGGGTTGAGTTGACGGTCTGATTGTAGATCGGAGTTGATTTGATGGCCCGATATTGAGATCGGGGTTGAGTTGATGGTCCGATTGGAGATCGGAGTTGATTTAATGGCCCAATATTGAGATCGGAGTTGATCTGACGGTCCGATTGGAGATCAGAGTTGATTTAATGGCCCTATATTGAGATCGAGGTTGATTCGACCCAGTATTGGTGACCGGGGTTGATCTGACGGTCCGATTGGAGATCAGAGTTGATTTGATGGCTCGACATTGAGATCAAGGTTGAGTTGACCCGGTATTGGTGATCGAGGTTGACACGATTGTACCACTTTGCCCTCCTACAATGTTAGTAACAGGGACATAAAATTTCGAGTGTCTACAGATGTCCCTCTCTATCATGCTCATACAATGTAATGGAATTAGTAGGATAAAGATTGTTAGACACTTGAAATGCAAAGATATCAATGATGCAATGCAATAAATGTTGAAATATTTTCGCAAACCATAGGTCGCACTTCGCATCGCTAATTGCATCAAAAATTGCATCCCAAATCGCATCGCAAATTACTTACCTTTATCAGTGTTGGTGTTGGGGCTGAGACCAGCGGTTTAATTCCCATCAGTGTTGTCGATGTTTGTTTTGATGATGATACACTGAAGTATTTTTTGCATTTCTGCTGGGGATGTCAATACTAGGCTACCGCTACATATTTTCGTCACTTTTTGTTGGGGATGACGTCATTCATGATAGCCTAGGGTAGACGTTGTCAAACGATCACTGCTGGTGGAACCACTGGCGTGCTTGTCAAAGATGAGCTACCACAGATTGTTATTGTCTTGCTCTGCTGGGGATGACGTCCTCTGCGATAGTTTTATTGATTTAGCTGGGGATGATACCATTGATGCTACCTTGGTTTGAGATCAATGGCTTCCCTGTTTGGCGGTATTCTTTGCAATTTTGATTTCCCTTCGGCCGGTGCTGTTGCACATTTGAAAGGCTCATCTGCTAGAGATACTTATCGATTACCCAGTTTCCTTAAGTGATGCTTCCGATGCCTACCCTGATGATAGTTTACATCGACATTTTGTCAAAAGAAGTTGAATCACCAATTCTTCTTAGTGCTCCTCTTGAGGATATATAAAACAGATTCAATCATATGGGATGGACTATTATATGGTTTCCGTCCCCAGATCATTTTAGATGCTTCGCGGAGGTTGCTCCGACGGCTAAGACGTTGCTGGGGTTGAATCAACGGCTGAACTAAACACGATCTATACTCGATACTTCGCTAGGGCTAAACCAACGGCTGAATTGGATTCGGTCTGTACCTGATACTTCACTGGGGATGAATCAACGGCTGAATTTGATTTGTTCTGTACCCGATACTTAGCTGGGGTTGAACCAACGGCTGAATTGGATTCGGTTTGTACCTGAAACTTCACTGGGGCTGAACCAACGGCTGAACTTGTTTCGGTCTGTACCCGATACTTCGCTGGGGCTGAACCAACGGCTGAATTGGATTCGTTCTGTACCCGATACTTCACTGGGGCTGAACCAACAACTGAATTGGATTCGGTCTGTACCTGATACTTCGTTCTGGCTGAACCAATGGCTGAATTGGATTCGGTCTATACCCGATACTTTACTAGGGCTTGAACCAACGGCTGAATTAGATTCGGTCTGTACCTGATACTTCACTGGGGCTGAACCAACTGTTTAATTGGATTTGGTCTGTACCCGATACTTCATTGGGGTTGAACCAATGGCTGAATTGGATTCGGTCTTTACCCGATACTTCACTGGGGCTAAACCAACGGCTGAATTGGATTCGGTTTGTACCCGAAACTTCGTTGGGGCTGAACCAACAACTGAATTAGATTTGGCCTGTACCCAAAACTTCGCTGGGGCTGAACCAATGGCTGAATTATATTCGGTCTCTACCCGATACTTCGCTGGGGTTTAACCAATGACTAAACTGGATTCGATCTATACCCGATACTCTGTTAGGGTTGAGCCAACGGCTGAATTAGATTCAGTCTGTACCCCATACTTCGCTGGGGCTGAACCAACGACTAAATTGCATTCGGTTTGTACCCGATACTTTGCTGGGGCTAAACCAACGGCTGAATTAGATTCGGTCTGTACTCGAAACTTCGCTGGGGATGAACCAACGGCTGAACTGGATACGGCCTGTACCCGATACTTTGCTAGGGCTGAACCAATGGCTGAATTGGATTCAGTCTGTACCTGATACTTTGCTGGGGCTAAACCAATGGATGAATTAGATTCAGTCTGTACCCAATACTTCGTTGGGGTTGAGCCAACGGCTGAATTGAACTCGGTCTGTACCCGATACTCAGAAAGTGTCAGTTTTTCGATAGTTTTGCGCAGTTTTTCTCGCAGCTTTCATGCACTTGGCAGTGTTGATCCCCGGATACGACTTCAGGATGAATACTAAGTGTTTCCAGATTGTTCGCCTTTCTGTCAGGATTACGCCGCTTAAACGCAAGATTTCAAGATTAATCGCTCAATCGCGTAGCGATTTTTCTTCAGATTTGACTTGGCAGCATATAGAAACTCCGTTTCAACCCAAACCAGACCGAAAAGAGACTCTGGCAAAAAAAAAATTCAAAACCAGAGCATTTAATAAACATGCAATTTTGACTCTACTGGAGATTTTTGACTGACCCATGCATGTTTTTAGGTTTTATCTTTTTGAAAAACATACAGTTTTGACTTCACTGGGTATTTTTGACTGACCCATACATGTTTTAGGACTTAGAGATGCATAGAGTATTGATTTAACTTAATAAGCCACATGTTTTAGGCTTACCACACCCTTTCTAAGGTGATTTGGAGACTTTGTATAGGCAATGGACCGTGATAGGTCCGATAGTGCTAGCAGAATCGTTTCAGGGGTCAGACGTAAGAGGGCTTCTAATGTTCCTCAGCCACGTCCGGCTAGACTGCCTCACAGGTTGGCAGAGTTGGTGATTTATCCAGCTCAGGATGAACCGCCGATTGACATTGATGATGAGCAGGCTGCTTTTACTGCTCCAGCACCGGCTCAGGCTCCACGTGCAAAGGTTCCAAACATTATTGTGCCTACCCAGGATATGCTAGGCGACTTGAGTCGCCATCCTTCGAGATATCTCTACACCAAAGAGGTGACTTGAAGTTTTTCTCTTCTTGGATTCTTTTTCTTTCTTTTGCCATTCTCGAGGCACAAGTTTTTGACATAGGTTAATTTTTAATTTAGGTTCCCGATTTTACGCAGCCTCGAGGGAACTGGTTCAACGTGTATTCCATGTATCATACTTTGCACGAGGATTATAGGTATATTGTTGATGGCTGGGGGTTCTAGGTTTTCTTTTATATTCATCCCCGCCGTTGCCCCTGGGCTATATGAGGGCTTTGTCTGAGCGCTGGTTCCACCAGACTTAGTCCCTTCATCTGTTGGACTGTGAGGTGATGATGACCCCTATGGATTGGAGGTTCATCACCGGTATTGAGTTTGAGGGCGAGCCAGTGCCTGTCGTGGCTGACATTACGCCCACCGTCATTCGGTCACTACTGGGCATTCCTGCGACGGCGCTCAAGGGTCGGTTTGTTCGATCTATTCCGTTGAGTATAGATGCCCATAATGGGGCTTTACTGGAGCCTCCACCCGATGATCAGAGGGTTAGGGATCGCATTATGAGGCGATTATTTCTGGTGATCATGAGGATTTGTTTTATAGTGGACAACTAATCTACTGTGTCCTTCGCCCTAGTCAGCGCTACCCGGCATGTAGAGTGCCTCAGTGGTTTTGATTGGGGTTCCTATACCTTTGCCTATTTTCTTCGGGGCATGCGCATGCTTTCGGAGGGTTCGATGGAGGCCTGGTTAGGGTTCTACCCGTTTCTGTTGGTGAGTGCATCTTTCTTGTACTTTTTTGATTTTAGCATTATATTTGTTAGTATTGATCACTGAGGACTTTTGATATGACCAGTTCTGCGCATTTGAGAGGCTTCCTTGCATACGGCCTGCCACTACTTTAGGTCTGGAGACCTATCCTCAAGGACGGCATTGGCATCGCTCGACTTTAACGGAGGTCCCTATTGCTGAGTGATTTACATATGCTCACTTACAGTTGGAGCTTTTGACGGCTGGATCAATTTACTGGGTGTCGTATACCTCCGAGTTTTTGACCGTTGAATTCGAGGGAGGCTTTCCCACTAGTCGAGAGTTTGTATTGTTGACCCACAGAGCCTCGATTTTAATAGAGGGAGGCTGGGAGCTCTATTTGGGAGAGCGTGCCATCAAGAGTATTACAGGTGAGATCCGCATTCCCATTATTCCTCATGCTTGGCATCATTGGCCGTTGATCATACCACTGACAGAGATTTCCATGGAGGGAATTGATGGCTTCACCCTACCAGAGGGCCCGTTCAGCCAGGAGGCATTTAGCAGATGGTGGAGTCCTCGCACTATTAGAGCTCAGACTCGTGCTACCCAGTTTATGGCAGACATGGTGCCAGGGTCCGTGATGATGATGGACTGAATAGCTTACCTCAGGGAGCCGACTCATTTAGACCAGATTGCAGATCTGACCCGAGAGTTGGATAGGGCTCGCTTCTTTATTAGGCATCTTGGCCGAGATCCATCTGAGTCATCTTCTTTTGACACGTCCAGCTCAGGAGTGGGCCCCTCTTCAGGTCCATTTAGCAGTAACTTTGTAGTGGCAGATCCTCCCTTGTATCGTCCAGAAATGCTTGATGACCGCAGCTTTGTGTCCACAATGGAGATGGAGCAGGTTGATCACCTGGACGTAGATTATCTGGACTATTGCAGTTATATTTTTGGTCAGCCACTGTTTTGGTTATTTGGCGGTTGTGCCATCATTTTGATAAACCACTGTTAGTAGTTGGGTGGTGATTCCCCATTTTCCTGTATTCTTCATTTTGCTTTGTATTATCAGACAGGGATGATGCCAGCAATAGATAGTTTATCGTAGATATTCATGCTATCTCCTATCTATCACATCATGTTTATACTTGTCATCATGTATGTATTATGACATACGTATGCATCCAGACAGATGAGTTCAGATTTGACCCCTGGGTGGTCTTGTGATACGGTGACACAGATGACGTCATCCGCCGTGAGCCGTATTGAGCCTTTACCACAGTCCGAGGTGGCTTCATCATTGAGGTCATGGTATAAGAGTGTGCCCTTCTCAGCCAGAGGGACAGTAGACTAGATGTTGGGGCATTCGCTGGCCCTTGCAGATTTTTAGGTGCCATATGGGTTTGTGGATGGCATACTATCCTGCTGGATACCGGAGAGGCAGGTGTTCAAATTTGGGCGACATGAGCTGACGCCAACTCTGGAGGAGTACGAGCGACTTACCGGTCTGGCTTTGGATTTGTCATGTGCTCGGACTGCTGTTAGTGATATACGCAGACCGTTCCTGCTGATGTCCGATCTTCATTAGAGGGTAGTCGCGGACGAGATCGTATCTGGGCGTGTGATCTCGATTGACTTCTTGATCGATAGTTTTGGGGAGCTTGATATCTAAGATCGACATGTTAGGGATTTTATTATTTTAGCAGAGGCATGGCATCTAGCCAGGGTAGATATTCTGCTGATGTTCATCGTGGCATACGTCTATATGCCGTTGCGCTTGGATCACTTGGCTGTGGGGTTAGTAGTCGTGGTCCGGGCCCTTAGGCAAAGTACCACCATCATCCCGATGATATTGACTGAGACGTTGTGGTTAGCCACTTACTGTATTACCCACCCGGACAGTTTGGTCTTGCTGTACATATGGTTGATGTCCCATATTCGACTGATTGGATCTTTCATGCATCATGGGTATTGTTTTTCCTATGATATAGCTATGTCCTACTCCTTTTAGCCGGCGGAGTGTACCGATGCAGAGACATGGTCAGCATTTTTGTCGGATATTGAGTATACGTTCTTGATTTTGCCATACTCAGGGTTAGCCTCCCCATATAGTTTCATCACCCATTCACCTGGTATGGATTACTTGCCCCTAGCGAGTTTGTGGGGAGTGACTACTTATCATCCCCTAGATGTTATGAGCCACTTTAATCAGTTCTAGAGCTTGCTCCATTTTGAGGGGTCTGCTGATCAGAGGATGTCGGCGTCGTCTATGTCATCCACCGACTTGGTTCGAGTATATGAGTGTTGGACTCATAGGGAGAGGGCTGAGTTCTCAAGTAGCCATTCGGACCGTTCTCCAGAGTACTTGGCATGGTTGGAGACAAATATGGTAGTAGCTGCACTTGTTCCTTCAGCTCCTATTGTAGATTCAGATGAGGAGGAGCCTATAAAGGATCCTAACTCTCCTACTGAGGATGAGCTATTTGTAGGTTTGACAGCGGCACTGGTCAGTGATCCACCCACTATTCCTGCAGGCACAGATCCGGCTTTGGCGGATTCATTGTTCAGGATGACCTTTGAGCGGGATTCGGCTAGAGCGCAAATGTTGACCGCCTTATCTGGTAAAGATATAGCTTTAGCTGAGAGGGATGCACTTTGAGTTGCTCATGACGCATGCTTGATAGAGAGAGAGGAGTTCCGATATGCCAGAGATGCAGCTGTTGTGGAGAGGGATGAGATCCGCTCAGCCAGAGATGCAACTTTTTCTAAGATCGAGGATACTTTGATTACTAGAGATTCAGCTTTTGTAGAGAGGGATGAGGCTATAGCTTCTCGTGATTTCCATATTGCTGACAGTACTGCTCTTCTATCTTATACGCACGGTCTGGTTACCGAGATGAATGCATATATTGATGACCACAGTGCCACCCTGCAGATGACTGTGGAGGTTTTGAGTCGTATGGAGGCTGAGGGTATTGCACTTGCAGCCGCACCTCCATCTTCTGAGAGAGATGCCATGGTGGCATTGCTTGCTCGCTTATCATTGGGTCCAAAGACTAGCTTTATTTTTCCTGCATAGACTAGATCAACCATATTTGCCATGTACAGGGCATTATGTATACATCAAACAGTTTTATATCAAAGAAATATATTTTTGATTCACTTCCCTGTTTGGAGATTTATCGTCATTGCTGAGTGATTACCACTTCTTTCATGAGTTGCTGTTGTTGATGTATCTTGAGCTCCTCCTTGATGGACTGACAATTTAGATGTCAGGGAGTATCTCAGATGGGCCTGTTGACCAGGAAGATTGGATATAGCTTCTGTATGGATTTCGGTGTCTTGGAACTAGTTTTTTTATTGGTTTTTTATTTTTTCTTGAATGTCAAACTGCACCGTAAATGGTTGCCTACGTACTCCTGGGTGGAGGGAGATCAGGTCATTCGTAGTTCTGGCTTCAATTAGAGAGGGTTTGAAAAGTATTTATCTTTTGTTTTGAGTTTGGTTTGATGAGTTTTTAAATTTTTATTTGGTTTGACCACACTAGAAATGGCTGCCTACGTACTCCTGGGTGGAGGGAGATCAGGTCATTCATAGTTTCGACTTTCTAGTGAAATCAAACCTGATTTGATTCGTAGGACCCAGATGCCGGTATGCATGTGCTTCAGACGTAGTACCTCTTCACAGTTTCTGAGTTGATGAGTTGGGGAAATTTGTTCCTGTCCATTTCATGTAGTTTG
This sequence comes from Panax stipuleanatus, assembly GCA_020205555.1. Taxonomy (NCBI): domain Eukaryota; kingdom Viridiplantae; phylum Streptophyta; class Magnoliopsida; order Apiales; family Araliaceae; genus Panax; species Panax stipuleanatus. The sequence continues at coordinate 108,121,535 of CM035116.1, forward strand.
ATAGCTCCTCTCGCCATCACTTCCTTGAAAATGAAAGGACCTTCCCAATTTGGGGCAAACTTTCCTTTAGCTTCATCTTGATTGACTAAAACTTTTTTCAGCACCAAGTCATTTTCTTTGAATTGCCGTATTCAGACCTTCTTGTTGTAGGATCGAGCAATCCTTTGCTACTATAACTGCCTGTGGAAAATGGTTGTAGACTTTTTTTCATCTATCAGGGACAGTTGGTGGTATCGGTCTTGTAACCACTGATCTTCGTCTAATTAAGCATCGATCAATACTCGCAAGGACTCCATCTCTACTTCTATGGGGAGGACTGCTTCCATACCACAGACCAATAAATAGGGGGTAGCCCCAGTAGAGGTGCGCATTGACGTCCTGTATGCTAACAAGGTTAGAGGCAGTAGGTCAGGCCATTCTTTGTGATTGGCGAACATTTTCTACATGATCTTTTTGATGTTTTTGTTGGCCGCTTCGACAGCACCATTCATTTTGGGCCAATAGATGACGGAGTTGAGATGCTTAATGTGGAACTTACTGCACAGCTTTATCATCATCTGATTGTTTAGGTTTTTGGCATTGTCTGATATGATCACCTCCGGTTGTCCATACTGACAGACGATATTGTTTATGATGAAACCGATGATAACCTCTTTCGTGACTTTGGGAAAAGAGGCTACTTCAACCCATTTGGTGAAGTAATCAATCATGGTGAAAATGAATCGATTACCATTACTGGCTTTTGGTTCCACTGGACCAATCACGTCCATTCCCCACATGGAGAAAGGCCATGGTAAAATTATGTTGTGTAGCTCATTTGGAGGAGCGTGTATGGCATTTCTATATACGTAGCATTGATAACATCTCTTGATGTGATCGTCGCAATCAGCTTTAAGAGAGATCCAATAATGATCGGTTCTTAATATCTTCCTGGCCAGTAGATGACCACTCATGTGTGGACCACAGACTCCACCGTTGATTTCATCCATAAGTCTCTAGGCTTGTTCTTTATCAAGGAATCTTAATAGGCCTATTCTAGCATCTATTTTGTAGAGTGCATCTCTGCTTAGATAGAACTTCATAGCCATTTTGTGAATCCACTTTGGCGCAGATTCGCTTTCTCCAGCGGGTGTAGATCCATCTCATAGATATTCCTTGATGTCTTGATACCAAGGCTGCTTCACAGGAGGTATTTCATCTTATACTTCTCCAATGTAATTCCCATATATCAGGGCTTTCTTAACCGTGAATTTGATGCAGGGAATTCTAATCCTATCGAATATGCTGATTAATGAAGCCAACGTTGCCAATGCATAAGCGAAATCATTCCTACCTCGAGGAATATGACTGAAAATTATGACTTCAAACTCTAGGGATATTCTGATGATCTGCCAATGATAGGGCAGCAAAAGCAATTCTTTGGTGTGATATGCCCCGTGGATTGTCTAATGACCAACTCAGAGTCCCCAAAGACTAGTAGGTGTTTGATGCCCATGGATTGGGCTAGTTTTAACCCCATTATACAGCCTTCATAATCGGTCGTGTTGTTGGTGTTGCCAAATTGAGGTTTGGTAGCCACATGATATTGTTCTTTTGTACTAGAGATAAGGACTGCCCCAGCTCCGGCACCTTCCATGTTTACTACTCCGTCGAAATACATTTTCCATGGTTGGACTGTATTCTCTCATTGGAGTTGTTGAATTATCATGATTCCATCATCTGGGAAATAAGTCTCCAGGGGCTCGAACCTTCCTGAAGGTGCTTCAGCTAATTGATCTGTAATGCCTTGACCCTTGATTGACTTCTGAGTCTAATAGACAATGTCTAACTGTTGTAGAATCAACTGCCATTTGGACAGTCGATAATTCCACATTGGCTTGCTGAATACATATTTGAGTGGATCCATGCGGGATATGAGATAAGTCGTGTTCCCATGGAGGTAATGTTTTAACCTCATGGCGGCCCATGCTAATGCACAATGTATATTCTCGATCAGGGTGTATTTCTGTTCACTAGTGCTGAATCTTTTACTGATGTAGTAGATGGCTCTTTCTTTGTTACTATCATCTTTTTGTCCTAGCATGCAGCCCATTGCATTGGCATTGACTGACAGGTACATGAACAAGGGAACTCCATCCCTCGAAGGTACCAATACTGGTGCTTCTATTAGCTCCTTCTTGATGGCCAGGAAGGCTTGTTGACAATCCTCATTCCATTTGGTGGAGGCATTCTTCCTTAGTAACTTTAATATGGGCTCACAAGTTGCTGTGAACTGGGAAATGAATCGTCATATGAAGTTTATCTTTCCCAGAAACCCACGTATCTCCTTTTTTGTTTGAGGTACTGGCATCTCAGTGATGGCTTTGATCTTGGAAGGGTCAAGTTCGATGCCGCGATTACTCACCAAGAATCCTAACAGCTTGCCTGCTTTGATGCCAAAAGCATATTTGGCAGGATTCAGCTTGAGGTTATACTTGCGTAACCTGTTGAACAGCTTCCTAAGATGTTCAATGTGATCATCCTCCCTCTGGGATTTGATGATGATGTCATCCACATAAACCTCTATTTCTTTGTGCATCATGTCATGAAATAGGGCCATCATGGCTCGCTGATACGTGGCTCCGGCATTGATGAGGCCGAAGGATAGTCGTCTATAATAGAAGGTTCCCCAGGGAGTGATGAAAGCTGTTTTCTCCCGATCCTCTTCAACAACCATAATTTGATGGTAACCAGCAAAGCAATCTACAAATGAATACATGTTGTACTGCGCCGTATTATCTATCAGGATGTGGATGAAAGGTACCGAGAAACTATCCTTGAGGCAGGCTTTGTTCAAATCTCGATAATCCACACATACTCGTACCTTCTCTCCTTGCTTAGGCACTGGGACTATGTTTGAAAACCACTTTAGATAGGTTGACACCATGATAATCCCGGCTTTGAATTGTTTAACGACTTCTTCTTTGACTTTAAGACTCCATTCAGGTTTCAATCTCCTGTGCTTTAATTTGACTGGCTTGAACCCGTCTTTGATGGGCATGCGATGAATGACAATGTGAGTAGAGAGGCCAATCATGTCTTCATGTGATCATGCAAATACATCCTGGAACTGTGTTAGGAGTTCGATCAAGTCGGCTTTTTGGTCTGGTGTGAGGTCTAAACTTATCTGGATTTCTTTGATGTTTTCGGAGGTTCCTATGTTAAGAGTGGTGGTTTGGTCGAGGCTTGGTTTGGGTTTGTCTTTGACCCATTCTTTGATCTCCTCGGGCACCTCATAGTCATCTTCCTCCTCTTGATCAATATCCATCAAGTCAAAGTTCAGTTCTACATCAAAGTCGTAGTCATTTTGACAAGTTGGCATCTCATCAGCAGAGATGAACACATCCAACGCTTGAGTCCTGAAAACAAAAAACGCTTTCATCTTAGATATATACAACTGCTTAAATATACATAGCATCCTACAAAGCATGACAAAGCTGCTGCTATGGCTGTGCAATCAAAAGTAAGCAGTAAATGAAAGCATTATTAAAGGGCAGATTGACTCTCTCTGCCCCTTTACCCTTTTTGACAGAGGCAAGGGACACTACTCCAGTTATCCAAGGTCATATCCTTATGAACAGGGAGGATCAAGGATTTGTGATTATCTGTCTCGCCTTGGAGGACGACTGAGACATCCTTTATAATAGGGCCAGGGTTTTTCTTTGAACAGCCCCTTTTTTCCTTTTTGATGCGAGGAATTTGAATCTGATCCTCATCTTCGCTATATGGGATCTCATCATTCATACGCTCGTAGTTTATGATGATCCGCATGTGAGCAAATGGGTCTCGTCCTTCGTATAAGATCTTTTCTTTTCCCTTTTTGCTATCTGCCTCATGCTTGAGGGCTTTTATTTCCTTGACAAGTATGATTGGAGGAAACAACATTATTGATACCACAGTAGGGATCTTCCTCATTAGTTTTACCCATCCGACATTAGTAAGATTTAGCAAAAGTATGGTGGAAGCATGAGACTTGGGATGCTTATGCGGGTTCCTGTAATTTGCCCTGGATGAATATCCCAATCCTGCTCTCCTAGTCTGACTTGGGATTTGTATCGGGCTCTTGATACCTTGTTGATTCTTTACTAACCCTTCTCCAGGTTGGAAACCCAAAGATACCATTTCTTGGCCCACTGTCATTACTTCGGTGGATATGCTAGGCTTCAGGGCTGGTGCTCCGATAGGTAGGTACTACGTACCACTCACCTCCAGAGCTTGAAAAATTGCAGGGTCAATCCCTGCATCCATGCTGATCACTGGCATGTCTCTTTGTAGGCCGACAGGGTATTCTGGTTTAGCATTGACCGTGATAAGGTTGCCGTTGATAATGTATTTGAGCTGTTGATAGAGGGTGGATGGCACTGCCCCTGCCATGTGAATCCATGTCCTGCCCAGTAATAGGTTATATCAAGTGGTGATATTGAGAACCTAAAAGGATATGTAAAAAGTGTGTGGGCCAATCTCCAAGGGTTGCTCTATTTCTCCCATAGCTTGGCGTCGCGATCCATCGAAAGCTCGGATGACCATACGGCTGGTTTTGATCCCATTCGGGTTGATCTTCATTCTTTCCAAGGTATCGTAGGGACAGATATTATGGGATGATCCTCCGTTGATGAGTAACCCTCCGATCACATACCCAGAAGACATCACATCTATGTGCAGGGACTTATGATGGCCTGCTCCCTCTGCAGGGATATCATAGCCAGTGAAATAAATCACATTGCTGTTAAAAATGTGTTCCACCACATGACGAAATTTCTCAGCATCTATGGTATGTGGCAGATGGGCTTATTCTAGAATGTTGCGATGGTCAACTAAGGATAAGACCAAGTCTAGGATGGACATTTGCTTGGCTGCATCCTTCAAGCTCTACACTACCTTGATTTCATTGTGTCCCATCTTTTTGAGGAACTCTTCAATTTTCTCATCACCCACCTTTGTTTTGGCTTTGATGACTGGTTTGATCACCCGCTGAGGTAGGTATAATGAATTGTCCTTTGGTACAATGATAATGTTATTTGAGGTGGACCATTCATCGTTCCCATAGTTCTATGGGACCTGCTTCATACTGATAATTTGATACTAAGGTCTGAAGGGTAATATCAAAGGTTCGGGTGTGGCCACCTTCACAGGATTTTATATTTCTTGGACCTCTTTCCCTGGCAGTACTAAGGGTTTGAGGGCTGACTCCTCATTACTGGAGATGACAGTTACGGTACCTTGATTCCATACAGTGGGGATCGAAATAGTTTCTTCATCCGGGAGGTCGAGAACTTGATTTCCCCTTATCAGGTCACCATTTTCAATCATGTCTTGAATTAGGTTACAAAGCGCCCAGCAATCCTCAGTATCATGGCCGGGTGAATTGGAGAAGTACCGACGTATTTGATCAGGTTTGAATTTTTTGGCCCGAGGGTTCAATGGTGGTAACAATTCTACAACCATTCCCTCGTTGATTAGCATCTGGAGGATTTCTTCCATTGACTGGTTTAGGTTGGTGAAGTTCCTTCAAAATAGGAATTTTCTGACGCTTGCTTCTTCAACCCCTTTGTCAGTTCAGGATTCATGCTCCTGAGACCGGTTATGATCCCTTATGGGATTGATCTCGGGTGTCGATCGATATCAGGCCGGTTGGCCCATTTGATCATTTTCCTGGTAATCTGATGCTGGTAGACGACCAGTCCTGCTAATTGTTCAATTCGTTCCTTGATAGAGTTTATTTCTTGCTCTATCAGGAACCTTCTTTCTAAAAATTCCCAACTGTTTGGGGTGCTATTGATGGATGGAGTTGATTCTCCCATATAACGGAGGTACTTGGATCCTTCTCCATTTGTGGTGCTGATCATATTAACATTCTCCTCTTTATGTTGTGGTAGAGGATTGTTCTGTACATGGGGTTGGTCAGGCTTTGTGACCACAATCTCTCCGTTGTTGATCAAATCTTGGATCTTGTGCTTGAGAGACCAACAGTCTTGTGTGTCATTTCCTGGAGATCTAAAATGGTAAGCACACTTCTTACTTGAGTCAAAATTTCGTCCACCAATGTTGGTGGGTGGAAGGAGTTGGACAATCTTCTTATGAGCTGTCAGAAGCTTGATGACGTTCTCTAGTGAATCCATTAGAGGGGTGAAAGTTCTTCTACGCTCGACCTCCATATTCTTCTGGAATGGAGGGTTTGAAGGCTGTGTTGGAGCTTGAAAAGGAGTATAATTCCTCTTTTGAATGGGCATACTGTTTGACTCGCCCCTTATATTCTGTCCTTGCAATACTAAGGACACATCTTCATCTTTCTTTTTGTGTACCCTCCGTGGATTACTCCCGTAATTTTTGGACTGGATATGTTCAGCGACAGCTTCGAGGGCGGTCAGATCTTTTATCCTCCCGGACTTGAGCCATATTTCTTCCATTTCGTTGTGTTTGATCATTTTAGAGAATGGTTTTCCTATGCCTGCTAGGACCCTCTCATAATATGGCACTTCTTGGATGTCGATGAAGGTCATGACTATCTCAGACTCAGTCATAGCTGGGGTGACTTGTGCTACAACCCGTCTCCATCGTTGGGCATACTATCTGAATGATTCAGTGTTCTTTTTCTTGATTTTGGTTATATGGTATCTGTCTGGAGCCATCTGAGATTGGAAGCTGTGAGGAAGGCATGGGCAAGCTCTTCCCAGTTGTGAATCTTAGAATTGTCTAGGTGGGCATACCAGGCTCTAGCCTCTCATGTTAGACTCTTTTGAAATAACTGCATCCGAAGTTTCTCGTCCTTTGCATAGGATCCGAGTTCTCTGATGAATAATTTCATATGTGTATAAGGATCTCCCAATCCATCATATTACTCGAAATTAGAAGTTCTGAATTTCTCAAGATAACGAGCTCCGGGAAAAATACAGAGGTCGGAGTAATTAACACTGTTGAATGCCCCAGTCCCTTTGATAGATATGAGAGGTTCTTCTATTTGTTGTACTTTCTTAAGAAGGTCACCAGTTTCCTGTTCTTTGCTGAGGGTGGTGATTTCAGGGGTTTTGTTGGTTGACTCCTGGTTTTGTGGTCTAGGAATCTGAGTTTCGGCCTTTTCGGTCTCTTGACTACCACTACCACCAGGTGCTCCTGGTTCTGTATGAGTTTGGGCTTGCTTCCCTTTAAGGTCCTGGCTTTGTTCTCTTAGAAAACTGGCTAGTACAGCTATCTAATTTATCAGTCCTCCGAACTCTTCCCTAAACACAGGGGTAGATTCTGGTTGAGCACTCGAAGTCATGTCCGTGGATGGACTTAGTGCTTTCTTAGACTTAGATCTAGTGACAGGACCAATTTTTCACCTACACTAAAATGTAGACTTGTCAATTTCCTGAGATAGGTAGGGATAGGAAGCATGATGTGGTTTTTAATTTTATCCTGCAAAATAGAGGTTAGTTATTTTGATAACAGGATGACAAGACGTATTTACTGGAATTGAAAACTAGACATTGAATTGAAAGAGAAAGGCATGAAGAACCTTCCTATCGGATTTGGTTAATCAGAGGCCGACCTATCTTAGGTTACTCTCGCGCTGCTTTTTGGCATGAAGGTCCCCAGATCATCGCAATCTACTAGAGGGGAAATTAATCTGATCTTTCAACTGGAGCAAATCTGGGTGGTGCATTTTCATGAGCCCTAGAGATTTAGCTGATCCCCAGAGACATTACTTATCACCGACGGGTTTTGTCTCCTTGTGAGAGGAAGACAACATACATTCACAATCATCGTCCTTACCATATGCATATGATGACAGTTGGTGCGAAGCACTAATATGGGTGTGGAGCACTAAAAAATATGAAAGCATTCATTCATATTCATTAAATGTAAAGACGCAACATTCACGCATTCATTCAATGTGGAGACGCAGAATTCACGCATTTATAGTTTTGAAAGGGAAATATTTGAAAAGATTTGAAAGCGGCCTAAGCCCTCTACTGTCCCCAGCAGAGTCGCCACCTGTCGACGTTGGTTAAAAAATATGTGGGTCGGGTCACAACCAGGATCTTTCATCTTTTCCTAAGTTATCTCTACCCTCACTCTTTTTATTTAGGAAAAAGATTTTGAAGAGTTTTTTGGGAAAAAGGCCAACATGTATCTTCTCTACGATTTGAACATTTTACAGAGTCGCCAGTTGGTAGATTTGAAAATGGTTGTACTAACTCAACCGAGTTTTGTTTGAAAAAAGCCCAATTACTGGACACTGTCGAAACTTGATCTTTGAAACCGAAGTTTTGAGCTCGGGGCTTGGTTAAGTGTTGGGAAGGTGTTAGGCACCCCACGACTCCCGTGTAAACACTGTGACGCCCCCAAATCTAGGTACCTTCAAACCCAGGATATGGTGCTACATGGTATTACAATTTACTCATACATTCAATTGAGGACATCAATATCAATGCATAAGTTTACTAATTATTACAATCTAATAATCTAATCCCAAGTATTCGTAACCAATACATTGTTCTTTGTCGTAATATATGTAAGTACAATACTAATACTAATGTTATTACAAAGGTCACTACTTGTCCATCTTGGACTTTCTTTTGTCTTTACTGGATCCTTCGGTCCGTTCGTTCTTAGCTGAAATCATTTAGTTTTCAGCAAGAATAAGCATAAATAGCTCAACAAGTTAAATAGTATATCTTGAAATCACAAAATCAAGAATCATATCTCTTGGTCTTCAATAACTGTACAATAGTTATGAAGTATTTAAGAATAATCAAAATATCATTTTGATTCCTTTAAAACCATTCCCAAGGACTTTATAGGCTCTTTGGAATCCATCTTGGTCAATGACCATGAACCATATGTTAGTTCTCATTCATAAAAGGAACAATCCGGCACAAAGGGCGTATGTTCGATATAGCTTACGAGCACATCCAGGTGAACAGCCTGTAGTACTCTATGTTGATCAACACTCATACATTAAATGTGTTTACATTTAATTGGTGGCAACCTCACGTTCCTGTCGAATTAACGACGTTTAAAACCTTTGTTTATTCATGCTCAGGTTTACCTAAGAATCCATGTCAGTCAATTGGTATAGGATCACAACATTGTATATATTTTGGAAAGATCAGTACTACATTTTCATCAGATTAGATTACCCAGAAACCAACCCAGTTGATTATTAGAGCAGGTCAAACGACGGGATAGCGCGCTGACTAACGTGTTCTTGGCTGGGCCAAGAATACCTATAGGAACACTTCTGTCGCTAAAGGTCTTTAGCGACATGCAATATTTGAAAATTAATTTTCTTAATTAAAATAATTAGAATAAATATAAATAAATTCTGAAACAATCATTTTTAATTAGAATAAATAAATTTCAATATTTTGACATAAAATTTTTATTAATATTTAATATATTTAAATATTAATAATAATAAGAGTAATTAATAATAAATTACTTAAAAATAATATTAATGATTTAATAATCATTTTAAAAAATAATAAATTATTTAAAAATGATATTAATGATTTAAAAATCATTATTAATAAAAATAAATTATTTAAAAATAATGTTGATGATTTAAAAATCATTTTTAATAGTTATTAAATATTTAAAAATAATATTAATAACTTAAAAATCATTTTAAATGATATTAAATCATTTAAAAATTATTTTGAGCATTTCAAAATTATGATAAATAATATCTAAAGCATATAAATAAGATATTAAAACTTTTAAATAAAATTATTGAAAAACTAATTCGATAGCTATTCAATGAAGCTATAAAATACCGAACGGACTCTAAAATCAACCCAGACACTACTAGTTTAATTAGAAATTAATTGTTATCATTTCTAATGACTGTTATAACATATATAGGTTGCCTGTATACTTTCAAATAACTTAAGTAATTGATCGTGATAAAAGGTAAGTTTTTCTTACTTCATTTAATTTTAATATTAAATGTAAGTCTTGTAAATTAATATATAAAATTGTTATAACCATTATTCGTGATATCTGTAATTTGAAAAAGGTTATGACTTATTGTCCAATCATAACCAAGACATATGAACTGTTACTTACATAAATTATTTTGATTTGATATCAAATCATAGACTGTGTTAAAACTAATATTATTTGGTACAAATATATATACTGATACTATCAATGACCGACAATTTTACATTGACCGGGTGGTTATCAATGACCGGCAGTTTTACACTGACTGGGTGGTTATTAATGACCGACAGTTTGACACTGATCGGGTGGTTGTATAATATGATATGCATACTCCTAATTGGTGTGGTTGGCCAAATCAACCCGGGTTGCTAAGTCTATATAACTGACAGAAACTCGTAATATATGGGGTTTGGCAGATCAAACCTCAGTATATATATGTGGAAAATACTCTGAACTTTATGTTCTTTCAATTCAGATACTGTGTGAGTATAAACTGTAATTCTTTATAACTCGTTGAGCATTTTAAAGCTCATTCTTGCAAATATTCTTTTCCTTTGCAGCTGCGTTGAATACCCCAGGAAGTTCAAGAAATAATACTTGTGGATATAAGTCAGTTTATAAGAACAAATGTGTATTATATTAAGACAAAGAATGTAACTTGATATCTCTGATGTAATAGTTGAACAATATGTAATAAGATATTATTATGTGGTTAAGTTATTAGTTGAATGGTTTTACCTTATTCATAGCGAATAATATCAAGTACAGTATCTATATGAACTATACATCTGAATGAGGGTATTGAATGATCTTGGGAGTTCTGTAAGCACTGAGGTCGCTCCTCAGTTCCAAGAACAATCTTATCATTTGTACTGTGAATGTCAGATAGATAGGAATTATTGATATGCAAGAAATATCTATAAGATTATAAATCTATACATCCAAGTGAGGGTATCCAGATATGGTAACTGTTCTGACGAGAACTCTTAACTGATTGGGATACTGTGAATTTTGGATTTATAGAAATTGTTATCTTATAGAATATTTATGTGAGCACGAATCTGTTACAGGAAATGTAGAAAATTTGGAGGCGTCACAGTCAATTCTGGTCAAACCAGTCAGGCGCGGCCGCGCTACCCCTCAGCACAAATGGGGCTCGGGCGCTCTACCTGCCGGTCAGTTCTTCTCTTGGCGCAGACGCGCTGCTTTTGCTCTATACAAGAGCGTGGCCGTGTTGCATAAAATTTTGAAGGCTGCTACTGCTCTGCTGCTGCACCTTTTTTGCTAACTTCCCACATCTTTAAATGCCAACTCACATGTCTTTATCACTTGCACTCCACCTGAACTATGCTACAAGGCATTTGCTACCAATCAAGCAGGATTCATGCCCATTCCACGCACGATGCCACGAGAGCGATATTCGCGCATTCCCATGATTAAACCTAATTGTACAATGCCTAGCCCAATTAGGCTTTTTAATGATACCCGTATAGCGAGCTTTCGACCGACGACTCCCAAACCATACTACTTTAGGGCGCTGGGTGTAAATACAACCCCTAGGGCGTACTTGCTCAAATATCAATGGCCACAGGACTCGACTAGCCAAGGCATTTATTCAGCATTCTATCCCAGCAACGGCGCCAAAAACTTATTGGCTTGTTTGGGTGTTGATTAAAACACTCACACACACACAAGTGCACGTGGTCCACAAGTAATATAATGAAAGTAAAGTATCGATCCCACGAAGAATATTGAGTGTCTCTAATCTAACATGTAACTGTTTTGTAACTATTTCAGTCTACTTAAATAGATGATCAAATTGTGATTTAACTAACAGTGTTGATTATTTAAAGAAAACTAACTAAAAAGAAAATAAACCAGATAATGGAGATATGGGATTCTAACTTCACTTAATGCGGTTCTCAAGTTGATACACCTCCTGTTAAGCTCAATTGATTTCTTCGGATTGTTAGTCGAGAACACGAAAGCAAAATATAGCCATCTCTTAATAAACCATGTCCATATCATATACAATCCATAAATGATAGAATGAATGTGAATGCCCAAATTACATAAACCACTATATTTCTATGTGATTTAACATTAATACGGGTTTAAGCACAAGTCCTCAAATGACTATAAGTGGTGCTTCGGTATATGTGTATCTGAAGCACAAATTATGGAGTCTAACACCATGTAGAATCATAAACACAACATAATATGGTCAAATCTAAACTCATAATTAATTTCTCAATTTCATATGAGTTATTCCGGTAATTGGTGATGAAGCAATTAGGCAATCAAGAAAAACCATATTAGACAATCCATATATAATCAATTAAAACTCAACAAGGAAGCATACAAATCTGGATAAAGCAATAAGATCCATTAAAATCCCAAACTAAAAATTAGTTCATAAGTGAATCAATATCCATCATCAAAACTTGTTCATACATTAACAATCAAAGATGAAAATAAAGAGAAACTAAGGAATGAGATAAGAAAATCTGAGTTCTCCTCTTCTAATATGATCATTCAATGTAGATCCAACCTTCAATGCTTCTAAATCTAGCCCTAATCTATGCAAATATATCAAAATCTAAGAGAAATCAAGAGAGATAGCCAAAATATATAAGAAGAGGCTGCACACTCTCTAAGTTCTTCAAAAACCCTTAAAGTAGTAAATATAATGTTCAATGATAAAGTCTCAACCCCCAAATACACCCTTATAGAGAATAACATTCAATTCAGGATTTGAAGTAAAAAGTCAAATCTAGTCAAAATAGTCAGGCGTGGCCGCGCTGCCCCTCAGCACAAATGGGGCGCGGGAGCGCTACCTGCCAGTCAGTTCTTCTCCTGGCGCGGGTGCGCTGCTTTTTCTCTATACAAGGGTGCTTCCGCGCTGCATGAAATTCTGTAAACTGCTGTTGCTGCTCTGCTGGCTTCTATTGCTGCTGCTACACCTTTTCTTCTATCTTCCCACATCCTTAAATGCTATTTCACATGGTTTTATCACTTGCACTCCACCTAAACTACACCACATGCCATTTTCTACCAATCAAGCCGGATTCATTCCCATTCCACCCACGATGCCACCGAGATAGTTTCCATTATGCAATTTATAAAACAAAGAAAAAAAAATGAAAAGTAACTAAAACATGTGAGAATAAGCTATAGTTATGGTAAGTTGATAGCCAATAAGTAGGTATAAAACTTACTTATCAAATACCCCCAAACTTAAACTAGTGCTTGCCCTTAAGCAACTAACACAAATGCAAATTATATGAAATGAAAATTACACTAAAATGCTAATGAGATCCAATTTCAGTCAAGTATGAATTCCAATAAGAGATGCCTCAGATAAATCACAAAGATATATAAACAAAGTATCCAACCAAGACAAAGCCATAGAACATACAATCTGAAAATCAAAACTTATTGACAATGATGTACTGTGTATGTGCTAAAATCCACTAAGCTTGATATAGGTAAAAATTTCACATGATATGCTTCTAAGAGGGAAACGTAAAGCTTTAAATCAAGTAAAACTACAAACATATGAAGCACCAACCAAGACTACACATCAATTCAATCTAAGGTTCAACAAAGGGTTTATTTGTGCATTCCTGTGATTACACCAGACTGTGCAATGCCTAGCCTTCTTAGGCTTTTCAATGATACCCGTGTAGCGAGCTTTCGACTAACGACTTCCAAACGATAAGGCTTTAGGGCGCTGGGTATAAAGACAACCACTAGGGCGTACCTGTTCGAATATCAAAGGCCACAGTACTCGACTAGCCAAGGTGTTTATTCAACATTCTATTTCTCTTTTCTTTTTCTCATTTTTCTTTTTTTTCTTTTTTATATATAGCATGCATACCCAATGTTTTCCCCCAAACTTGAATTTTCGTGTCATTATGGTCATTGCCCACTGTCTACAAAACTGTATAATTAAAAACAAACTTTTCCCCTCAGAAGACAAGCATATACTAATCTAAACCAACAAGAAAAAATAAAAAAACCTTGCTATCCGGTTACATCAAAATCAACAGGCAAAGACTAACATCATGCAATAAAAATATGATCGAGCCTAAGCTATCAACAATGTACAACAATCAATACAATTCCAATATCATCATCTTCCAAATAAAACTCAAACAAACTAAAATATGGGATCATGCAATGCAAAACGCAAACTAAACAAATAAAACTAAATAAATAAATAAAAGATAACTAACAAAACCATGCAAAACTAACTAACAAATAAAAAAAATGCAAACCAAACATGCAACTACTACTATATGCAACTAAAACCCAATACATAACCCTAACTTAATCACTCCTCTTAGACTCCTACTCCTCTGCTGTTCATAAACCTAACCTAATCACTCCCCCACTTCCATATTCTTCTCTACATTCCCACGTACTCTCTCTCCATGATTATCCTAAAGCCCGAGTTCTTACCCACATCCTGCACCATTAGAAATCCATTCTCCACTTCATCTCAGCATCAATTTCTATATAAACCCTAACACCCATTACATACAAACCATCTTCTATTACATCAAAGTTAGGGTTTCTAGTAGGATTCAAAAAGCAGAGTTTGGAGATTTTGAATTTATCAAGTTAGGGTTAGAAATTTTTTGCAAAACCAATGGCACCGAAGCAAGTTCATTCTTCATCATCCTCATCTTCCAGTGAGAGCTACGATGAAAGGAGTAGTAGGGATGTTCTAGAGGAGTCAAAGTTTATCAATTTGTCTGTCCAACAGCACTATGCGAAGGTTTTGGTGGCCAAGACTTTTGTGTTTGAGAGGGGCCTTAAGCCAACCAAGGATGATGGGAAGTTGTTGAATATGATTTGAGACATGGGATGGATTGGCATTGTGAGTACTCCTATGGCTGCCCCTATGGCAATTGTGCGAGAATTCTATGCTAATGTGAGGGAGACACAGAATGGGATTTCCTTCATCCATCGAAAACAAGTGACCTATCTTCCTGCAGCTATCAATGAGGTGTTCCACTTGTTTCCTCTGTCTGTCAAAACAGTCCATTGGGTAGTTGCTGAGAGATTTGAGACAGACTTAGATAAATTAGTTAGGGACCTCTGCGTGCCAGGCACCAAATGGGCTATCAAGCCAGGCATTGATACGAAGACACACTTCCCACATACAGCGCTAAACAGATAAGCTAAGTCTTGGAACAGTTTTATTTGCGTAAATCTGATGTTCACCCATCACCAGTATGACGTCACTACAGATAGGGCCACTATTTTGTATGGGATCATCACCAATAAGTTCATATATATGGGACACTTGATCCATAAGTCTATGCTTCGGTACATGCAAGGCGATACAATTGGTGGGCTTCCACATGCCTCAGTTATAACTTAGCTGTGTGTGCAAGCAGGGGTTGACTGGGAGAATGAGCAAGTGCAGATGCCCATAAAGGACATCGACCATGCCGCCATCAAGAAGTATTCCGAATGGGACGGTGGCAAGGCTCATCCTCGAGGCCTTGGGTTCAATTTTCCTTGTGCTCCAGTACGTGAAGAAGAAGCTCCATCGCAGTCATCTCAGGCAGCAGCGCCACCTCCAGGCGATAGAGCTAGTCATAATTGCCAGATGCGGCGATTGCAGTTGAGGATGGATGCTCTGCACGTCAATTTTAAGACCTATGCAGATGCACTATCCGGTGCACTGGCACAAGCCTTCGCTCAGCAAGGCGTGCTAGTAGAGTTTCCAATCTTCGGTGCAGCCATGCCATATCCACCACCAGATTCACCACCCGAGCCACAGTCGGGTGGCCACGATGATGCTTAGGGGAGTTTCCTTACCCTTTACTTTCAATGAGGACATTGTTTCTTTCAAGTTTGGGGGTATTGGGTTTTAGTTGCATATAGTAGTAGTTGCATGTTTAGTTTGTATTTTTGTATTTGTTAGTTAGTTTTGCATGTTTTAGTTAGTTATCTTTTGTTTATTTGTTTAGTTTGCATTTCGCATTGCATGATCCCATATTTCAGTTAGTTTGAGTTTCATTTGGCCGATGATGATATTAAAATTATATTGATTATTGAACATTATTGATAGCTTAGCCTTGGTTATATTTTCATTGCATGATGTTAGTCTTTGCCTGTTGATTTTGATGTAACCGGATAGCATGATTTTGTTATTTCTGTTTGTTGGTTTAGATTAGTACATGCTTGTCTTCTGAGGAGAAAAGTTTGTTTTTAATGATAGAATTTTGTAGATAGTGAGCAATGACCATAATGACACGAAAATTCAAGTTTGGGGGAAAACATTGGGTATGCATGCTTTATAAAAAAAGTTGAGAAAAAGAAAAGAAAAATAGAATGTTGAATAAACTCCTTGGCTAGTCGAGTTCTGCGGCCTTTGATATTTGAGCAACTACGCCCTAGGGGTTGTCTTTACACCCATATCCCTAAAGCCTTATTGTTTGGGAGTCGTTGGTCGAAAGCTCGCTACATGGGTATCATTGAAAAGCCTAAGAGGGCTAGGCATTGCGCAGTTTGGTGTAATCACGGGAATGCGCAAATATCGCCCTCTTGAGTGAATAAAAGCATTATAAACCTTTTGTTGACCCTTAGATTGAATTGATGTGTAGTCCTGGTTGGTGCTTCATATGTTTGCAATTTTGCTTGATTTAAAGCCTTACTTTTCCCTCTTAGAATTATGGCATGTGAAATTTTTACCTATATCAAGCTTAGTGGATTTTAGCACACACACACACTACATCATTATCAATAGGTTTTGATTTTCAGATTGTATGTTCTATGGCCTTGTCTTGGTTGGATACTTTGTTTATATATCTTTGTGATTTCTCTGAGGCATCTCTTATTGGAATTCATACTTGACTAAAATTGGATCTCATTAGCATTTTAGTGTAATTTCCATTTCATATAGTTTGCATTTGTGTTAGTTACTTAAAGGTAAACAATAGTTTAAGTTTGGCGGTATTTGATAAGTAGGTTTTATACCTACTTATTGGCTATCAATTTAACATAACTATAACTTATTCTCACATGTTTTAGTTACTTTTCATGCTTTTTATCTTTTTTTATAGATTGTATAATGGAAAACAATCTCGGTGGTATCGTGGGTGGAATGGGCATGAAACCGGCTTGATAGGGAGCAAATTGCATGTGGTGTAGTTCAAGTGGAGTGCATGTAACTTCACATGAGAAGAAGTATGGAGCAGCAACAGAAGACCAGCAGAGCAGCAGTAGCTGTCTGCAGAATTTTATGGAGCGCGACCGCGCCGTTATAGAGCATTGATGTAGCGTGCCCGGGCCAAGAGTAGATTTCTCCAGCAGCCAGCGCGCTCGCACCCCATTTGTACTGAGCGGCAGCGCGGCCACGCCTGACTGATTTGACCAGATTTGACTTTTTATTTAAATCCTAAAGTGAATGTTTTTCTCAAATAAGGGTGTATTTGGAGGTTGAGACTTTATCGTTGAACGTTATATTGTTAAACGTTATATTTTCTCCTCTTCCTATATTTGCATATTTACTATCTCTGTTGATTTTTCTTAGATTTTGATATATTTGCATAGATTAGAGCTAGATTTCGAAGCATTGAATGTTGGATCTACATTGAAAGATCATATTGGAAGAGGAGAACTCAGATTTTCTTATCTTAGTCCTTAGTTTCTCTTTATTTTCATCTTTCATTGTCAATGTATGAACAAGTTTTGTTGATGGATATTGATTCACTTATGAACTAATTTCTATTGTGGGATTTGAATGGATCTTAGTGCTTAATTCAAATTTGTATGCTTCCTTGTTGAGTTTTAATTGATTATGTATGGATTGTCTAATGTGGTTTACTTTGATTGCCTAATTGCTTGATCACTAAATACCGGAATAACTCATACAAAATTGAGAAATGAATTATGAGTTCAGATTTAACCATATTAGCTTGTGTTTATAATTCTACATGGTGTTAGACTCTATAATTTGGCTTTGGATAGACATATACTGAAGCACCACTTGTAGTCATTTGAGAACTTATGCTTAAACCCGTATTAATGTTAAATCACATAGAAATATAGTGGTTTATGTAATTTGGGTGTTCACATTCATTCTATTATTTGTGGATTGTATGTGATATGGATATGGTTTATTGAGAGATGGCTATGTTTTGCTTTCGTGTTCTCGACTAACAATCCGAAGTAATCAATTGACCTTAACAGGAGATGTATCAACTTGAGTAATGCATTAAGTGAAGTTATAATCCCATATCTCCCTTATCTGATTTATTTGCTTGTTAGTTAGTTTTCTTTAGATAATTAACACTATTAGTTAAATCACAACTTGATCATCTGTTTAAGTAGACCGAAATAGGTACAAAATTGTTGCATGTTATATTAGAGACACTCATTATTCTCCGTGAGATCGATACTTTACTTTCATTATATTACTTGTGGACCACGTGCACTTACGTGTGTGTGAGTGTTTTAATCAACACCCAAACAAGCCAACATCTCACCGCATGCAAAATGATAACATTATGCGAAGCACTAATAGAAAGCGTGCTAAAGACACATTCACATCCATTTAATGTAAATACGTTATTTCACACACATGCACCAAGATAGTATTAAAAAGTTTAAAATGCGAGTTAAGCCCTCTACCGTCCCCAGCAGAGTCGCCACCTGTCGACGCTGGAAAAATTTATCCATTTTCCTATATGTTTCTTACCCTTTATGCTTTCTATTTGTTAATTTTTCTTGATCTGAAGGGTGAATTTCCAGGAAAAGACTGGCATATAAAGTCGACTATTTGAAAAGATTTATTTTATTGGTTCGAATTAGATAGAGATTCTAGTTGGTATGAGTAAAATGGTTGTACCAACTCAATCGAGTTTTGAAAAGTTTTGCAAGATAGCCCAATTACTGGACTCTATTTAATTGGTCTTGGAAACCGAGATTTCATAGAGTTCGGGGGCTTGATTAAGCGGGGGGAAGGTGTTAGGCACCCCTAGACATCTGTGAAACGCAGTTATCGCGCTTTTTATTTCCTAATTTGTGTGTATGTGTATGTGTGTGTATTGTAGTTAATTGGGCCTAAGTGCTTTATTTGTAATTAACGATGTGCTTTGTTGGACCTATATACCAAGGGTTTGATTTTAAAAAAAAAAATCCATTCTTAGACAAGATATGAAAGTGATATTTTAAAAAGTGGTTTTCAAAACCTTTCGCTCGCATAGAAATTAAAACCCTTTGATACTTTCATTTTATTCCATATTCGACTCGTTTTGATTTTATTCTCGGGATGCGAAGTATCCTCGACAAAATAATATATATATATATATATATATATATGTGTGTGTGTGTGTGTGTGTGTGTGTGTGTGTGTGTGTGTGTCGAGCCTCTTATGGGCATAAAAGCCATCAAAGTGACCCGAACACTACAATCAATGATTTTACTATATTGAGACCTTAAATCTGGATAACCGTTTTAAGGTCCTCTTTATTTACATTTACAAAGGCTTGCAAGCTAACTATACAACTCGAACATGTCCATTATGGGAATCGGATCTAGGTTCATGGATTCAACTGTAGATCCCATGATTCCTAGGCTCACATAATATTATGTAAAAGCTTGCACAATGTAAAACTTAAAATAAAATGCATATTTAACTCTAGACGTCGCAAAACAAAATATTCATCAGTTAAATCCCTGCATGAACGTAGTCATGGCTTCACGTTTCTTATAGATTATTGAAGTCAAAGTGGTGCAAAGATTAAAAGAGGCACCCCGACAGATATCCATTTTGGATTTGGTCTTATCTTCGAAAGAACATCGCAAGCTTCCAGTGAAAGTACTTGAAGAAGCACATCTGTCGAACACGGTAGATACTAAGAAATTTCATCATGTGATAGAGCACATTTTCAATAGTATTGTGATATCTTTCACTGATGATGACATACCAGTAGAAGACACTGGTCATTGCAAGTCATTGCACATAGCAGTGATGTCCTCATGATATGTGGTCGGAGGTGTATTAATAGATGGAGGATCATCCTTGAACATCTATCCCTATGACACATTGGAAAGAATGAAGATCAATCCAAATTGAATCAGGACTAGTCATGTAGTCATAAGAGGCTTTGATGGATCTTGGCGAGAGGTTGTAGGAGAAATCGAGATTCCATTGGAGATTGGTCCCCATACTTTCTACGTATCTTTCCAAGTACTAAACATTACTGTCAACGTCAGGAAACAATCTTCTTTGGACAGATCTTCCATTCCCTAAATTTTGTTGTTTTTGACCCTTATTTATCTTATCTATTATATGAAGGGTGAAACTTTTAGGAAAAGGACAACATGTATCATGTCGACGATTTTGAAAGGTTTACAGAGTCGCCAGTTGGTATATTTTAAAATGGTTGTACCAACTCAACCGAGTTTTTTTTTATTTTTGCAAGTAGGCCCAATTAATGGACGCTGTCAAAACATAGCTTTGGAAACCGATATTCTTAAAGTTCGGGGGCTTGGTTAAGCGGGGGGAAGGTGTTAGGCACCCCCGGACTTTCATGAAACACGGTTACCGCATCTTTTCAATACTTTCCTTTTTTATTTGCAATGTGTGTGTGTATACTGGAAGTAATTAAGCCTACATTTGTTTGATTTGAAAGTAGTGTCGTGCTTCGTTGGACCTATATACGAAGTGTTTGATTTGTTTGAAAAGTCCATTTTTAGACAAGATGTGAAAATGTCATTTTGAAAGATGGTTTTCAAACCCTTACGCTCGCATAAGAATTGAAGCCTTTTGATACTTCCATTTTATTTTATTCCACATTTGGCTTGATTTGGATTTTTATTGTCGGGATGCAAAGCATCCCCGACCACAAAATATATATACAAGTGCTAGTCTTCTTATGGGCATGAAAGCCATCCGAGTGACCCTAGCACAACAAACGACAGTGTACTATATGGAGACCTTAAATCCAGATAACCGTTTTAAGGTCCATCTGATTTACATTTACAGAAAAACTGGCACTATGTATTTACAATATGGAGTTGTCCATCATGGGAATGGGATTTAGATCCGTGTTGTTGATCATTAATCTCATGATTCCTAGGATCACAGAATGATCAAGAAACCTGCACAGCAAAGATATTCACATAGAATGCAAATTGTACTATAAACGCCGCAAAACAAATGATTTATCAGTCAAATCCTTGCATGCGCATAACCAAAGCATCCCGTTCCCACTAGATATGGATCTAGGGTCGCGTAGTAGCTTTAATATTTATAAAGCTAGAAAGAAACCTATATTTATATAAATCTTAGCCATTCTAGCACCCCCGGTTCCGGTTTGACCGATTTTGAACCGTTTGATAGTTAGAAAATGCTATATTTAGATAAATCTAATCCACCAAATTTACATTAAAATAGATTCATATCAAATGAATATTTAAGAACAAGTAATTTAATCACATTGAATAAATAATATATATATATATATATAAATATATATATATATAAGTTGTAAAGGGTCACAGATTTCCAATCCAGGCCCGACTGAGAAAGGTAAATATATATATATATATATATATATATATATATATATATATAAGCTGTAAAGAGCCACGAATTTCTAATCCAGGCTCGACTGAAATATAAATATATATATTTATAAAAGCGGTAAAGAGCCACGAATTTCTAATCCAGACTCGACTAAAATGTAAATATATATATATATATATATATATATATATTTATAAAAGCGATAAAGAGCCACGAATGTCTAATCAAGGCTCGACTGAAATGTAAATATATATACATATATATATATTTATAAAAGCTATAAAGAACCACGAATTTTTAATCCAGGCTCGACTGAAATGTAAATATATATATATATATATATATATATATATATATATATATATATATATAAGCTGTAAAGGGCCACGAATTTCCAATCCAGGCCCGACTGAGAAATGTAAATATATGTATATATATATAGGGGACGGATCAATGGCACTAAGTTTTTTACATAATTTTTTACACAAATTTTTGATTCTTGGATTTGAACACTCTTAATGGCTAAAATTAAAGCTAATTTTTAATTTATACACTCTATTCATTGTATAACAACCTATATGAATGTATAAATTATCATAATATTGGTGATAACTAACCAAAACTTTAGTATAATTTTATACAAATGTTGTGGAAGCAAGTATGTATATCTAAGCAGTTTTGGTTAGTTATCACCAATATTATGATAATATATGCATTCATATAGGTTGTTATACAAAGAATAGAGTGTATAAATTAAAAATCAACTTTAATCTTAGCCATTAAGAGTGTTCAAATCCAAGAGTGAACAAATTGTGTAAAAAATTTAGTGCCATTGATCCGCTCCCATATATATATATATAAGCTGTAAAAGGCCACGAATTTCCAATCTAGGCCAAACGAAGTCAGAATAATTATATATATATATATATATATATATATGAAGTAAATGCCATGGATTTATAATCCAGGCTTGACAGAATTGAAAGTTAGTATATATATAGTCAATTATATATATAATAAAGCTGAAAAGGCCACGAATTAGAAATCCAGGCCGAACAAGTTAGTGTATATATATATAAAAGCGAGTAAAAGTTACGGATTAACAATACAGGCTGTGCAAACAAAGAAAAACGTATATATATATATATACTAAAAAGTACGCTAGAAAGGCCAGAGATTTGAGATCCAGGAAAAACCAAAAGCTAAAATTTCATATGCACGTTCACAAATGTATGATAAAGCAGGAAATAACTTCTGATCGTAAAAAAAACTTATAATAGGCAGCTCTACGGGCTTTTTGCCACTCGGAGGGCTTCAAATCTCCGTTTCCACCAGTTAAAACTTGATATGTTGTAGAATATATGTATGCAAACGTATTGGACGAATAAAATTGAAGTTTGGAGTACTAGAAGTAGGGCTAAAAGTCGAAATGGGCAATGTTTCTCTGTATTTTTCTATTTTTTTCTCTCCTATTTTGCAAGGGTGGGGGTCTTATTTATAGACCAAAATGGTAGCGGGTCTACCTGCGACAGCCATGTGAATAGGTGCGACTGTCCAAGTTGGCCCCACACCCATGGGTCCCGTAGTCTCGAAGTACGTGCACTCCGAGCAACACGATGTCTGCTTCAAACCTTCATAACTTTCAATACTGGAGTCATTTTGAGGCGTGCTATATATTTCTGAAAAGCCATTTCTGAGAGCTACACAATGACATAGGATTTGACCTTTTTCGAATCTTGGAAGATAGGTCCATGACCAGATCTTCAAATATTTACAATCCGTCCGTTGAGCTGTCTTATGCTGTTTTCACTCGGGATTGATGTTATGGCTCTTTCTGACCCTCATTGCATCAATTTGGCTTGATTTTGACTTGATTTAATGTCAAGTTGGTAAAATAACCATTTTTCCTTTCTAGGGGTTGTCTCCCGGATTGACAAGGTTTTTGATTATTTTATAGGGGTCGTCTCCGAGGTTTGATCCCATCCGACTCTGTTCTTCCTCAAGGTTCTTTCTGAGGTTGATTTAGTCTCCCAGGATTATCTCTGGGGATGATTTGATGCTTCGGGGCTGTCTCCGAAGTTGAATTTGCCTCACGGGGTTGTCACCGGGGTGATTGTATTTCTCAGGGTTGTCACCGGGGCTCGTCTTGATATATACTGATGTTATTGTCGAAGTTGAGTCTGATCTCCTGATGTTATCGCTGGTGTCTCTGTACCTCCTAGGGTTGTCATCGGGGCTTGACTTGACATCCAAATGTTGTCGCTGGGGTGACTTTATCTCCCAAGATTGTCGTCGAGGCTTGACTTGACATCCCGATGTTGTCGTAGGGTAACTGTATCTCTCGAGGTAGTCGTCGGGGCTTGACTTGACATCCCGATGTTGTCACCGGGGTGAGCGTATCTTTCGAGGTTATCGCTGGGGCTTGACTTGACATCCTGATGTTGTCGCCGGGGTGACTGTATCTCCCGAGGTTGTCGTCGGGGCTTGACTTAATGATTTGGACTTCCAAGGTTGTCTCTGGAAGGTACAACCTTGTAATTTTTCAAAAATCCAATTAAGGCCAAATTAAATAAAATTGATCGTTTAAAACATGATTTTATGTTAGAAAACACGTTATAATTACATACCCATATAGATAAAGCTATATCATAACCCAATTGGGAAATCCAATTTTCACAGAACTTAAAAATATACGTAATGAAGACTTTGAGAAAAATAGATTTTTAAAATTAAAAAGAAAGATTACCTTTTTGTATGAAGATAACACAATCATAGATAATACTTAGGATTTCTCAAATTTTCTTCTCTCAATTCTTTCTTCTTTTTCTCTCTGACTTCTCAACTTTTTCTCTGGCTTCCTAACTTTGAACAAACTGATAATACGTATATGTTATAAGTATATATAATACGTAATAATATATCCGTTGTATATTTAACGGATTAACTTCTCTTAAAGCCTTGTTTGGCTTTCCTTCTTTTTCTCCTTCCCCTTTATTTTAATAACTAGTTTATAATATAGTTAATTGTAACACTTTAATTAATTCAATTAATCTTATTTAAATTAATTAAATAAAATAAGATAATTCACATTAAATAACATTGTCACATAATTAATATTTTTATTTATTAATTATGTTAATTCTTTAATTCTTTAATTAATTATTAAATTAATTAAAGTAACATTATGCTTATTTAATTAATAAATTAAATTAAATAAACTCAAATAAATATATTCTTTGAACTATTAAATTACTACACATTAATTTAATCAATGTAACACATATAATTAAATTAATCTACCACAAATTCATGAATTAATTATTTAACTCAATAATTAAATCATTTAAAATATTTATTTATTTCAATAAATATTTAAATATCTTCACAAAATTCTCGTTCGTCACATCTTTCTCCCCTTAAAAGGATTCTGTCCTCAGAATCACGGTTCGATTAATAATTTCATCTTTCGTCACATTCTCCCCCCCTTACAAAGATTCTGTCTCCAGAATCGCGGTCACCTATTTAAGAAAATAAGTGGGGATAATTCTTCATCATATTCTCTTCGAGTTCCCACGTAGCTTCTTCAGCGTTGTGGTTCCTCCAAATTACCTAAACAAAAGGTATTACTTTGCTCCTGAGAACTTGCTCTTTCCTATCAACAATCTGAACAGGAACTTCTTCGTATGATAAATCTTTCTCAAATTGTAGGGGTTCATATTCTATCACATGTTTATAATCGGGTTTATAACGTCGTAATACCGACACATGGAAAACGTTGTGGACATGTTCCAGTGCTAGAGGTAAAGCTACCTCATAGGCAACTTCTCCAATTCGTCGTAATACCTCAAAGGGTCCAATGAACCTCGGGCTCAATTTTCCCTTCTTACCAAATCTGATCTTTCCTTTTCAAGGAGAGATCTTCAAAAATACAAAGCTACCCCGATTTAAACTCTACATTCTTGCGGTGTGGATCGACGTATTTCTTCTGCTTATCCTGAGTCACTACTAATCTTGTCCGAATTACTTTAACTATCTCTGCCGTTTGTTGGACTAACTCTGGTCCTAGCAATTATCTTTCGCCAACTTTATCCCAGTACAGTGGAGTTCTGCACTTTCTACCATACAATGCTTCGTAAGGCGGTAGACCAATACTAGCGTGGTAACTATTATTATAACCAAATTCTACAAGCGACAAATGATCATTCTAATTGCCTTTAAAATCCATTATGCATGCTCGCAGCATATCCTCTAATGTTTGGATTGTTCTTTCACATTGCACATTAGTCTGAGGGTGATAAGCAGTGCTCATCCTCAACTGTGGTCCTATGCATTCTTGCAGTCGCTTCCAGAAATTTGTTGTGAAGCGCGAATCACGGTCAGAAACAATTGACACTGGCACCCCGTGCCTCAAAACAATCTCTTTTAAATATAACTTCGCCAATTGTTCTATGTTAAATTTGATTTTGATCAGAAGAAAGTGTGCGAATTTCGTTAATTGGTCGACGATAACCCATACTGCGTCATAGCCTTTCTGGGTCGTCGGAAGGCCAACAACAAAATCCATTGTAATATGTTCCCATTTCCATCCTGGGATTTCTAAAGGTTGTAATAAACCACTTGGTCTTTGGTGTTCTTCCTTGACCCTTTGGCAAGTTAGACACTTGGCAACACAATCGACAACGTCTCTCTTCATATTTGGCCACCAAAAGTATTGTCATAAATCCTGATACATCTTGGTACTTTCGGGGTGAATGGAATACCTCGAACTATGAGCCTAGCTCAGAATGTCCTCCTTGATTTCTAGTATTGGCGATACCCAAATTCTACTTTCAAATCTCAACAATCCTTCGCCGTCCATTTTAAATCTTAGTTCAGTCCCTTCAGATATATGTTTTTTTACTTCCTCACATTCTTTATCTAGTATTTGAGCTTCCTTAATCTTATCCAACAAAGTTGTACCAGCTTGCATCTGGAACAGCTTCTCATCAATCTCCATTGGACATCCTACTTCCAATTCCAGCTTTTCCATTGCTGCAATCAATTCTTCCTGTGCTGTCAGCATCATCAACTTTTCCCGACCCTTTCTGCTTAAGGCGTGGGCTACAACATTCGCTTTGCCTGGGTGGTATAAGATATCACAATTATAATCCTTTATTACCTCCAGCCACCTTCTTTGGTGCATATTTAAGTCTTTCTATGTGAAAATATACTTCAGACTCTTATGGTCTGTATATATTTCAAACTTCTCCCCATAGAGATAGTGTCTCCAAATCTTTAAACTGAATACCACCGCAGCCAATTCCAAATCATGGGTTGGATATCCCTTCTCGTAATCTTTTAGTTGTCGTGACGTATACGCAATGACTCTGCCGTTTTGCATAAGCACACAACCTAGCCCTTTATGCGACGCATCACTATATACCACAAAATTTTATGTGTCATCCGGAAGGGACAACACAGGTGCTGTACTTAACCTTCACTTAAGTTCTTGAAAACTTTCCTCACACTTCTCCATCCAAACGAATTTCACAACTTTCCTAGTCAAATTCGTTAATGGAGTGGCGATCTTGGAAAAATCCTGAATGAATCTTCTGTAATAACCGACTAATCCAAGAAAACTTCTTACTTTCGACGGTGTTTTCGGCTGATCCCAATTCATCACTGCTTCGACTTTGGAGGGATCCACCGAAATTTTGTCCTTATCAATCACATATCTGAGAAATTGCACGCTTTCAATCCAGAATTCATACTTTGAGAATTTGGCATACAACTTCTCTCTTCTTAATACTTCTAATGTCAACTTCAAATGCTCAACATGTTCTTCCTTGGTCTTAGAATACACCAATATATCATCAATAAAAACCACTACGACTTTGTCCAGAAACGGCTTGAACACTCCATTCATTAGGCCCATAAATGCTGCAGGCGCATTTGTTAGACCAAATGACATAACCAAAAATTCATAGTGACCATATCGTGTCCTAAACGCTGTCTTCGGGACATCTTCTGGCCTCATCTTCAGCTAATGATAACCACTTCTCAGGTCTATCTTCGAGAAATATCTCGCTACTTTTAATTGATCAAACATATCATCAATCCTTGGCAACAGATACCTATTCTTAATGGTAACCTTGTTCAATTCTCTATAGTCGATGCAGAGTCGCATCGTTCCATCCTTCTTCTTAACAAATAATATCAGTGCTCCCCACGGTGATACGCTCGGTTGAATATATTTCTTGTCCAACAGCTCTTGTAGATGTACTATCAATTCCTTCATTTTTATCGGAGCCATCCGGTACGGTGCTTTCGATATTGGAGCCGTTCCTGGCACTAAATCGATAACAAAATCCACTTTCCTGTCAGGCGGAAATCCTGGCAGATCATCTAGGAAAACATCCACGAAGTCTCTTACGACTGGTATTTCTTCTAACTTTGGATTCTCTTTACGACTATCGACTATGTAGGATAAATACCCTACACAGCCTTGTCTTAATAACTCCCTGGCTTGCATCATCGTCAGATAACTCGCTTGCTTAGGCGACTTGCTGCCATAAAATATAACATTTAACGGAGTCATAAGGTTAATACATTTCTTCTGGCAATCAATTACAGCCCCATAATTGAATAGCCAATCCATTCCCAAAATAACGTCAAATTCCCCAAGCTTAATCGGGATAAGATCTACATTCATAACGTTACCCTTAATATCCACTCTACAGTTCTTGTGTATATACCTAACATGAATTACTTCCTTGTTCGCAATCTCTATATTCATAGGGATTTCTAATTCGTCTTTAAGTAATTCTAATTTCTTTAAAACGTCATCGGATATAAATGAACAAGTAGCACCCGAGTCAAATAAAACATAAGCATTGACTTTATTGATCAGAATGATACCTGACACCACATCACGAGACTGCACAACGTCTTATACGGTCATGTTAAATGTCCTTGCAGTTGGTCTATTTGTCGAAGTCGGTCCGATAATGGTAAGACAATTTCCACTATTATTTTCCTTATTTCCACCTGACCCTGCCCCCCAGATGCCTTCTTTGGACAGTCTCTAGCCAACTGATCCTTTGACCCACATATGTAGCAGGCGCCCTTCTTAGGGTTAGGGCAGTTAGGTGCTATGTGGCCTTCCTGACCATAATTGTAGCAAACTCTTTTTCCTTTCATGCAGACTCCCAAGTGAGTCTTCCCACAGGTTGGGCATGGTTCTAACTTTTTCTTCTGACTACCTTGCTGACTTACAGACGACAGGTTGTCATTCCACTTTCGTTTATGATTATTAGTACCCCCTGTGTGACTGCCACCAGCCTTATTGTTTCCTTCACTATCATTGTTCTTCTTCTTTTGATCCTGATTGTACCTGGGCACTGCCTCGCTTCCACCTTCAGCGAGGATGGCCTTCTCCAAAACTCCAACAAAAGTGTTCAATTAAAACATTGATACCTTGCTATACAACCACGGTTTCAGTCCCTGTTCAAAATGCCTAGCCTTTCTTTCGTCAGTATGCACCTGATATTGGGCAAACTTAGACAATTCGTTAAACTTTGCCACGTAGTCGGGCACAGACATATTCCCCTGCTTCAACTCCAGAAACTGCACCTCCATTTGATTCTTGGAGCTGGTCGTGAAATACATCTCAAAAAATATTTCTTTAAACCTTTCCCAGGTTATTAGACATTCTCCTCCCTTGATCTTATTTGCCTGCCTCTAGTAGCTGGCTATTGAGTTTAACATAAATGTCGCGTAGGCGGTCTTCTGGTCCTCCCTAACTCGGGCGACCTCAAAAATTTTCTCCATTTCCATAACCCAAGTCTGAGCTTCTATCGGGTTCATGGAACCCTTAAAATCTAGCGGTCCCACTGCCTTAAAGTCTTTAAATAAGGTGTTCGGTGGAGCTTGAGGCTGATTGTTCATCGTTCCAGCCAACAGATTTACCAACTGCTGAACGGGGTTCGCATTGGCATCATTGTTGTTATTGTTATTGGTTGACTCTTCTTGGGCTTGTCGACGATTTTGTCTTCTTCTTGGCGGCATAATTATGTTAAAAATATACGCTCATTGGATTTTTATTCAATATCTTAAATATTTAAGACTTAACTCAAATATTTAACATAACCACTTTAACTCTTTTCTTTTCAAATAACCTTTGATATTTTATTCAAATCAAAAGTTTTAAACATGGTACTATAGCATCTCTGCCATTTACTTCAACTATCTCAAGATAAAGAATCTTTAGGATTTAGTTTCTCAAAATATTCCTTTATTTTTTTTAATCACATCGGAATTTACATTAACTACTCCAAAGAGTATCACATAATATGAAATACTTTAACATACTCACTTAACCCATATCATCTTGAACAAACTTTATTATTTTATTAAAACCAAAAGCTTTTAATACAATACGATAGTATTTCTGCCATTTACATCAACTATCCTAAAATAAAGTTTCTACAGGATTTACATTATCACAATATTCCTTTGTTTATAATCACATCGAAATTTATATTATTTACGATTATTTAAATATTAACAATATCATATTGTCCTATCACGGCCTACTAAGGCGTCGGACAGCTTCACTACGCTCCTCCTCTATAATGCGGGACATAGTCATGCGATCTAACATATACCCAGGCAGTCCCTCGTACTGAATTGGATATCTTATAACTCTTTGCAACCTTAACTCTCTTCGCACGCGCATCATCCTCTTCCAGATCTGCACGTCTTGCATTTCACACCAAAGCTTCTTCCACTATGGCGAGACTTTCAGATTTCTCTTTCAACTCATTCTTTAACTTTTCTATCTCCTCTATTTTCTGCTCAGTTTGGCCCTTCTCATGAACCAAATCCCACTCCACATTGCCACTACGGGTGTGGAGTGTCTCAATCTCACCACCCTAAGCAACTGACTGCTCCCTCAACTCTTGAATTGTACCTCGTAACTCTACGTTACGATCATACAATAAATCATATATATCAGCACTGACAGAGTTCGATGGGAACTCCTCAGGGTCTTCCTCCTCTTCTTCCTCCTCCTCGGTTGCCTCAGTCAAAATCTCAACCTCCTCAGGGTCCTCCTTTGAGTCAGTCTCTAGCTCATGCTCCTGACTAAAATTTGGAATCACAGGAGATGGCGCTGGCTGTACTAACTGCTCCCAGACAGTATGTATGTCCCGGGACTCCTCATCTCTAGTCTCTAGGGGTACAACATACTTGGGCTGACTAGCTCCTCCAGTATCTAACATCCTGACAAAATAAGTTTTAAGTCTTAGTTTTTTTAAGTGATGCTAATCAATACTCTAACAAGTATGAACACATAAGCACATAGCACATAAGGTAATTTTATTATCTTTCTTAAAACTCAATCAGAGTTATCATTACTATCTTCACGAAGGCTACTATCCTAAGGTTTTCCCCCCCACCAAAGGCTCATAACCTACGGCTCTGATACCAACTTGTGACACTCCCAAATTCGGTATCTTAATTTCCACAGGATTTAGTGTTCACTGTTCCAATATCATACAACTATCTACCCATAAATAATGAAATTCATTTATTAGATAAATAAATCATCATCTTACATCATCTGACATAATAATACATCATAAATCCCAGGCTTTGATACCAACTTGTGACACCCCCAAATCCGGTATCTTAATTTCCACAGGATTTAGTGTTCACTGTTCGAATATTATACAACTATCTACCCATAAATAATGAAATTCATTTATTAGATAAATAAATCATCATCTTACATCATCTGACATAATAATACATCATAAATCCCAGGCTTTGATACCAACTTGTGACACCCCCAAATCCGGTATCTTAATTTCCACAGGATTTAGTGTTCACTGTTCGAATATTATACAACTATCTACCCATAAATAATGAAATTCATTTATTAGATAAATAAATCATCATCTTACATCATCTGACATAATAATACATTATAAATCCCAGGTTATACTTAACCTTAAATCTCTGTTGCGGAAACGTAAATAAATAAGTCTTAAATTATCACACATAAGTT
Organism: Panax stipuleanatus; assembly: GCA_020205555.1. NCBI lineage: Eukaryota > Viridiplantae > Streptophyta > Magnoliopsida > Apiales > Araliaceae > Panax > Panax stipuleanatus. The sequence goes on from CM035116.1 coordinate 108,153,103, forward strand.
TTGAACTTTAACATTGTTAATGACAACACAAGTCTTCATCACTTGTTAGATTTTCCTTTTCCCTTGCTACTAGAAGGCTCACCAGACTGTTCATTATTATCTGCAATGTTATTATGCAAGAGTAAGCACGAGTGCCCGCAAGTATAAAACATAACAAAATAATAACATGCGAATAAAAAAATTCTGAATAACAGAAAGCTCAACTTTTGAATAAAGAATATTAATCGAGAATCAAATTACTTCTCAACTTTTGAATCAAGAATATTAATCGAGAGTCAAATTACTTCTGAGGGTCATTAAGACCTTGAAGCGAGTCTTAGGTTGTCAAGTATATTAACCTTTCCAACCTTTAACTGTCATAAGACTATAGACTTTACTTCTCGTACTTAGGGAGATCAGCCCTTTGTACTGATACTGTGCACACTATCTTAATGCTTAAAGCATCTTCATTAATCCCCTATATTAGGGTTGTTCATCTCAGTTTAACATCATAATCCGCACCAAATAAAGTTGGTTTAGATAACTCAATAAATGATATTCAAATTGAATATTAACTTCTCAGGGTATAAAATCGAATAAGTATTGTACGCTTAAATGATACTTTTAAAAGAATCATGGAATCTCATATGAAATTCTAAACTTGGATATTCAAGAGTAAGAATTTGCTCAACAATAGTAATTAAGCATAGCAATTGCTCAATTTAAAGATTTTAGTTTAGGAAACTTGCCCAACATTAAGAGTAAGTTAGGGATAGAAAACTTGCCTCGTGCGCAAGCTACAATTATTACTCACTTCTTTAATTACTCTTACCTATCACACATTTACAATATCAATTTATCACAGGTTCGATATGATTATTGATTTACAATAGTATTCTTCGAACTCATTATTAGGTTTTTCAATAATGGTTCAAGTTTATTAATTAACTTATTAATTAACCACATAACTTAAGTTATTAACTTGTATTAACAACTTATTACATACATGACATGTCTTCATGTTTATTAGACTTAAAATAATGTCTAAATATTTATTACACATTATTTCGACTTTACAAATAATAGTTTAAGTCACGTAATTAATTTATTAATTAATCACTTAACATAAATTATTAAACTTGTATCAACATCTTATCATATATACAACATGTTTTCATGTTTATTAGATTCAAAACACATTTCTCAAATTCCAACACTTAACAAGATTTTTCAAAATTTTCTGACTGGCGCAGCCGTGCGCCTTTTAGCCTTGCACTCGGCGAGGCCGCACATCTGCGGAATTTCAGAATCTGAAGTTCGCGAACGAACACAGATTTTCTCCTATTTTCTTTCAATTTACATCATTACACTGATTTGTACTATTACCCATGAAGTATAACCTTCATAGAAACATTATACAACACTTATATCATGTTCTTAATATTCTAACACATAAAATTATCCGAATTCAAATCATCAATTTCACTGTTCTTCATAACTTTTGCAAAGTTTACTGAAAAACAAGCAATTTATCTCTACGGATTCGTTACTACACCGAATCCATTCATTTCAATTCCATTCTCTTTATTTTAACATATATAATCATATTCATATATCAATTTAAATATAAACTTATGATCCAATTATTAATTTAACCCATATGGGTTATTCATCCATATTCAACACTCTGTAATTTCAAGAACCCAATTACTAACAAAATTCCTTGGTGTGATCAGTGTAAATCACATATACATAATTCCACACATGATACTAACATATACCAATTCCTATATGATCATATGTCAGTTAATTTTCCAAAACAACCATTAATAGAGAACTTTCACAATACGTGAATAGAAACTCTGTAATTTTTCAAAAATCCAATTAAGGCCAAATTAAATAAAATTGATCGTTTAAAACATGATTAAATGTTACAAAACACGTTATGATTACATACCCATATAGATAAAGCCATATCATAACCCAATTGGGAAATCCAATTTTTACATAACTTAAAAATATACGTAATGAAGAGTTTGAGAAATATAGATTTTTAAAATTAAAAAGAAAGATTACCCTTTTGTATGAAGATAACACAATCACAAATAATATTTAGGATTTCTCAAATTTCCTTCTCTAAATCTCTTCTCAATTCCTTCTTCTTTTTCTCTCTGACTTCTCAACTTTTTCTCTGGCTTCCTAACTTTGAACAAACTGATAATACGTATATGTTATAAGTATATATAATACGTAATAATATATCAGTTGTATATTTAACGGATTAACTTCTCTTAAAGCCTTGTTTGGCTTTCCTTCTTTTCCTCCTTCCCCTTTATTTTAATAACTAGTTTATAATATAGTTAATTGTAACATTTTAATAAATTCAATTAATCTTATTTAAATTAATTAAATAAAATAAGATAATTCACATTAAATAACATTGTCACATAATTAATATTTTTATTTATTAATTATGTTAATTCTTTAATTATTAAATTAATTAAAGTAACATTATGCTTATTTAATTAATTCAATTAATCAAATAAACTCAATTAAATATATTATTTGAACTACTAAATTAGTACACATTAATTTAATCAATGTAACACATATAATTAAATTAATCTACCACAAATTCATAAATTAATTATTTAACTCAATAATTTAATCATTTAAAATATTTATTTATTTCAATAAATATTTAAATATCTTTACAAAATTCTCGTTCGTCACAACATCGTTCCAGGATGTGTTTGCATGGTCATATGAAGATATGATTGGTTTGTCTACTAACATTATGATTCATCGACTGCCCATTAAAGATGGATTCAAGCCAGTCAAGCTGAAGCTCAGGCGATTGAAACCTGAATGGAGTCTGAAAATCAAAGACGAAATTGTCAAGCAATGCAAAGTCGGCATCATCATGGTGTCAACTTACCCTGAGTGGTTATCCAATATAGTTCCCGTGCCTAAGCCCGGACGGAAAGTACGAGTTTGTGTGGATTACTGGTATTTGAACAAAGCTTGTCTCAAGGACAACTTCCCAGTACCTTTTATCCACATACTGATAGACAATACGACGCAGTATGACATGTATTCTTTTGTTGACTGTTTTGCCGGGTATCACCAAATCATGGTTGCTGAAGAGGACAGGGAGAAAAATTCCTTCATCACTACTTGGGGAACCTTTTGTTATAGACGTTTGTCTTTCAGCCTTATCAATGCCGATGTCACCTATTAGCAAGCCATGATGGCCCTTTTTCATGACATGATGCACAAAGAAATAGATGTCTATGTGGATGATATCATCGTCAAATCCCGGAAGGAAGATGACCACATCAGCCATCTCAAAAAGATTTTCAACCGATTTTGCAAGTATAACCTAAAGCTGAATCCGGCCAAATGTGCTTTTGGTGTGAAATCAGGCAAACTGTTGGGATTTCTAATAAGCAACAGAAGTATTGAGCTGGATCCCGCTAAGATTAAAGCCATCACTGAGATGCCCGTGCCCCGAACAGAAAAAAGAAATACGGGGATTCCTGGGGAGAATCAATTTCATAAGCAGATTCATCTCTCAACTAACGGAAACTTGTGAACCCATCTTTAAGCTGCTAAGGAAAAATTCCTCCATGAAATGGAATGAAGATTGTCAAAAAGCTTTCCTTTCCATCAAGAAGCAATTGATTGATAAGTCGGTTTTATACCTACTTATCCGATATCTATTACTTGAATTAATTGTTTAATCCTATGTGTCGTAGTCACTTTTCATGCATTTTGTGGTTATTTTGTAGATTTCATGCTTAGGAACTGTGTGAGCGACTATTGGTATGAAAAGGGCAAGGAATTGCAATCCGGAACTCATTTGGGCTTTCATGTTCATTTCATGTTCATGGCTGAGAACTTGGATTATTGTAGAGCTTTTTCTTTTCTTTCCGGAACATCTTGAATGATCTCAATCGGAGTTCATATGCAAGAGTTATGACATTTTTACCAAGCGGGAGTTGAAATCTTAGAGTTTGGAAGTGCAATTTGCATAATAGTCACTTGGAGACCAAATTTGACCGTGATCCAATCAGAATCTGTCAATGCTCAAGGAATGAAAGTTGTAGATCTTGTCGATAGCTTCAATTTGATAGGTAGCAGGCTACGTAACTCTTCCCGGATCAAAAGTTATGGTTGTTCTACCAGAGGACACAACAGCATATAAATATGAGCGCGCCCCAGAGGATTTTTGTGAAGGAAATGTGCGCCCCGGCGCGAGCCTCTCTGCCAAAACTCACCCCAACGGAATTTTATGAAGAAAATGCACCCCCAGCGCAAAATGCGTCAGGAGAACAGTAATTTTGAGCCTTGGGAAGTTTTAGGCAGACTTCTAATAGGATTTAAATTGAGGGATTATTTGAAGACTATATAAAGACATATGGGACTCAATATAGAGGGAGTTATTCCATTAGATTAGCTTAGTTTTCAAATAAAAATACAAACCCTAGTTGAAAGGGGATTTGGAGATTGAAGCACTTGAAGGCCTTTGAAGATCAAGTGATGGGGTGAGACGGAGCGAGGATTTGCTGACAACAGATTCTTTTCTTTTCTCTATTCTTTGTTTTATTTTTTAATGATTATTCAATTGTGGATTTTTAGTTTTAATTCAATATCAATGAACTAAATCTTTTGTTTAAGATTACAACGGATCTTATTGTGTAGTTTGTTTTAATATGCTTCTCTATCGATTATTGTGATCTATCGTTGCGAATTGTCTATTGTAATTTGGACTTAACTGTTTAATTGCCTAATTATCAATTACCGTGATAATCTATATGAAATCGAGAGAGGAGTATAGACTTAGATCTGATTAGAATAGCATGTGTTTGTGATTTCTGAGTAGATAGAATTCATGATTCGTGTTTAGGATAGAAAAATGCATTTATGTCATATGTAATCTAATAGAGAACTTGTGCGTGAAATCCTTTTTAATTATAATTCACATAGAGATATAGTAGATTAGTTAATTAGAGTGTCTTGCTTAATTCTATCATCCGTGGATGCAAGTGAGCATGAGTGTGATGCATCGAGAGGTGGTTATATCTGCTTTAGTGTTCTTGATTAACGATTCATGATAGTGATTATAATTGATAGGAAGTGTATCAACTTAAATGAAGCAATAAGTGAAGTTGTGGTCTTAAATCTCCGTAATCTTAATTTAACTAGTGGTAATTAGATATAGGTTAATTATATATTGTTAATTCATTTGTTTAAATAAGACTGAGTTGCTTAAGGGTTAGTACTTGGTGATAGTTGTTAAATAATTCCTCGTGGGAACGATACTTTACTTTCACTTTATTACTTGTTGACCACGTATACTTGCGTGTTGTGCGTAACTAGATTTTACCCAACATTGATCAAAGCACCTATCTTAGTAGGATGAGGTTCTCTTGTTTATGTACCTGTCAGTCAATGCCAATGCCATGGGTTGCATGATGGGACAGAAGGATGATAGAAACAAGAAAAGAGCTATCTATTACCTCAGCAAAAGATTCAATAGCGGCAAGTAGAAGTACACTTTGATTGAAAAAACCTGATGTGTGTTAACATGGGCCGCCATGAGGTAACAATATTATCTCCATGCGCACACGACCTACCTCATATCCCGTATGGATCCTTTGAAGTACATATTCAGTAAGCCCATATTGAATTGTCGATTGTCCAAATGGCAGTTGATCCTCCAACTGTTCGATATCATCTACGTGACTCAAAAGTCTGTCAAAGGTCAAGGAATTGCGGATCAATTGGCTGAAGCACCATCAGGGAATTTCGAACCCTTGGAAACTTATTTCCCGGATGATGGGATAATGACAATTCAACAAAATCCTCAAGAAAATCCAGACCAATAATGGAAAATGTATTTTGATGGAGCCGTGAACATGGAAGGTGCCGGAGCAGGGGCAGTTCTTGTATCTTTTACAGGAGAACAGTATCCTATAGCCATCAAGTTATAGTTTGTCAACACCAACAACACAGCTGAGTATGAAAACTGTATAATGGAGTTGAAACTGGCCCAATCCATGGATATCAAACGGTTACTGGTCTTTGGGGATTCTGAGTTGGTTATCAAATAAACCACCGGGGCATATCATAACAAAGAATTGCATTTAGTGCCCTATCATCGGCAAGTTATCAAGATAGCCATGGAGTTTGAAGAAATAACCTTTATCTACACCCCTCGAGGTAGGAATGACTTACTGATGCATTGGCAACGTTGGCTTCCTTGATCCATATATTTGATAGGATGGGAATTCCTGACATCAAATTTGCAAGCCAAAAGTCCCTGGCATATGAGAATTACATTGGAGAAGTATCAGATGAACTACCTCCTATCAAACAGCCTTGATACCAAGATATAAAATAATATCTTCGAGATGGATCTACGCTTACCAGGGCAAGTCAAGCTAAAAGAAAGTGGTTCATAAGATGACTATGAAATTCTATTTGAGCGGAGACGTACTCTATAAAAGGGATGCTATAATAGGCTTTTTAAGATACCTGGATAAGGATCAAGCCCAAAGACTGATGGATGAAGTCCACGGTAGAGTCTGTGGTCCACACATGAGCGGTCTTTTACTTGCTAGAAAAATATTGAGAATAGGGCATTATTGGATCTCTCTCAAAACTGACTGTGATGTGATCGTCAGATGATGGTACGAATGCCAAGTCCAGGGAAATGGCATCCATGCTCCTCCAAAAGAACTGCACAATATGAGTTCATCATGGACCTTTTTCACGTGGGGAATGGACGTGATCGGGCCAATAGAATCCAAAGCTAGCAATGGTACGTCATCGATTCATCTTCACCATGATTGACTACTTCACCAAATGGGTAGAGGCTGCATCTTTTCCTAAAGTCACCAAAGAAGTAATCATTAGTTTTATCAGGAATTATGTCATCTGTCGATACAGACAACCGGTTGTAATCGTGTCAGATAATGCCAAGAATCTAAACAACCAGATGATGAAAGAATTATGCAGCAAGTTTCAGATCAAACATCTCAATTCCGTCATCCATCGTCCAAAGATGAATTGTGTTGTCGAAGCAGCCAACAAAAATATCAAGAAAATCATGCATAAAATGTCCACCAATCACAAGAGATGGCCTGACTTATTGCCTCTAACTCTCCTAGCCTATAGAACGTCAATGCGTACCTCCATTGGGGCTACCCCCTACTCATTAGTCTATGGCATGGAAGCAGTACTCCCCATAGAAGTAGAAATAGAGTCTTTGAGGGTATTAATAGATGCTCAGATGGAAGAAGACCAGTGGTTGCAAAGGCGATAGCACCAGTTATCCCTGATAGATGAAAAAATGGCTACAACCATATTTCACGGGCAATTATATTAGCAAAGAATTGTGCAATCAAACAACAAGAAAGTTCGACTCCGGTAATTCAAAGAAAATGACTTGGTATTAAATAAAGTCCTTGCCAATCAAGATGAAGCAAAAGGAAAGTTTGCCCTGAATTGGGAAGGCCCTTTCATTGTCAAAGACGTGTTGACAGAAGGAGCCATTAGATTGCAAGAAATGGATGGGAAAGAATTTTCCCAGCTCATCAATTCAGACACCATGAAGAGGTACTATATCTGAGTCACATGCAAACCATCATCCTGGTCATGAAAAAAGAAAGAAAGGAAAAAGATCAAATCAATTCAGGTTTTCATTAGAAGCCTAAACTACGAATGACTTGATCTCCCCAATCTATGGAAGTACATAGGTAGCCAGCTATGGTGCGATCAAACCAAACAAAAAAATTCAAAAATCCATCAAATCAAGCTTAAACCCAGATAAACACTTTTCAACCATTCGGGCCAAGCTGGAACTACGAATGACCTAATCTCCCTAATCCATGGGAGTACGTAGGCAACCATTTATAGTGCGGTCTAACCTTAAAAAGAAAAACAAACATAATTTTCCTTATAAATTTAAAAACCCAATTTTAAACCATTTCCAAGACACCGAAACCCATATAAAACCCAAATACTATCAAGCCTCCCTGATCAACAGGCCCTTCTGAGGTGCTCTCCTACATCTCAATGTCAATCCATCAAGGAAAAGTTCATAATACATCAAGACAACAAGTCATGAAAAAATTGGTAATCATTCAGCAATGACAATACATATCCAAAGGGAAAGTGAATCAAAATATATTTCTCTGCTATATAATATTGTTTAATATATACAATGTATCCTGTACATGAAAAAAATGGCTGACCTAGTCTATGTAGGAAAATGAAAGCTAGTTTATAAACCCGCTAATAAACGGGATAGCAAGTCCAGCATGGCATCCCTCTCAAGAGATGGAGGTGCATCTGCAAGCTCCTTCCCTAAGGTCTCCATGCGAGCTAGAAGATCCACAGCCATCTGCATAATGCTACCATGATCATTTATCAATGCACTCATATCTGCAACAATGCTATGTGTATAGGACCTAAGTGTAGCACTATTAGTGATGTAAACATCTTGGGTAGCTAGAGCCTCATCTCGCTCAACAAAGGCAGCATCTCGTGTAACTAGAGCCTCATCTCTCCCATTAAAAGTTGCGTCCCGAGTGGCTCGAGCATCGTCCCTATCAATAAAAGCAGCATCCCTGCCAAAAAGAGCTGTCAACATCAGTGCTCTTGCTTGATCCCTCTCAAAGGTCATCGGAGCAAACAAATCTATAAGAGATGGATCCGCTATAATCGGAGTGTTAGGGGGGTCACTGACCAAAGCTACTGTCAAACCAACAAATAACTCATCCTCGGTGGAAGAATCAGGGTCCTCCATAGCTCCTCCTCATCAAAATCAATACTCGGCTCCGAAAGAACAACCACGGCCGATGCAATGTCTTCCTCTAACCATGAAGAGTACTCTAAAGAACAACTCGAATGACTATTCAAAAAATTAGCCATCTCGTGATGGATCCAATCATCTGCTGACAGAGATGAAGTTGATAATCATTGATCCATAGCCCCATCAAAGTGGTGAAAATCCTAAAACTGGTAGAACTATCCCATGACAGCTAGTGGATGATATATGGTCACCCCTCTCAGACCAACAAGGGGTAGATAATCCATACCAACTGCATGAGTAATGAAGCTATAAAGAGAGTTGAGTCCTGAGCCTGACAAGATCGCAAATTGATGCTTGATCGCCGTCAGAAAGGCCAACCAAGATGTCGCATCTGTACACTCAGTCGGCTGAAAAAAAATAGGACATGGATATCTCATGAGTAAAATAGTACCGATGATGTCTAAAAGTGTCGATCGGTCTTAATTGTGTCATGAACCACACGTATAATAAAATGGCACTACCCTAGAAGAACCACAGATGGGTATAATAGAATGTAGCCGACCTCAAGGTCTCTGCCAGTATCATGGCCAGGATTGTACAACCCTGTTTAAGAGCGCGAACTACTGTGATCAGGACGTTATCCATATGGTCCATATACAATGGCATGTATAGATAGACCATAATGCACATCAATTAGGTATCTATTGGGCAGCCCTCCACACATCCTCAGTAATGGAAAAATCTCTTGAGTGCAGTAGATAGCTATCGAACAACCCAAATAGATCAATCAGAAAGTCCTGGGACACCACATGCCCCAAAGTAATCTCATCCATGACGATTCTACGCCGCAAGCCAGTCAAGGTCATGAATTATCGTTGTAGATACTCAAAATTTTTCATTCCTGCTGTAGACAATAAAAATTTTGCATCCCTGTTACTAATCCTGTAAGGGGGCAAAACCGTCTTTTCAACCTCAATCTCAATACCGGGATGTCAACTCAGCCCCGATCTCAATACCGGGATCTCAACTCAGCCTCGGTCTCAATACCGGGATGTCAATTGGGCCCCGATCTCAATACTGGGATGTCAACTCAACCTCGGTCTCAATACTGGGATGTCAACTCAGCCCCAGTCTCAATACCGGGATGTCAACTCAACCCCGGTCTCAATACCAGGAGGTCAACTCAGTCCCTGGTCTCAACATCGAGATGTCAACTCAGCCCTGGTCTCAATACCGGGATCTCAACTTAGCCCCGGTGTAACGCCACCAAAATAGGTCCAATCCACCCAACCCATTCTGGGTCGCCACGAATTACACTCAACAAAAATTCCAAATACAAATCTTCAAATTCTAACTTTTAAACTGTCGTACAGAATACGACCAGAGTTAAACTGTCAGTTTTAATACAAATATATGTAACTCTCATGGAGCCTCGGCCACAGCACCTTACAATGGTACCTTACATAAAGGTACAGTCAATAATTGTTTGATAAATTAAAATATTTGGAAAATGCTCAAGAAAACCTTCGTACATGGGAGGCCATGCATCTAAGCTATAGTAGATATCATAGGGCTTGAGAATTAACCTTGGTTAACCCAATAGACCCTAAAGAAAAACGAGAAGATTACTATCCTGTTCATTCCAATGGCGGGTCTTCTCTTGCCATATAATTATCTCCATTGTCTCCAATTGAGAATTATATTTCAATCAAACTCTAAGATTATATAGGTAGTGCTCATAGATATAATCAACAAGTGGATGTGCACAACCCTGTCTTATGATAACACGAAGTCGTATGTCATTAGACATCTTGTACGATAGTGGTAAAACACTTTTCCAAAGTTGGGTTCACTTCACCCTATTCGGATCACCAAAATCAACGGTTAAATGACGTATAAAATACGACACACTTATCTAAAATTCTTAATAAAATTATTTCCATACTGTTTTGTGGAAAACTTCAACAGTTATAGGCCCTCTTTCTATTCCACTGTTATCCCCGCTCGACCCAGCTACACTCTTATTACCTGAAAGAATTGTGAAGCAAAAGAATGAGCACAAATAGCCCAGTAAAGAATATCATGACTAAAGATAATTAAATTATCAATAGCATTCGTCAATAATAAATCAAAGATTTACACATATGGTAGATGATAAAACTTTTCAACCATAGTTGCAGCAGAACGAGCAATCAATCAGAAGAGTTAAATAGACCATAACGTCTATTATTTCCTCCATGTTAAAAGTCCACCAACAATATTTGTATTCCTGTAACATCAATCAACAATTCCTGTCCACAATCATGTAAATAGTTCATGATCATAGTTATATCAATAAATTCCTCTTCGCACTCAGGACGAAGATAATTTTCATCACTTATCTTTACTTGAAACATCAAAAATTATGGTTATACCAAATCACAGTTCCTGTTCATAATCATTTTAATAAATTTATATTTGCATTACAGGCCAAAGATATTCATCAATAGTTCATATTTGCACTACAGGCCAAAGATATTCAACAACATGTCATCTTTGCACTACAGGCCAAAGATATTCAACATCAGGTCATCTTTGCACTATAGGCCACAGATATTCAACATCAGGTCATCTTTGCACTACGGGCCAAAGATATTCATATCTAAAAGAAATATCTAATAATTTCAGAATTTATATAAACAATAATTATAACCATGTTGATCAATTCACTTTTTCCCTTAAGATAAAGATATTCAATTGTAAATTCAATGGTCGTGAACATACCAGTCAACAATTCATCTTTGCACTACTGGTCAAAGAGAACCCATAGCCATGATTGTACAAATAATCTACCCTTCTTTACACTCAAGTCAAAGATAAATTTCATCACCAGGATTATAAAAAGTTATATATGATAATAAAAACAAAATGATCAAAACATGGATCTAATTTCCAGAGTAAGATTCATAAATTAATAATAATTTGGTTAGAAAAAGAAATCAACTTTGTCGTGAATAGTATCCCGTGAATAGTATATTATGAATAGTAATCCGTATAAGTAAATAGTATCGTATACGTGAATAGTGCTGTATACGTGAATAGTGTCGTATACTTGAATAGTAACCCTGATATGAAAAGGTAAAAAATTTCATAAGAAAAATTATATTTCGTGAATAGTACTCATAAATAGTATCGTATTCGTAAATAGTGTCGTATACGTGAATAGTACCGTATACGTGAATAGTAATCCCGACATGAAAATGTAAAAATTTCACAATAAAATTCATATCAACATTTCGGTATAATGATATTAAAAGAAATAACATTATTTACAAAGAAAATAACATCCTTACCATCCCTTACAACAATGATATCCCTTACATCAAAAAAATACCGAATCTAACTGGAATATCGGATATTATGTTGAAGAAACTTGCACTGTTTATCAACTCTCAAAATATATAAATACTCACAAAAATACGCTCGATATGATAGAGTGAGAAACTTCTAATTTTAGTGTGATTTTCAATTCTAACCTAAGCACCCTATTTATAGAAAAATACTTAGAACACCAATGCAGAAAATTTAATAAAATATTATTTTATTTTATTTATTTATTATTCGGATACTTCCTCCTCACCATCTTCTTGACCACCATTCACCAGCGAACCAAAAACCAACAAACAAACAAAGGACCACACCTTTTTTCATAAAAAAAACCTCCACCCCACGCCAATCACCTTTTCTTTCTTTTCTTCCTTTCCCATAAATTCCCACTCACTCTCTCTCTCTCTCTCTCTCTCTCCCCATCATTCCCTCCACACATACACACACATAAACGCACATATATATATATATATATTAAAATATTTTCAAATATATATAAAAAAACCAACTCCATCACCCCTTTTGAAAAAAAATCTCACCGGCACATTTCAAACCCCAAAAAGGACAAGTGGGGCCCGCTTATGTTTTAAATTTAAATAATATTCATAAACTTCAATAATTCATAATAAATAGCCATTTTATCAAAAAAATATGAACCTTATGTCCATTTCATATGAAATTTAATTCTCTACAACTTTATAGAAGAAAGTTTTTCCAAATTCCGAACGAAAGATGACCCAAAATTACATACGGACGAACTTGCAGGCTATAATCAAGTTTTAGTCAAAAACAGGGCCCACCAACATATTTAACATATTTTTTGTAACAAAAATACTCCAGACCCAATTTGCTCTCTTCCTCCTCATTTTATGCATATATCGCGCATTTACTGTAAAAATATCACCATTATTATATTATTATATTATTACATCATACACTTATAATGTAATATTATAATAATATATTTGAATGAATTATTTTATCAGGAAAAATAAAATATCAATTCTCAATAATTGTCTCTTGAAAAATTCCTCCATTAAATAAATATTTTCTTATCATTTTTATCAATAATTAATTATTCACAAATAATGTTACAGAATCACAATAATGATAACTAGGTCGTTCCCAGGAAAGAGAGGGCTTTCCGATAAGAATTTCTCCTTACCGGCGCGCAATTAGATTAACTAACCCCTTTCCTAGACAGAACTTCCTAGACACTGTCAATAATGCTGTCTAATAATATTATTCAAATAATATGAATTATTGATTTGATAATGTGAAATACTGTGCAGCAACAATTATTTTAATATAATATACTGTGCAATACTTTATGCTACTGTGCAACAACGCGTATTACTTTATTTTAACCACCGGGTATTTCAACAGTTCTAACGGTAACCGTTACGCCGTTATTTTTAGAAAACTTATTATTGTCGTTTTCTTTATCGGATAGTTTTCCGTTATGGGGCCAATAAATGGCTGCGCCGTCGTACGAATATTCCCCGACAAAAAGAATATTCCACGACCAAGCGAATATTCCTCGACAACAATGAATATTTTATAACCACTTGCTTATTGAAAAATTTACATATATCACCCTCAACTTTAACCTTTTATCAATTTAACCATTTATTGAATATAAATATAAAAAAAATTGAATACTTCTATTTCATAAAATCTAGGGTCTTACACCCGGACTCAATACCCGGATGTCAATTCGGCCCCAGTCTCATTATCGAGATGTCAACTCAGCCCCAGTCTCAATACCGGGATGTCAACTCAGCCTCGGTATCAATACCAGGATGTCAACTCAGCCCCGGTCTCAATACCGGGAGGTCAACCGAGCCCCGGTCTCAATACAGGGATGTCAACTCAGCCCCAGTCTCAATACCGGGACGCTAACTCAGCCCCGGTCTCAATATCGGGATGTCAACTCAACTCCGATCTCAATACCGGGATGTCAACTCCACTCGGTCTCAATATCAGGATGTCAATTTAACCCAAGTCTCAATACCGAGATGTCAACTCAGCCCCGGTCTCAATACCGAGTTCTCAACTCAGCCCTGATCTCAATACCGGGATGTCAACTCGGCCCCGATCTCAATACCAGGATGTCAATTCGGCCGCTGTCTCAATACTAGGATGTCAACTTGGCCCTGGTCTCAATACCGGGATGTAAACTCAGCCCCTGTCTCAATATCGAGATGTTAACTCAGCCCCGGTCTCAATATCGGGATGTCAACTAGGCCCCAATCTCAATATCAGGATGTCAACTCAGCCCCGGTCTCAATACTAGGATGTCAACTCAGCCCCGATCTCAATACCGGGATCTTAACCCAGCCCCGGTCACAATACGGGGATGTCAACTCAACCCCGGCGACAACCCCGGGATGTCAAGTCAAACCCCGGTCACAAACCGGGAGGTACAGTAACCCCAACGACAACACCGGGAGATCCAGTTCAGGCCTGGTCACAATCCCAGAGGTTAGGTTAAACCCCGGTCACAACCCGGGAGGCCAAATCATATTTCGGAGACAACCCCAAAGCATCACATCATCCCCAGAGACAACCCTGGGAAACTAAGTCAATATCGGAGATAACCCTAAGGACAAACAGAATCGATTGGGATCAAAGCCTCGAAGACAACCCCGGGAAAATAATCAAAGCCTGTGCCAGTACATGAAACACCCCTAGAGGGGCAAAGTGGTCATTTTACTAACTTAAAGTTATTCCGATCAAAATTAATTTGAATTGATTCCATCAAGGTCAGAAAGAACCATAACAATGATCCCGAGTGAAAATAACACATGACAGCTCAACAGATAAACTACGAAGAAATGAAGACCTAGTTATGAACCCGTCTTCTTAGACTCGGAAAAGGTTTAGTCCGATGTCATTGTGACGCTCTAGGTGAGGGCTTTCTGGAAAGGTATAGCACACCTCAAACGGAAACTCTGATCAAAAGTTAGAAAGTTTCGAACCTAACATCGCATTGCTCAAAGTGCACGTACTTCGAGACGATGGGATCCACTATGTGGACCCTTCCACGTGGAGCTATAGGTAGACCCGCGGCTGTCTCAGGTAGCCCCGCTTCCATCGGGTTTTTAAATATAAGTTCGCCTAGCCAAAAAAGGAGAAAAAAAAATAGAAAACGCTCTAAAACTCCTCCCATTTGGTTTCCTAGCCCGACTTCTAGTACTCCAAACCTAGATATTATTACTCTAACACGTAGGTATACTCTTATACTACAACTTACTAAAAATTAACAAGTGGAAACACCCGTTTGAAGCCTACGAAATGGCAAAAAAACCCGTGTAGCAGTCCATTGTAAGTATTTTTACGATCAGAACTTGTTTTCTACTTCAATACTCATTTATGCACTTGCACGTAAAGTTTCACCTTTTGATTTTGCCCGGAACTCAGTTCCGTGGCTTTTTTACGTACTTTTTAGTACATTTTAGTACATATATGTTTTTTTGCATTTGCATAGCCCGTATCGACGATCCGCGGCTGTTAGCCGCTTTTATATATATATATATAAGATCCAACTTTTTTCGGCCTAGGTTGTTGACTCGTGGCCGTTTTGGCTTTATTATGTATATATTTAACTATATATATATATATATATACTAACTTTTCAATTCATGTCAAGCCCGGATGACAAATCTGTGGTAGTTACTGTTTTTATATATATAACTATATATATATAAATATTTCTGACTTCATTTGGCTTGGATTACTATTTCGTGGCCTTTATTGCTTTAACATATATATACTAACTGTGTATATTAACATTTATATTTAATTTAGTCTGGATTGGAAATTTGTGGCTCATTTACAGCTTTTATATATATATATATATATATATATATATATATATATATATATATATATATATTTTAATTCTGTCAAGCCTGGAATACTCCGTGGCTCTTTACAGCTTTTATAAATATATATATATATATTTCCATTCTAGTTCAGCCAAAGGATGGTAGATCCGTCGCCGTTTACATATTTTATACATATATATATATATATATATATATATATTTCAATTTTGTCGAGCCTGGAATACTCCGTGGCTCTTTACATCTTTTATATATATATATATATATATATATATATATATATATATATATATATATATATTTCCATTTCTGTTTGGGCATAGGATGATCGATCCGTCGCCCTTTACAGCTTTTATACTTATATATATATATATATATATATATATATATATATATTTTTTATTCTGTCAAGCCTGGAATACTCCGTCGCTTTTTACAACTTATATATATATATATATATATATATATATATATATATATATATATATATATATATATATATAAGGCTCTGGAATGAACAGTTCGTTTACGAACATATGTAGGGCCCAGTGTTGAAGGTTGTTGATTGGCCCAATTATATACCATCATATCTTCGTAATTAGTGTTAAATATTCTCATCCAATCAACAACCTTCAACACTGAGCCCTACATATGTTCGTAAACGAACTGTTCGTTCCAGAGCCTTATCCTATATATATATATATATATATATATATATATATATATATTTCTATCCGGGCATAGGATGGCAGATCTGTCGCCCTTCACAGCTTTTATATATATATATTTACATTCCAGTACGAGTCTGAGAGTGAAAACCCATCGCCCTTTACATCTTTTATATATATATAATTATATATATATATATATTCTTTATTCATTGTGATTAAATTTCTGCTTTAATTATTCATTTGATATGAATTGGCACTGATATTCATTTTGCGAGTTAGATTTCTTTAAATCTAGCCCTTTCTATCGTTCAAACGGTTTAGAATAGGTCCAACCAGAACTGGGAAGCTAGAATTGCTAAGATTTATTTAAATCTAGCTTTCTTTCTAGTTTTATTCATTTTAAAGTAACCTCGCGACCCTTAGATCGCTATCTATTGGGAACGAGAAGCTTTGGCTACGTGCAGCCCAGGATTTGACTGATGAATCCTTGGTTTTTGAGACGTTTAGATGTAACTATCCATTTTCTATAAATATCTGTGCCGTGCAGGTTTACCTGGCTTCCATTTGTGAGCCTTGGAATCGTGGAATTCATGATCAAACTGATCAGAATCTGATTCCCACAATGGACAAACTCCACATTACAAATGTACCCTGCCAGTTTTTCTATAAAAATGTAAATCCGAAAAACCTTAAAATGGTTATCCGTGTTTAAGGTCTTGAACATAATGAAATAATGGTTTGTCGTGCCAGAGTCACTCTGATAGCTGTCAGGCCCATAAGAAGACCAGCACTTGTATATATTCTTTGGTCGAGGATATTTCGCAGCTCGACAAATCACCATTCAAATTGAGCAAAAAGGCTGAAAAGATAAAAATGGAAGCATCAACATGCTTCAATTCCTACGTGAGCGTAAGATTTTGAAAACCAACCTTTCAAAACATTTAATATATTGGCTAAAGAAATAGGACTTTTGCAAATCAAATCAAACCCTTCGTATATAGGTTCAACGAGGCACGTCCGTACTTTCAAATAAAAAAAATGTAGGCCCAATTACTTCCAGCATCCACACACACAAATTGCAAATAAAATGGGAAATATTGAAAAGATACGGTACCATGTTTTCACGGGAGTTGGGGGGTGCCTAACACCTTCCTCCACTTAACCAAGCCCCCGAACTTAGAACATTGGTTTCAAAGATCAAGTTTCGATAGTGTCCAACAATTGGGCCTACTTTCAAACAAAACTCGATTGAGTTGGTACAACCATTTCAAAACTACCAACTGGCGACTCTGTAACCTTTCAAATTGTCGACATGATACATGTTGGCCTTTTCCTAAAAACTTCACCCTTCATAAAGCAGATACGAAAATAAGGGTAGATGATCACAAAACTGAGGAAGAGAGAAATATTCGTGTCCCATGAAGACCAGATTTTTTCGCGACGTCGACAGGTGGCGACTCTGCTGGGGATAGTAGAGGGCTTAAGCCACGTTCAAATCTTTTCAAAATTTCCTTTTATGTCGGTGTATGTGTGGATGCTGCATTTTACATTAAATGGATGTGCATGAATGCTTTACAGCTTTATATTAGGACTTCGCACAATGTCATCATTGCATATGGTGAGACACGATGTACGTGAATGTATGTTGTGTGATTCTTCCACCAGGAGGCGAACCCATCGGTGTTTGATTACTGGACTCAAAGAAGACTAATTCTGTAAGGCTTAGGAAAGGTACCACTCAGATCCGCTCTAATTGAAAGATCGGATTAATTTCCCCTCTAGTAGATTACGATGATTTGGTGACCTTCATGCCGAAAAGCCGCGAGAGTAGCCTAAGATAGGTCAGCCTCTGATTAACCAAATCTGAAGGGAAGCTTCTTCATGCCTTCCTCTTTCAATTCAATGTCAATTATCCAATTCCAATGAAAATTTCATAATGTAAATATACATTCCACGTCATGTGAATCCTGTCATGCTATCCTGTCATTAAAAATAACTGACCTTTATTTTACAGGATAAGATTAAAAAACCTCAAAAATAAACACATGACATAGAATGCATTCGACTGATACCTACATCAGGAAATTAACACACCTATGTTTGTTGTAGGTAAAAATTGGTCCCGTCACCAGGTCAAAATCTAAGAAAGCACTTAGTCCATCCCCAAACATGGCTTCAAGTGCTCAGCTTGAATCCACCTCTGTTTCTAGGGAGGAGTTTGAAGGATTGAAGAACCAGATAATCGACTTGGCTATTTTCTTAAGGGAATAAAGCAAAGACCTTTAAAGGAAACAAATACTCGGTCATACAGAACCAGTTACACTCGGTGGCAGTCAAGAGACCAGAAAGAAAGACACTCAGACTCTTGAACCACAAAACCAGGATATGACAAACAAAACCCCTGAAATCACCAACCTCGATCCAAAGCAAGAAACTGGTGACATTATGAAGAAGGTCCAACAGATGGAAGAAACATCCGGTCCATCAAAGGGACTGGGGCATTTGGGAGTGTCTATTATTCAGACTTATGTATATTCCCCGGGGCTCATTATCCAAGAAAAATTTCAAGTCCCTGATTTTGAGAAATATAATGGATTGGGAGACTCATACACCCACTTTAAGGTATTTATTGGAGAGCTTGGATCCTATGCAGAGGACGACAAGCTCAGAATGCAATTATTCTAGAAGAGTTTGACCGGAGAAGCTAGAGCCTGGTATGCCGTCTGGAAAATTCCAAGATTCGCAGCTGGGAAGAGTTGGCACATGCCTTCCTCAATCAGTATAATTTTTAGTCCCAAATGGCTCCAGACAAATATCAAATCCCCAAAATCAAAAAAGCAAAACACCGAGTCATTCAGAGAATATGCCCAACGATGGAGACAGGTGGCAGCACAAGTCACCCCACCTATGGCTGAATATGAGATAGTCATGACCTTCATCGACATCCAAGAAGCTCCATATTACGAAAAGGGTCCTAGCAGGCATAGGAAAACCATTCTCAGAGATGATCCAAGCACAGAGAAATGGCTGAAATAGGGCTAAAATCTGGGAAGATAAAAGATCTTATCGCCTTGGAAGCTGTTGCTGAGCATATCGTGAGTTACGACAGTAATCTCCGGAGAGTACACAAGAAGAAGGATGAAGAAGTGTCCTTACTACTGCAAGGACAGAATCAAAGAAGCGAGTCGTGCAGTATGCCCATTCAAAGGAGGAATTATTCCCCTTTCCAAGCTCCAGCCCAACCTTCTAATCCTCCATTTTATAAAAATTTCGAGGCCAGACGTTAGAGAACGTTAACCTCTTTAGAGGATTCACTCGAGAATGTGCTAAAACTATTGACAGCACAGAAGAAGATTGTTCAGCTCCTTCCACCAACCAGTATCGATGGACGGAATTTTGACCCAAGTAAAAAGTGTGCCTACCATTCCAGATCTCCAAGCCACGATACACAAGACTATTGGGCTCTCAAGCACAAAATCCAAGACATGATAGACAACGAAGAGATTGTGGTGACCAAACCGGAGCAACCGCATGTGCAAGATAATCCCTCCCTCATCACAAAGAGGAAAATGTCAACATGATTAGCACAAAGAATGGGGAAGGCTCCAAATACCTTCGTTATGTCAGAGAGTCAACTCAATCTAGCACTAATAGCCCAGACAATTGGGAGTTCTCAGAGAGATAGTTCTTGATGGAGCAAGAAATCAAGTCCATTAAAGAACAGATTGGACAGTTAGCGGATCTGGTCGTATACCAACATCAGATAGCCAGGCAGCTGATAAACCAGTCCAACCAGTCTGAAGCAAGTCCTCGTACACCAAAAATCAGTCCCCTTGCTATGAGGGATCATTATCAATTTCATGAGCATGAACCCTGGGCCGACAAGGAAGAAAAGTTCCAGGATGATAGGGAATTTGCCTTCCTAAGGAATTTCACTAATCTGAACCAGCCAATGAAGGAAATCCTCCAAATATTGATCAATGAGGGGATGGTTACGGATTTGTTACCCCCAGTGAACCCTCGATCCAGAAAATTCAAGCCTGACCGAATCTGCCAGTATCACTCCAATGCGCCCGGTAATGACACCGCGGATTGCTGGGGACTTCATCACCTGATTTAGAATCTTATTGAAAGCAGTGAGCTAATAAAGGGGAATCAAGATTATAGCCTCCCCGATGAAGAAGCACTCTTTATTCCTATGTCATGGAATCAGGGAATAGTGGCTGTTATTTCCTGTGAGAAGAAGCTAGCCGGGACGCCCTTAATACTGCCCGGGAAAGGGGTCCAGAAAGCACAGAATCCTATGAAAGCCTTTAATATTGCCTTTTAGACTCCAATATTTAGTGATCAGTCTGAAAAGAGTCCCATGGAACTATGGGAATGAGGAGGGGTCCATATCACACAATATTTCTAGCATATCCAAGGAAAATCCGCTGTACCTGCCTCAGCGGGTGATCTATTCAGTCATCAAAACTAAAAGAAAAGTGGCTGAAGAGAAAGTTGAAGAATTCCTTAGCAAAATGGGGCATAATGAGATCAATGCGGTGCAAAATTTGAAGGATGCACCCAAACAGATGTCCATCCTAGATATGGCCTTATCATCGATGGATCATCGCAACATTCTGGTGAAAGTACTGGAAGAAGCCCATCTGCCAAAACGGTCGATACTGATAAATTTTGTCAAGTGATACAACACATCTTCAACATTAATGTGATATCTTTCACTGATGATGATATACCTGCAGAAGGGACAGGTCATCGTAAGTCACTGCACATAGTAGTAATGTCATCATGGAACGTGATCGGAGGTGTGCTGATAGATGCATGATCGTCCCTAAACATCTGTCCCTACAACACCTTGGAGAGAATGAAGAACAACCCAAACCGGATCAGAACCAGTCATGTGGTTATCCGTGCTTTCGATGGGTCTCTCCGAGAAGCTGTGGGAGAGATTGAGCTTCCATTGGAGATTGGTCCCCACACCTTCTATGTATCCTTCCAGGTACTCAACATCACCACCGGATACAACTTTTTGCTGGGAAGGCCATGGATCCACATGGCAGGAGCAGTTCCATCCACCCTCCATCAGCAGCTCAAGTACATTATTGATGGAAATTTAATCACGGTGAATTCCGAACCAGAGTACCCTGTTTGCATATAGGGAGACATACCGGTAATCAATCTGGATGAAGGGGTTGAACATGCAAGTTTTCAAGCATTGGAGGAGAGAAATACTCAGTACCTACCTATTGCGGCACCGGCTTTGAAGCCAAAAGTCTCCCCCAAAGTAATGATGGTGGGCCAGGAGATGCTATCTTTGGGTTTTTGCCCTGAAGAAGGGTTAGAAAAGAATCAGCAAGGTATTAAGAGTCCGGTACAGATCCTGAGCCAGTTGGGGAAAGCCGGATTAGGCTATTCATCATGGTCAAACCACCATAACCCACACAAGCACCCAAAGGCTCATGCTTCAACTATACTTTTGCCAAACCTCACTGATTCTGGATTTATAAAGCCAATGAGGAAGATTCTCGCTGTTATGTCAGCTATGTTGTTTCCTCCAGTCATACCGGTAAGTGAGAGGAAAGCCACAAATCCTGATGGGGAAAGCAAAAAGGGAAAAGAAAAGTTCTTGCACGAAGGACGAGACCCATTTGCTAACATGCATGTTCTCATACACTACGAGGGTATGAATGATGATATCCCAGTTAGTGATGAAGAGGATCAAATCCAAATTCCTGGCATCAAGAAAGAAAAGAGGGGGGCAGTTCAAAGAAAAACTCTGGCTATGATCTGAAGGATGTCTTATTCATCATCAAGGAAGAGACAGGCGACCATAAATCTTGTATCCTACCTATTCATAATGATTTGACTCTAGACAACTGGAGCAACATCCCTTGCCTCATTCAAAAAGGGCAAAAGGGCAGAGAGTCCGTCGGCCCTGTAACATGGCTTCATTTACTACTTATTTTGGTTGCACAGCTATAGCAGTAACTTTTGTCATGCTTTGCTAAATGCTTTATATGGTTAAGTAGTTTCATATATTAAAGAAAATGCATTTTGTTTTCAGGACTCCAGAATTGGTTTTGTTTATCCATGCTGATGAGATGCTAACCTGTAACAGTGACTACAACTTTGATGTAGAACTGAACTTTGACTTGATGGAGATTGATCAAGAGGAAGTAGATGACTATGAGGTGCCTGAGGAGATCAAAGAATGGGTCAAAGAAAAACCAAAACCAAACCTTGATCAAACCACCACCGTCAATATCAGAACCTCAGAAAACCTCAAATAAATCCAGAAATGCCGAGACCTCATCCCAGACCAAAGAACCGGCCTGATTAAAATCCTAACTCAATTCCACGATGTGTTTGTATAGTCACATGAAGACATGATTGGCCTGTCTACTGAAATTGTTATCCATCGACTGCCCATCAAAGATGGATTCAAGCCAGTTAAGCAAAAACTCAGACGATTGAAACCCTAATGGAGTCTGAAAGTCAAAGAAGAGGTTGTCAAACAATTCAAAGCCGATATCATCATGGTATCAACATACCCGGAATGGCTGTCGAACATTGTTCCCGTGCCTATGTCCGGAGGGAAGGTATGAGTATGCGTGGATTACAGGGATTTGAACAAAGCTTATCTCAAAGATAATTTCCCGGTGCCTTTCATCCACATCCTGATAGATAATACAACACAATATGGCATGTATTCTTTTGTGGATTGCTTTGCTGGTTACCATCAAATCATGGTCGCTAAAGAGGACAGGGAGAAGACAGCCTTCATCACTCCTTGGGGAACCTTCTATTAAAGACGATTATCTTTTGGCCACATCAATGCAGGTGACACATATCAGCGGGCCATAATGGCCCTGTTTCATAACATGAAGCATAAGGAGATAGAGGTTTATGTGGATGACATCATCATCACATCTCAAAAGGAGGACGATCAAATTAACCATCTCCAGAATCTATTCAACAGGTTGCGTAAGTACAACCTCAAGCTGAATCAAGTCAAATGTGCTTTTGGCATCAAATCAGGCAAGTTGTTGGGATTTCTGGTAAGCAATCGAGGCATTGACCTGGATCCTGCCAAGATTAAAGCCACCACGGAGATGCCCACACCCCGAACAGAGAAGGGGATACGCGGGTTCCTAGGAAGGATAAATTTCATAAGTTGGTTCATTTCCTAGCTCACAACAACTTGTGAACCCATCTTCAAGCTACTAAGGAAGAATTTCTCCATGAAATGGAATGAGGATTGCCAAAAAGATTTTCTTGCCATTAAAAAGTAGCTGATCGAAGCACCTGTCTTGGTACCTCTAAGGGATGAAGTTCCACTGTTTAAGTACCTATCAGTCAATGCCAACGTAATGGGCTGTATGCTGGGATAGAAAGATGATAGTAGCAAGGAGAGAGCTATCTACTACATCAGAAAAAGATTCAGCAGCGGAGAACAGAAGTACACACTGATTGAAAAGTACTGTTGTGCGTTAGCATGGGCCGCCATGATGTTACAACATTACTGCATGGGCACACGACCTACCTCATATCTTGCATGGATCCACTGAAGTACGTATTCAACAAGCCAATGTTGACTTGTCGATTGTCCAAATGGCAGTTGATCCTCCAATAATTTAACTATGTATATGTGACTCAAAAGTCCATCAAGGGTCAAGGCATTGCAGATCAACTAGCCGAAGCACCGTCCGGAGGTTTTGAGCCTTTAAAAACTTATTTCCCAGATGATGGGATCATGACAATTCAACAAATCCGACAAGAGAATACAGTCCAACCCTTGACAATGTATTTCGATGGAGCGGTGAACATGAAAGGTGCTAGAGCTGCGGCAGTCCTTATCTCTAGTACAAGAGAGTAGTATCCTGTGGCTACCAAGTTTAAGTTTGTCAACACCAACAACACTACTGAGTATGAAGGATATGTAATGAGGTTAAAACTAGCCAAATCCATGGGTATCCAGAGTCTATTAGTATTGATTATGAGTTGGTTATCAGACAAACCACTGGGGCGTATCATACCAAAGAATTGCATTTGTTTCCCTATCACTGGCAGGTCATCAACATATCCATTGATTTTGAGGAGATAACCTTCATCCACATCCCTCGAGGTAGGAACGACTTTGCGGACGCTTTGGCGACATTGGCTTCCCTGATCAACGTATCGGGTAGGAGGGGAATTCCCTACATCAAATTCACAAACCAAAAGGCCCCAACGGATGGAAATTACATTGGAGAAATCTCAGGTGAAATACCTCTTGTCAAACAGCATTGGTATCAAGACATCAAGGAATATCTCCGAGATGGATCTACACCCGCGGGGGTAAGCCAAGCCGGACGAAAGCGGTTTCACAAAATGGCTATGAAGTTCTATCTAAGCGGAGACGCACTCTACAAAAGGGATGCTGGAATAGGCCTGTTAAGATGCCTCGATAAAGAGCAAGCCCAAAGACTAATGGATGAAGTGCACGGTGCAGTCTTTGGTCCACACATTAGCAGTCATCTAATGGCCAAGAAGATATTAAGAACCGGGCATTACTGGATCTTTCTCAAAGCTGACTGTGATGATCACGTCAAGAGATGTTACCAATGCCATGTCCACAGAAATGATATTCACGCTCCTCCAAATAAGCTTCACAATATGAGTTCGCTATGGCCTTTCTCCATGTGGGGAATGGATGTGATCGATCTGGTAGAACCCAAAGCCAGTAACGTACATTGATTCATCTTCACCATGATCGATTATTTCACTAAATGGATTGAAGCTGCCTCTTTTCCCAAAGTCACCAAGGAGGTAATCATTGGTTTCATCCCAAACAATGCCGTCTATCGATATGGCTAGCTAGAGGTGATTGTATCAGACAACGCCAAGAACCTAAATAATCAGATGATGAGAGATATATGCAGCAAGTTCCACATCAAGCATCTCAACGTCGTCCTCTACCGACCCAAGATGAATGGTGTTGTCGAAGTGGCCAACAAGAATATCAAGAAGATCATGCAGAAAATGCCAGCCAATCACAAACGATGGCCTAACCTGTTGCCTTTGACATTGTTAGCATACAGGATGTCAATGCCTACCTCTACTGGGGCTACCCCATACTTATTGGTCTATGGCATGGAAGTAGTACTTCCCATAGAAGTAGAAATGGTGTCCTTGTGAGTGTTAATAGACGCTTAGATGGAAGAAGATCAGTGGTTGCAAAAGCGATACCACCAACTGTCCCTGATAGATGAGATGAGGGCTGCTACAACCATTTTCCACTGGCAGTTATACCAGCAAATAATCGTTAGATCATACAACAAAGAGGTCCAAATTCGACAATTCAAAAAGAACGATCTAGAACTGACAAAAGTTCTGGCCAATCAAGATGAAGCAAAAGGAAAGTTCGCCCCAAATTGGGAAGGTCCTTTCATTGTCAAAGAAGTGTTGACAGAAGGAGCTATCAGATTGCAAGAGATGGTCAGGAGCGAATTTCCCCAACTTATCAACTCAGACACCGTGAAAAGGCACTATGTTTAAAACACATGCCAGCCATCATCCTGGTCTTGCGAATCGATCAAATCAGATTTGGTTTTTATTAGCAGATCGAACTACGAATGACCTGATCTCCCTTTACCCGAGAGTACGTAAGCAGCCATTCCTTGTGTGGTCAAACCAAACAAAAAACTTAAAAACCCATCAAACCAAACTCAAAAGAGACACTTCTCAAACCTATCACACAAAACTTTAATTACGAATGACCTGATCTCCCTCCACCCGGGAGTACGTAGGCAGCCAATCACGGTGTGGTATGACCTTCAAAGAAAAATAAAAAACATGTCCCAAGACGTCGAAACCCAATAAAACCCAAATGCTATCAAATCTCCCTTGTCAACAGGCCCGTCTGAGATACTCTCCGACATCTCAATGTCAATTCATCAAGAAAAAGCTCATAATGCATCAACAACAGCAAGTTATGAAAGAAGTGGTAATCACTCAACAATGACAATACATATCTAACAGGGAAGTGAATCAAAATATATTTCTCTGATATATAATACTGTTTGATATATACACTATGTCCTGTACTTGACAAATATGGCTGAGCTAGTATGTGTAGGAAAAAAAAATCTATCTCCCTATGAGTCCAACACTCATAAATCCATAATCAGTTCTAACTGGACAGCCGCGGCCAATGTAATATCGGACTTCAACCATGTCAAATACTCTGGAGAACGATCCAGATGGCTAGTAGAGAAATTAGCCATCTTTATATGAGTCCAACACTCATAAATCCTCATCAGGTCAGCTAATGATAGACATGTAGCTGGTACCCACTGATCAACGGCCCCCTCAAACTAGTGAAGGCTCTGGAAATGATCGAACTGACCCATGATTGCCAACGGATGGTAAGTGATCACTCCTCTCAATCCCGCTAGGGGCAAATAATTCATGCCGGCTGCATGAGTGATGAAGCTGTAAGAGGATACAAGCCCTGACCATGTCAAGATCGAAAAGGGATGCTCAATATCTGATAGAAAGGCAGACCATGTCGCTGCATCTGAACACTTCGATGGCTGGAAGGAGTAGGACATGGCTATCTCATGGGTAAAGCAGTACCCATGGTGTCTAAAGGTGCCAATCGAACGTAAATGTGTCATGAGCCAAACATACAATATGACAGAGCTACCTCTAAAAAGCCCCTCTGGATGGGTACTGCAAAATGTAGCCGACCTCAAGGTCTCGGCGAGTATCATCGGCAAAATAGTACTACCTTGTCTAAGGGCACGGACAACGACTATCAACCCAATATCTAAATGGTTCAAATATAATGGCATGTATACGTAGGCCGTGACGCACATCCACAAAACGTCTACTCGAGCCAACTACCACTTATATGCCGAAATGATAAAATCCTCAAAGTGTCAATCGTAGCTGTCTGGCTGGCCGAAACGATTGATCAGAAAGTCGATGGATATCACATGTTCTAAGATGATCTCCTCATTGACTACTCTACATCTCAGACCCGACATTGTCATAAACAGTCTCTTTATGTCACTGACGGTTGTACGAGCACAAGGCAGGTCCAGTGCTAAACCTGTAAGACGCTCATACTCCTCCAAAGTTAGAGTCAACTCGTGCAGTCCAAAGCAAAAAACCTGCCACTCAGGTATACAACAGGATAGAATGTCATCTACAAATCTGTAAAAAACCTAGAAATCTAGAAGGGCCAAGGAATGCCCCAGCATCTAGTCTACTATCCCTCTGGCTGTGTGGGCCAGACTACTGTACCAAGCCCTAAATGAGGATGCTACTGAAGATGGTGGTGAGTGATCAATGCGGCTGACCGTAGATGACGACATCTATATCACTATATCATAAGACCATGTAGGGGTCAAATCTGAACTCACCTATCTAAGTGCATATCCATGACATAATATATGCATAATGACAATGATAAACATAATGCAATAGATAGGAAATATCATGCATATCTAAAATAAACTATCTACTGCAAGCATCATCTCTGTCTACTCATACAATCCAAAATAAAAAGTATAGGGAGATGGGGCACAGCCGCCCAACTACTAACAGAGGCCTATCAAATGATATATCGAGAAATGGGGCACAGCCTCCCAATTGCTAAATAGAAGCCTATCAAAAGATATAGCGAGAAAAGCTATCCAAAGAGATCAAGAATATCTGCATCCAGGCTATTAACCTTCTCCAGCTTCTCCTGAGTCACAAAGTCTTGGCCAGTGGGAATGTTCGGTCGATATAAGGGAGGAATAGCAGCTGCAAAGCTACTAGAAAATGGACCTGATGAGCGGCCCGCTCCAGAGCTGGAAGGAAGAAAAGAATCTGCCTAGGATGGCTCCCGACTAAGGTGCCTGATGAACAAATGTGCCCTCTCCAACTGTTGGGTCAATCCTGTGATCTAATATAGATGAGTCTGATCTCGGAGGCAAGCTATCCAGTTTGTCATCATCACAGACCCCAGCACCATATCTACCATGAACTGGGTAGCACGAGTCTGAGCCCCAATGGTACGAGGACTCCACCAGCTGTGAAATGCCTCCCGGCTGTAAGGACCCTCTAACAGGGTGAAGCCATCTACGCCCACTAGTGGAATGTTTGTGAGTGGCTGAGCGAGTAGCCAATGATGCCAAGCAGTAGGAATAAAGGGAATGCGGATCTCTCCCTTGGTGCTTCTAATAGTACGCTCTCCAAAATAGAGCTCCCAACCTCCATCTGTCAAAAATGGAACTCGCCGAGTGGATAATGAAAACTCCAGGCCAGTGGGAAAGCCATCCTCAAACCCAACTGTCAAAAAGACTGAGGTATATTAGACCCACGAGATCGATTCGGCCGTCAATAGCTCTAGCTACAGGCTGGAGTGGGTGAATCCCTCGACTACGGGGATCTCTGTCAATGTGGAGTGATGCCAATGCCATCCCCGAGAATAGGTCTCCAAGCCTAGAGTAGTGGCAAGACGTATGCCAAAACTTTCCATACAAATATCAAAAGTCCTTAGTGAGCAAGACTGACAAATATAAATGTGGCAATCAAAAAGGTACAAGAGAAATGTACTCACCAGCAGGAATGGGTAAAAGCCTAACCAAGATTTTGTCACACCTTCCAAACGCATGCGCATCCCTGGGAGAAAAATAGGCAAAGGTGTAGGTACCCAAATCAAAATCACTTAGGCGCTCCACGTATCGAGTAGCGTTGACCAGGGTAAAGGATACCGTCGAAGAGTTATCCGCAAGGAAACAACCCCTGATGATCACAAAAAATAGTCACCTCAGGATGCGATCTTTAACCCTTTGATCATCTCGTAGAGGCTCAGTCAAAGCCCCACTCTGGGCATCTACACTTAAGGGACCAAAACAGAATGTCCGACCCTTGATAGCAGTCATAAGAACTCCCAAAATAGACAAAACGAAAGTAGGTGAAATGTCAGCCACAACCGACACTGGCTCACCTGCGAACTCTATCCCGGTGATGAACCTCCAGTCCATAAGCGTCATCATCACCTCGAAGTCCAACAAATATAGAGACTGGGTCTGGTGGAACTAGCGCTCAGACAAAGCCCTCAGATAACCCCAGGAATAACGGCGGGGAAGGATAGAAAAGAACGTCTGAAACCCTTAGGTGTCAACAATGGCCCTGTACTCTAGATGCGGGGTATAGTACAAAGAATGCATGGTAAACAAGTTACCCTTGGGCTGTGTAAAGTCAAGAACCTGCATTAAAAAGCTAACACATATCAAGCCAGTGCCCTGAAATGGCAAAAGAGAGAAAGAAAATCCAGAAGAAAAAACTTCAGTAACCTCATTGGTGTGAAAGAATCTCGATGGGTGGCGCCTTAAATTTCCCAGTAGCTCCTGAAGTCGCACCACAATGCCTGGAAGCTCCGCACGTGGAGCCTGACCTGGGACAGGATCAACAAAAGGTACATCCTCATCAACCACATCAACCGGCAGATCAACTCGGATAGGACGAATCACTGACTCAGCCAATCTGCGAGGCGGTCGGGCTGGCCGTGGCTGGGGAACATCGGAGACCCTCCTCCGTCCAACTCTTGGAACGACCCTACTGGCCCTGCCAGGTCTATCTGGCTCCATAACCTGGACAAAGTCTCCAAATCACCTTAGAAAGGGTGAGATAAGCCTTAAACATGTGGCTTTTTAATTTAAAATAGTATTTTATGCATTTCTATGTCCTAAAACATGCATGAGTCAGCAAAAATCCCCAGTATAGTTAAAATTACCTGATATTTTAGTCGCTGGTGACAACACTAGCGAAGCATCGGGAACGATCCGGTGATATCAGCCGTTAAAGGCCACTTCTGCGAAGGTCAGATTGCCTGACATTTCAGCCACTGGCGACAACCCCAACGAAGCATCGGGAACGATCCGGTGATATCAGCCGTTGAAGGCTACTTTAGCGAAGGTCAGATTGCTTGACATTTCAGCCACTGGCGACAACCCCAGTGAAGCATCAGGAACTATCTGGTGATATCACCCGTTAAAGGCTACTTAGCGAAGGTCAGATTATCTGACATTTCAGCCGCTGGTGACAACCCCAGCGAAGCGTCGGGAACAATCCGATGATATCAGTCATTGAAGGCTACTTCAGCGAAGGTCAGATTGCCTGACATTTCAGCCGCTGGCGACAACCCCAGCGAAGCATCGAGAATAATTTAGTGATATCAGTCATTGAAGGCTACTTCAGTGAAGGTCAGATTTCCTGACATTCCAGCCGCTAGTGACAACCTCAGCGAAGCATCGGGAATGATCTGGTGATATCAGTCGTTGAAGGCTACTTCAGCGAAGGTCAAATTGCCTGACATTTTAGCAGTTGGCGACAACCCCAACGATGCATCTGGAACGATCCGGTGATATCAGCCGTTGAAGGCTACTTCAGCGAAGGTCAAAAGTTCGTTCAGCCGTTGGTGACAACTCCGGCGAAGCATCGAGAATGAGCCAGTGGGAAAAATAGTATATCAGTTTTTCCCCACAGAGGATAGCTGATGGAATCTATTATCCAAATCCCTGGAGGGAGCATCGAGAAAGATTCGGTAGTGATTGAGACTTTGCAATATGTCGTTCGAGTAGACATCAAGGGAATTCACCAAAGGCTATCATGAATGACGTCATCCCCAGCAGAAAATGACGAGAACAGTCTATGTTAACCTACCAGCGATACCCTACCAGTAATAGCCTAGCACCATGAAGATATAGTAAACCATTGGCCTCCGACTAATGCGACATTAAGGGCTATCACGGATAACGTTATCCCTAGCAAAAAATGATGTAAATAGTGAAAGTAGTATGCATACAAGCCAATCATGTATGATGATAAAGCATATACTTTGGAGGCAATCTTATTTATTTATTAATAAAAATATTCATTTATTAAAGGCATTTAATTATCTACATGGTGCTGTTTTTATAATATGTAAATAACCCATAGTTTTAAGCAATGCTTTTAGAATCATGATGATGATCATGCCAATGAGATCTAAATTCTTAGAAAGCTCTAAAACTAAAATAGTTCCTAATCATGGGATTACTAAAAAGGGGATTAGTAAATCCGGATAGATTAGTACATATGTTGCTTGCTCATTAGATGAGGATGATTGATCTCATAATCATTTGTCTGGAGACACTAAAGCAAGTATGTAGGTGCTTATTGGAGAATAAGTTCACTGAACGTGACTCGCTATGGAATACCTAATGGAGTTTTACTCGCCTGTCAATAGGAATTCCTAATGTGATAGTAGTACAAGTGATCCTTGGACTTGAGATCATCATAGTATCTTGTATGTAATGAATTATACTTTAACTTATTCCTTAAAGCCCTTTAGGGTATATAAAAGGGTATGATTGGGTATAATGAGTTACATATGGAGACAATGAATGATCAATAAAGAATCTACCACCTCTAGTAAAGGAGGAGATATGTCCTATGTAATTCGTTAAATGACAACCCAGGAATCCTTGGCCAAGGTAAAATGAAATTAGAAAGGAGTTTCTAATTTACATTATTTGGAGTTGTGCATTTTCTAATCGAAATACATATAATTAAATAAAATAAGACTTGACAGTAAATTCATGTCTTATATTTAATTGGGACATTGTATGGTGGAAGGATTGAATTGTATGGTAACTATTTACTCACAGGTTCTTTTATGATTAATGTTGAAATCTATATTATCTGAAAAGTCGTTGATCGCTAGGGAGGCTTATCCCTATTGTAGAATAAATATTATTTATTTAAATAGATTATTAGTTTAATTTATTTATTTAAATAAGATTAGAATTGTTCTAATTGATTTATTCACAACCGGTTTAATATAGAGAACCTAAAGGGTCACACCATAAAAGGAAGAATAATTATTTAAAAAGGTAATGGCATAATCGTAATAATGCATTAAGTGAAATTAATTTAATCTATGGTGATATAATAAATTAAATAGCTTAATATTTATTATTTAATATTTTAGAAATATTAAATATAAATTAATAAGAGGGGTCTTATTAATATTATTATAATTATTATTATTTTAATTTCTAAAGGAGTTTAGTAATTAATTTAATATTAGTACTCTCATTTATTCCTAATAAGATTAGGAGACAAATTAATTAAATGAATTTAATTAATTATTTCCCATGTGGTGGGAAGCCTAAATTAATTAAAGGAGTTTAATTAATTAAAAAAAATCCCATGTCTAATAGGATTAGAAGGGTTGACCAATATCTATATACGAGGATTCTTATAATAGATATTACTTGATGCAATTCCAATTGTTGGAGAGTACTCCTTTTCTATAGAGGATAGAAAACTAAGCCAACCACCCTCCTTCTTGATAATTCATCTTCCTTGGTGGATCACCTCTAGAGGCCAAACACTTGGGTGGCTAACGTTGATCAAAGGAAGGAATCTAATCCGGAAATTCAAGGAGATCACGAAGAACAAGGACGTGAACTAGTACCTGTGGAAGCTTCGTTCTACAAGGGTATGATTCCATAACTTCTTATTTATCGTTTTAAATTAATAATTTGCATAAAGGATGATCCGGGTAATGGTTTTGTAGAATTTTTTTTAAACTCTGATATACCATGTTTCCGCTAATTTTTGCAATTTGATTGCGTCACGATTTCGTACAAACCCAACAAATAGTTAGTGATGGCCCCGTCCCCTCGAAGGTATCTAACATTCATAACATATCATGCTATGCATTATATATATTTCAGTGTCTAGCAATCTTTATTGTGAGAACCCAAATTTTAAGAAATTATTAAAATAAGAATTTAGTAAATAAAATTCTTAAGGCATGTGTTGGGTTCATATAATATATGCGTTATAAAGTCTGTGGTATTATGTTGCATAAGGTAATATGAACTGTGCAATATGTGATTTTTGTGTTTAATAAATATATTATTATTATATATTTGTTATAAATTGTAGAGGTTTATTAGTTAAAGTAAAGGAGATGGGTAAAATTTATCTATCGATATTAAATACTTTATAAAATTATTTTAGCATAGTAAGTTGGTGGCATTAAATATCTTTAAAGAATAATCACCATTTTCTTGGGTATATATACTAGTGACTAATATGTCGTAATATGGGTCATAATTGTTGCTCAAACTGTCCATAAATGGATTGAGATAGCAAAGCATGAATTAGTTATGGGAATTAACTAATAAGGATAAATATTGTTGAAAGTTATATTATGGAATAATATATTTTGAATATTAAAACCTTAATTGATAGTGGTGATATAGTAAAGGGGTTAATTCACTTGAGTAAATGGTTAATTAATATATGTGTTTTGGATAAGAAAAATGAAATGAGTATGTAATTAAATTTAGTATTATTTTTATATATTACTTAGCATGGTAATATATGTAAGAGTTTAATCTTCGAAATGACGTTAATAAAATATATACGTGGTTGAGGAGAGAAGAAAACCAATATATATTTAGATAAATATTAGTTAGAGATTTATAAATTAAATTGTTATATGGCTAAATGTGAAGATTGAATAAATCGTTTTGGGACAATTTATAGAAAGGAAAGAGAAACAATTATTGTATATTTTAAATAAAGGATATTAAAATAAATTCAAGCATTGAATTATTTTAATAAAGGGAGAATATTAATTTAAATTGTAATATTACCTTATATGTATAGCTTTGTATGAAGTAATATGTATGATTAAGTAATATGGTAAATATATTAAAACATATTTGCTATATGTAAATAAATTGATATAGACAATTTATAATAAGAGAAAATAAACTTATTATCTATTTTCTATATGTGATATGTGCACATGTGCTTTATATGTAATTATTTTAATGAGACATAGATATTATATTAAAGATAATATCTTGTGACAATGAGTAAATCATTTTATTATGATTAATACCACTATTTGGAGAAAACGTAATAAAAATAATTTATGTTTGTTTTCATGGTGGAATATATAGTTTATATAGTAGTAGTTATATCTAATGTTTTTCCAAGAAGGTTAAATTTATAAAGAAAGCTAAGTTATTTTTATTTCACTAAATAACTTAAGTTACTATATTACCCGTAGATTTTTATAAATAATAATAAAGATATTTGGATATTTCCGTTCATGACATATGTATTTATGTGAACCTTGAAATATAATAGTTCAATGTAAATTGAATATGTGATGAGTAAGTAATATGGTGGAAATGAATAAGAGTATGAGATATTCCTAGTGTGGCAAAGTGGTGGAATAAGCAATTAATTAAATAAATTATTGAAGGAATGATTAAGTGGATTAATTAGTTTTATTATATGAATTAATTGCTATGTGCAACTATATATGTTATGAGAGCATATAAAATAAGAAATGTAATGGTATTACATTGTGAACATATCATAAGATGTGATATTAAGAATATTATTATTTTGCGAGACTATATTATAATAGGCTTGAGATCTATAATTTACTAAGCTTACATTAATAAACCTTGTGTGGCATAGATATTGAGATTGGTAAATAATAATAATTAGCCCAATTGAATTATGTTAGAAATTATATTTAGCCCAATTAAAATATTTTTTGAATAACACAATGTATATGGATTATATGATTATATGTGATTGCATATAGTAAGGTATAAGTATACTTACATATAGGTGGGGGTGTAAATATATATGTGCATATGCCCATAAGTTAACATAAAGACATTAAATTGACCTTGTGAGACATATAGAAACCCATATTGAAAATACTGAGATCCATTTTACTAAGGCAGGGAATAATAAGCTTTTGTCCCATATCACTTGTTCCATTTGTGTTCCAGCCGTATAGAGGCCATTGGCCTAGCTTCCTACTTTGCTAAAAATGAGATTGGTGATGATGGCTAGAGAGATGGCTGATGGTGGAGTTGGTGATCACTTTCCACCAACTCCTTCTTGTCCAACATCTTCTTCCTTCTCCCATTGGTTTGCTTCAATGTGCAAAACCCAAATTTGGAGAATAACTCCTCTATAAATAGCCACCATTCTCTTCATATCTCTAGTTGCTAAATTCTTTGTTAAGTTCAAATTAGAGTGTGAGTTCCTAAGTTGAGTAGAAATTAGAAGTTAGGGAGCAGGAAGTTAACAATTTGGTCCCAAGAAGGTAACATCACTAATTATGGTCTTAAGTTTAAGTTGAAGAATTCTTAAGAAATTACAACAATTACTTGTTAATTAATTGAAGAATTGATATCAACATGTTAGCTAAATTTGTATGTATGTATGGAGTCTATATGTTTGGCTTAAGCATGCTTAAAGGAAGGAATTCATATTGAATTCTGAAAATTTCTGCAGAAGCAGAGGTTGTCTAGGCTTGTGCTGGAGTGGCGCGGCCACGCCATTCCTCAATACAAACCTAGCGCGGCCGTGCTGTCTGCCAGAATGGAAATCCCATTTTTGATACTTTCTGATACGATGAGCCTACTAGTATGACTTAATTATGGTTATAAATGACACTGACATATAGACAGAGGTTGCTTTATTTGAAGTCACTCACTTTGACTTGTTCTAGTTTGAGTTTTTAAAGAAAATTTATAAGTTTGAAAAGACAAACTTTGTTGAAAATAAACTTACCGACCTTGTGAACATGTGTAGATAACCTAATACACATGTAAACGAATCTAACATGTGGTCTAAGGTTACCTTGTATGTAATGAGTGGTGCTAGTTTGGTTTAATGATTTTTTAAAGAAAACTTGATGTTTTGAAAACAAAACTTGACGAAATTTGTGTCTTTTAAGTCCCGACCTTGCGAACACGTGTATATGACCTAATTATGTGCGTATATGGGTAAGGAATGTGGTTTCAATATATATTGTGTATAAAAGGTTGTTAAGCATGGTATAAACTATCCGAGCATGTTTTAAAGCAAGTTTTTAAAAGAGGGATTATACTAACCATGTGTAAATGAGTTTGATACATATGATCACGCGTATTAAGGATCGTTGAGCATCCTTATGTGGGCTAGTGGTTAACATAGCTAGTCCCTTATTAAACGAACCTATTTAGTCTCGATTAAAGAATTTGGAAAGGACGTTTTAAACCCGAATTGAGTTTTATCTCAAAATTTATTTTTGATATCTGAGAAAGTATCCAAATTGGTCAATAGATTATGGAACATATTAATCCTAGTCGAGCTAAGGAATTCAAAAGAAAACTAAAAGTTCTAGAAGTTAATCAAACAAATATGGGTAACCAAATCTGTTGTAAACACTGTCTTTAGGTGTTTATATTTTGTTCAAAGATATTAAGGTACTAATAAGAGAAATGGATCTTTGAAAATTTTGTTCTGGTTTTGGCAGGGAGTAGCGCGGCCGCGCCACTCCCAAGCCTATTAAAATAGTGCGGCTGCGCCGTGCTGCAGAGTGGTCAAGAATAGTTTGTTAAATGTTTGAACTTTTGTCATGTCTTTATACATTTTCCTTAAAGACAGCAAGATATGAAACAAGATGGTTTCAATAGAATAAGTATGAGGGTGTAATGCGGTAACAACATAGTTATCCTAAGATGAAATGAAAAGAAGGATTTAAAAACCAAGTTAGAAGACAATGTAATATTTATTATTATATTTAGAATGTATGGATGTATTTGACTGGTGGGTATGAATCCATGATTATACAATTGTGTAGGAATAAACGAAGTAAAGATAGCTAAACGTAGTTAAGTTGTAGTTCATAAATTACGAGCCAGACAAGTCTTTCAGTTCCTATTTGCTATAGGAATTTGATAACTGTTGGTTGAATTATATTATGCTATGAGGATGTTGATTTATATATGAAATGCATATGAGATATGTATGAAATCTTTGATTATATGTTTAAGAAGTTAATCTCTATACTTGTTATGTGAGAAGCAATATGCGTAGTAAATTTAAATGATTATGATTGCATGAACTGGGCATGA
Organism: Panax stipuleanatus; assembly: GCA_020205555.1. NCBI lineage: Eukaryota > Viridiplantae > Streptophyta > Magnoliopsida > Apiales > Araliaceae > Panax > Panax stipuleanatus. The sequence goes on from CM035116.1 coordinate 108,190,763, forward strand.
TATTATATGCTATGTGTTGTATGAAAACTATTAGAATTGTTGTGCTATCGAGCTCACTCTTGCAAATAACCATTTTTGCAGGTTAAGGACTCACGGTTAAAGATACATGTAGACACTCGAAATTTCATGTCCCTGTTACTAACATTGTAGGAGGGCAAACTGGGGCAATCAAATCAACCCCGGTCACCAATACCGGGTCAACTCATCCCCGATCTCAATATCGGGCATCAAATCAACTCCGATCTCTAATCGGACCGTTAACTCAACCCCGATCTTAATATCGAGCCATCAAATCAACTCCGATCTCCAATCGGACTGTCAACTCAACCCCGATCTCAATATCGGGCCATAAAATCAACTCCGACCTCCAATCGGACCGTCAGATCCCCGATCTCAATATCGGGCTATCAAATCAACTCTAATCTCTAATCGGATCGTCAGATCAACCCCGATCTCAATATCGGGCCATCAAATCAACTCTGATATCCAATCAGATTGCCAACTCAACCCCGATCTCAATATTGGACCATCAAATCAACTCCGATCTCTAATCAGACCGTCAGATCAACCTCGATCTCAGTATCAGGCTATTAAATCAACTCTGTTCTCCAATCGAACTGCCAACTCAACCCTGATCTCAATATCGAACCATTAGATCAACTCCGATCTCCAATCGGACAGTAAGATCAACCCCGATCTCAGTATCGGGCCATCAAATCAACTCTGATCTCCAATCGGATCATCAGATCAACCCTGATCTCAATATCAAGCCTTTAAAATCAACCTCGATCACCAAATATCGAGACAACCATAGCCTCGAACACTAGTCTTGGGATGTCAACTCAACTCTGGTCTCAACCCGGAGGTGCAGATCAGCCCCGATCTCAGCCCGGGAAGTCAAGTAAACTTTGGGAAGAAACTTGAAGCTCCACAACATCTCCAAAAGATAACCTGGAATGACTAAGTCAACATTAGAGATTACATTGAGGACAGACATGACTCGAATCTGATCCAAGTCTTGGAAACAACTCCCAAAAGTCAACCAAAGGCCATGCTGACACTGAAGGCAACCCCGGGAGGGGCAAAAGGGTTATTTTACCAAGCCTAAGCCAATTTGGTCAAACTCAAGCCGAATTGATGCCACCAAGGTCAAAACAAACCATAACGACGATCCCGAGAGCAAACAGTGCAAAACAGCTCAACGGATAGAATCGAAGACTTGGTTATGAACCCATCTTCTTGGACCCAAAAAATGTTTTATCCCATGTCATTGTGACACTCTCGGCGAGGGCTTTCCGAAAAGGTATAACACGCCTCAAACGGAAGTTCCGATCAAAAGTTAGAAAGTTTCGACTTCGACCTCTCGTTGCTCGAGTGCACGTACTTCAAAACGACTCACTCGGACACGTTGAGCCCACCAGGGGAGCCGCACCTCTACCTGCGATAGCAGCAGGTAGAGCTGAGGCTCCCTGGCCTATAAATAAACGTGCCCCCTTATTTTTAAGAATTTCAAAACACAGCAATCCTCTGCCAGTTTTATTTTTTAACTTTTTCACCTCTTCTAAACCCAAATTTTTAAACTCTAATACGTAGATATACCCACATACTACAACATATCAAAAAATAACAGGTAGATTCTGACGTTTAGAGCTTACGATTTGGCAGTACATTGTAAGTATTTCTACGATCAGAAAGTTAATACTACTTCTTTGCACTGTTTTGCACTTGCATATCAAATTTCATTTTCTAAAATTGCCCGAAACTTAGTTTTGTGGCCGTTTACGTTAAAATTTGGTACATCTTTGTACATAACCGCATTTTCTGGTATTTTTACAACTCGGATTGACGATCCGTCAACTCTAACAGCTTCAATGCACTAGCATCTTCGTTTTAAGCAACTTTGCCGGACTGGGTTATCTTCCCAGTCCGGGTTTGGCTTTTTGTTGTGTTTATTCAACTGTATATATACTAACGTTTCAATTCTGTTAAGCCCATATGTCAAATCTGAGGTAGTTTACTGCTTTTAAATATATTTATACATATATAAGCAACTTTCAGAACCACTAGGTTCTCTTCCTAGTTTTGGTTGACTACGTTTCTGTCAATATATATATATATATATATATTTATATATTTCAGTCCGGCCTGGATTATTCTGTAGCCTTTATACTGTTTTTGCACACCTCACCATTACTGGGTTCACTTCCTAATCCCTGGTTGACTACTTTTATGTACATTTACATTTCTGTTCGGTCTGGATTATTCTGTGGCCTTTTTACTTCTTTTATATATAAATATGCATATATAAGCAACCTTCACCACCACTGGGTTCTCTTCCCAGTCTTGGTTGACTATGTTACTGTCTATATATATATATATATATATATAATATATATATTTCAACTCCAGTCCGGGCACCAACGTGAAAACCCATCGCCCTTTACAGCTTTTATATATATAACTGTGTATATATATAGCTTTACTCGCTTTTATTAAACTGTTGCTCTAAGCATTCATTTGATATGAATTGTCACTGACGTATCTGCGGCGAACTAGAATTATTTAAATCTCGCCAACTCTAGCCTTCAAATGGTTCAAAACATGTTCAGACTGAACCGGGAAGCTAGAATGGCTGAGATTTCCTTAAATCTAGCTTTCTTTCTAGTTTCAATTATAAAAGCAACCTCGCATCCCTTACATCACTATCTAGTGGGAACGAGACGCTTTGGCCGTGCAAACCCGGATTTACTGAATGAATCATCGGTTCTGACAATTTTGGCATATATATCTATTTATGTGCAAATTTGAACTGTGCAGGTTTATTGGCTACTAAAATGTTAGCCTAGGAATCGTGGGATTCATGATCAAATCGATCAGAATCTGATTCCCACGATGGACAAACTCAACTTTATAGATGTACCCTACCAGTTTTTCTGTAAAATGTACACACAAAAGACCTTAAAACGGTTATCCGAATTTAAGGTCTCAACATAGTGAAAATATGGTTTGTAGTGTCAGAGTCCCTCCGATGACAATCATGCCCATGAGGAGACCGAAATTTGTATAAATTTTGTGGTCGAGGATGCTTCGCAGCCCGACAATCACCATTCAAACTGTGCCTTAAGGCTAAAAAGATAAAAAATTGAAGTATCAACATGCTTTAATTCCTATGTTAGCGTAAGGGTTTGATAACCAGCTTTCAAAACATCATTTTTAATTCAATCAACAGAAAAGCTTTTGCAAATCAAATCAAAGACTTTTGCAAAATCAAATCAAATCCTTCATATATAGGTTAAACGAAGCAAAGAACTACTTTCAATATATCAAATATACGCCCAATTTTTAAATAGCATTCACATACGCATTTTAGTTTTAAGGGAAATATTGAAAAGATGCAGTACCGTGTTTACACTGGAGTCATGGGGTGCCTAACACCTTCCCCATACTTAACCAAGCCCCCGAGCTCAAAACTTGGGTTTCAAAGATTAAGTTTCGACAGTGTCCAGCAATTGGGCCTTTTTCAAACAAAACTCAGTTGAGTTGGTACAACCATTTTGAAATCTACCAACTGGCGACACTATAAAATGTTCAAATCGTCGACATGATACATGTTGGATTTTTTCCTTAAAAAACCCTTCAAAACATTTTTCCTAAATAAAAAGAGTGAGGGTATAGATAACTTAGGAAGAGATGAAAGATCCAAGTTGTGACTTGAACTGCAGATTTTTTAACCAACGTCGACATTACGTGCTACTTGTTTGATAGAGTTCAATAGTATCGCAATAAGATTGATTTATTTATCTAAAGTTATGATCTCGAATCATGTTTAGGTTTTAAATGATGTACATGATAGTTGTTTATGATGTTCAACTCATGTAGAGTAGTAAAGTCGTAATATTCGATATATAAAGAATATAAAATCAAGATGTAAAGTTTTATTATGTAAATTCGACGATTTGAGTAATGGAATAAATTGATTCAAAGTTATGAAATTAATAAAAGTTGTTATTCAAAGAACATGGAAAAGTTTAAATTATTCCTCATTTTTATTAAGTATAACATCGGATATGATGTAAAGACAAGAATGGTAAATGACTAAGATTTGGAAATTTATTAAGGTTTTGAGATCGACATGTAGATTCTGGAAATGGAAGGAATTTATATTCTAATTAGAAATGAAGCGAAGTTATATTCATTAAGTTATGAATAAAAGATATAAATAATTTGACGATAGTGGTATCGTGACGCACCAGGTCCGAGGTCCAAGGGACCCGGATTTGGGGGCGTTACATTTATCCTATTCATTTTACTACGTTGCATAAACATGTTAAAGAGGGGCATCTGTAAACACTCAAAAAATTTCATTCCTGTTGTAGACATTCAAAGTTTTGCATTCCTATTACTAACCCTGCAGGGGGGCAAAATCGTCTTTTCAGCCCTGATCTAAATATCGGGATGTCAACTTAGCCCCGGTCTCAATACCGGGATCTCAACTCAGCCCCGGTCTCAATACTGGGATGTCAACTCCACCCCGATCTCAATACCCGGATGTTAACTCCGCCCCGGTTTCAATACCAGGATGTCAACTCAGCCCCGATCTCAATACCGGGATGTCAACTCAGCCCCAGTTTTAATACTGGGAGGTCAACTCAGCCCCGGTCTCAATATCGGGAAGTCAACTAAACCCTGGTCTCCATACTGGGATGTCAACTCAACCCCAGTCTCAATATAGGGATGTCAACTCAACCCCGATCTCAATATTAGGATGTCAACTTAGCCCCGGTCTCAATATCGGGACGTTAACTCAGCCCCGTTCTCAATATCGGGATGTCAACTCGACCCCTATATCAATATCGAGATGTCAACTCAGCCCCTGTCTCAATACCGGGATGTCAATTCTGCCCCGAACTCAATACCGGATTGCCAACTTGGCCTCGATCTCGATACCGGGATGTCAACTCAACCTCGGTCTCAATACCAGGTTATCAACTCTGCCCTGATCTCAATACCAAGATGTCAACTCAGCCCCGGTCTCAATACCAGGATGTCAACTTCGCCCCATTCTCAATATCGGGATGTCAACTCAACCCCGAAGACAACCCTGGGTTGTCAAGTTAAACCCCGGTCACAACCCGGGAGGTACAATAACCCCGGCAACAACATCGGGAGATCCAGTTTAGGCCCAGTAACAATCCGCGTGGTCAGGTAAAACCCTGGTCACAACCCAAGAGGTCAAATCAATTTCGAAGATAACCCCGAAGCATCACATCATCCGCAGAGATAACCCTGGGAAACCAAGTCAACCTCGGAGACAACCATGAGGACAAACAGAATCGACTAGGATCAAAGCCTCGGAGACAACTCTGGGAAAATAGTCGAGGACCGTGCCAATATAGGAAACAACCTCTGGAGGGGAAAAATTTTCAGTTCACCAACTTAAAGCCAATTCGGTCAAAATCAAGCCGAATTGATGCCATCAAGGTCAGAAAGAACCATAACACTGATCCCGAGTGAAAACAGCACAAGACAGCTCAACGGACAAACTACAGAGAAACAAAGACCCGGTTATGAACCCGTCTTCTTTGACTCAGAAAAGGTTTGGTCCCATGTCATTGTGACACTCTCGGCAAGGGTTTTCCTGAAAGGTATAGCACACCTCAAACGGCTGCATCGATCAAAAGTTAGAAAGTTTTGAACCTGACATCGTATTGCTCGAAGTGCATGTACTTCGAGATAACGGGACCCACCATGTGGGCCTTGCCACGTGGAGCCGCAGGTAGACCTGCTGCTGCCGCGGGTAGGAGGCCTGCGTCCATCGGGTCCTTAAATAAAAGTGCCCCACTTGCCAAAAAAGGAAAAAAAAAGAAGGAAAACGCTCTGAAACTCTGCCCATTTCGTTTCCTAGCCCGACTTCTAGTACTCCAAACCCAGATTTTATTACTCTAACACGTAGGTATACTCATATACTACAACATACCAAATATTAGCCGGTGGAAACGCCCGTTCGAAGCCTACGAAGTGGCAAAAAGCCCGTATACCAGTCTATTATAAATATTTTTACGATTAGAACTTGTTTCCTACTTCATTGCGCATTTATACACATGCACGTAAAGTTTCACCTTTAGATTTTGCCGGGAACTCAGTTCCGTGGCCGTTTTTGCGTACTTTTTAGTATATTTTAGTACATATATACGTTTTTTCGCATTTGCACAGCTCGGATCGACGATCCGCGACTTTTAACAGCTTTTATATATATATATATATATATATATATATATATAATTCAACTTTTACGGTCTGGGTCAATGACTCGTGGCCGTTTTGGCTTTATTTTGTATATATTTAACTATATATATATACTAACTTTTCAATTCCGTCAAACCCGGATGACAAATCAGTGGTAGTTACTACTTTTATATATATAACTATATATATATATATATATATATATATATATTTGACTTCATTTGGCCTGGATTACAATTTCGTGGCCTTTATTGCTTTAACATATATATACTAATTGTATATATTAACATTTATATTTCATTTGGCCTTGATTGGAAATTCGTGGCCTTTTTACTATTTATATATATATATATATATATATATATATATATATATATATATATATATATATTTCCATTCATTCGAGCCTAGATTAATTCGTGGCTCATTTACATCTTTTATACATACATATATATATATATATATAAGCTAAAAAGAGCCACGGAGTATTCCAGGCTTGACAGAATTAAAATATATATATATATATATATATATATATATATATATATATATATATATATAAAAGCTGTAAAGGGCGACAGATCTGCCATTCCAGTTTGAGCATAGGATGGAATACTCCGTGGCTCTTTACAGCTTTTATAAATATATATATATATATATATATATATATATATATATATATATATATATATATATTTCCATTTCTGTGTGGGGATAGGATGGCCGATCCGTCGCCCTTTACAGCTTTTATACATACATATATATATATATATATATACATATATATATATGTATATATACATATATATATATGTATATATACATATATATATATATATTTCCATTTATGTTCGGGAATAGGATGGCAGATCCATCGCCCTTCACAGCTTTTATATATATATATTTACATTCTAGTACGGGCCTGAGAGTGAAAACCCATCGCCCTTTACATCTTTTGTATATATATAATTATATATATATATATATATATATATATATATATTCTTTATTCATTGTGATTAAATTTTTGATTTAAATATTCATTTGATATGAATTGGCACTGCTATTCATTTGGTGAGTTAGATTTCTTTAAATCTAGCCCTTTCTATCTTTCAAACGGTTCAGAATAGGTCCAATCGGAACCGCGAAGCTAGAATTGCTAAGATTTATTTAAATCTAGCTTTCTTTCTAGTTTTATTCATTTTAAAGCAACCTCGTGACCCTTTTAGATCGCTATCTATTGGGAACGAGAAGCTTTGGCTACGAGCACGCTAGGATTTGACAGATGAATCCTTAGTTTTTGCGACGTCTGGATGTAAATATCCATTTTCTATAAATATCTGTGTAGTACAGGTTTACTTGGCTTCCCTTTGTGAGACTAGAAATCGTGGGATTCATGATCAAACTTATCAGAATCTGATTCCCATGATGGACAAACTCCACATTACAAATGTACCCTGCCAATTTTTCTGTAAAAATGTACATCCGAAAGACTTTAAAATGGTTATCCGTGTTTAAGGTCTCGAACATAATGAAATAATGGTTTATCATGCCAGACACTCTGATGGCTGTCATGCCCATGAGAAGACCGGTACTTGTATATATTATGTGGTCGAGGATGCTTCGCAGCCCGACAAATCACTATTCAAATTGAGCCAAAAGGCTGAAAAGATAAAAATGGAAGTATCAACATACTTTAATTCCTACGTGAGCGTAAGTTTGAAAACCATCCTTTCAAAACATCATTTTAATATCTTGGCTAAAGAAAAAGGATTTTTGCAAATTAAATCAAACCTTTCGTATATAGGTTCAACAAGGCACGTCCGTACTTTCAAATAAAACAAACGTAGGCCCAATTACTTCCAGCATCCACACACACACATTGCAAATAAAAATAGAAATATTGAAAAGATGCGGTACCTTGTTTTCACGGGAGTTGGGGGATTTCTAACACCTTCCCCCCACTTAACTAAGCCCCCGAACTTAAAACTTTTGTTTCAAAGATCAAGTTTCGACAGTGTCCAACAATTGGGCCTACTTTCAAACAAAACTCGGTTGAGTTGGTACAACCATTTCAAAACTACCAACTGGTGACTCTATAAACCTTTCAAATCGTAGACATGATACATGTTGGCCTTTTCCTAAAAAGTTGACCCTTCATAAAGCAGATAAGGCAATAAGGGTTGAAGATCACAAAACTTAGGAAGAGAGAAAGATTCGTGTCCCACGAAGACCAGATTTTTTCCCGACGTCGACAGTCGTCTCATATCGGTGACGGACATCCTAGCACAAGGCCAATCCAATGGCAAACCAGTGATGCGCTCATACTCCTCCAATGTAGGAGTCAGCTCATAGATACCAAATCTAAAAAACCTATAGCTCAGGTATCCAGAAAGATAGCATGCTGTCTGAGAAGCCTAGTGGTACCTGGAAAGATAATCTGGCCATAGAATGCCCCAACATTTGATCAACTGTCACCATGTCTGTGTGAGGCAAAATGTCATACCACAATCTTAAAGAAGAGGCTATAAATGTGGGTGGCATGTTCTCAATACGGCTGACGGTAGATGAAGACATCTGTAGAACTGTTTTATGAGACCATCTAGGGGTCAATGATAAACTCACCTATGTGAATGCATATCCATGACATAATGCATGCATAATAATAGATGATAATGATAAATGACAATAGGATACAATAGATAAGAAATATCATACGTGCATTTCTAAATACGCTGTCTAGTAAAATCATCATCTTTGTCTGCCACTAAAATACAAATATAAAAAGTATAAGGAAATGGGGCACAATCGCCCAATGACTAACAGAGGCCTATCAAAAGAGATAATGAGAAGTGGGGCGCAGCCGCCCAATATCTAACAGAGGCCTATCAAAAGATATAATGAGAAATCTATCAAAAGAAGTCTATGATATCTGCGTCTAGACGATCAACCTGCTGCAACTCCTCCTGAGTCACTGAATCTCTGCTAGAGGGGATGTCGGGCCAATAGAGGGGAGGATCTGCACCAGTAAAACTGCCATAATATGGACCACCTGAGGGGCCAGCTCTGGAGCTGGAAGGATCAAAAGAATCTGCCCCTAAAGGATCCCTGCCAAGGTGCCAGATGAAAAACTGTGCCCGCTCCAACTGTTGGGTCAAACTATAAATCTGCTCTAAATGAGTAGGCTCTTGAATGCAAGCTATCCAGTCTGCCATCATCATAGACCCAGGAACTATGTGTACCATGAACTGAGTGGCACGAGTCTGAACCCCAATAGTGCGAGGACTCCACCAGCGATAAAATGCCTCCTGACTGTGAGGACCCTTTGATAAGGTGAAGCCATCCAGGCCCATCATGGGAATATTTACGATCGACTGAGATAGGGACCAATGTCGTCTAGCAGGAGGAAGGAATGGAATACGAATCTCTCTTGTGACGCTTCTGATAGCCCGCTCTCCCATGTAGAACTCCCAGCCTCCATCAGTTAAAAAGGGAATCCGACTAGTGGACAATATAAACTATAATCCGTTCGGTAATCTAACCTCAAAGACGACTGTCAGATAATCAAGGGTGTAAGGAACCCAAGTGATGAAAGCGACTGTCAATAGCTCTAACTGCAAGCGAGAATGAGTAAACCCCTATACTACAGGGACCTCTGTGAAGGTGGAATAATGTCATCGTCGTCCTCGGGGATAGGTCTCTAGACCTAGAGTAGTAGTCGGGCGTTGGCAAGGGAGCCTCTCATATGCCCAAAATTGTAAGTGCAAAAATCAAATGTCCTCAGTGATAAAGATTGATAAACACAAATGAGGGAGATTGAAAGGTGAAAGAGAAATTACTCACTAGCAGAAAGGGATAAAAACCCAGCCAAGCCTCTGTCACGCCCTTAGAGTGTAGGCGCATCTTACGAAGAAAATAGGCAAAGGTAAAGGTGCCTCAGTCAAAATCTTTGATGCGCTCCACATCTCGAGTAGCGCTAACCAGAGCAAAAAAGACCGTCGAGGAGTTGTCTGCTATGAAATAACCCTTGATAATGACCAAGAACAGTCACCGAAGAATGTAATCTCTAACCCTCTGATCATCAGGCAGAGGCTCAGTCAAAGCCCCACTCTGGGCATCAACACTCAAGGGCCCAGAATGGATAGTTCGACCCTTGATAGTCGTCGCAGGAACTCCCAAAAGGGATCAAACGGCAGCAGGAGAAATGTCAGCCACCAAAGAAATTGGCTCACTTGTAAACTCAAACCCTATGATGAACCGCCAATCCATCGGTATCATCATAATCTCACATTCCAACAAGTGAAGAGACTAGGTCTGGTGGAACTAGCGCTCAGATAAAGCCCGTAGATAACCCCAAAGGCAACGACAGGGAGGAATAGAGAAGAAGGTCTCAAAACCCCAAGAGTTGACGATGGCCTGGTACTCCGGATGAAGAGTATGATACAAAGAGTGGACGCTAAACCAGTTCCCCTTGGTTGAGTAAAGCCGGGAACCTACATCAAATGGAAAATCAAGATTAGGCCTTTTATCCCGAAAATGGCAAAAGGAAGAAAATTCCAGAATGAAAACTTCTGTTACCTCATTGGCGTGGAGATAGATCGAAGGATGACGCCTCAAATCATCCAAAAGCTCCGGTATTATCACAATGATGGCTGGAAGCTCCCTACGCGAAGGAGTAGTAGGAGCGGGGTCCACAACAGGGACATCCTCCTTGGCATCCACATCATTCGGCCTATCAACCTGGATAGGATGAATCACTAACTCAACCAACTTGCGAGGCTGCCATGCTGGACGAGGTTGAGGGACATCAGAAGCTCTCCTCCTCACACCTGCAGAGACTCTACTAGAGCTGCCTAGTATATCTGAATCCATAACCTGAACAAAATCTCCAAATCACCTCAGAAATGGTGAGGTAAGTTTCAAACTTACAGCTTATTAAAATTAAATCATTGTTTTATGCATAGTTTACGTCCTAAAGCATGCATTATTTTAGCATACATCCCTAGTAGAGTTAAAATTCCATGTTCATTAAATGCTTAGGCTTTTGAAATTTTTTTGCCAGAGTCTTCTTTGTAAAATGGACTATCCGTATGCACATAGGCATGACTAGGTGGCCATTCAGTAGCACACCAACCCAAAATTATGAGCATTTTATATATATGAAAAACATGAAAATCAAACTCCCCATAGAAGCTAAATTACCATGTGTATTTTTACTTTGAAAATCCAGGCTCATTTGTCCTCAAATAGGATGAATAAACTGGCAAAAAAGGACGCTAAATGACAGTCTCAGAAATTAGGTTTTTTTCACATTAATACGTTCAACGTGGTAAAATATAAGCATTTACGGGGTCTGAAATTTTTTATCATGTCATATGAGCATGCATATTTGCTATATTGGGTTTAGAAGCATACTATATGAAATCTAACATTCTAACGGTCAAAACTTGAAAAGAAAGGATGTAAACATTACCAGACTTATGTAGAACGATTGTACGGTGATGGAATTTGCAAAAAGCAGCCCGAACTCAGTAGATCTGAAGAGTAATTTTTAGATTTTCTATATAGTTCAACTTGAAAATGACTTGTGAAGGACACGGGGGAACTAAAATAAACCCGCGGGGAGCCGCGACTCTACCTGCGGCTGCCACAGGTAGACCTACGGCCACCCAAGGTGGGTCCCACTCCCTCCGGTTCGATCCAAATGAAGTTAAAGCAGAGTTCCCAGAAGCTAAAAAGTTAAATCAGGGAAAAAAGTACTACGCGATTGAGTAGAAAAGGCCTGAAACCCTGAATCCGGGTGTCAAACTCCTGATGAAAGAAAATCTTCATTTAAGCCATTGGTATGAGCCCTGATATAGTATTTGGAATGCCAATGATGGAAATTACTGAAAGCTGCCCCTGTCAAAGAATCAAAAAGGTCCGGCGTTATGAACAGTTAATTTTGAATGCGTCAAAGTATCCAGACTTGATCAAGGGTATGACTTATCAGAAAGATACCCCCAACATCGATATCAGGCATGTCTGACATTGCAAACCGTTGGTGACAACTCCAGCATAGGATCGGGAAAGATTAGGTGATGAAAGCCGTTGAGAACTGATTCAATGAAGATCATAGTATCTGATATTGTAAACCGTTGGCTACAACTCTAGCGTAACATTGGTAAAGATCCGATGATGAAAATCGTGGAAGAATCTCTTCCTTGGGGAGGACCGATGATGGGTTCTGTTATATAAATCCCCAGTCGAGGAATCAAATCAAGTCAATTCAACCGACCGTTATAAACTACCGTTCGAGTAGGCATCGAGGAGCTTCAATGATGGTCAAACATTGTAAACTACCATTCAAGTAGGCTTCAATTCAGTTCAACAGACAGTTGTAAACTACCGTTCTAGTAGGCATCGACGAGGTTCGATGATAGTCAAACTCTGTAAACTATCATTTGAGTAGGCTTCAGCTTAGTTCAACCGACCATTGTAAACTACCGTTCGAGTAAGCATTGAGGAGGTTCGGTGATGGTCAAACCTTGCAAACTACCTTTCGAGTAGGTATCAAATCATATCAGTTCAGTTGACCGTTGAAAACTACCATTTAGGTAGGCATCGAGGAGATTCGATGATGGTCAAATCATTGTAAACTACTATTTAAATAGATAGTAAGAATTCTATCCCCAGCAAAAATATCAAAATTAATCGGACAGCAATCCAAACTGTTGGTGATAACTCCAACGTAGCATCGGGAAGGATCGGATGATATACACCAGTGTAAACTATCATCAGGATAGGCATCAGGAATCCCCAATGAGGTTACTCGTCAAAAGAGGAACATCCCCAGCGGAGGCAAAGTCAGAAAGCGTATTTAAAGACAAAGAGTGTTGGTGACAACCCCAACGTCGAATTTGGAAAGGTCTAGTGCTATCAGCTATAGAACAATCTGCCTAGCAGGGATCCTAAAAACATCTCTAAAAATATTTTGTAGAATTAGTGTTGGTAGCACCAACGGACATTTTTAAAACCACTGGCTTCAACCCAATGTAGCATCAAGAAAGTTCGATGATTAAAGATTTGCAAACTACCGTTTGAGTAGGCATCGAGAAAGTTCAATGATGAAAGCCTTGCAAACTATCGTTCGAGTAGACATCAAGAGAGTTCATTGAAAGCCATCATCTACAACGCCATCTCCAGTAGAAGTGGCGGGAGCAGTTAGTGATAGAATACGATAAGAGCATATATCATTCATAACATAGCATATTATGCATTGCAATATATTTACATGCATCAAATTTCCAGTGTCTAGCAATCTTTATCCTATTCATTCCATTGGATTGCATAAAAATGATAAAGAGGGGCATCTGTAGACACTCGAAATTTTGCATTCCTGTTACTAACCCTATACAAGGCAAAACTATCTTTTACCTTCCAAAGACAACTATGGGAGTCTAAATCAAATAACCCAGGCGACAACCCCGGGATATCAAATTATACCCTGGTGACAACCCCGGGATATCAAATTATACCCTGGTGACAACCCTGAGAGATCAAATTACCCCCCCGGTGACAACCCTGGGAGATCAAATTAAACAATCCCGGCGATAACCCGGGAAATCAAATCACCCCTCGACGACAACCCCAAGAGATCAAATCAAACAACCGGCGACAACCCCGGGAGATCAAGAAAAACCTCAAGTGACAACCCCTAGAGAGCAAATCAAACAACCCCAGAGATAACCCTGGGAAATCAAATAAGCCCCCAGTGATAACCCTGGAAGATCAAATCAAACCCCAGGCGATAACCCTTGGAGATCAAACAAAACCCCCGGTAATAACCCCAAGAAATACAGTCAACCTTTGGAGACGACCCCAAAGCATCAAATCAAACCCTTGGAGACAACCCCAGGATATCAAATCAACCCTCGGAGACGATCCTGAGGAAGAACTGAGTCGACTGGGATCAAACCTCGGAGACAACACCGAGAAAAAGTCGAAAGACATGACAATCCTAGAGACAACTCCTAGAAGGGCAAAATAGTCATTTTGTCAACTTAACACCAAATCAAGTCAAATCACTACCATGAAAGTCATGCAGAACCATAACGTCAATCCCGAGTGAAAAAAGTAGAAGACAGCTCAACGGACGGACTGAGAAGACTCGAAGATCTGGTCACGAACCCATCTTTCCGGATTCAAAAAAGGTCAAATCCCATGTCATTGAGTAGCTCTCGGAAAGGGCTTTTCGGAAAAGTATAGCACGCCTCCATCGAATTTTGGGATTTAAAGTTATGAAGGTTTTAAGTAGATAACGCGTTGGTCAGAGTGCACGTACTTCGAGACCGGGGCCACCCGGGTCAGCCGTAGGTACACCCGCGGGTGCAACAGGTAGATCGATCGCTACCACAAGTGGACTCGAAAAGGTATAACCTTTGTTTGAAACCTTTTGCAACCAGCTTGGCCTTATAGGTCTCTACATTGCCATCCTCTCTAGTCTTTCTCTTAAAAACCCATTTGCACCCAATATTCTTAATGCCCTCACGTGCTGAAACCAAAGTCTATACTTTTTATATAGGGAGTCGATCTCGGATTTCATGGCTTCTTGCCATTTTTCTTAGTCTTTACTACTCATAGCATGTTTATAATTCAATGGATCATCATCATTCATGATGTGTACCTCATCGTCATCCTCTATGACGAATCTATACCTTTCAGGTATCTTCGGTACTATTCCATATTTATGAATAGGGTGTTGTATAATAGGTTCTTCTACTTAATTAGGTACCTGACTTTGATCTATAGTAATTTGTGGGTCTTAAACTTCTTCAATATATATCTTACTCCCACTGACCCCTTTAAGGATAAACTCCTTTTCCAAGAAGGCTGCATGTTTCGCAACAAACACCTTTTGATCAGTAAGATGATAGTAGTAATACCCTGAAATTTCTTTAGGGTATCGCACAAATCTATATTTTTTAGATCTAGTTTGCAACTTATCATTTTCAAACTTTTTGATATAAGCTGGATAACCCCAAGTCTTAACATGCTTAAGATTTAGTTTCCTCCCTGTCCATAACTCATATGGAGTTTTTGGGATGGATTTGGTAGGCACCTTGTTAAGTAGGTATGCAGCCGCTTCTACGGCATAGTGTAACATCCTGACTTTTATGAAATAAAAGTCTAAATTAATTTATGATTATTATTCTAAAACTGTAAAATATTAAATTGATAAATGGACATTAAATGGATAAATGAGTAAATAAAAGATAGGGAATTAAATGTTCTAGAAGGGGAGAAGTGGATAATGATGTTAAATGTGGAAGAAATGCTGAGATAATCTTCCTAATACTTCCAAACACTCCACCAACTTATTCTTTGATTGGTTGGTTAGTGAGAGGAGGGGCCTTGATGTTTTTAGCTTAATAATTAAAGCAAGTAATCAGCATTTTCACTCCTCACATTATACTCCATCTCGTGAAAAGTTGAACAGGAAGAAAAGAGAGAGAGAAATTATAGAAGGAAGAAGAAGGAAAGAAAAGAAGAAGAAGAAAAGAGAAAAATCCAAGAGTGTAATATATCTAAACCTTGATTAATCCTTTGATTTTCATGATGGAAGTTAAGTTTTATGAATTTTATGTGTATATGACGTATTTATATTTGTATGTGATGGATTAAACTTGCAACAACATGAATCAAATGAAAGAAATCAAGAAATCAAATGAAAACAAAATCTGGAAATTTTTAGAAAAATTATTTTACTACTTGATTTTCTAAACTCTATATCTCCTTGTGTATAATGCCTTAGAGGATGAGCCTTATATCAAAAGAAAGTCCTGAAAGTACGATAAATACAGAAATTTGAATCACCCAAAAATTCCTTGCGAATTTTTCGTTGTGACTATTTGAATGAAACTGGTTCGAAGGACTTATAGTTCGAAAAATCAGTTTTCTTAACCTCTATTGCGTGAGCTATAATTCTTAATCCAACCGTTAGATCGTTGAAATTTTTAGATATGTTATACATATATAAGTTGAGTATATGTACACAAATTTGAACCGTTAAAGATTAACGTATGATTTGTTATGAATTTTAAGAGGCGACTGATTCAAAATTTTTATAGAAGAATTTTCAACCACATGCTTTAATGTTTAAAAATGTATAACTTAATGATTTTAAATTTGATTTGGGTGATTCTGGAGGCTAAATTGGAGTATTTGAAATTTAGTTTCTGTTAAATTAATTAATTTGACAAATGAGTTTTAGCTAATGGTGATAATACCATAATAGAGTACTGACATTTTAAAAATAAATTGTCATATTTGGGTTTTAAGATTTCTTATGTTTTTTTATTCACTTTTAAAGTTTTGAAATTTAAATAGTAATTTAAGGTGATAAATAAAGACACCTTAAATGAATTATGAATTATTAGTTGGTTTATATTTTAATTTAGGTGAATATGTTTTGGTGACCCCGACTTTTAATAGAATTTAAATTATTTATAGTAAGGTGTTGATTTAATAAATGTTTTTATACTTACATTGTTGTATTTTATCATCGCTTGAGGTGGTGGCTTAGTGGTGGGAAGCAGGACATAAGTCCCCATTAACGTGGGGTTCGAGTCTTAGTAAACTCCTCTATGCTCAAGTGGTCTCACGCTCTAAATTTATTCGACGGTAAGTTGAGCCTGGATTTATTCGGGGGAAAGCTGAGTTGTGCCGATTAAGACACCGCTGAGGCCTCCAAAATTTTTTGGTTATCATGCACTTATTTTCTCCCTATCATGCATGTAATTATTTATTACAAATAATCGTTGTGTTGGGGAATATTCGTTTGGTCGGGGAATATTTTTTTATCGGGGAATATTAGTACGACGGTGCAATCATTGGTGGTCCCCATAACGGAATAACTATTAGATATAGAAAGCGACAAGAATAACTTTTTTATAAAATAACGAAAAACTTTTATTGTTAACTGTTGAAGTACCCAGTGATAAAAGTACAGTAATATGCGTTGTTACACAGTAGCACACGGTATTGCACAATATTTCTAATTATTGATTTTTATGTAAGAAGTCACTCATTCAATAATTATCACAGTAATTACTGTTTAGTATCTTATATTATTGATTCAATAATGTCTACAGTGATAATTAGTTGGTATTACGTATTATTGACTCAATAATTGTCAAAGTAGCAACTACACGGTATTTCATATTATTAAATTAATAATTATCACGGCACAGTAACTCATATTATTTGATATGATATAATTAGACCAGTTTGCAGTATTGTGAGTCTATGTTAATAATTGATGAATAAAAGGTGTTGATTAAAGATAAGTATGATATGCAGATGCCTGTTCAATTATTTTCTTCTTACGAAAGTAAGTTTGGTAGGACTTGCCGACACTCTACTTTTCCAAAAGTAGTATGGACCACAACTCAATTATTGAACAAATTTTTTTAAAACGTGTACAAATTGGTTTAATTTCCTCTGTGGGACCACAAATTCCACTACCAGTATTTTTATATAGCTCATTGGGTTATTTTGTTGAAACGTGTGTGTCGACGTTGGAAAATTTAAGAAATACCGCGGGTCGGTTCATAACCCAGTTTTCCTCAAATCGATTTTACTAAGTTATCTCTACCCTTATTCTTTTTATTGTAAAAAAGGTTTTGAAGGGTTTTTTAGGAAAGAGGCCAACATGTGTATATGTCGACGATTTGATTTCATTTAAACAGAGTCGCAAGTTGGTAGTTTTGAAAATGGTTTTACCAACACAACCGAATTTGATTTGAAAAGAGGCCCAATTGCTGGACACTGTCGAAACTTGATCTTTGAAATCGGAGTTTTGAGTTTGGGGGCTTGGTTAAGTGTGGGGAAGGTGTTTGGCACCCCACAACTCCCGTGTAAACATGGTACCACAATCTTTTTAATATTTCCCTTAAAACTGAAATGCGTGAGTGAATGCTATTTGAAAATTGGGCCTTTTAATTGATTGAAAGCTTTGACAGAATTCGTTGAGCCTATATACGAAGGGTTTGATTTGATTTGTAAATCAATCTTTGATTTGATTTGCAAAAAGCATCATTTAATTTGATTTGCAAAACCTTTTGAATTGAATTGACAGTGATGTTTTGAAAGCTAGCTTTATTAAACCCCTTATGCTGATATATGAATTGAAGCATATCGCTACTCTCAATTTTATCTTTATAGCCTTAAGGCTGCATGTAAATGGTGATTTATCGGGCTGCGAAGCATCCTCGACCACAGAAATATAAAGTGTCGGTCTCCTCATGGGTATAAAAACCATCGGAGGGACGCTGACACAACAATCTATATTTTCACTCTGTTGAGACCTTAAATCCTGATAACCGTTTTAAGGTCTATGCATGTACATTTTACAGATAAAAAACTGGCAGGGTACATCTGTAAATTAGAGTTTGTCCATCGTGGAAATCAAATTCTGATCAGTTTGATCATGAATCCCACGATTCCTAGGCTCGCATATGAGTAGCTATAAAACCTGCACAGTTCAAATTTGTACAGAAGCAAATAAATATCCCAAAATTGCTAGAACCATGGATTCATTCAGTAAATCCCCGGTCCGTACTGCCGAAGCATCTCGTTCCCACTAGATAGCGATCTAAGGGACGCGAGGTTGCTTTTGAAGCTAAAACTATAAAAATAACTAGATTTAAAGAAATCTCAAGCATTATAGATTCCAGGTTCTGTCGGGACCTGTTTGAACCGTTGAAAGCTAGAAGTGGTGAGATTTGGATAAATTTAGTTCGCCCGCAGATATGTCAGTGCAAATTCATATACAAATGAATATTAAATGCAGCAGTTGAATAAATTGAATAAAATAATATATATAATTATATATATATATAAAAGCTGTAAAAGGGCAATGGGTCGCAAGCCCGGACTAGAATCAATATATATATATATATATATATATATATATATATATATAAAACTGTACATAGCCACGAAATAATCCAGGCTGTGACAGAAATGAAATATATATATATATATATATATATATAAATAGTAATAAGGGTGATAGGTTTTCACGCCGGTGCCCGTGCTAGAATTGAAATTGACAGAAAGTAGTCACCCAATGACTGGGGAGAGCACCCAGTATAGTGAAGTGTGCAAAAGCAGTAAAAAAAACTACAAAGTAATCCAGGCCGGACTGAAAATATATAAATATATATATATTGACAGAAATATAGTCAACCAAGACTGATAGGAGTACCAGTAATGGTGAATGTCACTTATATATGCGTAAATATATATAAAGACGGTAAACTACCACAGATTTGAAATTTGGGCTTGACAGAATTGAAATGTTAGTACATTTGCCATTAAATATGTACAAAAAAAGGCCAAACCCGGACTGTGAAGACAACCCAGTCATGCGAAGTTGCCAAAACGGTGTGTGCTAGTGCATTGAAGCTACTGGAGCTGACGGATCTTCAATTCGAGTTGTAAAAATATTGAAAACAGAGTTTATGTACAAAAATGTATCAAATTTTGACGAAAATGGCCACAGAACTAAGTTCCGGGCATATTTAGGAGATAAAACTTGATGTGCAGGTGTAAACAGTGCAAAGTAGTGGTATTGACTTGCTGATCGTAAAAATATTTACAATGGGTAGTACTACGGGCTTTTTGCCGAATCGTAGGCCTTAAACGTCCAAATCTACTGGTGGTTTTTTGATATTTGGTAGTATATGGGTATATCTATGTGTTGGAATGAAAATATTTGGGTTTGCAAGAGGTGTAAAAGTCAAAAAATCAGTCGGGCAGGGCTTCGCTGCGCTTCTTGCTTATGAAACTGAGAGGGGGCTGCCCCTCTATTTATAGAGGGGGGAGCCGCACCTCTACATGCGGCTGCCGCATGTAGAGGTATGGCCACTCGAGGTGGGTCTCGCGTGCCCGGCTTGGTCATCTCGAAGTACGTGCACTACGAGCAATGCGATGTCCGGTTGAAAACTTTCTAACTTTTGGATCGGAACGTCCGTTTGAGGCGTACGATACCTTTCTGGAAAACTCTCGTCGAGAATGTTGCAATGACATGGGAAAAAACATTTTTTGGGTCCAGGAAGATGGGTTCGTACCTAGGTCTTTGATTCCCCGGAGTTTGTCCGTTGAGCTGTCTTGCGTTGTTGCCACTCGGGATCGTCGTTAGGGTTCATTCTGACTTTAGCGGCATCAATTTAGCTTGAGTTTGACCAAGTTGGTTGAAAGTTGGTAAAATGACCGTTGTACCCCTCCCAGGGCTGCCTATAGTGTCGACATGGTCGCTGGTTAACTTCCAATAGCTAATTCCAAGACTTGGATCCCAGTCGAGTCTTTTGACCTCAGGGTTATCTCTGAGGTTGACGTGGTCGTTTCATGTTTTACTATGGAGTTGTTTCGATGCTTCAGGCTGATGTCTGAAGTTGGCCTGACGTCCCGGGTTGAGACCGGGGATTACCTGCACTTCCCTGGTTGAGACCGGGGTTGATTGGTACCTCCCGGGTTGAGACCGAGATTGATTGATACCTCCCGGGTTGCTGCTTGGGCTGAGCTTGATGATCCGATTGACTGTCGGAGCTTGATTGATGGTCCGATTGACTGTCGGAACTTGATTGATGGTCCGATTGACTGTCGGAGCTTGATTACCGTTATTGGGAATCGGATTTGACTGGAGCACCGATATTGTGGATCGGATATGGGTTGATTGACGGTTTTACCCTTCTACTGGATGAGTATCGGGGCAAGGAAAACCTCAAGTGTCTACAGATGCCCTCTTTATCATGTCCATATAACTTAGTGGAATGGACAGGATAAAGATTAGTAGACACTGGGAATAGAAAATGCCAGAGTCATTTCGAAGGCTGGGCGTCTTGAAGTAGAATGGGGCTACTTTTTGTTGCGTGTGTTATCACTTGGCTGGGGATGACGCCGTCTTGTATAGCCCTTGATGGTATTAGGGAGTTACCGCGAACTACCTTTGCCATTTTATGCTGGGGATGACATTATTCACGATAACTGGTTTGACTCTGATGAGATTGGCGGAGTTAAGCTATCACAGATTTTTTCGTCTTGATCTATTAAGGATGACGTCCTTTGCGACAGCTTCACAGATTCTGATTGATACTACCTCAATGATCCCCTCTGAGGGTGTGTATAACAGATTCCATCAGTTTTGATGGATTGTTGTAATGGTTTCCGTTGCCAGATCCTTTCTATTGCTTGGATGGGGTTAAGCCGTCAGTTGAAGTGTCATTGGGGGTGAGCCAATGATTGGACTGTATTTCTATATGTACTCAAACTTCGCTGGGGCTGAGCCAACGGCTGAAACTGCTTCGGGTCGAAACCCGAACTTCGCTGGGGCTGAGCCAACGGTTAAAATTGATATCGCTCAAAACCAGAACTTTGCTGGAGCTGAGCCAACGGCTGAAACTGCTTAGGTCGAAACCTGAACTTCGCTGGGGCTGAGGCAACGACTGAAACTGCTTTGGTCGAAAGTCGAACTTCGCTGGGGCTGAGCCAACGGCTAAAACTGCTTCGGTCGGAGCCCGAACTTCGCTGGGCCTGAGCTAATGGCTGAACTTTACTTCGGTCGAAACCCGAACTTCGATGGGACTGAGCCAACGGGTGAAATTTACTTATGTAAGAACCCGAACTTCGATGGGGCTGAGCCAACGGATGAAATTTACATCGGTCAGTACCCGAACTTCGTTGGGGCTGAGCCAATGGCTGAAACTGTTTTGGTCGGAACCCAAACTTTGCTTGGGCTAAGCCAACGGCTGAAACTGCTTCGGTCAGAATCCGAAGTTTGCTGGGGCTGAGCCAACGGCTGAAACTGCTTTAGCCGGAACCCGAACTTCGATGGGGCTGAGCCAATGGCCGAAATTGCTTCGGTCGGAACTCGAACTTCGCTAGGGCTGAGCCAACGGCTGAAATTTACTTCGGTCGAAACCCGAACTTCGATGGGGCTGAGCCAACAGCTGATATTTACTTTGGTTGGAGCCCGAACTTCGATGGGGCGTAGCCAACGGCTGAAATTTACTTCAGTCGGAACCCGAACTTCGATGGGGCTGAGCCAACAACTAAAATTTACTTCAGTCAGAACTTGAACTTCGCTGGGACTGAGCCAATGGCTGAAATTTACTTCGGACGGAACCCGAACTTCGATGGGGCTGAGCCAACGGCTAAAATTTACTCTGGTCGGAACCCAAACTTCGCTGGGGCTAAGCCAATGGCTAAAATTTACTTCGGTCGGAGCCTGAACTTCGATGGGGCTGAGCCAACAACTAAAATTTACTTCGGTCAGAACTCGAACTTTACTGGGGCTGAGCCAATAGCAGAAATTTACTTCGGTCGAAACCCGAACTTCGATGGGGCTGAGCCAACGGCTGAAATTTACTTCAGTCAAAAATCAAACTTCGCTGGGGCTGAGCCAACACCTGAAACTGCTTCGGTCAGTATCCGAACTTCGCAGGGGCTGAGCCAATGGCTAAAACTGCTTCAGTCAGAACCTGAACTTTGCTGGGGCTGAGCTAACAGCTGAAACTGCTTCGGACAGAACCTGAACTTCGCTGGGGCTGAACCAACTGCTGAAATTGCTTCGGTCAGATCCCGAACTTCACTGGGGCTGAGCCAATGGCTGAAACTACTTCGGTCGGAACTCGAACTTCGCTGGGGCTGAGCCAACGGCTGAAACTGCTTCGGTCGGAACCTGAACTTCGCTAGGGCTGAGCCAACGGCTGAAATTTACTTCGGTCAGAACCCGAACTTCGATGGGGCTGAGCCAACAGCTGATATTTACTTCGGTCATAGCCCGAACTTCAATGGGGCTTAGCCAACGGCTGAAATTTACTTCGGTCGGAACCCGAACTTCGATGGGGCTGAACCAACGGCGGAAATTTACTTCGGTCGGAACCCGAACTCTGCTAGAGTTGAGCCAACGTCTGAAATTTACTTTGTTTAGAACCCGAACTTCGATGGCCTGAGCCAACGGCTGAAATTTGCTTCTGTCAGAAACCAAACTTCGCTGGGGCTGAGCCAACGGCTGAAAGTTTTTCGGTCGGAACCCGAACTTCGCGGGGGCTGAGCCAACGACTAAACTTTACTTCGATCAAAATTCAAACTTCGATGGGGCTGAGCCAACGGGTGAAATTTACTTCGGTCGGAAGCCGAACTTTGATAGGGCTGAGCCAACGGCTGAAATTTACTTTGGTCGGAAACCGAACTTCGCTGGGTCTGAGCTAACGGCTGAAACCGCTTCGGTCAGTACCCAAACTTCGCTCGGGCTGAGCCAATGGCTGAAACTGCTTCGGTCGGAACCCGAACTTCGCTTGGGCTGAGCCAACGGCTGAAACTAACTTCGGTCAGATCCCGAACTTCGCTGGGGCTGAGCCAACATCTGAAACTACTTTATTCGGAACCCGAACTTCGCTGGGGCTGAGCCAATGGCTGAAACCGCTTCGCTCGAAAGTCGAACTTTGCTGGGGCTGAGCCAACGGCTGAAACTACTTCAATCGGAACCCGAACTTCGCTGGGGCTGAGCCAACGGCTGAAATTTACTTCGGTCGGAACCCGAACTTCTATGGGGCTGAGCCAACTACTGAAATTTACTCCGGTCGGAACCCAAAATTCGCTGGAGCTGAGCCAACGGCTAAAATTTACTTTGGTCGGAGCCCGAACTTCTTTGTGGCTGAGCTACCAACTGAAATTTACTTCGGTCGAAACCAGAACTTCGATGGGGCTGAGTCTACTTATGAAATTTACTTTGGTCGGAAACCGAACTTCTCTGGGTCTGAGCCAACGGCTGAAACTGCTTCGATCAGTACCCGAACTACGCTGTGGCTGAGCCAATGGCTGAAACTACTTTGGTCAGAACCCGAACTTCGGTGGGGCTGAGCCAACGGCTGAAACTGCTTTGGTCAGAACTCGAACTTCGCTGGGGCTGAGCCAACTGCTGAAACTGCTTCGGTCGGAACCCAAACTTCGCTAGGGCTGAGCCAACGGCTGAAATTTACTTCGGTATGAACCCGAACTTCGATGGGGCTAAGCCAACGGCTGAAGGTTACTCCGGTCGAAACCCAAACTTCGCTGGGGCTGAGCTAACGGCTAAAATTTACTTCGGTCGAAGCCCGAACTTCGATGGGGCTGAGCCAGTAGCATAAATTTACTTCGGTCGGAACCCGAACTTCGCTGCGGCTGAGCCACCAACAGAAATTTACTTCGGTCGGAACCCGAACTTTGATGGGGCTGAGCCAACGGATAAAATTTACTTCGGTCGGAACCCGAACTTCGAGGGGGCTGAACCAACGACTGAAATTTACTTCGGTCGGAACCCGAACTTTGCTAGGGCTGAGCCAACGTCTGAAATTTCTTCGGTCGAAACTCGAACTTCAATAGGGCTAGGCCAACAGGTGAAATTTACTTCGGTAGGAACCCGAACTTCGCTGGGGCTAAGCCAAAGGCTGAAACTGCTTCGGTCGAAACCCGAACTTCACTAGGGCTGAGCCAACGGCTGAAACTGCTTCGGTCGAAACCCGAACTTCGCTGGGGCTGAGCCAACGGCTGAAGTTTACTTCGGTCGGAACTTGAACTTCGATGGGGCTGAGCCAATGGGTGAAATTTACTTCGGTCGGAACCCGAACTTTGATGGGGCTGAGCCAATGGCTAAAATTTACTTCGGTCGGAACACGAACTTCGATGGGACGGAGCCAACGGCTAAAATTTACTTCGATCGGAACCCGAACTTCGCTGGGGCTGAGCCAACGGCTGAAATTTTCTTCGGTCAAAACCCAAACTTAGATGGGGTTGAGCCAACGGCTGAAATTTACTTCGGTCGAAACCCGAGCTTCGATGGGGCTAAGCCAACAGCTGAAACTGCTTCAGTCAGTACCCGAACTTTGCCGGGGATGAGCCAACGGCTGAAACTGCTTCAGTCGAAACCCGAACTTTGCTGGGGCTGAGCCAACGGCTGAAACAGCTTCGGTCAGAACCCGAACTTCTCTAGGGCTGAGCCAACAGCTGAAACTACTTCGGTCGAAACCCGAACTTCGCTGGGGCATAGCCAACGACTGAAATTTACTTATGTCGAAACACGAACTTTGATGTGGCTGAGCTAACGGCTGAAATTTACTTCAGTCGGAACCCAAACTTCGATGGGGCAGAGCCAACGACCAAAATTTACTTCGTTTGGAATCCGAACTTTGCATGGGCTGAACCAACGTCTAAAATTTACTTCGGTCGGAACCCGAACTTTGATGGGGCTGAGCCAACTGCTGAAATTTACTTCGGTCGGAACCCGAACTTCTCTGGGGCTGAGCCAACGGCTGAAATTTACTTCGTTCGAAACCCGAACTTCGCTGGGGCTGAGCCAACGGCTGAAACTACATCGATCAGTACCCGAACTTCACTGGGGCTGAACCAACGGCTGAAACTGCTTCGGTCAAAACCCGAACTTCGCTGGGGCTGAGCCAACGACTGAAACTACTTCGGTCGAAACCCGAACTTCGCTGGGGCTGAGCCAATGGCTGAAACTGCTTCGGTCGAAACCCGAACTTTGCTGGGGCTGAGCCAATGGCTGAAACTGCTTCGTTCGAAACCTGAACTTTGCTGAGGCTTAGCCAACGGCTGAAATTTACATCGATCGGAACCCGAACATCGATGGGGCTGAGCCAACGGCTGAAATTTACTCCGGTCGGAACCCAAACTTCGCTGGGGCTGAGCCAACGGCTAAAATTTACTTCGGTCGGAGCCCGAACTTCGATGGGGCTGAGCCAACAGCAGAAATTTACTTCGGTCGGAACTCGAACTTCGCTGGGGCTAAGCCACCAATTGAAATTTACATCGGTCAGAACCCGAACTTTGATAGGGCTGAGCCAACGGCTAAAATTTACTTCGGTCAGAACCCGAACTTCGATGGGGCTGAGCCACCAGCTAAAATTTACTTCGGTCGGAACCCGAACTTTACTAGGGCTGAGCCAACGTCTGAAATTTACTTCGATCGGAACCCGAACTTCAACAGGGTTGGGCGAACGGCTGAAATTTAATTCGGTAGGAACCCGAACTTCGATGGGGTTGAGCCAATGGCTGAAACTGATTCAGTTGAAAATCGAACTTCACTGGGGCTGAGCCAATGGCTGAAACTGCTTTGGTCGGAACCCGAACTTCGCTGGGGCTGAGCCAACGGCTGAAGTTTACTTCGGTCGGAACCCGAACTTCGATGGGGCTGAGCCAACGGGTGAAATTTACTTCTTTCGGAACCTGAACTTTGATGGGGCTGAGCCAATGGCTGAAATTTACTTCGGTCGAAACCCGAACTTTGATGGGACGGAGCCAACAGTTAAAATTTACTTCGGTCGGAACCCGAACTTCGTTGGGGCTGAGCCAACAGCTAAAATTTACTTCGGTCAAAACCCGAACTTCGATGGAGCTGAGCCAACGGCTGAAATTTACTTCGGTCGGAACCCGAACTTCGATGGGGCTGAGCCAACAGCTGAAACTACTTCGGTCGGTACCCGAACTTTGCTGGGGCTTAGACAACGACTGAAACTACATCGGTCGGAACCCGAACTTTGCTGGGGTTGAGCCAATGGCTGAAACTGCTTCGGTCGGAACCCGAACTTCGCTGGGGCTGAGCCAACAACTGAAACAGCTTTGGTCAGAACCCGAACTTCGCTAGGGCTGAGCCAACAGCTGAAACTACTTCGGTCGAAACCCGACCTTTGCTTTGGCAGAGCCAACGACTAAAATTTATTTCCGTCGGAACACGAACTTCGATGGGGCTGAGCCAACAACTAAAATTACTTCAGTCGGAACTCAAACTTTGCTGGGGCTGAGCCAACGGCTAAAATTTACTTCGGTCGAAACCCGAACTTCGATGGGCCTAAGCCAACTCCTGAAATTTACTTCGGTCGGAACCCGAACTTCGTTGGGGCTGAGCCAACGACTAAAATTTACTTCGGTCAGAACCCGAACTTCGATGGGGCTGAGCCAACGATTGAAATTTACTTCGGTCGGAACCCGAACTTCACTGGGGCTGAGCCAATGGCTGAAACTGCTTTGATCGGAACCCGAACTTCGCTGGGGCTGAGCCAACGGCTGAAACTACTTCGATCGAAACCCGAACTACGCTAGGGCTGAGCCAACGGCTGAAACTACTTTGGTCGAAACCCGAACTTCGCTAGTGCTGAGCCAATGGCTAAAAATGCTTCGGTCGGAACACAAAATTCGCTGGGGCTGAGCCAACGACTGAAACTGCTTCGGTCGGAACCCGAACTTCGCTGGGGCTGAGCCAATGGCTGAAACAACTTCATTCGGAACCTGAACTTCGCTAGGGCTGAGCCAACAGCTAAAACTACTTTGGTCAGATCCCGAACTTCGCTGGGGCAGAGCCAACGACTAAAATTTACTTCCGTCGGAACACGAACTTCGATGGGGCTGAGCTAACGGCTAAAATTTACTTCAGTCAGAAACCGAACTTCGATGGGGCTAAGCCAAGTTCTAAAATTTACTTCGGTCGGAACCCGAACTTTGCTAGGCTGAGCCAACGGCTAAAATTTACTTCGGTCGAAACCCGAACTTTGATGGGGCTGAGCCAACTACTGAAATCTACTTCGGTCGGAACCCGAACTTCATTAGGCTGAGCCAACGACTGAAATTTACTTCTGTCCAAACCCGAACTTCGAAGGGGCTGAGCCAACGGCTCAAATTTACTTCGGTCGGAACCCGAACTTCACTGGGGCTGAGCCAATGGCTAAAACTACTTCGGTCGAAACCCGAACTTCGCTGGGGCTGGGGCTGAGCCAACGGCTGAAACTGCTTCGGTCAAAACCCGAACTTCGCTGAGGCTGAGCCAACGGCAGAAACTACTTCTGTTGGAACCCGAACTTCGCTGGGGCTAAGCCAATGGCTGAAACTGCTTCGGTCGAAACCCGAACTTCGTTGGGGCTGAGCCAACGGCTGAAACTGCTTCGGTTGGAACCCGAACTTCGATGGGGCTGAGCCAACGGTAGAAATTTACTTTGGTCGAAACCCAAACTTTGCTGGGGCTGAGCCACCGGCTGAAATTTACTTTGGTCGAAACCCGAACTTCGATGGGGCTGAGCCAACGGCTAAAATTTACTTCGATCAGAACTCAAACTTCGCTGGGGCTGAGCCAACGGCTGAAACTGCTTTGGTCGGAAAGCGAACTTCGCTGCGACTGAGCCAACGGCTGAACTTTATTTCGATCAGAACCCGAACTTCGATGGGGCTGAGCCAACGGGTTAATCGTACTTTGGTCGGAACCCGAGCTTCGATGAAGCTAAGCCAACGGCTGAAATTTACTTCGGTCGAAACCCGAACTTTGATGGGACTGAGCCAACAGTTGAAATTTACTTCGGTCGGAACCCAAATTTCGTTGGGGCTGAGCCAACGGCTAAAATTTACTTTCATCGGAACCCGAACTTCGATGGGGCTAAGCCAACGGCTAAAATTTACTTCGATCGGAACCCGAACTACGCTGGGGCTTAGCCAACGGCTGAAACTGCTTCGGTCAGTACCCGAACTTCGCTTGGGCTGAGCTAACGGCTAAAACTACTTCGATCGAAACTTAAACTTTGCTGGGGCTGAGCCAACAGCTGAAATTGCTTTGGTCGGAACACGAACATCGCTGGGGATATGCCAACGGCTGAAACTACTTCAGTCAAAACCTGAACTTCGCTGGGGTTAAGCCAACAGCTGAAACTGCTTCGATCGAAACCTGAACTTCGCTGGGGCTGAGTTAACGACTAAATTTTATTTTGGTCGGAACACGAACTTCGATGGGGCTGAGCCAACGATCAAAATTTACTTCGGTCGGAACCTAAAGTTATCTAGGGATGAGCCAACGGCTAAAATTTACTTCGGTCAGAACCCGAACTTCAATGGGGCTGAGCCAACGGCTGAAATTTATTTCGGTCAAAACCCGAACTTCGCTGGGGTTGAGCCAACGGTTAAAATTTACTTGGGTCGGAACCCAAACTTCGATGGGGCTAAGCCAACAGCTGAAATTTACTTCGATTGGAACCCGAACTTCGCTGATGCTGAGCAAACGGCTGAAATTTACTTTAGTCGGAACTGAACTTCGAATGGGCTAAGCCAACGGCTGAAATTTACTTCGGTCGGAACCCAAACTTTGCTGGGGCTGAGCCAACGGCTAAAACCGCTTCGGTTAGTACCTAGAATTTACTGGGGCTGAGCCAATGGCTGAAACTGCTTTGGTCGGAACTCGAATTTCGCTGGGGCTGATCCAACGGCTGAAACAGCTTCGGTCGAAACCTGAACTTTGCTGGGGCTGAGCCAATGGCTAAAACTACTTCGGTCGAAACCCAAACATTGCTGAGGCTAAGCCTATGGCTAAAATTGCATTGGTCTGAACCTGAACTTCGCTGGGGATGAGCCAACAGTTGAAATTTACTTCGATCGAAACTCGAACTTCGATGGGGCTGAGACAACAACTGAAATTTACTTCGGTCGGAACCTGAACTTCGCTGGGGCTGAGGCAACGGCTAAAATTTACTTCGGTCGGAACTCGAACTTGGATGGGGCTGAGCCAACGGCTGAAATTTATTTTGGTCGAAACCCAAACTTTGCTGGGGCTGAGCCAACGGCTGAAACTGCTTCGGTCAGTACCTGAACTTCGCTGTGGCTGAGCCAACGGCAGAAACTGCTTCGATCGAAACTCAAACATTGCTGGGGCTGAGCCAACAGCTAAAACTGCTTTTGTCGGAACCCGAACATCGCTGGGCCTGTGCCAACGGCTGAAACTGCTTCAGTCAAAACCCGAACATCGTTGGGGCTGAGCCAATAGCTGAAACTGCTTTGGTCAAAACCCGAACTTCACTGGGGCTGAGCTAACGACTAAATTTTACTTTGGTCGGAACCCGAAATACGATGGGGCTTAGCCAACATCTAAAATTTACTTCGGTCGGAACCCGAACTTTGCTAGGGCTGAGCCAACGGCTAAAATTTACTTTGGTCAGAACCCAAACTTCGATGGGGCTGAGCCAACGGTAGAAATTTACTTCGGTCGAAACCCGAACTTCGCTGGGCCTGAGCCAACGGCGAAAATTTACTTTGGTTGGAACCTGAACTTCGATGGACCTAAGACAACAACTGAAATTTACTTCGGTCGAAACCCGAACTTCGCTGGGGCTGAGCCAATGCTGAAACTGCTTCGGTCAGTACCCGAACTTCGCTGGGGCTAAGCCAATGGCAGAAACTGCTTCGATCGAAACTCGAACTTTGCTGGGGCTGAGCCAACAACTAAAACTGCTTCTGTCAGAACCCGAACATCGCTGGGCCTGTGCCAACGGCTGAAACTGCTTCATTCAAAACCCAAACTTCGTTGGGGCTAAGCCAACAGCTAAAAATGCTTCGGTCAAAACTCGAACTTCGCTGGGGCTAATCCAAGGACTAAAATTTACTTTGGTCGGAACCCGAATTTCGATGGGGCTAAGCCAACGGCTAAAATTTTCTTCGGTCGGAACCCGAACTTTGCTAGGGCTGAGCCAACGGCTAAAATTTACTTCGGTTGGAACCCAAACGTCGATGGGGCTGAGCCAACGGTTGAAATTTACTTCGACCGAAACCCGAACTTCGCTGGGGCTGAGCCAACAGCTAAAATTTACTTTGGTCAGAACTCGAACTTCGATGGGGCTAAGACAACAGCTGAAATTTACTTCGGTCGGAACCCAAACTTCGCTGGGGCTGAGCCAACGGCTGAAATTTACTTTAGTCGAAAACTGAACTTCGAATGGGCTGAGCCAACAGCTAAAATTTACTACGATCGGAACAGGAACGTCGCTGGGGCTGAGCCAACGACAAAAACTGCTTCGGTTAGTACCTAAAATTTACTAGGGCTTAGCCAATGGCTAAAACTGCTTCTCTCAGAACCCAAACTTTGCTAGGACTGAGCCAACGACTGAAACTGCTTCCGTCGGAACTTGAAATTTGCTGGGGCTGAGCCTATGGCTAAAACTGCTTCGGTCGGAACCCAAACTTCGCTGGGCTAAGCCTATGGCTAAAATTACTTCAATCAGAACCCGAACTTTGCTGGGGATGAGCCAATAGCTGAAATTTACTTTGGTCAAAACTCAAAAATTTATGGGGCTAAGCCAACGACTGAAATTTACTTCGGTCGGAACCTAAACTTCTCTGGGGCAGAGCCAATGGCTAAAATTTACTTCGTTCAGAACTCGAACTTCGATGGGGCTGAGCCAACGGCTGAAATTTACTTTGGTCGAAACCCAAACTTTGCTGGGGCTGAGCCAATGCTGAAACTGCTTCGGTCAGTACACGAACTTCGCTGGGGCTGAGCCAAAGGCAGAAACTGCTTCGATCGAAACTCGAACTTTGCTGGGGCTGAGCCAACAGCTAAAACTACTTCTGTCGGAACCCGAACATCGCTGGGCCTGTTCCAACGGCTGAAACTGCTTCAGTCAAAACCCAAACTTCGCTGGATCTGAGCCAACAGCTGAAACTGCTTCGGTCAAAACTCAAACTTCGCTTGGGCTGAGCCAACGACTAAAATTTACTTTGGTCGGAACCCAAACTTCGATGGGGCTGATCCAACAGCTAAAATTTACTTCGGTCGGAACCCGAACTACGATGGGGCTGAGCCAATGGCTGAAATTTACTTCGGTCGAAACCCGAACTTCGCTGGGGCTGAGCCAACGGCTAAAATTTACTTCGGTCAGAACCCGAACTTCGATGGGGCTAAACCAACAGCTGAAATTTACTTCGGTCGGAACCCGAACTTTGCTGGGGCTGATCCAACGGCTAAAATTTACTTTACTCAGAACCCGAACTTCGAATGGGTTGAGCCAATGGCTGAAATTTACTTCGATCAAAACCCGAACTTCACCGGGGCTGAGCCAACGGCTAAAATTTACTTCGGTCAGAACCCGAACTTCGATGGGGCTAAGCCAACAGCTGAAATTTACTTCGGTCGAAACCCGAACTTTGCTGGGGCTGATCCAACGGCTGAAATTTACTTTAGTCAGAACCCGAACTTCGAATGGGTTGAGCCAACGGCTGAAATTTACTTCGATTAAAACCCGAACTTCGCTGGGGCTGAGCCAACGGCTAAAACTGCTTCGGTCAGTACCTGAAATTTGATGGGGCTGAGCCAATGGCTGAAACTGCTTCGGTCGGAACCCAAACTTCGTTGGGGCTAAGCCAACGGCTGAAACTGCTTCGGTCAAAACTCGAACTTCGCTGGGGTTGAGCCAATGGCTGAAACTGCTTCGGTCGGAACCCAAACTTCGCTGGGTCTAAGCCAATGGCTAAATCTGCTTCGGTCGAAACCCAAACTTTGTTGGGGCTGAGCCTACAGCTGAAATTTACTTTGGTTGGAACCCGAACTTCGATGGGGCTGAGCCAACGACTGAAATTTACTTTGGTTGGAACTCGAACTTCGATGGGGCTGAGCCAACGACTGAAATTTACTTTGGTCGGAACCCGAACTTCGCTGGGGCTGAGCCAACGACTAAAATTTACTTCGGTCAAAACCCGAACTTCGAGGGGGCTGTGCCAACAACTGAAATTTTCTTTGGTCTGAACCCGAACTTCGATGGGGCTCAGCCAACAGTTGAATCTGCTTCAGTCAGTACCCGAACTTCGAAAAACGGCATTTTTTGGCAGTTTCGCAAAATTCTTGCACAGTTTATCGCTGTTTGATCTGTTGATCCCCGGACATAGCTCCGGGATGAATATCAAGGGTCTTCATGTAATTTCCCTTTTCGTCATGATTACGCTGCTTAAACACTGGATTTCTGGACAAACTACTCAATCGCGTAGCGATTTTTCTTCTAATTTGACTTGGCAACCCATTTAAACTCCGTTTTAACTGGAATCGAATTGGGCCCGGGTGGAGTGGGACCCACCTGGGCTTCCGCAGGTAGAGGTACGGCAGCCGCAGGTGGAGCTGCTGCTACCCAGCTTATTTAATGTGCTGCGGGTATTTTCATTTTCCAAGTTTTCCGTTTGAGCAGCGAAAGGATTTTTGATCTTCTTTTTCAGATCTACAGAGTTCTGGCTGTCGAATTCTGAATTCATCAGTTCCTACGCAATCAGCGCAGCGCAGGTAACGTTTTACATCCTTCTTTCGCAATTTTTGACCGTTAAAAGCATGCAAACCATCTAGGGTGCTTTTAAATGTAATGTATGAAAAATGTATGTCTATATGACCTGTGAAAAATTTTCTGTCTACATATGTATGCATATTTTACTGTAATGCATGTTTGATGTAAGAAAATTTAGGTTCTGAGACAGTACTATTTTGAGCTTTTTGGTCAGTCTAATTATCCTTTTTGAGGCATAGCGAGCCTGGACTTTAAACTAAAAATTCCTAGGGTATTTTGGAGACCATGTGAGGCTGGTTTTTGATTTATTTCAATAAATATGAACTGTTTCTATTTTTGGATAGGTGTGCTACTTAATGGCCACCTAGGCATGCCTGTGTACATGTGGACAGTCCATTTTACAAAGGAGACTCTGGCAAAAATTTTCCAAAATCTTAGGTTTTGAAAAGCATGAATTTTTGACTCTGTGGGGAGTTTTTTACTAACCCAATGTAGGTTGTAAGCTACTGGGATTTTGAAAACATGCTGTTTTGACTGTACGGGGTATTTTTGATGGACCCATGCATGTTTTAGGACTTATATATGTATGCTGGATTGATTAATTAATAAGCCATAGGTTTTAGGGTTACCACACCTTGTCTGAGGTTATTTTGGAGTAATGGCGTATGCGATGGATCGTGATAGACCTGGCAACTCTACCAGGGTTTTATCAGGCATTAGATAAAGGAAGGCTTTTATCCTCCAACAGGCCCGTCCAGCTAGGACGCCACGCAGATTGGTAGAGAGCAGGATACGTCCAGCACAGGACGAGCAGCCCATTGACATTGTTAATGAGGAGGTTATTTTTGTTGCTCCTGTTCTACATCAGGTTCCACTTGCGAAGGTCCCGGGCATTGCTGTGCAAACACAAGAGTTACTGGGCGACTTGAGTCGCCATCCTTCGAGATATTTTTAGGCCAACGAGGTGACTTGAAGTCTTTCTTACCTCTTGACTCTTTTCCCATCTTCTGGTTATTCTCGAGGCACAGGTTTTTGACATGGGTTGATTTTTGATGCAGGTCCCTGGCTTGACACAACCTCAAGGGAACTGGTTTAGTGTGCACTCCCTCTATCAGACTCTGCACGAGGATTACAAGGAGATCGTAGATGGCTAGGGATTTCAGGCCTTCTTCACCAGACTCAGTTCCTTCATCTGAGGGCTGTATATGAGGGCTGTATATGAGGGAGATCGTATATGAGGATTACAGGGAGATCGTAGATCGTAGATCCTGCCCCGCCGTTGCCCTTGGGGGTATATGAGGGATTTGTCTGAGCGCTAGTTCCACCAGACTCAGTTCCTTCATCTGCTTGATTACGAGGTAATGATGACTTCTATGGACTGGAGATTTTTCACCGGTATTGAGTTTGAGGGCGAGACAGTGCCTGTCATGTCTGATATTTTGCCCACCGCAGTTAGATACCTGTGGGGAGTCCCTCAATCAACATTCAAGGGTCGGGTAGTCCGATCTGGTCCCTTGAGTATAGATGCCCAGGACGGGACTTTGCAGTTGCCTCCGCCTGATGATCGGAGGGCTAGAGATCGCATTTTGAGGCGATTGTTTTTGTCGATCATCAGGGGTTATTTTGTGGTGGACAACTCATCGACGGTGTCCTTTTCTTTGATCAATGCCACTCAACATGTAGAGCGCCTCAGTGACTTTGATTGGGGCTCCTATACCTTTGCCTATTTTCTCCGAGGCATGCGCCTGCTTTTCAGAGGGTGTGACGAAGGCTTGGTTAGGATTCCATCAGTTTTTGCTGGTGAGTACATCTTTATGTACCTTTTTGATTTCTGCATTTATTTTTGGTAGTCTTGGTCACTATAACTTTTGATATTTGCATGGATAGCTTTGGGCATTTGAGAGGCTTCCATGCCTACGGCCCATTTCAGCATTAAGTCTATAGACATATCCATATGGACGGAGATGGCATCACTCCATTTTGATGAAGGTCCCTATTGCTGAGGGATTCACTCATGCCCATCTGTAGTTGGAGCTTTTGACGACGGGCTTGATCACCTGGACGTCGTACACATCTGAGCACTTGATCGTTGAATTTGATGGAGGTTTCCCCACTGGTCGGGAGTTTGATTTATCAACCAGCAGAGTCCCTATGTTGACAGAGGGAGGTTGGGAGCTCTATCTTGGAGAGCGTGCCATTCGGAGCATCACAGGGGAGATTCGTATTCCCATTGCTCCTCCTACTTGACATCACTGGCCATTGTCCGTGACTTTAATAGACATCCCTTTGGAGGGTATAGACGGCTTTGATCTATCAGAGGGCCCATACAGCCAGGAAGCCTTTACAGTTGGTGGAGTCCTCACACTATCGGGGCTCAAGCTCGTGCCACCCATTTTATGGTAGACATGGTGTCGTGGTCCGTGATGATGACGGAATGGATATCTTGTATTAGACAGCCTACTCATGCAGACCAGATAGCACATCTGACCAGCGAGTTGGACCAGGCTTATTTCTTTATCAGGCACCTTGGCAGAGATCCATCAGAGGCATCTTCATTTGACCCATCCAGTTCTGGAGTAGGCCCCTCTTCAGGTCCATTCAGTAGCAGTTATACAGGGGCAGATCCTCCCTTATACAGCCCAGATATGCCTGATCCCAGCAGATTTGTGCAGATAGAGGATCTGGAGCAGGTCGATCGATTTGATACCGAGGTCTTTGACTTCCTGTGATAGTTATGTCAGCTATATTTTTGGTCAGCCACTAATTTGGCTAGTCGGCATCTGTGCCATCATTTTGATAGACCACTGTATTAGCTGGGTAGTGGTGCCCTATTTCCCTGTATTCTTCCTTTCACTTTGTACCAGGATATAGTGATGATTTATGTAGTAGATAGCTTTTTGTAGATATTTCTATCATCTTTATCTGCTGCATCATGTTTATATCATTGTCATCATGCATGTATCATGTGTATGCATTCAGACAGCTGCGATTTGACTTGACTTCTGGACGGTCTTGTGATACGGTGCTACAAATGACGACGTCTACAGTTAGCCGTATAGAGCATTTTCCACTGTCAGAGGTGGTGGCATCATTGTGGTCATGGTATGATAGTCTGCCCTTTCCAGTTAGGGGGATAGTTGACCAAATGCTAGGGCATTCGATGGCCCTTATAGATTTCAAGGTTCCAGAAGACGTTATTGATAGCGTCTTACCCTTATGGGTACCGAAGAGACAGGTATTCCTCATTGGGCGGTGTGAGCTTTCGCCTACTCTGGAGGAGTGCTAGAGATTTACTGGCTTGGATTTAGAGTCGTCGTGTGCTCGGACGGCTATCAGTGATATCTGGAGACCGTTTACTCGGTTGTCCGGTCTTCGGCAGAGCATAGTCATGGATGAGATCATTTTAGGGCATGTGATCTCCATTGACTTCTTGATAGAGTGATATGGTGAGCTTGACAGCCATGACCGTCACATCGGAGATTTTATCATTTTCGTAGAGGAGTGGCAGACAGCAAGGATAGACATGTTGCTGATGTGCATTGTGGCATATGTTTACATGCCATTGTGTTTAGATCACCTTGATGTGGGATTGGTTATTGTAGTTAAAGCCCTTAGGCAGGGGAGTACTATTATACCTATGATCTTGGCGAAACTCTGAGGTTGCTCAACTATTGCAGTACCCATCCAGCGGGGTTTTTCTGGGGTAGCTCGGTCGTACTGTATATGTGGTTGATGTCACACATAGGACCGAATGGATCATTTAGACCTCATGCCTATTGTTTTAGCCACGAGATATCCTCTATTTACTCCTTCCGTCTGCCTGATTGCGTCGACTTAGAGTCCTGGTTAGCATTATTGTCGGATATTGAACATCCATTTGCAGTTTTGTTATGCTCAGTGATGGCGACCCCGTTTAGCTTCATTACTCATGCATCTGGCATGGATTATTTGCCTTTGGCAGGATTGAGGGGTGTGACTAGTTATCATCCCTTGTTAGTTATGGAGCAGTTTGTTCAGTGGCAGAGTATGCACCATTTTGGGGATTCTATAGATCAGAGGATGTCGGTTTCATCTATGTCACCGGCCGACTTGGTTAGAGTCTATGAGTGTTGGACTCACAGGGAGAGGGCTGAGTTCTCCAGTAGACATCCAGGTCGTTCTCCAAAATATTCTGCATGGTTAGAGGCAGAGAACGCAGTCGCAGTAGCAAAGCTTCATTTACCTCTGCTTGCGGATTCTGACGAGGAGGAGCCCATGGAGGATCCCGATTCTCCTACTGAGGATGAGCTATTTGCAGATTTGGCGATAGCTTTAATTAGTGATCCCCTGGTTATTCCCATAGGGACAGATCCAACTTTGTCAGATTCTCTATTCAGGATGACCTTTGAGAGAGATTCAGCTAGAGCGCAGGTGTTGGCTGCCCTGTCTGGAAGGGATTTAGCTTATGCTGAGAGGGATGGTCTCAGGACCGCTTTGGATACTGGATTGATTGATCTGGAGGAGCTTCATTCTGCTTTAGATACTGCCATTGTGGAGCTAAACGAGGTTCGCTCAGCCAGAGATGCAGCATATGTTAAGATTGAGGATACTTTGATTTCTCAGGATGCAGCTTTTGTAGAAAAGGATGAGGCTATATCTTCCCTTGATTTCCACATTGCTGATAGTACTGCTCTCCGATCTTACACCCATGGTTTGGTTATAGAGATGAATGCTTACATTGATGACCACAATGCCACCTTACAGATGATTGTAGATATTCTGAGCCGTATGGAGGATGAGTGGACTACTCTTACAGATGCTCCTCCATCTTCAGAGAGAGATGCCATGCTGGCATTGCTGACCCGCTTGTCCTTGGGTTCATAGATAACTTTATTTTTCCTGCACAGACTAGCTCAGCCATTTTTATCATGTACAGGGCACTATGTATATAAAGCAGTTTATATATCAGAGAAATATATTTTTGAGATACTTCCCTGCTTAGATATGTATTGTCATCGCTGAGTGATTACGACTTTTGTCATGACTCGCAGTCATTGATGCATTTTAAGCTTCTCCTTGATGGACTGACAGTTGAGGTGTCAATGGAGTTCCTCAAATGGGTCTGGTAGCCAGAAAGATTGATAGCATTTAGCTTTTATTTGTCTTTAGTGTCTTGGAACTGGTCTTCCATTTATTTGTTTTTTCTTAAAGGTCAAACCGCGCCATAGAGTGCTGCCTACGTACTCCCGGGTTGAGGAAGATCAGGTCATGCGTAGTTCTGGTTGTTTAATTGAAGAGGTTTGCAAAGAGTTTATCTGGGGTTTGAATTTGGTTCGATGAGCTTTGGAATTTGATGCTGGGATTTGCAAGTTCTTTAGATTTTTGCTTGGTTTGACTGCACCATAAATGGTTGCCTATGTACTCCCGGGTTGAGGGAGATTAGGTCATTCGTAGTTCCTGCTTCTCTAGTGAAAAGCTGAACCTGATTCGATTTATAGGACCCAGATGCGGGTATGCATGTGCTTCATCTGTAGTACTTTTTCACAGTATCTGAGTTGATGAGTTGGGGAAATTCATTCCCGTCCATTTCTTGTAGCCTGATGGCTCCTCCTGTCAGCACTTCCTTGATAATGAAATGGCCTTCCCAGTTTGGGGCAAATTTTCCTTTGGCTTCATCCTGATTGGCCAGGATTTTCTTTAGCACCAAATCATTTTCTTTGAATTGCCAGATTCGGACTTTCTTGTTGTAGGACCAGGCGATCCTTTGTTGGAATAACCGTCCAGGAAAAATGGTCGTAGCCCTTTTTTCGTCTATTAGGGACAATTGATGATATCGGTCTTGCAACCATTGATCTTGATCCATTTGAGCATCTATTAATACTCGTAAAGACTCCATCTCTACTTCTATGGGGAGGACTGCTTCCATGCCATAGACTAGTGAATAGGGGGTAGCCCCAGTAGAGGTGCGCATTGACGTCCTGGAGGCTAACAGGGTGAAAGGTAGCAGGTCAGGCCAGTCTTTGTGATTGGCAGACATTTTCTGCATAATCTTCTTGATGTTTTTGTTGGCCGCTTCTACAGCACCGTTCATCTTGGGTCGATAGATGACGGAGTTAAGATGCTTGATGTCAAACTTGCCGCACAGTTCTACCATCATTTGATTGTTCAGGTTTTTGGCGTTGTCTGATACGATCAACTCCGATTGTCCATATCAATAGACAACATTATTTCTGATGAAACTGATGATGACCTCTTTTGTGACTTTAGGAAAAGAGGCTACTTCAACCCATTTGGTGAAGTAGTCGATCATGGTGAAGATGAACTGATGATCGTTGCTGGCTTTGGGTTCGACTAGATCTATCACGTCCATTTCCCACATAGAAAAAGGCCATGGTGCACTCATATTGTGCAGCTCATTTGGAGGAGCGTGGATGGCATTTCCATGTGTTTGGCATTGAAAGCATCTCTTAACGTGATCATCGTAATCATCTTTGAGCGAGATCCAGTAATGTCCTGTTCTGATTATCTTCTTGGCCAACAGATGGCCGCTCATATGTGGACCACAGACTCCTCCATGGACTTCATCAATTAGTCTTTGGGCTTGCTCCTTGTCGAGGCATCTTAACAGGCCTATTTCAGCATCCCTTTTGTAGAGTGCATCTCCACTTAGATAGAACTTCATGGCCATTCTGAGAATCTGTTTCCGCTCTGATTGGCTTGCACCAGTGGGTGTAGATCCATCACGAATATATTCCTTGATGTCTTGAAACTAAGGTTTCTTGACAAGAGGTATTTTGTCTGATACTTCTCCAATGTAATTCCCGTATGTTGGGGCTTTTTGATTTGTG
Organism: Panax stipuleanatus; assembly: GCA_020205555.1. Lineage (NCBI taxonomy): Eukaryota > Viridiplantae > Streptophyta > Magnoliopsida > Apiales > Araliaceae > Panax > Panax stipuleanatus. Next base: position 108,230,946 of record CM035116.1, read on the forward strand.
AACTGGATGTTGGGAAACCCGCTACTGTTGGATATGCGAATTAATGAAGCTAACTTTGCCAGTGTATCGGCAAAGTTATTTCAACCCCGAGGAATGTGGACGAAGGTTATTGCTTCGAACTCCTGGGATATTTTGAAGACTTTCCAATGATATGGCAGCAAATGCAGTTCTTTTGTGAGATACTTGTCGGTGGTTTATCTGATGACCAACTCGGAATCTCAAAAAACCAATAAGTGTTTGATACCTATGGATTGGACTAGTTTCAACCCTAGTATACAGCCTTCGTACTCGGCCATGTTGTTGGTGTTGCCAAATTAAAGTTTTGTAGCCACAGGATATTGATCACCTGTACCAGAGATAAGGACTGCCCCAACTCCGGAACCTTCCATGTTTACCGCTCTGTCGAAATACATTTTCCATGGTTGGACTGTATTCTCTGACTGGAATTGTTGAATTGTCATAATCCCATCATCTGGGAAATATGTCTCCAGGGGCTCGAACCCTCCTGAAGGTGCTTCTACTAATTGATTTGCAATGCCTTGGCCTTTGATAGATTTTTGAGTCACGTAGACAATGTCGAACTGCTGTAGAATCAACTACTATTTAGACAGCTTGCAATTTAACATTGGTTTGTTGAAGACGTATTTGAGTGGATCCCTGCGGGATATGAGATACGTCGTCTGCCCATGCAAGTAGTGTTGCAATCTCATGGCGGCCCATGCTAATGCACAACATGTCTTCTCGATCAGGGTATACTTCTGTTCCCCACTGCTGAATGTTTTGCTAATGTAGTAGATAGCTCTTTCTTTGCTACTGTCATCTTTCTGTCCTAGCATACAGCCCATGGCATTGGCATTGACGGACAGGTACATGAATAAGGGGACTCCACCCCTTGGAGGTACCAAAATAGGTGCTTTGACAAGCTGCTTTTTGTTGGCGAGGAAGGTTTGTTGACAATCCTCATTCCATTTGATGGAGGAATTCTTCCTTAACAGCTTGAAGATGGGCTCATAGGTTGCTGTGAGCTGTGAAATGAATCGACTTATGAAGTTGATCCTTCCTAGGAATCGTCGTATCTCCTTCTCTATACGAGGCATGGGCATTTCAGAAATGGCTTTGATCTTGGCAGGGTCTAACTCAATGCCCCGATTGCTCATCAGAAATCCTAGCAGTTTGCCTGCCTTGACGCCAAAAGCGCATTTGGTGGGATTTAGCTTGAGGTTGTACTTACGCAACCTGTTGAACAGCTTCCTGAGATGGTCTATGTGATCATCCTCCCTCCGCGACTTGATGATGATGTCGTCAACATAAACTTCTATTTCTTTATGCATCATATCATGAAAGAGGGCCATCATGGCTCGCTGATACGTTGCTCCAGCATTGATGAGGCCGAAGGTTAGTCGTTGGTAGAAAAAAGTTCCCCAGGGAGTGATAAAAGCTGTTTTCTCCCTGTCTTCTTCAGCAACCATGATTTGATGGTAACCAGCAAAGTAGGCTACAAAGGAATACATGTCGTACTGCATAGTATTGTCAATCAGGAAGTGGATGAAAGGTAACGAGAAATTGTCCTTGTGGCAGGGTTTGTTCAAATCTTGGTAATCCACGTAGACTCGTACCTTCCCTCCTAGTTTAGGTATGGGGACTATGTTTGATAGCCATTCAGGATATGTTGATACCATGATGATCCCGTCTTTGAATTGCTTAACGATTTCTTCTTTGACTTTGAGACTCGACTCAGGTTTCAATCGTCTGAGCTTTTGTTTGACTGGTTTGAACCCTTATTTAATGGGCATTTGATGGATGATAATGTCTGTGGATAGACCGATCATGTCTTCATGCGACCATGCAAATACATCCCGGTACTGTGTCAGGAGCGCGATCAGGTCACCTTTTTGATCCGATGTAAGGTCTAACCCTATTTAGATTTCTTTGATGGTTTTGGAGGTTCCTATGTTGATGGTGGAGGTATGGTCGAGGTTTGGTTTGGGTTTGTCTTCGACCAATTCCTTGATCTCCTCTGGCACCTCATAGTCATCTTCCTCCTCTTGATCAAGATCCGTCAAGCCGAAGCTCAATCTTGCATCATGGTTGGAGTTATGTTGACAGGTTGGCATCTCATCAGCAGAGACACACACATCCAATGCTTGGGTCCTGAAAATAAAAATTCTTTCATTAATATACACAACTGCTTAAATACATATGGCATTTGTAAAGCATGACAAAAGTGACTGCTCCAGCTATGCAATCAAAAGTAAGTAGTAAATGAAAGCATAATTAAGGGCAGATTCAATGTCTGCCCCTTTACCCTTTTTGACTGAGGCAAGGGACACTTATCTAATTATCCAGGGTTAGATCCTCATGGATAGGGAGGATGCTGGAATTGTGCTCGTCTGTCTCGTCTTGAATGACAACTGAGACATCCTTTAGGATATAGTCGAGGCTTATCTGGGGATTGTTCCTTTATTTGCTGGGAGGAAAGTGAGCACGATCTTTGTCGTCACTAGCTGGGAGTTCATCATTCATCCATTCGTAGTTGATAATGACTTTCATGTTAGCGAATGGGTCTCGTCCTCCGTACAGGATCTTTTCTTTTCTCTTTTAGCTATCTGCCTCAGGCTTGAGAGCTTTCCTTTCATGGACAGGTATGATTGAAGGAAATAGCATGGCAGATGCCTCCGTAGGGATCTTCCTCATAGGTTTCACCCATCTAGCATTTGTGAGGTTTGGAAGAAGAATCGTGGAGGCTTGAGCCTTGGGTTGTTTGTGTGGATTCCGGTGGTTTGACCCGAATGAACATCATAATCCTGCTCTACCCATCTAACTTGGGATTTGGATTGGCATCTTAATGTCGTACTTGTTTTTTCCTAACCCTTCTCCAAGCTGGAAACCCACAGCTACCATTTCTTGGCCCACTGTCATTACTTCAGTGGAAATTTTAGGCTTCAGGGCTGGTGCCCCAATCGGTAGATATTTAATATCGCTCACCTCGAGAGCTTGAAAACTTGCAGGCTCAACCCCGGCATCCAGGCTAATCACTGCCATGTCCCCATGTATGTGGGTAGGGTATTCCGGTTCAGCATTCACTCTGATGAGTCTGTCATTGATAATGTACTTAAGTTGCTGATGGAGGGTGGATGGAACAGCCCCAGCCATATGGATCCATGGCCTGCCCAACAACAAGTTGTATCCGATGGCTATGTTGAGCACTTGGAAAGATAAGTAGAAGGTGTGTGGACCAATTTCTACAGGAAGCTCAATTTCCCCCATAACCTAGCTGCGAGATCCATCGAAAGCCCGGATAACCATGTGACTGGCTTTGATTCGGTTTGGATTGATCTTCATCCTTTCCAACGTATCGTATGGACAAATATTGAGGAAAGATCCTCCATCAATAAGCACTCCTCCGATCACGTATTTGGAGGATATAACGGCTATATGCAGGGACTTGTGGTGGCCCCTTCCCTCAGCCAGGATATCATCGTCTGTGAAGGAAATCACATTGTTGTTGAAAATGTGTTCTATCACGTGACGGAATTTCTCTCTTTCTACCGTGTGTAGCAGATGGGCTTCTTCTAGTACCTTCACTAGGATGTTACGGTGATCCTCTAATGATAGGACCAAGTCCATGATGGATATTTTCTTGGTTGCATCTTTCAAGCTTTGCACTATCCTGATTTCATCGTGTCCCATCTTTTTGAGGAACTCTTTTATTTTCTCTTCAGCCACCTTTTCTTTGGCTTTGATGACTGGTTTAATCACCCGCTGAGACAGGTACAATGGATTATCCTTTGACAGGATGGAAATGTTGTTTACCACGAAGCCTTCAACGTCCCCATAGTTCCATGGGACCTTCTTCAGACTGGTAATCGAATACTGAGGCCTGAAGGGCAAAATTAGAGCCTGAGGTGCAGCCACCTTCACAAGATTTTGGACTTCTTGGACCCCTTGACCTGTCAGTATCAGGGGTATGATGATTGATTCTTTATCGCAAGATATGACAGTCGTTGTGTCCTGATACCATGCATTAGGGATCCAGAGTATATTTTTATCTATCATGTTGAGGATTTGATCTCCTCTGATTAGGTCACCTTTCTCAATCAGGTTTTGAATTAGGTTACGAAGTGCCCAGCATTCTTCTGTATCATGGCCGAGAGAGTTGGAATGGTACTGACATATTTGATTAGGTTTGCATTTTCTGGATTAAGGGTTCAGCGGAGGTAGCAAGTCTGCAACCATTCCCTCGTTGATCATCATTTGCAGGATTTCTTCCATTGACTGGTTTAAATTGGTGAAATTCCTTTGAAATAGGAACTTCCTACCTGCTTGGACACTTGCTTCTTTGATCCCCTTGTCAGTACAGGGTGTAAGCTCACAAGTCTGGCTATGATCTTGATTGGAATTAACTTTCGCTGGAGGAGAGCGACTGCCAATAGATTGATGGATTTGCTTCAACATCTTTCTGGTGAGTTGATGTTGGTGGACGACCAGTTCAGCCAACTGCTCGATTTGTTCCTTGATAGACTTTATTTCTTGCTCTATCAGGAATTATTTTTCAAAAGCGTCCCAACTCATTGGGCTAATGTTGTTGGATTGAGTTGATTCTTCAATATAGCGGAGGTATTTGGATCCTTCTCCACTTGAAGTGTTGATCATGGTGACACTCTCCTCCTTGTGCTGTGGGAGAGGGTTATCTTGGACATGCAGTTGATCGGGCTTTGTGACGACAATTTCTCCATTATCAATCAAATCTTGAATTTTGTGCTTGAGGGACCAACAATCTTGGGTGTCATAGCCCGGTGATCTGGAATGATAAGAACACTTCTTGCTAGGGTCGAAGTTCTTTAAATTAGTGTTAGTTGGCGGAAGGAGTTGGCCAATCTTCTTCTGAGCTGTCAGAAGTTTAAAGACGTTCTCGAGTGAATCCCCTAGTGGGGTGAAAGTCCTTCTGCGTCTGACCTCCATATTTTTCTGGAATGAAGGATTTGAAGGCTGTGTTGCATCTTGGAAAGGGGTATAGTTCCTCCTTAATTTGAATAGGTGTATTGTTTAAATTATCGCTTAAATTTTGTCCTTGTAACACTAAGGAAACTTCTTCATCTTTCTTTTTGTGGACCCTCCGGGGATTACTCCAGTAATTTCCGGATTGGATATGCTCAGCAACAGCTTCGAGTGCCGTTAGGTGTTTTATTTTTTCAGACTTGAGTCCCATTTCGGCCATTTCGTAGTGTTTCATAATTTCAGAGAAAGGTTTTCCTATACCTGCTAGGACCCTTTCATAATAAGGAGCTTCATGAATATCGATGAAAGTCATGACTATTTCAGATTTAGTTATGGCTGGGGTGACTTGTGCTGCGACCCGTCTCCATCGCTGGGCATATTCTCTGAAATGATTCAGTGTTATTCTTCTTGATTTGGGTAATTTGATACCGATCTGGAGCTAGCTGAGATTGGAAACTGTACTGGCTGAGGAATGCATGGGCCAATTCTTCCTAATTGTGGATTTTGGAGTTGTCCAGACGGGCATACCAGGCTCTGGCTTCTCCGGTTAAACTCTTCTAAAATAGCTGCATTCGAAGTTTCTCGTCCTCAGCATAGGATCCGAGTTCTCCGATGAAAACTTTCAGGTGTGTATAAGGATCCCCTAATCCGTCATATTTCTCAAAATTAGGGACTTGAAATTTTTTGGGATACCGAGCCCCAGGAAATATGCATAGATCTGAGTAGTTGACACTGCCAAATGCCCTAGTTCCTTTGATGGACCGAAGGGTTTCTTCCATATGTTGCATTTTCTTGAGAGTGTCACCAGCTTCCTTTTCTTTGCTTAGGATGGTGATTTCTGGAGTTTTGTTGATTGTATCCTGGTTCTGGGGTCCAGGGATCTGAGTTTCGGCCTGTTCTGTATCTTGACCGCCAGCACTACTACCAGATGCTCCTGGTTCTGGATGAGTTTGCGATTGTTTCTCTTTGAAGGCCTTGCTTTGCTCTCGAAGGAAACTGGTTAGCTCAGCTATCTAATTTTTTAATCCTTCAAATTCTTCTCTAGACACAGGGGTGGATTCTGGTGGAGCACTTGAAGCCATGTCTGTAGATGGACTGGGTGCTTTTCTAGCCTTTGATCTAATGATAGGACCAATTTTTCCCTACCTACACCAAAACGTATGCGTGTCAGTTTCTTGTGGTAGGTAATGACAGGATGCATTTATGATGTGTGTTTTTTAGGTTATCCTGCAAAACCGAGGTTAGCTGTTTTGATGGCAGGATGATAGGATATTTGACAGGAAAGTAAATCTTTCATTATTGTCATTTACATTGTGCTCCTTAATAATTGGAGACTTGACATGGAATTGAAAGAGGAAGGCATGAAGAAGCATCCCGTCGGATTCGGTTGATCAGAAGTTGACCTATCCTAGGTTACTCTAGCGGTTTTTGTTTAGGCATGAAGGTTCCCAAATCATCTCAATCTACTAGAAGGGAAGTTAATCCGATCGTTCAACTGGAGCGAATCTGGGTGGTGCATTTTTAGGAGGCAGCCCCGGAGACTTAGTCGTCCCCAGAGTCCTTACTTATCACCGACCAGGTTAGCCTCCTGGTGGAGGGACTCATAGCATACATTCACATACATCATCCTTACCGCTTATGCATCCAATGATCGTTTGTGCGAAGCACTAATATGGGTGTGAAGCACTAATATGGGTGTGAAGCACTAAAGCACTCATTCTCATTCATTCAATGTAAAGGCATAGCATTCATACATTCAATGAAAGACGCAGCATTCACTCATCCAATGACTATGGAGATGCAGGATTTCACGCATTCAATAATTTTGAAAGGGAAATGTTTGAAAAGATTGAAAGCGGCCTAAGCCCTCTACTGTCCCCAGTAGAGTCGCCAGCTGTAGACGTTGGAAAATTTAAGAAATACTGCGGGTCGGTTCATAACCCAGTTTTCCTTAAATCGATTTTCCTAAGTTATCTCAACCCTTATTCTTTTTATTGTAAAAAAGGTTTTGAAGGATTTTTTAGGAAAGAGTCCAACATGTGTATATGTCGACGATTTGATTTGATTTAAATAGAGTCGCCAGTAGGTAGTTTTGAAAATGGTTGTACCAACCTAACCGAATTTGATTTGAAAAGAAGCCCAATTGTTGGACACTATTGAAACTTGATCTTTGAAGTTAGAATTTTGAGTTCGGGGGCTTGGTTAAGTGTGAGAAAGGTGTTAGGCACTCCACGACTCCCGTGTAAACACGGTACTGCAATCTTTTTAATATTTCCCTTAAAACTAAAATGCGTGAATGAATGCTATTTGAAAATTGGGCCTTTTGATTGATTGAAAGCTTTGACAGGCTTCGTTGAGCCTATATACGAAGGGTTTGATTTGATTTGGAAATTAATCTTTGATTTGATTTGCAAAAAGCACCATTTAATTTGATTTGCAAAAGCTTTTGAATTGAATTGACAGTGATGTTTTGAAAGCTGGCTTTATCAAACCCTTATGCTGGCATAGGAATTGAAGCATATCGCTACTCTCAATTTTATCTTTATAGCCTTAAGACTGCATGCAAATGGTGATTTATAGGGCTGCGAAGCATCCTCGACCAAAGAAATATAAAGTGTCGGTCTCCTCATGGGTATGAAAACCATCGGAGGGACGCTAACACGACAATCCATATTTTCACTATGTTTAAACCTTAAATCCGGATAACTATTTTAAGGTCTGTGCATGTACATTTTATAGAGAAAACATTGGCAGGGTACATCTGTAAATCAGAGTTTGTCTATCGTGGGAATCAGACTCTGATCAGTTTGATCATGAATCCCACGATTCCTAGGCTCACATATGAGTAGCTATAAAACCTGCACAGTTCAAATTTGTATAGAAGCAGATAAATATCCCAAAATTTCCAGAACCAGGGATTCATTCAGTAAATCCCGGTCCGCATGGCCGAAGCGTCTCGTTCCCACTAGATAGTGATCTAAGGGACGCGAGGTTGCTTTTGAAGCTGAAACTATAAAAATAACTAGATTCATTCTGTCGGGCCTGTTTGAACTGTTGAAAGCTAGAAGTGGCGAGATTTGGATAAATCTAGTTCGCCCGCAGATATGTCAGTGCAAATTCATATACAAATGAATATTAAATGCAGTAGTTGAATAAATTGAATAAAATAATATATATAATTATATATATATAAGCTGTAAAAGGGCGATGAGTTTTCACTCGCAAGCCCGAACTGGAATCGAAATATATATATATATATAATTGTAAATAGCCACGAAATAATTCAGGCTGTGATAGAAATGAAATATATATATATATATATATATATATAAACAGTAATAAGGGCGATGGGTTTTCACGCCGGTGCCCATGCTAGAATTAAAACTGACAGAAAGTAGTCACCCAGTGACTGGGGAGAGCACCCAGTATAGGGAAGTGTGCAAAAGCAATAAAAAACCACAAAGTAATCCAGGTCGGACTGAAAATATATATATATATATATATATATATATATATATATATATATATATATATATATATATATATATATATATATTGAAAGAAATATAGTCAACCAAGACTGATAGGAGTACCAGTGATGGTGAATGTCGCTTATATATGAGTAAATATATATAAAAGCGGTAAACAACCATAAATTTGAGATTCGGGCTTGACAGAATTAAAATGTTAGTACATTTGCAGTTAAATATGTACAGAAAAAGGACAAACCCGAACTAGAAAGACAACCCAGTCATGTGACGTTGCCAAAACGGTGTGTGCTAGTGCATTGAAACTATTGGAGCTGACGGATCGTTAATCCGAGTTGTAGAAATGTTGAAAATGGAGTTTATGTACAAAAATATATCAAATTTTGATGAAAACGGCCACGGAACTAAGTTTCGGGCATATTTAGAAGATAAAACTTGATGTGCAGGTGGAAAACAGTGCAAAGTAGTGGTATTGACTTGCTGATCGTAAAAATACTTACAATGGGCTGCACTACAGGCTTTTTGCATAATCGTAGGCCTTAAACGTCCAAATCAACCGGTGGTTTTTTGATATGTGGTAGTATATGGGTATATCTATGTGTTGGAATGAAAATATTTGGGTTTGGAAGAGGTGTAAAAGTCAAAAAATCAGTCGGGCAGGGCTTCGCTGCGCTTCTTGCTTATGAAAATGAGAGGGGGCTGCCCCTCTATTTTTAGAGGGGGGAGCCGTACCTCTACCTGCGGCAGCCTCTACATGCGGCTGTCGCAGGTAGAGGTGCGGCCACTCGAGGTGGGTCACGCGTTCCCGGCTTGGTCTTCTCAAAGTACGTGCACTCTGAGCAATGCGATGTCCGGTCAGAAATTTTCTAACTTTTTATCGCAGCGTCCGTTTGAGGGGTACGATACCCTTCCGAAAAGCTCTCGCCGAGAGTGTTGCAATGACATGGGAAAAAACATTTTTCGGGTCCAGGAAGACGGGTTCATAACCAGGTCTTCGATTCCCCGCAGTTTATCTGTTGAACTGTCTTGCGTTGTTACCACTCGGGATTGTCGTTAGGGTTCATTCTGACTTTGGCGGCATCGATTTGGCTTGACTTTGACCAAGTCAGTTAAAAGTTGGTAAAATAACCGTTGTACCCCTCCCGGGGCTGCCTGTAGTGTCGGTATGGTTGCTGGTTGACTTCCGGTAGCTGATTCCAAGACATGGATCCCAGTCGAGTCTTTTGACCTCAGGGTTGTCTTTGAGGCTGACGTGGTCATTTCAGGTTTTGCTATGGAGTTGTTTCGATGCTTCAGGCTGATGTCTAAAGTTGGCCTGAAGTCCCGGGTTGAGACTAGGGATTACCTGCACTTCCCAAGTTGAGACTGGGGTTGATTGTTACCTCCCGGATTGAGACCAGGGTTGATTTGATATCCTGGGTTAAGACTGGGGATGATTGATACCTCCAGGGTTGCTTCCTGGGATGAGCTTGATGATCCGATTGACTGTCAGAGCTTGATTGATGGTCCGATTGACTGTCAAAACTCGATTGATGGTCCGATTGACTGTCAGAGCTTGATTATCGGTATTGGGAATCTGATTTGACTGGAGCACTGATATTGTGGATCGAATTTGGGTTGATTAACGGTTTTACCCTTCTACTGGATGAGCATCGGGGTAAGGAAAATCTCGAATGTCTACAATGTGTGCTAGTTGTCTTCTCAATTTTTAGTATAAATAGATTGCTTTGATGAGAAACTAAACACACACCATGACTACACCAAAAATATAAAATTCTTTTACTACAATATTGTGAGTATAATATTGCAAGTATTTCTTTTGAGTGTAAGGTTACTCCAAGTGTTGATAAAGAGTGCAAGCATTGTTCAGGTTGATCAATTTCATAGAAAGCAACATCTAGTCACGTCCTAAGGTAAGGGGTATCATTTTTTATAATATGATAAAGGAATATCATTTTTTTTCATACTCCATATTATGGTAAGAGACTAGTATTCATTTCTTCAACTTATCATTAAATGGTGAAAAATCCTGAAATGATTAGAATATCCTTAATAGTTTGTATTTCATCTAATATCTTGACCTAAATCTTTCTATTCAGTTTTAAGTTATTATATTTCAACTGAGAACATTACATTTACATGAACTTTATATTCTATCAAGAATTCTAATCGATTTTTGGATATCGGTTTGGTAATTTGGACTCTGGATAATTAAGTTAAAAATCACTAAGATCTATTTTATGTTATTATTCTGATTATTTCTGTCCATTTATCATATATATATAATTGTTATAATTATTGTGGTGAAATTTCTTGTTAGTTTGAGTACAAAGATGGATTGTTGTTTTGCATGATCATAACCATTAATTTCTTTTACAGCTGTATGTCTTTGGCCCGTAGTGCAAAGATGGATTGTTGATTGGCATGAACCATTATTTTTACAATTGTATGTCTTTGGTCCGTAGTGCAAAGATGGACTGTTGATGGGCATGACCACTGGTGATACAAATGAATATCTTTGGCCCGTAGTGCAAACATGAATTGATTAACATGATTATGAACACGAAATGTGAATTGGTATAACTATTATATTTGATGTTTCAGGTAAAGTCATGTGGTGAAAGTTCTCTTTGTCTTGGGTACAACGAAGAACTGTTGATTGGTGTTATATGAATAAAATATTGATGATGGACATTTAATTTGGAGGTGATAGTAGACATTATAATCTACCTGACATCTTTTAATGGATTGTTGATTCCACTGCAATTATGGTTAAAAAATTTTATTATCTACCATATGTTCTAAATATCTGATTTATTACTGATGAAGGTTATTGATAATTTAATTATCTTAAGTCATGTTATTCTTTACTTGGCTATTTGTGCTCACCCTTTTTTTTTCAGAATTCCTTTCAAGTATTAAGAGTGTAACTGCGAGCGGGGATAACAAAGAAATAGAGTGATGGTCTGAGACTGTTGAAGTTTCTCAATACATTATAACACAGTGTGACAATAATTGCACTGAGGACTTAAAATATGTGTGTCGTAATTTATACGTCATTTAATATTTGATTTTGGTGAACCAAATAGGATGATGTGAACCCAAATTTGGAAGCGTTAAAAAAATACACCCCATTAGAATGAGAAGGACATAAATCTTCTCGTGTTCCTTTGAGTACTTGAAAAATTTATTGCTATATTTTATATGGAATTGTATTAATTTGGGTGTGTACACTGTCGTACTATACACGGTACAATATTAATATTGAACAATCACAGTATGTTTGTTATCATATTTTACACGACAATATAATAGTTGTAAATAGGAAAATTGGTATTTGTGGTGTGTATTTCTGGAGACTCAGAATGGGTTGCGTGGACCTATTTTGGGGGCGTCACACATAGCCCCAAAATGATACTGGAAGATCGTTAAACTCATCATGGAACGAATCATGTCTAATAATGTTCGATTTCTCCTTTCAGATACACCATTCAACTGTGGTGTTCCTGGTGGAGTCCATTGTGAGATTATACTATTTTCTTTGAGATAATTGAGAAACTCACCGCTTAAGTATTCACCACCTTGATCCGATCGAAGAATCTTAATATTCTTGCTAGTTTGTTTCTCCACTTCACTTCTGAATTCTTTAAACTTTTCAAATGATTCAGATTTGTATTTCATTAAATACACATATCCAAATCTTGAATGATCGATCATCTATGAAAGTAATAAAGTAAGAATACTCTCCTCGTGCATTCGTTGTCATAGGTCCACATACGTCCTTGTGTACCAACGCTAACAACTCTGTAACTCTTTCTCCTTTTCCATTAAAAGGAGATTTAGTCATTTTACCCATGAGATAAGATTCACAAGTAGGACATGATTCATAATCAGATAGCTCTAAGAGCCCATCCTTGTGTAACTTGGATAAACTTGTTTCATTGATATGACCGAGTCTATAGTGCCACATAAAGGTATAATTAATATCGTCTCTTTTCCTTTTATTAGTTTGTTCAATTTGAAGTATATTTTCATTCAAGTCAATCATGTAAAGTCCATTCAATAAATTACTAGCACAATATAAAACATACTTATTATAAATGGAACAAACTATTGTTCTTTATTATAATATCAAAACCTTCCATTTCCAATACAAAAATTGAAATAATGTTTCTAATAAGTGTTGGAACATAATAATTATTATTTAAATAATTGGACTTGCCCGAAGGCAGTGCTAAACAATAAGTCCCTATAGCTAATGCAACAACCTTTACTCCATTTTCCACTCGTAGGACGACTTCATCCTTGTTCAGCTTTCTACTTCTGACCAGTCCCTGCATAGTATTACATATGTGAGAACTACATCCGGTATCCAATACCCAAGTAGAATTTTGACTTTGAGAAAAATTAATTTCAATCATGAACATACCTTAAGCTTCTCCAAGTTTCTTCTGCTTTTGTTCCGCAAGATACTTATCACAATTCCTCTTCCAGTGACCAGGCTTGTTGCAATGGAAGCATATTCCTTTGATGTCTCGATCAGATTTCTTATTATCATTTTTCTTTGCCTTGCCCTTAGCCTTCTTGTTATTCTTCTTTTCAGAAGATACCTTGGGCATCTTCCTTTTCTTGGAAGAATCAATTACTATTAAGACATGGTCCTTCTTAGATGGGAAGTGACTTTCATCAGTTTTCAACATGTTAAGTAACTCAGGGAAGCTGACGTCCAACTTATTCTTGTAAAAATTAACAATAAATTGTGCGAAAGTGTCTGTGTAACGACCCCAAAATTCATACAATAATATTCTCCTTCTCGATCATTAACAATACAACTTTAATCTCTCATTACATCATTATTCGATATTAAAAATCACTAAAAATGCGGACTATTTAAAACTTTTATAAACTTTCTTTCTATATTGCCCTGAATCACAACCTTTACATTACATCTCTTCGATTCAAATCTATATCATGAATCGTTACAACAAAATGACTATACAAAGTCTTACATAATAAAATAATATCCATCTATATTGGATAACTCTACTTATAACTCAGCGACATATTTCATTCAAAACATTAACTACAATTTGAAATTGAACATAACTAATATTCTTGAACATTGATCTCTATAAATCACTTAACACGTATCTTTACCTTGCATCCTTGACCTGCAAAAATGGTTATTTGCAAGAGTGAGCTCGACAGCTCAGCAAGTTCTAACAGTTTTCATGCATCACGTATCACATAATAAACATGCTCAACATAAATATCATAATAATTAAAGTAACATGACATACATTCTTTAATTCACATAACAAATATAAAGATTGAATTCCTTACTCAATCAACATTATTTAACCAAAACAGTGTAGTCATAAATTGACTTTGATATTTCATGATTACAACATGTATAACGTATAATGCTCGATTACAACATATATAACATATCATATAATTTAAAACAGTTCATCAAATTCATGTAGACAAGTAGGAACCGAAAGACTTGCCTGGTTCGTGGATTACCAATTACCGAAAAACTTCTTAATATAATCTGCTTCATGATCCTACATAACGTATCACCATATGCATCAATTATTAGTCACTTAGCAACGCTTATCAAACATCTAAGTAAATTCTAATTTACACTTTCTAATTTACACTTCGTAACTCTCTTCCATTCACTCGTTTGACACTCGCTGTCACATCATATGCATAATTATTACATATCTAATCTTCATTGTTAGTTAACCAATTAAGATTAACTCATTCTTCATTAACTAATAAGTTAATAATTAATCACCACGTAATTTAATCACCTCACATAATCATATTACATTTCTCATAATTAACCAATTATAATTACATCTTACGTCAATCAAATTACATTTCAAGCTAAACATAATTATATTTTTACTAACATTCATGTTTTATAACTTATAACAACATCTAATATCGTCGACAGCACTATACTTGTGTATGTGCATGACCGACGCCCTCCGATTGCCTCAGAATACGCATCAGTCCCAAAAATGACCATTTTGACCCTAGATAACGACCTCAAATAAAAAAGTCAAAAACACAAAAGTTGTAGGCCTACTCGTGCTCGTTCCGAATCATCTTGAATCACCTCAATCAGAGTTCGTATGAAAACGTTATGGCCATTTTAGTAACAGAGGTCAAAATAGTTTTGCATTATGACAACTAAACTACCTCGGGCAGCAAGTATACCCGCTGGGGCGGGTCCCCCAAGGCATAAACACCCGCTGGGGCGGGTCCAGGGGCTGGTGGAGGTGCTGGGTCACGAACTGGTGGAGAAATAAGCCAATTTGGCTTATTCCGTCACACCGAATTCGAATTTTCCCAACATGACAAATATGAAACATGTGACAAACAATATTTTAAGCTTATTAACATGCTCATAACATAAAAATTTCATATAAACACATAATCATAACCAAGATTTCATGGAATTCGAAGAAAAACAAAATTTTAAACGTTCTTGACGGAAATTGCTACTACGAACTCGTTTTTCAATCAATTCAAGTGATTCCAATTGTGATAACTCATATTCTTAACATACTAACATAATACATGATTAATTTTAACAATAAATCAAAATCAAACATCAATTTGATAGTTTCAAAAGCCATTGTTCAGAAATAACTTCACCGAGAATCACTATGAACACACTTCCTATTGTTTATCAAAAATTCATGGATTGAATTTCTAGAACAACCATATAACTCATATATAATCATGTTATATCACATATTACACATAATTCATGCTCACATCAAGGATTTAACGAATTTTCAACATAATTCCATAATCTACCACTATGAACATGATTTTCATAGGGTTCATCATATACTTGTGATCGAAATTCTTAAACAACTATGGAACTCTCATGTAAACATATATACATGTATATATATATATACATACATACCCCATTCTCATACAAAATTATAATGTTTCACAAATATATTTTTACATAGAATTCTAAAACTATGAAAACATAGAAGAATATGCTTTGAAAAAATATTTTTACAACAATTGATTTTGAAAACCCTTTCATGGCATACAATTACATATGAAAACATATGAACATCATATATACATATAATTTTATGATTGTAAAAACCTAATTTGATAAAGAAGAAAACACAACACATATGAATTAATTCTAGGGTTAAAATTATAACCTTACTAGTTTTGACTTAAGAGATAGATGATGAAGATGATGATCCTCTCTTGCCTTCTCAAGCTTTTCTTCCTCTTCTCTCTTCTTCTTCTCTGACAATTCTCTCTAACCCTCTTCTTCTTCTTCTTTCTTTGTTTTGACTTAGGCTTTTAAAAACTAATGTATCTTTTAACTTAGCATATATTATACAATATACAATATACATATACAATATATGTAACTTATATTATTAATATAGCTAATAAATAATATACTAATTGCTATACTAACTACCACTTATTACATAGGTTACAAAATTTGAAAAGCCCAAGGCCATGTTTGGCAAAACCACATTATTTTTAAAAACTAACTTCTTGAGTTTAAGGCATTCTTTGGAAGAAATAAGATTAAACAAGTACAAAGGCCTTGTTTGGTAAAACTCATCATTTTAAAAACAGGTTTTAATAGTTAAGGCCCCGTTTGGCAAAATGAATTTAAAAACGGTGCTAGGGCCTTATTTGGGAAAATAGTTTTAAAAACTCTTTTAATAAATCATTTTTAACACATACTTTTTAATGTTATCCTTTAACTAATTAAAACTCAACATTAATTTAATTAATTAAAAGTTTAACATCAATTAATCACATAAAATTATCACATAATTATAATTACTCATTAATTATAATTTCATGTTACTCTCACCACATAACTCATCTAATTTAATTATCCCAATTAAATTAGAACTATAACATAAAATCATTATGTCAATTAAATTAAATACCAAATATTCATTTAATTAACATATAACACTTAATTAAATTACTCCATAATAATCACATAATTATTTATTTAACTCAATAAATAATATAATTAATATATTTATTTAATTCAATAAATATATAAATTCTCTTCACACCAAATCACATATTTTACAATATATAACACATATACACATACTCGTACTTAAACATCTTAAAATAAGAATTTTATTTATTAAATTCTCATTTATTAATTCTTAAAAATTCGGGATGTCACAGTCTGCGAGTGACTGCAAGATCAAATCTTAACTTAACTACCCATCCATGTCAAATCCCAATTGCTCTAGTCGTTCAATCAAATTGATCAACTTCAAACAACGAGTCTCAACCGTACTGCCCTCGGACATACGAGATCGAAAGAGCTCTCTAGATATTTGATACCTAGCAGTTCTGTTTTGCTCACCATGTAATTCGTTTAGGTGCATCAAAATAGAATAGGCATCCATTTTCTCATGCTAACGTTATAGCTCGTTACTCATGGATGTGAGCTTGATGCATTGTGTCATGGATTCATCATCTTGTTACTTTGTAAAAGTAACAATCTCTTCTTCGGAGGCTATTTCTGCAACTTTTGCAGGGACATGCAAATCTTTGACATAAGAAAACTTTTCAACAGTAAGAATAATCCTCAAATTTCTTAACCAGTCCGTGTAATTCAATCCAGTCAATTTGTTAGCATCAAGTATCCTAAGCAGTGATAGTGAGTGTGACATTTTTCAAATTCTGCATGTGAAATAAAATAACTTTTTTAGCATACATTCATTTAATTAATTACCAAAATAAATTAGGTCTTATTTTAAATTGGTATCTCCCACTATTTTCATCAAACTATATTACCCTCATAATATATAGTTCAGCAAATCTATTTAAAGATTTTCTAGTGAGAATACGGATCCCATTTCAAATATATATAGCCTTGTGGTGACACAACAAACGATATATAAATAAATAGGTAAACAACTATTGTCAATTACATCATCATGTAACTCCTTTTATGCCTCTTAGATTATTTTGATCAAGTGATGACACATCCGAACCAAAATTATCCCAGTTAAGTCCAACCTAGCACTTTCATATATTAAAATAGAAAAATACCGTCGTTGCGGTGATACAACAAAACAGTGTTGTTCAATTTCGTTATAAGCATCAAATGTGATAAATCAACATCTTAAATATTTAATACTTGCCTTGTGGTGACACAACAAACTCATATTAAATATTTAATACTCTATTAAATTTATCATGCTAGAAGGTGACGTTCGATATTCCAAATATCGTTGAACGTTTAAGACTTAATATAAATTCTTTGAGGGGTTTGTTATTAATTGTCACATCTTATTTAGCACGCATGCACATATAAAATATGCGTCATATTAATGGACATGCGAAGCATGTGCATAATATAATATATATAAATATATATAGTATAAGCATGCATATAGAATACAATATTCTACCCGGATTGATTATGGACTTTTATTCTAGTTTGGTTCACTAGAGCCACTAAGTGAACCAAAAGGTCAAACCTAGGGGTGCAAGAATTAAATTTAAATATAACTATTACATTTAAATCCCTGACTCTATTACAAACAGGTCTTCATGCGCTCCTTACTCCTTGGTCTCCAATTATTCAAGTAATTCTAACTAATCCTATTACATAAACTATTTACAATAAATATAAACATTGATCAGCAGTCAAGGAGAAGTACATAGGAGGGAAATGGAAATTACATCAAGAAAAATTAGAGAAGACGAAGTATGCAGACCCCATTTAATAAAACTCATACATTCAATCATTCATCTAAAATAAAATCCAATCTCATTGGTCAATAGTCCATAATCAACCCAATTTTTTTATCATACGTATCACCATATGCATCAATAAATAAAACATTCAATATATACATTGATATCGATTTAATAGGCAATTCTAGTTAGTTTTGAAATCTAATTTCAATTCTAATTAGTTATCAGGAAATCCAATTTCAAAATTAATTAGTTAGCATGAAATTCAGTTCTAATTAAAATAAACATCTTTATTTTAATCAAATTCTAAATCTAATAAACTCCTTTATTAATTTAGAATTATAGAAAACATATAATTTTAATTTTAATTAAAATAAACCTTTTATCTTAATTAGAAATACAAAAAATAAAAAATACAATTATTTTTCTTTTCCTGGTGACCGGCGCTGCGGCGTCGCTAATGAACTAGCAAGGGGCGTTGCGGCGCCGAGTCATCGTTTTTTGAGAACCCCGATCTAGCGCTACGGCACAGCCAATAAGCCTTGGATAGGCGCTGCTACGCCGCTGGGCAGAATCCGTTTTCTAGATTTGCGAATTATGCAATTTTTCTCCAAAAAATATAATTTCTAGCTAACAATTATACCCAATTAAATTATTCAAAACACATATCAATATAAATATCAAATCTAAACAATTAATAACTCGCATAAAGGTTTGGCTCTAATACCACTGTTAGGTTTGTAAGATTCATAAGCATGCAACAATTACATACATAGAAGTGGAAGCGTAAAATTAAGAGTTTTAAAATTTTACAAACCATATACTAGGATTATCCTTTATGCGCAATTATTAATTAAACGAAAAGAAAAAGATGAGATTCATACCCTTAAAGATACGAGCTTCCTCAAGTACGAGTTCAACTCCAATCCTTTTCTTGTTCGACTTTAATCTACCGGGTGTGATTCCTTCCTTTGATCAACGTCAGCCACCCAAGTGTTTGGCCTCTAGAGGTGATCCACCAAGGATGAACAAGTATTAAGAAGATGAGTTATTGGCAAAACCCTAGTTTCTCTCTCTCTAGAAAAGGTGTGCTCTCCCAACTCTTTGAAAAAGCATTAGTCTCTAATCAAAATAAGACTCCTCTTATTTATAGATGTAGGCAACCCTCCTAAATATTTTAGGATTAGGGTTTCATATTAATTAATTAAACTCTTTTAATTAATTAGGCTTTATAATCTCATTAGGAGCAATTAATTAAACTCCTTTAATTAATTTACCTCCTAATCTTATTAGGAATATGGGAGAGTACTTTTATTAATTAATTTCCAAACTCCTATAGAAATTAAACTAATAATAATAGTAATAATAATAATAAGACTCATCTTATTAATTTATATTTAATATTTCTAAAATATTAAATAATAAATATTAAGCTAGTTAATTTATTCTATTACCATAGATTAATTTAAATACATTTATTTATTATTACGATTATACCATTTGCTTCTTAAATAAATATTCATCCTTTTATGGTGTGACCCTTTAGGTTCTCCATATTAAATCGGTTGTGAATAAATTAATTAGAAAAAATCTAATTTTATTTAAATAAATAAATTAACTATTAATTCATTTAAGTAAATAATATTTATTATACAATAAGGGTAAGCCCCCTAGCACTCAACGACTTTCCATATAATATAGATTTCAACGTTAATTATAAAAGAACCTTTGAGTTAATAGTTATCGTATAATTCATTACTTCCACCATACAATGCCCCAATTAAATATAAGACATGGATTTACTATCAAGTCTTATTTTATTTAATTATATGTATTCTGATCCTAAATGCACAAACTCCAATAATACAAATTAGAAACTACTTTCTAATTTCATTCTGCCTTGGCCAAAGACTACTGAGTTGTCATTTATCGAATCACATAGCACATTCACTTCTTTTACTAGAAGTGGTAGATCCTTTATTGATCATTCATTATCTTCATGTATAATTAATTATACCCAAGCATACCCTTTGATATACCCTTAGGGTCTTGAGGGACATGTCAAAGTATAACTCATCATACATAAGATACTGTGATGATCTCAAGTCTAAGGATTACTTGTACTACTATCACTAAAGGAATTCCTATTGATAGATGAATAAAACTCCATTAGGTATTCCTTAGCGAACCACGTTCAATGTACTTATTTTACAATAAGCACTTACATACTTATTTTAGTGTCTCCAAATAAATGATTATAAGATCGATCATCCTTTTCCAAAGAGCAAGCAACGTATGTACCTATATATCCGGATTCACTAATCCCCTATTTAGTAATCCATCGATTAGGAACTATTTTAGTTTTAAGCTATCCAAGAATTTAAATCTCATTAGCAAGATCATCATCATGATTCTAAAAGCATTGCTTAAAACTATGGGTTTATCACATTTAAATATAACAGCATCATGTAGATAATATAAACGCCTTTAAATAAACAATTCTTTTTATTAATAAATGAATAAGATTGTTACAAAGTATATGTTTTCTCATCAAACATGATTGACTTGTGTGCATACTACTTTCATAGATGATGAGGAATTCCCCTAGCTCATCAATTCAAACATTGTGAAAAGGTACTATGTCTAAATCCCTTTCAAACCACCATCCTGGTCGTGAAAAAAAAAATTATCAATCAGATCAATTCAGGTCTTTACTACTAGGCCTGAACTACGAAAGACCTGATCTCCCCCATTCTCGGGAGTACGTATGTGACGCCCCCAAAATAGGTCCACATATCCCATTCCCAGTCACCAAAATACATGGTATAGAATCCAAATACAAACTTCATATTTATAACTATTAACTATCGTGTAAAATACGACAACACATAAGCTGTGAGTTTTAATACAAATATTGCATCGTACATAATACGAAAATATCCATACTTAAATTAAGTCCTCATTATGATTATTGACATACTATTTTACAACATAATGAAGACTTCTATCATAACTATCTAGGATCATTACTCCACTCCCCGACTAGTCCCAGCTACACTTTCATTTCCTGACAAAAACAATGGAACCAAAAGAAAAAGGGTGAGCTCAACTAGCCTAGTAAAGAATATTATGACTAAGAGAATGAAGAATAAATGATCTTTAGCCTTTAACAATAATAAATCAGATAAAATATAATGGATAACAAGTATTAGATCAACAACTGTAGCGAAAATAATAATCCATTAGAAGAGTCAAATAGAGCATGATGTTTACTATCTTCTATGATTTAAAAATTCATCATCAATAATTTATCCCTATAACACCAATCAATAAATACTCCAAATCAACAATTTATCTTTGCACTACAGGCCAAAGATATTCATTTGTATCACCAGTGGTCATGATCATACCAAACACTTGTTCATCTTTTCACTACGGGCCAAAGAGAACTTTCACCTCAAGCATTTTTCTATAACACCAAAGGTCATGATTATACCAATACATAATTCTTGGACATAATCATATCAATCAACAGTTCAGCTTTGCACTACGGGCCAAAGATAACTTTTCACCACAATTTAAGCATTAAGATGATGACAATGATATAAAGAATGAATCAAGTGAGATCAAGGATAAATATTAGAGATTTATAATTCAATTTATCCAGAGTTCAAGAATGTCTAAATTGTCAACATGAAGATCAAAACATAGATTCAATTCCAAGAATAAGATTCATAAAAGATAACTTGGACAAAGAAAAGAAAATTTAATTTTATTGTGAATAGTACTCATGAATAGTACTGTATAAATAGTACCGTAGGAATTGTACCCCGACATGAAAAGATTAAAATTTAATAAGAAAGTTGAAACTAATATTCCAGTGAAATGATATTAGATGGAGCGCAAACTATTAATGATATTCTACTAATTTCAGAGATTTTCACCATTTAATAATAAGGTTGTGGAAACAAACAATAATTTGTACCATAAATGAAGAAATATGAAAGAAAATGATATCCCTTGACGAGTACAAAAGAAATGATGTCTCATACGAGTATGAAAGAATATACGAAACTGAAAATGGATTTTCACCCGTCATGCGGTAATCCGCGTAGACAGATTATTTCTACAACTTAATAAAGAATGAATACGAAGGGTTATTCACCATGCATGCGGTAGTCTGCATAGACATGTTATTTCCACAGATTAATAAGGAATAGAATGACAACCCTTATGAGTATTGAAAGAAAATAACATCCTTTACCTTAGTAGGAGACTAAATCTGACTAGTATAACAGAGATTATCTTGAGAAAATCATTCACTATAAGTTACACTCAAAGTATCCTTATACTCAAAAGAAATACGCACAATATTATAGAAGGAGAATTCTCTGATTTTGGTGTGATTTTTATTTCAAAACTAAGCAACCTATTTATAGGATAATGGCATGACACTATTTAAGAAAATAATTACAATTGAACAGAAAAAAATCTCACGAACGAATTCAGCAAAAATTTGATTTTACTATACGGGCACTATGCAATAAAATATTATAATAAAACAAAAACTTTATATAAAATATAATATATTATATTTTTATTCTAATAAAACAAATAACTTTATATATATTATAAAAAGTATTCTATTTTATATAAAAAGTTTTATATTTTATTACTATTATAATAATAATAAAACAAAACTGAGATAACTTTCTACCGACGGTTTGACAAATTGGTATGTGGGGGTCCATGAAATAATAAGCCAAACTTACAATAAACTCCTCTATTTATATCACAAATTGAACAAATATTTTCTACTCATCAATTATTATACTAATCTTTAATCAACACAATCTTTCAACAATTAGTCATCATTAATATTATAACTCACAATATTGACAACTAGATCGTTCCCAAAAAAGAGAGGGTTTTTCGATAAAGATTTCTCCTTATTGGCACGCAATTACATAACCTAAACCCTTTCCTTGACAAAACTTTCTAGACATTACCAATAATGCTAATTAATAATATTAAATAATATGAGTAACTGTATCGTGACAATTATTGATTTAATAATATAAAATATTGTGTAGATGTTACTATAATAATTATTGAATCAATAATATGAGATACTACGCAGCAACTACTGTGACAATTATCACTACAAGAAACAGGGCTATCAGCGACCGCCTATCAGCGACCGTATACGGTCGCACTTGGTCATCAGCGACCAAACCCGATCGCAGAAAGTCGTCGCACAATATCTGGTCGCTGAATGTACAAAAGCGACCACTATTAGCGACCAATTTGTCTGCGACCGCTATTAGCGACCGGTGTCGTCGCCACGCTAAGTCAGCACTGTCAGGGTCGAAAGGCTGACGTGGCCTACGTGGCAGCGACCACCATTAGAGACTGTAACGGTCGCAAAATCCCTGATCAAGTAGCAGTCGCTGATATATATTAGCGACCGTATGCGGTCGCTAATGTTAAAAAAAAAAAAAAATTATTTTGCCAATTTTCTGGATTTCCCAAAAAACTGTACCTGTTTTGTACCTGTTTTATATCCCAACACACAACAGACAGTATATATATAAACTTCCAACCAAGTTTTATATAATCCCAACACAAGCACAACAATATATATATATAACATCCATCCATATAAAATCAATATGAATGAAAAATATATACGTACAAATCTCAACTTTGTAAATAACATACAGTCATCCAAAAACTCCATATAAAAGTACAAGACTCATATATATAGATATAGATATACAACAAGACTAGCTATATAGGTTGGCCGAGTCCAACACGAGTATCTGGATGATCACCCTGTAATTAGTAGGGGTGATTAGGCCTCGCTTTTTCGACGCAGCTGCGAAGACGAAACTGTAAGACCCCAAATTTTATAAATAAGATTTAATTTTCTTTATATATTATTTTGAAATAGTAAGGTGTTGATTTGATAAATGTGATAAGTTATGGGTGAAATGTGCAAAGTTTACAAAGTAAGCAAGTGGTTATAAAATATTCGTTGTGTCGGGGAATATTCGTTTGGTCGAGGAATATTCTTTTTTTTAAAGAATATTCGTACGGCGGCGCAGTCATTGGTGGACCCCACAACGGAATGAATGTCGGATATAGAAAGTGACAGAAATAACCTTTTTTTAAAAAAAACGGTAAAACTTTTACCGTTAAAACTGTTGAAATGCCCGGTGGTTAAAATACAGTAGTAAACGGTGTTGCACAGTAGCACACGGTATTGCACAGTAATTTTAATTATTGATTCTTACGTAAGATGTCACTACTCAATAATTATTAAACTAATTACTGTTCAATATTTTATTTTATTGATTCAATAATTGTTATGTTGATATTTTATATTGTTGTTTCAATAATTGTCACTACACAGTATTTTTATATTATCAGATCAATAATTTATATTATTTAAATAATACTATTAGATAGCATTATTGACAATGTCTAAGAAAGTTCTGTCTAGGAGGGGTTATTTAATTCCGCACCAGTAAGGTGAAATCCTTATCGGAAGGCCCCCTCTTTCTTGGGAACGACCTGGTTGTCATTATTATGGTTCTGTAATATTATTTGTGAATAATAATTATTGATAAAAATGATAAGTAAATATTTATTCAATGTGAATTTAAACGGAGAAATTTTTAGTAAAAGTGACAATTATCGAGAATGAATATTTTATCTGTTCTGATAAAATAATTCATTCAAATATATTATTATAATATTACATTATAAGTGTATAATGTGATAATATAATAATATAATAGTGATGATATTTTTTTACAACAAATTCACGATATATGAATAAAATGAGGTGGAAGAGAGAAAATGAAATTTAGAATTCTTTTAATAAATATAAATGCTTTAATATATATATATATATATATATATATATATATATATATATATATATAAACATGTGGTGGAATTCATTATTTCAAGAATGGAGGCTTTGAAATTTTGAGTGTGTTAAAGATTTTCAAGAGTGATGAGTGGAAAAATTATCCGTATGTAAATTTGGGTCATTTTTCGTGTAGAATTTGGAAAAACTTTCTTCTTCAAAGTTGTAGAGAATTAAATTTTATATGGAATGAACAAACGGTTCATATTTTTCTGATAAAAGGGCTATTTATTATGAATTATTAAAGTTCCAGAATATTGAGTCTGAATTGATTTTGGTGGAAGAGAACAAATTGAATTTGAACTCTTATGATGCAAACAATGATGTCATCGGAGCGATGAGATAAGTACTGATCTCATCGGAGCGATGAGGTAAGCAATGATGTTATAGGTCGATGATATAAGCAATGATGTCATAAATTATGACGAAAAGACTATTTTACCCTTACTATGCCGAG
The DNA here is from genome assembly GCA_020205555.1 of Panax stipuleanatus. Lineage (NCBI taxonomy): Eukaryota > Viridiplantae > Streptophyta > Magnoliopsida > Apiales > Araliaceae > Panax > Panax stipuleanatus. Next base: position 108,256,576 of record CM035116.1, read on the forward strand.
CCTATAAATAGAAGCTCATTTCTTCATTATTTCTCACCAATTCACTAAAGCTATAGAGAGAGAAAGTATAGAGAGAATAAGAGAGAAAGAAGAAGAGTATTATATTATTACACTAGTGCAGTCTCCAAATTTTAAGGTAAGGGGTATTATTTCTTTTGTATTCGAGAAGAGAGTTATTTTCTTTCAATACTCGTAAGGGTTGTTATTCCATTCTTTATTATTCTGTTAGAATAACCTGTCTACGCGGACTACCGCATGCATGGTAAAATCCTGTTGTTATTCCATTCTTTATTATTCTGTGAAATAACCTGTTTACGCGGACTACCGCATGCCTGGTGAATAACCCTTCGTATTCAGTTGTTATTAAATTATGAAATTAATATGTCTGAGCGTACTACCGCCTGACGGGTGAAAATCCAATTGCAGTTTCGTATATTGTTTCATTTCAGATTCCTAACTCTAAACTTACTACGGTAAGTATTGCTTCTATAATTCTTGAAATGATCAGAAATTTCTTGAGTTTTGCGCTTCATCTAGTATCATTTCACCGGAATAATTTTCTGAACTTTCTCGTGAAATTCTTATCTTTTCATGTCGAGTTACTATTCACAAGTTACTATTCACGATAAACAAAATTTTTTGATTGTATCCAAGTTTTAAACTTCATTCTTGAATTTTGCTCCACAATTGATTATTATGGAGTATTATTGAACTTGGATAAACTAAATTACGAATCCCTAATCCTTGTCCTTTATCTCACTAGATTCGTTCCTTATATTGTATTTCATCATCATCAGTCCTAAATGGTGATATAACTGAATATCTTTTGCCTGTAGTGCAGAGATGAAAGATTACTTGATGAATATCTTTGGCCTGTAGTGCAAAGATGAATGATTACTTGATGAATATCTTTGGCCCGTAGTGCAAAGATGAACAGATGTTGAGATGAACATGACCAACATGTGATACAAATGAATATCTTTGGCCGTAGTGCAAAGATGAATATTGATTTGAGATATATATTGATTGATGTTACAGGGATAAAATATTGATGATGGACTTTTAAATTATAGAAGATAGTAGACTTCATTCTCTACTTAACTCTTATAATGAATTGTTATTTCCGCTGCGAATATTGATTTAAAACTTGTTGTCCATTATATTTTATCTGATTTATTGAAGACTAACGATAATTTATTATTCATTGTCTTAGTCGTAAAATTCATTATCTTAGTCATAATATTCGCTAGGGAGGTTTATCCCTATTGTTTAATAAATATTATTTATTTAAATTAATTATTAGTTTAATTTATTTATTTAAATAAGACTAGAATTATTCTAATTGATTTATTCACAACCGGTTTAATATGGAGAACCTAAAGGGTCACACCATAAAAGGAAGAATAATTATTTAAGAAGGTAATGACATAATCGTAATAATAAGTTAAGTGTAATTAATTTAATTTTGGTGATAGAATAAATTAAATAGCTTAATGTTTATTATTTAATATTTTAAAAATATTAAATATAAATTATTAAGAGAAATCTTGTTAATATTATTACAATTATTATTATTTTAATTTTTAAAAGAGTTTAGAAATTAATTTAATATTAGTACTTATTTATTCCTAATAAGATTAGGAGGCAAATTAATTAAAAAAGTTTAATTAATTATTTCCCAATGTGTTGGGAAACCCAAATTAATTAAAGGAGCAACCTTTAATCCTATTTTATAATTACAGTAATCAATAATTTATATTATTTGAATAATATTATTAGATAGCATTATTGATAATGTATAAGAAAGTTCTGTCTATGGGGGATTATTTAATTGCGTGCTAGTAAGAAAAAATTATTATCGAAAGGCCCCCTCTTTCTTGGGAACGACCTGGTTGACATTATTATGGTTCTGTAATATTATTTGTTTATAATAATTATTGATAAAAATGATAAGTATATATTTATTCAATGTGAATTTAAATAGAGGAATTTTTAGTAATAGTGACAATTATCGAGAATGAATATTTTATCTGTTCTGATAAAATAATTCATTCAAATATATTATTATAATATTACATTATAAGTGTATAATGTGATAATATAATAATATAATAGTGATGATATTTTTTTACAACAAATTCACGATATATGCATAAAATGAGGTGGAAAAAAGAATGAAATTTGGAATTCTTTTAATAAATATAAATATTTTAATATATATATATATATATATAAACAGGTGGTGGAATTCATTATTTCAAGAATGGAGGCTTTGAAATTTTGAGTGTGTTAAAGATTTTCAATAGTGATGAGTGTGGAAAAATTATCCGTATGTAAATTTGGGTCATTTTTCATGTAGAATTTGGAAAAACTTTGTTCTACAAAGTTGTAGAGAATTAAATTTTATATGGAATGAACATAAGGTTCTTATTTTTCTGATAAAAGGGCTATTTATTATGAATTATTAAAGTTCTAGATTATTGAGTCTGAATTGATTTTGGTGGAAGAAAACAAATTGAATTTGAACTCTTATGATGCAAACAATGATGTCATCGGAGCGATGAGGTAAGCAATAATGTCATAGGTCGATGATGTAAGCGATGATTGATAGTAGTGTGCATACAAGCCAATCATGTATGATGATAAAGCACGTACTTTGTAAACAATCTTATTTATTTATTAATAAAATATTCATTTATTAAAGGCATTTAATTATCTACATGTTGCTGTTTTTATAATATGTAAATAACCCATAGTTTTAAGCAAAGCTTTTAGAATCATGATGATGATCATGCTAATGAGATCTAAATTCTTAGAAAGTTTTAAAACTAAAATAGTTCCCAATCGTGGGATTACTAAAAAGGGGATTAGTAAATCCGGATAGATTGGTACATATGTTGCTTGCTCATTGGATGAGGATGATTGATCTCATGATCATTTGTGTGGAGACACTAAAGCAAGTATGTAGGTGCTTATTGGAGAATAAGTTCACTGAACGTGATTCGCTATGGAATACCTAATGGAGTTTTACTCGCATGTCAATAGGAATTCCTAATGTGATAGTAGTACAAGTGATCCTTGGACTTGAGATCATCATAGTATCTTGTATGTAACAAATTATACTTTGACTTATTCCTTAAAACCTTTTAAGGCATATATAGGGTATGCTTGGGTATAATGAGTTACATATGGAGATAATGAATGATCAATAAAGAATCTACCACCTCTAGTAAAAGAGGAGATATGTCCTATGTGATTCGTTAAATGACAACCCAGGAATCCTTGGCCAAGGTGAAATGAAATTAGAAAGGAGTTTTTAATTTGCATTATTTGGAGTTGTGCATTTTCTAATCGAAATACATATAATTAAATAAAATAAGACTTGACAGTAAATCCATGTCTTATATTTAATTGGGACATTGTATGGTGGAAGGATTGAATTGTATGGTAACTATTAACTCACAGGTTCTTTTATGATTAATGTTGAAATCTATATTATCTGGAAAGTCGTTGATCGCTAGGGAGGCTTATCCCTATTGTAGAATAAATATTATTTATTTAAATAGATTATTAGTTTAATTTATTTATTTAAATAAGATTAAAATTGTTTTAATTGATTTATTCACAACCGGTTTAATATGGAGAACCTAAAGGGTCACACCATAAAAGGAAGAATAATTATTTAAGAAGGTAATGGCATAATCGTAATAATGCATTAAGTATAATTAATTTAATCTATGGTGATAGAATAAATTAAATAGCTTAATGTTTATTATTTAATATTTTGGAAATATTAAATATAAATTAATAAGAGGAGTCTTATTAATATTATTACAATTATTATTATTTTAATTTCTAAAGGAGTTTAGTAATTAATTTAATATTTAGTACTCTCATTTATTCCTAATAAGATTAGAAGACAAATTAATTAAATGAATTTAATTAATTATTCCCATGTGGTGGGAAGCCTAAACTAATTAAAGGAGTTTAATTAATTAAAAGAAATCCATGTCTAATAGGATTAGAATGGTTGACTAATATCTATATAAGAGGAGTCTTATAATAGATATTAGATGATGCAATTCCAATTGTTGGAGAGTACTCCTTTTCTATAGAGGATAGAACACTAAGCCAAACACCCTCCTTCTTGATAATTCCTCTTCCTTGGTGGATCACCTCTAGAGGCCAAACACTTGGGTGGCTAACATTGATCAAAGGAAAGAATCTAACCTGGAAATTCAAGGAGATCACGAAGAACAAGGAGTTGAACTAGTACCTGTGGAAGCTTCGTTCTACAAGGGTATGATTCCATAACTTCTTATTTATCGTTTTAAATTAATAATTTGCATAAAGGATGATCCGGGTAATGGTTTTGTAGAAATTTTTAAACTCTGATATACCATGCTTCCGCTAATTTTTGCAATTTGATTGCGTCACGATTTCGTACAAACCCAACAGTGGCATCAGAGCCAAATCTTTATGCAATTATTAATTTATTTTTGATTTCATATACATATGGGTATGTATTTAAAATAATTTATTGGGCATAATTTTATTGTATAAAATTAATTTTTTTTTTTAAAAAAAAAAAATTGACTTTTTTTTTGGGACGGATCACAATTTTTTTTTTGGGTGCTAATCTTGAATTCTGCAAAGAAAAGGTGGTCTCTTTCTTACTCCAAAAAGAAGTTGACCCATCAGGAAAGGATTTTTTTTTAATAAACCTGCAGGACTCTTTTAATAAAAGAAGGTGACATCTTTTAAAAAATAAATAAATATGATATATTTATATATTATATTCTAAATAATTTTATAATTAAAATAAAGAGTTTATTTTAATCTTGAAATTAGATTGCATGCAATTTAAAATTGCCCATTAAATGATACTCATATATATATGGAATGTTTTAATTCATGAGATGAATATTTATTTATTGATATATATGGTGATATGTATGATAATAAATGGGGATTGATTATGGACTATTTGACCAATGTGATTGGATTTTATTTTAGTTGAATGCTTGAATGAATGGGTTTTATTAAATGGGGTCTGTGTACCTCGTCTTCTCTAATTTATTTTTTCTTGATGTAAAATTCTATCTTCCTCCTATGTATTTCCCCTTGACTGCTGATCAAGGTTTCTATTTAAATTAAATAGTTTAATGTAATAGAAATAGTTAGAATTATCTTGAAGAAATTAGAGACCAAGGAGCAAGGAGCGCGTGAAGACTTGTTTGTATGGAGCCCGGGTTTAAATGTAATAGTTATATTTAAATTTAAATTCTTACACTCCTAGGTTTGACCTTTTGGTTCACTTGGTGGCTCTAGTGAACCAAACTAGAATAAAAGTCCATAATCAATCCGGGTAGAATATAATATTCTATATTGCATGCTAAATATTATATATATTATATTTTATGCAAACATGCTTCGCATGTTTAATAAAATAACGCGTATTTTATATATATATGTGCATGCGCGCTAAACAAGATGAGACAAATAATAACAAACCCCTCAAAAAAATAATATTAAGTCCGAAGCGTTCAAATGATATTTGGAATATCGAACGTCGCCTTCTAGCATGATAAATTAATAGAGTATTAAATATTTAATATGAGCTTGTTGTGCTATCCACAAGGCGAGTATTGCGTATTTAAGATGTTAATTAATCACATTTGATGCTTATCAAGAAAATTGAACGATCTAGTCTTGTTGTGCTATCCACAAGGACGAACATTTTTCTTTTTTGAATTTATGGAAGTGCTAGGCTGGACTTAACTTAAATCATTTTAGTTCGGATGTGCACACACTTGACCATTATGATTTAAGAGGCAAAATAAAAGGAATTACATGGTGATGTAATTGACAAGAGTTGTCTACCTATTTATTTGTATATCGCTTGTTGTGCTATCCACAAGGTTATATACATTTGAAATGGGATCCTTATTCTCACTAGTAAATCTTTAATTAGATGTTGCCGAACTATATAAGTGAGGGTAATATAGTTTGATGAAAATAGTGGGAGATACCAATTTAAAATAAAGACCTAAATTTATTTTGGTATGCAAAATTAATAAAATGAATGTTTGCTAAAATGTTGTTTTTCACAGGCAGAATTTTAAAAATGTCAAAATCACTAATTTCACTGCGAAGCATACTTGATGCTAATAAGCTTACCGGGCCGAATTATACGGACTGGCTAAGAAATCTGAGAATAGTTCTCACTGCTGAAAAGATTTTTTATGTCCTAAACTCACCTGTCCCTGGAACTGTTTCAGAAACAGCCTCTGAGGAAGAGATTGCCACCATTGTAAAGTGGCAAGATGATGCATCTGTGGCTCAATGCATCATGCTCGCATCCATGAATAACGAGCTTCAGCGTCAGCACGAAAATATGGATGCTCCTACTATGTTGATTCACCTCAAGGAATTGTATGGTGAACAAAGTAGGACTGCTAGATATGAGATATCTAAGGAGCTCTTCCGATCTCGAATGACCAAGGGCAAAGCGAACATAAAGGAACAAAAGAAATCTGATCCAGCTAGCAAAGGAATGTGCTTCCATTGCAACGAGCCGGGTCATTGGAAGAGGAACTGCAAGAAGTTTCTGGCAAAGAAGAAGCTTGGAGAAGCTTTGACTTCCAATCAAGGTTTGTTCATGATTGAAATTAATTTTTCAGAAAGTCAAAATTCTACTTGGGTATTGGATACCGGCTGTGGTTCTCACATATGTAATAATGTGAAGGGACTGGTCAGAAGTAGAAAGCTGAACAATGATGAGGTGATCCTACGAGTGGGGAATGGAGCAAAGGTTGCTGCATTAGCTGTAGGAACTTATTATTTAGCAATGCCTTCGGGCAAGTCCATTTATCTTAATAATTGTTATTATGTTCCGAATATTATTAAAAACATTATTTCAATTTCTGTATTGGATATGGAAGGATTTAACGTTGTTATAAAGAACAATAGTTGTTCTATTTATAAAGACGATGTTTTATATGGTGTTGGAAATTTGCGAAATGGACTTTATACACTTGACTTACAAGAAAATATTTTTCAAATTGAACAAACTAAGAAAAGGAAAAGAGATGATATTAATTATACCTACATGTGGCACTGTAGACTAGGTCATATCAATGAAACAAGATTATCCAAGTTGCATAAAGATGGGCCCCTCAAGCTATCTGATTATGAATCATATCCAACTTGTGAATCTTGTCTCATGGGTAAAATGACTAAATCTCCTTTTAGTGGAAAAGGAGAAAGAGTTACAGAGTTATTGGCATTGATTCACACAGACGTTTGTGGACCTATGACAACAAGTGCACGGGGTGGGTATTCTTATGTTATTACTTTCACTGATGATCACTCAAGATTTGGATATGTGTATTTAATGAAATACAAGTCAGAATCATTTGAAAAAGGTCAAAGAGTTCAGAAGTGAAGTAGAGAAACAAACGGGCAAGAGTATAAAGATACTTCGATCAGATCGAGGTGGAGAATACTTAAGCGGTGAGTTTCTCAATTGTCTCAAAGAAAATGGTATAATCTCACAATGGACTCCTCCAGGTACACCACAGTTAAATGGAGTATCTGAAAGGAGAAATCGAACACTGTTAGACATGGTTCGATCCATGATGAGTTTTACCGACCTTCCAATTTCCTTCTAGGGATATGCCCTAGAAACGGCTGCATACCTACTTAACAAGGTACCTACCAAATCCGCCCCAAAGACTCCATATGAGATGTGGAAGGGGAGGAAACCAGATCTTAAGCATGTTAAGACTTGGGGTTGTCCAGCTTATGTCAAAAAGTTTGAACATGATAAGCTATAGACTAAATCCGAAAAGTGTAGATTTGTGGGATACCCTAAAGAAACTGTAGGGTATTATTTCTATCATCTAACTGATCAAAAGGTGTTTGTTGCGAAACATGCTGCCTTCTTGGAAAAGGAGTTTATCCATGAAGGGGTTAGCGGGAGTAAGATATATCTTGAAGAAGTTCAAGAACCACAAATTACCACGGATCAAAGTCAGGTACCTGACCAAGTAGAAGAACCTACTATACCACACCCTGTTCATAAATCTGGGAGAGTACCGAAGATACCTGAGAGGTATGGATTCGTTATAGAGGATGACGATGAGGTACACATCATGAATGATGATGATCCATTGAATTACGAACAGGCCATGAGTAATAAAGACTCAGGGAAATGGCTTGAAGCCATGAAATCCGAAATGGACTCCATGTATGAAAACAAAGTATGGACTTTGGTTTCACCACCTGAAGGCATTATGCCTATTGGGTGTAAATGGGTCTTTAAAAGAAAGACTGGAGCGGACGGCAAGGTGGAGACCTATAAGGCCCGACTGGTTGCAAAAGGTTTCAAACAAAGACAAGGAGTTGATTATGATGAAACCTTTTCACCAGTAGCTATGCTCAAGCCCATTCGGATTTTGCTTGCGATTGCAGCTTATAACGACTATGAGATCTGGCAGATGGACGTGAAAACAGCCTTCCTCAATGGGAAACTTGAGGAGGATGTGTATATGACACAGCCAGAGGGATTTGTTTCAAAGGTTGGAATAAATCAAGTCTATAAGCTGCAACGATCCATTTATGGATTGAAGCAAGCTTCTCGTAGATGGAACATTCGTTTTGATGAGACAATCAAAGAGTTTGATTTTATCAAAAATGACGATGAACCATGTGTGTACAAGAAGGTTAGTGGGAGCGCTGTTTCATTCCATGTATTATATGTTGATGATATATTACTGATAGAGAATGAAATTTCTATGCTAAAATCGATCAAAATAAAGTTGTCTAAATATTCCTCCGTGAATGATTTGGGTAGAACATCCCACATTGGGGATATAAATCTGTATTAATAGATTTAAAAGGATGTTCGGCTTAACCCATGGAAACGTATATTCATTAGATGCTAAAGGCGTTTAGCATGGCAACTCCAAAAGGTGCCTCATGATGATGAGCCATGGAGTGTATCTCTCTAAAATTGTCCTCAGTAAAAGAGAGATCGCATAAGTAACTATTATGTATGCAATGAAATATACAAGACTTGATGTTGATCAGTCATATTCTGGAGAAGATCTCTGTGAGACAGTGATAAACATCTCAAAGTACTTAACTGACACTAAGGATGTCATCATGACACATGATGGGTCTGAATTAAACTAGAAGACTAAACAGACTCAAGTTTTCAGACTGACCAAGACGACAGCAAAATCCACTTTATGGTAAGTCGTTACCTTAAAAGGTGGTGCAGTAAATTGGAAAGATTTCAAACAGCAAAAGTTGCTGGGTTAGTGACAAAGACAAAGTATATAACTGTAAATGAAGCTGCAAGTTGATGTTTCGGATGAAAAGTTCATTACAGAACTAGGAATAGTTCCAAAGTCTCATCTTGAATCTAAACATGTGTTGCGGCACTTTAAAAAAAAAAATCATTGAAAGAGGAGAGTGTAGACTCTCAAGATAACATTGCAGATCCATTTACTAAAGCTTTAACACAACAGCAGTTTAATCGTCACTTAGAGAAGATGGGTATGAGATACCATGGCGATTGGCTTTAGTGCAAGTGGGAGATTGATAGTAGTGTGCATACAAGCCAATCATGTATGATGATAAAGCACGTACTTTGTAAACAATCTTATTTATTTATTAATAAAATATTCATTTATTAAAGGCATTTAATTATCTACATGTTGCTGTTTTTATAATATGTAAATAACCCATAGTTTTAAGCAAAGCTTTTAGAATCATGATGATGATCATGCTAATGAGATCTAAATTCTTAGAAAGTTTTAAAACTAAAATAGTTCCCAATCGTGGGATTACTAAAAAGGGGATTAGTAAATCCGGATAGATTGGTACATATGTTGCTTGCTCATTGGATGAGGATGATTGATCTCATGATCATTTGTGTGGAGACACTAAAGCAAGTATGTAGGTGCTTATTGGAGAATAAGTTCACTGAACGTGATTCGCTATGGAATACCTAATGGAGTTTTACTCGCATGTCAATAGGAATTCCTAATGTGATAGTAGTACAAGTGATCCTTGGACTTGAGATCATCATAGTATCTTGTATGTAACAAATTATACTTTGACTTATTCCTTAAAACCTTTTAAGGCATATATAGGGTATGCTTGGGTATAATGAGTTACATATGGAGATAATGAATGATCAATAAAGAATCTACCACCTCTAGTAAAAGAGGAGATATGTCCTATGTGATTCGTTAAATGACAACCCAGGAATCCTTGGCCAAGGTGAAATGAAATTAGAAAGGAGTTTTTAATTTGCATTATTTGGAGTTGTGCATTTTCTAATCGAAATACATATAATTAAATAAAATAAGACTTGACAGTAAATCCATGTCTTATATTTAATTGGGACATTGTATGGTGGAAGGATTGAATTGTATGGTAACTATTAACTCACAGGTTCTTTTATGATTAATGTTGAAATCTATATTATCTGGAAAGTCGTTGATCGCTAGGGAGGCTTATCCCTATTGTAGAATAAATATTATTTATTTAAATAGATTATTAGTTTAATTTATTTATTTAAATAAGATTAAAATTGTTTTAATTGATTTATTCGCAACCGGTTTAATATGGAGAACCTAAAGGGTCACACCATAAAAGGAAGAATAATTATTTAAGATGGTAATGGCATAATCGTAATAATGCATTAAGTATAATTAATTTAATCTATGGTGATAGAATAAATTAAATAGCTTAATGTTTATTATTTAATATTTTGGAAATATTAAATATAAATTAATAAGAGGAGTCTTATTAATATTATTACAATTATTATTATTTTAATTTCTAAAGGAGTTTAGTAATTAATTTAATATTTAGTACTCTCATTTATTCCTAATAAGATTAGGAGACAAATTAATTAAATAAATTTAATTAATTATTCCCATGTGGTGGGAAGCCTAAACTAATTAAAGGAGTTTAATTAATTAAAAGAAATCCCATGTCTAATAGGATTAGAAGGGTTGACTAATATCTATATAAGAGGAGTCTTATAATAGATATTAGATGATGCAATTCCAATTGTTGGAGAGTACTCCTTTTCTATAGAGGATAGAACACTAAGCCAAACACCCTCCTTCTTGATAATTCCTCTTCCTTGGTGGATCACCTCTAGAGGCCAAACACTTGGGTGGCTAACATTGATCAAAGGAAAGAATCTAACCTGGAAATTCAAGGAGATCACGAAGAACAAGGAGTTGAACTAGTACCTGTGGAAGCTTCGTTCTACAAGGGTATGATTCCATAACTTCTTATTTATCGTTTTAAATTAATAATTTGCATAAAGGATGATCCGGGTAATGGTTTTGTAGAAATTTTTAAACTCTGATATACCATGCTTCCGCTAATTTTTGCAATTTGATTGCGTCACGATTTCGTACAAACCCAACAATGATGTCATAAATTATGGCAAAAAGACTATTTTACCCTTACTCTGCCGAGCCTATATATAGAAGCTCATTTCTTCATTATTTCTCACCAATTCACTAAAGCTATAGAAAGAGAAAGTATAGAGAGAATAAGAGAGAAAGAAGAAGAGTATTCTACTATTACACTAGTGCAGTCTCCAAATTTTTAAGGTAAGGGGTATTATTTCTTTTGTATTCATGAAGAGAGTTATTTTCTTTCAATACTCGTAAGGGTTGTTATTCCATTCTTTATTATTCTGTTGGAATAACCTGTCTACGCGGACTACCGCATGCATGGTGAAATCCTGTTGTTATTCCTTTCTTTATTATTCTGTGAGAATAACCTGTCTACGCGGACTACCGCATGTCTGGTGAATAACCCTTCGTATTCTGTTGTTATTAAATTATGAAAATAATCTGTCTGAGCGGACTACCGCCTGACGGGTGAAAATCCAATTGCAGTTTCGTATATTGTTTCATTTCAGATTCCAAACTCAAAACTTACTACGGTAAGTATTGCTTCTATAATTCCTGAAATGATCAGAAATTTCTTGAGTTTTGCGCTTCATCTAGTATCATTTCACCGGAATAATTTTCTGGAACTTTCTCGTGAAATTCTTATCTTTTCATGTCGAGTTACTATTCACGGTAAAAAAAATATTTTTTTATATTGTATCCAAGTTTTGAACTTCATTCTTGAATTTTGCTCCACAATTGATTATTACGGAGTATTATTGAACTTGGATAAACTAAATTATGAATCCCTAATCCTTGTCCTTTTTCTCATTGGATTCGTTCTTTATATTGTATTTCATCATCCTCAGTCCTAAATAGTGATATAACTGAATATCTTTGGCCTGTAGCAAAGATGTAAGATTACTTGATGAATATCTTTGGCTTGTAGTGCAAAGATGAATGATTACTTGATGAATATCTTTGGTCCGTACTGCAAAGATGAACAGGTGTTGAGATGAACATGACCAACATGTGATACAAATGAATATCTTTGGCCGTAGTGCAAAGATGAATATTGATATGAGATATATATTGATTGATGTTACAGGGATAAAATATTGATAATAGACTTTTAAATAATAGAAGATAGTAGACTTCATTCTCTACTTAACTCTTCTAATGAATTGTTATTTTCGCTGCGAATATTGATCTAAAACTTGTTGTCCATTATATTTTATCTGATTTATTGAAGACTAACGATAATTTATTATTCATTATCTTAGTCATATTATTCTTTAATGGGCTAGTTGAGCTCACCCTTTTTTTCTATTGTTCTCTTCAGGAAATGGGAATATCGCGGGGACTAGTCGGGGATCAGAGTGATGGTCAGAGTTAGATCAGTAGAAGTCCTCACTATTCTATAAAATAGTGGGATAATGATTGTAATTAATAAGGAGTGAATTTGAATGTTTATATTTCGTATTATATACGATTTGTATTGAAATTCACAGTTTGTGTGGTCGTAGTTTGCATGACCGTATGTTATAAAAGATTATATTTGAATTCTGTACCATGTATTTGGCAACTCAGAATGGGTGGAGTATTGAACTTATTTTGGTGGCGTCACAGAAACCATTTATATTTTGTAAAATTTCAAGATATTATTATGAGTTATATTTGAATTAATATATACTGAAAATAATGACAATACACGCATATATGAATATAAAATGACAATAATGACAATACACGCATCGATCTTTTGGAATCCAAGACCCAACTTCTTCACTAGTTTCTTACAATAGTAATAGTTATCAGGTAATTTCTCACCGTCATACAACATACACTTAATGGCCTTCAAGAGCGACTCAAAACAGTTATGGCTCATGTTGTGATCAGCCTTTATATTAAGTAATGTCCCCACTGCAGACAATATAGTGTGTTTGGTGCAACCATGCCACAATGGCTCGTTACCCTCGTCTAACAACTTAAAGAAGGCTTTGGCATCAGAATTTATTGGTTGCTCTCTGCCTTGTTCCCAACAAACCCTGGCCCTGCAATATCATGAACCATTTCATTCATACGATGAGTACTACTGCCCGGATTGTGTACTTCTATGACGACACTATCTCTTCTCTGCCCATGTGCCCACCAACATTCTTCGTAATTTCCCATGAACCCAGAAACAAGTAAATGATAGTTTACCACGTCTCTGTCCATATAATTTACATTCTTACACTTCAAACAAGGGCATCTTACTTGGTTCCGACCGTTCACACATTTCAGGTGATTATACACATACTCCAATAACACTTTGCAACCAGCTCTAAATTCATCAATAGCACCTATCTGGGCACTTGACTTTCGTTGTCGCATCCAACTACGGCCTGAATAAAGGTCCATGATACCACGGTACTTACTACAGACAAGATGAGCTTATTAATCAATAGCATAACTCTCTAAGCATACTTATAAGCACACTTGTAAGCATATGCCTTACATTTAAGCATACTTTTATAATAAGGTTTGACATAATCCCAGTTCATGAATCTCATATAATTTCAATTCATATTCCTTTTGTATCTTACTATGTGAATATTTCATAATTTCTCCCATAGCTTAAGTATTTAGAGTGAATACGTAAGGTATTTCATGACTTGAACATGATTGGATATTATAGGACAAGAATTATAGTTTGCACTTTGTTTTGCAATTCATATTGACAAACTATCTACTCACACTTATTCCATTTCTTAGTTATGTCAAAACAGCAATCTAACATGGCCTTGCTTGAATTTATCGCTTTGATTCCCTATACCTTTAATTCCCTTATCTTATGTTTAGGATATCATGCAGATGACACATTCATCTAATATAAAAACACATATGCTAGGCAACTTTAGAAGTTTGGAAGTACTAATTTTAGAGTTCAAAATTAAGTGTATTTAGCAATTATCTTGTATTTCTATATTTGATTAAGTGTATTTAGCAATTTTCTTTAGTGCACATAATAGCCCCTCATGCTAACAACCTACAATCATAACAGTTCAATTGATTAATTAGGTACATAAACAAAAGGTACATAAATAAAATGTACATAAGCTGGGTTACCTTGTGGCGGTGGGGCTATAGCTGCGGGCGGTGGGCGGTGGCTGTAGGGCAGTGGCGGCAGGTGGCTCTCCCTCTTTTGGTATCCCTATCTCTTCTCCCCCTTCTCCCTCTTCTCCCTCTTTTGGTCTTCTTCTCTTTTCTTTCTGTCTGGTCTGTCGCGAGGTGTCTGGTGCGGTTTACATTAAAATATATCAGCGGCTGCTATCGGCGACTGACTGCGGTCGTTGTTTTTTAATGATGTGGACATATTAGCGACCGCATACAGTCGCTGTTAATGAGTAGTCGCAAAAGAATAGCTCGTGAATAATTTAGGCCAATTTTTAGGCGACAAAAATACACCTGCGACCAAACGGCGACCGCCACTGGTCGCCGATATTAGCTAGAGACCTGATTCCCAAATGGTCGCCGAAAGTGGTTGCTGATGTCCACAATAGTGACCGTATTGGGCGGTCGCTGAAATCTTTGGTCGTTGATAGAGTATTTTCTTGTAGTGTATTGAATAAAATACTTAGTGACTTATTACGTAAGAATCAATAATCAGAGATACTGTACAATATCGTGTGGTACTGTGCAACAACGAGTATTACAGTACTTTTATCACCGGGTATTTCAACAGTTTAACGGTAAAAGTTTTGTCGTTATTTTAATAGAAAGGTTATTTCTGTCGCTTTCTAAATTCGACAGTTATTCCATTGTGGGGTCCACTAATGATTGCGCCGTCATACGATTATTCCCCGACACAACGAATATTTTATGACAACTTGCTTACTTTGTAAAATTTGCACATATCATCGATAACTATAGCATTTATTGAATTATCATCTTACCATGTAGAATAATATTTAGAGAAAATTAAATCTTTATTCATTAAAAGTTGGGGTCTTACAAAGTAGGTAGACATCTGTGGTGCAGTCTAACCTTCAAAAGAAAAGGCCAAACACTTTACCTATAAACTCAAATCTTCAATTAAATACCAGTCTCAAGACACCAAACCTTATATAAAACCCAAATCCTATAATGCCTCCATGATCGACGAACCCTGCTGAGAGACCCTCCGACATCTCAATGTCAGTCCATTAAGGAAGAGCTCGTGATACATCAAGACAGCAAGTCACAAAGAAAATGACAATCATCAAGCAAAGATCAAAACATATGCAAAAGGGAAGTGAATCAAAATATATTTCCTTGCCATATAATACTGTTTAATATACACAATGTGTCCTGTACATGACAAAAATGGCTAACCTAGTCTATGCAAGAAAATGAAAGCTAGTTTATAAACCCGAGGTCAAACGGGACAACAAATCCAACATAGCATCCCTCTCTAAAGATGGAGGTGTATCTCTGAGCTCCTACCTTGCGGTCTCAATGCGAGCTAAAAGATCTACATCCATATGCAGAGTGCTACCATGATAATCCATAAATGCATTCATATCTGCGACAATGCCCTCCATATAGGATCTGAGAGCAGTACTATCAGCAATAGAAGCATCCCTTATAGCTCGAGCCCCATCCCTCTCAGCAAAAGCCGCGTCCCGGCCAGATAGGGTTGTCAACATCAATACACTTGCCTGATCCCTCTCAGAGGTCAGAAGTTGTCTCATTTGCTCTAAAGACTCTACAGAAGGTGGGGCAGTAGCTGAAGAGCTAGGAATGTCACTGACCAAAGCTGATGTCAAACCAGCAAACACTCATCCTCTGTGGGAGAAACAAGATCCTCCATAGGCTCCTCCTGATTTGAATATGTGCTAGGCTCTGAATAAGCAACCATAGCCTATGCAATATCTACCTCTAGCTACGCAAAATACTCTAAGGACACACCTGGATGACTCGCTGAAAAATCAACCCTCTCTTGATTGGTCCAATAATCATAAACTCTGGCCAGATCATCCTCTGACAAAGACAAGGTTGATGATCGCTGATCCAAAGCTCCATCAAATAGATGAACATTCTAATACAGATCAAACTATCCCATAACAGATAATGATGATATATAGTCACTCCTCTCAGACTAGCCAAGGTTAAGAAGTCCATACCCACTGCGTGAGTGACAAAACTATAAGGGGAGCTGAATCCTGAGCAAGGCAAGATGAAAAAAGGATACTAAATCACAGTCAAGAAAATAAACCAAGACATCGCATCTATACAATCAGCCTGTTGAAAAGAGTCAGACGTGGATATTTCATGTGTAAACAGTATCCATAGCGTCTGAAAGTGCCAATCGATCTCAGATGCATCATAAACCAGACGTTTAACAATACAGCATTGCCTCTGAAGAACCCAATAGGATGGGTTCGGCAACATGTGGCTGACATCAAGGTCTCTGATATGATCATAAGAAGGATGGTATGACCCTCCTTGAGAGCACTAACTACCGTTATCAGGCCAATGTCCAGATGGTCCATGTATAGCGGCATATACACATACGCTACAATGCACATTAAGAAAATATCTACTCGGGCAGCCCGCCACTCATCCTCAGAAATGGTAAAATCTCCTGAGTACAACAAGTAGCTGTCTGTCAATCCGAAATGGTCAATCAAGAAATTTATGGACACAACATGTCCTGAAGTAATCTCATCCAAGACGACTGTGTGGCGTAAACCTGTCAATGTCATAATTTTCCTCCTCAACTCACCAACAACCACTCTAGCGCAGGGCCTATCCAGCAAAAACTCTATAATGTTCTCGTACTCCTTCAATGTAAGAGTCAAGTCATGAGTCCCGAATCTTAAGATATGACTCTCGGGAATCCAGTAAGATAGCATACCCTACATAAAGCCCTCCGAAACCTGGAAAGTTTGGAGGTCCATAGAATGTTTCAACATATGATCAACGACCATCCGGTCTAAATGAGGCAGACTATCATACCAAGAACTCAAAGATGAGGCTATCAAAGTGGGTGGACTATGCTCTATCCGACTAACAGTGGATGGAGACATTTGTAGAACTATATCACGAGACCATCCAGGGGTCAATGCTAAACTCATCAATATACATACATATACATGACATATAATGCTCATCATGGTAAATGATAATGATAAATGACAATATGATGCAATAAGTAGAAAGCATTATTCATAAATATTTAAATACATCATCTAATAAAGATCAAATACATCATCTCTATCTACAACTAAAAATAAAAAAGTATATGGAAATGGGGCACATACACCCAATAGCTAACAGATGCCTATCAAAGGAGATAACGAGCCTATAAAAAAAATCTATGATGTCTACATCATTCAGCTGATCAACCTGCTGTAACTCCGCCTGAGTCACTGTATCTCTACCAGAGGGAATATCGGGTAGATACAGAGGGGGATCTGTCGAGTGAAACTGTCAGAATATGGGCCACCTGAGGGGCCAACGCTAGAGCTTGATGGATCAAAAGAATCTACCTCCGATGGATCTCTGCCCAGATGCCTAATGAAAAAATGCGCCCGGTCCAACCTCTGGGTCAAGCTAGCAATATGCTCCAAATGGGTAGGCTGTCTAATGCAGGCAATCCAGTTTGTCATCATCACCGACCCGGGAACTATGTCTGCCATGAATTTAGTGGCGCGGGTCTGAGCCCCAATGGTGAGATGAGTCCACCAACAATAAAAGGGATCCTGAGTAAAAGTACCCTCTGACAAAGTAAAACCATTTAAGCCCATCAGTGGAATCTCTATGGCCGGCTGAGATAAAGACCAATGGTGTCTAGTAGGAGGAAGATATGTAATGCGAATCTTCCCCGTAGTGCTCCTGATAGCACGCTCTCTAAAGTAGAGCTCCCAGTCTCCCTCCATCAAGATAGGTATTCGACGAGTGGATAGTACATACTCTGCGTCGGTCAAAAAATTGTCCTCGAAACTAACTGTCAGATGATCGGTGGTGTAAGGAACCCATGTGACAACATCGACAGTCAGTAACTCCAATTGTAAAAGAGAATGGGTAAACCGCTCCGCCACAGGGACCTCTGCCAAGGTGGAATAATGTTAGAGCTGTCCCCACGAATAGGTCTCCAGACCTAAAGTAGTAACAGGGCGTTGGCAAGGGAGCCTCTCATATGCCCAAAACTAAAAATGCAAAAATTAAATGTCATACGTTATAAAGACTGACTGTTGGGTTTGTACGTAACGCAATCATGCAATCAAATCACATAAATAGGGCAGAAGTGTAAAAAACTAGGTTTTCAAAAATTTATACAAACCCATTACCATGATCATTCTTGTGCATCAATTATGAGTGAATGAAGAAGGAGAAAAACAGAATTATACCTTTGAAGATCCAAGCTTCCTCAGGTACAAGTTCTACTCCTTTGATTCCTTTGATTCCTCTGTAGTGGCTCCTTCCCTTGATCAATGTCAGCCACCCAAATGTTTGGCCTCTAACGGTGATCCACCAAGGAAGATGAAGAACTCAGTAAGATGGGTTATTGGCTTAACTCTTGTTTCTATCTCTATAGAATATGTGTATTCCCAACTCTTGAAAAAATCACACGTACCTTATTTCTGATATAAGACTCTCTTATATAGATATTAGGTTAACCCTCCTAATCCAATTAGAATAGGGTTTTATTTAATTAATTAATTAAAAACTTTTAATTAATTTATATCCTAATCTTTATTAGGATTGAGAGAGAGTACTGATATTATATTAATTCCTAAACTCCTTTAGAATTAAAATAATAATAATAATAAGACTCCTCTTATTAATTTATATTTAATATTTCTAAAATATTAAATAATAAACATTAAGCTATTTAATTTATTCTATCATCATATATTAAATTAATTATACTTAATGCATTATTACTATCACGCCATTTTCTTCTTAAATAATTCTTCTTCCTTTTATGGTGTGACCCTTTAGGTTCTCCATATTAAACCGGTTGTGAATAAATCAATTAGAACAATTCTAATCTTATTTAAATAAACAGATTAAACTAATAATCTATTTAAATAAATAACATTTATTCTACAATAAGGATAAGCCTCCCTAGCGATCAACGACTTTCCAGATAATATAGATTTCAACATTAATCATAAAAGAACCTGTGAGTTAATAGTTACTGTATAATTCAATCCTTCCACCATACAATGTCCCAATTAAATATAAGACATGGATTTACTGTCAAGTCTTAATTTATTTAATCATATGTATTTCGATTAGAAAATGCACAACTCCAAATAATACAAATTAGAAACCTCTTTCTAATTTCATTCTACCTTGGCCAAGGATTCCTGGGTTGTCATTTAACGAATCACATAGGACATATCTCCTCTTTTACTAGAGGTGGTAGATTCTTTATTGATCATTCATTATCTCCATATGTAACTCATTACACCCAAGCATACCCTATATATGCCTTAAAAGGCCTTAAGGAATTAGTCAAAGTATAATTTGTTACATACAAGATACTATGATGATCTCAAGTCCAAGGATCACATGTACTACTATCACATTAGGAATTCCTATTGACAGGCGAGTAAAAGTCTATTAGGTATTCCATAGCGAGTCACGTTCAGTGAACTTATTCTCCAATAAGCACCTACATACTTGCTTTAGTGTCTCCATACAAATGACCATGAGATCAATCATCCTCATCCAATGAGCAAGCAACATATGTACCAATCTATCCGGATTTACTAATTCTCATTTTAGTAATCCCACAATTGGGAACTATTTTAGTTTTTAAGCTTTCTAAGAATTTAGATCTCATTATCATGATCTCATCATGATTCTAAAAGCATTGCTTAAAACTATGGGTTATTTACATATTATAAAAACAGCACCATGTAGATAATTATATGCCTTAAATGAATATTTTATTAATAAATAAATAAGATTGTTTACAAAGTATGTGCTTTATCATCATACATGATTGGCTTGTATGCACACTACTATCAATCTCCCACTTGCACTAAAGCCAATCGCCATGGTATCTCATACCCATCTTCTATAAGTGACGATCAAATTGCTGTTGTGTTAGAGCTTTAGTAAATGGATCTGCAATGTTGTCTTGAGAGTCTACACGCTCCAAGGTGACGTTGTAACGATTGTGATTTTATATTTAATTTTAAATATTTATTGAATTAAATAAATATTTTATGTGATTTATTTATTGAGTTAAATAAATAAATTATGTGATTTATGGAGTGATTTAATTAAGTGTATATATTAATTAATTGAAGGTGTAATATTTATTTAATTAATATTAATGTTATACTATAGTTCTAATTTAATTGAGATAATTGAATTAGATGAATTATGTGATGAAGTGTTACATGGATTATAATTAGCGAGTAATTATAATTATGTGGCAATTTTATGTGATTAATTGATGTTAGATTTTAATTGATTAAATTAGATGATTAATATTTAATTAATTAAAATGTGACATTAAAGTATGTATTAAATAATTTGTTAAAATAAAAGAAAAGGATTTTTTTAAAAAAATAATTTTTACCAAACAAGGCCCTTGCTTTTGTTTTAAAAGACTGTTGCCAAACAGGGCCCTTAAACTAGCTTAAACCTAATTTACCTAAACTATGCCTAAGTTAGTAAAACTAGTTTCTAATTTTCTTGTAGCCAAACAAGCCAAATTGGCTTTTGAATTTTGTAATTTACGTAATTAGTAGTAGTTAGTGTATAATTATGATATAGGAGTTACCTATTCTATTATATGTATATTGTATATACGTTAGTGTTATAATCCTAAGTCTAAACAAAGAAAAGAGAAGGAGAGAAAGAGCAGAGAATATCAGAGAAGAAAAGAAGGAGAAAGAATTGGTAGAACGCAAGCTCATAATAATCTTTTCTTTACACTCATAGCTAGAAAGGTTAGAATTCCATATTCTTTATATTTTATTCTCTGTCAAAAAATTTAGTTTTCATGAAAGTTGTAGTCATGAATTTTATATATATGATTGTGTTCATGTGTTATTGGTAGTAATTGTATGAAAGGATTTTCAGAAATCAAATTACTGTAGAAATATATTTTAACAAAGAATTTATATTTATATGAGTTCATATGGAATTTCATGAGTTTGGTTAAGTTTAGTTGAGAAATTCATGCAATTGGTATGTGTTCATATGCTTATTAAGTAATTACTTAATGCTATCTTCAACTTAGTATGTAATGCATGTATATAAGTTCGAATTGATGGAGAAAAATAGTTACAGTAGATTATTTTTGAGAAAATATGAGTTTTCATGAAAATGGCCAAAATAGATTTTCAAAACTTGTTATTATCATTGTTTAAATGATTTTGTGTTTGAAAGCATGCTTTATATATGTGTAATAGCGTATATATGTTTTACAGAGTCTATAGTACTGTATTTTTCGCGTTGTTGGCTTGTATGGGTTAATCGGTGAAGCAGAGTAACGTGGCTGTCTGCGTCTGGCCGAGTTGCTGCGCAGCTGCGCCGGCAGCAAGGCAAGGAGCAGCGCAGCTGCGCCGCTTGTCTTTTCCAGATTCTCACCCTGCGCAGCTGCGCCGGTTTCAAGGCAGCTGGCTGCGCAGCTGCGCCAGGCTCTGTTCAGAGCCAGTGAATGCTAGTCATTTGTGCAGTGTTGTTTCTAACCTAGTTTAATTATGCTATGACAGTGAGCATGTATCTAGTTGCTACAATATGTTGTTAACATAAATTTGACAAATTTATATTTAGAAAAGAAAAGAGATTTGAAAATCTTAAAGTATGATTTGAATTATTATTTAAATGTGATATATGATTTAAATAATTATAATCAAAAGTAAATGTTTATTTTAAATTATAATTTTGTTAAATTATAATGAATAAAGGTTGATTTATTAAATGTTAATTTAAATTATAATTTATGTAATTATAATTTAATAAATGCATATTTAATTGTGGATTAAATTGATAATTACATGATTAATTATAAATTGTGTAATTATAATGCATGTTATAGTTTAATTAATTATTGATTATAATTGATAAATACATGATTAATTATAAATTGTGTAATTATAAATGCATGAATGTGGTTTAATTGATTTTAAATTATAAATTGTTTATAATTTAAAAGGTAATGATAATTTAAGTAATTATAATTTGATTAAGTGTTTGAATTATAATTGAGTTAAATACATAATTAATTTAATTATGTGAATATGTAGGTGATGTAATTAACTATGTGATGGTTGATTATTATTACTATTTAATCAGAATGTGAGTTAACCATGAGGGTTAACCACTTATGTGAATTAGTTACGTGTTAACTAATTTAGGTTATTGTGATTGAATATATATGTGTAGGAAGTATTAAAATACGTGAATTGTGTTAAGTAGCATGCGCTTGAGGCAAGTCTTCTAAACCCTAAACTCGTTAATTTTATGCAAGTCTTCTAATCCTAAACTCGTTAATTTTACGCAGATTTTCTAAACCCTAATCTTGTATTGATTTTATATGATCTCTTGAATTCATATATTCATTGTTGAGAATATCCTTTCCATTTCAGTATTGGACAATTGTTTATTTAATTGAAATGGTCTTAACTTATTGTTCAAGTAAGATCCAATTATTATTTTAAATGCTTTAGGTTTACTTCTAAAGCATATGTTAATTCATAATTCTTTTATTTTGAATTATTGGAAGTCGATTCAACTAATCCTTAGGTGATGAACGTGAATTCTAAATTACACTTGTAAGCTTATCCAAACCAAACTTTCTTTGGTGCGGACTTGAATTCAAATTACTGAGTTGAACAACCCTATTTACTAGGGGAGGTTACTACGCATAGCGTTAAGATAGTTGTGCACAATACATGGTACGAAGGGCTGATCCCCCTAAGTACGAATTAAGGTCCATAGTCTTATTGACTGTTAAAGGTTTAAATAGAAATATTCATAACCTAGGACAAGAGTTCAAAGGTCTTATGACCCTCAGATAAATTCTATATCTAAATTTTAATATTGATAGAGAATTATTATTCAATTCTTTATTATTGAAGCAAGCTAAGTTGTTCAGATTTTCTTAAAGATATTCTTTCATGTCTATATTATTGTTAAACTCTAGTGAGCTGTGGTTTGCTCACTCTTGCATTAAATAACAATTTCAGTTAAGGTTGATAACGCTGATGCTCCGTCTGCAAGTAAGGGCAAGGGAAAGCAAAGCAAGTGAAGACTTGTTTTTTTTAGTTAATTGAGAATGATTGTAATAATTAAATGTTATGTTTTATTTCCGCACTTTATTATATTCATGTCAATGTTAGAGTAACCCTGGGATTGATTTTGAGAAGGTTGTAACCCTTGTTTTAAGGGAGATTTAGTTATTTTAATTTAAGTTGTAGTTTATTTTGCATTATTCATTGGGTAGATATATGTTATATTAGAAAGTGAACACCAAATCATGTGAAAACGAAGTACCCGGATTTGGGGGTGTCACAGGTTGGTATCAAAGCTGTTGGTTATGAAACCTTAGGTGGGGAAAAACCTTAGGTAATAGCCTTATGGTAAGATCGAAAAGATAGATGTGATAGGTATAAGATAATAAACTACCTTATGTGTCTATGTGTTTACATTTTAGTATTCGAAGAGTGACGATTCGTTATCACGTAATAATGAACTTTAAAATTCTTTTGTCAGGATGTCGAACGTGGGAGAACCTAGTCAGGCTAGAGAGGATGTACCTCAGGTTCCTAGAGAGGAAGAGACCCATGATATACATATTATCTGGGAGCAGCTTGTTAGGAGAGAGCCATCTCCAGTGATCACCGTAGCTGGTCGGGATCGTGAGCTGACACCTATTCCAGAGGATGAGAACGAGGACGAGTCTGAAGAGGAGGAAGAGGATCCCGAGGAGTTATTCCCACCTCACTCTACTAGTGCTGAGATGTACGAGGCAGTCTACGATAGCAACGTGGAGCTTCATGGACGAGTAGGAGATCTCGAGGAGACTATCCAGTAGCGAGACGAGACGATCGAGGAAATGGCAAGTGACCTAGGAGATGCACAGTGGAACCTGATACATATGGAGGTTGATAGAGATGCTGCTCGATTTGAACTGGCAAAACTGAAGCAAGACATCCAGGAGGAGTCGAGGAAACGTGCCAGAGCTGAAGAGTCAAGCTTGAGGGCTAATCAACGAGCCGATCGAGCTGAAGGTGAAGCTGTAGCCAAGAGGGCCAAGCTGAGGGAAACGGAATATGCTTTTCATACGGCGATAGAGAGAGCTCAGGATCGTATTTTCTACTACACAGCTCAGTTCCAAGGTTTACCGTGGTATGTGGTGGACCGAAGAACGGCATTTCGAGTAATGGAAGAGGAACGCAGAGAGTCTGTGAGACGCATTAATATGCCTAGGCAGTAGCAGCAGTAGCAGTAATAGCAGTAGCAGCAGTAGCAGTAATACTAGTAGTGCTTTTATTTATGTATTGCTCTTTGTATTAAATAAAGTAAATTCCATAATTTGAGATAAGAATGGGATGAGTTAATAATATAATCCTGCAACTTTTCCAGTTTAGGAAGGATGATGTAAATGGCAGAAATGCTATCTATTTGATGTTTTTAAAACTACGACTGCTGAATAAAAGAAGTTTATAGACGTGCTTGGTGTTCTATGTGAATTGAATTATTTAAACGTTTAAGTATGAACTTGGATACTTAATAATTGAATAAAGGGTCCAATAATAATATTTTCTTAACAGAAAATGCCTCCTAGAAGAAGAGTAACGCGTAAAAATCCCGAGGGTTCGACGAACAACAACAATAACGATGGGACGAATCCCAATTTGGTTCAGCAGTTGGTGAATCTGTTGACTGGAGCTCTTGCGAATCAACCGCAGATGCAGGGTACTACTTTCAAGGAATTCAAGGCAGTAGGACCGCCTGAGTTCAAAGGATCGACTAACCCTATCGAAGCTCAGACATGGGTTATGGAAATGGAGAAGGTATTTGACGTGGCTAGAGTAGGAGAAGACCAAAAGACAACGTTCACGGCTTTCATGTTGAAGTCGGATGCAAGTTTTTGGTGGCAGGCTAACAATACTCGAGAGGGAGAGGGAGTCATCACGTGGGAACGTTTCAAGGAAATGTTTTACGAGATGTACTTTCCAGTGAGTTCACAGGACCAGATGGAGGTCCAGTTCCTAGAACTTAAGCAAGGAGGGATGGCGGTGTCTGAGTATGCCGCTAAGTTTAACGAGTTGGCCAGGTTCGCTACACACCAGGTCATCACCGACGCTAGGAAAGCAAGAAGGTTTGAGCGGGGACTAAAGCCCTGGTTCTACAGCAAGGTTTCCATGTTCCAGTTGAATACCTTTGCAGCGGTGCTGGAGAAGGCCATACTTGCTGAGGGAGGAAGCGAAGCGGTGACGAAGTTCAACCAAGATAAGAAGAAGAAGAATGAGGTAGAAACCAAGTCTGGGGGTAGCAGCACTGTGAACCAGAAGAGGAAGTGGTCTGATAATATCTCTGCTGGGAGTCAGCAAGGAAGCCAGCAAAAGAGGAAGTTCGAAGCATGTGCTACATGCGGTAAGAATCACACTGGCGTGTGCATGAAAGGGAAGCGGGTGTGCTTCAACTGTGGTCAAGAAGGCCACATCGCGCCAAATTGCCCAAAACCGAAGAAAGGAGCTTGCTTTACATGTGGATCCAAAGATCACATGGCTCGCAACTGCCCGAAGAAGCTGACGGCAGGGTCAACAGGGAATAGAGGGAATGGAAGCGGCAGTACCGTTACTATTGCTGCACCATTGCAAGCTGTTCGACCCACTGCACAGACATTCAACATGACGGTGCAGGATGCTGTGCAATCAAGAGACGTGGTGTCAGGTATTATTCCGGTCAATAGTATAAATGCATATGTATTATTTGATTCGGGTGCTACTTGCTCATTCATATCTGATGATTTTGTTAAAACCTTAGACTTACCTGTAGAGGAATTAGGTTACCCTTTAATCATAGAGATTGCGAATAGGGAGGTTATTCCTGTTAGGAGCGTTTATAAGAACTGTAGATTGGACATTAAGGGTCAGGAACTTAGAGTAGATTTGATTCCGATTAAACTTGGGGAATTCGACGTTATACTGGGTATGGATTGGTTGTTCAACCATGGGGCGGTAATCGACTGTTAGAAGAAGTCGGTAAACCTTACGATTCCGTTGAAGTTGGTGTTCTATGGTAGCAAATCGCCTAGGCAAGCGAGTTTTCTGACGATTATGCAAGCCAAGAAACTTCTGACGCAAGGCTGTGTAGGATATCTAGCCTACATAGTAGATTCGCATAAGGAAAGCCCGAAGGTGGAGGAGATATCAGTAGTTAAGGAATTTGTGGACGTTTTTTTCGAGCGATTTACCAGGACTTCCGCCAGATAGGGAGACAGAGTTCGTGATCGATCTAGCGCCGGGAACTGCTCCGATTTCGAAGGCTCCGTACCGAATGGCTCCAGTCGAGATGAAAGAACTGATGATTCAACTGCAAGAATTACTGGACAAGAAGTATATTCAACCAAGCGTTTCGCCGTGGGGAGCGCCTGTCTTATTCGTGAAGAAGAAGGATGGGTCGATGCGTCTTTGCATTGATTATAGAGAGTTGAATAAAGTTACGATCAAGAATAGGTATCCTTTACCTAGGATCGATGACTTGTTTGATCAACTGAAGGGTGCGAAATACTTCTCGAAAATCGATTTGAGAAGCGGGTATCATCAATTGAAGGTGAGGAAGGAAGATATACCGAAAACGGCTTTTAGAACTCCGTATAGTCATTACGAGTTCTTGGTGATGTCATTTGGTCTCACGAATGCCCCAGCTGCATTTATGGACCTAATGAATAGGGTGTTCAAGCCATTTCTAGACAAGTTCGTGGTAGTGTTCATAAATGACATCCTGGTTTATTCCAAGACCGAGGAGGAGCATGCTGAACACTTACGACTAACCTTAGAAGCCTTGAGACGAGAGAGGCTTTACGCTAAATTCTCAAAATGCAAATTTTAGTTGGAACGTGTGCAATTTCTTGGCCACATGATCGATAAGGATGGTATTTCGGTAGATCCGTCGAAGGTTGAAGCTGTTATAAATTGGGAACAGCCGAAGACGCCGTCCGAAGTGAGGAGTTTCTTGGGATTGGCAGGTTATTACCGGAGATTTATCCAAGACTTTTCTAGAATCGCAACTCCGTTGACGAATTTGACTCGTAAAACAGTTAAGTTTGTTTGGACGGAGAAGTGTGAGGAGAGTTTTCAAGAGCTGAAGAAGAGGCTGAGTACTGCGCCTGTATTGTCTTTACCAGATAGTTCCAAAAATTTCATAGTATATAGCGATGCCTCGCATAAATGATTAGGCTGTGTATTGATGCAGAGCGGCAAAGTCATTGCCTATACGTCACGTCAGCTGAAGGATTACGAGAAGGGGTATCCGACCCATGATCTAGAATTGGCGGCAGTAGTGTTTGCCCTGAAGATTTGGAGGCACTACTTATATAGAGAGAAGTGTGAAATATACACAGATCACAAGAGTCTGAAGTATATATTTACCCAGAAGGATTTGAACATGCGCCAAAGAAGATGGTTGGAGCTGATTAAAGACTACGATTGCGAGATACTTTACCATCCGGGTAAAGCTAACGTTGTCGCTGACGCTTTAAGCAGGAAAGGTCGGGAGAAGCTGAACGTATTAACTGATCAGGATCGGTTGATAGAACAAATGGCTAGATTAGAATTGGAAGTGAAGTTTCCGAAGGAATTGGATGAGTTGTTGTTTCAAGTAACCAATGGTTCTACTCTAGTAGATAAGGTGAAAGAAGCACAATTCAATGATGAAGAATATGAAAAGATTCGAAAGAGGATAACCGAAGGCGAAGAGTTCAAATTCAAGATCGGTAACGAAGGACTGTTGCGGTTTGAAGGTAGAATATGGGTACCGCCATTACCAGAGGTCAAAGAGGAGATTCTAAGCGAAGCTCATAGTTCTAGATATTCTATTCATCCTGGGAGTACGAAGATGTACCAGGATCTCAGGCATCATTTCTGGTGGCTGAATATGAAGAGGGACGTTGCGGAATGCGTTACGAATTGCTTAACGTGCCAGAAAGTCAAAGCAGAACACCAGAGACCAAGTGGACTGCTGCAACCGCTAGAAATTCCAGAGTGGAAGTGGGAGCATATCACGATGGATTTCGTGGTAGGTCTTCCAATAACTCAGAAAGGATTTAATGCGATATGGGTTATAGTGGATCGACTGACGAAGTCAGCCCACCTGGATAAGCTAGCGAAGCTATACGTGAAGGAAATTATTTCTCGACATGGTGTTCCGGTGTCGATTGTGTCCGACAGAGATCCGCGTTTTACGTCGAATTTCTGGAAGCATTTGCAAGAAGGTATGGGAACGCAATTGCGAATGAGTACAGCGTATCATCCTCAGACTGATGGACAAAGCGAAAGAACGATTCAGACACTTGAGGATATGCTAAGAGCTTGTGTGATGGACTTCAAAGGAAGCTGGGAGGATCATCTACCATTGGTGGAGTTCGCCTACAACAATAGTTATCATGCGAGTATTGGCATGCCGCCTTACGAAGCATTATACGGCAGAAAATGCAGAACACCTTTGTGCTGGGATGAAGTCGGTGAACGTCAATTGTTGGGACCAGAATTGGTACAACAAACCGCCGAAATTGTGAAGCTGATCAGAACGAGATTAGTTGCTGCTCAAGACAGACAAAAGAAGTATGCCGATCTTAATCGACAGGACCGAGAATTCTTGCCAGGAAGTTTTGTTTTCCTGAAAGTATCTCCCTGGAAGGGGAAAATTCGATTCGGTAAGAAGGGGAAGCTGAGTCCCAGATTCATTGGACCTTTTGAGGTATTACGAAAGGTGGGCGAGGTTGCTTACGAGATTGCATTACCTCCGGAGCTCGAGAATATACATAATGTCTTTCATATTTTTTGTATTAAGACCTTACAAGCACGATTACAAACATGTAATAGAATATGAACCTTTGCTATTTGATAAAGACTTAACGTATGAAGAAGTGCCTGTTAAAATAGTTGATAGAAAGGAACAAGTACTTAGGAATAAAGTGATACCTTCTGTTAAGGTAATTTGGAGAAACCACAGTGCTGAAGAAGCCACGTGGGAACTCGAAGATGTTATGTATATTGTATATACGTTAGTGTTATAATCCTAAGTCTAAACAAAGAAAAGAGAAGGAGAGAAAGAGCAGAGAATATCAGAGAAGAAAAGAAGGAGAAAGAATTGGTAGAACGCAAGCTCATAATAATCTTTTCTTTACACTCATAGCTAGAAAGGTTAGAATTCCATATTCTTTATATTTTATTCTCTGTCAAAAAATTTAGTTTTCACGAAAGTTGTAGTCATGAATTTTATATATATGATTGTGTTCATGTGTTATTGGTAGTAATTGTATGAAAGGATTTTCAGAAATCAAATTACTGTAGAAATATATTTTAACAAAGAATTTATATTTATATGAGTTCATATGGAATTTCATGAGTTTGGTTAAGTTTAGTTGAGAAATTCATGCAATTGGTATATGTTAATATGCTTATTAAGTAATTACTTAATGCTATCTTCAACTTAGTATGTAATGCATGTATATAAGTTCGAATTGATGGAGAAAAATAGTTACAGTAGATTATTTTTGAGAAAATATGAGTTTTCATGAAAATGGCCAAAATAGATTTTCAAAACTTGTGATTATCATTGTTTAAATGATTTTGTGTTTGGAAGCATGCTTTATATATGTGTAATAGCGTATATATGTTTTACAGAGTCTATAGTACTGTATTTTTGGCGTTGTTAGCTTGTATGGGTTAATCGGTGAAGCAGAGTAACGTGGCTGTCTGCGTCTGGCCGAGTTGCTGCGCAGTTGCGCCGGCAGCAAGGCAAGGAGCAGCGCAGCTGCGCCGCTTGTCTTTTCCAGATTCTCACCCTGCGCAGCTGCGCCGGTTTCAAGGCAGCTGGCTGCGCAGCTGCGCCAGGCTCTGTTTAGAGACAGTGAATGCTAGTCATTTGTGCAGTGTTGTTTCTAACCTAGTTTAATTATGCTATGACAGTGAGCATGTATCTAGTTGCTACAATATGTTGTTAACATAAATTTGACAAATTTATATTTAGAAAAGAAAAGAGGTTTGAAAACCTTAAAGTATGATTTGAATTATTATTTAAATGTGATATATGATTTAAATAATTATAATCAAAAGTAAATGTTTATTTTAAATTATAATTTTGTTAAATTATAATGAATAAAGGTTGATTTATTAAATGTTAATTTAAATTATAATTTATGTAATTATAATTTAATAAATGCATATTTAATTGTGGATTAAATTGATAATTACATGATTAATTATAAATTGTGTAATTATAATGCATGTTATAGTTTAATTAATTATTGATTATAATTGATAAATACATGATTAATTATAAATTGTGTAATTATAAATGCATGAATATGGTTTAATTGATTTTAAATTATAAATTGTTTATAATTTAAAAGGTAATGATAATTTAAGTAATTATAATTTGATTAAGTGTTTGAATTATAATTGAGTTAAATACATAATTAATTTAATTATGTGAATATGTAGGTGATGTAATTAACTATGTGATGGTTGATTATTATTACTATTTAATCAGAATGTGAGTTAATCATGAGGGTTAACCACTTATGTGAATTAGTTACGTGTTAACTAATTTAGGTTATTGTGATTGAATATATACGTGTAGGAAGTATTAAAGTACGTGAATTGTGTTAAGTAGCTTGCGCTTGAGGCAAGTCTTCTAAACCCTAAACTCGTTAATTTTATGCAAGTCTTCTAATCCTAAACTCGTTAATTTTACGCAAGTTTTCTAAACCCTAATCTTGTATTGATTTTATATGATCTCTTGAATTCATATATTCATTGTTGAGAATGTCATTTCCATTTCAGTATTGGACAATTGTTTATTTAATTGAAATGGTCTTAACTTATTGTTCAAGTAAGATCCAATTATTATTTTAAATGCTTTAGGTTTACTTCTAAAGCATATGTTAATTCATAATTCTTTTATTTTGAATTATTAGAAGTCGATTCAACTAATCCTTAGTTGATGAACGTGAATTTTAAATTACACTTGTAAGCTTATCCAAACCAAACTTTCTTTGGTGCGGACTTGAATTCAAATTACTGAGTTGAACAACCCTATTTACTAGGGGAGGTTACTATGCATAGCGTTAAGATGGTTGTGCACAATACATGGTACGAAGGGCTGATCCCCCTAACTACGAATTAAGGTCCATAGTCTTATTGACTGTTAAAGGTTTAAATAAAAATATTCATAACCTAGGACAAGAGTTCAATGATTTTATGACCCTCAGATAAATTCTATAGCTAAATTTTAATATTGATAGAGAATTATTATTCAATTCTTTATTATTGAAGCAAGCGAAGTTGTTCAGATTTTCTTAAAGATATTCTTTCATGTCTATATTATTGTTAAACTCCAGTGAGCTGTGGTTTGCTCACTCTTGCATTAAATAACAATTTTAGTTAAGGTTGATAACGCTGATGCTCCGTCTACAAGTAAGGGCAAGGGAAAGCAAAGCAAGTGAAGACTTATTTTTTTTAGTTAATTGAGAATAATTGTAATAATTAAATGTTATGTTTTATTTCCGCACTTTATTATATTCATGTCAAGGTTAGAGTAACCCTGGGATTAATTTTGAGAAGGTTGTAACCCTTGTTTTAAGGGAGATTTAGTTATTTTAATTTAAGTTATAGTTTATTTTGCATTATTCATTGGGTAGATATATGTTATATTAGAAAGTGAACACCAAATCATGTGAAAACGAAGTACCCGGATTTGGGGGTGTCACAGACGTCTCCTCTTTCAATGATCTCCCTGATAAAGTGAAATCGCCGCAACACGTGTTTAGATTTCTGATGAGACCTGGGTTCCTTAGCCTGTGCAACCGCTCCGGTGTTGGCACAGTATACGGGAACTGCTTCTCCAATGCTAGGAACCACACCAAGTTCAGTTATGAACTTCTTCATCCAAACAGCTTCCTTTGCAGCTTCACTTGCAGCTATATATTCTGCCTCTGTCACTGAATCAACAACCGTTTGCTGCTTGGAACTCTTCCAACTCACTACACCTCCGTTCAAGGTAAACACATACCCTGAAACAGATTTACTGTCATCTTGGTCTGTTTGAAAACTTGAGTCCGTGAATCCCTCGAGTTTTAATTCAGACCCACCGTAGACAAGAAAAATATCTTTAGTCCTTCTCAAGTACTTTAGGATATTTTCACTGCCTTCCAGTGCTCTTCACCTGGATTCGACTGGTATCTTCTTGTTACACTAAGTGCGTGAGTAACATCCGGTCTAGTACATATCATACCGTACATGATAGATCCTATTGCAGAAGCATAAGGGATCTTACTCATACGGTCTCTCTCCTCAAGTGTCTTTGGGGCCTGTTTCTTGGAGAGATTTATTCCATGGCTCATCGGCATGAGACCTCTTTTGGAATCTTCCATGCTAAACCTCTTTAGCATCGTATCAATGTACGTTCCTTGGGATAAGCCGAGCATCCTTTTAGATCTATCTCTATAGATCTTTATCCCCAAAATATAGGATGCTTCACCCAAGTCCTTCATGGAGAAGTTTTTAGATAACCAGATTTTAATGGATTGTAACATAGGAATGTCATTCCCTATCAGTAATATATCATCAACATATAATACAAGGAATGATACTGCGCTCCCACTAACCTTCTTGTATACACATGGTTCATCCTCGTTTTTGATAAAATCAAACTCTTTGATTGTCTCATCAAAACGAATGTTCCATCTACGAGAAGCTTGCTTCAATCCATAAATGGATTGTTGCAGCTTACAGACTTGATTTGTTCCAACCTTTGAAACAAATCCCTCTGGCTGTGTCATATACACATCCTCCTCAAGTTTCCCATTGAGGAAGGCCGTTTTCACGTCCATCTGCCAGATCTCATAGTCGTTATAAGCTGCAATCGCAAGCAAAATCCGAATGGACTTGAGCATGGCTACTGGTGAGAAGGTTTCATCATAGTCAACTCCTTGTCTTTGTTTGAAACCTTTTGCAACCAGTCGGGCCTTATAGGTCTCTACCTTTCCGTCTGTTCCAGTCTTTTTCTTAAAAACCCATTTACACCCAATAGGTTTAATACCTTCAGGTGGTGAAACCAAAGACCATACTTTGTTTTCATACATTGAGTCCATTTTGGATTTCATGGCTTCAAGCCATTTCCCTGAGTCTTTATTACTCATAGCCTGTTCGTAATTCAATGGATCATCATCATTCATGATGTGTACCTCATCGTCATCCTCTATAACGAATCCATACCTCTCAGGTATCTTCGATACTCTTCCAGATTTACGAACAGGGTGTGGTACAGTAGGTTCTTCTACTTGGTTAGGTACCTGACTTTGGTCCTTGGTAAATTGTGGTTCTTAAACTTCTTCAAGATATATCTTGCTCCCACTGACCCCTTCATGGATAAACTCTTTCTCCAAGAAGGTAGCATGTTTCGCAACAAACACCTTTTGATCAGTTGGATGATAGAAATAATACCCTACGGTTTCTTTAGGGTATCCCACAAATCTACACTTATCGGATTTAGTCTGTAGCTTATCATTTTCAAACTTTTTGACATAAGCTGGACAACCACAAGTCTTAACATGCTTAAGATTTGGTTTCCTCCCTTTCCACATCTCATATGGAATCTTTGGGGCGGATTTGGTAGGTACCTTGTTAAGTAGGTATGCAG
Source organism: Panax stipuleanatus (assembly GCA_020205555.1). NCBI lineage: Eukaryota > Viridiplantae > Streptophyta > Magnoliopsida > Apiales > Araliaceae > Panax > Panax stipuleanatus. Next base: position 108,290,880 of record CM035116.1, read on the forward strand.
CCGTTTCTAGGGCATATCCCCAGAAGGAAATTGGAAGGTCGGTAAAACTCATCATGGATCGAACCATGTCCAACAGTGTTCGATTTCTCCTTTCAGATACTCCATTTAACCGTGGTGTACCTGGAGGAGTCCATTGTGAGATTATACTATTTTCTCTGAGACAATTGAGAAACTCACTGCTTAAGTATTCTCCACCTCGATCTGATCGAAGTATCTTAATACTCTTGCCCGTTTGTTTCTCTACTTCACTTCTGAACTCTTTGAACTTTTCAAATGATTCTGATTTGTATTTCATTAAATACACATATCCAAATCTTGAGTGATCATCAGTGAAAGTAATAAAATAAGAATACCCACCCCGTGCACTTGTTGTCATAGGTCCACAAACGTCTGTGTGAATCAATGCCAACAACTCTGTAACTCTCTCTCCTTTTCCACTAAAAGGAGATTTAGTCATTTTACCCATGAGACAAGATTCACAAATTGGATATGATTCATAATCAGATAGCTCGAGGAGCCCATCTTTATGCAACTTGGATAATCTTGTTTCATTGATATGACCGAGTCTACAGTGCCACATATAGGTATAATTAATATCATCTCTTTTCCTTTTCTTAATTTGTTCAATTTGAAATATATTTTCTTGTAAGTCAAGTGTATAAAGTCCATTTCGCAAATTTCCAATACCATATAAAACATCGTCTTTATAAATAGAACAACCATTGTTCTTTATAATAACGTCAAAACCTTCCATATCCAATACAGAAATTGAAATAATATTTTTAATAATATTCGAAACATAATAATAATTATTAAGATAAATGGATTTGCCCGAAGGCATTGCTAAACAATAAGTTCCTACAGCTAATGCAGCAACTTTTGCTCCATTTCCTACTCGTAGGATCACCTCATCTTTGTTCAGCTTTCTACTTCTGACCAGTCCCTGCACAGTATTGCATATGTGAGAACCATAGCCGGTATCCAATACCCAAGTAGAATTATGACTTTCAGAAAAATTAATTTCAATCATAAACAAACCTTGATTGGAAGTCGAAGCTTCTCCAAGCTTCTTCTCTGCTAGAAACTTCTTGCAGTTCCTCTTCCAATGTCCCGGCTCATTGCAATGAAAGCACATTCCTTTAGCTGGCATGTAACTCCTTTTATTTTGTCTCTTAAATCATAATGGTCATGTGTGTGCACATCCGAACTAAAATGATTGAAGTTAAGTCCAACCTAGCACTTCCATAAATTCAACAAAAAAATTGTTCGTCCTTGTGGATAGCACAACAAGACTAGATCGTTCAATTTTCTTGATAAGCATCAAATGTGATTAATTAACATCTTAAATACTCAATACTCGCCTTGTGGATAGCACAACAAACTCATATTAAATATTTAATACTCTATTAATTAATCATGCTAGAAGGCGACGTTCGATATTCCAAATATCATTTGAACGCTTCGAACTTAATATTATTTCTTTGAGGGGTTTGTTATTATTTGTCTCATCTTGTTTAGCGCGCATGCACATATATATATAAAATACGCGTCATTTTATTAAACATGCGAAGCATGTTTGTATAAAATATAATATATATAATATTTAGCATGCAATAATGAAAATCAGGAACAGACACCGGCGCAGCTGCGCAGCAAGAATGCCTAGCACCGGCACAGCTGCGCAGCTTCGCAGAATCTGAAAAAATTTTGTTGCCCAAGAACTCGATCCAATCGCATATCATACATGTATGGAATAATATAAACTGATAATTAGCACAAAATTGGCTCTGATACCACTGTTGGGTTTGCTAGAAACATAAGCATGCAATCAAATTACATAAACGCAGCGGAAGGGATGAAAAATCAGATTTTAAAATTTTCTTACAAACCCTTAACCATAATCTTTCTTGTGCATCAATTATCAGTCAATACATAGAAGGAGAAGATGAAATTATACCTTTGAAGATCCAAGCTTCCTCAGGTACAAGTTCTACTCCTTTGATTCCTTTGATTCCTCTGTAGTGGCTCCTTCCCTTGATCAATGTCAGCCACCCAAATGTTTGGCCTCTAACGGTGATCCACCAAAGAAGATGAAGAACTCAGGAAGATGGGTTATTGGCTTAACCCTTGTTTCTATCTCTATAGAATATGTGTACTCCCAACCTTTGAAAAAATTCACGTACCTTATTTCTGATATAAGACTCTCTTATATAGATATTAGGTTAACCCTCCTAATCCAATTAGAATAGGTTTTTTTTAATTAATTAATTAAACACTTTTAATTAATTTATATCCTAATCTTATTAGGATTGAGAGAGAGTACTGATATTATATTAATTCCTAAACTCCTTTAGGATTAAAATAATAATAATAATAATAATAATATTAATAAGACTCCTCTTATTAATTTATATTTAATATTTCTAAAATTTTAAATAATAAACATTAAGCTATCACTACAAAAAAAAGGGTCATTGCCGACGGGCCACACCGTCGCCAATGACCCTCATGCCGTCGCCAATGACCTCATTGCCGACGGCAGTTCCCGTTGCCCATACCGTCGCCCCAGAGGTCGTCGCCCCTGGCCTCCGTCGCTCGCCGTCGGGAATTAAGTCATTGTCGACGGGGGGCATTGCCGACGGCACGCCGTCGGCAATGAGTTATTACCGACGGCACTAGCGACGGACATGACGCCAGTAATTAAATTTTAGATACTGTCATTGCCGACGGCACTGCCGTCACCAATGAGTGTATTTCCCGTCGCCAATGACATGTAGGTCATAGCCGACGGCACCCCGTCGCCAATGCCCCCGTCGCCAATGACCTGTTTAAAAAAAATTACAAAATTCCCTTGTTCATTTACATATACATAATTGTACCTATTATAAATTAAAAAAAAACAAATAATGACAATGCACGCATATCAATAACAATCATATCTTTTACTATCAACAATCAATATAGTTAGATACAAAACTCTATGTCTGTACAACTCAAAAGCTATATAAATACATACATGTAAGTCAAAATATAACATAAACTAACTATAACCCAAGATCAGGAATGTCAGTGCCATCATCACCGCCATCTATCGTACGACCGCCGGTCCCATCGCCGGTCCCACCCTCCATAGTCTCATCAGCATCAGCCCGGCGGTCATCACCATCTCCTCTACGGGAATCGCCTGTGACGCCACGAGTCTCATCAACAAGACCCTACAAAAGTAAAATATTAATAACGAGTCGAAAATAGAGTACATTTAATTTTAGTTTGTGTTCTACAAGTGTTGGCAAGTTTGGAAACAGGCTAATAACTCGGCCTCCGTATATCAGAATCGAGTCCTGTAAGTTATAACGCGTGCCTAACACCTATGCGGTGCTATGTCTGTGTTTGCGTGTCGTTTCGACGACCGAGGCGGGTTTCGATCTCTTTTTCGACTTTTTGCCTAAGTGTTGGCAAGTTTGGGAAACGGGCTGATAACTCGGCCTCCGTATATCGGAATCGAGTCCCGTAAGTTATAACGCGTGCCTTACACCTATGCGGTACTATGTATGTGTTTGCGTGTCGTTTCGACGACCGAGTCGGTCTCTTTTTTCGGCTTTTTGCCTAAGTGTTGGCAAGTTTGGGAAACGGGCTGATAACTCGGCCTCTGTATATCGGAATCGAGTCCCGTAAGTTGTAACGCGTGCCTAATACCTATGCGGTGCTGTGTCTGTGTTTGCGTGTCGTTTCGTCGACCGAGGCGGGTTTCGGTCTCTTTTTCGACTTTTTGCCTAAGTGTTGACAAGTTTGGGAAACGGGCTGATAACTCGGCCTCCGTATATCGGAATCGAGTCCCGTAAGTTATAACGCGTGCCTAACACCTATGCCGTGCTATGTCTGTGTTTGCGTGTCGTTTCGACGACCGAGGCGGGTTTCGGTCTCTTTTTCGGCTTTTTGCCTAAGTGTTGGCAAGTTTGGGAAACGGGCTGATAACTCGGCCTCTGTATATCGGAATCGAGTCCCGTAAGTTGTAACGTGTGCCTAATACCTATGCGGTGCTGTGTCTGTGTTTGGGTGTCGTTTCGTCGACCGAGGCGGGTTTCGGTCTCTTTTTTGACTTTTTGCCTAAGTGTTGACAAGTTTGGGAAACGGGCTGATAAGTCGGCCTCCGTATATCGGAATCGAGTCCCGTAAGTTATAACGCGTGCCTAACACCTATGCGGTGCTATGTCTGTGTTTGCGTGTCGTTTCGACGACCGAGGCGGGTTTCGGTCTCTTTTTTGGCTTTTTGCCTAAGTGTTGGCAAGTTTGGGAAACGGGCTGATAACTCGGCCTCTATATATCGGAATCGAGTCCCGTAAGTTATAACGCGTGCCTAACACCTGTACGGTGCTGTGTCTGTGTTTGCGTGTCGTTTCGTCGACCGAGGCGGGTTTCGGTCTCTTTTTCGACTTTTTGCCTAAGTGTTGACAAGTTTGGGAAACGGGCTGATAACTCGGCCTCCGTATATCGGAATCGAGTCCCGTAAGTTATAACTCGTGCCTAACACCTATGCGGTGCTATGTCTGTGTTTGCGTGTCGTTTCGACGACCGAGGCGGGTTTCGGTCTCTTTTTCGGCTTTTTGCCTAAGTGTTGGCAAGTTTGGGAAACGGGCTGATAACTCGGCCTCTGTATATCGGAATCGAGTCCCGTAAGTTATAACGCGTGCCTAACACCTGTACGGTGCTGTGTCTGTGTTTGCGTGTCGTTTCGTCGACCGAGGCGGGTTTCGGTCTCTTTTTCGACTTTTTGCCTAAGTGTTGACAAGTTTGGGAAACGGGCTGATAACTCGGCCTCCGTATATCGGAATCGAGTCCCGTAAGTTATAACGCGTGCCTAACACCTATGCGGTGCTATGTCTGTGTTTGCGTGTCATTTCGACGACCGAGGGGGGTTTCGATCTCTTTTTCGACTTTTTGCCTAAGTGTTGGCAAGTTTGGGAAACGGGCTGATAACTCGGCCTCCGTATATCGGAATCGAGTCCCGTAAGTTATAACGCGTGCCTAACACCTATGCGGTACTATGTATGTGTTTGCGTGTCGTTTCGACGACCGAGTCGGTCTCTTTTTTCGGCTTTTTGCCTAAGTGTTGGCAAGTTTGGGAAACGGGCTGATAACTCGGCCTCTGTATATCGGAATCGAGTCCCGTAAGTTGTAACGCGTGCCTAATACCTATGCGGTGCTGTGTCTGTGTTTGCGTGTCGTTTCGTCGACCGAGGCGGGTTTCGATCTCTTTTTCGACTTTTTGCCTAAGTGTTGACAAGTTTGGGAAACGGGCTGATAACTCGGCCTCCGTATATCGGAATCGAGTCCCGTAAGTTATAACGCGTGCCTAACACCTATGCGGTGCTATGTCTGTGTTTGCGTGTCGTTTCGACAACCGAGGCGGGTTTCGGTCTCTTTTTCGGCTGTTTGCCTAAGTGTTGGCAAGTTTGGGAAACGGGCTGATAACTCGGCCTCTGTATATCGGAATCGAGTCCCGTAAGTTGTAACGCGTGCCTAATAACTATGCGGTGCTGTGTCTGTGTTTGCGTGTCGTTTCGTCGACCGAGGCGGGTTTCGGTCTATTTTTTGACTTTTTGCCTAAGTGTTGACAAGTTTGGGAAACGGGCTGATAACTCGGCCTCCGTATATCGGAATCGAGTCCCGTAATTTATAACGCGTGCCTAACACCTATGCGGTGCTATGTCTGTGTGTGCGTGTCGTTTCGACGATCGAGGCTGGTTTCAGTCTCTTTTTCGGCTGTTTGCCTAAGTGTTGGCAAGTTTGGGAAACGGGCTGATAACTCGGCCTCTGTATATCGGAATCGAGTCCCGTAAGTTGTAACGCGTACCTAATACCTATGCGGTGCTGTGTCTGTGTTTACGTGTCGTTTCGTCGGCCGAGGCGGGTTTCGGTCTCTTTTTTGACTTTTTGCCTAAGTGTTGACAAGTTTGGGAAACGGGCTGATAACTCGGCCTCCGTATATCGGAATCGAGTCCCGTAAGTTATAACGCGTGCCTAACACCTATGCGGTGCTATGTCTGTGTTTGCGTGTCATTTCGACGACCGAGGCGGGTTTCGGTCTCTTTTTCGACTTTTTGCCTAAGTGTTGACAAGTTTGGGAAACGGGCTGATAACTCGGCCTCCGTATTTCGGAATCGAGTCCCGTAAGTTATAACGCGTGCCTAACACCTATGCGGTGCTATGTCTGTGTTTGCGTGTCGTTTTGACGATCGAGGCGGGTTTTGGTCTCTTTTTTTGGCTTTTTACCTAAGTGTTGGCAAGTTTGGGAAACGGGCTAATAACTCGGCCTCTATATATCGGAATCGAGTCCCGTAAGTTGTATCTTATGGGTTTTCATATCTGTCGGACAACTGTTTGATACGCAACTTTATATAAGCAATATAATTACAAATTTCATAAATTAAATAAGGAAATACATCAATAATTGTTTTTACCTGTCGAATATGTGGTGGGAAGATGTTGGCCAAGACAACCGCACATACACGGATGGCCTCCTCCCGTACTACACCCATGAGGTCGTCAGCGGCAGCTGTAGGATCTATGGAGCCATGGACAACCTCCTGAGCTAGCTGGTAGATCCGCTCGGGTGATGGTGCGCCTGACTGCACAACATTGCTCGCCATGCACCCCTCTATAATCCGCCGAAAGAAATCGTCGGATAATGATGGGCCGGCTCCCGATCCACTCGCACCACTACCTTCAGTGGGTGGGCGCCGCCGTGATCTCGCAGCAGGGACTAGGGTGTAGGCTGGGACATGGGGAATGCCCACAACTCTACCCTTCTTCGGTCCCCCTGTAGCCTGCAGCTAGTCCTCCATCTCCTCATCCGCACGCGTAGAATCATCGACTGGAGTGTCACCTCTCTGGCTGCTTCGGGCCAGAGCAAGGTCCTCGAATCGTCCCTGAAAAAAACACATTAATAGATGATACGCAAAATATAAAACAAAAAAATACAAAAGAACATCCGAATTTTAAATACATTCTACATAAGAGAATTAAATAACTTACAGCAATGCGTTCTGCTTCAGGTGAGATATAACCACCTTCACCTTTCTTCTGGTGGGCGTGCCACCAAAACTCCAAGCGGGAGGGTGCATGCTTTAGACTCACCTCGAGTCTCTCCCGGTAGAGGTCGTACGACTGAGACCCCGTGCAGTGCGAGAGACGACTCTGCTGTCGGGCAGCTGTACGCTGTGCCGACATCTTCTTGAAGGCCTCGCCGTCCCAAATGCTGCACATCTGGTCCCACACCGCAGCAGAGATGAAATCTGGCCGGACATCCTTAAGTGTCTGTCCATCAGCCATCTTCGTCTGGGCCTTCTTCTTCCAGTCGTGGACCCACTTGTGCCAATTCATCTCCAAGTATTTATGTAGAACAGTCATGCCATGGGCTTCCTTTCCGTCCTCAAAGCGGTAATATCTCTGCACATTACACATTAAGAATCTTAGTAGACAACATAAATCAAACTAACATATGAATGATCGAATGAATATAAAACTAACATATGAATGAATATAAAACGAATGAATGAATGAATATAAAACTAACATATGAATGAAAATAAAACTTAGTAGACAACATAAATCAAACTAGCATATGAATGAATATAAAACTAACATATATATGAATGAATGACATCTTACCTTGAACTCTGCAATAATCAGCTGGCGTGTGCGGTCATCCACATCCGCCCACCTCATCCACGGGCTTGAGAATCGGTTGCGGACGATCCCAAGCAACGTGTTCCTCGGCGTCGCGTCAAGGATACTACAATTGAAATTAATACATTTGCAAATTAGAAAGAATTTATAAGAACTAAATACTTATGTTAATACTAAAATGAACTATGAAATTTACCTATTAGTCCCAACACGACAAATAATCGGCGCCTGGGGGGGATTCCCTAGCAAGCCACGTGCTAGTCCCCGCGGAGGCCTACCTCGATCACCTATGTAGTGAATACATCATTATTTATATAAACGAATATAATGTCAATACTATATAAAATAAAAAATAATCAGCTGTATCCCAACAAAACATGTAATTATACCTGACGATCCGGCCTGATCATCACCCCCACTACCTCCACGGCCCCCACGACCTGCACGCCCACCACGATCGCCATGTGGTGTACGCGCCATATGTCATCCTAAAAGGTTACAACATAAATAGTCATCCTAAAAGGATACAACATAAATAGTAACCTAAAACAACTAACACCAGATTTAGTAGATTAATATAAGTTAAAAATAATGATTGCACTACTACAAACTATTACATTTGAATACAACTAAAGGGTACATACTCCTAATCATTTATATCGTCAAAGCCATCAATATCAGAATCGTCATCTTCGAGCAGTAGATCTTCAATATCGTTGTCATCACCATCTTCATCATCCTCAACGATTTCTTCAATTATATCTACCTCTTCAAGAACATCATTTTCACTTTCGACAGCGACGACATCATCCTCTTCTTCACTAGACTCACTAATAATTGTCACATCAGCAGGTGTGACACTAGTAGACTCGACTTGTAAAGGTTCATCGTCTGGACGAAGGGTTGTGCCGTGAAAACCACGGGCTTTGGTGGTTATAACAGCATACCATTGGCTTGCAAGAGTCTTAACACTCCGCGCGTAGTACACCTGTGTTGCTTGACTTGCTAAAATAAAAGGCTCGTTTGAGTTTAGTTTTGACTTAACATTAACAGTCACCAGTCCCGAATTTTTATCTACTCTAACTCCATTCTCAACATCAAACCAATGACAATTGAAGCAAACTAACTCTTTCTGACCCCAATATTTAAGAACGACAACTTCTAGCAATCGTCCATACCAGTCATCCCAAAGATTATCGTAGCAGCTACCTTTAACCACAACACCAGAATCAGAAGAAGCGACTTCCCCAATATAGCATCACTTAAATCTGTAACCGTTGATAATGCAACATGTATAAGTATCTACAGATCTTTCAGGGCCGTCGGCTATAAGCTTTAGCCGAATATCAGCTAACTCATCTGTGAGGACCTAATGTACATGAACACAACATATTATAAAGTTAATTACGCCATAAGATTATGTCTATGATGGTAGATTCATTGAACTGCAGATCGGTTAAACTTAAATGATCTTTAAACCATTGAACAAATTCTCTATTCCTCAAATTTTGCAAATCCCCATCCGATATAATCGGATTCGCTTCACGTATCTCAGCATCATATTGACTGCAATACAGTTATATACTTAATTTGTATGGAAGGAACTTATAGGCGCAGTAACACAAGACATATATAGTTATGGCTACTTACTTAATGTATGGCGCTACTTCATTTATGTTGACAAGTGCATACAATGTGGCAGCTGCATACTCACTATCGGTCAAGAATCGCCTTTTTTTTCCCGCCAAATGGTTGTACAGGATGACTAAAGGCCGTTAATTCTCCACTTTCCTCATGCGTGATAGCCTCATTCTGACGTAAGCCATTGTGCCTCGTCTGAACATTCGGCTCAAAGTACAACGAGCAGAAATTAACAAGTTCCTCCATAACATAACTCTCAGCAATTGACCCCTCTACACGGGCTCTATTCTTCACCTTTTGTTTTAGACGTCGCATATACCTATGTGTTATATATGCACATATAAATTAGTAAACAAGAATGCACATTTCAGCGTATTAAAAACATTAATGTCATTACCTCTCGAATGGATACATCCATCTATATTGCACGGGACCGCCAAACTTGGCTTCGTATGGCAAGTGAATAGGCAAATGCTCCATTGAATCAAAAAACGATGGAGGGAAGATCATTTCTAACTTGCACATTATTTCCACTATCTGCATTTCCATTTTATCTATGTCTTTGAGTTGGAGCTCCGTTAAGCATAGATCTCTAAAGAAATTAGAAAGCTCCGTCAGTGCTTCAACCACACGTTTCGGTAACAAGTCGATAAATGCCACGGGGATCAACTTCTGCATGAATACATGACAATCATGACTTTTGAGACCCTGAAACTTTAGCTCTTCGACTTTACAACACCTTGCTATATTCGAAGAATATCCATCTGGGAACTTTAGTCCACTGATCCAATTACATATCAATAGCAACTGTTCCCTAGTCAAAGTATAATCAGCTTTAGGCGTTACCGTCTTAGTACCCTCCTGATACAGCCACAGATGTTCCCTAATGTTCATTTCTACCAAATCAAGCCTCGACTTGTTGTTGTCCTTTGTTCTACCACTTGCATTTAGGACTGTATAAAAAATATTATCAAATACGTTCTTCTCAGTATGCATCGGATCTAAACAATGACGGATACATATTGTAGCCCAATATGGAAGGTCAAAGAACATGGATCTGTGTGTCCAGTTGTGAACCTTGCCGTAACCATAAGCTCGCTCTAATATGTGATTCTTCCCTGGAAGTGGAAATTTCAAGTGAGTAATCCAACTCAACACTGATGTCCCAGAAAGACGTCCAGGTACTTGACGTTTCTCTGTTTTTCGATTGAATTGTCTACTCATCCGTCGATAACGATGTTCAATCGGCAAAAACTGTCTGGATGTTGCAAAAAAACTCATTTTCCCCCCATGTTTGAGCCGCATAGCTTTAACTGACCCCATGCACACGGGACATGACAAGGCCCCGGGAGTCGACCATCCACTGATCATTCCTAACGCCGGAAAGTCATTTATGGTCCACAGTAAAGCTGCCCTCATGTCAAAATTCTGTTTAAGAGATACATCATAAGTTTGAACCCCTTTATCCCATAACATCTTCAACTCATCAACTAACGGACTGAGGTATACATTGATGTCTTTACTCGGACTCTTATCACCTGGAATCAGTAAAGGCATGAACATGTAGGGATCTTTCATGCACATCGAAGGCGGGAGGTTATACACAACAATAATCACCGGCCAAGTAGAGTTGGGCTTGGTGTAAGGCCCATTAAATGGATTAAACCCATCAGTAGCAAGTCCAAGCCTAACATTGCGAACCTCTTCAGCAAACGAGGGGTGATTTTTATCAAAAATTTTCCACTCAAGCCCATCTGCCGGGTGCGTCAGTTGACCTTCAACTATGTCCCGTGTAGAGTGCCATCTCATATACTCGGCAGTATGTGTTGACATAAACAACCGCTGAAGCCTCGGTGCAATGGGAAAGTAACGTAAGATCTTTCTCGGCACGTCTTTTCCCTTTTTCTTGCGCTGTTCACAGTATCTACTTGTACCACAAATATCACATGACCTCTTATCTTTATTGGCATCACCGTAATACAACATACAATCATTCTCACAAGCATCAATCTTCTCATACCCTAGATTGAGCTTTTTGACCATTTTCTTCACATCATAGTACGACTCCGGTAACTTATTGCCTGCAGGTAAGCACTCCTTCACAATGTTTAGCAGTTCATTAAAACCTCTCTCGCTACAGTCATGCTCGTTCTTGAAGTGTAAAAACTTAGTCACGGCAGATAAAACTGTGTGCTTTTCGTGCCCGTCATATAATGGGGTCGCTGCTTCATGCAATAACTCATAGAAACCCTTAGCCCCGTCATTCGGCTCTTGCTCGACGCTACTGTCATCCCTGTCTGTATTCCACTGGAAGTATGAACCAGCAGCTTCGACTATCATATTAGTACAGTCAAAGGTTTCGTCACCTCTAGATTATGGTTCTGATTCATGTTCATCCAACCAGGTTTCCCCATGATAGATCCATGTTGTATAACCCTGCTTGAACCCATGCGCAAATAAGTCGCACATGACATCACTCCTTTCCTTCCACACTTCATTCACACACCTCTTACAAGGACATCTGATCTCATCGCCACTGACTTGCTCAAACGCGAAATTGAGAAACTGTTCAACCCCACTACGGTACTCAGAGCTAAGCCCACTCTTATCAGTGGCTACCCTACGTTCCATCCAACTTCGATCAACAGACATCTTGGACAACTGTCTGCTATATATATGGAAAGGTAGACAAACACAATCAAGTGTCCAAGTTAATGTATATGCAAGCTTATGAGTTTCAAACTGTGTCACAGTATATGATTCAAACAATATTGTCCCCCTTCTTAGAATTTGCTATGAACCTTCTTAAGGGAAACACCAGCACAAAGGTCACACGTCTTCCATAACCACCTACATTAGTGGATTCACATTACTGATACCAATATAACAGAAAAAGAATTCATATTATCTGGGAATTTTATTTTGAAGTCCATTGAATAAGTACAAAAAAAAGGAACTGCCTATCACTTCATAAACAACAGGCTCACATGTGATATATTGACTCCATAAACAAACATATTGAATCCAGTAAAATGGAGTACCAAAATAGTCTTATGTGTTTTATGTAAACTGTCCAAAAACCCAAAAGAGACCAAACACAACTGAAACAAACGAATCTATAACATTTATACTTCAACATAAGTGGAGACAGAGAAAATCGAGAGGTTCAAAATACCTTTTCAAACCAATATATGTCTGACTTTGGTTTACTTTTGCCATCATAGGGCTTGTCCTATAGTTTGGGGTTTGGCCCATTTACTTTGTACATTTCCTTTCTTTTTAATACAATTTAAATTTAGCAAAAAAAAGAAAGAAAGAAAGAAAGACATGACAAGTACCAATCAAGAGGTTCAGTTGGATAATTAATATTTTGGTGCCACTCACCCTACAAACAAATGAAAGAAATTAATTGGGTAAGCAATTCAGCATTATGAAATAAAGATATTATCAATTTAATTTTTTTATAAAGTATTTTCTTTACTGTAAAGAGGGGTTTAAAATGTGTAACGGATATACACCATAACTCATGTGGAGTAGGTTATGGACTAGCCTACAAATTTGTACTGCATTTTGTATAATACTCCTAAGGTTTTTGATAGATAATAGTTTTCTGTTTTTCCTGCTACTGTGTTCAGTTATCAGACGAATTAGCAGCAGCATCATCAGTAAAGTTGCAACATTTAATTTAGGAAATGACCTAGCTATACCATAATGACTATCAAATCTATGTAAAAGACAGTAGAAAAAAATAAGCATCTTGAATGAACTAAGGCAATACTAAGGTCCAACCGTTCAAGGGAGAAATTGGGGTGCCCTAAAAATTAATATTAAGAAAAAAACAATACATAAACAATCAAAAGAATGGTTTAATTTGGTCCACCTAAACTATGTTTGTGATATATATATAGAAGTGTTAAATGGAATTGAAAAATTTACCAAAATGAAGTGTAGAACAACTGTAGAATCAACTGGGGGCGAAATGGGGGCGAAATGATGAACGAGTTGCAGCAAACAGGGCGGTACACGGCGGCGAACTGGGCGGCGAACTTGGCGGCTGATAATTTGGGCGAAAATGATGAGCGAGGAACCAGATTCAATTGGACAAATCAATTGAGCTAGCTGAGAATCAAAAGCTCTGATATGCTAGCTTAGAATCAATTGGGGTGAAATGGCTAAATGAGAGGGAAACGAGAAAATTAAGAGGGGGAATGAAAAATATAATCGTTGCCGTCGAACCAGGGTTTAAAATATAAGACTCATTCCCGACGGCATCCCCGTCGGTAATAACATTATTTCCCGTCGCTAATGAGGTTTCCCTCCACCGGGAGAGTCTGGCGCCAAATAATAAGACCATTACCGACGGCATACATTGGCGACGGCTAAACCGTCGGCATTGACCTTATTCTCGACGGGGATTTTGCCATCGGCAATGAGCCCGTCGCCAATGCCCCTTATTTTTGTAGTGTATTTAATTTATTCTATCACCATAGATTAAATTAATTACACTTAATGGATTATTACTATCATGCCATTTTCTTCTTAAATAATTCTTCTTCCTTTTATGGTGTGACCCTTTAGGTTCTCCATATTAACCGGTTGTGAATAAATCAATTAGAACAATTCTAATCTTATTTAAATAAATAAATTAAACTAATAATCTATTTAAATAAATAACATTTATTCTACAATAAGGATAAGCCTCCCTAGCGATCAACAACTTTTCAGATAATATAGATTTCAACATTAATCATAAAAGAACCTGTGAGTATAGTTACCGTACAATTCAATCCTTCCACCATACAGTATCCCAATTAAAATAAGACATGGATTTACTGTCAAGTCTTAATTTATTTAATCATATGTATTTCGATTAGAAAACGCACAACTCCAAATAATGCAAATTAGAAATCTCTTTCTAATTTTTTTCTACCTTGGCCAAGGATTCCTGGGTTGTCATTTAACGAATCGCATAGGACATATCTCCTCTTTTACTAGAGGTGGTAGATTCTTTATTGATCATACATCATCTCCATATGCAACTCATTATACCCAAGCATACCCTATGTATGCCTTAAAAAGCCTTAAAGAATAAGTCAAAGTATAATTTGTTACATACAAGATACTATGATGATCTCAAGTCCAAGGATCACTTGTACTACTATCATATTAGGAATTTCTATTGACAGGCGAGTAAAACTCCATTAGGTATTCCATAGCGAGTCACGTTCAGTGAACTTATTCTCCAATAAGCACCTACATACTTGCTTTAGTGTCTCCACACAAATGACCATGAGATCAGTCATCCTCATCCAATGAGCAAGCAACATATGTACCAATCTATCCGGATTTACTAATCCCCATTTTAGTAATCCCATAATTGGGAACTATTTTAGTTTTTAAGCTTTCTAAGAATTTAGATCTCATTAGCATGATCTCATCATAATTCTAAAATCATTACTTAAAACTATGGATTATTTACATATTATTAAAAATAGCACCATATAGATAATTAAATACCTTAAATGAATATTTTATTAATAAATAAATATGATTGTTTACAAAGTATGTGCTTTATCATCATACATGATTGGCTTGTATGCACACTACTATCAATAACGATGCGTTAGTAGCATGAAGCCCACTTCTACATAATTGTAACCATGTGTTGCTGATAACAAAAATTTATTTACATTTTTAAAGGAACATCAGTGCGAATTTAGCTTGATGTCAAAAATTTTAAAGTCTAGCACAGCTAGAAGACTTGGAATACCTATGCCTCCACCATCAACTTCAATTCTTCTAATGATTAATTGCTTAAAAATTCTTTTTATTCTATCACCATTAAAACTTACTATACTAAAAATCCTCAATTCCCCTTCCACAACTTTCCTATACCCCGGTATAGTTTATCAAACTTACCACACGTTATGAGTTCAGGAACTTACCACAATAATACGAGTTTAGGAACTTATCCTAGCAATACATAGTTCAAGAACCAATCAGGAACTGTCCATACGCTTATGGGTTCAAAAACATACCATATAATTATGAGCCACGAACTTAGCATAAGTATGAGTTTTAAGAACTCGTACCTATTCTTATATTCTCTACCTATCCATCATACACATGAGAAAAGAATCACCTTCTCAGCATACATATAGCGAATAGCGCGTCATCAACATTTCAATGATTATCAGTGTAAGAAGCTAAGTGGTTATCGAAGCTAAGTGGTTGCCGAACCTAACACAATCCCCTGCTCATACAAGGAATTGGTCAACTCAGCCACTAATCAATACAGGAAGCTAAACAGTTTGTTAGACCAAGGACAACTCCCTGCCCATACAAAGAATTGTTCAACTTAACCACTATATCAATATAGGAAGCTAAGTGGTTCTAAAACCATGCATAAATTCCCCGCCCATACAAGGAATCATACAACTTAGCTGCTAACATGAGTCCTCAATTGAAATCCCACATAATCTTAGCCCCCTCTTTACTCGATATGAATTTCATTTAATCCGTATCTACAATTCTACAACTCTTTCCTGAGTTTTCATAGTAGAATTCCATATTACAACTGTCGTACAACAATTATGCTATAAAGTTTTTAATCAAATGATTGATCATCTTCCCTCCTAAGACCTCATCAGATCACGTTGTAATCTCTTCTTATAATCATGTTATATTACGATTCTTTCTTATCTTATGATCGTTTTATTTTACAATCTTCTTATCTTAATAATGAATTTTCTGAATTCATCTCTTATCACTTAAACTCTATTTGAGTTTATTTCTATTCGTCATCTCTGCGTTATAGCCTAAGGTAACCCTACATAAGGTTTATAACCTACAGCTTTGATACCATAATGTAGCGCCCCCAAATTCGGGCCCCCAGAACGTCGGACCTGGTACATCATTTCTATAACTATTGCGGAAGATATAAACATAAATTATTTATACAATAACCTTTACACATAACTCCCAAGGTCGGTAACCATAACTTAATACAAATATTAATATTCTACACGACTTACAATGTCATTTGCATCCAATACTATTACAATCTTAACCGTACAATAATACAATCCTGGAACATGCCATTGCATTTGCCTATGTCCGAAGTTTCGTCTTAATCTGAAATCTTTATAATGATATAGTAAGGGTGAGCAACAAGTTTGCCCAGCAAGTTTAAGTTCAAATGAAGATATATCATGATTGAAAAGAATAATAAGCTGACAAACTTTCAACAATATAATAATTGTAAAATAATATATATCAATTTTCATAACTGAATGACCGAGTCAATAATGATGAATGGCCAATAATGAGCATGAACAAATTTTAACTGAACCAAATGGTAATGAAGGTGATCAGCCTTTCACACCTGATGAACATATGCAACATGCACTAAGTGCGAATCAATAACCAGTGTAGATGTGAATAATCAACAATAATTATCCACTACCATGCTTTAAAAATATAACTCAAGGTTGAGTTAGAGAAAACTTGCTCAATAAAAGAGTATAGGAACTTAACTGTATCGTCGATTACTGCTACGTAATTTAATTTAATCGCATTATTGTAAAGACATGTCATTTATAAGATTGATCTTTCAATTAGTATAACATACTTGTCTCATAATACTATTACTTTAAAAGTAATCTATCTAACACTTAACCACATAGTCAACTATTAGATAACCTTAACACCATACTTATTTACAAGTCTAAACCTAGCACAGATCAAGTCTTTAATAGTATTCAGTATAGTATACTGAGTGATTTTCCACAAACAACCAACAAATTAGTTTCCGTCTCCTCTACACTATTTTCACAGTGAGTTAGATCGGTTACTAATTCGTATATAACTTTCCCATATGAAAGAATCGTTTAGCCCAGCTACTATACATCAACTATTAAAGGGTAGGATTGCACTACCTTAGATTTAACACTTGCTCGTTCATTTATAAGTTCTTATTATAACTTGGTAAACTATTTATGAATTCAGAAGGCATAATATATCATTTCAGTAAACTGAAACCAAACTGTCTTCCCTTTCTAACCTTTTCAGTTTCTATTTCAGCAAGCTGAAATAAAACTAACTTCTCTTCCTGACATTTTAGTTTCCATTTCGGTATCCTAAATTGTTCATTTCAGGAAGCTGAAATACCCATTTTACGAAAATTCCAAAACAACATATTATTTTTCTATCCTCTGGCCAAACATATATATATATATATATATATATATATATATAATCCATACACAAAAATAATTTTTTTGGAATTTTTCAATTCCCTTAAGTATTTTTTAAAAATCCATTTCTAGTTAATTCTTTAAGAAAATAGCTACCTTATGCTTAACTCCAGAAATTTCCAACTCTTGGCGGGATCTGACACATGTTAATGTGAGCTTTCAGTTTAAATTTCGTGGCCATCGGAATTATACAACTCCGGTTATAGCGATTTTTGTCAAAAAAATACAAATATTGAAATGGTCATAACTTGCTCAATTTAAGTCGGAATGAGCTAATTTTTGCACAAAAGCTACTTTATAACATATATGTTAATGTCCCAAAAGATTGGAATTTATTTCAATAATTAAGTGGACAAAACTACCCTTGGCAAAAAGTGGCAGCAGCTTTTCGGCATTTTTCTTTTTTGGCGTCCTTTGCTAAAAACAGTCCACATGAAAATCTATAAGGAATTTTTCAGTGATTCTACTTGGCATATTTAGAAGACTTGTATATATAACTCCAGAAATTAACCACACTTAAAAATTCGAAATAAAAAGAGAGATATGATCGTTTGAATTTCACGTTGCGTTTTCCAAAAAATCTGATTTTTCCATTTTGATGATTTCTAAGAAAACTTCCATATCTCACACAAGATAAACACAATCAAGGCTAAAAAAAATTAAGTTTTCTATATTTTGAAAAACCTAGTTTCCATTTCATACTTTAAATCTAACTTTTGATCCTCACAATGGATAGATCCACACATAACACACTCTAAATCATGTAGATCTAGAGTTTTGAAGTTCAAGAAAATAAATCCAAGTTTTGATTGAACATAACTAAAAATAACATAAACAAAAGGTATTTATACCTTTGATCTCCATGCTCTCCTACTTCTATGGTTGATTATGGAGCTTGAAAGTATAAAATTTTCTCTTCCTCCTTCTTCCTCAAAGTAGCCGCCCCTCTCCTCTCTCTCTAGTTATTAAGAGATGAAATAATAAGACAAGAAAACTTGTTTAGTAAATATGAGAAAGCTATTTATATTAGGAAAGATATATGCATATATCATATGTATACATATATAAAATCTCCTAACATATCTTGGCATATCACACCAAATCTCTCTATATCTATCCATATATTTCCATATCTATCAAATATATTTCCGAATCTATCCAATATCTTATCCACAAGATTTAATTCTCATTCTCCATTTCTTCCTAGCTTGGGCCGAAATGGACCTCCTTTGGCCCAAGTTTTTGTTTTTCTTAATCCTTCATTTAACTTACTAAAGTCCATTAAGTCCATTCTCCTATTGGGCTAAGCTTGGGCTTTGATTTAAATTCATTTTGGGCTTGGATCTTCCCTTAATTTACTTACTAGATAAAATGAACTTGGGTTTCCACCCATAATTAAATTGTGTCATTATAATACTTGTCCCATACATGGTATATTGGGCTAGTTTAATAATTTAATTGTTGTTAAATCAATTTATCTACAAGTCTCATGCTTAAATAAATAATTGGACTTATTTAAATTACTTACCCTCCTTAGTCCATTAGATCTATTATCGCTAGAACTAATGCTCAACATTTTTGATATATACATATTCTTAATTATCTTAATATACAAAATAAAAGTATACACATTATATAATGTATATTTATTCATACACATAATTCACATAGGTCATAACATACTCCACTTAGTGTATTAACTTAATAGTCCTAATTGACTTAATAAGTTATAAACACTCACATAATCATGCAAAATAATCTAATAGGTTGATACATATTTCATAAATCTCTTAGATTAGGTTACTAGTATATAATTAAAATACTAGGATAATTAAATAAACATAACACTTGAGGTTATTTAATTCTAATACCTAATTTATATATTAGGTCACCACACTTTATTGGTATCGTAGTACCTTATCCTTAATATTCCTTCAAGTATATTTTATTTCTAGGGTTTAGAAATTTTGTAGCCCATATTTTCTCAATTCTCTTTTAATTAGTAAACCATATAGGCTCTTCTTTAAAAATTTTAAATTATTCCTCAAATTTTCATCTAGGTTTTATCCTTTAACCTTTATTTTAATCATTTAGGATCCTATAAATTTTTGGGTTGTCACAATTATACCCTTGTAGATCGAGCTTCCACAGGTACGAGTTCTCCTCCAATTTGAATCTACGAGATTGGTTCCTTTCCTTTGATCAATGCAAGCCACCCAAGCGTTTGTCTCTAGCGATGATCCACCAAGGAAGAAGATGAACTAAGAAGATAGGTGTTTGGCTAACCCTACTTCTATCTCTATAGAATATGTATACTTTCCCAACTATTGGAATAGTGTAATGTCTAACCTTGTTCCATAATAAGACTTTCTTATTTATAGATGTAGGCAACCCTCCGAAACCTTTTAGGAATAGGGTTTTATATTAATTAATTAAACCTTTTAATTAATTAGTCTTCTCAATCCTATTGGGAATAATTAAATACTTTTAATTAATTAGCCTCCTAATCTTATTAGAAATATATCGGAGAGAGAGAGTATCCTATTAATTAATTCCCAAACTCCTTTAAAAATTATAAAATAATAATAGTAGCAATAATAATAAGATTCCTCTTATTAATTTATATTTAATACTTTCAAAATATTAAATAATAAATATTAAGCTATTCAATTTATTCTATTACCATAGATTAAATTAAACATACTTAACTTATTATTACGATTATGCCATTAGCTTCTTTAATAAATATTCTTCTATTTATGGTGTGACCTTTTAGGTTCTCCATATTAAACCGGTTGTGAATAAATCAATTAGAACAATTCTAATCTTATTTAAATAAATAAATTAAACTAATAATTCATTTAAATAAATAATATTTATTCTACAATAAAAGTAAGCCACCTTAGCGATCAATGACTTTTTTAGATAATATTAATTTTAACATTAATCATAAAAGAACCTGTGAGTAAATAGTTACCGTACAATTTATTCCTTCCGCCATACAATGTCCCAAATAAATATAAGACATAGATTTACTATCAAGTCTTATTTTATTTAATTATATGTATTTCGATTCTAAAATGCACAACACTAAATAATACAAATTAGATACTACTTTCTAATTTCGTTCTGCCTTGGCCAAGGACTACTTGGTTATCATTTATTGAATCACATAGGACATTCTCTTCTTTTACTAGAAGTGGTAGATTGTTTATTAATCATTCATTATCTCCATGCATAAATCATTATACCCAATCATACCCTTTGATATACCCTTAGGGTCATAAGGGACATATCAAAGTATAACTCATTATACACAAGATATTATAATGATCTCAAGTCTAAGGATTATTTGTACTATTATCACTTAAGAAATTCTTATTGATAGGTAAGTAAAACTCCATTAGATATTCCTTAGCGAGCCACGTTCAGTGAACTTATTCTCCAATAAGCACCTACATACTTGCTTTAGTATCTCCACATAAATAATTATGAGATCAATCATCCTCATCCAATGAGCAAGTCAACGTATGTACCAATCTATACGGATTCACTAATCCCCTTTTTAGTAATCCAACAATTGGAAATTATTTTAGTTTTAAGCTATCTAAGAATTTAGATCTCATTAGCATGATCATCATCATGATTCCAAAAGCATTGCTTAAAACTATGGGTTTATCACATATTATAAAAACAGCACTATGTAGATAAATTAAATGCCTTTAATTGAATAACACTTTTATTAATAAATAAATAAGATTGTCTCAAAGTATATGCTTTATCATCATAAATGATTAGCTTATATGCATACTACTTTCAATCTCCCACTTGCACTAAAGTCAATCGCCATGGTATCTCATACCCATATTCTCTAAGTGACGATCAAACTGCTATTGTGTTAAAGCTTTAATAAATGGATCTGCAATGTTTTCTTGAGAGTCCACACGCTCTAGGGTGATATCTCCTCTTTCAATGATCTCTCTAATCAAATGAAACCGCCGCAACACGTGTTTGGATTTCTGGTGAGACCTGAGTTCCTTGGCCTGTGCAATAGCTAATAGGATTAGAAGGTTTGACCAATATCTATATAAGAGAAGTCTTATAATAGATATCAGTTGATGCAATTTCAATTATTGGAGAGTACTCTTTTTCTATAGAGGATAGAAAACTAAGCCAACCACCCTCCTTCTTGATAATTCATCTTCCTTGGTGGATCACCTCTAGAGGCCAAACACTTGGGTGGTTAACGTTGATCAAAGGAAGGAATTTAACCTGAAAATTCAAGGAGATCACGAAGAACTAAGAGTTGAACTCGTACCTGTGGAAGCTTCGTTCTACAAGGGTATGATTCCATAACTTCTTATTTATCGTTTGAAATTAATAATTTGCATAAAGGATGATCCAGGTAATGGTTTTGTAGAAAATTTTAAACTTTGATATACCATGCTTCAGCTAATTTTTGTAATTTGATTGCGTCACGATTTCGTACAAACCCAACAGTGGCATCAGAGTCAAACCTTTATGCAGTTATTAATTATTTTGATTTCATATATGCATGGATATGTATTTATAATAATTTATTGGGCATAATTAATTGTATAAAATTATTATTTTTGAAAGAAAAAAACGGAAAACGTCTTTTTAATTTCGAACTGAAAAAAAAATGGCAAAAGTTTTTTTTTGAGTGAATTACGTATTTGCTGGTTCCGTAAGTCATTTTTTTAGTTGAAAAGGTGAACTGTTTTAAGTGGTCAGGTTATATATATATATATATATATATATATATATATATATATATATATAGTGGAAACCTACAGATTGTTTTCAAAAGGTAATCCGGACTTCTAAAAAAAAAGGTCACCTGGATGCTCACCTTAATATATATATATATATTAAGGGTATATTATATATATTAAGGTTATATTATATGTAATATATATATATATATATATAATATTCTTAATATATATATATATATATATATATATATATTATATGTATAGTCATTTTGTTGTAACGATTCATGATATGAATTTGAATCGAAGAGATGTAATGTAAAGGTTGCGATTCAGGGCAATATAGAAAGAAAGTTTATAAAAGTTTTAAATATTCTGCATTTTTAGTAATTTTTAATATCGAATAATGATGTAATGAGAGATTAAAGTTGTATTATTAACGATCGAGAAGGAGAATATTATTGTATGAATTTTGGGGTCGTTAAAGTTGGTATCAAAGCTGTAGGTTATACACCTTAGGTAAGAGTACCTTAGGCTATGACCTTAGAGAATGAGATATTGAGTTAAGTTACGTATAATGAAAAGGTAATTCTTTTCACATACGTAGAAGTATAGGATGAGTTTAGTCCTAAAAATGTTGTAAGAAGAAGATTAGAATGGCGAGGAATAAAACTCGAATAAAATATTGAGCAACAGGAATGGAATTAGAAATTCTTAAAGAACGAGAATTGATTAATAAACAAGAAGATTCAAAGAAGAATCTTGAAGAGATGTAGAGATAAAAACCAGGAGTTGCCTAACTCTAATGATCTAGATGACGAATAACGATGAATAGACGAAGTCTATGAGATTAAAAGCATAATGAATTCATGATATAATATGATGTAAGGTAGAGATAAGAAGTTTTAAAACAAAACGATAATGAGCTAAGGAAGAATCATAAGGGAGATGATTATAGAATAAGATCACGATGTGACATCTTTTAAGTTAAAAGACAGATGGTCTTTAATGATTGAATGGTTATAGTTTGAGACTATAACGAGAATGTACTATGAGATAGTACGAGATTAACTCACGATGAGTTATAAATGATGAGATACATATGTCTGTATCGAGCATAGGATAAGAAGTTATAAGTAAGATAGAGTTAAGTGGGTTTTCAACTGAGGACTCATGTGGTGGCTTAGTTGTACAAATCTTGTATGGGCAGGGTTTTGTGCTTACACTTGGTTTATCATATTGATAATCGTTGGAAGGTTGGTGTAGTGCTATCGATATATATATGACGAGAAGGTGATTCTTTTCTCATATTATATTTGATAGTTAGAGTCAATAGAGATTAGATTAGATGATATTAAGATTACATTAGATGATCTTAAGGTTAGGCGAGTTCTTAAAATTCATACTTATGGTAAGTTAGTGACTCATAGTCGTATGTATGTTTTTGAACCCCTAAGCACGTGGACAGTCTCTGATCAGTTCTTTGACTACGTATTGCTAGGACAAGTTCTTAAACTCATATTATTGTGGCAAGTTCCTGAACTTCCAAAGTGTGGTGAGTTTGATGAACTATACTGGGTATAGAAAGGTTATGGTATAGAAAGCATTGATGTTGTTAAGATAGATAGAATGATGAAGTAATGGTGGAGTAAAGAGTTATATTGATGGAGAAAGTTTTTATATTCTAAATCTCCTAGCTTTGCTAGTTTTCAAAATTTATTGACTTCGTGCTGATGTTGCACTTCTGTTTTCTTGAAAAACATTGGATCGAACGATGGAACCAATGAGTTTTTAAAATACGTGCTATTATTCACATGTCTATGCTAATTGCTTCAGCTAGACAAAAATAATTTCAAATTTTCAAAATGTATTTTATGTGTTCTATGCATCATTTGATATGATGTATAAACAATAATCGAGGAAGTTATCAATGCAGTTAAACCTAGTGTTGGATGTGATCGTATGATCGTCAGCCCACTATGGTATGATGTAGTATAACGACGTCATGTAATGACGAAGTCCTCAACGTATCAGTACTATGATACGGTATCAGGATATTGTGAAAAGATTTATTTATTATTTTTAGTTTCTTAAAATATATATATATATATATATATAGAATTTTATTGAGTTGGATACAAATATATGTATATATATATATATTTCGTTTGATGTCCGAATTTTTACTAGAAGTCTATGCTACTTGATTCAGCTAGACAAATGTTGAAAGATGTTTATGAAATTCGAGCGTTTTTGGTTAAACTATGCCAAACCAAATTATTTTGGTGCGGATTCAGATGTTAAGAAGCTGAGGTGAACAACCCTATAAAAGGGGGACATGTTATCGGAGACTATAATTCCGAAGGTAACGCATATAGTCGTTACGTTGTACTACGTTTGGGCCCGACGTAGGGGCATGATAGGCTGGCCACCTAGAGTACCGATGCGGTTTATAGTGTGAAGTACCGGGGGTGAAGCACTATTAAACCTAGAAAGAAGTTCAAGGTCTTGTGACCACTCAGCATTATTGGAATCTTTTAAATTCCTGAGTTGTTTATATCGCTTCCCAATCATTGAACAATTGTGGAAGATTCTTATTATTCTGAAGGAGGATGTGGGAAGAAGGATATTCCTTAAAAAGAGTTAGTTGTAGAACGCTTTAATCCAGTGAATGGAGATTAACGTAAAATCTATTTTGATAGATTAATATATAAAGATTGATAGACTAAAATTTCGAGGACGAAATTCTTAGAAGAAGGGGTGAATGTGATAACCCGAATAATTATAGATGGTGAATTACGTAGTATATTAATTTGACGAGTAGAGTATACGGTAATGATCCTTAGAAAGGAATGAACGAGTTAAAGATATATAATATTTGATATGTGATTATGTTTGATTGAAGATTGTGTAAGAAAACCTAATAGTTGTTGAAGAAATTAATGAAGTATATATATATGTAAAACTTTTTGCTAAGTTAACGTGTTGAAGTTATTCAACGATAATTATGAAGAGATTTTGCGAAAACTGAGTAAGTGAGGTTTCGTTGATTCCGAGGACGGAATCCTTATAAGGAGGGAAGGATGTGACATCCCGGATTTTTAAGAATTAATAAATGAGAATTTAATAAATAAAATTCTTATTTTAAGATGTTTAAGTACGAGTATGTGTGTATGTGTTATATATTATAAAATATGTGACTTGGTGTGAAGAGAATTTATATATTTATTGAATTAAATAAATATATTAATTGAATTATTTATTGAGTTAAATAAATAATTATGTGATTATTATGGAGTAATTTAATTAAGTGTTATATGTTAATTAAATGAATATTTGGTATTTAATTTAATTGACATAATAATTTTATGTTATAGTTCTAATTTAATTGGGATAATTAAATTAGATGAGTTATGTGGTGAGAGTAACATGAAATTATAATTAGTGAGTAATTATAATTATGTGATAATTTAATGTGATTAATTGATGTTAAACTTTTAATTAATTAAATTAATGTTGAGTTTTAATTAGTTAAAGGATAACCCATTTTTAAATTCGTTTTGCCAAACGGGGCCTTAACTATTAAAACCTGTTTTTAAAATGATGAGTTTTACCAAACAAGGCCTTTGTACTTGTTTAATCTTATTTCTTCCAAACAATGCCTTAAACTCAAGAAGTTAGTTTTTAAAAATAATGTGGTTTTGCCAAACATGGCCTTGGGCTTTTCAAATTTTGTAACATATGTAATAAGTGGTAGTTAGTATAGCAATTAGTATATTATTTATTAGCTATATTAATAATATAAGTTACATATATTGTATATGTATATTGTATATTGTATAATATATGCTAAGTTAAAAGATACGTTAGTTTTCTAAAAGCCTAAGTCTAAACAAAACAAAGAAAGAAGAAGAAGAGGGTTAGAGAGAATTGTCAGAGAAGAAGAAGAGAGAAGAGGAAGAAAAGCTTGAGAAGGCAAGAGATGATCATCATCTTCATCATCTCTCTCTTAAGTCAAAACTAGTAAGGTTATAATTTTAACCCTAGAATTAATTCATATGTGTTGTGTTTTCTTCTTTATCAAATTAGGTTTTTACAATCATAAAATTATATGAATATATGGTGTTCATATGTTTTCATATGTAATTGTATGCCATGAAAGGGTTTTCAAAATCAATTGTTGTAAAAACATGTTTTCAAAGCATATTCTTCTATATTTTCATGGTTTTAGAATTCTATGTGGAAGTCTCTTTGTGAAACTTCATAATTTTGTTATGAGAATGGGATATGTATGTATGTATATATATATATATATATATATATATATTTACATGAGAGTTTCATAGTTGTTTAAGAATTTCAATTCACAAGTATGTGATGAACACCATGAAATTCATGTTCATAGTGTTAGATTATGGAATTATGTTGAAAATTCTTTAAATCCTTGATGTGAGCATGAATTATGTGTAATATGTGATATAACATGATTATATATGAGTTATATGGTTGTTCTAGCAATTCAATCCATGAATTTTTGATAAACAATAGGAAGTGTGTTCATAGTGATTCTCGGTGAAATAATTTCTGAAAAATAACTTTTGAAACTATCAAAATTGATGTTTATTAAGAGTTATTGTTAAAATTGATTAAGTATTATGTTAGTATGTTAAGAATAGAAGTGATTACAGTTGGAATCACTTGAATTGATTGAAAAATGAGTGCGTAGTAGCAATTTCCGTCAAGAACACTTAAAATTGTGTTTTTCTTCGAATTCCATGAAATCTTGGTTGTGATTATGTGTTTATATGAAATTTTTATGTTATGAGCATGTTAATAAGCTTAAAATATTGTTTGTCACATGTTTCATGTTTATCATGTTGGAAAAATTCGAATTCGGTGTGACGAAATAAGCCAAATTGGCTTATTTCTCCACCAGTTCGCGACCCAGCACCTCCACCAGCCCCTGGACCCGCCCCAGCGGGTGTTTATGCCTTGGGGGACCCACCCCAGCGGGTATACTTGCTTCCCGGGGTAGTTTAGTTGTCGTAATACAAAATTATTTTGACCTCTGTTACTAAAATGGCCATAACTTTTTCATACGAACTCCGATTAAGGTGATTCAAGATGATTCGGAACAAGCACGAGTAGACCTACAACTTTTGTGTTTTTGACGTTTTGATTTGAGGTCGGTATCTAGGGTCAAAATGGTCATGTTTGGGACTGATGCGTATTCTGAGGCAACCGGAGGGCGTCGGTTATGCGCATACACAAGTATAGTGCTGTCGACGATATTAGATGTTGTTATAAGTTATAAAACCTGAATGTTAGTAAAAATATAATTATGTTTAACTTGAAATGTAATTTGATTAACGTAAGATGTAATTATAATTGGTTAATTATGTGAAATATAATATGATTGTGTGAGGTGATTAAATTACAGTGGTGATTAATTATTAACTTATTAGTTAATGAAGAATGAGTTAATCTTAATTGGTTAACTAACAATGAAGATTAGATATGTAATAATTATACATATGATTTGACAGCGAGTGTCAAACGAGTGAATGGAAAAGAGTTACGAAGTGTAAATTAGAAAGTGTAAATTAGAATTTACTTAGATGTTTGATAAGCGTTGCTAAGTGACTAATAATTGATGCATATGGTGATACGTTATGTAGGATCATGAAGCAGATTATATTAAGCAGTTTTTCGGTAATTGATAATCCACGAACCAGGCAAGTCTTTCGGTTTCTACTTGTCTACGTGAATTTGAGGAACTATTTTAAATTGCAAGCGAGCATGATATGTTATACATGTTGTAATCATGAAATGTCAAAGTCAATTTATGACTACACTGTTTTAATTAAATAATGTTGATTGAGTAAGGAACTCAATCTTTATATTTGTTATGTGAATTAAAGCATGTATGCCATGTTACTTTAATTATTATGATATTTATGTTGAGCATGTTTATTATGTGATACGTGATGTATGAAAACTGTTAGAACTTGCTGAGCTGTCGAGCTCACTCTTGCAAATAACCATTTTTGCAGGTCAAGGATGCAAGGTAAAGATACGTGTTAAGTGATTTATAGAGATCAATGTTCAAGAATATTAGTTATGTTCAATTTCAAATTGTACTTAATATTTTGAATGAAATATGTCGCTGAGCTATAAGTAGAGTTATCCAATGTAGATGGATATTATTTTATTATGTAAGAGTTTGTATAGTCATTTTGTTGTAACGATTCATGATATGGATTTGAATCGAAGAGATGTAATGTAAAGGTTGCAATTCAGGGCAATATAGAAAGAAAATTTATAAAAGTTTTAAATATTCCGCATTTTTAGTAATTTTTAATATCGAATAATGATGTAATGAGAGATTAAAGTTGTATTATTAACGATCGAGAAGGAGAATATTATTGTATGAATTTTGGGGTCGTTACACTAGTGAACTAAACTAGAATAAAAGTTCATAATCAATCCAGGTAGAATATAGTATTCTATATGTGCATGCTAAATATTATATATATTATATTTTATGCAAACATGCTTCACATGTTTAGTAAAATGATGCGTATTCTATATATATGTGTGCATGCGCGCTAAACAAGATGAGACAAATAATAACAAATCCTTCAAGGAAATTATATTAAGTCGAAAGCGTTCAAGTGATATTTGGAATATCGAACGTCTCCTTCTAGCATGATAAATTAATAGAGTAATAAATATTTAATATAAGCTTGTTGTGCTATCCACAAGGCGAGTATTGAGTATTTAAGATGTTAATTAATCACATTTTATGCTTATCAAGAAAATTAAACGATATAGTTTTGTTGTTCTATCCACAAGGACGAATATTTTTCTTTTTTGAATTTATGGAAGTGCTAGGCTGGACTTAACTTAAATCATTTTAGTTCGGATGTGCACACACTTGACCATTATGATTTAAGAGGTAAAATAAAAGGAGTTACATGGTGATGTAATTGACAAGAGTTGACTACCTATTTATTTGTATATCGCTTGTTGTGCTATCCACAAGGTTATATACATTTGAAATGGGATCCTTATTCTCACTAGTAAATCTTTAATTAGATGTTGCCGAACTATATAAGTGAGGGTAATATAGTTTGATGAAAATAGTGGGAGATACCAATTTAAAAATAAAGACCTAAATTTATTTTGGTATGCAAAAATTAATAAAAATGAATGTTTGCTAAAATATTGTCTTTTCACATACAGAATTTTAAAAATGTCAAAATCACTAATCTCACTACGAAGCATATTTGATGCAAATCAACTTACCGGGCCGAATTATGAGGGCTGGCTAAGAAATCTGAGAATTGTTCTCACTGCTGAAAAGATTTCTTATGTCCTAAACTCACCTGTCCCTGGAACTGTTCCACAAACAGCCTCTGAGGAAGAGATTGCCACCATTGTAAAGTGGCAAGATGATGCATCTGTCGCTCAATGCATCATGCTAGCATCCATGAATAACGAGCTTCAGCGTCAGCACGAAAACTTGGATGCTCCTACTATATTGATTCACCTCAAGGAGTTGCATGGTGAACAAAGTAGGACTGCTAGATATAAGATATCTAAGGAGCTCTTCCGATCTCGGATGACCAAGGGCAAAGTGAACATAAAGGAATAAAAGAAACCTGATCCAGCTAGCAAAGGAATATGCTTCCATTGCAACGAGCCGGGTCATTGGAAGAGGAACTGTAAGAAGTTTCTGGCAGAGAAGAAGCTTGGAGAAGCTTCGACTTTCAATCAAGGTTTGTTCATGATTGAAATTAATTTTTTAGAAAGTCAAAATTCTACTTGGGTATTGGATACCGACTGTGGTTCTCACATATGTAATAATGTGAAGGAACTGGTCAGAAGTAGAAAGCTGAGCAATGATGAGGTCATCCTAAGAGTGGGGAATGGAGCAAAGGTTTCTGCATTAACTGTAGGGAATTATTGTTTAGCGATGCCTTCGGGCAAGTCCATTTATCTAAATAATTGTTATTTTGTTCCGAATATTATTAGAAACATTATTTCTATTTCTGTATTGGATATGGAAGGATTTAACGTTATTATAAAGAACAATGGTTGCTCTATTTATAAAGACGATGTTTTATATGGTATTGGAAATTTGCGGAATGGACTTTATATACTTCACTTGCAAGAAAATATATTTTAAATTGAACAAACTAAGAAAAAGAAAATAGATAATATTAATTATATACCTACATGTGGCACTGTAGACTCAGTCATATCAATGAAACAAGATTATCCAAGTTGCATAAGGATGGGATCTTAGAGCTTTCTGATTATGAATCATATCCAACTTGTGAATCTTGTCTCATGGGTAAAATGACTAAATCTCCTTTTAGTGGAAAAGGAGAAAGAGTTACAGAGTTGTTAGCGTTGATTCACACGGACGTTTGTGGACCTATGACAACAAGTGCACGGGATGGGTATTCTTATTTTATTATTTTCACTGATGATCACTCAAGATTTGGATATGTGTATTTAATGAAATACAAGTCAGAATCATTTGAAAAGTTCAAAGAGTTCAGAAGTGAAGTAGAGAAACAAACGGGCAAGAGTATTAAGATACTTCGATCAGATCGAGGTGGAGAATACTTAAGCGGTGAGTTTCTCAATTGTCTCAAAGAAAATGGTATAATCTCACAAT
Source organism: Panax stipuleanatus (assembly GCA_020205555.1). Lineage (NCBI taxonomy): Eukaryota > Viridiplantae > Streptophyta > Magnoliopsida > Apiales > Araliaceae > Panax > Panax stipuleanatus. The sequence continues at coordinate 108,321,890 of CM035116.1, forward strand.
GGACTCCTCCAGGTACGCCACAGTTAAATGGAGTATCTGAAAGGAGAAATCGAACACTGTTGGACATGGTTCGATCCATGATGAGTTTTACCGACCTTCCAATTTCCTTCTGGGGTTATGCCCTAGAAACGGCTGCATACCTACTTAACAAGGTACCTACCAAATCCGTCCCAAAGACTCCATATGAGATGTGGAAGGGGAGAAAACCAAATCTTAAGCATGTTAAGGCTTGGGGTTGTCCAGCTTATGTCAAAAAGTTTGAACATGACAAGCTACAAACTAAATTCGACAAGTGTAGATTTGTGGGATACCCTAAAGAAACTGTAGGATATTATTTATATCATCCAACTGATCAAAAAGTGTTTGTTGCGAAATATGTTGCCTTCTTGGAAAAGGAGTTTATCCATGAAGGGGTCAGTGGGAGTAAGATATATCTTGAAGAAGTTCAAGAACCACAAATTAGTACGGATCCGAGTCAGGTACCTGACCAAGTGGAAGAACCTACTGTATCACACCCTATTCATAAATCTGGAAGAATACCGAAGATACTTGAGAGGTATGGATTCGTCATAGAGGATGACGATGAGGTACACATCATGAATGATGATGATCCATTGAATTACGAACAGGCTATGAGTAATAAATACTCAGGGAAATGTCTTGAAGCCATGAAATTCGAAATTGACTCCATGTATGAAAACAAAGTATGGACTTTAATTTCACCACCTGAAGGCATTAAGCCTATTGGGTGTAAATGGGTCTTTAAAAGAAAGACTGAAGCAGACGGGAAGGTAGAGACCTATAAAGCCCGATTGGTTGCAAAAGGTTTCAAACAAAGACAAGGAGTTGACTATGATGAAACCTTCTCACCAGTAGCTATGCTCAAGTTCATTCGGATTTTTCTTGCGATTGCAGCTTATAACGACTATGAGATCTAGCAGATGGACGTGAAAACGTCCTTCCTCAATGGGAAACTTGAGGAGGATGTGTCTATGACACAACCAAAGGGATTTATTTCAAAGGTTGGAACAAATCAAGTCTGTAAACTACAACGATCCATTTATGGGTTGAAGCAAGCTTCTCGTAGATGGAACATCATTTTGATGAGACAATTAAAGAGTTTGATTTTATCAAAAATGAGGATGAACCATGTGTATACAAGAAGGTTAGTGGGAGCGCAGTTTCATTCCTTGTATTATATGTTGATGATATATTACTGATAGGGAATGACATTCCTATGCTACAATCGATTAAAATCTGGTTATCTAAACACTTCTCCATGAAGGACTTGGGAGAAGCATCCTATATTTTGGGGATAAAGATCTATAGAGATAGATCTAAAAGGATGCTTGGCTTATCCCAAGGAACGTACATTAATATGATGCTAAATAGGTTTAGCATGGAAGATTCCAAAGGAGGTCTCATGCCGATGAGCCATGGAATACATCTCTCTAAGAAACAGGCCCCAAAGACACCTGAGGAGAGAAACCGTATGAGTAAGATCCCTTATGCTTCTACAATAGGATCTATCATGTACGGTATGATATGTACTAGACCGGATGTTACTCATGCACTTAGTGTAACGAGCAGATAACAGTCGAATCCAGGAGAAGAGCACTAGAAGGTAGTGAAGAATATCCTAAAATACTTGAGAAGGACTAAGGATATTTTTCTTGTCTACGGTGGGTCTGAATTAAAACTCGAGGGCTTCACAAACTCAAGTTTTCAAATGGACCAAGATGACAGTAAATCTGTTTCGGGGTATATTTTTACCTTGAACAAAGGCGCAGTGAGTTGGAAGAGTTCCAAGCAGCAAACAGTTGTTGATTCAGTGACAGAGGCAGAGTATATAGCTGCAAGTGAAGCTGCAAAGGAAGCTATTTGGATGAAAAAGTTCATAACAGAACTTAGTGTGGTTCCTAGCATTGGAGAAGCAGTCCCCGTATACTGTGACAACACAGGAGCAGTTGTACAGGCTAAGGAAGGTCTCATCAGAAATCTAAACACGTGTTGCGGCGATTTCACTTGATCAGGGAGATCATTGAAAGAGGAGACGTCATCTTAGAGCGTGTAGACTCTCAAGACAACATTGCAGATCCATTTACTAAAGCTTTAATTAACACAACAGCAGTTTGATCGTCACTTAGAGAAGATGGGTATGAGATACCATGGCGATTGACTTTAGTGCAAGTGGGAGATTGATAGTAGTGTGCATACAAGCCAATCATGTATGATGATAAAGAACATACTTTGTAAACAATCGTATTTATTTATTAATAAAATATTCATTTATTAAAGGCATTTAATTATCTACATGGTGCTGTTTTTATAATATGTAAATAATCCATAGTTTTAAGCAATGCTTTTAGAATCATGATGTTGATCATGCTAATGAGATCTAAATTCTTAGAAATCTTAAAAACTAAAATAGTTCCTAATAATGGGATTACTAAAAAGCGAATTAGTAAATCCGGATAGATTAGAACATATGTTGCTTGCTCTTTGGATGAGGAAGATTGATCTCATAATCATTTATGTGTAGACACTAAAGCAAGTATGTAGGTGCTTATTGGAGAATAAGTTCACTGAATGTGACTTGCTATGGAATACCTCATGGAGTTTTACTCGCCTGTCAATAGGAATTCCTAATGTGATAGTAGTACAAGTGATCCTTGGACTTGAGATCATCATAGTATCATGTATGTAATGAATTATACTTTGACTTATTCCTTAAAGCCCTTTAGGGTATATAAAAGGGTATGCTTGAGTATAATGAGTTATATATGGAGATAATGAATGATCCATAAAGAATCTACCAACTCTAGTAAAAGAGGAGATATGTCCTATGTGATTCGTTAAATGACAACCCAGGAATCCTTGGCCTATGTGGAATAAAATTAGAAAAGAGTTTCTAATTTGCATTATTTGGAGTTGTGCATTTTCTAATCGAAATACATATAATTAAATAAAATAAGACTTGACAGTAAATCCATGTCTTATATTTAATTGGGACATTGTATGGTGGAAAGATTGAATTGTACGGTAACTATTTACTCACAGGTTCTTTTATGATTAATGTTGAAATTTATATTATCTAGAAAGTCGTTGATCGCTAGGGAGGCTTATCCCTATTGTAGAATAAATATTATTTATTTAAATAGATTATTAGTTTAATTTATTTATTTAAATAAGATTAGAATTGTTCTAATTGATTTATTCACAACCGGTTTAATATGGAGAACCTAAAGGGTCACACCATAAAAGGAAGAATAATTATTTAAGAAGATAATGGCATAATCGTAATAATGCATTTAGTATAATTAATTTAATCTATGGTGATAGAATAAATTAAATAGCTTAATGTTTATTATTTAATATTTTAGAAATATTAAATATAAATTAATAAGAGGAGTCTTATTAATATTATTACAATTATTATTATTTTAATTTCTAAAGGAGTTTACCAATTAATTTAATAATAGTACTCTTATTTATTCCTAATAAGATTAGGAGATAGATTAATTAAATTAAATTAATTAATTATTCCTAATGTGGTGGAAAGCTTAAATTAATTAAAGGAGTTTAATTAATTAAATGAAATCCCATGTCTAATAGGATTAGAAGGGTTGACCAATATCTATGTAAGAGAAGTCTTATAATAGATATCAGTTGATGCAATTCCAATTGTTGGAGAGTACTCCTATTCTATAGATGATAGAAAACTAAGCCAACCACCCTCCTTCTTGATAATTTATCTTCCTTGGTGAATCACCTCTAAAGGCCAAACACTTGGGTGGATAACGTTGATCAAAGGAAAGAATCTAACCCGGAAATTCAAGGAGATCACGATGAACTAAGAGTTGAACTCGTACCTGTGGAAGATTCGTTCTACAAGGGTATGATTCCATAACTTCTTATTTATCATTTTAAATTAATAATTTGCATAAAGGATGATCCGGGTAATGGTTTTGCAGAAATTTTTAAACTCTGATATACCATGCTTCCGCTAATTTTTGTAATTTGATTGCGTCACGATTTCGTACAAACCCAACATCATCATCACCTCGCAATCTAGTAGATGAAGGGACAGAGTCTGGTGGAACCAGCGCTCAGACAAAGCCCTTATATACCCCTAGGGGCAATGGCGGAGAAGGATCGAGAAAAAGGCCTGAAAGCCCCAGCCATCTATGATATCCCTGTAATCCTCGTGCAAAGTGTGATACAGGGAATGCACGCTGAACCAGTTCCCTCGAGGCTGCGTAAACCCGGGAACCTGCATCAAAAATCAACCATGTTAAAAACCTGTGCCCCAAGAATGGCAAAAAGGACGAAAAAGAATCCAGAGAAAAGAAAAACTTCAAGTCACCTCGTTGGCATGAAGATATCTCGATGGATGGCTACTCAAGTCGCCCAGCAACTCCTGCGTCTGCACAACAATGCCAGGGACCTCTGCACGTGGAGCCTAAGCGGGAATAGGAGCAGCAAAATGAGCCTCCTCATCGTCAATATCAAATGGATGTTCGTCCTATGCTGGACGAATCATCGTCTCCACCAGTCTATGAGGCATCCGAGCTGGTCGAGGTTGAGGAACATCAGAAGCCCTCCTCCGTCTGATACCTAAGGATACCCTGCTAGAACTGTCGGGTCTATCGCAATCCACGCATACACTAATACTCCAAATCACCTCAGAAAGGGTGTGGTAAGCCAAAAACCTGTGGCTTATCATTTTTAATCAGTCCAGCATATATCTCTAGGTCCTAAGACATGCATGGGTCGGACAAAAATACCCAGTAAACTCAAAATTGCATGTTATCAAAACCTAGAAGCTAAAAACTTGCATGGGTCAGTCAAAAAAATCCCCAATAGAGTCAAAAATGCATGTGTTTCAATGCCTAAGATTTTGGAAATTTTTTTCCCGAGTCTCCTTTGGAAAATGGACTGTCCACATGCACACAAGCATGTCTAGGTGGCCATTCAGTAGCACACCTACCCAAAATAGAAATAGTTCATATTTATAATAAAAATCATATTTATAAGAAACAGTTTATACAGTAAGATATGCATACATATGTAGTCAAAAAAATTTAGCAGGTCATATAGGCATACATTTTTCATACATTGCGTTTGAAAGGCCCCTAAGTGGTACGCATGCTTTGAACGATCAAAACTTGGGAAAAAAGACGTAAAACGTTACCTGCACTGCGCTGATCGTGTAGGAATTGACGGATTTAGAAAACAGTTGTCCAAGCTCCGTAGATCTGAAAAAGAAGATCGAAATCCGTTTGGAACTCAAAACTGAAACTTAAAAAATGAAAATCCTGCAGCCCATAAAATAGCCCAGGTGGAAGCGGGCGCACCTACGGCTGCCGCACATCCACCTGAGACACCCCAGGGTGTGTCCCACTCCCCCGGGCTCAGTTTAGTTCGGGTTGAAACAGAGTTCTATGTGCTGCAGAGTCAAATCTGAAGAAAAATTGCTACGCGATTGAGCAGTTTGTCCTGGAAATCTGTGTTTAAGCAGCGGGAATCTGAAAAAAAGGGGAGCCCCACAGAGACCCTTGGTATTCATTCTGGAGCCATGTCCGGGGATCAACAAAGCGAACTACGGAAAACTGCGCAAAAAATTGAGTAACATTGCCAAAAACTGCCACTTTTGGAGCGTCGGGTACAGATCGAGTCAAGTTCAGCCGTTGGTTCAACTCTAGCGGAGTTCGGGTACAGAAGAAAGTCCAGTTCAACCGTTGGTCCAACTCCAGCGAAGTTCGGGTACAGACCAAAGTTAAGGTCAACCGTTGGCACAACCCTAGCGAAGCGTCGGGTACTGACCGATACAGTTCAACCGTTGGCACAACCCCAGCGAAGTTTGGGTACAGACCGAAGCCAGATCAACCGTTGGTTTCATTCCAGCGAAGTTCAGGTACAGACCGAAGTCAAGTTCAATCGTTGGCACAACCCTAGAGAAGTTCGGGTACAGACCAAAGCCAGTTCAACCGTTGGTTCCATTCCAAAGAAGTTCGGGTACAGACCGAAGCCAGTTCAATAGTTGGTTTCATTCTAGTGAAGTTCGGGTACAGACCAAAGTGAAGTTCAACCGTTGGCACAACCCCAGCGAAGTTTGGGTACAGATCGAAGCCAGTTCAACCGTTGGTTCCATTCCAGCAAAGTTCGGGTGCAGACCGAAGAAAGTTCAACCGTTGGCACAACCCCAGTGAAGTTCGGGTACAGACCGAAGCTAGTTCAACCGTTGGTTCCATTCCAGCAAAGTTCGGGTACAGACCGAAGCCAATTCAACCTTTGGTTTCATTCCAGCGAAGTTCGGGTATAGGCCGAAGTTAAGTTCAACCGTTGGCACAACCCCAATGAAGTTCGGGTATAGACCGAAGCCAGTTCAACCATTAGTTCAATTCCAGCGAAGTTCAGGTGCAGACCGAAGCCAGTTCAACCGTTGGTTTCATTCCAGCAAAGTTCGGGTACAGACAGAAGCCAGTTCAACCGTTGGTTCTATTCCAGCAAAATTCAAGTGCAGACCAAAGTCCAGTTCAACCGTTGGTTCTATTCCAATAAAGTTTGGGTACAGACCGAAGTCTAGTTCAACCGTTGGCACAACCCCAGCAAAGCTTCGGGCACTGACCGATACAGTTTAACCGATTGCTCAGCCCCAGCAAAGCATCTGGAATGATCCGGTGACAGAAACAATTTTAGTAATCCATCGTCAATGATGGAATCTGTTATACACATCCTCAAAAGAGAATGAGGTAAAAGATTGGATATTCAGCTCCCTACTACAAGTTGCCAAATGAAACCTATCATTTGGATAAGCATCAAAAGATCCCAGCAAGGTGACTCGATACTTGAGGGATAACCCCGTCAGAGGAACCTTCAAAAACACACAAACGATATCAGCCAAGAGGAAATCTGCCCCCTGATAATGCTGACATATGCGGGAAACCATGTGTTTCAAACCATGGTAGCATAATAGCATCCCCATCAGAGTTAAATAGGCTACCGTGAATAACGTCATCCTCAGCAGAAAATGACAAGAATAGTTCGCGGTAACCTACCAATAATATCATGGGCTATCCATGATAACGTTATCCTCAGCAGATAGATGACGTAAGCAACGGAGAGCATCCCCGTTCCACTCAAAAACACCAAGCCTTCGTAATGTCTTTAGCATGTGTCTTATTTCCAGTGTCTACTAATCTTTATCCTGTCCATTCCACTACATTGCATGGACAAGATAAAGAGGGGCATCTGTAGAAACTCAAAATTTTCCTTGCTCCAAAACAAACACTGTAGGAGGGCAAAGCCATCAATCAAATCAACCCTGGTACCGATACCAGGCTTCCAATCTAAATCCGGCCGCCAATGCCGGTCATTCAGTTAAATCTGATCCCCAATATTGGAAAACCTAAATCCAGCCAGCAATGCCGGTAAACCCAAATCCGATCCCCAATATTGGTAAACCCAAATCCGATGCCCAATATCGGTACTCCAGTCAAATCCGATCACCAATGTCGGTACTCCAGGAAAATCCGATCTCCAATCGGACCGTCTATCCAGCTCTGATCTCCAATCGGACCGTGTATCCAGCTCCAATCTCTAATCGGACCGTCTACTAACTCTGATCTCTAATCGGACCGTCTATCTAGCTTCGATCTCCAATCGGACCATCAGTTCAATATTGGGCCTTCAAGTCAACCCCGATCTCAATATCAGGCCTTTGAGTCAGCCCCGACATCAACCAGGGAGGTACAGGTCAACCTCGACATCAACCCAGGACATGTCGAGTCATCCCGGTCTCAATCCGGGAAGTGCAGTTCAGCCCTAGAGATGACCCTGGGAAGCCAGATCTACCAAGGACCACCCCGGGAGGGGAAAACGGTCATTTTATCAACTCTCAGTTGATTCAGTCATAATCAAACTGAATTGATGCCATTGAAGTCAGAATGAACCATAACGACTATCCCGAGTGCAAACGACGCAAGACAGCTCAACGAAAAAACTGCGGGGAATCAAAGACCTGGTTATGAACCCATCTTCTGGGACCCAAAAAATGTTTTATCCCATGTCATTGCGACACCCTCGGTGAGGGCTTTTTGAAAAGGTATCGCACGCCTCAAACAGACGCTCCGATCAAAAGTTAGAAAGTTTTAACTTCGACTGCGCGTTGTCTGGAGTGCACGTACTTCAAGATGACAAAATCTGGCACCGCAGCCCCCACCAAGGGAGCCGCACCTCTACCTGCGATAGCAGAAGGTAGAGTGGAGGCTCCCTGGCCTATAAATAAAGGTGCCCCCCTTCATTTCAAAAAAAAACGCAGCAGAGCTGTGCCAGTTTAATTTTTTGACTTTTACACCTCTTCCAAACCCAAATATTTTCACTCTAACACGTAGATATACCCATATACTACCACATATCAGAAAATAACCGGTAGATTTGGACGTATAAAGCCTACGATTTGGCAAAAAGCCCGTGTAGCAGTCCATTGTAAGTAATTTCACGATCAGAAAGTGAATATTACTTCTTCGTACTTCTATACACTTGCACGTTAAGTTTCGTTTTCTAACAATGTCCGGAACTTAGTTTCGTGGCTGTTTTTCGTCAAAATTTGGTACATTTTTGTACATAAACTGATTTTCTGGCATTTCTACAACTCGAATTGACAATCCGTCAGCTCTAGCAGCTTCAATGCATTAAACTCTTCATTTTGGCAACTTCGTCGGACTGAGTTATCTCCCCAGTCCGGGATTGGCCCTTTTTTGTATATATTTAAGTGTATATATACTAACATTTCAATTCTGTCAAGCCCGAATGTCAAATCCGAGGTAGTTTACCGCTTTTATATACATTTACGCATATATAAGCGATTTTCACCATAACTGGGTTCTCTTCCCAGTATTGGTTGACTACATTTGTGTCTATATATATATATATATATATATATATATATATATATATATATATATATATATTTAATTCCAGTCCGGTCACTGGCGTGAAAACCCATCGCCCTTTATATTATTTTTGCACTCTTCGCCATACTGGGTGATCTCCCTAGTCACTGGTTGACTACTTTTCTGTAATTTATATTCCAGTCTGGCCTGGACTATTTCATGGTCTTTATACTATTTTTGCACACTTCACCATTACTGGGTTATCTTCCCACTCCCTAGTTGACTACTTTTCTGTATATTTACATTAAAGTTCGGCCTGGATCATTCCGTGGTCTTTTTACTACTTTTATATATATTTATGCATATATAAGTAGCTTTCACCATCACTGGTCCTCTTCCCAGTCTTGGTTGATTACGTTTCTGTCAATATATTTTATATATATATATATATATATATATATATTTCAATTCTAGTCCGGCCACCGGCGTGAAAACCCATCGCCCTTTACAGCTTTTATATATATTTGTATATATATATATATATATATTGCTTTACACGCTTTCTATTCAACTGCTGCTTTAAATATTCATTTCATATGAATTGGCACTAACATATTTGCAGGCGGACTAGATTTATTTAAATCTCGCTAATTCTAGTTTTCAAATGATTCAAAACCTCTAGACTGAACCGGGAAGCTAGAATGGCTGAGATTTCCCTAAATCTAGCTTTCTTTCTAGTTTCAGCTTCAAAAGCAACCTCACGTCCCTTAGATCGCTATCTAGTGGGAACGAGATACTTAGGCTGTGCGGACCAGGATTTACTGAATGAATCCTCAGTTCTAGTAATATTGGGATATTTATCTGTTTATGTACAAATTTGAACTGTGCAGGTTTTGGCTACTCATATGTGAGCCTAGGAATCGTGGGATTCACGATCAAAGCGATCGGAATCTGATTCCCACGATGGACAAATTCAGATTTACAAATTTACCCTGCCAGATTTTAAAAAATGTACATGTAAACATACCTTAAAACGGTTATCCGGATTTAAGGTCTCAATATAATAAAAAAAATTGATTGTCGTGTCAGCGTCCCTCCGATGGTTTTCATACCCATGAGGAGACCGACACTTGTATATTATGTGGTTGAGGATGCTTCGCAGCACGATAAATCACCATTCACATGCAGCCTTAAGGCTATAAAGATAAAATTATAAGTATCAACAGGCTTCAATTCCTATGGCAGCGTAAGTGTTTGATAAACCAGCTTTTAAAACATCATTTTCAAATCAATCAAAAGAAAAGTTTTTTAAAGAAAATCAAATTAAATTCTTTTGCAAATCAAATCAAATACTGATTTTCAAAACAAATCAAACCCATTCGTATATAGGTTCAACGAAGCAAAGCACTACTTTCAATCAATCAAATCAATAGGCCCAATTTTTAAACAGCATTCACTCACTCATTCCAGTTTTAAAGGGAAATATTGAAAAGACGTGGTACAGTATTTACATGAGAGTTGTGGGGTGCCTAACACCTTCCCCACACTTAACCAAGTCCCCCGAGCTCAAAACTTTGTTTTCAAAGATCAAGTTTCGACAGTGTCCAACAATTAGACCTCTTTCAAATAAAACTTCGTTGAGTTGGTACAACTAGTTTTAAATCTACCAACTAGCGACTCTGTAAAACGTTCAAATCGTCGACATAATACATGTTAGTCTTTATTTTAAAAAACCCTTTAAAACCTTTTTTCTAAATAAAAAGAGTGAGGGTAGAGAGAACTTAGGTAGAGAGAACTTAGGAAAAGAGATTAAAAGATCCGAGTTGTGACTCGACCCACGGATGTTTTAAACCAACGTCGACAGCTATTGATAATTTAATTATCTTTAGTCATAATATTATTTATTGGGCTATTTGTGCTAATCTGTTTGCTTCACAATTCCTTTCAGGTAATAAGAGTGTAGCTGGGATGAGCGGGCATAACGGGGGAATAGAACAATGGCATATAACTGTTGAAGTTTCTCATAAAACAGTATGGAAACAATTATATTGAGAACTTTAAATGTGTGTCTCGTATTTTATACGTCATTTAACAGTTAATTTTGGTGACCCGACTTAGGTGAGGTGAACCCGACGTTAGAAGGGTGTGTCGCCACTATCATACAAGATGTCTAACCACATACAACTTCATGTTATTATAAGACATGGTTGTGCGCATCCACTTGCTGATTATATCTATGAGCACTACTTATATAATCTTGGAATATAGTTAGAATATAATCCTCAATTTGAGACAATGGAGATAATTATATGACAAGAGAATACCCACCATTGGAATGAATATGATAGTAATCTTCTTGTTCTTCTTTGGGGTCTATTTGGTCAACCAAGGTTAATTCTCAAGTCCTATGATATCTATTATAACTTAGATGCATGGCCTCCCATGTACGAAGGTTTCCTTGAGTATTTTTCAAAGATTTTAATTCCTAAAATAGTTATTGACTATACCTTTATGTAACGTATCATTGATAAGGAGTGTGGGTACTGTATTCGTATTAAAACTCACACTTTATGTGTGGTCGTATTATGTACGACAATTGGATATAAAAGATTTGTATTTGGATTTTATACCATGTATTTCTTGGCAACTCAGAATAGGTGGATTGTGTATTGAACCTATTTTGGGGGCTTCACAAATGGTATCAGAGCTTAGGGATATGGTCGCTGGCAGAGATCTGAGATTAGAACTAGGAGGTGACAAACGAGTAATATACTTCGCTAGTGTGTGACTTACCTAAGCTGAATTTTCTTACTTAATAAATTGACAAATTGTGATATGTCAATTAACCTTTGTTTTGAAGCTGTATTCTAAATGATATCTGAAATCTAAGAGATGAGCAATGGAGAAATCATGATACAGAAGAAATGACAGGGAAGATAGAATCTGAAATGAAAGCAAGGTATACTCACCTCTTCGAATTACCAGGTACATAAATTTCGGGGGCGAAATTTCATAAGGAGGGGAGATTATAAGACCCCAAATTTTATGAAATAAAAGTATTCAATTTTTTTATAATTATTATTCTATTCAGTAAATGATTGAATTGATAAAAGGTTAAAGTTCAGGGTGATATGCTCAAATTTTATTAAGTAAGCAAGTTGGCATAAAATATTCGTTTGGTCGGAAAATATTCTTTTTGTCAGAGAATATTCGTACGATGGCGCAGTCATTGGTGGACCCCACAACAGAAAAACTATCGGATATAGAAAGCGACAGAAATAATATTTTTTAAAATAACGACAAAACTTTTACCGTTAAAATGTTGAAATACCCGGTGGTTAAAAATACAATAATACGCGTTGTTGCACAGTAGCACACGGTATTGCATAGTAATTTTTAATTATTGATTATTACATAAGAAGTCACTAATTCAATAATTGTTATAGTAATTACTGTTCAGTATTTTATATTATTGATTCAATAATTGCTACATTGATAATTGCATATTATTTTATATTATTGATTCAATAATTATCACAGTAACCACTGCACAGTTTTTCACATTATTAAATCAATAATTGTCACACATATTATTGAAATGATATTATTAAATAGCATTATTGACAATGTCTAGAAAATTCTGTCGAGGAAAGTGGTTAGGTTATATAATTGCGCGTCAATGAAGAGAAATTCTTATTGGAAAGTCCCCTCTTTCTTGGGAACGATCTGGTTGTCAATATTATAATTCTATAATATTAATTGTGAATAATAATTGATGAATAAAATAAAAATTATTGATAAATATAATAAGTAAATATTTATTCAATTTTGATATAAATGGAGGAATTTTTAGTATGAGACAATTGTTGAAAATTGACATTTTATCTTCTCCGATAAAATATTTATTCAAATATATTATTATAATATTACATTATAATAGTATAATGTGATAATATAATAATATAATTTTATAATTTAAATGGTAACATTTTTATAATAAATTCATGGTATAAAAATAAAATGAGGTGGAAGAGGAAAAAAAATAGAATTGAAATTCTTTTAATAATTATAAATGTTTTAATGTGTGTGTGTGTGTGTGTGTATATATATATATATATATATATAATAAACATGTGGGTAGAGGCTTAGATGTTTTCAGGAACGGTGTGCTGAGTGTTTTTCAAAAGTGGCATGCTGCTGATTCCTCCGTATGCTCATTTAGTCAGTTGTGGTGTGCTACCACTTTCCTATAAATAGGGTGCTTAGTTAGAAATAAAAATCACACCAGAACCAGAATTTTTTTCTCTATAATGTTGAGCATATTTCTTGTGAGTACAAGAGTATTTTGAGTGTGGATAACGGTGCAAAAATTTCTCAACATAATATCTAATATTCTAGTCAAAATTACTCTTCTATTAAGGTAAGGGATATTATTTTTCTCGTAAAAGATGTTATTTTCGTTCTATATTCGTAAGAAATATTCTTTTCTTTCATACTCTATAGTATGTAAGTAATAATATTTCGTTTCAGATTCCTAAATTTAAATTTATTATGGTAAGTATTGCTTTTATAATTCCTGAAATGATTAGAAATTCTTTGAGTTTTGCACTTCATCTAATATCATTGCACCGAAATATTGGTCTGAACTTTATTATGAAAGTTTTACCTTTTTATGTCGACATACTATTCATTCGAGTACTATTCACGAGTTACTATTCATAAGTTACTATTCACGAGTTACTATTTATGAGTTACTATTTATTCGAGTACTAATCACGAGTTACTATTTATGAGTTACTATTCATAAGTTACTATTCACAAGTTACTATTCCTAGGATACTATTCACGACAAAAATTGATTTATTTTTCTGTCTAAATTATCTTGGATTTATGAATCTTATTCTTGAAATTGAATCTATGCTTTTTATCTCCATGTTGATAATTTGGATATTCTTGAAATCTGGATAAATTGAATTATAAATCTCTAATATTTGTCCTTGAGCTTACTGGATTCATTCTTTATATCATTGTCATTATCCTCAGTCTTAAATTGTGTTGAAAGTTATCTTGGCCCGTTGTGCAAATATAAACTGTTGATTGATGAATATTTTTGGCCCGTAGTGCAAAGATGAACTGTTGATTGATGAATATCTTTGGCTCGTAGTGCAAAGATGAACTGTTGATTAATGAATATCTTTGGCCCGTAGTGCAAAGATGAACTGTTCATTAATAAATATCTTTGGCCGTAGTACAAAGATGGACAGATGTTTGGCATGATCATGATCATTACTGTTGAATATCTTTAGCCGTAGTGCAAATATGGACAGGTGTTTGGCATGATCATGACCATTGATGTTACTATTGAATATCTTTGGCCCGTAGTGCAAAGATGAATTGACTAAACATGATTATGACTAAAGGCTGTAGACTAGTATAATCATGATTATTGATGTTATAAATGAATATCTTTGGCCTGAGTGCAAAGATGAATTTATTAGCATGATTATGTAAAGGAACTTTGATTTGGTATAACCATGATCTTTGGTGATTCAGGTAAAGACAGGTGATGAAAATTATCTTCGTCCTGTGTACGAAGAGGAATTTATCAACATAATTATGATCATGAACTATTTACATGATTGTGGGCTGGAACTGTTGATTGATGTTACAGGGATGAAAATATTGTTGGTGGACTTTTAACATGGAGAAGATAGTAGACATTATGTTCTACTTGACTCTTCTAATGGATTGCTTGTTCCGCTGTAATTGTTGATCTAAAACTTGTTGTCTATTGTATTCTATCAGATTTTTACCTGTTGAGGGCTAAGTTTCTAAAGATCTGATTTATTACTGATGAAGGCTATTGATAATTTAATTATCTTTAGTTATAATATTATTTATTGGCTATTTATGCTTATCCTTTTGCTTCACAATTCCTTTCAGGCAATAAGAGTGTAGCTGGGACGAGCAGGGATAACAGAAAAATAGAACGATGGTCTATAACTGTTGAAGTTTCCCATAAAACAGTATGAAAATAATTATATTGAGAACTTTAAATGTGTATGTCGTATTTTATATGTCATTTAACAGTTGATTTTGGTGACCCGACTTAGGTGAGGTGAACCCGACTTTGGAAGGGTGTGTTGCCACTATCATACAAGATGTCTAACCACATACAACTTCATGTTATTATAAGACATGGTTGTGCGCATCCACTTGCTGATTATATTTATGAGCACTACTTATATAATCTTGGAGTATAGTTAGAATATAATCCTCAATTTGAGACAATGGAGATAATTATATGACAAGAGAATACCCACCATTGGAGTGAACATGTTAGTAATCTTCTCGTTCTTCTTTGGGGTCTATTGGGTCAACCAAGGTTAATTCTCAAGTCCTATGATATATATTATAACTTAGATGCATGGACTCCCATGTACGAAGGTTTCCTTGAGTATTTTCTAAAGATTTCAATTCCTAAAAAAGTTATTGACTGTACCTTTATGTAACGTATCATTGATAAGGAGTGTGGGTACTGTATTCGTATTAAAACTCACACTTTATATGTGGTCGTATTGTGTACGACAATTGGATATAAAAGATTTGTATTTGGATTCTGTACCATGTATTTCTTAGCGAGTCATAATAGGTGGGTTGTGTATTGAACCTATTTTGGGGGCATCACAAAAGGCGTTTAGCATGACAAACTCCAAAGGGTGTCTCATGATGATGAGCCTTGGAGTGAATCTCTCTTAAATTATCCTCAATAAAAGAGAGATCGCATGAGCTACTATTATGTATGTGACGCCCCCAGAATAGTTCAAGTCAACCCAACCCATTCTGAGTCGCCAAATACATGGTACATAATCGAAATACAAACTTTATATCACACGGTTGTACAAAATACAACCACACAGATGTGAGTGTCAATACAAATATGTAGAAAATATTAATATTCAAACTAAGTCCTCATTACAATTATTAGCACACTATTTATTAGAAATAGTGAGGACTACTACTGCTCTAACTCGGACCATCACTCTGTCCGCCTACTAGTTCCTGCGACATTCTCATTTTCTGAAGAGAACAATAGATGAAAATGGTGAGCTCAACTAGCCTAGTAAAGAATATTATGACTAAGATAATGAAAAATAAATTATCGTTAGTCTTCAACAATTCAGATAAAATATTATGGACAACAAGTTTTAGATCAACAACTGCAGCAGAATTAACAATGCATCAGAAGAATTAAGTAGAGAATATAGTCTACTATCTTCCATGATTTAAAAGTCCATCATCAATATTTTATCCCTGTAACATCAATCAATATACATCTCAAATCAAATATTCATCCTTGCACTATGGGCCAAAGATATTCATTTGTATCATCAGTTGGTCATGTTCATCTCAACACCTGTCCATCTTTGCATTACGGGCCAAAGATATTCATCAGGTAATCATTCATCTTTGCTCTACAGGCCAAAGATATTCAGTTATATCACCATTTAGGACTGAGGATGATGAAAAATATCTTAAAGCAAACGAATCTAGTCATACAGGACAAAGATTAGGGATTTGTAAATCAGTCAATCCAAGTTCAAAAATACTCCATAATAATACTTTGTGGAGCAAAATTCAAGAATAAAACTCGAAACTTGGATACAATCAAAGATATTTCCCCTAATAGCCAACTTGGACAATTAGAAGAAAATATAATTTTTTTGTGAATAGTGCCGTATTCGTGAATAGTGCCGTATACATGAATAGTGCCGTATACGTGAATAGTAACCTCGACATGAAAAGGTAAAAATTTCATAATAAAATTCATACCAATATTCCAATGAAATGATACTAGATGAAAATGCAAAATTCGAATAATTTCTTATCATTTCAGGAATTATAGAAGCAATACTTACCGTAGTAAGTTTTAATTTTGGTATATGAAATGAAATATTATCGCTTTCATAATATGGAATATGAAAGAAAATAATATTTTTTACGAATATTGCAATAAAATAATATCCTTTACCTCAAAAGAACAGTACTTCTGACTGAAATTTTGGATATAATGCTGAAAGAAACTTGCATTGAATAGCAATACTCAAAGTATCTAAATACTCGCAAAAATACGCTCAATATTATAGAGAGAGAAAACTTCTGATTCTGGTGTGATTTTCAATTCTAAACTAAGCATCCTATTTATAGGAGAATGGAAGGATACTATTTAAAAAATAAAATCACGGACTGCACAGTACATTCACGGGCGCCAAATCCTTCGGCCGAATTTCTGAAAAAATTTGATTTACTATGCAGCACTATGCAATAAAATATTATAATAAAATGAAAAATTTAAATAAAATATAATATATTCTATTTATAATCTAATAAAATAAAACTTATAATATATATATATATATATATATATATATATATATATATTAAAAAAAATTACCTGCCATATACGGCAGGTAATCTTATTATATATATATATATATATATATATATATATAATTTATATATATAAAACAAAACTTATAATATATATATATTTATATATATTACCCTCCATTCACGTAAACTCCCCCTCCCCCATTTCCATGTTCATCACATGTGGGCCCCACCCATAATCCATCCAATATATGGGCCCCACCTTATATATATATATATACTGAATAACTTTCTACCGATTATTGAAAAATGAGTAAATGGGGGTCCAAAATAATACGCCAAACTTACAACAAATACTGATAAAAATACCTCAGCACTAATTCCTTCTTTTATATCTACAAAAATAAATATTTCTTTATCATATAAATAAATAATTAATTATTCCCAAATAATATTACAGAACTACAATATTGACAACTAGGTCGTTCCCAAGAAAGAGGGGGCCTTCCGATAAGAATTTTTCCTTACTGGCGCACAATTAAATAACCCCTCCTAGACAGAACTTCATTAGACATTGCCAATAATGTTATCTAATAATATTATTCAAATAATATGAGTTATTGATTTGATAATTTAAAATACTGTGCAATGACAATTATTGAATCAATAAAATATTATGCAATTATCAATGTAGCAATTATTAAATCAATAATATAAAATATTGAACAGTAATTACTGTAATAATTATTGAGTAGTGACTTCTTACGTAAGAATTAATAATTAGAATTACTGTGCAATACCGTGTGCTACTGTGCATTACCGCGTATTACTGTATTTTAACCACTGAGTATTTCAACAGTTTTAACGGTAACAACAACGCCGTTATTTTTAGAAAACTCATTCTTGTCGTTTTCTTCATCCGACAGTTATTCCGTTGTGGGGTTCACAAATGATTGCGCCGTCGTTCGAATATTCCCTGACAACAAGAATATTCCACGACCAAACGAATATTCCCTGACAACAATGAATATTTTATAACCACTTGCTTATTTTGAAAATTTTGCATATATTTTCCATAACTCACCACATTTATCAAAACAACACTTTACTGTTTAAAAACAATATATAAAGAAAATTAAATTTTTATTCGTAAAATCTGGGGTCTTACAACCTCCCCTCCTTATGAAATTTCGTCCTCGAAATTGACGTACGTACCTGGTATGTCGAAAAGGTGAGGATACCTCAGTTTTATTTCTGATTTTAACTCCCAAGTCATTTCTTCAATTCCAACTATGACTCTCATGGTGCTTCAACCATAGTAGCTCACAATGATACCTATCAGTTTGCCACTGCACAAAAACGTATTCCCCTACTGAGACTCTGGCTTCGGTGCACCCCACACAAGAAGTCACCAGCGAGAGGCTCGGGGCTCTTTACTTATGGCTCTTGATGCTTCGCCTTGATACGTTTACACGTTAAACACCTCGAGATAAACTCCGCTATCTCTCTCTTCATGTTGCTCCACCAGAATGTATGTCGAAGATCACGATACATTTTGGTACTTCTAGGATAGATTGCGAACGGTGTGTTGTGTGCCTCCATCATGATTCTATACTTCAAATCAGGATCGTTAGGAACACAAAATCTGGAGTTGACTCGAAGTATTCCTTCTTCATCGATTCTTATTTTTGGAATAACATCTTCTTCTTCATATTCATCAGCTCCGGGTCTATAGCTTGAGTAGCTTTAACTTTATCAATTAAAGCTGGTTCTACTCGCATATTTGACATCATCACGTGGGTCTCCGGAGTCTTGAACTCTATCTTCATCCTTTGTAAGTCACACAAAATGGGTCTTTGTGTTGACAGCATCGCATACGATCTTCCACTCAACGCGTCAGCTACCACGTTCGTTTTTCTAGGATGGTATTGAATGGTATGATCGTAATCTTTCAACAGCTCCAACCAACGTCGTTGTCGCATGTTGAGTTCGTTCTAAATAAATAAATATTAGGATGTCATCAATAATGACAATCACGAAATGATCCAAATATTTCTCAAATATTTTATTCATCATGTCCATGAACGTATCATGGACATTTGTCAATCAAAAAGATATAACTAAAAATTCGTAATGCGCGTATCGAGTTCTAAAGATAGTCTTTGGAATGTCATCAGTTCTAATCTTTAACTGATGCTATCCAGAACGAAAATCGATCTTTGAGAAGAATTGCGCACCTTGCAACTGGTCGAATAGGTCATCAATGCGAGGTAGCGGATACATATTCTTGATGGTGACATGGTTTAACTCCCGATAGTCAATATAAAATCGCATACTACTATCTTTCTTCCTTATGAATAAAACAAGAGCACCCCAAGGAGACGTACTAGGACGAATAAAATCAATGTCTAACAACTCCTGTAGTTGGACCTTTAACTCCTGGAGTTCAATAGGAGCCATTCGTTATGGGGTTTTAGAAATGGGTTTTGTACCGGGCTCAAGGTCAATAAAGAATTCAACTTCACGTTCTGGGGGTAGACTGGGAAGTTCTTCGGAAAATACATCAGGAAACTCATTAACAACAGAAATATCATTCAAATCTGATGTATTCTGATTTAAATCAGTGACATGGACTAGGAAAACTTGACATCCGTTTTTTAATAAACGAATAGCTTTATGACTTGAAATGACATTTATTGATTTGAATTCGCACAACGGGTTGTTTAGGAATATAAAAATAACAACTTTACGAAAACAATCAATTTTAGCAAAATGAGTGGTTAACCAATCGATTCTAAAAATTACATCAAATTCAAGTATTTTCAAAGATATAAGATCAACAGGTAGGGTGAGGGTACCAATTTGAATCAACCAAGATTTGTAAACTGTGAATGTAACGAAGGTTTCAGCCGACGGAGTTTCAACAGAAAAGTTAAAGTCTAATTTCTCATGAGTCATGTTCAAACATTGAGCACAAGTAGGTGAAATAACAGAATGAGTAGAACTGGTATCTAATAAGGTATAGACTTCACAAGAGTTTATGATTAACTAACCCGTGATAATCTCGTTCGGGTTCCTTGCGTTTTGGGTAGACACGACAAACGCTCTTCCAGGAACCACCGACTTTGACTTGTCCGGGACAGCCTTTGGAATCACCATCCCCGCTGGACTTGGTTTCGCTACAGGATAATCTCGAGCTATATGACCTTCCTTTCCATAGTTATAACATACCTTGAATTGTTGTGTGCAGTTAGGGCTAATGTGTTCCTCTTGCCCGCATTTATAGCATACGACCGGCGGTCGTTCTCTTCCCCTAGAAACAGTTGATGCTGGTGCGGCTGTCGACGTTTTCACGTTCTCATTGTTGTACATTCTCTTCTTGAAATCTCCCCCCCGACTCACTTCTTCTTTTATCATGGTCACGATTACCACCTGAGTGGTTACCGCTTCTAGCCTGATAATTTCCTCCTTGCTGGTTATCGTTGTTCCGATGACTGTTGCCATCGGTACGACCTTGGTTGTGGTCCCTTGGTTAAACGTACTCATTATCTCGTTCTAATAACTGAGCCCTGTTTACTACATCTGAATATAGAGAAAATTTGTGAGAAATGAGGTATTGACGAATTTCGGGTTTCAAACCTCTCAGAAACATCCGCGTCATACGTTCCTCATTCTCCACCAAATGAGGTGCAAACCTGGATAACTCTGCGAACTTAGCCTCGTACTGGGACACAGTCATGTTATTCTATTCCAGTCTGATAAACTCTACCTTCTTCATATGACGAATACTTTCAGGAAAGTACGTGTCATTGATAGTTTCTGGAGCGCTTCCCAAGACATCTTGAGTGCGGCAGTCTGGGTACGCTTCACAGATTCTCACCAGTAATCTGCCTCTCCACGGAACATAAAGGTGGCAAATGGAACCTTCTGTTCCTCCGTGCATCCCAAGACATCAAATATCTTGGTAATTTACTTAACCCACGTCTCCGCCTTGATCGGATTCGGCTTTTCCAAAAATTCTAGTGGTCCCAATTCTTTGAACTGCTTAGCAGTGACAATTCGCGTGTTGTTATTATCTCCACCTGTATTTTGCACATGAGTCTCCCTCTTCTAGTTTTGCATGAACTGCAAAAAGCTTCTAAACATCTCATCGTTTATCGTCTGATCAGTGTTGTTTTCAGGATGAACATTGCCTTCCTGTTGCACGTTCTCTTGGTTGGTGATTAAAGGTGTCTCCACTGTCTCATTCACTCCATTGTTAACATTCTCAGCTGCCATTCTCAAATATTGTCATAAAACAAGGGTTAATTAAACAAATTAACATATCAACCCCATACTCCGACTGACCAATTAAACATCAGATAAGCTTAGGTAGGACACACTAGCGAATGATTTACTCGTCTCTCCCCTCCTAGTTCTATTCCCTGATCTCCGCCAGAGATCATATCCCTAAGCTCTGATACCAACTGTGACGCCCCCAGAATAGGTCCAGTTAACCCAACCCATTCTGAGTCGCCAAATACATGGTACAGAATCTAAATACAAACTTTATATCACACGGTCGTGCAAAATACGACCACACAACTGTGAGTGTCAATACAAATATGTAGAAAATATTAATATTCAAAGTAAGTCCTCATTACAATTATTATCACAATATTTATTAGAAATAGTGAGGACTACTACTGCTCTAACTCGGACCATCACTCTGTCCGCCGACTAGTTCCTGCGACATTCTAATTTCCTGAAGAGGACAATAGATGAAAAGGGTGAGCTCAACTAGCCCAGTAAAGAATATTATGACTAAGATAATGAAAAATAAATTATCGTTAGTCTTCAACAATTCAGATAAAATATTATGAAAACAAGTTTTAGATCAACAACTGCAGCGGAATTAACAATGCATCAGAAGAATTAAGTAGAGAATATAGTCTACTATCTTCCATGATTTAAAAGTCCATCGTCAATATTTTATCCCCGTAACATCAATCAATATACATCTCGAATCAAATATTCATCCTTGCACTACGGGCCAAAGATATTCATTTGTATCATCAGTTGATCATGTTCATCTCAACACCTGTCCATCTTTGCACTACGGGCCAAAAATATTCATCAGGTAATCATTCATCTTTTGTGACTCACCCAAAATAGGTTCAATACCAACCCATTCTGAGTCGCCAAATACATGGTACAGAAGTCCAAATACAAATCTTTTATATCAAACAGTCGTGCAAAATACGACCACACAACTGTGAGTGTCAATACAAACGAAATATTAGCGCTCAAATTCAGTCCTCACTAATTACAATTATTATCACATTATATTACAAAAATAGTGAGGACTACTACTGCTCTATTCTAACCATCACACTGATCCCCGACTAGTTCCCACAACATTCTCATTCCTTGAAGAGAACAATAGATGAAAAGGGTGAGCTCAACTAGCCCAGTAAAGAATATTATTACTAAGATAATAAAGAATAATTTATCGTTAGTCTTCAACAAATCAGATAAAATATTATGGACAACAAGTTTTAGATCAACAACTGCAGCAGAATTAACAATGCATCAGAAGAATTAAGTAGAGAATATAGTCTACTATCTTCCATGATTTAAAAGTCCATCATCAATATTTTATCCCTGTAACGTCAATCAATATACATCTCAAATCAAATATTCATCCTTGCACTACGGGCCAAAGATATTCATTTGTATCATCAGTTGGTCATGTTCATCTCAACACCTGTCCATCTTTGCACTACGGGCCAAAAATATTCATCAGGTAATCATTCATCCTTGCTCTACAGGCCAAAGATATTCAGTTATATCACCATTTAGGACTGAGGATGATGAAAAATATCTTAAAGCAAACGAATCCAGTGATAAAGGACAAAGATTAGGGATTTATAAATCAGTCTATCCAAGTTCAAAAATACTCCATAATAATACTTTGTGGAGCAAAATTCAAGAATAAAACTCGAAACTTAGATACAATCAAAGATATTTCCCCTAATAGCCAACTTGGACAATTAGAAGAAAATATAATTTTTCCATGAATAGTGCCGTATTCGTGAATAGTGTCGTATACATGAATAGTGCCGTATACGTGAATAGTAATCTCGACATGAAAAGGTAAAAATTTCATAATAAAATTTATACCAACATTCCAATGAAATAATACTAGATGAAACGCAAAATTTGAAGAATTTCTGATCATTTCAGGAATTATAGAAGCAATACTTACCGTACTAAGTTTTAATTTTGGTATATAAAATGAAATATTATCGCTTTCATAATATGGAATATGAAAGAAAATAATATTTCTTACGAATATTGCAATAAAATAATATCCTTACCTCAAAAGAACAGTACTTCTGACTGGAATTTCAGGTATATTGCTGAAGGAAACTTGCACTGAATAGCAATACTCAAAGTATCTAAATACTCACAAAAATACGCTCGATATTATAGAGAGAGAAAACTTCTGATTCTAGTGTGATTTTCAATTCTAAATTAAGCATCCTATTTATAGGAGAATGGAAGGGTCCTATTTGAATTTTAAAAATCACAGACCAACAGTATTTTTCACGGGCGCTGCAACCGGCGAAAATTTTTAATTTACTATTCATTATTGTGCAATAAAATATCCTAATAAAACAAAAAAAATTAAATTAAATATAATATATTCTTTTTATAATCTAATAAAACAAAATATATATAATATATATATATATATATATATATATGTATACTCCCTCATTCATACTTATCATTTATATATATATATCATATATATTCCCTCCTTTCCCGGGCAACTTACCACCACCCACCACACACCAATATTACAAACATACACACACACATCACACACTCACACACATATTATATATATATATATATATATATATATATATATATATATATATATATATATATATATATATACACCATTCCACCTTTTTTACTATTTCCATCATTCCATCCGTGATTCCTTTCCCCCCCCCCCCCACCCAATCATTATATAAATAAATATATATATATATATATATACACATACATAATATCTATATATATATAACAAAACTGAAATAACTTCTACCGACAGTTTTGAAAAATGGGTAAGTGGGGGTCCATGTAATAAGCAAAATTTATAACAAATACTTCAATAAAAACCCCTCTATTTATCTCAATTCACTTGGCTTCACAAAATACATTTTTAAATAACATTTTTTTACATCATTAATATTATAATTCATAATATTAATAACCAATACTGATAAAAATACCTCATCTCTAATTCCTTCTTTTATATCCACAAAAATAAATATTTTCTTATCATATAAATCAATAATTAATTATTCACAAATAATATTACAGAACTACAATATTGACAACTAGGTCGTTCCCAGGAAAGAGGGAGCCTTCCGACAAGGATTTCTCCTTACTAGCGCGCAATTAAATAACCCCTCCTAGACAGAACTTCCTTAGATATTGCCAATAATGCTATCTAATAATATTATTCAAATAATATGAGTTATTGATTTGATAATTTGAAATACTGTGTAATGACAATTACTGAATCAATAAAATATTATGCAATTATCAATGTAGCAATTATTGAATCAATAATATAAAATATTGAATAGTAATTACTGTAATAATTATTGAGTAATGACTTCTTACGTAAGAATCAATAATTAGAATTACTGTGCAATACCGTGTGCTACTGTGCAACACCGCATATTACTGTATTTTAACCACCGGATATTTCAACAGTTTTAACGGTAACAACCACGCCGTTATTTTTAGAAAACTCAATCTTGTCGTTTTTTTCATTCGACAGTTATTTTTTTGTGGGGTCCACAAATGATTGCGCCGTCGTACGAATATTCCCCGACAACAAGAATATTCCACGACCAAATGAATATTCCCCGACAACAATGAGTATTTTATTACCACTTGCTAACTTTGAAAAATTTGCACATATTTTCCATAACTCACCACATTTATCAAAACAACCCTTACTATTTAAAAATAATATATAAAAATTAAATTTTTATTCATAAAATCTGGGGTCTTACAACCTCCCCTCATGAAATTTCGTCCTTGAAATTGACGTACGTACCTGGTATGTCGAAAAGGTGAGGATACCTCGTTTTTATTTCTGATTTTAACTCCCAGGTCATTTATTCGATTCCAACTGTGACTCTCATGGTGCTTCAACCATAGTACCTCACAATGGTACCTATCAGTTTGCCACCACACAAAAACGTCGTCTCCTACGGAGAGTCTGGCTTCGGTGCACCCCACACAAGAAGTCACCAGCGAGAGGCTCGGGGCTCTTTACTTATGGCTCTTGATGCTTCGCCTTGATACGTTTACACGTTAAACACCTCGAGATAAACTCCGCTATCTCTCTCTTCATGTTGCTCCACTAGAATGTATATTGAAGATCACGATACATTTTGGTACTTCTAGGATGGATTGCGAACGGTGTGTTGTGTGCCTCCATCATGATTCTATACTTCAAATCAGGATCGTTAGGAACACAAAGTCTGGAGTTGACTCGAAGTATTCCTTCTTCATCGATTCTTATTTTTGGAATAACATCTTCTTCTTCATATTCATCAGCTCCGGGTCTATAGCTTGAGTAGCTTTAACTTTATCAATTAAAGCTGGTTCTACTCGCATATTTGACATCATCACGTGGGTCTCCGGAGTCTTGAACTCTATCTTCATCCTTTGTAAGTCACACAAAATGGGTCTTTGTGTTGACAGCATCGCATACGATCTTCCACTCAACGCGTCAGCTACCACGTTCGTTTTTCTAGGATGGTATTGAATGGTATGATCGTAATCTTTTAACAGCTCCAACCAACGTCGTTGTCGCATGTTGAGTTCGTTCTAAATAAATAAATATTAGAATGTCATCAATAATGACAATCACGAAATGATCCAAATATTTCTCAAATATTCGGTTCATTATGTCCATGAACATAGCATGGACATTGGTCAATCCGAAAGATATAACTAAAAATTCGTAATGCGCGTATCGAGTTCTAAAGACAGTCTTTAGAATGTCATCAGTTCTAATCTTTAACAGATGATATCCAGAACGAAAATCGATCTTTGAGAAAAATTGTGCACCTTGCAACTGGTCGAACAGGTCATCAATGCGAGGTAGCGGATACCTATTCTTGATGGTGACATGGTTTAACTCCCGATAGTCAATATAAAGTCGCACACTACTGTCTTTCTTCCTTATGAATAAAACAGGAGCACCCCAAGGAGACGTACTAGGACGAATAAAATCAATGTCTAACAACTCCTGTAGTTGGACCTTTAACTCCTGGAGTTCAATAGGAGCCATTCGATATGGGGTTTTAGAAATGGGTTTTGTACCTGGTTCAAGGTTAATAAAAAATTAAACTTCACGTTATGGGGGTAGACCGGGAAGTTCTTCGAGAAATACATCAGGAAACTCATTAACAACAGAAATATCATTGAAATCTGATGTATTCTGATTTAAATCAGTGACATGGACTAAGAAAACTTGACATCCATCTTTCAATAAACGAATAGCTTTATGACTTGAAATGACATTGATTGATTTGAATTAGCACAATGGGTTGTTTAGGAATATAAAAATAACAACTTTACGAAAATAATCAATTTTAGCAAGATGAGTGGTTAACCAGTCGATTCCAAAAATCACATTAAATTCAAGTATTTTTAAAGATATAAGATCAAAGGTAGGGTGAGAGTACCAATTTGAATCAACCAAGATTTGTAAACTGTGAATGTAACGAAGGTTTCAGCCAACGGAGTTTCAACAGATAAGTTAAAGTCTAATTTCTCAGGAGTCAAGTTCAAACGTTGAGCACAAGTAGGTGAAATAAAAGAATGAGTAGAACCGGTATCTAATAAGGTATAGACTTCACAAAAATTTATGATTAACTAACCCGTGATAAATTCATTCGTGTTCCTCGAGTTTTGAGCTGTCTCGACAAACGCTCTTCTAGGAACCACCGACTTTGATTTGTCTGGGACAGTCTTTGGTGTCACTATCTCAGCTGGTCTTGACTTTTCTATAAAGCTCATTCCACCCTTAACTGTTTTGTCGCACTCCTGATCTATGATTTGAATCATTACCCTTCGATCCATATCGAATTGGGGTTGACCTCTATGCACAGGGTAATTCCAAATTCGATGTTGGATTCTTCCAATTGCTGTCCAAAAACTGAAATCCATATCGTCTATTTTGGCCTTCTTGGATCGGACGTCTCTTTCTAAAATACTAACGCGTCGTGCGAATTTTACCCATGCATCTTCAATTCTCACTCGTTCCGTTGCTTCTTCTTTCAGCTGATCGTTGACATTTGCATTTTCAGATTCCAGCTCTAATATCATATGCTCTGCCAGAGAGAGCATCTGTTCAAGCCTCGCATATCGAGTAGCAAAATCTTGAATTTTTGTATCCCTTTCTTGAATTGTTGTATCCCTTTGTTCCACGGCTGTTTGTCGTTCTTCACACTGCTGTTCTAACTCATGAAAACGATCTTGCAGTTCTACATTTCGAACATAAAATTCTCCTAACAAATCCTCCTCCTCAGGTTCATCTTCTTCCTCACTCTCAGCTGCTACCTCTTCGACTAGTCCGGGTGCAACAATTAATTTTTCACTCACCACATGGATATTTCTAATTTCTTCTTCTCCCGACATCACATTATCCTGATTGGTGATTAGAGGTGCCTCAACGGTCTCATTCACTCCATTGTTTAGATTTTCAGCTGCCATTCTTAAATACTGCCACAAAATAATAATTAATTAAACAAATTAACATATCACATATTAATCCTATGCTCCGACTGACCAATTAAATACCACATAAGCTTAGGTAGGACATACTAGTGAAGGATTTACTCGTTTCTCCCCTCCTAGTTCTATTCCCCGATCTCCGACAGAGATCATATCCCTAAGCTCTGATACCAACTGTGACGCCCCCAAAATTGGTTCAATACCAACCCATTCTGAGTCGCCAAATACATGGTACAGAACTCCAAATACAAATCTTTTATATCAAACAGTCGTGCAAAATATGACCACACAACTGTGAGTGTCAATACAAACGAAATATTAACACTCAAATTCAGTCCTCACTAATTACAATTATTATCACATTATATTACAAAAAATAGTGAGGACTACTACTGCTCTATTTTGACCATCACACTGATCCCCGACTAGTTCCCGCAGCATTCTCATTCCCTGAAGAGAACAATAGATGAAAAGGGTGAGCTCAACTAGCCCAGTAAATAATATTATGACTAAGATAATAAAGAACAATTTATCGTTAGTCTTCAACAAATCAGATAAAATATTATGGACAACAAATTTTAGATCAACAACTGCAGCGGAATTAACAATGCATCAGAAGAATTAAGTAGAGAATATAGTCTACTATCTTCCATGATTTAAAAGTCCATCATCAATATTTTATCCCTGTAACATCAATCAATATACATCTCGAATCAAATATTCATCCTTGCACTACGGGCCAAAGATATTCATTTGTATCATCAATTGGTCATGTTCATCTCAACACCTGTCCATCTTTGCACTACGGGCCAAAGATATTCATCAGGTAATCATTCATCTTTGCTCTACAGGCGAAAGATATTCTGTTATATCACCATTTAGGATTGAGGATGATGAAAAATATCTTAAAGCAAACGAATCCAGTGATAAAGGACAAAGATTAGGGATTTGTAAATCAGTCTATCCAAGTTTAAAAATACTCAATAATACTTTGTGGAGTAAAATTAAAGAATAAAACTCGAAACTTGGATACAATCAAAGATATTTCCCCTAATAGCAAACTTGGACAATTAGAAGAAAATATAATTTTTTCGTAAATAGTGCCGTATTCGTGAATAGTACTGTATACATGAATAGTGTCGTATACGTGAATATTAATCTCGACATGAAAAGGTAAAAATTTCATAATAAAATTTATACCAACATTCCAATGAAATGATACTAGATGAAAAGCAAAATTCGAAGAATTTTTGATCATTTCAGGAATTATAGAAGCAATACTTACCGTAGTAAGTTTTAATTTTGGTATATAAAATGAAATATTATCGCTTTCATAATATAGAATATGAAAGAAAATAATATTTCTTACGAATATTGCAATAAAATAATATCCTTTACCTCAAAAGAACAGTACTTCTGACTGGAATTTCAGGTATAATGTTGAAAGAAACTTGCACTGAATAGCAATACTCAAAGTATCTAAATACTCACAAAAATACGCTCGATATTATAGAGAGAGAAAACTTCTGATTCTGGTGTGATTTTCAATTCTAAACTAAGCATCCTATTTATAGGAGAATGAAAGGATACTATTTAGAAAATAAAATCACGGACTGCACAGTACATTCACGGGCGCCAAATCCTCCGGTCGAATTTCTGAAAAAAAATTGATTTACTATGCAGCACTATGCAATAAAATATTCTAATAAAACGAAAAATTTAAATAAAATATAATATATTCTATTTATAATCTAATAAAATAAAACTTATAATATATATATATATATATATATATATATATATATTAAAAAAAATTACCTGCCATATACGGCAGGTAATCTTATTATATATATATATATATAATTTATATAATAAATATATAAAATTTATATATATATAACAAAACTTATAATATATATATTTATATATATTACCCTCCATTCACGTAAACTCCCCCCTCCCCCATTTCCATTTTCATCACATTTGGGCCCCACCTATAATCCATCCAACATATGGGCCCCACCTCATATATATATATATAATATGGACCCAGATTCGCTCCAGTTGAAAGATCGGATTAATATCCCCTCTAGTAGATTGCGATGATCTGAGAGCCTTCATGCCGAAACAAAAGTCGCAAGAGTAACCTAAGATAGGTCAGCCTCTGATTAAACAAATCCGAAGGGAAGCTTCTTCATGCCTTCTTCTTTCAATTCCATGTCATGTCTCCAATTACCGAGGAGGACAATGTAAATATCGTAATGAAAGATTTACTTTCCTTGTCAAAATACCATGTCATCCTGCCATCAAAATAACTAACCTCGGTTTTGCAGGATAAAATCTAAAAAACACATCATGAATCATGTCCTTACCTACATCAGGAAATTAACACACCAACATTTTGTTGTAGGTAAAAATTGGTCCTGTTACTAGGTATAAATCTAAAGCACCCAGTCCATCCACGGACATGGCTTTTAGTGCTCAACCAGAATCCGCCCCGGTATCCAGGGAAGAGTTCGAAGGTCTGAAAAGTCAGATAGCCAAGTTAGCCGATTTCCTACGAGAACCAAGCAAAGCCCTTAAAGGGAAACAATCTCAAGCTCACACAGAACCAGGAGCATCTGGTGGTAGTGCTGGCAGTCAAGATACTAAAAAGGCCGACACTCAGATTCTTGGACCACAAAACCAGGACACGATTAGCAAACCCCTGAAATCACCCCCCTCGTCAAAGAACAAGAAGCTGGTGACATTATAAAGAAAGTACAACAAATGGAGGAAACTCTCGGATCAATCAAAGGGATTGGGGCATTAGGTAGTGTCAATTACTATGACCTCTGTATATTCCCCGGGGCTCGTTATCCTGAAAAATTTAAAACTCCTGACTTCGAGAAGTATGATGGAATGGGAGATCCTTACACACACCTAAAAGTGTTTATCGGAGAACTCAGATCCTATGCAAAGGTTGAGAAGCTTCAAATGCAGCTATTCTAGAAGAGTCTAACTGGGGAGGCGAGAGCATGGTATGCCCGTCTAGACAACTCCAAAATCCACAGTTGGGAAGAACTGGCCTACGCCTTCCTCGGTCAATATAGCTTCCAATCTCAGTTGGCTCTAGACAGATACCAAATTACCAAGATCATGAAGAATAACACTGAATCATTCAGAGAATATGCCCAGCGATGGAGACGGGTTGCAGCACAAGTCACCCCAGCCATGACTGAATCTGAAATAGTCATGACCTTCATCGACATCCAAGAAGCGTCTTATTATGAGAGGGTCCTAGAAGGCATATGAAAACCATTCTCTAAAATGATCAAACATAGCGAAATGGCCGAATTGGGGCTCAAATCTGGGAAGATAAAAGATCTAACCACCCTCAAAGCTGTAGCTGAGCATATCCAGTCCAAAAATTACGGGAGTAATCCCTGGAGGGTGCACAAAAAGAAAGATGAAGAAGTGTCCTTAGTCTTACAGGGACAAAATCCAAGGGGCGAGTCAAACAGTATGCCCATTCAAAGGGGGAATTATACCCCTTTTCAAAATCCAGCACAGCCTTCAAACCCTCGGTTCCAGAAAAATATGGAGGTTAGGCGTCGAAGAAATTTCACCCTTCTAGGGGATTCACTCGAGAACGTATTCAAACTTCTGACGGCCCAGAAGAAGATTGTCCAACTCCTTCCACCAACCAACACTAATGGTCGAAATTTCGACCCAAGCAAGAAGTGTGCTTATCACTCTGGATCTCTAGGCCATGACACACAAGACTGTTGGTCTCTCAAGCACAAAATACAAGAATTGATTGACAGCGGAGAGATTGTTGTCACAAAGCCTGAGCAACCCCATGTGCCTGACAATCCTCTGTCGTAGCATAAAGAGGAGAATGCCAACATGATCAGCACCATAAATGGAAAAGGAACCAATTACCTCCGTTATGTGGGAGAATCAATTCAATCCGACAACACCAGCCCAGATAGTTAGGAAGTTTTTGAAAGGCGATTCCTGATAGAGAAGGAAATAAAGTCTCTCAAGGAATAAATCGAGCAGTTAGCCGAACTGGTCGTTTACCAGCATTAGCTCACCAGGAGTATGGTGAAACAAACCAACCAGTCAATTGTCGATCATCCTCCCACACCGGAGATCACTTCCCTGAGAAATTAATACCAGTCTAATGAGAATGATCTTTGGGCCAACAGGGTGGCCGAAGAAGAGAATCTTATAGCGGATGAGAAATTCCTATTTCAGAGGAACTTCACCAACCTAAATCAATCAATGGAAGAAATCCTTCAAATTCTAATCAACGAAGGAATGGTTGCAGAATTGTTACCTCTATTGAACCCTCGAGCCAGAAAATTCAAACCTGACCAAATATGTCAGTACCATTCCAATTCACCCGGCCATGATACTGAGGATTGCTGGGCACTTCGTAACCTGATTCAAGACATGATCGAAAATGGGGACCTGATAAGGGAAATCAAATTCTCGATCTTCCAGATAATGACACTATCTGGATCCCCACTGTATGGAACAAGAACACAGTGGCTATCATATCCTACGATTGGGAGTCGACTCTCAAACCCTTAGTACTGCCCGGGAAAGGGGTTCAAGAACTACCAGATCCTGTGAAGGTGGCAGCTCCTCAACCTCTAATCTTGCCCTTCAGACCTCAGTATCCAATCATCAGTCTGAAGTGTGTCCTATGGAACTACGGGGATAATGAAGGCTCCACTTCAAACAACATTATCGTTGAGCCGAAGGACAATTCCTTATACCTACCTCAGCAAGTAATCAAACCGGTCATCAAAGCGAAAAAGAAGGTGGCTGAAGAGAAAATCAAAGAGTTCCTCAACAAAATGGGACACAATGAAATCAAAGTAGTGCAAAGCTTGAAGGACGCACCTAAAAAAGTGTGCATCCTCGACTTAGTCCTATCCTCAGAGGATCATCGCACTAGTCTAGTGAAAGTATGAGAAAAAGCTCATTTGGCACATATACAGTGGACACCGAGAAATTTTGTCACGTGATAGAGCACATCTTCAATAATAATGTAATATCTTTCACTGACGATGATATCCCGGCAGAAGGAACGGGCCACCACAAGTCCCTACATATAGCTGTAATGTCCTCTAGATATATGATTGGAGGTGTACTCATCGATGGAGGATCATCCCTCAACATTTGTCCATATGACACTTTAGAAAGGATGAAGATCAATCCGAACTAGATCAAAACCAGTCATATGGTCATCCGGGCCTTCGATGGATCTCGTCGACAGGCTATGGGGGAAATAGAGCTACCTCTAGAGATTAGTCCACACACTTTCTACGTATCTTTCCAGGTGCTCAACATCACCACCGGATACAACTTATTACTGGGCAGACCCTGGATCCACATGGCAGGGGCAGTGCCATCCACCCTCCATCAATAACTCAAGTACATTATCAATGGTAACCTATCACAGTGAATGTCGAACCAGAATACCCGACCTACATACATGGGGATATGCCAGTGATCAGCCTGGATGCGGGGATTGAACCTGCCAGTTTTTAAGCTCTAGAGGTTAGAAATACTCAGTATCTACCTATCGGGGCACCAGCCCTAAAACCTAAAGCCTCCACCGAAGTAATGATTGTGGGGCAAGAAATGGTATCTTCGAGTTTCCAACCTGGAGAAGGGTTGGGAAAGGATAAGAAAGGTACCAAGATGCCAGTCCAAATCCCAAGTAAGACTGGGAGAGAAGGATTGGGGTATTCATCCGGGTCAAGCCGCTGGAACCCATATAAACATCCCAAGGCTCATGCCTCCACAATTCTGCTGGCAAACCTCACAAATACAGGATGGGTGAAACCTACAAGGAAAATCCTGACTGCAATAACAGCCATGCTATTCCCTCTAATCATACTTGTCCATGAAAGAAAAGCCCTCAAGCCAGAGGCAGACAGTGAAAAGGGAAAAGAAAAGATCCTGTATGAAGGACGAGACCCATTCGCTAACATGAGGGTCATTATCAACTACGAGGGCATGAATGATGAACTCCTAGACAGCGACGACAAGGATCAAGTTCAAATTCCTCGCATCAAGAAGGGAAAAGGGAGTAGTTCAAAGAATATCCCTGGCCCTATTATAAAGGATGTCTCAGTCATCATCCAAGACGAGACAGATAATCACAATTCCCTGATCCTCCCGGTTCATAAGGATCTGACCTTGGACAACTGGAGCAGTGTCCCTGTCTCGGTCGAAAAGGGTAAAGGGGCAGAGAGTACATCTGCCCTTTAAACATGCTTTCATTTATTGCTTACTTTTGCTTGCACAACTATAGCAGTAACTTTTGTCATGCTTTACAAATGCTCTGTATGTTTAAGCAGTTGTATATATTATGAAAACATTTTTGTTTTCAAGACCCAAGCATCGGATGTGTGTGTCTCTGCTGATGAGATGCCAACCTGTCAAAATGATTACTACTTTGATGTAGAAATAAACTTTGACTTGATGGATATTGATCAAGAGGAGGAAGATGACTATGAGGTGCCCGAGGAGATCAAAGAATGGGTCAAAGATAAACCCAAACCAAACCTCGACCAAACCATTACCATCAATATAGGAACTTCTGAAAGCATCAAAGAAATCCAAATAGGTTCAGACCTCACACCCAATCAAAAAGATGACCTGATCAAACTCCTAAAACAATACCGGGATGTATTTGAATGGTCACATGAAAGCATGATTGGCTTATCCACGGATATTGTCATCCATCGAATGCCCATCAAAGAACGGTTCAAACCAGTCAAACAAAAGCTCAGGCGATTAAAACCTGAATGGAGTTTGAAAGTCAAAGAAGAAATCATTAAACAATTCAAAGCCGGAATCATCATGGTATCAACATACCCAGAATGACTGTCAAATATAGTTCCCGTGCCTAAGCCCGGAGGGAAGGTACAAGTCTGCGTGGATTACCAGGATTTAAACAAAGCCTGCCTCAAGGACAATTTCCCGGTACCTTTTATCCACATCCTAATTGACAATACTGCGCAGTATGGCATGTATTCCTTCGTGGATTGCTTTGTTGGTTATCATCAAATCATGGTTGCTGAAGAGGACCGGGAGAAAATAGTTTTTATCACTCCCTAGGGAACCTTCTACTATAGACGACTATCCTTCGGCCTTATCAATGCCCGAGCCACGTATCAGCGAGCCATGATGGCCCTTTCTCATGACATGATGCACAAAGAGATCGAAGTTTATGTGGATGACATCATCATTAAATCCCGGAGGGAGGATGATCACATCGACCATCTCAGGAAGCTGTTCAACAGGTTACGTAAGTATAACCTCAAGCTCAATCCCGCCAAATGTGCTTTTGGCGTCAAAGCAGGCAAGCTGCTAGGATTCTTGGTGAGTAATCGGGGCATCGAGCTTGACCCTGCCAAGATCAAAGCCATTACTGAAATGCTCATACCTTGTACAGAGAAGGAGATACGGGGATTCCTGGGAAGGATTAACTTCATAAGCCGATTTATTTCCCAATTCATAGTAACCTGTGAACCCATCTTCAAGATGTTAAGGAAGAATTCCTCCACCAAATGGAATGAGGAGTGTCAACAAGCCTTCCTTGCCATCAAGAAGCAGCTGATTGAAGCACCTATTTTGGTACCCCCAAGGGATGGAGTTCCTTTATTCATGTATTTGTCCGTCAATAACAATGCAATGGGCTACATGTTAGGACAGAAGGATGATAGTAGTAAAGAAAGAGCTATCTACTACGTCAGCAAAAGATTCAGCAGTGGTGAACAGAAGTACACCCTAATCGAAAAGACATGTTGTGCGTTAGCATGGGCCGCCATGAAGTTGCAACACTATTTGCATGGGCATACAACTTACCTCATATCCCGCATAGATCCACTCAAATACGTATTCAACAAACCAATGCTGAATTATCGGCTGTCCAAATGGCAGTTAACCCTACAGCAGTTCAATATTGTCTACGTGACTCAGAAGTCAATCAAGGGTCAAGGCATTGCAGACCAATTAGCTGAAGCACCTTCAGGAGGGTTCGAACCCTTGGAGACATATTTCCTGGATGATGGGATCATGACAATTCAACAACTCAAGTCAGAGAATACAGTCCAACCATGGAAAATGTATTTCAATGGAGCGATAAACATGAAAGGTGCCGGAGCTGGGGCAGTCCTCATCTCTGGTACAGGAAAGCAGTATCTTGTGGCTACCAAACTTCAATTTGGCAACACCAACAACACGGTCGAGTATAAAAGCTGTATAATGGGGTTCAAAATGGCCCAATCCATATTTATCAAGCACCTACTAGTCTTCAGAGATTTCGAGTTTGTCATCAGACAAACCACCGGTGCGTATCTCACCAAAGAACTGTATTTGCTGCTCTATCATCGTCAGGTCCTCAAAATATCCTGGGAATTTGAGGACATAATCTTTGTCCATATTCCTCGGGGTCGGAATGACTTCGCTGATGCATTGGCAACGTTGGATTCATTAATCCGCATATCCGATAAGAGTGGATTTCCCAACATCAAGTTCATAGTTTAAAAAGCCCCGACATATAGAAGTTACGTTAGAGAAGTATTAGATGAAATACCTCCTGTCAAGCAGCCTTGGTATCAAGACATCAAGGAATATCTCCGTGATGGATCCACACCCACTGGGGCAAGTCAATCCGAGCGAAAGAAAATTCACAAAATGGCCTTGAAGTTCTATTTGAGTAGAGATACACTTTACAAAAGGAATGCTGGAATAGTCCTGTTGAGATGCTTTGACAAAGAGCTAGCCTAAAGACTTATGGATGAAATACACGGTGGAGTCTGTGGTCCACACATGAGCGATCATCTGCTGGCCAAGAAAATATTAAGAACTGGACATTATTGGATCTCTCTTAAGGTTGACTGCGACGATCACGTTAAGAGATATTTTTAATGCCAAATACTTAGAAATGCCATCCACGCTCCTCCAATGAGCTGCACAACACGAGTTCACCATGGCCTTTCTCCATGTGGGGAATGGATGTGAAAGGTCCAGTGGAACCAAAAGCCAACAATAGTCATTAATTCATCTTCACCATGATCGATTACTTTACCAAATGGGTTGAAGCATCATCCTTTCCCAAAGTCACCAAAGAGGTCATCATTAGGTTCGTCAAAAAAATGTCATCTGTCGATATGGACAACCAAAGGTGATGGTATCATACAATGCCAAGAACCTGAACAATCAAATAATGAAAGAATTGTGCAGTAAGTTCCACATCAAGCATCTCAATTTCTTCATCTATCGGCCCAAGATGAACGGTGCGATCGAAGAGGCCAATAAAAATATCAAAAAGATCATGCAGAAAATGTCCGCCAATCACAATGAATGGCCTTACCTGCTGCCTCTCACCCTGTTAGCGTACAGGACGTCAATGCGCACCTCTACTGGGGCTACCCCCTATTCGTTGGTCTATGGCATGGAGGAAGTACTCCTTATAGAGGTAGAGATGGAATCCATGCGAGTATTGATCGATGCTCATACAGACGAGGATCAGTGGTTGTAAGACCGGTATAATCAACTGTCCCTGATAGATGAAAAGAGGGCTACAACCATTTTCCACGGACAGTTATACCAGCAAAGGATCGCCAGATTCTACAACAAAAAGGTCCGAATCCGACAATTCAAAGAAAATAACTTGGTGCTAAAGAAAGTCCTGGCCAATCAGGATGAAGCCAAAGGAAAGTTCGCCCCAAATTGGGAAGGCCCTTTCATTGTCAAGGACGTGTTGACAAGGGAAGTTATCAGACTACAAGAAATGGATGGGAACAAATTTCCCCAACTCATCAATTTAGACATCATCAAAATGTATTACGTCTGAGTCACATGCATACCCGCATTCGGGTCCTACGAATCAAATCAGGTTCAATTTTTCACTAGAAATCCGAAACTACGAATGACCTGATTTCCCTACACCCGGGAGTATGTAGGTAGCCATTTCTGGTGCGGTGATAAGTAGGTTTTATACCTACTTATTGGTTACTAACTCACTAGAATTATGCTCAACTTAAGTAGTTTTATTATATTTTATTTGCTTTTTGTGCGTATTTTGCAGTATGCATAGCTGGAATCCTTTAGCAACCTAAGCCATGGAAATGGCATTAACATGGCATGGTGGACTTGAGCTAGAATGAAGAGCAGCTGGACTGCAACAAATGAGGAGAACACTTAGAGGATTAATAAAATGGTGGAGTAGAGAAGAGAAGAAATGAAGAGTAAGCAAGTAGCAGTAAGTAGCAGCAAACACAGCAGACAAGAAGCAGCAGCAACGCGGCCGTGCTGCCATATAACTCATTCATGGCGCGCCCGCGCCATGCACTCGACACAGAATCCTACAGCGCACCAGCGCTCGATATGCAGTATAATACCGCGCAGCCGTGCCGGTCACAGTGATTTTAAAAATGCTGACTTTTTATAATTTGAAATTTGAGCGTGTTTGTTATCTAAGACGATATGGTTGGTTACGAGGGACGTGTTTAGTAGGAGGATGATCAGTTTTGAGCTTTTTTCGGAGATGATTGCAATTTAATTTTAGTTTTAATTCTGGTGAATATTGTGGATTTGAACAAGCTTTGAATCAGAATTTTGCAGCAAGGATTATCAGATTTGATTCCTCATTTCTCTTATATCTATTGTTTGTATTTCTTATTTCTATGTTTTGCTTCAATCCCATAATGGCTGTTGATTCAGAAACGAACTAACTTCCATTATGGGATTTTAATGGATTTTAATGCGTAGTCTAAATATGTATGCCTGATTGTGGTGTTGTATGTTTAATATTAGATTGCCCTGCATGGTTGTGCTTAAATATTGAATGATTGATCACCATTCACACTAATTGCTTGTATGGATTTGGAAAATGAAATATAAGTATAGATTAAACCATGTTGGCATATGTTTATGAGACTTATTTACATTAGGTTTTGTGATTCGTGACCCGGATAGGCATATACCGATTTACTATATGCATTTATTAAGAGAGCTTGTGCTTAAAATCATTGTTGTTGTAAACTCACATAAACATATAGTGGGTTTGGAAATTGTGATGCTTACATGAATTCTATCAATTGTGGATTTGGTGTAAATTGGACTTAGCTCACTAAAAGATGGCTGTGTCTCCCTTATGTGCTCTCGACTAGCTTTCCATGTTAAATAAATAAGCATAACAATAGGAATGTATTTTAGATTAAGTATTAGATGATATTAGAATCCCATATCTCTCCAATTTTATCTCTTGTTTTCATTAATTATTACTTTTGTGTCAACAATTAATTTCAGATATCAGTTTAAGTATTGATTGATCGTTTGAGCATACAAAAATAGTGAGTAGGTTGTTGCATGATAGTATATATTAATTAACCTTTCTCCGTGGGATCGATACTTTCTTACTCTGTACTACTTGTTGACCCATGTATACTTGCATGAGTTAGAGTCCATTTTGTTAAACCAAAAAGGAGGCAACATGCGGTCAAACCAAATAAAAAATTCAAAAACTTATCAAACCAAACTCAAAACCCAAGATAAATACTTTTCAAATCTCTCTCCAATCAAACAGCCTGAACTACGAATGACCTGATCTCCCTCAATCCGGGAGTACGTAGGCAGCCATCTACGGCGCGGTTTGAGCTTCAAGAAAAATAAAAACCCTAATAAAATACCAGTTCCAAAACACCGAAGACAAATAAAAGCTAAATTCTATCAAGCTATCCTGGTCAACAGGCCCATCTGAGATACTCCCTGACATCTTAACTGTCAGTCTATCAAGAAAAAGCTCAAGATACATCTATAACTGATACATCTATAACTGCGAGTCATGAAAGAAGTGGTAATCACTCAGCAATGACAGTACATATCCAATCAAGGAAGTG
Source organism: Panax stipuleanatus (assembly GCA_020205555.1). Taxonomy (NCBI): domain Eukaryota; kingdom Viridiplantae; phylum Streptophyta; class Magnoliopsida; order Apiales; family Araliaceae; genus Panax; species Panax stipuleanatus. Next base: position 108,361,914 of record CM035116.1, read on the forward strand.
CATCAAAAATATATTTCTCTGGTAAATAACACTGTTTAATATATACATAATGCCCTGTACATGACAAAAAAATGGCTAATCTAGTCTGTGCAGGAAAAATAAAGCTAGACTATGGACCCAAGGACAAGCGGGTCAGCAATGCCAGCATGGCATCTCTCTCTGAAGATGGGGGAGCAGCTATAAGTGCAATCCACTCAGCCTCCATACGGCTCAATACCTCCACGGTCATCTGTAAGGTGGCACTGTGGTCATCCATATACGCACTCATCTCGGTGACCACCATGAGTGTACGATCGAAGAGCAGTACTATCAGCAATGTGGAAATCACTGGAAGATATAACCTCATCCCTCTCTGCAAAAGCTGCATCTCGAGCAATCAAAGTTTCCTCGATCTCAACATATGCTGTGTCTCTAGCCGAGCGAATCTCGTCTCACTTTACAAAAGTTGCATCTCTGGCAGATCGGAGCTCCTCCTGCTCAATCAATCTAGCATCCAAAGCAGCCCTGAGCCCATCTCTCTCTACCAAAGCTAAATCTCTGCTAGACAAGGCAGCCAATATCTGCGCTCTAGCTGAATCTCGCTCAAAGGTCATCCTAAATAGTGAGTCCTTTAAAGTCGGATCCGTCTCTATAGGAATAATCGACAGATCACTCACTAGAGCCGCTGTCAAACTCGTGAACAGCTCATCCTCAATAAGAGAATTCGGATCCTCCATAGGCTCCTCCTTGTTGGAGTCCACAATAGGAGATAAATGAGGCTCTGCTGCTGCAACTGCTGTCTCTGCCTCCAACTATGCAGAATACTCCAGAGAACGACACGAATGGCTACCAGAGAAATCATCCCTCTCTCGATGAGTCCAACACTTATATACTCTAATTAAGTCGGTGGACAACATAGAAGAAGCCGACGTCCTCTGATCAGCAGACCCCTCAAAATGGTGCAAACTCTGTAGCTGATCGAACTGACACATGACTGCCGAGGGATGATAGGTAGTCACTCCCCTCAAACCCGCTAGGGGCAAATAATCCAGGCCAGAAGCATGGGTGATAAAGCTATATGGGGATGCTAGCCCTGAGCATGGAAAGATCGAGAACGGATGCTCAATATCCGATAGAAATGCCAACCATGACTCTGCATCAATGCACTCTGCATGCTGAAAGGAGTAAACTGTGGATGTCTCGTGAGTAAACCAAAAACCCCAAGACCTGAAGAATCCAATCGGTCATATATCGGACATCAGCCATATATACAGCAAGATCGAGCTGCCCCTAAAAAACCCCTCTGGATGGGTACTATAATGTGTGGCGGATCTAAATGTCTTAGCCAATATCATCGGGACGATGGTGCTACCCTGCCTAAGGGCTCTAACAACAACTACTAATCCCATGTCCAAATGATCTAAGCAAAGCGGCATGTAGGCGTATGCCACAATACACATCAGCAGAATGTCTACTCTGGCCAAATGTCATGCCTTTGCTGAAATAATAAAATCTCCGACATGGCGATCATAGCTATCGAGCTCACCAAATCGATCGATCAGGAAATCAATCGAGATCACGTGTCCAGATACAATCTCATCCCTGATCAAGCTCTGACGGAGACCGGACATACGGGTAAACGGTATCATCATATCACTAATAGCCGTACGAGCACACGGCAGATCCAGAGCCAACCTAGTAAATCGCTCGTACTCCTCGAGAGTCAACGTCAACTCATGCCATCCGAAGTAAAACACTTGTCTCTCAGGTATCCAGAAGGGTAAAATGCCATCAACAAATCTAGACGGCACCCAAAAATCTACGAGGGCCAACGAATGCCCCAGCATGTGGGCCACTGTCCCTCTGACTGGGTAGGGCAGGCTCTCATACCACGACCTCAATGATGTGGCCACCTCAGATGGTGGTGAATGCTCAATACGGCTGACCGCAGACGACGTCATCTGTAGCACCGTATCACAAGACCATCTAGAGGTCAAATCAATTCGTAGCTGTCTGAATGCATACACATGACATAATACAATCATGATGACAAATATCAAATATGATGCGATAGATAGAAAGATCATAAATATCTACAACAAACTATCTATTGCAGGACATCATCCTTGTCTGATAATACAACGCAAAAAGGAAAATATAGGGAAATGGGGCACCACCACCCAACTAATACAGTGGTCTATCAAAATGATGGCACAACTGCCAAATAGCCAAAACAGTGGCTGACCAAAAATATAGCTCCAATAGCTATCAGAGGAAGTCGAAGACATCAGTGTCAAAGCGATCGATATGCTCCATCTCTTCAGTGGATACAAAAATCGCTGCTATCAGGCATGTCTGGGCGGTATAAGGGAGGATCTGCCCCTGCATAGCTGCTGCTAAATGGACCGGAAGAGGGACCCGTTCCTGAGCTGGATGGGTAAAAAGAATATGCCTCTAACGGATCTCGACCAAGGTGCCTGATAAAGAAACGGGCCTGCTCCAACACCCTGGTCAGATCTGCTATCTGGTCTGCATGAGTAGGCTCTCTAAGGCAAGCTATCAAGTCCGTTATCATCACAGACCCAGGCACCATGTCTGCCATAAACTAGGTGGCACGAGTCTAAGATCTAATAGTGCGAGGACTCCACCAACTGCTAAAGGCCTCCTGGCTGTACGGGCCCTCTGATAAGGCGAAGCCATCTATGCCCTCCATAGGGATATCTGTCAATCGTAAGGTCAGTGGCCAATGATGCCAAGCTGGAGGAGCAATGGGAATACAGATCTCCCCCGTAATGCTCCTAATAGCACGCTCTCCAAGATAGAGCTCCCAGCCTCCCACCGTCAACAAAGGGGCTCTGCGGGTCGACAAAACAAACTCCTGACCTGTAGGGACGCCTCCCTCGAAAATTCGACGGTCAAAAACTCAGAGGTATATGGCGTCCAGGTGATCGAAATCGCCGTCAAAAGCTCCAACTGCAAACGGGCGTGAGTAAATCCCTCAGCAACAGGGACATCCGTCAAAGTGGAGTGATGCCATCTCTGTCCTCAAGGATAGGTCTCCAGACCTATGGCAGAAGCGTGCCGTAGGCAAGGAAGCCTCTCAAATACCCAAAGCTGATCATGCAAATATGAAAAGTCCTCAGTGACCAAGACTGACAAAAATGAATGCTAAAATTAAAAAGGTACAAAAAGATGTACTGACCAGCAAAAATGGGTAAAATCCTAACCAAGCCTCCGTCACACCCTCCGAAAGCATGCGCATGCCACAGAGAAAATAGGCAAAGGTATAGGAGCCCCAATCATCGTCACTGAGGTGCTCTACATGTCGAGTGGCGTTAATCAAGGCGAAGAACACAGTAGAGGAGTTGTCCGCCCCAAAATAACCCCTGATGATCGACAAAAACAATCGCCACATAATGCGATCTTTAGCCCTCTGATCATCAAGCGGGGGCTCCTGTAAAGTCCCATCTTGGGAATCTATACTCAAGGGACCAGATCGGACTGCCCAACACTTAAATGATGTCGTAGGGACTCCCAGCAGGGACCAAACGATAGTAGGCGTAATGTCAGCCACGACAGGCACTGGGTCGCCCTCAAACTCAATGCCGGTGATAAATCTCCAATCCATATGAGTCATCATCATCTCGCATTCCAGAAGATGAAGGGACTGAGTCTGGTGGAACTAGCGCTCAGACAAAGCCCTCATATACCCCCAGGGGCAAAGGCGGGGAAGGATCGAGAAAAAGGCCTAAAAGCCCCAGCCATTTATGATATCCCTGTAATCCTCGTGCAAAGTGTGATACAGGGAATGTACGCTAAAATAATTCTCTCGAGGCTGCGTAAAGCTGGGAACCTGCATAAAAAAATTAACCCATATCAAAAACCTGAGTCTCGAGAATGGCAAAAAGGAAGAAAAGAATCCATAGAGAAGAAAAACTTCAAGTCAACTCGTTGGCGTGAAGATATCTCGAAGTATGGCGACTTAAGTCGCCCAACAACCCCTGCGTCTGCACAACAATTCCAGGAACCTTCGCACGTGGAGCCTGAGCGAGAACAGGAGTAGCAAAATGAGCCTCCTCATAGTCAATATCAAGTGGTTGCTCGTCTTGTGCTGGACGAATCACCGCCTCCACTAATCTACGAGGTGTCTGAGCTGGACGAGGCTGGGGAACATCAGAAGCCCTCCTCCGTCTGATACTTGAGGATACCCTGCTGGAACTTTCGGGTCTATCGCGATCTATCACATAAACCAACACTCTAAATCACCTCAAAAATGGTGTGGTAAGCCTAAAACCTGCGGCTTATTCTTTTCAATCAGTCCAGCATATATCTCTAGGTCCTAAGACATGCTTGGGTCGGTCAGAAATACCCAGTAAAGTGAAAACTGCATGTTTTCTAAACCTAGAAGCTAAAAACCTGCATGGGTCAGTCAAAACTCCCCAGTAGAGTCAAAAATGCATGTTTTTCAATGCCTAAGATTTTGGAAAAATTTCGCCAGAGTCTCCTTTGTAAAAAGGACTGTTTACATGCACATAGGCATGTCTAGGTGGCCATTCAGTAGCACACCTACCCAACAACAAAAAAAGTTCATATTTATAAAAAAAAAAAATTAAAAGTCAACCTCACATGGTAGCCAAATTACCATGGACATTTTTAGTTGAAAATCCAGGCTCACTGGGTCTCAAAAAGGATGACTAAACTGATCAAAAAGTGCAAAATAGTACTGTCTCAGAACCTAAATTTTCTTACATCCAAACGTGCATTCTAGTAAGATATGTATACATATGTAGTCAGAAAATTTTTAGCAGGTCATATAGGCATATATTTTTCATACATTGCGTCTGAAAGGCCTCTAAGTGGTTCGCATGCTTTTAACGGTCAAAACTTGCAAAAAAATGACGTAAAATGTTACCTGTGCTGCGCTGATCACGTAGGAACTAACGGATTCAGAAAATAACTGCCCGAACTCCGTAGATCTGAAAAGAAGATTGAAAATCCAGTCGGAACACAAATGGGAAACTTGAAAAATGAAAATCCTGCAGCTCAATTTAAAGCCCAGGTGGTCGCACCTCCACCTGTGGCAGCCCAAGTTTGGTTTCACTCCCCGAGGCTCAGTCTAGTTCGGGTCGAAACGGAGTTCTTATGTGCTGCCAAGTTAAATCTGAAGAAAAATCACTACGCGAATGAGCGGTTTGTCCTGAAAATCTGCGTTTAAGCTGCGGGAATATGACATAAAGGGATACCCCACGGAGACCCTTGATATTCAACCCAAAGCCGTGTCCGGGGATCAACAGTGTAAACTACAGAAAAACTGCGCATGAACTGCGCAAAACTGCCGAAGACTACCACTTTTTGAGCGTCGGGTACAGACTGAGTCCAGTTCAGCCGTTGGCTCAGCCCCAGCGAAGTTCGGGTATAGATCGAAGCCTGTTCAGTCGTTGGCTCAGCCCAGCGAAGTTCGGGTATAGACCAAAATAGGTCTCAGCAGTTGGCTCAACCCTAGTGAAGTTCGGGTATAGACCAAAGCCAGTTCAGCCGTTGGCTCAGCCCCAGTGAAGTTTAGGTACTGACCGAAACCAGTCTCAGCCATTGGCTCAGCCCCATAGAAGTTTGGATATAGACCAAAGCCAAATTCAGCCGTTGGCTCAGCCCCAGCGAAATTTGGGTATAGACCAAAGCCATTCTCAGCTGTTGGCTCAGCCCTAGCGAAGTTCGGGTACAGACCGAAGTCAAGTTCAACCGTTGGCACAACCCCAAGAAATTTCGGGTGTATACCGAAGTCAATTTCAACCGTTGGTTCCATTCCAGTAAAGTTCGGGTGTAGACCGAAGTCAAGTTTAATCGTTGGTTCCATTCCAGCGAAGTTTGGGTAAAGACCGAAGTCAAGAACAACCGTTGGCACAACACCAGCAAACCGTCGGGCACTGACCGATGACAGTTCAGCCGTTAGCACAACCCGAGCGAAGCGTTGGGTACTGACCAATACAGTTTAACTGATTGCTCAGCCCTAACAAAGCATCAGGAATGATCTGGTGATGAAGGTAATTGTAGTAATCCATCGCCAATGATGGAATCTGTTATACACATCCTCAAAAGAGAATGAGGTAAAAGGTTAGATATTCAGCTCCCTACTACAAGATGCCAAGTGAAACCTATCATCCGGATAAGCATCGGAAGATCCCAGCAAGGTGACTCGATACTTGAGGGATAACCCCGTCAGAGGAACCTTCAAAAACACACAAACGGCATCAATCATGAGGAAATCTGCCCCCTGATAATGTTGACAGATGCGGGAAACCATGGGTTTTAAACCATGGTAGCATAATAGCATCCCCATCAGAGTTAAACCGAATACCATGAATAACGTCATCCCCAGTAGAAAATGACAAGAATTGTTCATGGTAACCTGTCAATAATATCGAGGGATGTCCATGACAATGTTATCCCCAGCATATAGATGACGTAAGCAACCGAGAGCAGCCCCAGTCCACCCAAAGACACCCATCCTTCGTAACGTCTGTGGCATGTGTTTTATTTCCAGTGTCTACTAATCTTTATCCTGTCCATTCCACTACATTGCATGGACATGATAAAGAGGGGCATCTGTAAACACTCAAAATTTTCCTTTCCCCAATACTAAAATTGTAGGAGGCAAAGCCATCAATCAAATCAACTCCGGTACCGATACCAGGCTTCCAATCCAAATTCGATTCCCAATATTGGTACTTCAGTCAAATTCAATCCCCAATATTGGTCAATTAACTCAAACCTCGATCTCAATATTGGGCCATCAATCCAGCTCCAATCGTCAATCGGACCGTCAATCCAGCTCCGATCTCCAATCAGACCGTCAATCCAGCTCCGATCTCCAATCGGACCGTCTATCCAGCTCCTATCTCCAATTGGACCGTCTATCCAGCTTCGATGTCTAATCAAATTGTCTATCCAAATCTGATCCCCAATGTCGGTACTCCAGTCAAATCCGATCCCCAATATCGGTCAATCAACTCAAACCCCGATCTCAATATCGGGCCATCAATCTAGCCCCGATCGTCAACCGGACAGTCAATCCAGCTCCAATCTCCAATCAGACCGTCTATCCAGCTCTGATCTCCAATCGGGCCATCTTTTCAGCTCCGATCTCTAATTGAACTACTAATCCAGCTGCGATCTCCAATCGAACCGTCTATCCAGCTTCGATCTCCAATCGGACCGTCAGATCAACCCCGATCTCAATATCGGGCTATCATATCAACCCCGATCTCCGATTGAACCATCCGTTCAAACCCCGATCTCAATATAGAGCCTTTAAATCAGCCTCGGCAGTAACCCGAGAGGTACATATCAGCCCCGGCAGTAACCCGGGAGATACTGATCAATCCCGATCTCAATATCGAGCCATCAATTCAGCCTGGGCATAACCCCGGAAGGTACAGGTCAACTTTGACATCGACCTAGGACATGTCAAGTCATTCTCGGTCTCAACCCGGGAAGTGCAGATCATCCCCGACATCAATCCGGGAAGTGCAGTTCAGCCCCAGAGATGACTCTGGGAAGCCAGATCACACCATAACCACCCCAGGAGGGGCGAAATGATCATTTTATCATCTTTTAGTTGATTTAGTTAAACTCGAGCTGAATTGATGCCATCGAAGTCAGAATGAACCATAACGACGATCCCGAGTGCAAACAGTGCAAGACAGGTCAACGGATAAACTGCGAGAAATTGAAGACCTGGTTATGAACCCTTCTTTTGGGACCTAGAAAATGTTTTATCCCATGTCATTGCGACACTCTCGGCGAGAGCGTTTTGAAAAGGTATCGCACGCCTCAAACAGACGCTCCGATCAAAAGTTAGAAAGTTTTGACTTCGACTGCGCGTTGTCTGGAGTGCACGCACTTTGAGACGACAGAACCCGGCACCGCAGACCCCACCAGGGGAGCCGCACCTCTACCTGCGATAGCAGCAGGTAGAGTGGAGACTCTCTGGCCTATAAATAAAGGTGCCCCCCTTCATTTTCAAGAAAACTAGAAAAGCAGCGAAGCTCTGCCACTTTAATTTTTCTGACTTTTACACCTCTTTCAAACCCAAATATTTTCACTCTAACACGTAGATATACCTATATACTACCACATATCAGAAAATAACCGATAGATTTGGACGTATAGAGCCTACGATTTGGCAAAAAGCCCGTGTAGCAGTCCATTGTAAGTATTTTCACGATCAGAAAATGAATATTACTTCTTCGTACTTTTCTACACTTGCATGTTAACTTTCGTTTTCTAAAAATGCCCGAAACTTAGTTTCGTTGCCGTTTTTGTCAAAATTTGGCCCTTTTTGTATATATTTAACTGTATATATATACTAACATTTCAATTCTGTCAAGCCCGGATGTCAAATCCGAGGTATTTTATCGCTTTTATATATATATTTACGCATATATGAGCGATTTTCACCATAACTAGGTTCTCTTCCTAGTATTGGTTGACTACATTTCTGTCAATATATATATATATATATATATATATATATATATATATATATATATATATATATATATATCAATTTCAGTCCAGGCACCGGCGTGAAAATCCATCGCCCTTTATATTGCTTTTGAACTCTTCGCCATACTGGGGTGATCTCCCCAGTCACTGGTTGACTACTTTTCTGGAATTTACATTCCAGTCTGGCCTGGACTATTTCGTGACCTTTATACTATTTTTGCACACTTCACCATTACTGGTTATCTTCTCAGTCCCTGATTGACTACTTTTTTGTATATTTACATTCCAGTTAGGCCTGGATCATTCTGTGGCCTTTTTATTGCTTTTATATATATTTATGTATATATAAGCAGCCTTCACCATCACTGGTCCTCTTCCCAGTCTTGGTTGACTACGTTTTTGTTAATATATATATATCAATTCCAGTCCAGGCACCGACATGAAAACCCATCACCTTTTGCATCTTTTATATATATTTATATATATATATATATATATATATATTGATTTACTCACTTTCTATTCAACTGTTGCTTTAAATATTCATTTTATATGAATTGGCATTGACATATCTGCAGGCGAACTAGATTTATTTAAATCTCGCCAATTCTAGTTTTTAAAAGGTTCAAAATCTCCAGACTAAATCGGGAAGCTAGAATGGCTGAGATTTCCTTAAATCTAGCTTTCTTTATAGTTTCAGCTTCAAAAGCAACCTCGCATCCCTTAGATCGCTATCTAGTGGGAACGAGATGCTTCGGCCGTGCTGACCGGGATTTACTAAATGAATCCTCGATTCTGGCAATATTGGGATATTTATTTGTTTCTGTACAAATTTGAACTGTGCAGGTTGTGGATTCTCATATGTGAGCCTAGGAATCGTGGGATTCACGATCAAAACGATCAGAATTTGATTCCCACGATGGACAAACTCCTACTTACAACTGTACCCTGCCAGTGTTGCGGTAGAAATGTACATGTAAACAGACCTTAAAACTGTTATCTGAATTTAAGGTCTCAATATAATAAAAAAATATTGATTGTCGTGTCAGCGTCCCTCTGATGGTTTTCATACCCATGAGGAGACTGACACTTGTATATTCTGTGGTCGAGGATGCTTCACAGCACGATAAATCACCATTCACATGCAGCCTTAAGGCTATAAAGATAAAATTGGAAGTATCAACAGGCTTCAATTCCTATAGCAACGTAAGGGTTTGATAAACCAACTTTCAAAACATCATTTTCAAATCAATCAAAAGAAAAGCTTTTCAAAAAAATCAAACTAAATGCTTTTGCAAATCAAATCAAAGACTGATTTTCAAAATCAAATCAAACCCTCGTATATAGGTTCAACGAAGCAAAGCACTACTTTCAATTAATCAAATCAATAGGCCAAATTTTCTAAACAACATTCATTCACGCGTTTCAGTTTTAAGGGAAATATTGAAAAGATGGGGTAACGTGTTTACGCGGGAGTTGTGGGTTGCCTAACACCTTCCCCACACTTAACCAAGCCCCCGAGCTCAAAACTTTGTTTTCAAAGATCAAGTTTTGACAGTGTCCAGCAATTGGGCCTCTTTCAAACAAAACTCAGTTGAGTTGGTACAACCATTTTCAAATCTACCAACTGGCGACTCTATAAAATGTTCAAATCGTCGACATGATACATGTTGGCCTTTTTCCTAAAAAACTCTTCAAAACCTTTTTCCTAAATAAAATAAGGGTAGAGAGAACTTAGGAAAAAAGATTAAAAGACCCGGGTTGTGACCCGACCCTCGGATTTTTTAAAACCAACGTCGACACTAAAGCTTTAACACAACAGCAGTTTGATCGTCACTTAGAGAAGATGGGTATGAGATATCATGGTGATTGGCTTTAGTGCAAATGGGAGATTGAAAGTAGTATGCATACAAGCCAATCATGTATGATGATAAAGCATATATTTTGGAGACTATCTTATTTATTTATTAATAAAAGTATTCATTTATTAAAGGCATTTAATTATCTACATGATGCTGTTTTCATAATATGTAAATAACCCATAATTTTAAGCAATGATTTTAGGATCATGATGTTGATCATGCTAATGAGATCTAAATTCTTAAAAAGCTTAAAACTAAAATAGTTCCCAATCGATGTATTAATAAAATGGGATTAGTAAATCCGGATAGATTGGTATATATATTGCTTGCTCATTGGATGAGGATGATTGATCTCATGATCATTTATGTGGAGACACTAAAGCAAGTATGTAGGTGCTTATTGGAGAATAAGTACACTGAACGTGACTCGCTAAGGAATACCTAATGGAGTTTTACTCGCCTGTCAATAGGAATTCCTAATGTGATAGTAGTACAAGTGATCCTCAGACTTGAGATCATCATAGTATCTTGTGTATAATGAATTGTACTTTGACTTATTCCTTATGACCCTTAGGGTATATCAAAGGATATGCTTGGGTGTAATAAGTTATATATGAAGATAATGAATTATCAATAAAGAATCTACCACTTCTAGTAAAAGAAGAGATATGTCCTATGTGATTCGATAAATGACAACCCAGGAATCATTGGCCAAGGTGGAATAAAATTAGAAAGGTGTTTCTAATTTGCATTAGTTTGGAGTTGTGCATTTTGGAATCGAAATACATATAATTAAATAAAATAAACTTGACAGCAATTCCATGTCTTATATTTAATTGGGACATTGTATGATGGAAGGATTGAATTGTATAGTAACTATTAACTCACAGGTTCTTTTATGATTAATGTTGAAATCTTTATTATCTGAAAAGTCGTTGATCGTTAAGGAGGCTTGTCCTTATTGTAGAATAATTGTTATTTATTTAAATGAATTATTAGTTTAATTTATTTATTTAAATAAGATTAGAATTGTTCTAATTGATTTATTCACAACAGGTTTAATATGGAGAACCTAAAGGGTCACACCATAAAAGGAAGAATATTTATTAAAGAAGCAAATAACATAATCGTAATAATAAGTTAAGTATATTTAATTTAATTTATGGTGATAGAATAAATTAAATAACTTAATATTTGTTATTTTATATTTTAAAAATATTAAATATAAATTAATAAGAGGAGTATTATTATTATTATTACTATTATTATTAATTTTTTAATTCCTAAAGGAGTTTGGAAATTAAATAATAAGATTCTCTCTCTCTCATATATATTCCTAATAAAATTAGGAGGCTAATTAATTAAAAGAGTTTAATTATTCTCAATAGGATTGGGAAGCCTAATTAATTAAAGGAGTTTAATCAATTAATATGAAACTCTAACCCTAAATTGTTTAGGAGGGTTGCCTACATATATAAATAAGAAAATCTTATTATGGAACAAGGTTAGACACTTTATTCCAAAAGTTGGGAGAGCACTCCTTTTCTATAGAGAATGAAACTAGGGTTTAGCCAAACACCCTTCTTCTTGAGTAAACATTATTCCTTGGTAGATCACCTCAAGAGGCCAAACACATGGGTGGCTAACGTTGATCAAAGGAAGGAATCTAACCCGGTGGATTCAAGTAGAACGCGAAAAGGATTTGGAGTTGAACACATACTTGAGAAACCTAGAATCTTCAAGGTTATAAATACTAATCTCCATCTTTTTGTTTAATTAATAATTGTGCATAAAGGATGATCCGGGTATATGATTTGTAAAATTTTAAAACTCTGATTTTTCACGCTTCCGCTTATTTTATGCAATTTGATTGTATCCATGAATCTTACAAACCTAACAGTGGCATCATAGCCACATTTTATGCAAATTATTAGTTATTTTTTATTCATATATATATTGATATGTGTTTAGAACAATTTAATTGGGCATAACTGTTTGTGTAAAATTAATTTTTTTATGCTTACTTTTTTTTAAACAGCAGAATTTTTTTATTAAAAAAAAGTCAAAGTACACGGTCAAACATTGACTGTTGACTGGTCAACTGCTGATGTGGCACTGACTGCTGACGTGGCAGGACTGGTAACTTGCTGATGTGCTGCTCACTGGTCAACTGTTGACTGCTGACGTGGCACTGACATCATCTTCCTCTACAAAGAGAAATATTAATTTATAGTTAGAGAGTTTTGAAACCGTAACCTCTTGGTCACTTTCTACAAACCTTACCATTGCACCAGAATTAATTTTGATTAAGAATCAACATGTTTAATATGTAAACTATACAATTCTGGTTTTGAAGTTTGACTTGAAGGTTTGTTTGATTATTTCTTTTTAAAGGTTTTTGATTAAACATTGTTTTTCTAGTAATTCTAAATTTAAATAAAGTAGTTTATTTTTATTTGGAATTGGATTAAAATAAATATGTTTATTTTAATTAGAATTTAATTTCATGCTAACTAATTAGAGTTGGAATTGGATTCCATGATAACTAATTGGAGATGAAATTGAATTCCTTGTTTTCTAAAATAGAAGAGTTTATTTGTGATTAGGAAATGGATTCCATGTTTCCTTAAATAAAAGAGTTTATTTATATATGAAATAGGATTTTATATTAATCAAAATAAAGGAGTTTATTTGATAAGGAATTGGATTCCACATATTTTGTTTCTCCCAAAAACGTTTTTGAAAGTTAAAATAAAATAGTTTATTTTGACTTGGAATTGGATTCCATATTAATTAAAATAAAGAGTTTATTTTGATCAAATAATTTGATTAAAAATAAAAGAGTTTATTTTTATTCAACAATGGATAAATTAAAATAAAAAAGTTTATTTTGATTTAAATTTGGATTAATATAAAAGAGTTTATTTTAATTCATAATTTAATTTTATGATAACTAAAATTGCCCATTAAATCGATATCAATGTTTTGAATGATTATTATTCATGAGATGAATGTTTTATTTATTGATGTATATGTTAATGTGTATTGTGACGCCCCCAAATTCGGGCCATAACGCCTCGAATCTGGTTCGTCACGTTCTAACAATAATAACTAAAATCATACAATCACAGCGGATAATCTAGAATAATATACAATGATTTATTATATTTATTCCCCCAAGTCTCGCAACCTACAGTACTTAATAGATTACATAATAATATCAAATAAAGACTTATTACATAACCCTACTTAAGTTTAAACATAGTTTTGAATTAGTCTTAATACATCATCATAGTTGTCATAATACAACACAGGAATTTCTAGAACATGAAGGGGATAGCTAGTCGGTAGCCTTGCCCTTGCCCTTATTAACGCCCGAAGGTCCACCCTACTTTGCCTTAATTGAAATGTTTTTAGGAAAAGCAAGAATGAGCAACAAGTTTGCTCAGCAAGTAATATAACAATAAGGGTGAGTAATACAGTTTTCGAATCCCAAAAGGGTATAGCAAGGTATGATAGTTCAAGGATAGCAAGAAATATCAACAGTTCTTAAAAACAGTCGCTAAGGACAGAATAATATCAATAAGATTCAATGCTAAATCAATCTAAGATTTCAAGATTATTGAATACTAAGCAGTCACTAAAGACTATGAAACTTCTACTAGAATTAACAGAAATATACTAATATTCCAATAAAAACAAGTACAATAGGTGATCAGCCTAAAGTACCCTATATTATGCATAACATTCAATCATATTCAAGTGCGCACGTTGATCTCCCGACAATTATATTTTCCCTTCAAAGAAGGTTGTTCTTCTCAGTCAATACAAGATTCCGCAATCAATTGGTTTGGATCGATTTTCAAATTCATAATATAAGTCTAGCTGAATCAAATGGCATAAACCCCTCTTTATAAGTTCAATACTTGATATTAAAGTTTGAAGAATATAATTGACTTTATCTTATCTATGAAGTAACAAGTCATGAATCGTAATTCGAATAGCTTACTTGTACAAGGAATAATAGTACAACCTCAATACATGTTCAATAAGAGTTGAATACTTGCTTACAATATCCGTTGAATAAAGTAATGCAAGGGTTTAAGATACTTACACAATAAAAGAGTGTAAGTTAGGGAACTTGCCTTAAGCGTAGATTACCAAGGTAAAGCTTATCAACGCTTTCGAATCCTATTATAACATATTTATGTATTTCGGATATTCATTAGCATTGTACATTCGATACACAAGCTCGATATGAAATTTAAGTATACACATATGATTCTAACTTAGTCGTATAATCCTATACGTACGTCATTACGTACTTTAAGTACACATAGCACCACATTCGTTTATTAAGACACTATGAAATTACATAACATAGTTCGTAATCATTATTTGACTTAACATTTGAAAGTTTTATAAACACTTTTAGCAATTCAAGATGGTTTCCTTATAACATGCTCATTGTTACTTAAATACTGTATTGGACATGTACTAGAGATTAGTTTAACAATATAAGCATACGTCAATCTCAGATTGCAAACAAAACGGTCAGACTTTTCTGCAATGTGGCGCGGCCGCGCCTGATTTGAACTAGGGAGTGGAGCGGCCGCGCTGCTCCCAGTCCAAACCAGAGCTGAGCAACAGATTGCTTGGCCTAGTTTCCCTCGTATTCTAATGGTAACACATACAGAAACATACATGTTATGATAAGTTTGATTCTTATATCATGTTTTCAACTCCGTTTTATCATTTTCGACTAACAGGGCTTAACGTGTTCGTTTACAATGTTTCTTACGTCTACTTATTAAACGCATGCAATGAGGTCACTAAGAATCATTTACACATGTGCAAGTTATTTTAGTCATGCATTTTATGTTCCATGGTTCCACCTCTTTAACATTCATTTTAATTTATGCTCAACTAGCTCACAATGCATAAGGCAAGTTAGGCACACATGGCAATCATGTTTAGAGGCATATGATATCTTATCAAAATGGTCATAACTTTCAGAATGCTCACCATGTAGTTATCAACAAAACTCGTTTTCAACTCTTTAAGGTTTCTCTTGAAAATCTCATATTAACCCACCAAGCATGCAAAGTTACTACACATATAAGGTTTTGATGCTTGTACATTCATAATCATACCACCTAAGCATGCTCATAAGTTTCAAAACTTAAAGGACATATAATTTATCAAGTTCATATTTGAAACTCTAAGTTTCCATTAGAAGGCTATAAAAATAATTTAAGCATACAAGGTAAGTCCACATATTCATTTCATGCCTTCATGCCTTCATGCCCTCACGCTTATGTACGTTTGTAATCAGATCATAATAGCATGTTCTCAAGTTTAGAATTTAAAGTATACATAGTTTATTGAGTTTGCACTTTGAAAACTCAAGTTCTCTTTTGAAACCACATCATGGTGAGTGACTATATGAAAGGTAATATAAACTAGCATGTCAGAGACTTGTATAGTCTTATTTAAGTTCAATTAATGGGCTCAACATCTCATAAACCACAACAAACCATTAACTGGTTCTGCAGAAGGGCGCGGCCGTGCCCTGTTTGTATTAGGGAGTGGCGCGGTCGCGCCACTCTGATTCCAGCCCAGACAGTTTTCTGCTAAAGCAGAGGTTCTAACCCATTTCATAAATACTTCATAAATCATGCTAAGAATTGACTACATTACATTTATAACATGTATATAAACTCAACTAACATTCTAGCATCCTTTCACATACTCAATTACAACTAATTCTTGTTTAATTTCTAGGAATTGAAAATGCTACACTTCAAAGTTGAATAAGGATTATACCTCTTAAAGCTTTGAGTTGTACAAGAATTGCTCTCAGTATCAGATTGCACACTCCCTCTACTCTTTCTATATCACTTAGCAACAATTTTAGAGACATAAGAATGAAGGGGGAGTGCTCAATTTATAGGAAATTTACCAACCAAGTAAAGTTATTGTCCAAAAATTGAAACCAAGAGGTGGAAGGAGAGTTCATGGGATATTCAAGAGTTGGTGCAATAGTTCCCAACTACTCCCATCTCCCACACCCTTCTTCATCATGGCCATCATTTGTTAGCTAGGAAGTTGACATGGTGAAGTAGAATAGGCCATTGTCCCTTTCACGTGAATAAGGAATTGAGACATTCAATATGGGACAATTTCTAATCTCAGCAAATCTTAGAAGCAATGAGTCCTATATATTACTTAAGTCTTCACATATATGTATATCCCTACATAATATAATGTGTATACTTAGGTTTAAATATACATACTCATATATATATATATATATATATATACACTTAGGTTTTGAAAATCAATTGGGCACACATAAACACATCAATATATAATCCATGTACATTTTGGTAATGTCAAATTATGAGTTAATTGAATAGTGACATACTACATTATCACAAACCTCATTATTCCAATTATGTTACTTATAGAAATAATTATTAATATTAATCATTCACATATTTTAATTTAATATTTTATAAATTCCACACTAATGCACTATACATATCACATGGTCACATAATTTATGTAACTCATACAATTTATTACTCTTATAATATAGTTTCCATATTGCATAGTCTCACTAACGTGTCACACTACACTTTATATAATATTGTTTGATTTCATATTGTACAATGTACACATAATATGTATTCTCATAAGTCCAATCATGTGACTCACTTCCTTTTACCATATAGTTTCTATATTACATAGTCATAGCAAAATGTCACATTATACATTATATTATATAGTTGTAGTTACTATACAATATGTGATTACATAACTATATACTAAGCAATTAATTGAACAAACATTAATCTCAAAATATTAATTAACTATTTATTCATTAATATGCTATTACTCATAATAACCATTAATTAATAATATATTATTAATTAATTATCCACTTATTAATTCCTTCTTTAATTAATTAAATCATCATAATTCTCATCACTGTGCCACACCAGGTGATAAGGATGAAATATGTTATATTTTATTCCCTTAATACTTAATCTTTTATATTTATTTTGTACCTAAATATATTCATTTTGCTTATATTTATTATTTTAGGTACGATTGAATCGAGTGAACGAAATGGGCTTAGCAGTTGACAAAAGAAAGGAATTGCAAGGTTTCTATTTCATGCATTCCAATTGTAACCCAGCTTGCAAATGAATTGAATATTCAATTGGCTCACGGTTCAGCCCACATGAATTGAAGCAGCAGCTGGCGCATGAAGCAAAGCAATTCAAGGCATGCTAATATATTTGACCCACGGAAATCAACTCATTCAATTAGGTCACGGTCAGCAACTAATAAGAATCCATGTAAATCATTATAAAAGCCTACGTGCTAAGCATATGCAAAGGATTTGTTCCAGCATATCACGAATTGGGTAAATTCAAATTGGAAAAGGATTCCTACCAATTAACAAAAGTAGGCCACGCAGGCAAGACAATTACAAATATAATGGGATTACAAGTTCTAGCATCATCACGTTCCTAGCTTGAAAAGAATGTTGCATGGGCCATGCGTCAACAACTTTGCAAAGGAAGAATTCCTAGTGGGCCACGTAATACAAAGGCTTGTATTTCAAAATTGGAGTTGCTCATGCATGCAGGAAAGTTAAATCAAATTCACAACAAGATTTGGGCCCACGGATTGATAGTGATAAAAGGAAGAATTACATCAAGTGTGCCATGATTCATGTATTACAAATGATGCAAAGTGCCAAGCAGCTCATGCCCTAGTGGGTCACGTGCTTGCATAAGGCAAGGAAGGTTTAATTAAATTGCAATTTCAATTCATCCATGTGGGGGCCACGAGTTATTTCATGGAAGTCAAATTGCTAGCATATATAAGCAATTAATGGTTAGTCACGGTTTTGACAAAATAAAGGAATTACATGGACCCATGAATTGAAGAAGCTTACGATTTTAGCAGGTATGATGAGTGGGCCATGCACGTGCATGTGAATTAAATAAACTCACGAAATTGAGCAGCCCAGCCACGCATTCCAAAAGCAGCTCACGTATTCCAAAAGCAGCTCACGTGCCAAGTAGTGCAAAGGAGAGTAACAAGAGAATAAGCGGCTGAGCAGTGAAGATAACCGCTGGGGCGGGGAGGCGAAAAAATGGTCAGCTGCTGGAGTCCTTTTGCGAAACGGATTGACATAATAACTAAGGGAAATTAGGGCTGCGTTTTTAAGGTTATAAAAAGGAGATCCATATTCTATTGTATTTTTTCATCTTATTATTATTTTTATATTAGATCTAGGATTGCTTGGAGTTATGAACTAATTCTTTCAATTCAGTTCAGAAGGGATGTTGAACCTTATTCATAATTAACGGTTTGATCAAGTTTATTTTATTTATTCCTTCTTGCATGAGATTTATTCTGATAATCTACTTTAACTTCTTGTATGCTATTCAATTTACTAACGTGATTCTGCAGGATTAAATTAGTGAATTGGTGTCATATGCTAGATCAAGGAATAATATTACGTGTAATTAATATTGTTCCTAATCACAAGTAGCAAATTAGTAATACCTGATTGTGGACAAGCTTTTGAGTATTGCTATGATTATCAGAAGACAAGTTAAACAATCCGAGCTTAAGTGTTTGTTGCTTGGAATAGTCTAATTCCCTAGTTCTTAATGCTGCTGTTATATCAAATCTAGAGAGCTTGTTCTAGGTTATATAATGGTTAGAATCTTGTGAAGAGCTTGTTTCATTGAGTGACAATCTAAGGGGAGTTTCGGGTAGCAGAGCTTGTTGTTATCTAAGGCTATTAGTTTCATTGAAGGGTAAATAATGTTACACTTGATTAATCTATTGTTGTGAAAAGGTGATACTGAACTGAAGAACTGAAGCTTTTTATTAATTGTTAATTCTTATTACTTTATTCTTGATAATTTAGTTTAATCAATTCAAAACCCTCTTTTCATTAGAAATCATAGGATAAATATAAAATAAATCACTCTCTATGGGATCGATCCTTGCTTACTACTGTACTAATTAGTTAAATTCGTGAAGTGAAAGTGAGGTAAATTTAGGAGTGTAAACAACTGCTCCCAAATTTTGGCGCCGTTGCCGGGGAGTGTTATTTGTTTTTGTTTATTCTTTGTTTTCATTTATTTTAATTATTTTCTTTTTATTTTTTCCTTTTTGTTTTCTGACTCAATCCTCTCACTCTATTAACTTAAATTTTGATCAAGAGATAGAGAAAATTGCAGATACAAAAGAAGCTCTTGTTCCAACACTTGAACAGGAAAAGATGGAGGTGCCAAGAATTGAGCAACAAATTTTTGAATTAACTGCTATAGTTTGACCAATGGCTGCAAGGAATACGCAAGGTTTTCAGCAAGTTCAACCTCAGTACCACACAGAAAACCAAGAAGTACCTGTCAATTCTGGGACATCTATGGAGGATATGTTCAAGGCATTCATTAGCCGAACACTACAGTTCATGAGTCAAACACAGCAGTTCCAGCAGGAGACAAGAACTTCTGTTCAAGATCTGAGGGATCAAGTTGATCAGCTTGCAACCACAATAGGGAGGTTGGAATCTCAAGGCTTCGGGGAGTTACCTCCTCCGTTTGTTGAGAACTTCAGTACAATGGGATTTGACGAAGAGGAGCAGGAGGATTCAATGCTTACTTCAGGAACAGACAGTCATATAGAATTTTATCAGGAGAAGGAACAAGAGGAAGATGGGAATGATTTGATAAGTTTTGCAGATCTCGACAAGAAAGTCGTGGATTCATCTCCATCAATACAATTAACAGAAGCAATGAATGATACACACCATCGTACCTTTACCATGAAAGTGGACAGTACAAAGTTCCAGTTCAACGCCGATGAGTTTAAAAGGTATCTTGGTAATGTTAAAGCTATTTTTGCTATTGATGTTGTGAATTGTTCAGTGCAGGAATCTTTTGATCGAATACAATTATACAAGGAGGATTTGATGGCTGGAAAGGAGCAGGATCATGAAGTATACAATGTTCCTCATTTAAGAATGAAACTGTTACCAGTCCACTTAAAGTTCATAAGTCCAATTACATAGAACGAGAGGAAAGATGTCAAGCCAATGACAATAAACAAAGGCGCTGCATGGGAGGCAACCCATAGGGGAGTATCTCTCTACTTTTCTTTGCATTTTAGTTTACATTGGAGATAATGTAAGTTTTAAGTGTGGGGGAAAGCATTTAGATATTTTTAAAATTTTTAATTTTTTTTAATTTTTTTTATTTTGAATTTTGTGGGTATATTCACTGCAAACCCTCACAAGACAAAACTCGTCCACTTGGGGTAACCTTGGGGTTTAAAGGCTTGTTGCACATGCTAAGTGCAATCGTGTTGCCTACGAAAACGGGTAGTGTTAGGATGTCTTACTTGAGCAATATTGAGTTAATTTGGATTTTTATTTTTGACCTATGATAAAAAATTTATTCTTTGTGATAACTTCTGGAAGGACTGATAGACATTAGATAATCTAAATTTGGTTTTCTTTGTTGATCACTACTATATTTGAGACCCTTTACTATTAAGCACATATCCATTTGTTCGACCTAGTTTTAACTTGGAAGAAATTTATTTGATTGAATGTCTAGGGAAGAAATTTTGAACTCTCTCAATTGTTTGATCACCACTTGAAGTTGATATGAGTTATTATTTGAGAAAAGGGAAATGATGTAGGCAAAAGGTTGCAAGATTGAAAGAAAGAAAAAATTTAAAAAGAGAAAAGAAATGATTCATGTGGTGGGCTGAGATGGAGCGTAAAACTCACTCACTCATAAACTCGTGATATGCGAGATGGACCGTAAAACATACTCACTGGTAAAATGGAGCATAAAATGCACTTACCAAAGAAAAAAAAAAGACAGAAAGAAAAGCCTTTTGATCCTTTAATGTTATCTGCTGGTGTTAACTGAGATTGGTGGGAAAACAAGTGGTGGAGTTTATCTTTCTCCTTTAAGGAGTCGATTTTATAGATTTTTCTGTGGTCTGATTGGTTTGATACAGGTGGATACACACACACACACACAAGGGATTGAGAGTAAAGTAAGATTGATAGAGAAATTTGGGGTTTCAGATGATACATTGTTTTGAAGTTTTTCAGAGTTATTATTTTGAATCTATAAGGTCAATATTGAAGTTCATATTAACTTGTGGCTCAAGTTTGTCAGATTTGTTTGGTTGAATTTTTGTTATAGTTTATCTTTATTTTGCCCGAGGACGAGCAAAAGATAAGTGTGGGGGAATTTGATAAGGATGAAATATGTTATATTTTATTCCCTTAATATTTAATCTTTTATATTTACTTTGTACCTAAATATATTCATTTTGCTTATATTTGTTATTTTAGGTACGATTGAATCGAGTGAACGAAATGGGCTTAGTAGTTGACAAAAGAAAGGAATTGCAAGGTTTCTATTTCATGCATTCCAATTGTAGCCCAGCTTGCAAATGAATTGAATATTCAATTGGCTCACGGTTCAGCCTACATGAATTGAAGCAGCAGCTGGCGCATGAAGCAAAGCAATTCAAGGCATGCTAATATATTTGACCCACGGAAATCAACTCATTCAATTGGGTCACGGTCAGCAACTAATAAGAATCCATGTAAATCATTATAAAAGCATACGTGCTAAGCATATGCAAAGGATTTGTTCCAGCATATCACAAATTGGGTAAATTCAAATTGGAAAAGGATTCCTACCAATTAACAAAAGTAGGCCACGCAAGCAAGACAATTACAACTATCATGGGATTACAAGTTCTAGCATCATCACGTTCCTAGCTTGAAAAGAATGTTGCATGGGCCATGCGTCAGCAACTTTGCAAAGGAAGAATTCCTAGTGGGCCACGTAATACAAAGGCTTGTATTTCGAAATTGGAGTTTCTCATGCATACAGGAATGTTAAATCAAATTCACAACAAGATTTGGGCCCACGGATTGATAGTGATAAAAGGAAGAATTACATCAAGTGTGCCACGATTCATGTATTACAAATGATGCAAAGTGCCAAGCAGCTCATGTCCTAGTGGGTCACGTGCTTGCATAAGGCAAGGAAGGTTTAATTAAATTGCAATTTCAATTCATTCATGTGGGGGCCACGAGTTATTTCATGGAAGACAAATTGCTAGCATATATAAGCAATTAATGGTTAGTCATGGTTTTGACAAAATAAAGGAATGACATGGGCCCATGAATTGAAGAAGCTTATGGTTTTAGCAGGTATGATGAGTGGGCCATGCACGTGCATGTGAATTAAATAAACTCACAAAATTGAGCAGCCCAGCCACGCATTCCAAAAGCAGCTCACGTGCCTAGTAGTGCAAAGGAGAGTAACAAGAGAATAAGCGGCTGGGCAGTGAAGATAACCGCTGGGAAGGGAAGCGGGAAAATGGTCAGCTGCTGCAGACCTTTTGCGAAATGGATTGACATAATAACTAAGGGAAATTAGGGCTGCGTTTTTAAGGTTATAAAAAGGAGATCCATATTCTCTTGTATTTTTTCATCTTATTATTATTTTTATATTAGATCTAGGATTGCTTGGAGTTATGAACTAATTCTTTCAATTCAGTTCAGAAGGGATGTTGAACCTTATTCATAATTAACGGTTTGATCAAGTTTATTTTATTTATTCCTTCTTGCATGAGATTTATTCTGATAATCTACTTTAACTTCTTGTATGCTATTCAATTTACTAACGTGATTCTGCAGGATTAAATTAGTGAATTGGTGTCATATGCTAGATCAAGGAATAGTATTACGTGTAATTGATATTGTTCCTAATCACAAGTAGCAAATTAGTAATACCTGATTGTGGACAAGCTTTTGAGTATTGCTATGATTATCAGAAGACAAGTTAAACAATCCGAGGTTATGTGTTTGTTGCTTGGAATAGTCTAATTCCCTAGTTCTTAATGCTGCTGTTATATTAAATCTAGAGAGCTTGTTCTAGGTTATATAATGGTTAGAATCTTGTGAAGAGCTTGTTTCATTGAGTGACAATCTAAGGGGAGTTTCGGGTAGTAGAGCTTGTTGTTATCTAGGGCTATTAGTTTCATTGAAGGGTAAATAATGTTACACTTGATTAATCTATTTTTGTGAAAAGGTGATACTGAACTGAAGAACTGAAGCTTTTTATTAATTGTTAATTCTTATTACTTTATTCTTGATCATTTAGTTTAATCAATTCAAAACCCCCTTTTCATTAGAAATCATAGGATAAATATAAAATAAATCACTCTCTGTGGGATCGATCCTTGCTTACTACTATACTAATTAGTTAAATTCGTGAAGTGAAAGTGAGGTAAATTTAGGAGTGTAAACGACAGCTCCCACAAGGCATTCATCGAGCTTATCATAAACTCCACATTTTCTCAATTATTATAAATTTAATTTGAAGTAATTGAGTTAACTCATCTCATAACATATAAATATTTATATTCAAATAAATACTCGAATTTCATTAATTTATTTATTAATAATATTCAAAAATTCTCGGGTATTACATCTTCCCCCATTATAAAAATTTCGTCCTCGGAATTGCTACAAGGTTACACAAATAGATGGGGATAGTCCCTCATCATGCTATCTTCTAATTCCCACGTAGCCTCCTCGACATCGTGGTTACGCCAAAGTACTTTTACAGAGGAAATAACTTTATTCCTTAATGTCTGTTCTTTCCTATCTAGTATTTGGATAGGAATTTATTCATACGTTAGGTTCTTTTCCACTTGAATGGACTTTTAAGAAATCGCGTGCTTGTAGTCGACCTTGTACAGTCGCAACACGGAGATGTGGAACACATTGTGGATGTGCTCCAACTCAGGTGGTAATGCAACTTTGTATGCCACTTCGCCCACTCGCTTCAATATCTTGAACGGTCCTATGAATCTCGGACTCAACTTTCGTTTCTTGCCAAACCGTATTTTCCCCTTCCAAGGAGATACCTTCAAGAATACGAAACTAACGACTTTAAAGTCTCGGTCTTGTCGATGCAAGTCTGCGTACTTTTTCTGGCGTTCTTGAGCTGCTACTACTCTGGCTCTTATCACTCTCACCACGTCCGCGGTTTGTTGTATTAACTCTGGTCCGAGTATCCGTCGCTCTCCGACTTCATCCCAACATAACGGCGTTCTACATTTTCTCCATTAAAAAGCTTCGTACGGTGGTATGCCGATACTCGCATGGTAACTATTGTTATATGCAAATTCAACTAAGGGTAGGTGGTCGTCCCAATTTCCCTTGAAATCCATCACACAAGTCCTAAGCATGTCTTCCAGCGTTTATATCGTTCGCTCACTTTGTCCGTCGGTCTGAGGATGATACGCAGTACTCAACCTCAACTGTGTTCCCATTCTTTTTTGCAAGCTTTTCCTAAAATTTGACGTAAAGCGCGAATCTTGATCAAGGACAATTGATACAGGCACTCCATGTCATGAAACAATCTCCTTTATTTAAAGACTCGCTAACTAGTTCAAACTATATCGGATCTTGATTTGTATAAAGTGTGCGGTCTTCGTTAGTCGAACCACGATAACCCAAATGGCATCATAACCTTTCTGCGTGACTGGAAGTCCCACCACTAAGTCTATCGTAAAGTGCTCCCATTTCCACTCTGGTATTTCCAATAGTTATAGTAAACCACTCGGCCGCTGGTGCTCTGCTTTAACGCGTTGGCAAGTCAGACATCTACTAACGCACTCTGCGACTTCCTGTTTCAGATTAGGCCACCAAAAGTGTTGCTTTAAATCTTGGTACATCTTTGTACCTCCCGGATGAACGGAATACGTCGTATTATGTGCCTCATGCAAAATCTCTTCTCTTAATTCAGTTACCACTGGCACCCACACTCTCCCTTCGAATCTCAAGATACCGTCTTTATCCATTCTGAATCTTTCTTCTTCATTTTCTGCGATCCTCCTTCTGATTTTCTCGCACTCCTCATCCTTCTCTTGCGATTCCTTTACTCTATCCAACAAGGTTGAACGAGCTCCCATTACGAATAATTTTTCTTTAGACCTTTCCGATCTTTTTACCTCTATCTCTAATTTTTCCATTTCTCTTATTAACTCCTCCTGAGTCGTCAAGTGAAACAATTTCTCCCTTCCTTTTCTGCTCAGAGCGTTGGCAACCACATTTTCCTTACCCGAGTGATAAAGAATATCACAGTCATAATCCTTGATTAATTCTAACCACCTTCTCTGACGCATATTCAACTCCTTTTGTATGAAGATATATTTCAAACTTTTGTGGTCCGTGTATATCTCACATTTCTCTCCGTACAAATAATGTCTCCATATATTCAATGCAAAAACTACTGCCGCTAACTCTAAGTCATGAGTAGGGTATCATTTTTCGTAGTGCTTTAATTGTCGTGATGCATACGCAATGACTTTACCATGTTGCATAAGTACACAGCCAAGTCCCTTGTGCGATTCATCACTATACACCACAAAACCTCCCGTCTCGTCTGGTAGTGACAACATAGGCGCCTCGCTTAATCTCTTCTTCAATTCTTGAAAACTTTCCTCGCATTTTTCTGTCCATACAAATTTCACCGTTTCCTTGTCAGATTGGTCAACGGGGTGGCTATCTTAGAAAAATCCTGGATGAATCTTCAATAGTACCCAGCTAACCCTAAGAAATTTCTTATCTCCGTTAGTGTTTTTGGATGTTCCCAATTACTTACTGTTTCGACCTTTGCAGGGTCTATTGAGATTCCATTCTTATCCACCACATGTCCTAATAATTGAACCTTCTCCATCCAAAATTCACACTTAGAAAACTTCGCATACATCTTCTCCTTCCTTAGTGCCTTCAAAACAATCTTCAGAAGTTCGGCGTGCTCTTCCTCTGTCTTCGAGTAGATCAAGATGTCATCGATGAAAACTACCACTAACTTGTCCAAGTAGGGCTTGAAAACTCAGTTCATCAAGTCCATGAATGCTACCGGAACATTAGTCAATCCGAATGACATTACCAAAAACTCATAATGTCCATAACGGGTTCGAAATGTAGTCTTTGGTATGTCTTCTTCCCTTACTTTCAGTTGGTGATAACCTGTCCGTAGGTCAATCTTCGAGAAACACTTCGCTCCTTTCAGTTGATCAAATAAGTCGTCTATCCTCGATAGCGGATATATGTTCTTGATCGTTACTCTGTTTAATTCTCGATAATCAATACAGAGCCTCATCGATCCGTTCTTTTGCTTAACAAACAACACTGGTGCTCCCCAAGGAGACACACTTGGTCGTACGTAACCTTTATCTAATAACTCTTGCAGTTGTATCATCAATTCATTCATTTCTACCGACGCCATACGGTATAGGTCTTTCGAAATCGGTGCAGTTCCCAATACTAAGTCTATTACGAATTCGATTTCTCTGTCTGGCAGAAGACCAGGCAGATCATCCGGAAATACATTTTGGAATTCATTTACTACGGATATATCCTTAATTTTTACTCCATTTTTTCGAGTATCTACAATGTAAGCTAAGTAACCTACACATCCTTTCCTTAACAATTTCTTGGCCTGCATCATCATAAGACAACACGATTGCTTAAGCGATGAGCTACCATAAAACACTACCTTAGACTTACTCGGAGTCTGAAGGTTCACACATTTATTCTGACAGTTAATTATTACAGCATGGTTATACAACCAATCCATTACCAGTATTACAGTCAAATTCTCCCAATCTAATTGGAATCAAGTCTATGCTTAGTTCATTTTCTCTAATGTTTGCGCAATAATTTCGGTAAACGAATTCTACAGGGATTACTTCCTTATTCGCAACTTCTATGTTCAAGGGATTTTCTAATCTTTCTCGGGATGAATTAAGTCTACTAGCTAATTCTTCATATACAAAAGAATAGGTGGCACCCGAATAAAATAATACATATGCATTTATATCATTGATTGGGATTATATCTGACACCACGTCCTTCGCAGCTATTGTGTCCTGGACAGTCATGTTAAAGGTCCTAGCGGTTGGGCGGTTGGATTGTGCCGGTCCGCTGATTATCAGTTTGTTTCCCCCTTGTTGGCTGCTACCTCCGCCACTTCCCTTCTTCATGCAATCCTTGATCCGGTAATTCAAATAATTCAGAAGTAAAACTAATTAGCAAGGTATATTGATTCTTTGATTAGATCGACGAATAAATGCATGTGCAATAAGGTTTAAGATTATCTTAAATGGTTTTCTAAAAATGGACGCTTCCTGATACACAATAATTAATTGGTGTATCTAAAAGGAAAAATAGTACCTTGTTGGACATGGTGCGTTCCATAATGATTTTACCAACATTCCCGTATCCTTCTAGGATAATGCCTTGGAAACGGCTGCATATCTACAAAATAAGGTAACCTCAAAATCCGTCCCCAAGACTTCATAAGAGTTATGGACAGTGAGGATTCCTAATCTTAAGTATTCTAAGATAAAGGGTTGTCCTGTTTATGTGAAAAGGTTTCAAAAGGATAAGTTTAGGACAAGATTTGAAAAATATAGATTTGTGGGACATCCTAAAGTAAGTTTAGGGTAAATGTTCTATAATTCTACTTAGCAAAAGGTGTTTGTTACGAAACATGCTGCCTTCTAAGATAAAGATGTGTATCATTGAAGGGCTAGTGGGAGGATAATAGTTTTTGAAGGAGTTCAAGAACCACAAATCACTATTAGTCAAAAGGAGAAACCTGTAGATAGACCTATTGTACCACAACTGAATCGTAAATTTGGAATAGTACCGAAGATACCTGGGAGGTATGGATTCATCATAGATGATGATGATGAGGTACGCATCATAGAGGATGAAGATACAGTAATACACGATAAGGCTAAGAGTTGTAGACACTCAGAGAAATGGTAGATGACCATAAAATCAAAAATGGATCTTTGAAGCAATGCTCAAGACCATTCAGATTTTACTTGCGATTGCAGTTGAGTACTAAATTTGGCAAATGGACGTGGAGACGCCCTTCCTCAAATATAAATTATTAGAGGAGAATGTATATATGATACAGTCAACTAGATTTGTTTCAATGGTTAAAACAAATTATGTATATGAGCTACAACAATCCATTTATGGATTGAAGCAAGCTTCTCAAAGATGGAACATTCATTTTGATAAGATAATCAAAAGAGTTTGATTTTAGCAAAAATGAGAATGTACCTAGTGTGTACAAAAGGGTTAGTGGGAGCGCTGTGACATTCCTAGTATTATATGTTGATATACTACTGATAAGGAATGACATACCGTACTATAATCAGTAAAGATAAAGTTGTCTAAACATTCCTCCATGAATGATTTGGGTAGAACATGATATATTGGGGATATAAATCTATATAGATAGATTTAAAAGGATGCTCGGCTTAACCCAAGAACGTATATTCATTTGATGCTAAAGGCGTTTAGTATGACAAACTCCAAAAGATGTCTCATGATGATGAGCCATGGAGTGTATCTCTCTAAAATTGTCCTCAATAAAAGAGCTGATCGCATAAGTTACTATCATTTATGCAATGAAATGTAATGGACTTGATGTTGATCAGTCATATTCTGGAGAAAATCTCTGTTAGACAGTGATAAACATCTTAAAGTACTTAACCAACACTAAAGATGTGAGCATAATTCATGGTTGGTCTGAATAAAACTAGAGGACTAAAAGACTCAAGTTTTTCGGACTGACCAAGACGACAACAAATCCACTTTAGGGTGAAACGTTACCTTGAACGGTAGTGCAATAAATTGAAAAGGTTCCAAACATCAAAGAGTTGCTGGTTTAGTGACAAAGACAAAGTATTTAACTGTAAATGAAGCTGCAAGTTGATGTTTCGGATGAAAAGTTTATTACAGAACTAAGAATAGTTCCTAAGCCTCATCTTGGATCCAAACATGTGTTGCGAAACTTTCAATTTATTAAAGAAATCATTGAAAGAGGAGAAGTCACTATAGAGATAGTGAACTTTCAAAAACAACATTGCATATCCATTTACTGAAGTATATTCAACAGCAAGAAGATCGTCACTTAGAGAAGAAGGGTATGAGATACCATAACGATTGGCTTTAGTGCAAGTGGGAGATTAAAAGTAGAATGCATAC
Source organism: Panax stipuleanatus (assembly GCA_020205555.1). NCBI lineage: Eukaryota > Viridiplantae > Streptophyta > Magnoliopsida > Apiales > Araliaceae > Panax > Panax stipuleanatus. The sequence continues at coordinate 108,391,419 of CM035116.1, forward strand.
AAGCCAATCATGTTTGATGATAAAGCATATACTTTCTAACAATTTTATTCATTTATTAATAAAAGTATTATTTAATTAAAGGCATTTATTTATCTACATGGTGCTATTTTTATAATATGTGATAAACCCATAGTTTTAAGCAATGCTTTTAGAATCATGATGATGATCATGCTAATGAGGTCTAAATTCTTAGATACCTTAAAACTAAAATAGTTCCCAATCGATGGATTACTAAAAAGGGGATTAGTAAATTCGGATAGATTGGTACATATGTTGCTTGCTCATTGGATGAGAATGATTGATCTCATGATCATTTGTGTGGCGACACTAAAGAAAGTTGTAGGTGCTTATTGGAGAATAAGTACACTGAACGTGACTCGCTAAGGAATGCCTAATAGAGTTTTACTCGCCTGTCAATAGGAATTTCTAATTTGATAGTAGTACAAGTGATCCTCATACTTGAGATCCTCATAGTATCTTGTGTATAATGAATTATACTTTGACTTATTCCTTAAGACCATTAGGGTATATCAAAGGGTATGCTTGGGTGTAATAAGTTATATATAGAGATAATTAATGATCAATAAAGAATCTACCGCTTCTACTAAAAGAAGAGAAATGTCCTATGTGATTCGATAAATGACAACCCATGAATCCTTGGCTAAGGTGGAATGAAATTAGAAAGGTGTTTCTAATTTACATTATTTGGAGTTGTGCATTTTGGAATCGAAATACATATAATTAAATAAAATAAGACTTGAAAGTAATTCCATGTCTTATATTTAATTGAGACATTGTATGGTGGCAGGATTGAATTGTACGGTAACTATTAACGCATAGGTTCTTTTATGATTAATGTTGAAATCTATATTATCTGCACAGTCGTTGATCGCTAAGAAGACTTATCCTTATTGTAGAATAAATGTTATTTATTTAAATTAATTATTAGTTTAATTTATTTATTTAAATAAGATTAGAATTGTTCTAATTGATTTATTCACAACCGGTTTAATATGGAGAACCTAAAGGGTTACACCATAAAAGGAAGAATATTTATTAAAGAAGCAAATGGCATAATCGTAATAATAAGTTTAGTATATTTAATTTAATCTATGGTGATAGAATAAATTAAATAGCTTAAAATTTATTATTTAATATTTTGAAAATATTAAATATAAATTAATAAGAGGAGTCTTATTATTATTATTATTATTATTATTATTATTATTATTATTATTTAATTTCTAAAGGAGTTTGAGAATTAATTAATAAGATTCTCTCTCTCTCTTTCTTATATAAATTCCTAATAAAATTAGAAGGCTAATTAATTAAAAGAGTTTAATTATTCCCAATAGGATTGGAAAGCCTAATTAATTAAAGGAGTTTAATTATTTAATATGAAACCCTAATCCTAAATTTTTTAGGAGGGTTGCCTACATCTATAAATAAGAAAATCTTATTATAGAACAAGGTTAGACACTTTATTCCAAGAGCTGGGAGAGCACTCCTTTTCTAAAGAGAATGAAACTAGGGTTTAGCCAAACACCCTTTTTCTTGAGTAAACATTATTCCTTGGTGGATCACCTCTAGAGGACAAACACTTGGGTGACTAACGTTGATCAAAAGAAGGAATCTAACACGTTGGATTCAAGAAGAACACGAAAAGGATTTGGAGTTGAACTCTTATTATGAGGAAGCTAGAATCTTCAAGGGTATGAATATTAATCTCCATCTTTTTGTTTAATTAATATTTGTGCATAAAGGATGATCCGGGTATATGGTTTGTAAAATTTTAAAACTCTGATTTTTCACGCTTCCGCTTATTTTATACAATTTGATTGTATCCATGAATCTTACAAACCTAACACAGGTTTCTTATTATCCTTTATTTTCGCCTTGCCCTTAACCTTCTTAGATTTCTTCTTTTGAGAATATACCTTGGGCCTCTTCCTTTTCTTGGCAGAATCATCCACGATAAAGACATGGTTCTTCTTGGATGGGAAGTGACCTTTCAGCAGTGTTCAACATGTCAAGTAATTCAAGCAAACTTATATCTAACTTATTCATGTGAAAATTCACAACAAATTGTGAGAAGGTCTCAGGGAGTGATTGTAAGACTAAGTCTTGACCTAACTCCCCATCCATGATGAACCCAATCTGTCCAAGGCGTCCAATCAGATTGATCACCTTTAGGACATGAGTCTTAACGGCAGTGCTCTCGGTCATCTGAGATTGGAAGAGCTCCTTAGATATCTCATATCTTATAGTCCTACTTTGCTCACCATATAACTCCTTGAGGTGAAGCAACATAGAAGGAACATTCATGTTTTTATGCTAACGCTGAAGCTTGTAATTCATGGATGCGAGCATGATGCATTGAGCCACAGATGCATCATCTTGCCACTTTTTTATAGTGGTAATCTCTTCCTCAGAAGTTGTGTCTGCAACAATTGCAGAGATATTCAAATTTAATACATAAGAAATCTTTTCAGTAATGAGAACTATTCTCAGATTTCTTAACCAGTCCGTATAATTTGGTACGGTCAGTTTGTTAGCATCAAGTATGCTACGCAGTGAAATTAATGATTTCGACATTTTTAAATTTCTGCATGTGAAAAGACAATATTTTAGCAAACATTCATTTAATTAATTAACATACCAAAATAAATTAGGTCTTATTTTAAATTGGTATCTCTCACTATTTTTTTCAAACTATATTACCCCCACTTATATAGTTCGGCTAAAATCTAATTAAAGATTTTGCTAGTGAGATTAAGGATTCCATTTCAAATGTATATAGCCTTGTGGAAAACACAACAAATCATATACAAATAAATAGGTAGACAACTCTTTGTCAATTACATCAACATGTAACTCCTTTTATTTTGCCTCTCAGATTATTTTGATCAAGTGGTAACACATCCGAATTAAAATTATCTTAGTTAAATCCAACCTAGCACTTTCATATATTCAAAAAAGAAAAATATTGTCCTTGTGAAAAACACAACAAAATAATATTATTTAATTTTTTTATAAGCATCAAATGTGATAAATTAACATCTTAAATACTTAATACTTGCCTTGTGGAAAATACAACAAACTCATATTAAATATTTAATGCTATATTAATTTTATCATGCTAGAAGGCGACGTTCGATATTCCAAATATCTTTGAACGCTTTAGACTTAATATAATTTCTTTGAGGGGTTTGTTATTATTAGTCTCATCTTGTTACGTGCATGCACACACACACACACACACACACACACACACACACACACACACACACACACACATATATATATATATATATATATATAATACGCGTCATTTTATTAAAACATATGAAACATATTTGCATAAAATATAATATATAATACTAGCATGCACATATAGAATACTATATTTTACTTGGATTGATTATGGACTTTTATTCTAGTTTGGTTCACTCGAGCCACCAAGTGAACCAACAGGTCAAACCTAGGAGTGCAAGAATAAATTTAAATATAACATTTACATTTAAACCCGGGCTCCATTACAAACAGGTTTTCAAGCGCTCCTTGCTCTTTGGTCTCCAATTCTTCAAGATAATTCTAAATTATCCTATTACATAAACTGTTTAAATTAAATAGAAAACTTGATCAGAAGTCAAAGGGAAGTACATAAGAGAGAAATAGAATTTTACATCAAGAAAAATTAAAGAAGATGAGGTACGCAGACCATATTTAATAAAACCCATACATTCAAGCATTCAACTAAAATAAAATTCAATCACATTAGTCAATAGTCCATAATCATCCTCATTTATTATCATACATATCACCATATGCATCAATAAATAAAATATTTTGTAACGCCCCCAAATCCGGGTCCCAAGAACCTCGGACTTGGTACGTTACGGTACTTCATTATCATACATATTCTATCATCTAATGCGAAATAATAAACATATATTGTTTATTTCATATAATTCTATAACATTTCCCCAGGTTTATTAACCTTAACTGAAATCATACCTTTAAAATTACAAAAGGTTTACATAAGATAACTAAGTAGTTATTCGTGCATAACCATATATTATTGTTCTTTGCTCTTGTCTTTGTCCTTCTTCAAGTCTTCGCCTTAATCTGAAATTTATTATCATGATATAGCAAGGGTGAGCAACTACTTTGCCCAGCAAGTTTAAATTCAATAAAGATATATCATGATTGAAAGAATAATAAGCTTTCAAGTTTTCAACAATGTAATAATTGTAAAGAAGCATGAATCAACATGTCAATAATTGTAAATAATTAAGCCACTAACATGCTTTGAGATAACAACTCGAGTTTGAGTTAAGGAAACATACCTGTCGATTACAGCTACGCAATTTAATTTATTCTCTTTATTGAAAAGACCTATCAGATAAAAGATTGATCTTTTAATTAGCACATCATACTTTATCTCATAACATCTTATATTAACTTGTCTAACATAGTTAAGTATTATAGTTTTAGTATTATCATTATATTTTGATAATCTTTTAATAATGTTATAACTTGTACTTCTAAGTTTTACCTTTATATGTTATCTTAATAAACTAGATAACATTTCAGTAAACTGAAAATACTATTTCAGTAAACCAGGTTTCATTTCAGCATCCTGAAATCACTATTTCAACAGACCATAAACTATTTCAGCAGACCATAAATCATTTCAGCAAACTGAAACCATTTCAGCAACCCAAAATCCAATTCAGCACCCTGAATTCTCAATTTATTCTACTACTAGCATAATATAGTTCTTTGAATACCAAATTCAACAACTATATTGAGAAATAACTTAATTCTCTTATTTAAATTTCACGTTTAATATTATTAATAATTTAATAATATTTCAAGCTAATGTTATTAACATTTTAAGAACATTCAAGTCAAATAATACTAATAATATTTCAATCAAATATCATTAGTCATATAAAAATAATCTAAGTCATTAATCACATTAATAAACAATTTATTTCAATTGTTTTTTATTCCTTAATTAATTCATTTAAGCACTCTAAAATGCCATACACATATCAACTCTTCACCACCCGACCCAAACATTCATCAAAAATCTGCACAATCCATGCTTAAGGGTCTCAAGTCATAAAATCGTATTTTCCATATTTTTCACATCATATATTCTATTTAATCCATTTATCATTATAACATCATTTCTATGAAAAATACCAAATTTATCCCAAAAATATTTCTTTTCTAGGATTTGGCAAAATATAGTCCAATATTGAACATATATTTTTCTCAGAATTTTTAAAATACATTTACTATAATTAAATAGTCCATAATAGCCAAATATTCTCAGATTTTTCATAAATCGAGATTAACTTCAAAAATTCTAAATTTTACAGGATAAGCTCCTGTTATATACATGTACTTCCAATAAAACTTTCATAATTTTTGGACTTATGCACAGAGAGTTATTTGGGTGGCATCATAAAAATAGCCATTCACCGCAAAATTCATATCATCTCAAACTGTATAGCCAAAAAATTTCAAATTTTTACAGGACCTTCATAAACTCTGATGTTATTACTCAAAATGTTCTCAAAATTTTTAGAGCAAAAAAAGTGAACGAAAATGCCCCCGTTTCAGACTTATCCAAAATAGTTTTATAAACAAGAAAAATATTTCTTTTTTTTTTTTGTTTTCCAAACAAATCAATACCCAATATGGGTAAATCCATACTTGAATCCATGAAAAACACATAGATTATAGGGTTTTGAACTTTCAGTTCAAAAATCCCTTTTCATCAATTCATAAAAAGACAATAGAGTAAAGCTTAGGAAGTAGGATTTATACCTTTGCTTTTTCTTCTTCTCTTCTTCTTCTTATTCTTCTTCTTCTCTTTCATGAAGATTTTTTTTCTCTCCTTCTTTTCCAAAATGGACAGCCGCCCCTCTCCTTCTCTCCCTCTATTTTCTCCCGTTCTTTCTTTTTCTTTGTCTTTCTCTCTCTTTCCTTATCTTCTTTTCTTTTTCTTATCTTTTCATATCTTTCTCTTTCCTTATCTTAAAAAAATCTATCAATATCTTACAAAATCTTATCCTTTCATTTCTTCTCCCAATCTATCCCTTGTCTCTCTCATCATGATTACAAGAGATAAGGTCAAATGGTGGCTCCATTCATAATGAGACACCTAGCTCAATTCTTATCCACACAAAAAAAATATAATCATTACATTACATCTCCTTTCTACTGCTTCCACTAAATTCGGCCACATGGCCCTTGCCCACCCAATTTGGTTGATTTATTATAATCTCATATAATGACTAAATTATCCATTCCTCAAGTGGGCTTAAGCTTGGGCTTTTAATTAATTCCTTTGGGTTTGAAATTTTTTCTAATTGTTTTGCTTACTAACAAAATAAGCTTAGGCTTCTACCAATAATTAAATTGGGCTATTATAATACTTGTCTCATACATAATATATTGGTCTAGATTAATAATTTAATTGCCCTTAAATTAATTTATCTACAAATCCCATGCTTAATTAAATAATTGGGCTCGTTTAAATTATTTAATCTCCTTAGTCCATTAAATCTTAATTCCCTTGAACTAATGATCATCATTCTTGATATCTCTATATTATTATTCATCAATAATATTAATTAATTTATATAACCCAATTAGACTTATCATATTCAAGTAAATTGAATATGTCATTAAGGTTCAATAATTCCATACACTTGATGGCTTAGTTGGGCCACCTTATCTAATGTGTTGGGCTCTCTAATTAATTCCTTGAGCTATGATATTATTATAGTTCAATTATATCATACCCTAATCATTTAATTAGGGTTTTCATTTTTCCACCTTTGAAAATAATTTCCTTACTAATGTATCTTTAATTTCATAACCCAATTAAACATGTTTATAAAAATAATTATTTGAGATATATAAAATAAATCTCTTAGGGTTAGTATATATATTTATATACTATCATTCTCTCATATTATAACCTCTTAGGTTATTTAATTATCATACCTAATATATATATATTAGGTTACATAATTTTATTTTTAATTTCCTTTATATACAAAATAATGTATTCACATTATATCATGTATATTTATTAATCACATACATAGTTCACTTAAATCATCACATATTCCACTTCAAATCTCTAATTTTGACTTTTCTCCATAAAAAGTCAACTGTTGAATTTGACCAAAAAGTCAACCCTTATATATTTTGTGTTTATTGTCCTTTCCGACTAAACTTGACGTTCTGGACGCAACCGAGCAGTCCGTGCCTCAAAATTCTATCTCTAAATCAAATTTTGAGTTTTAACTTACTCAATTTTATTGCTAATCATATTAACTAATAACTTTAAACTTATTTATCTTCTTATTTGCCAATTAAGGCCAACATTCAAACTATGTTAATTACTAACATAGTTTTATCTTGATTCTTATATCCTTAACTTAATCCAGCATTTCTCTTGCTAAAATATATAGCACCTTACTAAGTATATATATATATACACATATACTCATCTTCGGTTAACCTCATAGTATCTCCTCATGTGAAATCTTATTTCCTTAATAAAATTTCCACATGCATCATTATAACATTTCTTAGAGTATTCAATTCACATCGAATTTATAGGTATCGTAATACATTATCCTTGATATTCCTTCAAGTACATATTAATTCATTTATAGGGTTTTTGAATTTTATAACCCATATTTTCTCTATTCTCAATAGAATGGCAAACCATATAGGTTTTACTAGAAAAAATTTACATAAATCCTCAAATTCTCATCTAAGTTTTATTCTTTAACCTTTATTCTAATCATTCAAGATTTTATAATTTTCAGGTTATCACATATTTAATATATACATTGATATTGATTTAATGGGCAATTCTAGTTAGTTTCGAAATCCAAGTCTAATTAAAATAAACTTCTTTATTTTAATCCAAATCCAAATTTAATAAACTCCTTTATTAATCTGGAATTAAAGAAAAAAAACTTTTAATTTTAATTTTAATTAAAATAAACCTTTTATCTTGATTAAAACAAAAAAAAGATTTTTTTTTTTGGGGGGGGGGGGGGGGGGGAGGGGTGGCGCTGCTTCGCAGCTAGCGAACTAGCGACTTTACCAAAAATAGAGACAGCTGGCTAGAGATGCAGCGCTGCTAAAGTATTGGCTTCAGGCGCTGCAACACCACGTCAGCACCAGGAACACGGAGCTGGCGCTGCAGCGCGACAGTAAAGCCTGGAACAGGCGCTGCGGCGCCGCTGGGCAGAATCAATTTTTTTGGTTTGAAATTGTGCATTTTTTCTCCAAAAACATGATTCCTAGCTAACTATTATGCCCAAATAAATTGTTCAAAACATATATCAGTATATATATCAAATAACTCGCATAAAGGTTTGGCTCTGATGCCACTGTTAGGTTTGTAACAATCAAAGTAGTGGAAGCATGGTAAAATCAGAGTTTAAAAATTTTCTACAAACCAATTACCTGGATCATCCTTTATGCACATTATTAATTTAAAACGATAAATAAGAAGTTATAGAATCATACTCTTGTAGAACTAAGCTTCCACAGGTACGAGTTCAACTCCTTGTTCTTCGCGATCTCCTTGAATTTTTGGGATTGATTCCTTTCTTTGATCAACGTTAGCCACCCAAGTGTTTGGCCTCTAGAGGTGATCCACCAAGGAAAATGAATTATCAAGAAGGAGGGTGGTTGGCTAAACCCTAGTTTTGTATCCTCTATAAAAAAGGAGTACTCTCCAACAATTGAAATTTCATCAACTGATATCTATTATAAGACTCCTCTTATATAGATATTGGTCAACCATACTAATCCAATTAGAAATAAGGTTTTATTTAATTAATTAAACTCCTTTAATTAATTAGGCTCTCAACACACTAAGAATAATTAATTAAACTCTTTTAATTAATTTATCTCCTGATCTTATTAGGAATAAATGAGAGTACTAATATTAAATTAATTCCTAAACTCCTTAAGAAATTAAAATAATAATAATTGTAATAATATCAATAAGACTCCTCTTATTAATTTATATTTAATATTTCTAAAATATTAAATAATAAATATTAAGTTATTTAATTTTTTTTATCACCAGAGATTAAATTAATTACACTTAACATATTATTACGATTATGGCATTACCTTCTTAAATAATTATTCTTCCCTTTTATGGTGTGACCCTTTAGGTTCTCCATATTAAATCGGCTGTGAATAAATCAATTAGAATAATTTTGATCTTATTTAAATAAATAAATTAAACTAATAATCTATTAAAACAAATAATATTTATTCTATAATAGGGATAAGTCTCCCTAGCGATCAACGACTTTTCAGATAATATAGATTTCAACATTAATCATAAAAGAACCTTTGAGTTAATAGTTATCGTACAATTCAATCCTTCCACCATATAATGTTCTAATTAAATATAAGACATGGAATTACTGTCAAGTCTAATTTATTTAATTATATGTATTTCGATCAAAAAATACACAACTCCAAATAATGCAAATTAGAAACTCCTTTCTAATTTTATTCCACCTTGGCCAAGAATTCCTGGGTTGTCAATTATCGAATCACATAGTGAAAGTAAAATGCATACAAGCCAATCATATTTGATGATAAAGAATATACTTTGTAACAATCTTATTCATTTATTAATAAAAGTATTATTTAATTAAAGGTATTTAATTATCTACATGGTGTTGTTTTTATAATATGTGATAAACTCATAGTTTTAAGCAATGCTTTTAGAATCATAATGATGATCATGCTAATGAGATCTAAATTCTTAGATAGTTTAAAACTAAATAGTTTCCAATCGATGGATTACTAAAAAGGGAATTAGTAAATCCGTATAGATTGGTACATATGTTGCTTGCTCATTGGATAATGATGATTAATTTCATGATCATTTGCGTGGAGACACTAAAGCAAGTATGTACGTGCTTATTGGAGAATAAGTACACTGAACGTGACTCGCTAAGGAATATCTAATGGAGTTTTACTTGCTTGTCAATAGGAATTCCTAATATGATAGTAGTACAAGTGATCCTGGGACTTGAGATCATCATAATATCTTGTGTGTAATGAATTATACTTTGACTTATTCCTTAAGACCCATAGAGTATATCAAAGGGTGTCAAAGGGTATGCTTGGGTGGAATAAGTTACATATGGAGATAATAAGTGATCAATAAAGAATCTACCACTTCTAGTAAAAAAAGAGATATGTCCTATGTGATTCGATAAATGACAACCTAGGAATCTTTGGCCAAGGTGGAATGAAATTAGAAAGGAGTTTCTAATTTGCATTATTTGGAGTTGTGCATTTTGGAATCGAAATATATATAATTAAATAAAATAAGAATTGACAGTAATTTCATGTATTACATTTAATTGGGACATTGTATGGTGGAAGGATTGTATTGTACGGTAACTATTAACTCACATGTTCTCTTATGATTAATGTTGAAATCTATATTATCTGCAAAGTCTTTGATCGTTAGGGAGGCTTATCCCTATTGTAGAATAAATATTATTTATTTAAATAGATTATTAGTTTAATTTATTTATTTAAATAAGATTAGAATTGTTCTAATTGATTTATTCACAACTGGTTTAATATGGAGAACCTAAAGGGTCACACCATAAAAGGAAGAATAATTATTTAAGAAGGTTATGACATAATCGTAATAATGTGTTAAGTGCAATTAATTTAATCTATGGTGATAGAATAAATTAAATGGCTTAATATTTATTATTTAATATTTTGGAAATATTAAATATATATTAATAAGAGGAGTCTTATTAATATTATTCTAATTATTATTATTTTAATTTCTAAAAGAGTTTAGTAATTAATTTAATATTAGTACTCTCATTTATTCCTAATAAGATTAGGAGACAAATTAATTAAAGAATTTTAATTAATTATCCCAATGTGTTGGGAAGCCTAATTAATTAAAGGAGTTTAATTAATTAAATGAAACCCTATTTCTAATTGGATTAGTATGGTTGACCAATATCTATATAAGAGGAATCTTATGTGAGATATCTGATGATGCAATTTTAATTGTTGGAGAGTACTCATTTTTTATAGAGAATAGAAAACTAGGGTTTGGCCAACTACCCTCCTTCTTAAACAATTCATCTTTCTTGGTGGATCACCTCCAGAGGCCAAACACTTGGGTGGCTAATGTTGATCAAAGGAAGGAATCAATCCTAGATATTCAAGGAAATCGCGAAGAACAAGGAGTTGAACTCGTACCTATGGAAGCTTAGTTCTACAAAGGTATGAATCTAATCTTCTTCTATTTTGTTTTAATTAATAACTGTGCATAAAGGATGATCCGGGTAATTGGTTTATGGATTATTTTTAAAACTCTGATATACCATGCTTCCACTATTTTGTGCAATTTGATTGCGTCACGATTTCTCACAAACCTAACACATAGGATATATCTCTTTTTTCACTAGAAGCGGTAGATTCTTTATTGATCATTCATTATCTCCATATATAACTTATTACACCCAAGCATACCCTTGATATACCCTAAGGGTCTTAAGGAATAAGTCAAAGTATAATTAATTATACACAAGATACTATGATGATCTCAAGTCTGAGGATCATTTGTACTACTATCACATTAGGAATTCCTATTGACAGGCGAGTAAAACTCCATTATGTATTCCTTAGCGAGTCACATTCAGTGTACTTATTCTCCAATAAGCACCTACATACTTGCTTTAGTGTCTCCACACAAATGATCATGAGATCAATTATCCTCATCCAATGAGCAAGCAACATATGTACCTGTAACGAATGAGATTTTGTATATTTAATTGTAAATATTTATTGAATTAAATAAATATTTTAATTGATTTATTTATTGAGTTAAATAAATAATTTATGTGATTATGTTCTGGAATAATTTAATTAAGTACAATATGTTAATTAAATGAATATTTAATATTAAATTATTATGTAAGCAATTTTGTGATATAGTTCTAATTTAATTGAGATAATTAAATTAGATGATATTATGTGATGAGATTATGGTTAGCGAGTAATTATAATTCCGTGACAATTTAGTATTATGTGGCAATTTTAATTAATTAATGAATTTTAGCTTGTATTTAATTAAATTAGAAGGTTGGGATTTAATTAAATAGAGTGTAACATTTAAACTATGTGTTAAAATGATTTATCAAAATAAATAAAAGGGTTTTAAAGAGTTTTGCCAAACAAGGCCTTTACACCTATTTTAATCATGTTTTACCAAACGATGCCTTAACTACTAAAAAGCTATTTTTGAAAATAAATGGTTTTAGCCAAACAAAGCCATTTGGCTTTTGATTTTCAAAAATTAAGTAACTGAAGTCTTTAATAAGGGTATTATGATTATATCAGTTATTATATTATAATTATATGTATATTATACCTATATCAGTTATATGTGCAATATCTATTATACGTTAAATAAAATTGAGTTAGGAAGAACAAAGAAAGAGAGAGAGCAGAGAAAGAAAAGAGAGAAGAAAGAAAGAAGGAGAAGACTTTGTGATTTTATAAACAAAGAATCACCATCATCATCTTTTTTGAAAGTTAGAAAGGGTATAAATCTAATTCCATGGTTACTAAATTGTGTTCTTCAGTGTTTTTATAGTTTTAGAACTTCTCTGTAAAATTAGTTTTTATTAAATTAATGTAAACATGAAGTTTATATGTAAATTGTGTCATATAATGCTAATATATGATTCATATAGTTGTTTAAGTGATTAATTTCATGTAAATATGATGAACATGAAGAAATCATGTTCATGGCAATTTACAGTGAACTAGTTTTGAAAAATAGTCTTTAAATTATCAAAATTATGGTTGATTATGATATGTTATGTAAATTGATTATAGATTATGATAATATATCAAGAAACAAAATTAACTTGCTTTGAATTGTTTGATTTGGTTTAAAAACAAAGTCATAATGTTAATTTTCTTCAAGAACGCTTAAAAATGGTGTTTTCTTTAAAATAATGAAATTAAGTGTTGTGGTGTTTATGTATGTTACAAACATGTTAGAAGTTTAAGATTATGTTTTTATAAAGTTTCATATGTATTGTGTTAGTTAAAATCGGAATTTGGTGCGAAGAAATAAGCCAAATTAGCTTTTTTTCTGCACAGTTCGCGACCAGATTTTTCCCACCAGCAGAGGGACCCGCCCCACCGGGTCTGTCAAGGGCAAAACACCCGCCCCAGCAGGTGAGTAGGCTGTCCTGAAATTTTACTTGGGTTCCGAGTAGTTTTTGTGCAGTACATGATTAGCTAACTTAATGTGATGACTTGTTAAGTGTATTAAACAATAAGATAACATATTGTTGATATGTATAAGATAATTTGAAGTTTCATATTAACATGTTATGTGTGAACTTAGATATTATTATCATAGAGTATGATTATAATAGTTTAAAGTGTTATACACGTGTGATATGCATGTTGTGAGTTTTGGACTCACGTATGTGGTTAGTTAGCGAGTTAAGTTTACAAACCACGTTGTTAAGTTGAACTTAAGTAAGAAGTTCAATGATTAAACATAATGGTTAAGAAACTAATTGATATTGTAAACGTAATGTAATATGTAGGATAATTGTGGAACATGATTGTAATTGTAGCTTGCGCTTCAGGCAAGTTTCCTAAACCTTTCTTTTACGTTTATGTAAGTTTTCTAAACTCAAACTTTACTTGAGCTAGTTTTTGTAACCCTAACTTGTTATTTATATACAAGTGTTCTAAATTCAAATCTTAATTGTATTTAAGCCTGTCCTTAATTTATTTCTTCAATGGACAAGTAATTATTTAAAGTTCCTTATTGAGTTAATGTGACCTTGACTTAATTGTTCAAGCATGGTCTATCTTATCTTTCTAATGCTTTAAGTTTAATTCTAAAGCATAAGTTATTTCATAATTCATAATTTTTGAATTATTATTGTTGTAAGTCGATTCAACTACTCCTTAGTTGATGATAATTGAACTCTAAATTTTCCTTGAAGCTTATCCAAACCAAACTTTCTTTAGTGCGGACTTGTTATTAAATACTGAGATGAACAACCCTATTTAATAGGGGATCACCATGCGAAAGCGTTAAGATATTTGTGCACAATACATGGTACGAAGGGCTGATCCCCTTAAGTACGAGTTAAGACTCCATATAGTCTAACGACTGTTAAAGGTTTTAAATAAAAATGTTTATAACCTAGGACATAGTTTAAGGTCTTAGGACCCTCAGATGAATTCTATATTCCATATTCAATTCTTTATTATTGATGAAAGAAATATTATTTGAATCAGTTGAAGTTATTCCGTTTATGTCATCACTATCATTTGTTATTTCAACTGAGCTTTTGTTTGCTCACTCTTGCATTATATAACCCTTGCAACTAAAGTTGAAAGTGTTGACGCTCCGTCAACTAGTAAGGGCAAGAACAAGATGAACAAGTGAAGACTTGTTTATAATTATGATGTGATTGTAATAAGACTTTATTTATGTTATGATATTTTATTTTCCGCATTTTATTAACGTTAAGGTCAGCAAACCCTGAGATATTTTCAACAAGGTTATAATCTTTTTCATAAGGAAGATTATATTATTTATTTAAGGTTGTAATTTATTTTGCATTCCTTATTATGGGCAGTAGTTGTATGTTATTTAGATAGTGAGCACCAAATCTCGTGGAATTGAAGTATCCGAATTTGGGGGTGTCACAGTACCGATTTATCCGGATTTACTAATCCCCTTTTTAGTAATCCATCGATTGGGAACTATTTTAGTTTTAAGCTATCTAAGAATTTAGATCTCATTAGCATGATCAACATCATGATTCTAAAAGCATTGCTTAAAACTATGGGTTATTTACATATTATAAAAATAGCATCATGTAGATAATTAAATGCCTTTAATAAATGAATACTTTTATTAATAAATAAATAAGATCGTTTACAAAGTATATGTTTTATCATCATACATGATTGACTTGTATGCATACTACTTTCAGTAGGACCGAGCAATCCTTTGCTGATATAGCTGACCATGAAAAATGGTTGTCTCCCTTTTCTCATCTATCAGAGATAAGTGGTGGTATCGCTCGTGTATCTATTGGTCTTCTTCCATCTAAGCATCTATTAATACCCTTAATGATTTCATTTCTACTTCTATGGGGAGTACTAGTTTCTATGCCATAGACCAATGAGTAAGGGGTAATCCCAATAGAAGTGCGCATTGACGTTCTATAGGCTAACAGAGTCAGAAGCAATAAGTTAGGCCATTCTTTATGATTGGCGGACATCTTTTACATGATTTTCTTGTTGGCTTCTTCTACAGAACCATTCATCTTGAGACGATAAATGACGGAGTATAGATGTTTGATATGGAATTTGTTGCATAATTCCTTCATCATCTAGTTGTTTAAATTCTTTGCATTGTCTGATACGATCACCTCCGATTGTCCATATAGATAGATTACATTGTTTCTGATGAAACCAATGATTACCTTCTTGGTGACTTTGGGAAAGAAGGCCGCTTCGACTCATTTGGTGAAGTAGTCAATCATGGTGAAGATAAATCGATGACCATTGTTGGCTTTGGGCTCTATTGGCTCGATCACGTCCATCCCCCACATGGAAAAGGGCCATGGTGAACTCATATTGTGTAGTTCGTCTAGAGGAGCGTGGATGGAATTTTCATAAATTTGGCATTAATAACATCTCCTAACGTGATCGTCATAGTCAGTTTTGTGAGAAATCCAGTACTGCCCCATTCTTAATATCTTTTTGGCAAGTAAAGGACCGCTCATGTGTGGATCACATACTGCACCCTGGACTTCATCCATAAGTCTCTGGGCTTGTTCTTTGTCTAGGTACCTTAGTAAGCCTATTCCAGCATCTCTTTTGTAGAGTGCATCTCCGCTTAAATAGAACTTCATGGCCACTTTATGGATCTGCTTTCTTTCAGCTTGACTTGCCCCAGTGGGTGTAGATCCATCTTGAACATATTCTTTGATGTCCTGATACCAGGCTTTTTAATGGGAGGCAGTTCATCTGATACTTCTCCAATGTAATTTTTTTAGGCTAGTGCCTTTTGGCTTGCAATTCCTCTCTTATCGGATACGTGGATCAAGGAAGCCAATGTTGCTAATGCATTCGCAAAATCATTTCTATTTTGAGGGATTCGGATGAAGGCTATTTCTTTAAATTCCATAGCCATTTTGATAACCTGCCGATGATAAGGCAGCAGATGCAACTCTTTGGTGTGTTATGCCCCGATGGTTTGCTTGATGACCAACTCGAAATCTCTAAAGACCGCTAATCATTTGATACCCATGGATTGGGCTAGTTTCAATCCCATTATACAGCCTTCATACTCAACTATATTGTTGGTGTGGACAAACTATAGTTTGATGGCCATGGGATACTGTTCTCCCGTAATAGATACAAGAACTGCTCCTGCTCCTGCACCTTCTATGTTTACAGCCCCGTCGAAGTACAATTTCCAGAATTGGCTGGTATCTTCTTGAGGGTTTTGTTGAATTGTCATTATTCCATCATCTGGGAAATAAGTTTCCAAGGATTCAAAATTCCCTGATGGTGCTTCGGCCAATTAATCTGCAATTCCTTGACCTTTGATGGATATGTGAGTCACGTAGATGATATCGAATTGCTAGGAGGATCAATTTCCATTTGGACAATTGGCAATGTAACATGGGTTGTTGAATATATATTTTAGAGGATCCATGTGGGATATAAGGTAGGTGGTGTGCCCATGAAGATAATGTTGTAATCTCATGGCAGCCCATGCTAAAGCACAACAGGTCTTTTCAATCAAGGTGTACTTCTGCTCGCCGCGGCTGAATTTTTTACTAAGGTAATAGATAGCTCTTTCTTTGCCTCTATCATCTTTCTGCCTTATTATACAGCCCATAGCATTGGAATTGACCGATATGTACATGAACATGGGAACTTTATCCCTTGGTTGTACCAAGACAGGAGAGTCGATCAACTACTTCTTGATGGAGAGGAATGCTTTTTGACATTCTTCATTCCACTTTGCGGAGGAATTTTTCCTCAGCAGCTTAAAGATGGGCTCACAAGTTGCCGTGAGTTGAGAGATGAATCTATTTATGAAATTGATTCTCCCACGAAATTCCCGCATCTCCTTTTCTGTTTGGGGTATAGGCATCTCAATGATGGCCTTAATCTTGACGGGATCCAGCTCAATGCCTCTGTTGATTACCAAAAATCCCAATAATTTGTCGGATTTGACACTGAAAGCACACTTGGCTGGATTTAGCTTAAACCGTATTTGCGAAGCCGATTTAATAACTTTCTAAGATGGTCGACGTGGTCATCTTCACTTTTGGATTTGACGATGATATCATCCACATACACGTCTATCTCATTGTGCATTATGTCATGAAAAAGGGTCATCATGGCTCGCTGATATGTGGCACCAGCATTGATAAGGCCGAAAGATAATGGCCTATAGTAGAAAGTTCCCTTGGGGGTGATAAAGTCTATTTTCTCCATATCTTCTTCGGCAACCATAATTTGATGATAACCGGTGAAACAGTCAACAAATGAGTACATGCCATAGTGCGTCGTGTTGTCTATCAGTATGTGGATGAAAGGTACTGGGAAGTCGTCTTTGAGACAAGCTTTGTTCAAATCCCGGTAATCCGCGCATAATCATACCTTCCCTCCGGGCTCACAAGAACTATATTGGATAGCCATTTGGGGTAAGTTGATACCATGATAATGCCTTCTTTGAATTGCTTGACAACTTCTTCTTTGACCTTCAGGCTCCACTCTGGCTTCAGTCTCCTGAGTTTCTATTTGACAGGCTTGAATCCCTCTTTAATGGACAATCGATGATTGACAATGTTAGTAGACAGGCCGACCATGTCTTCATATGGCCATACAAACACATCATTGAATTGAGTTAGGAGGTCAATCAGGTCTTTTCTTTGGTTTGGGGTAAGGTCATTGCTTATTTAGATTTCTTTAGGAATTTCTGAGGTTCCTATATTGATAGTGGGGGTTTAATCGAGGTTTAGTTTGGGTTTGTCTTCGACCCATTCTTTGATCTCCATAGGCACCTCATAGTCATTTATCTCCTCTTGATCAATCCCCATCAAGTCAAAGTCCAGCTCTACATCAAAGTCATAGTCACTGCTGAGACTTGGCAATTCATCGGCAAGGCTAAACAAATCCAAATTTAGAGTCCTTAAAACAAAATGCTTTCACTTAATATATAAAATTGTTTAATCATACAAAGCATTAATGAAAGCATGAAAAAAGTAACTGCTAGTACTATGTAACAAAAGTAAGCAATAAATAATATCTACACTTCAAGGCAGATGGACTCTCTGCCCTTTTACCCTTTACGACTGATGCAAGGAATGCTGCTCCAGTTATTCAGGGTCAGGTCCTTATTGACTGAGATGATAAAGGGGTTGTTGTTATCCTCCTCCTCTTTGATGATGACCATGACTGAATTCACATTAGGGTAAGTGCTTTTCTTTGGAACGTTCTCCTTAGCCCTGTTTATGCGAGGGATTAGGATTTGATCTTCTGAATAGTCATCATTTGGGATATCATCGTTCATTCCCTCAATATGTGCCAGAAAATACATCTTTCCAAATCTATCTTGCACTTCTTGTAGGAATCTTGTTGGGTTTGTACAAAATCGTGACGCAATCAAATTGCAAAAACTAGCGGAAGTATGGTATATCAGAGTTTTAAAAATTTCTACAAAACCATTACCCGGATCATCCTTTATGCAAATTATTAATTTAAAATGATAAATAAGAAGTTTTGGAATCATACTCTTGTAGAACGAAGCTTCCACAAGTACGAGTTCAACTCCTTATTCTTCGTGATCTTCTTGAATTTCTGGGTTTGATTCCTTCCTTTGATCAACGTTAGCCACCCAAGTGTTTGGCCTCTAGAGGTGATCCACCAAGGAAAATGAATTATCAAGAAGGAGGGTGGTTGGCTAAACCCTAGTTTTCTATCCTCTATAAAAAAGGAGTACTCTCCAACAATTGAAATTTCATCAACTGATATCCATTATAAAACTCCTCTTATATAGGTATTGGTCAACCCTTCTAATCCTATTAGACATGAGGTTTCATTTAATTAATTAAACTCCCTTAATTAATTTAGGTTTCCCACCACATTGGGAATAATTAATTAAATTTATTTAATTAATTTACCTCCTAATCTTGTTAGGAATAAATGAGAGTACTAATATTAAATTAATTCCTGAACTCCTTTAGAAATTAAAATAATAATAATTGTAATAATATTAATAAGACTCCTCTTATTAATTTATATTTAATATTTCTAAAATATTAAATAATAAACATTAAACTATCTAATTTATTATATCACCATAGATTAAATTAATTATACTTAATGTATTATTACGATTATGTCATTACCTTCTTAAATAATTGTTCTTCCTTTTACGGTGAGACCATTTAGGTTCTCTATATTAAACCGGTTGTGAATAAATCAATTAGAATAATTCTAATCTTATTTAAATAAATAAATTAAACTAATAATCTATTTAAATAAATAATATTTATTCTATAATAGGGATAAGCCTCCCTAACGATCAACGACTTTCTAGATAATATATATTTCAACATCAATCATAAAAGAACATGTGAGTAAATAGTTACCGTACAATTCAATCCTTTCACCATATAATGTTCCAATTAAATATAAGACATGGAATTACTGTCAAGTCTTATTTTATTTAATTATATGTATTTCGATTGAAAAATACACAACTCCAACTAATGCAAATTAGAAACTCCTTTCTAATTTCATTCTGCCTTGGCCAAGGACTACTGGGTTGTAATTTAATGAATCACATAGAACATATATTTTCTTTTACTAGAAGTTATAGATTTTTTATTGACCATTCATTATCTCCAAATGTAACTTATTATACCCAAGCATACCCTTTGATATACCCTAAGGGTCTTAAGGAATAAGTCAAAGTATAATTCATTACATACAAGATACTACGATGATCTCAAGTCCAAGGATCACCTGTAGTACTATCACATTAGGAATTCCTATTGACAGGCAAGTAAAACTACATTAAGTATTCCATAGCGAGTCACTTTCAGTGAACTTATTCTCCAATAAGCACCTACATACTTGCTTTAGTGTCTCCACACAAATGATCATGAGATCAATCATCCTCATCTAATGAGCAAGCAACATATGTACCAATCTATTCGGATATACTAATCCCCTTTTTAGTAATCCAACGACTGAGAACTATTTTAGTTTTAAGCTTTCTAAGAATTTAGATCTCATTAGCATGATAAATATCATGATTCTAAAGCATTGCTTAAAACTATGGGTTATTTACATATTATAAAAACAACATCATGTAGATAATTATATGCCTTTAATAAATAAATACTTTTTATTAATAAATAAATAAGATTGTCTCCAAAGTATATGTTTTATCATCATACATGATTGGCTTGTATGCACACTACTTTCAATCTCCCACTTGCACTAAAGCCAATCGTCATGGTATCTCATACCCATCTTCTCTAAGTGACGATCAAACTGTTGTTGTGTTAAAGCTTTAGTAAATGGATCTGCAATGTTGTCTTGAGAGTCTACATGCTCCTCTTTCAATGATTTCTTTAATCAAAGTGCCGCAACACATGTTTGGATTCAAGATGAGACTTAAGAACTATTCCTAGTTCTTTAATGAACTTTTCATCCGAAACATCAACTTGCAACTTCACTTACAATTATATAATTTCTCTTTGTCACTAACCCAACAACCTTTTGCTGTTTGGAACCTTTCAAATTCACTGCACCACCTTTTAAGGTAACGACTTACCCTAAAGTGGATTTGCTGTCGTCTTGGTCAGTCTGAAAACTTGAGTCTGTTTAGTCCTCTAGTTTAATTCAGGCCCATCATATGTCATGATGACATCCTTAGTGTCAGTTATCACTGTTTTACAGTGATCTTCTCCATAATATGACTGATCAACATCAAGTCTCGTATATTTCATTGCATACATAATAGCTCATGCGATTTCTCTTTTATTGAGGATAATTTTAGAGAGATACACTCCATGACTCATCATCAAGAGACACCTTTTTGGAGTTTCCCATGCTAAACGCCTTTAGCATCTAATGAATATACGGTCCTTGGGTTAAGCCATACATCCTTTTAAATCTATCTATACAGATTTATATCCCCAATGTAGGATGTTCTACCTAAATCATTCATGGAGGAATGTTTAGACAACTTTATTTTGATCGATTGTAGCATAGGAATGTCATTCCCTATCAGTAATATATCATCAATTTATAATACAAGGAATGAAACATCGCTCCCACTAACCTTTTTGTACACACATGGTTCATCCTTGTTTTTGATAAAATCAAACTCTTTGATTGTCTCATCAATACAGATATTCCATCTACGAGAAGCTTGCTTCAATCCATAAATGGATCGTTGTAGCTCATATACATGATTTGCTTCAACCATTAAAATAAATCCATCTGGTTGTATCATAAATACATTCTCCTCTAGTAATTTATATTTGAGGAAGGGCGTCTCCACGTCCATTTAACCAGATTTAGTAATAATAAGTTATAATAGCAAGTAAAATTCAAATGGACTTGAGCATTGCTTTAAAAATCTATTTTAGATTTTATGGTCATCTATCATTTCTCTGAGTCTTTATTACTCATAGCCTATTAATAATTCAATGGATTATCATCATTCATGATGTGTACCTTATCGTCATCCTCTATAACGAATCCATACTTTTCAGGTATCTTCGGTAATCTTCCAAATTTACGAATAAGGTGTTGTACAGAAGGTGTCTCTACTTGGACAGGTTCATCCACTTGATCTGTAGTGTTTTTTGGTTCTTGAATTTTTTCAAGATCTATTTTTCCTCCCACCAGCCCCTTCAAGGATAAACGCTTTTTCCAAGAAGACAGCGTGTTTTGCAATAAACACCTTTGCTCAGTAGGATTGTAGAAATAGTATCCCAAATTTTCTTTAAGATATCCCACAAACGTACACTTATCAGATCTTGTCCCAAGGTTATCATTTTGAAACCTTTTCACATAAGTTGGACATCTCCAAATCTTAACATGCTTAAGACGAGATTTCCTCCCTATCCACATCTCATATAGAGTCTTGAGGACAGATTTCGAGAGGACCTTATTTAGTATATATGCAACCGCTTCTAGAGTATAACCCTAGAATGATACTGGAAGATCGGTAAAACTTATCATGGAACGAACCATGTCCAACAATGTTTAATTTCTCCTTTCAGATACTCCATTTAACTATGGTGTACCTGGTGGAGTCCATTATGAGATTATACCATTTTCTTTGAGACAATTGAGAAACTCATCGCTTAAGTATTCACCACCTCGATCTGATCGAATAATCTTAATACTTTTGCTAATTTGTTTCTTTACTTCACTTTTGAAATCTTTGAACTTTTCAAATGATTCAGATTTGTATTTCATTAAATACACATATCCATATCTTGAGTTATCATCAGTGAAAGTAATAAAATAAGAATACCCTCCCCGTGCATTTGTTGTCATAGGTCCATAAAAATCTGTGTGAACCAATGCTAACAACTCTGTAGCTCTTTCTCCTTTTCCACTTAAAGGAGATTTAGTCATTTTACCCATGAGACAAGATTCACAAAGTGGATATGATTCATAATCGGATAGCTCTAAGAGCCCATTCTTATGCAACTTGGATAATCTTATTTCATTGATATGACCGAGTCTACAGTGCCACATATAGGTATAATTAACATCATCATTTTTACCTTTCGTTGTTTGTTCTATTTGAAATATATTTTCATGCAAGTCAAGTATGTAAAGTCCATTTCGTAAATTACCAACACCATATAAAATATTATTATTATAAATAGAACAACTGTTATTCTTTATTATAATTTCAAATCCTTCCATATCTAATACAGAAATAGAAATAATATTTCTAATGATATTTTGAACAAAATAACAATTATTTAAATAAATGGACTTACCCGTAGGCAGTGCTAAACAATAAGTGTCTACAACTATTGCAGCAACCTTTGCGCCATTTTCCACTCTTAGGACAACCTCATCTTTGTTCAGCTTTCTACTTCTGACCAGTCCTTGCACATTATTACATATGTGAGAACCACAGCCGGTATCCAATACCCAAGTAGAATTTTGACTTTCAAAAAAATTAATTTTAATCATGAACAAAACTTGATTGAAAGTCGAAGCTTCTTCTCTACCAGAAATTTCTTGCAGTTCTTCTTCCAATGACTCGGCTCGTTGCAATGGAAGCACATTCTTTTGCTAGTTAAATCAGGTTTCTTTTGATCCTTTGTGTTCACCTTGCCCTTAACCTTCTTAGATTTCACCTTTTCAAAAGATACCTTGGGCCTCTTCATTTTCTTGGAAGAATCCACTATTAAGACATGGTTCTTCTTGGATGGAAAGTGACCTTCTGCAGTTTTTAACATGTTAAGTAATTCAGGCAAGCTGACATCTAACTTATTCATGTGTAAATTTACAACGAACTGCGAGAAGGTCTCAGGGAGTGACTGCAAGACCAAGTCTTGACTCAACTCCCCATCCATGACGAACCTAAGCTATCCAAGGAGTTCAATCAGATTGATCACCTTTGGACATGAGTCTCAACGACAGTGCCCTCGGTCATCCGAGATCGAAAGAGCTCCTTAGATATCTCATATCTAGCAGTCCTATTTTGTTCACCATACAACTCTTGAGGTGAAGCAACATAGTAGGAGCATCCATGTTTTCATGCTAAAGCTGAAGCTCGTTATTCATGGATGCTAGCATGATATAATGAGCCCAAGATGCATCATTTTGCCACTTGACAATGGTGGCAATCTCTTCCTCAGAGGCTGTTTCTGGAACAGTTCCAGGGAAAGGTTAATTTAGGACATAAGAAATCTTTTTAGCAGTGAGAACTACTCTCAGATTCTTTAACCAGTCCGTGTAATTCGGTTAGGTTAGCTTGTTAGCATCAAGTATGCTATGTAGTGAGATTAGTGATTTCGACATTTTAAATTTTTATATGTGAAAAGACAATATTTTAGCAAACATTCATTTAATTAATTTTACATACCAAAATAAACTAGGTTTTATTTTAGATTGGTATCTCCCACTATTTTCTTCAAACTATATTACCCTCACTTATATAGTTCGGCAATATCTAGTTAAAGATTTGCTAGTGAAATTAAGGATCCCATTTTAAATGTATATAGCCTTTTGTGTGCACAACAAACGATATATAAATAAATAGGCAGACAACTCTTGTCAATCACATCAACATGTGACTCCTTGTATTTTGCCTCTTAAATCATAATGGTCAAATGTGTGCACATCCAAACTAAAATGATTTAAGTTAAGTCCAACCTAGCACTCCATATATTAAAAAAAAAATTATCCTTGTGTGTGCACAACAAAATAATATTGTTCAATTAACTTTATAAGCATAAAATGTGATTAAATTAATATCCTAAATATACAATACTCGCCTTGGGTGTGTACAACAAACTCGTATTAAATATTTAATACTCTATTAATTTATCATGCTAGAAGGCGACGTTCGATATTCCAAATATCTTTGAACGCTTTAGACTTAATATGATTTCTATGAAGGGTTTGTTATTATTTGTCTCATCTTGTTTAGCGCGCATGCACACACACACACACACACACACACACACACACATATATATATATATATATATATATATATATAATACGCGCTATTATATTAAAAACATGTGAAGTATGTTTGCATAAAAAATGGTATATATAATACTTAGCATGCACATATAGAATACTATATTCTACCCGGATTGATTATGGACTTTTATCATAGTTTGGTTCACTAGAGCCACCATGTGAACCAAAAGGTCAGACCTAGGAGTGCAAGAATTTAAATTTAAACGAAAATATTACATTTAAACCCGGGCTCCATACAAACGGGTCTTCAAGAGCTTCTTGCGCCTTGGTCTCCAATTTCTTCAAGATAATTCTAACTATTTCTATTACATTAAACTATTTAACTTAAATAGAAACCTTGATCAGCAGTCAATGGAAAGTACATAAGAGGTAGAAAGAATTTTACATCAAAAAAAATCAGAGAAGACGAGGTACGCAAACCCTATTTAATAAAACTCATTCATTCATGCATTCAACTAAAATAAATCCAATCACATTGGTCAATAGTCCATAATCAACCCCATTTATTTTCATACATATCACCATATGCATCAATAAATAAATATCCATCTCATGAATTAAAACATTCTATATATATATATGAATATCATTTAATGGGCAATTTTAAATTGAATGAAATTCAATTTCAAGATTAAAATAAACTCTTTATTTTAATTATAAAATTATTAAGAATATTATATATATATATATATATATATAATACTAACTTTACAATAAATATATATATAAATTTGTGACCTGAAGCTTCTTTAATCAGAATACTTTGAATAACAAACAAGATGCCACAAAAAAAAAGTTCTTTCGCGATTTGCTCCAATCCGTGGGTCACCAATAAAAACGTGATTTGCTAAAAAAAAAAGTTCTTTCGCGATAGTTCGGAATTAAAAGAGCTTTTCAATTTTTTTTAAAATAATAATAATAATTTTATACAATTAATTATGCCCAATAAATTATTCTAAATACATACCCACATAATATGGAATCAAAATAATTAATAATTTGCATAAAGATTTGGCTCTCATGCTACTGTTGGGTTTGTACGAAATCGTGACGTAATCAAATTGTAAAAATTAGCGGAAGCATGGTATATCAGAGTTTTAAAAATTTCTACAAAACCATTATCCGGATCATCCTTAATGAAAATTATTAATTTAAAACGATAAATAAGAAGTTATGGAATCATACCCTTATAGAACGAAACTTCCACAGGTACGAGTTCAACTCCTTGTTCTTCGTGATCTCCTTAAATTTTTGGGTTAGATTCTTTCCTTTGATCAACATTAGCCACCCAAGTGTTTGGCCTCTAGAGGTGATCCACCAAGGAAAATGAATTATCAAGAAGGAAGGTGGTTGACTAAACTCTAGTTTTCTATCCTCTATAGAAAAGGAGTACTCTCCAACAATTAAAATTTTATCAACTGATATCTATTATAAGACTCCTCTTATATAGATATTGGTCAACCCTTCTAATCCTATTAGACACGGGGTTTCATTTAATTAATTAAACTCCCTTAATTAATTTAGGTTTCCCACCACATTGGGAATAATTAATTAAGTTCATTTAATTAATTTGCCTCCTAATTATATTAGGAATAAATGAGAGTACTAATATTAAATTAATTCTTAAACTTCTTTAGAAATTAAAATAATAATAATTATAATAATATTAATAAGACTCCTCTTATTAATTTATATTTAATATTTTTAAAATATTAAATAATAAATATTAAGCTATTTAATTTATTCTATCACCATAGATTAAATTAATTACACTTAATGTATTATTACAATTATGTCATTACCTTCTTAAATAATTATTCTTCCTTTTATGGTGTGACCTTTTAAGTTCTCCATATTAAACCGGGTGTGAATAAATCAATTAGAATAATTCTAATCTTATTAAAATAAATAAATTAAACTAATAATCTATTTAAATAAATAATATTTATTCCGCAATAGGGATAAGTCTCCCTAGCGATCAACGATTTTCCAGATAATATAGATTTCAACATCAATCATAAAAGAACCTGTGAGTAAATAGTTACCGTATAATTCAATCCTTCCACCATACAATGTTCCAATTAAATATAAGATATGGAATTACTGTCAAGTCTTATTTTATTTAATTATATGTATTTTAATTATAAAATGCACAACTCCAAATAATGCAAATTAGAAACTCCTTTCTAATTTCATTCTGCCTTGGTCAATGACTATTGGGTTGTCATTTAACGAATCACATAGAACATATCTCTTATTTTACTAGAAGTAGTAGATTCTTTATTGACCATTCATTATCTGCATATGTAACTTATTATACCCAAGCATACCCTTTAATATATACCCTAAGGGTCTTAAGGAATAAGTCAAAGTATAATTCATTACATACAAGATGCTGCGATGATCTCAAGTCCAAGGATCACTTGTACTAATATCACATTAGGAATTCCTATTGACAGGCAAGTAAAACTCCATTAGGTATTCCATAGCAAGTCATGTTCAGTGAACTTATTCTCCAATAAGCACCTACATACTTACTTTAGTGTCTCCATACAAATGATCATGAGATCAATCATCCTCATCCAATGAGTAAGCAACATATGTACCAATCTATCCGGATATACTAATCCCCTTTTTAATAATTCAACGATTGGGAACTATTTTAGTTTTAAGCTTTTTAAGAATTTAGATTTCATTAGCATGATCAACATCATGATTCTAAAAGCATTGCTTAAAACTATGGGTTATTTACATATTATAAAAACAGCATCATGTAGATAATTAAATGCCTTTAGTAAATAAATATTTTTATTAATAAATAAATAATATTGTCTCCAAAGTATATGCTTTATCATCATATTTGATTGACTTGTATGCACACTACTTTCAAACCTCTCATTCCTTTCCTTGTTTTCCTTAACAGGAATTCAAATTTCTTTCTCACTGGTTGGTTTAACCTTAGGAATCAGCATACCTGACACTAAAACAAGGATTTTCCTCGTTAGTTTCACGAATCCAGCATCTATGAGATCTGGTAACAGAATGGTGGATGCCTGAACTGGCTGATGCTTGTGCGGATTCTTGTGATTTGATCCATAGCAATAGCCTAATCCAGCCTTCTCTGTCTGGCTAGGTATCTGGACTGGATGTTTGATCCCTTGTTGATTTTTCCCTAGCCTTTTACTGCGACAGAAATCCAAAGATATCATTTCTTTACCGATGAACATCACTTCGGATGAAATTTATGTCTTCCAAGTTGGGGCCCTGATAGGTCGATAGTGAGTGTTCCTCACTTCGAAGGCTTGAAAACTGACTGGCTCAACTCATTCGTTGAGGTTGATCATAGGCATATCACCTTGTACATAGACTGGATACTCTGTTTCGGCATTAATAGTGACCAGATTGACATTGATGATGTATTTGACTTGTTGATGAAGGGTGGACGGGACTGCTCCTACCATATGGATCTACAGTCTCCCCAACAATAAATTATATTTCCTCGGTGATGTTCAGCACTTGAAAGGATACGCAGAAGGTATGTGAACCAATCTCCACGGGGAGTTCGATTTCTCCTACAGCATTTCGTCGAGACCCATCGAAAGCTCTTATGACTATGTGGCTGCCCTGATTCTATTTGGACTGATCTTCATTCTTTCCAAAGTGTCATAGGGACAGATGTTCAAGGAAGATCTTTCATCTAACAACACACCCCCTATCACATATCTAGAGGGTATCACTGCTATAAAATGACTTGCAATGACTAGTCCCTTCTATTGGTATGTCATCATCAGTGAAAGATATCACATTGCTGTTGAAAATGTGCTCTATCAAGTGACAACTTTTCTATATCCACAGCCTTCAGCAACTGTGCTTCTTCCAGCACTTGTATTAAGATTTTGAGATGATCTTCCGATAACAAGACGAAATCCATAATGGAAATCTGTCGAGGTGCCTCTTTTAATCTTTTGATGAGTGTATAATATTTATCTATTTTTATTCCTTTTTACTTGGTTCATTGCATGTTTTAGGGATTAACACGAGTCTAATATGGTTGTTTATGGATTTCAAGTTGAAATGGAGTTTTGGTGAAGAAATGGGTTGATTTAGAGTTGTTTCAGGGCAAAAGGAAGGAAGAATCAGAATGCAGGGAAGCCCGCCCCCGCGGGCCTTTTGGCTTAAAAAATGCCGCCCCGGCGGCTACCTCTCTGTTTAAGAGACACCCCAACGTGCTTAGAAGCCGCCCGACCCCAACCTCTCTGTTCATTGCCGCCCAGACAAGCTTTTGTATAGAAGAAGTGCCGCCCCGACGGGGGTTTACTCTGGAGCTAGGAGAAGAAAAACACCCGCCTCGGCAGGTGTTGGTAGCATAGGAAACCCGCCCCGGCGGGCTTGTCCGACAGATTCATCAAATTTCTTATTTTTGGTAGATTTTTAAGTTGATTAGGATTGCGATTTCTTAGGATTGTGGGGACTTTGTTAGACATTATAAATACATGTAAGACCCATTAGAAGGGACATCATCTTTTACATTCATTCAAACCCTAGTTTTGGAGAATCAAAGCATGTCAAGCTAAACTACTCAATTTAATTCTAAAGGGATATTGAACCTTATTCATAATTAACGGTTTGAGCAAGTTTACTTTATTTATTCCTTCGTATGTGAGATTTATTCTTGATTGTCTACATAAACTCTCTTGTATGCTATTCAATTAATTAATTTGGTTTCTGCAGGATTAAATTAGTAAATTGATATCATCTGCTAGATTAAGATATATATATTAAGCAAACGATGTATGTCTGATCCTAAGTAGCATTTAATGATATTCGATTGTGGTCAAACTTTTGGATAGTATTAAGATTTTCAGAAGATAAGTTAAATAATCCCTTATTATGTAATTGTTGCTTGGAACAATCTAATTCTCATTCTTCATGCTTCTACCATATTAAATTTAGACTGATAGTTCTAGGTTATATGATAGTTACGATCTTTTGTTGGCGATTATCGTATTAGATTTACACATAAGGAGAATTTTGGATAATTAGCGATCGCGGTAATCTAGGATTGTTAATCTCATTGAAGGATAAATATGGTAAAAACTTGGTTAATCCATAATTGTGAAAAGGCGATACTGAACTGAAGAATTGAAACTTTTTACTCATTGATACTTCTTTTAAATTCACTTTCAATAATTCAACTTTTCAAACCAAAACCCCCCAATTCATTAGAAAATACTTGGATAAATATAAAATAAAACACTCTCTGTGGGATCGATCCTTGCTTGTTACTATACTAATTCTTGAGTTAGTAGAATAGGATTTAGGTTAATTTTGGAGTGCTAAACGACAGCTCCCAAATTTTGCCGGGGAGTGTTATTTGTTTTTATTTATTCTTTGTTTTCTTTTTTTTTTGTTTTTGTTTATGCCTCGATCCTCTCACTCTCTTGATTTGAAATTTGATCCAAAAATAGAAAGAACTGCAGGAAGGCTTTGGAAGGAAGCTCAAAAATCCCAAGGTACACTTGCAGATTCCGACGAAGCTCCATCACCAGGCCTCAACATCGCACTCGCACTACTTTCAGACCATTCTTCTAGCGAATCAGATGAGGAGATGGCAGTGCCAAATAATAACAGGACTTTAAAGGAGTTGTCTACTCGTAATCTCACTCAACAACCTCTATGCATTGAATACCCTTCTTTAAATGTTGTGTTTGAATTGAAATTTGGACTAATTCACCCTTTTGCCTACTTTTTGTGGTCTTACAGGTAAGGGTCTTTACAAGCATTTTAAGGAGTTTCATGTTGTGTGCTCAACCATGAAGCCACACACGATTACGGAGTAACATATAAAACTGAGAGCTTTCCCATTCTCACTGGCGGATTTAGCAAAAGATTGGTTGTATTATCTCCCCTCAGGATCGATACAATCATGGAATGACATGAAAAGGCTATTTTTGAAAAAAATACTTTCGTGCTTCAAGAGTAGCCAACATAAGGAAAGAAATTTGCGAAATTCGACAATTCAGCGGTGAAACATTGTATGAATACTGGGAGAGATTCAAAAAGCTTTGCTCCAACTGTCCACCCCACCAGATTGATGATCAACACCTTATCCAGTACTTTTATGAGGGACTTGTACCGATGAATAGGAGTATGATCGACGCTGCTAGTGGAGGAGCATTAGTAGATAAAACATCGGAGGCTGCAAAGAATTTGATTGCAAATATGGCCGCCAATGCACAGCAATATAGAACACGGAATGATCATCCAACACAAAGGGTAAGTGAGGTAAGCATGAGTAATTTAGAGCAACAAATTTCTAACTTAACTGCTGTGGTGAAATAATTAGCAACAGGTAACTTGCCGGTTGTAAAGGCTTGCGAAATATGTTTAATGGCAGGGCACCCTACAGATTCATGCCCGACATTACAAGAGGAAGAGAATTCACAACAAGCTAATGAAGTGGGAAATTACCAGGCACAGCTGCAGAGGAAATATGACCCTTTTCCCAATACTTACATTCCATGATGGAGGGATCATCCCAACTTAAGTTATGGGGGTGCTAGGCCACAGGCGCAAGGGTTCTACCCAAATAAATAACAATTTCAGCCAACTCAGCCACAGTACCGACCCAAACCAGCAGCACCGGGCAAGTCTGGAACATTATTGGAGGACATGTTCAAAGCATTTAGGACACAGACACAACAGTTTCAACAAGAGACAAGATCTTCCATCCATAGTTTGGAGAGTCAAATGAGCCAATTAGCTACTATTGTGGGTCAGGTTGGACTCTCAAGTTTCAGGGAAAGCTACCATCTCAAGCTGTTGTGAATCCTAAGGAGAATGCTAGTGCTATAGCCTTGCGGAGTGGGAAGAAGATGGATACACCTACAACCACAGTTGAGTTTGAGAAAGAGCAAGCTAAAGAGGAACCGAAAAAATCTAAGGTACACCCTAACCATCTTTGTCAGCTTAAAAATATTCCTCTTCCCTTTCCTCCCAGAAATTCTAGAACTTTAAAGAAAGATGAACAAGAAAATGAAATTCTGGAAATTTTTAGGAAAGTAGAAGTGAATATTTCATTACTTGATGCAATTAAACAAGTGCCACGGTATGCAAAATTTTTAAAGGAATTGTGCACTAACAAACGAAAATTGAAAAATGATGAAAAAGTCACAGTTGGGGAGAATGTATCAACTATTCTTCAAAGAAAAATGCCCCCTACATGTTAAGACCCAGGCATATTCACAATCCCATACATGATAGGAAACACTAGATTTGAGAAGGTCATGCTAGATTTAGGTGCTTCAATTAATGTGATGCCATTATCTGTTTATAAGTCTTTAAATCTAGGTCCTTTGAAAAATATTGGTGTGATTATTTAATTGGCAGATCGTACTAACACCTTTCCTCGAGGGGTAGTTGAAGATGTCTTGGTGTAGATGAATGAACTAATCTTTCATGCAGATTTTTACACAGTGGATATGGAGGATGATACATCACCAAACCCATCCCACATCTTGTTAGGAAGGGCATTCCTAAAAACAACGAGGACTATAATTGATGTGCACAATGGGACCTTAACAATGGAGTTTGATGGCGAAAAGATTCAATTTAATTACTATGACACCATGAGGTACCCTAGTGATATTAGTCAAGTTTTTGCAATTGATGTGTGTGACTCTTTAGTGCAGGAAACTTTTGAACAAATTTAGAGCGACAGCTTGGAGGTTGCTATTTCTAGCAGTTTGGACATGGATGGGGAGTATGAACTTGAGCAAAATCAGGAATTGAAGGAAACTGTGGTTACACTACACTCATTGCCTAAACTCTCAAATAAACATGCAGTCCATTTAATTCAATTACATGTGTCTCATCAAAAACTATTATCATCTGTTGTGAAAGCTCCAACACTTGAATTAAAACAATTACCTTCACACTTGAAATATGCGTATTTGGGGATTAATGAGACTTTACCTGTGATAATTGATAGTAATCTAACCAAAGTGCAGGCAGAAAAATTGTTGAGAGTCCTTAGGGACCATATCACAGTGTTTGGTTGGACTATAGCAAACATCAAAGGTATTAGTCCCGCAATGTGCATGCATCTAATTTTGCTGGAAGACGGAGCTAAACCCATGAGGGATGAATAAAGACGATTGAACCCGCCTATGATGGAGGTAATAAAGAAAGAGGTAATAAAATTGCTCGATGCAGGAATCATCTACCCCATCTCTGACAGTCAATGGGTAAGTCCGGTACAGGTAGTTCTGAAGAAATCCGAAATCACAGTTGTCAAGAATGATAATAATGAGTTAGTGCCCACACGGATGCAAACAGGTTGGAGAATGTGTATTGACTATAGGAGGTTAAATGTTGTAACTAGAAAAGATCACTTTCCCCTTCCTTTTATTGATCAAATGTTAGAACGACTAGCTGGGCATATTTATTATTGCTTTCTAGACGGTTTTTCATATTATAACCAGATTGTGATTGCACCCGAGGACCAAAAAGAGACCATATTCATATGTCCCTTTAGTACCTTTGCCTATCGGCAAATGTCCTTTGGACTCTGCAATGCCCCAAGTACTTTTCAAATATATATGATGAGTATTTTTTTAATCTTTTAGAAGAATGCATTGAGGTCTTTATGGATGATTTCACACTACATGGTAATTCTTTGGAAAATGCCTAGATAATTTGACTCGTATTTTGGATAGATGTTTGGAAACTAACCTTGTGCTAAATTGGGAAAATGTCACTTTATGGTAGAATAAGGAATTGTACTTGGTCATGTAGTGTCAGTTAATGGTTTAGAAGTCGATAAGGCTAAAATTGATACTATATCTGCATTGCCTTACCCCATCAGCATGCGGGAGATACTCTTTTTTCTTGTACATGCATGATTTTATCGCAGGTTTATCAATGATTTCTCCAAAATAGCGTTGCCCCTATGCAAGTTGCTCCAGAAAGATGTGGAATTACAGTTTGATGATGGATGCAAGGAGGCTTTTCATACCTTAAAGAAATTATTGATTTTAGCCTCTGTCATTCAACCACCAAATTGGAAGTTTTCATTTGAGATAATGTGTGATGCAAGCAACTATGCTGTCGGCGACATCTTGGGCCAAAGGATTGACAAAGTTGTTCATGCCATCTTCTATGCTTCTAGAACTTTGAATGCGGCTCAGATAAACTTTTCCACAACTAAAACAGAACTCTTATCTATTGTATTTGCTTTAGAGAAGTTTAGATCATACTTACTTAGCACTAAAGTGATAGTTTATTCTGACCATACTGCTCTTAGATACTTGCTAACTAAGAAGGAGTCCAAACCCTGAATTATAAGATGGATCTTGCTGCTGCAAGAATTCAACTTGGAAATTAAAGATAAGAAGGGTGTGAATAACTTGGTAGCAGATCACTTGAGCAGAATTCTTAAGGAGGAAGAAGAACTACCATTACAAGACATGTTTCTGAATGAACATCTATTTTCAATTAACAATACAACTCCATGGTATGCAGACATTGTGAATTATTTGGTAAGTACGTATCTACCGGGTGAGTTTCCAAAATCCCAAAAAGAAAATCTTAGGAGTGATGCAAAACATTATATGTGGGATGACCCATATTTGTGGAAATTTTGTGTTGATCAGATAGTTAGACGTTGTGTACCTGATAAGGAGTTCTAATCTATTCTAGCTTTCTGTCATTCTTATGCTTGTGGAGGTCATTTTGGACCTAAAAGAACATCACACAAGGTGTTAGAGAGTGGTTTCTTTTGGCCCTCAATTTTCAAAGACTCATATCTATTTTGCAAATCATGTGAAAATTGTCAAAGAACAGAAAATTTATCACATAGACATCAATGCCATAGAACCCTATTATAATTGTTGAAATCTTTGATGTTTGGGGTATTGATTTTATGGGACCTTTTCCTGTTTCCTTTCATAATGTTTACATCTTATTGGCAGTTGATTATGTTTTAAAGGGGGTGGAAGCTAAAGCCACCAGGACTGACGATTCTAAAGTTGTTGCAGATTTTGTCAGGACTAACATATTTGTCATGTTTGGAGTACCACGGGCCATCATTAGTGATCGCGAAACTCACTTATGTAATAGGGTATTAACAGCTTTGTTCAAGAAATATAACATTCTTCACAGGGTCTCTACATCCTATCATCCGCAAAGCAATGGCCAAGCTGAGGTATCCAACTGAGAGATAAAATCCATTTTGGAGAAAGTAGTCAACCCGAGCAAGAAAGATTGGAGTCATAGATTAGATGATGCACTATGGGCATATATGACGGCATAAAAAACTCCAATTGGTATGTCGCCTTATAGGCTGGTGTTCGAGAAACCGTGCCACCTACCTGTGGAGCTAGAGCATAAAGCTTTATGGGTGATAAAATAGTGCAACATGAACTTCGATCAAGCTGGCGTCTATAGGAAGTTGAAGTTACAAGAACTCAAAGAGTTACGTACTGAATCATATGAGGGTTCTAAACTATATAAGGCCTTAACGAAAGCTTTCTATGATAAGCAGATTTTGCGAAAAAGTTCCATTGTTGGGAAAAAAGTTCTCCTTTATAATTCACAATTGAAATTATTTCCAGGTAAGTTACGTTCCCGTTGGGAGGGTCAATTTGTTTTTACTAATGTATGTTTCCTCATGGTGATATAGATATACAAAATCCAAAGACAGGGAATGTGTTCAAGGTGAACGAACATAGGTTGAAGCCATTTTTGGATAGTAGTCAGGTTGAGATGTTGACGCTGACGGATCCGGCTTTCGGATGATTGAGATGATTGCAGTCGAGCTAACGACGTTAAACAAGGGCAGCTGCTTGGGAGGCAACCCAAGGATTTAAATTTGATCTTTCTATCCCTCTTCTTTTTAATTTGTTAGATGTAGTATTTTCTGCTTTGCATGATTTTCTTACATTGGGGACAATGTAAGGTTTGAGTGTGGGGGAGGGAAATTTATGTTTTAGTTTTTGATTTTTTTAGGTATAGAAGTCCAAAATTTGCTAAAAATTAAAAATCTGCTGAAATTTTAGTTTGGATCCATGATTTTATTCGCCTAAGTGTTGAAGAGTTAGAGTCAAGGATTGAAAATTGATGTTTAATTTCAAGATCTGTTGGTATTTAGTTGATCAATGAATGATGAAAACTAAGTCATTAACCATTATACTCGATTCGAATTGAATTTGTTGATATGTGAGTACTTGAATATGTGAAGCATGCTTATTTGACTAAGTTATATGTGGAGTTGCCTATGTGCACTGATTTCATGTTTTAGAACTATTTTCACTGCTTATGTAAATGAAAGAACCTTGTGAAAAGAAAAATTGAATGAAAAGTGAGAAAAAAATTGATGATGAATTGATGTATGATAAAACAATAGTGAAAATCTGCTTCAAGGTCCATTTTACAAATTAATTGGGTATCCAAGCCTAGGGAAGCATCAGTATTCACGCTGAAAAGTGTGTTGGATAAAAGCAGCTTGACTAGTCAACTTTTGTGGCCTTTGTTACTTGAATAAGTAAGCCCTTGGGGTGTCTCTACACCCAGCGCCTAAAACCATCTGGTTTGAGAGTCGTTGGTGGAAAGGTCGCTAAATGGGTACCACTGAAAAGCCTAAGAAAAGGAGATATTGCACATGTTAAGAAAAAAATATGAGAAAGACATCAAAATATAGTCTTCTGGGCTAAAAAGCAGGCTTTTTGGAAAGAAAAGTAAAATGCAGGGAAACATATTTTTAGTTATGAGTTAGTGTGCGTGGTTTTTTTTCCATGACAACTAAGTTGGGTAAGTATGCGAAGAATGGGATTTTCACTGATGTGGATACGGTTCAATTTGTTGAAAGTCATTGGTGAGTTGGTAAGGTTATTAGTAATGAATTGATTGATGAAGTATGAATTAGGTTTCTGTTG
Source organism: Panax stipuleanatus (assembly GCA_020205555.1). Taxonomy (NCBI): domain Eukaryota; kingdom Viridiplantae; phylum Streptophyta; class Magnoliopsida; order Apiales; family Araliaceae; genus Panax; species Panax stipuleanatus. The sequence continues at coordinate 108,428,249 of CM035116.1, forward strand.
ATAAACATTGATGCTGATAAATTGTAACTTGAACTCTTTGATACCATGGTTGAATAAAATTTTGTGAATGGTAGCATAACCTTGGATTTGGTTTACACAGGGACGTGTAAAAACAAAGTGTGGGGGAATTTAATGAGTGTATAATATTTATCTATTTTGATTCCTTTTTACTTGGGTCATTGCATGTTTTGGGGATTAACACGAGTCTAATAAGGTTGTTTATGGATTTCAGGTTGAAACGGAGTTTTGGTGAAGACACGTGTTGATTTGGAGTTATTGCAGGGTAAAACGAAGTAGAATCAAGATGCAGGGAAGCCCGCCTCGGCGGGTCTTTTGGCTTAGAAAATGCCGCCCCGGCGGCTACCTCTCTGTTCAAGTGATGCCCCAGTGCTTAGAAGCCGCCCTGGCCCCGACCTCTCTGTCCATTGCCGCTCCGGCTAGCTTTTGTATAAAAGAAGTGCCGCCCTAGCGGGGGGGGGGGTGCTCTGGAGCTAGGAGAAGAAGAATACCCACCCCGGCGGGTGTTGGAAGTAAAGGAAACCCGCCCCGGAAGGCATGTCCGATACATTCATCGAATTTCTTATTTCTGGCAAGTTTTTGGCAGATTTCTAAGTTGATTAGGATTGCAATTTCTTAGGATTGTGGGGACTTTGTTAGACATTATAAATACATGTAAGACCTATTAGAAGGGACATTATCTTCTACATTCATTTAAACCCTAGTTTTGGAGAGTCAAGGCATGTCAAGCTAAACTACTCAATTCAATTCTGAAAGGATGTTGAACCTTATTCATATATAACGGTTTGAGCAAGTTTACTTTATTTATTCCTTCGTATGTGAGATTTATTCTGATTGTCTACATATACTCTCTTGTATGCTATTTAATTAATTAATTTGGTTTCTGCAAGATTAAATTAGTAAATTGATATCATCTGCTAAATTAAGATATATATTAAGCAAACGATGTATGTCTGATCCTAAGTAACAATTAATGATATTCGATTGTGGTCAAGCTTTTGGATGTTATTAAGATTTTCAGAGAATAAGTTAAATAATTCCTGATTGTGTAATTGTTGCTTGGAACAATCTAATTTTCATTCTTCATGCTTCTATCATATTAAATTTAGACTGATAGTTCTAGGTTATATGATAGTTAGGATCTTTTGTTGGCGATTATCGCATTAGATTTATACATAAGAAGAATTTGGGATAATTAGCGATCGCAGTAATCTAGGATTGTTAATCTCATTGAAGGATAAATATGGTAAAAACTTGGTTAATCCATAATTGTGAAAAGGCGATACTGAACTGAAGAATTAAAGCTTTTTACTCATTGATACTTCTTTTCAATTCACTTTCGATAATTCAACTTTTTAAACCAAAACCCCCCAAATTCATTAGAAAATACTTGGATAAATATAAAACAAAACACTCTTTGTGGGATCGATCCTTGCTTATTACTATACTAATTCTTGAGTAAGTAGAATAGGAGTAAGGTTAATTTTGGAGTGCTAAACGACAGCTCCCATCTTTGCTCCACCTTGGCTTCATTATGCCCCATTTTGCTGAGGAATTCTTCAATCTTCTCCTCGGGAACTCTACCTTTGTTTTTGGTGACTAGGTTTATTACTCGCTGAGGTAGATACAGCGTGCTTTCCTTTGATATAGTAGCAGTATAATTTGATGTTGATCCCTCATTTTCCCCATAGTTCATTGGGACTCTTTTCAAGCTAATCAAGGGATACTGCGGTCTGAATGGAAACATCAGTGGTTCTGGTGCAGCTACATTCATAGGATTCTTTCTTCCTTTATCCCCATTTCCTTGAATGGTCAGGGGTACTGCGACTACATCCTTTTCACAGGAAATAACTGCCACAATATCTTTCAAACCCCATGTCATGGGAGGAAATATTTCTTCTTCATTAGGAACGCCAATATCTTGACTTGCTTTCAACAACTCACCATTTTCAATTAGGTTTTGAATTAGGTGATGAAGTCCCCAACATTCTTCTATACCATGACTAGGAGTGTTGGAATGATATTGATATATTTTGGAAGGATTGAACTTCCTTGATCGAGGGTTCACTAGGGGTAACAGCTCTGTGACTCTTCCCTTATTGATCAACATCTGGGGAATTTCTTCCATAGGCTAATTCAAAGAAGTGAACTTCCTTTTGAAAGTAAACTCTCTATGAGCTCGGACTCTTTCTTCTATGGCAACTGTGTCTACCCAGGTTTCGTGTTCATGGAACCGATAGTGATCCTTCCTTGTAGTTAGAAGAATTTTGGGTGTAGGAGGATTTGCTCTCTGCTGGCTGACTTGAGTTATCAACTGTCGAGTTATTTTGTGTTGATATACCATCAGTTCTTCCAGTTGACCAATCTGTTCCTTAATAGATTTCATTTCTTGTTCTATCAAAAATCGATAATTTGAATACCCCCATTTGTCAGAGATGTCCTTGCTTGTTTGCGAAGAGTCCCTTATGTATTTGAGGTATTTGGAGTCTTCTCCATTCCCTCATACTGATCATGTTAACTCCCTCCTCATTGTGTTGAGGCAAAGGGTTATCTTAAACATATGGCTGCTCTGGTTTTGTTACCACAATCTCACCACTGTCGATCAGGTCTTGGACCTTGTGCTTCAGAGACCAACATTCTTGGGAATCATAGCCTGGAGCCCCAGAATGATAAGCACATTTCTTGCTTGGGTCAAAATTATTCCCACTTGGATTGGTTGGTGGAAGGAGCTGGGCAATTTTCTTCTATGCTGTTAGAAGCTTGAATATATTTTCAAGTGAGTCCCCTACGGGTGTAAATGTTCTTTGATGTCTAACCTCTCTAACTTTTTGAAATGGACGATTTGAAGGTTGTACAGATGTTTTGAAAGGGAATAATTTTTCCTTTGAATGGGCAGGTTTTGGTTGCCTTTCTGAGCTTGGCCTTGGCGTACCAAGGATACATCCTCTTCTTTCTTCTTATGCACTCTCCAAGGATTATTCCCATAATTGTTTGCTTGAATGTGTTCAGCCACGACTTCTAAAGTAGTAAGGTCTTTAATCTTTCTAGACTTCAGCCCCATCTCAGCCATTTCTCCGTGTTTGATCATCTCTGAGAATGGTTTTCCTATGCCTGCTAGGACTCTTTCATAGAATGGAGCTTCTTGTATGTCGATGAATGTTATTACCTTCTTAATTTCTGTCATTGATGGAATGACTTGAGCATCCAGACGTATCCATCTTTGGGCATATTCTTTGAATGACTCACTGTTCTACTTTTTAACCTTGGTAATCTAATATATGTCTGGAGCCATTTGTGATTGGAAGTTGTATTGATTTAGGAAGGCGTGAGCTAGCACTTCCCAGCTATGAATTTTGGAATTGTCCAGTCAAGTATAACAGGCTCTGGCCTCTCCGGTCAGACTTTTCTGAAACAACTACATTCTCAACTTCTCGTCCTCTACATAGGATCCGAGTTCTCTAATGAATACTTTCAAATGAGTGTAAGGATATCCCAATTCGTCATATTTTTCAAATCTGGGATCTAGAACTTGTCTGGATACCGAGCCCTAGGAAAGATACAGAGGTCTGAGTAGTTGACACTCTCATATGCTCCAGTCCCTTTGATTGACCGGATTTTTTCTTCCATTTGCTGAACTTTCTTTCTGATATCCCCAGTTTCTCGATCTTCTTTGAGATTGATGATTTCAGGGGTTTTGTTGGTTTTTTAATTTTTTTGAGGTTCAGGTATATGAGCTTCCTTTTTCTTGTCAGTACCTTGACCACCACCTTATTCGAAGGACTCTAGTTGAGTGGGTATCTGTTGACCCTGAGTACTTTTTCTCTGTTCTTTCAAGAAAATAGCTAATTCTGCTATCTGATTTCTTAGTCCCTCAAATTCTTCTAGAGACATGAAGCCTATCTCCTGTTGTGTACTTTCTTCCATGTTAGTGGGTAAGCTTTTTGCCTTCTTAGATTTGGATTTGGTAATGGGACCAATCTTGCCTACAATAAAAGTAGGTAGTTTAGTCTTGATAGACACGAACAGTATGCATGCTATGCAATGTGTCAGGTTTATGGGTTTTTTAATATTTTCCTGCAAAACAGATGTCAGTTGTTTTAATGACAGGATATTATGACAGAATTTGATATTTGATAATAGATTTGAAACAATTTATATTTTACAACATTTAATATTTTGATATGAATTGACATTTACAACATTTAATATTTGACATAGAATTGGAAGGGAAAGGTATGAAGAGCCTTCCCTTCACGTTTGGTTTATCAGAGGCTGACCTATCTTAGGTTACTCTCACGAGCTTTTCGGCATGGAAGTTCCCAGATCATCGTAATCTACTAGATGGGAAGTTAATCTGATATTTCAACTGGAGAGGATCTGAGTGGTACCTTTCCTGAGCCTCATTTGGATTTAATCATCGCTAGAGTCTAGTAATCAGTGACCGACGTGTTCGCCTCCTGGTAGAGGAATCACACAACATACATTCATTACGTCTCACCGCATGCAAAATAATGACATTGTGTGAAGCACTAACATAAAGCGTAGTAAAGAGACATTCATTCACATCCATTCAATGTAAAGACGTCATTCACACACATACAGATAAAAGGAATTTGAAAAGTTTGAAATGCGGCTTAAGCCCTCTACTGTCCCCAACAGAGTCACCACCTGTCGACGCCGAAAAAACTCCTTCCTATTTGTTTGGTTGTTAACCTTTATGTTTTTTATGTGGTTTGTCTTGCTTTAAGAGAGAGATTTTAGGAAAAGACCAACATACAATGTCGACGATTTGAAAAGATTGATTTTATTGATTGGTCCGAATTAGACAGAGCCGCTAGTTGGTATGAGTTAAATGGTTGTACCAACTCAACTGAGTTTTAAAATAATTTGCATTATGACCCAATATGGGACTCCATTTAATTGGTCTTGGAAACCGAGATTTATAGAGTTCGGGGGCTTTCTTAAGCGGGGGGAAGGTGTTTGGCACCCCCCGACTTCCGTGAAACACGGTAACCGTATCTTTTCATTCCCTAATTATTGTATGTGTGTGTGTTGTAGTTAATTGGGTCTAAGTGCTTTATTTGAAAGTAGTGTTGTGCTTTAAAGGACCTATATACGAAGGGTTTGGTTTATTAAAAAGTCCATTTTTAGACAATAATGTAAAAATAATGTTTTGAAAAGAAGTTTTCAAACCCTTTCGCTCGCATAGGAATTGAAGCCCTTTGATACTTCCATTTTATTCCATATTCAGCTCATTTCGATTTTATTCTCAATATGTGAAGCATCTTCGACAAAATAATATATATATATAAGTGTCGGGCTCCTTATGGGCTTGAAAGTCATCAAAGTATGCCCGAGCACCACATATATGATTTTCACTATTTCGGGGCCTTAAATCCGGATAACCGTTTTAAGGCCCTGGATTTACAAGTACAAAATTTGCAAGCTGGCTGTACAACTTAAAAAGGTCCATCACGGGAACTGAATCTAGATCCAATGGTTGAATCGTAGATCCTGTAGCTCCTAGGCTCACAGGATATCAAATAAATATCCTGCATGACGAATATACAAAAATAAAATATATAAATATACTAGACATCGTTAAACGAAGGATTCATCAGTTAAATCTTCGTACGCGAGTAGCTCATAGCTTCCCGTTCCCTCTAGATACAAAAATAGGGTCACATGTTTGCTAAATACTCACAAAACTAGAAAGAAAACTAGATCTGTACAGATCTTAGCCATTCTAGCTTCCAGGTTCAAGTTTTACAAATTTTGAACCGGTTAAAAGATAGATCTGGCTAGATCTAGTACATATCTAGTCAATAAAGCTTAAATATTAACTATTTACAAGAAATGAACGGTTAAAACTTTTAGATTTGATGAATATAAGCTAGTAAATATATGTATATAACACTTATATACATATTAGAGTAAGCGAAGAAGACAGATCTGGCAAACTCTTACAGTATTTCACAAGAATGGCTCTCGAACAGCTTTTGTCGCCTCAAAACTCATTTCCCACCTGTTAAAATTTGATATGTTGTTTTATATATGTATATAAGTGTTTACAAAGAAGTTTTACAGAAATCGGAGTAAGATAGAAGCTCCGTTTAGCTATTCTAGCCTCTATTTCTCTCGCCGCGACCCTTTCATTCTCTCTTTTTCTCTTGGAAGCTAAAAGGGGGAGGGGGTATATATAGCCACGATCAACTGCGGGTTTACCTGCGACTGGGCCTGGTGGGCCCCGTTGTCTCAAAATACGTTCACTCAGACCAACGCACAGTTTACTTGAACCATCATAACTTGCAATCCGAGAATCTGATGGAGGCGTGATATACCTTTTCGGAAAGCCTTTTCTGAGAGATACACTGTGACGAACGAGAATTTTATAATGTAATTTAAATATTTATTAAATTAAATAAATATTTTTGATGATTTAGTTATTGAGTTAAATAAATATTTGATGGTATTGTGGTAGATTAATTTAATTATATGTGTTACATTGATTAAATTAATGTGGAGTAATTTTATAATTCAAAGTGTGAATTTAATGGAGATTATTTAATTAAATGAATTGTTTAATAATTATAATATTATTTTAATTAATTTAATAATTAATTCGAGATTTAATGATTTGACATAATTAATAAATCAGTGTTTTAATTATGTGATGGTGTGATGTAATGTGTAATATTATCTTTTATTTAATTGACTTTAAATGATTATTTGATTAGTTAAAGTGTGACAAATAAACTATTTAATAAACACTTTAATTAAAATAATGGGAAGGGAGTAAGCTTTGTGACAAAACAAACATGCCTTTAAGAACATGGGAGCAGTGAAGGCCTGATGCGCTTAACCGCTTTCCATGTTCGAACCGGTTAAATTACACGTTAAACTTATATATCTATATTCTTCATATATTGTATATCATATCTGTGAGAGAGTTCAGAGAGAATTGTGAGTTGAAGAGAGAAAAGTTGAGAGATTAAAGTTTATAGCATCAAACAAAGTTAGCAAGGGTAATCTCTTCATCCCAAGTTTTATATTTTACGTTTTTATATTTTCTCCATGAAAGCCAATTGAGTTCTCTATAAACAACTATTTTGTGATTAATGCATGAAATAATGATTCTATATGTTAATAGATGTCCATAACATGATTTATATCAATTATAATCTGTTTTAGCATAATCAATTTCATGTAATCATGCTTTAATTGGAATTTTATGAGTTAAAGAGTATGAACATATGAATATGGCCTATATGTACAAAATTTCATGCTGTAATTGTTTATTAAACTTTAAATTGATGGTTGATTATGATTATGCATGTTAAAACGAAGAGAACAAAATTTAAACGAATAGATTCGGTGTTATAACGAATCTGTAATTAAGGTGTAGACACTTGAATTTTTGTGTCCCTGTTACTAACACTTCAAGAGGGCAAGGCCGTCTCTTTAAGTCAAATCCGGTCACCAATATCGGTCCTTCAACTGAAACACGATCCCCAATATCGGTCAACTTAAATTCGATCCCCAATATCGGTCAACTCAAATCTGATCCCCAATATCGGTCAACTTAAATCCGACCCCGAATATCGGTCAGGAAACTTAAAATCAGTCTCAAAATCGGTCAACCAATTCAGCCCCGACAGCAACCCGGAAAGTCAAGGTCAGCCCCGGCAGCAACCCAGGAGGTACAGGTCAGCCCCGGCATCAGCCCGAAAAGTCAGGTCGACTTCATACATAAACCTGAAGCCTCATAAAAAATCCAAAAGAAAACCTAGAACGACCACGTCAGCCATAGAGGCAACACTGGGGACAAACAGACTCAAATGGGATCCAAGTTTTGGAAACAGCTCCCGGAAGTCAACCAGAGGCCATGCCGACATTAGAGGAAAACTTGGGAAGGGAAAAATGATCATTTTACCAAATCTTAGCCAATTTGTTCAAACTCAAGCCGAATCGATGCCACCAAAGTCAGAATAAACCATAATGATGATCCCGAGTGCAAACAACGCAAGACGGCTTGACGGATAAACTACGGGGAAACAAAGACCCAGCTATGAACCTATCTTTTTGGGCTTAAAAAGGGTTAAATCCTATGCCACTGCAACACTCTCGACGAGGGCTTTCTAGAAAGATATAGCACGCCTCAAACGGACGCTCCGATCAAAAGTTATGAAGTTTCGAACCTGACATCGCATTGTTCGGCATGCACACACTTTGAGACGATGAAGCCGGGCATGTGGGCCCCACCTTGGGGAGCCGCACCTCTACCTGCGGCAGTAGCAGGTAGAGTGGAGGCTCCCTGGCCTATAAATAAATGTGCACCCACCTCATATTTCATAATTCAGAAACGCGGTGAAGCTCTGCCAGTTCGATTTTTTGACTTTTACACCTCTTCCAAACCCAAATATTTTTACTTTAACACGTAGATATATATATATACTACCACATATCAGAAAACAACCGGCAGATTTGGACGTATAGAGCCTACGATTTGGCAAAAAGCTCGTGTAGCAATCCATTGTAAGTATTTTCACGATCAGAAAGTGAATATTACTTCTTCGTACTTTTATACACTTGCACGTTAAGTTTCGTTTTCTAAAAATGCCCGAAACTTAGTTCCGTGGCCGTTTTCATCAAAATTTGGTACATGTTTGTACATAAACTGATTTTCTGGCATTTCTACAACTCGAATTGACGATCCGTTAGCTCCAGCAGCTTCAGCAACTTTAATACACTAGCACACACGTTCTTGCAACTTCGCTGGACTGGGTTATCTTCCCAATCCGGGTTTGGCCCTTTTTTGTATATATTTAACTGTGTATATACTAACATTTCAATTCTGTCAAGCCCGGATGCCAAATCCGAGGTAGTTTACTGCTTGTTATATATATTTACGCATATATGAGTGATTTTCACCATAACTGGTTTTCTTCCCAGTATTGGTTGACTACATTTCTATCAATATATATATATATATATATATATATATATATTTCAATTTCAGTCCGAGCACCGGCGTGAAAATCCATCGCCTTTTATATTTTTTTTTCACTCTTCGCCATACTGGGTAATCTCCCCAGTCACTAGTTGACTACTTTTCTGCAATTTACATTCCAGTATGGCCTGGACTATTTTGTGGCCTTTATACTATATTTGCACACTTCACCATTATTGGGTTCTTTTCCTAGTCCCTAGTTGACTACTTTTCTGTATATTTACATTCCAGTTCGGCCTGGATCCTTCTGTGGATTTTTTAATGTTTATATATATATTTATGCATATATAAGCAGCCTTCACCATCACTGTTCCTCTTCCCAGTCTTGGTTGACTATGTTTCTGTCCATATATATATATATATATATATATATATATATTGCTTTACTCGCTTTTTATTCAACTGCTGCTTTAAATATTTATTTTATATGAATTGGCACAGACATATCTGTGACGAACGAGAATTTTGTAAAGATATTTAAATATTTATTGAAATAAATAAATATTTTTAATGATTTAATTATTGAGTTAAATAATTAATTCATGAATTTGTGAAAGATTAATTTAATTATGTGTGTTACATTAATTAAATTAATGTGTAGTAATTTAATAGTTCAAGGTATATATTTAATTGAGTTTATTTGATTAATTGAATTAATTAAATAAGCATATGTTATTTTAGTTAATTTAATAATTAATTAATCAATTAATGAATTAACATAATTAATAAATAAAAATATTAATTATGTGACAATGTGATTTAATGTGAATTATCTTATTTTATTTAATTGATTTAAATAAAATAAATTAATCAATAAGTAAGGTGACAATTAACTATATAGTAAACTAGTTAATTAAAATAAATGAAAAAGGAATAAGGGAACAAGCCAAACAAGGCCTTAGGAGGAGTTAGTCTACAACGGTAGTATTTATAATACGTATACGTTGTTTTTCTAATCCATTATCAGAGAAACACTTAGAAATATTAGAAAACATTCAGAGAGAAAAAGAGGAAGAGATTGAGAGAAATTGAGAAAGGAAGAATTGAGAGATCATTGTGTTGTTAACTTTGATTTATCTTCACTACTAAAGGGTAATTCTTCTTTTAAGTTTTCAAAATTAAGATTTCTTAAATACGTACTTTTAAGTTTTATGTGAAATTGGGTTTCCCAATTGGGTTACGATATAATTTTATCTATATGGGTATGTGATGATAACGTGTTTTATAATATATAATCATGATTTAAAAGGATCAATTTTATTTAAGATGGCCTTAATTGGGTTTTTGGAAATCACAGAGTTTATTTAAACATATGTTCAAATTTTCTTTGTTAAGAATTATTTTGGAAAATTAAACCAAGATATGTTTATATATGTAATCATATATGTTGATATTATGTGTAGAATCATGTAGTTATGATTTACACTGATCACACCAAGAAATTTTGTTAAGAATTGGATTTTTCAAAAATACAGAGTGTTGAATATGGGTTAATAACCCATATGGGTGAAATACATGTTGTAATCATATGTTTTGATTAAAATTGACGTTTGATTATAAGTGTATAAGTTTAAACAAAGAGAATGGAATTAAAATGAACGGATTCGGTGTAGTAACGAATCCGTAATGTTAGATTTTATATTTTTCATTAAATTTTGTAAAATTTATGAAGAACAGTGAAATTGATGGTGTTAAATTAGGTAATTATATGACTTGGAATGTTAAGAACATGTTATAAGTGATATATAATGTCTTGTGAAGTTTATACTTCATGGGTAACATTATAAATCAGTGTATTGGTGTAAAATTAGAGAAAATGGCCGAATTTCTATGTTATTCGCGAACTGGAAATTCTGCAAAAACGCAGCCGCGCGGCCGCGCCGGGTGTAAGGCTAAACGGCGCAAGGCCTGAATTTTTAAAAAAATTTGCTAAGTGTTGAAAATTTATGAAATGTGTTTTGAGTCTAATGAACAAGAACACATGTTGTATAAATATGATAAAATGTTGATATGAGTTTAATAATTTATGTTATGTGATTATTTAATTAATTAATTACGTGACTTAAACTATTATTTGTAAAGGTTAAATAATGTGTTATAAATATTAAGAAATTATTTTAAATCTAATTAACATGAAGACATGTTATGTATGTAATGAGTTATTAATACAAGTTAATAACTTAAGTTACGTGATTAATTAACAAGTTAATTAATCAACGTAAACCATTATTTGAAAATCTAATAATGAGTTTGAAGAATACTATTGTAAATCAATAATCATATCGAACTTGTGATTAATTGATATTGTGAATGTATTGATAGGTAAGAGTAATTAAAGAAGTGAGTAATAATTGTAGCTTGCGCACGAGGCAAGTTTTCTATCCCTAACTTACTATTATTGTTGGGCAAGTTTCCTAAACTAAACTCCTTAAATTGAGCAATTGCTATGCTTAATTACTATTGTTGAGCAAATTCTTACTCTTGAATATCCAAGTTTAGAATTTCACATGAGATGCCATGATTCTTTTAAAAGTATCATTTAAGTGTACAATACTTATTCGATTGTATACCCTGAGAAGTTAATATTCAATTTGAATATCATTTATTGAGTTATCTAAACCAACTTTATTTGGTGCGGATTCTGATGTCAAACTGAGATAAACAACCCTAATATAGGGGATTAATGAAGATGCTTTAAGCGTTAAGATAGTGTGCACAGTATCAGTACAAAGGGCTGATCTCCCTAAGTACGAGAAGTAAAGTCTATAGTCTTATGACTGTTAATGGTTTGAAAGGTTAATATACTTGACAACCTAAGACTCGGTTCAAGGTCTTAATGACCCTCAGAAGTAATTTGATTCACGATTAATATTCTTGATTCAAAAGTTGAGAAGTAATTTGATTCACGATTAATATTCTTGATTCAAAAGTTGAGAAATAATTTGATTCTCGATTAATACTCTTGATTCAAAAGTTAAGCTTTCTGTTATTCAGAATTCTTTTATTCGCATGTTATTATTCTGTTATGTTTTTATACTTGCGGGCATTCGTGCTCACTCTTGCATAATAACATTGCAGTTAATAATGAACGAAGTGATGTACCTTCTAGTAGCAATGGAAAAGGAAAAGCTAACAAGTGTTGAAGACTTGTGTTGATGTTAAGAATGTTAAAGTTCAAGATTTATGTGTGATGACTTAAGACTTATTTATTTACGTTTCCGCAACAGAGATTTAAGGTTAAGTTTAACCTGGGATTTATGATGTATTATTATTTCAGATGATGTAAGATGATGATTTATTTATCTAATAAATGAATTTCATTATTTATGGGTAGATAGTTGTATGATATTGGAACAGTGAACACCAAATCTTGTGGAAATTAAGATACCGAATTTGGGGGTGTCACAAGTTGGTATCAAAGTCATAGGTTATGAACCTTAGGTGGGGGAAAAACCTTAGGATAGTAGCCTTCGTGAAGATAGTAATGACAACTCTGATTGAGTTCTAAGAAAGATAATAAAATTACTTTATGTGCTATGTGCTTATGTGTTCATACTTGTTAGAGTATTAATTAGCATCACGTAAAAACTAAGACTTAAAATTTATTTTGTCAGGATGTCAGATACTGGAGGAGCTAGTCAGCCCAAGGATGTTGTACCCCTAGAGACTAGAGATGAGGAGCCTCGGGACATACATACTGTATGGGAGCAGTTAGTACAGCCAGAGCCATCTCCTATGATTCCAGATTTTGTTCAGGAGCATGAGCCAGAGATTGACTCAGAAGAGGACCCTGAGGAGGTCGAGATCCCGGCTGAGGCAGCAGAGGAGGAGGAAGAGGAAGACCCTGAAGAGGATGAGGAAGACCCTGAGGAGTTCCCACCGAACTCTGTCAGTGCTGATATGTATGATTTATTGTATGATCGCAACGTAGAGTTACGAGATACAATTCAGGAGTTGAGGGAGCAGTCAGTTACTCAAGGTGGTGAGATTGAGACACTCCACACCCGTCTTGGCAATGTGGAGTGGGATTTGGTTCATGAGAAGGGCCAAACTGAGCAGAAGACAGAGGAGATAGAAAAGTTAAATAATGAGTTGAAAGAGAAATCTGAAAGACTCGCCATAGTGGAAGAAGCTTGGGTGAGAAATGCACGACGTGCAGATCTGGCAGAGGATGATGTACGTGCGAAGAGAGTTAAGGTTGCAGAGACGTGCTACACGTTTCTGAGGGTAATGGATGAGGCCCAGGACCGAGTTATGAGATATCCAATTCAGTTCGAGGGACTGCCTGGGTATATGTTAAATCGCAGGACTACGTCCCGCATTATAGAGGAGGAGCGTAGTGAAGCTGTCCGACGCCTTAGTAGGCCATGATAGGACAATATGATATTGTTAATGTTTAAATAATCATAAATAATGTAAATTCTGATGTGATTATAAACAAAGGAATATTGTGATAATATAAATCCTGTAGAAACTTTATTTCAGGATTGTTGATGTAAATGGCAGAAATGCTATCGTATTGTATTAAAAGCTTTTGGTTTTAATAAAATAATAAAGTTTGTTCAAGATGATATGGGTTAAGTGAGTATGTTAAAATATTTAACATTATGTGATACTCTTTGGAGTAGTTAATGTAAATTCCGATGTGATTAAAAACAAAGGAATATTTTGAGAAACTAAATCTTGAAGATTCTTTATCTTGGGATAGTTGAAGTAACCGGCAGAGATGCTATAGTACTATGTTTAAAACTTTTGATTTAAATAGAATATCAAAGGTTATTTGAAAAGAAAAGAGTTAAAGTGATTATGTCAAATATTTGAGTTAAAATTTAAGTATTTAAGAGATTGAATAAAGATCTAATGAGCGTATATTCTTAACAGAAATATGCCGCCAAGAAAGAGATAAAATCGTCTACAAGCCCAAGAAGGGTCAACCAATAACAATAACAACAATGATGCCAATGAGAACCCCGTTCAGCAGTTGGTAAATCTGTTGGCTGGAGCGATGAACAATCAGCCTCAAGCTCCACCGAACACCTCATTTAAAGACTTTAAGGCAGTGGGACAGCCAGATTTTAAGGGTTCCACGAACCCGATAGAAGCTCAGACTTGGGTTATGGAAATGGAGAAAATTTTTGAGGTCGCCTGAGTTAGGGAGGACCAGAAGACCGCCTACGTGACATTTATGTTAAAATCAGAAGCCAGCTACTGGTGGCAGGCAAATAAGATCAGTGGAGGAGAAGGTGTAATAACCTGGGAAAGGTTTAAAGAAATGTTTTTCGAGATGTATTTCCCGACCAGCTCCCAGAATCAAATGGAGGTGCAGTTTCTGGAGTTGAAGCAGGGCAATATGTCTGTGCCCGACTACGCGGCAAAGTTTAACGAATTGTCTAGGTTTGCCCAATATCAAGTGCATACTGACGAAAGAAAGGCTAGGCATTTTGAACAGGGACTGTAACCCTGGTTGTATAGCAAGGTATTAATGTTTCAATTGAACACTTTTACTAGATTTTTGGAGAAGGCCATCCTCGTTGAAGGTGGAAGCGAGGCAGTGTCCAAGTACAATCAGGATCAAAAGAAGAAGAAGAATGATAGTGAAGGAAACAATACGGCTAGTGGCAGTCACACAGGGGGAACTAATAATCATAAACGAAAGTGGAATGACAACCCGTCGTCTGTAAGTCAGCAAGGTAGTCAGAAGAAAAAGTTAGAACCATGCCCAACCTGTGGGAAGACTCACTTGGGAGTCTGCATGAAAGGAAAAAGAGTTTGCTACAATTGTGGTCAGGAAGGCCACATAGCACCTAACTGCCCTAACCCTAAGAAGGGCGCCTGCTACACATGTGGGTCAAAGGATAACTTGGCCAGAGACTATCCAAAGAAGGCATCTGGAGGGACAGGGTCAAGTGGAAATAAGGGAAATAATAGTGGAAATCCTTTTACCATTACCGGACCGACTTCGATAAATCGACCAACTGCAAGGACATTTAACATGACCGTACAAGACGCTGTGCAGTCTCGTGATGTGGTGTCAGGTATCATTCCGATCAATAAAGTCAATGCTTATGTTTTATTTAATTCGGGTGCTACTTGTTCATTTATATTCGATGACTTTACAAAGAATTTAGAATTGCTTAAAGATAAATTAGAGATCCCTATGAATATAGAGATTGCGAATAAGGAAGTAATTCCTATTAAGTATATACACAAGAACTGTAGAATGGATATTAAGGGTAACGTTATGAACATAGATCTGATCCCGATTAAACTTGGGGAATTTGACGTTATCCTAGGAATGGATTGGCTATTCAATTATGGAGCCGTAATTGATTGCCAGAAGAAATGTATTAACCTTATGACTCTGTCAAAGGTTGTGTTTTATGGCAGCAAGTCGCCTAGACAAGCGAGTTGTCTGACGATAATGCAGGCCAGGAAGTTATTAAGACAAGGCTGTGTAGGGTATTTAGCCTACATAGTCGACAGTCATAAAGAGAATCCAAAGTTAGAAGAAATACCAGTTGTAAGAGACTTCGTGGATATTTTCCCGGATGATCTGCCAGAACTTTTGCCTGACAGGGAAGTAGACTTTGTAATCGATTTGGTGCCAGGAACGGCTTCAATATCGAAAGCACAGTACCAGATGGTTCCGGTAGAAATGAAGGAATTAATGGTACAGCTACAAGAGTTGTTGGACAAGAAATATATTCAACCGAGCGTATCACCGTGGGGAGCGTCGGTATTATTTGTTAAGAAGAAGGATGGAACGATGCGACTTTACATCGACTATAGAGAATTGAACAAGGTTACCATTAAGAATAGGTATCTGTTGCCAAGGATTGATGATCTGTTTGATCAATTAAAAAGAGCAAGATATTTCTCGAAGATAGACCTGAGAAGTGGTTATCATCAGCTGAAGGTGAGGCCTGAAGATGTCCCAAAGACAGCATTTAGGACACGATATGGTCACTATGAATTTTTGGTTATGTCATTTGGTCTAACGAATGCGCCTGCAGCATTTATGGGCCTAATGAATGGAGTGTTCAAGCCCTTTTTGGACAAATTCGTAGTGGTTTTTATCAATAATATATTGGTATATTCTAAGACCAAGGAAGAGCATGTTGAACATTTGAAGTTAACATTAGAAGTGTTGAGAAGTGAAAAGTTGTACGCCAAGTTCTCAAAGTGTGAATTTTGGATTGAAATGGTGCAATTTCTCGGACATTTGATTGATAAGGACGGAATTTCGGTGGATCCTTCCAAAGTCGAAGCGGTGATGAATTGGGATCAGCCGAAAACACCGTCGGAAGTAAGAAGTTCTCTTGGATTAGCTGGTTACTATAGAAGATTTATTCAGGATTTTTCCAAGATCGCCACTCCGCTAACGAATTTGACTAGGAAAGTTGTAAAATTCATTTGGACGGAGAAGTGTGAGGAAAGTTTTTAAGAGCTTAAGAGAAGGTTGAGTACAGCACCTGTGTTGTCCTTACCGGATGATGCAGCAAACTTTGTGGTATATAGTGATGCGTCGCTTAAAGGGCTAGGCTGTGTGCTTATGCAAAACGGCAGAGTCATTGCGTATGCGTCACGACAGTTGAAAGATTATGAGAAGGGATATCCAACCCATGATTTGGAATTAGCTGCGGTGGTATTTGCTTTAAAGATTTGGAGACACTATCTCTATGGGGAGAAGTGTGAAATATATATAGACCATAAGAGTCTGAAGTATATTTTCACATAGAAAGACTTAAATATGCGCTAAAGAAGGTGGCTAGAGTTAATAAAGGATTATGATTGTGATATCTTATACTACCCAAGCAAAGCGAATGTTGTAGCCGACGCCTTAAGCCGAAAGGGTCGGGAGAAGTTGATGTTGCTGACAACACAGGAAGAATTGATTTCAGCAATGGAAAAGCTGGAATTGGAAGTAGGATGTCCAATGGAGACTGACGAGAAACTGTTCCAGATGCAAGCTGGTACAACTTTATTGGATAAGATTAAGGAAGCACAAATCCTGGATAACGAATGTGAGGAAGTAAAGAAAAAGATATCTGAAGGGATTGAACTTAGATTTAAAATAGACAGCGAAGGATTGTTGAGATTTGAAAGTAGAGTTTGGGTACTGCCAATACCAGAAATTAAGGACATTCTGAGCGAGGCTCATAGTTCGAGGTATTCCATTTATCCCGGAAGTACTAAGATGTATCAAGATTTACGACAACACTTTTGGTGGCCAAATATAAAGAGGGACGTTGCCAATTGTGTTGCCAAGTGTCTGACTTGCCAAAGGGTCAAGGCAGAACATCAGAGACCAAGTGGTTTACTACAACCTCTAGAGATCCCAGAATGGAAATGGGAACATATTACAATGGATTTTGTTGTTAGCCTTCCTACGACCCAGAAAGGCTATGACGCAGTATGGGTTATCGTCGATCGATTAACGAAATTCGCACACTTCCTTCCGATCAGAATTAGATTTAACTTAGAACAATTGGCAAAGTTATACGTGAAAGAGATTATTTCGAGGCACGGAGTGCCAGTGTCAATTGTTTCTGACCGAGATCCGCGCTTTACATCGAATTTCTAGAAAAGACTGCAAGAATGCATGGGAACACAGTTGAGGATGAGTACTGCCTATCACCCTCAGACTGACGGGCAAAGTGAAAGAACGATCCAAACATTAGAGGATATGCTAAGGGCATGTATCATGGATTTTAATGGCAATTGGGATGATCATTTACCACTTATAGAATTAGGTTATAATAATAGTTACCACGCTAGTATTGGTATGCCGCCTTACGAAGCGTTGTACGGTAGAAAGTGCATAACTCCACTGTACTGGGATGAAGTTAGCGAAAGACAATTGCTAGGACTAGAGTTAGTCCAACAAACGGCAGAGATAGTTAAAGTAATTAGGACAAGATTAGTAGCGGCTCAGGATAGGCAGAAGAAATACGCCGATCCACACTGCAAGAATGAATAGTTTGAATCGGGTAGCTTTATATTTTTGAAGGTCTCTCCTTGGAAGGGAAAGATCAGATTTGGTAAGAAGGGAAAATTGAGCCCGAGGTTCATTGGACCCTTTGAGATATTACGACGAATTGGAGAAGTAGCCTATGAGGTAGCTTTACCTCCGGCACTGGAACATGTCCACAACGTTTTTCATGTGTCGGTATTACGACATTATAAACCCGATTACAAACATGTGATAGAATATGAACCCCTACAATTTGAGAAAGATTTATCCTACGAAAAAGTTCCTATTCAGATTGTTGACAGGAAAGAGCAAGTTCTCAGGAACAAAGTAATACCTTCTGTTAAGGTAATTTGGAGGAACAACGCTGAAGAAGCTACGTGGGAACTCGAAGAATATGATAAAGAATTATCCCCACTTATTTTCTTGAATAGGTGAACGCGATTCTGGGGACAGAATCTTTGTAAGGGGGGAGAATGTGACGAAAGACAAAATTATTAATCGAACCGTGATTCTAAGGACAGAATCCTTTTAAGGGTGGAAAGATGTGACGAACGAGAATTTTGTAAAGATATTTGAATATTTTTTGAAATAAATAAATATTTTTAATGATTTAATTATTGAGTTAAATAATTAATTCATGAATTTGTGGAAGATTAATTTAATTATGTGTGTTACATTAATTAAATTAATATGTAGTAATTTAATAGTTCAAGGTATATATTTAATTGAGTTTATTTGATTAATTGAATTAATTAAATAAGCATACGTTACTTTATTTAATTTAATAATTAATTAATAAATTAATGAATTGACATAATTAATAAATAAAAATATTAATTATGTGACAATGTGATTTAATGTGAATTGTCTATTTTATTTAATTGATTTAAATAAAATTAATTAATCAATAAGTAAGGTGATAATTAACTATATAGTAAACTAGTTAATTAAAATAAATGAAAAAGGAATAAGGGAACAAGACAAACAAGGCCTAAGGAGGAGTTAGTCTACAACGGTAGTATTTATAATACGTATACAGTTGTTTTTCTAAACAATTATAAGAGAAACACTTAGAAATATCAGAAAAAATTCAGAGAGAAAAAGAGGAAGAGATTGAGAGAAATTGAGAAAGGAAGAATTGAGAGATCATTGCGTTGTTAACTTTGATTTATCTTCACTACTAAAGGGTAATTCTTCTTTTAAGTTTTCAAAATTAAGATTTCTTAAATACGTACTTTTAAGTTTTCTGTGAAATTGGGTTTCCCAATTGGGTTACGATATAATTTTATCTATATGGGTATGTGATGATAACGTGTTTTATAATATATAATAATGATTTAAAAGGATCAATTTTATTTAAGATGGCCTTAATTGGGTTTTTGGAAATCACAGAGTTTATTTAAACATATGTTCAAATTTTCTCTGTTAAGAATTATTTTGGAAAATTAAACCAAGATATGTTTATATATGTAATCATATATGTTGATATTATGTGTAGAATCATGTAGGTATGATTTACACTGATCACACCAAGAAATTTTGTTAAGAATTAGATTTTTCAAAAATATAGAGTGTTGAATATGGGTTAATAACCCATATGGGTGAAATACATGTTGTAATCATATGTTTTGATTAAAATTGACGTTTGATTATAAGTGTATATGTTTAAACAAAGAGAATGGAATTAAAATGAACGGATTCGGTGTAGTAACGAATCCATAATGTTAGATTTTATATTTTTCATTAAATTTTATAAAATTCATGAAGAACAGTGAAATTGATGGTGTTAAATTAGGTAATTATATGACTTGGAATGTAAGGAACATGTTATAAATGATATATAATGTTCTTGTGAAGTTTATACTTCATGGGTAACATTATAAATCAGTGTATTGGTGTAAAATTAGAGAAAATGGTCGAATTTCTGTGTTCTTCGCGAACTGGAAATTCTAGAAAAACGCAGCCGCGCGGCCGCGCCTGGTTCAAGGATAAACGGCGCGCGGCTGCACAAGGCCTGAATTTTTGAAAAAAATTGCTAAGTGTTGAAAATTTGTGAAATGTGTTTTGAGTCTAATGAACAAGAACACATGTTGTATAAATATGATAAAATATTGATATGAGTTTAATAATTTATGTTATGTGATTAATTAATAAATTAATTACGTGATTTAAACTATTATTTGTAAAGGTTAAATAATGTGTTATAAATATTAAGACATTATTTTAAATCTAATTAACATGAAGACATGTTATGTATGTAATGAGTTATTAATACAAGTTACTAACTTAAGTTACGTGATTAATTAATAAGTTAATTAATCAACGTAAACCATTATTTGAAAATCTAATAATGAGTTTGAAGAATACTATTGTAAATCAATAATCATATCGAACTTGTGATTAATTGATATTGTGGATGTATTGATAGGTAAGAGTAATTAAAGAAGTGAGTAATAATTGTAGCTTGCGCACGAGGCAAGTTTTCTATCCCTAACTTACTATTATTGTTGGGCAAGTTTCCTAAACTAAACTCTTTAAATTGAGCAATTGCTATGCTTAATTTCTATTGTTGAGCAAATTCTTACTCTTGAATATCCAAGTTTAGAATTTCACATTAGATGCCATGATTCTTTTAAAAGTATCATTTAAGTGTACAATACTTATTCGATTGTATACCCTGAGAAGTTAATATTCAATTTGAATATCATTTATTGAGTTATCCAAACCAACTTTATTTGGTGCGGATTCTGATGTCAACTGAGATGAACAACCCTAATATAGGGGATTAATGAAGATGCTTTAAGCGTTAAGATAGTGTGCACAGTATCAGTATAAAGGGCTGATCTCCCTAAGTACGAGAAGTAAAGTCTATAGTCTTATGACTGTTAATGGTTTGAAAGGTTAATATACTTGACAACCTAAGACTCGGTTCAAGGTCTTAATGACCCTCAGAAGTAATTTGATTCACGATTAATATTCTTGATTCAAAAGTTGAGAAGTAATTTGATTCACGATTAATATTCTTGATTCAAAAGTTGAGAAGTAATTTGATTCTCGATTAATACTCTTGATTCAAAAGTTGAGCTTTCTGTTATTCAGAATTCTTGTATTCACATGTTATTATTCTGTCATGTTTTTATACTTGTGGGCATTCGTGCTCACTCTTGCATAATAACATTGCAGTTAATAATGAACGAAGTGATGTACCTTCTAGTAGCAATGGCAAAGGAAAAGCTAACAAGTGTTGAAGACTTGTGTTGATGTTAAGAATGTTAAAGTTCAAGATTTATGTGTGATGACTTAAGACTTATTTATTTACGTTTCCGCAACAGAGATTTAAGGTTAAGTTTAACCTGGGATTTATAATGTATTATTATTTCAGATGATGTAAGATGATGATTTATTTATCTAATAAATGAATTTCATTATTTATGGGTAGATAGTTGTATGATATTAGAACAGTGAACACCAAATCTTGTGGAAATTAAGATACCGGATTTGGGGGTGTCACAATATCTGTAGGCGGACTAGATTTATTTAAATCTCGCTAATTCTAGTTTTCAAACGGTTCAAAGTCTCCAGACTGAACTGGAAGCTAGAATGGCTGAGATTTTCTTAAATCAAGCTTTCTTTCTAGTTTCAGCTTCAAAAGCATCCTCGCGTCCCTTAAATCACTATCTAGTGGGAACGAGATGCTTCGACCGTGCGGACCAAGATTTACTGAATGAATTCTCGATTCTGGAAATATTGGGATATTTATCTTTTTCTGTACAAATTTGAATTGTGCAAATTTTGGCTACTCATATGTGAGCCTAGGAATCATGGGATTCACGATCAAAACGATCGAAATCTGATTCCCACGATGGACAAACTCCGATTTATAAATGTACCCTGCCAGTTTTTCTGCAAAAAAAATGTACATGTAAACAGATTTTAAAACGGTTATTCGGATTTAAGGTCTCGATATAATAAAAAATATTGATTGTCGTGTCAGCATCCCTTCGATGGTTTTCATACCCATGAGGAGACAGACAATTGTATATTCTGTGGTCGAGGATGCTTCGCAGACCGACAAATCACCATTCACATGCAGCCTTAAGGCTATAAAGATAAAATTGGAAGTATCAACAAGCTTCAATTCCTATGGCAGCGTAAGGGTTTGATAAGCCAGCTTTCAAAACATCATTTTCAAATCAATCAAAAGAAAAGCTTTTTCAAAGAAAATCAAATTAAATGCTTTTGCAAATCAAATCAATGGCTGATTTTCAAATCAAATCAAACCCTTCGTTTATAGGTTCAACGAAGAAAAACACTACTTTCAATCAATCAAATCAATAGGCCCAATTTTCAAACAGCATTCACTCACGCATTCCAGTTTTAAAAAGAAATATTGAAAAGATGTGGTATTGTGTTTACATGGGAGTCGTGGGGTGCCTAACACCTTCCCCACACTTAACCAAGCCCCCGAGCTCAAACTTTGTTTTCAAAGATTAAGTTTTGACAGTGTCCAGCAATTGGGCCTCTTTCAAATAAAACTCGGTTGAGTTGGTACAACCATTTCAAATCTACCAACTGGCGACTCTGTAAAACGTTCAAATCGTCGACATGATACATGTTGGCCTTTCTCCTAAAAAACCCTTCAAAATCTTTTTCCTAAATAAAAAGAGTGAGGGTAGAGAGAACTTAGGAAAAGAGATTAAAAGATCCGGGTTGTGACCCGACCCGCTGATTTTTTAAACCAACGTCGACAGATGGCGACTCTGCAGGGATAGTAGAGGGCTTAGGCCGCTTTCAAATCTTTTTAAACATTTCCCTTTCAAAATTATTGAATGCGTGAAATTCTGCGTCTCCACAGTCAATGAATGAGTGAATGCTGCGTCTTTATTGAATGTATGAATGCTGCGTCTTTACATTGAATGAATGTGAATGAATGCTTTCCTACTTTTTAGTGCTTCGCACCCATATTTAGTGCTTTGCACCCATGTCATCATATGTACAACGGTGAGGCACGATGTATGTGAATGTATGTTGTGTGTCCCTCTCACAATAAGGAAAACCCGATCGGTGATAAGTAATGTCTCTAGGGACGACTAAGTCTCTGGGCTCATGAAAATGCATCACCCAGATTCGCTCCAGTTGAACGATCGGATTAATTTCCCCTCTCTTAGATTGCGATGATCTGGGAGCCTTTATGCCGAAAACAAAATCGCGAGAGTAACCTAAGATAGGTCAGCCTCTGATTAACCAAATCCGAAGGGAAGCTTTTTCATGGCTTCCTCTTTCAATTCCATATTAAGTCTCCAATTACCGAGAAGCACAATGTAAATATCATAATAAAAGATTTACTTTCCCAGTCAAAATACCATGTCATCATGCCATCAAAATAACTAACCTCTATTTTGCAGGATAAAATCTAAAAAAAACACATCATGCATTCTGTTCTTACCTACCTCAGGAAATTAACACACCTACGTTTTGTTGTAGGTGAAAAAGTGGTCTCACTAATAGATCATAATCTGAAAAGGCACAAAGCCTATCCAACCGACATGGCTGAAAGTAGCCAATACGAGCCGGATTCTGTATCTCGAAAAGAGTTCGAAGGACTTAAGAATCAAATAGCAGAGTTAGCTATCCTCCTAATAGAACAAAACAAAAACACTCAGGGCCAACCAACACTCAATCAAACAAATACCTTCTCGCATGGTGGTAATCAAAGTGATGCCAAAAAGGGAGAAATGCAGATCCCTGAATCGTGATACAATGAAAGAACCAACAAAACCCCTAAAATCACAAATCTTAGAGATGATCGGTAAACGGCGATATTCGAAGGAAAGTCCAACAAATGGAAGAAACCATCCGAACAATCAAAGGGACTGGAAACCTTGGAAGTGTCACATATTCAGATCTATGAATATTCCCAGAGGCTAGATATCCTGATAAATTCCAAGTCCAAGAGTTTGAATAGTACAATGGGGGCAGGCGATCCCTATACGCACTTGAAAGTATACATTGGCGAGCTAGGGTCTTATGCTGAAGATGAAAACCTCAGAATGCAGCTTTACTAAAAGAGTCTCAATGGAGAGGCTAGGACATGGTATGCCCGACTTGATAATGCAAAAATCCACAATTAGGAAGAGTTAGCTCATGCCTTCCTAGCTCAATACAGCTTCCAGTCTCAGATGGTTCTGGATCAGTATCAAGTTTCCAAAGTCAAAAAGCAGAGTACCGAGTCTTTCCGTAAGTATGCTTAAAGATGGAGACGTCCGGCAGCACATGTCAGCTCGCCTATGCCCGAAGTTGAAATGGTGATAACTTTCATAGACATCTAAGAGGCACCTTACTATGAGAGGATACTGGCCGGAATAGGAAAGCCATTCTCAGAGATGATCAAACATGGAAAAATGACAGAGATGGGCCTGAAAGCAGGCAAGATCAAAGATCTCACAACCTTGAAAGTAGTCGCCGATCATATACAGTCTAGAAACTATACTAGTGATCCCATAAGGGTACCCTAGGAAGGCGATCAAGATGTATCCCTCATTGTACAGGGGCAATCTAGGAGACCCAACCATAGTCCCCCCATTTGGAAGAGGGAAAGTAATCTCTCATCACAACAAACTGCATTCAACAATTACTAGGACAGAAAGAGGAAATTTGAAAGGACGGAAAATCGGGTGTTCACTCCACTAGGCGATTCTCTTGAAAAACATGTTGGTGATACTAATAGATCACAAGAAAATTACCAAACTGGCTCCACCTCTGGATCCAAAAAGAAAAAGATACAATCCTAGCCAGAGATGTTCTTACCATTCAGGATCTCTAAGACACGATACACAAGATTGTTGGTCCTTAAAGCATAAAATCCAAACCCTGATCGAAAACGAAGATATTGTGGTCCAACTGTTGGGTTTGTACGTAACGCAATCATGCAATCAAATCACATAAATAGGGTGGAAGCGCAAAAACTAGGTTTTCAAAAATTTATACAAACCCATAACCATAATCATTCTTGTGCATCAATTATCAGTGAATATAGAAGGAGAAAAATAGAATTATACCTTTGAAGATCCAAGCTTTCTCAGGTACAAGTTCTACTCCTTTGATTCCTTTGATTCCTATGTAGTGGCCCCTTCCCTTGATCAATGTCAGCCACCCAAATGTTTGGCCTCTAACGGTGATCCACCAAGGAAGATGAAGAACTCAAGAAGATGGGTTATTGGCTTAACCCTTGTTTCTATCTCTATAGAATATGTGTAATCCCAACTCTTGGAAAAATTCACGTACCTTATTTCTGATATAAGACTCTCTTATATAGATATTAGGTTAACCCTCCTAATCCAATTAGAATAGGGTTTTATTTAATTAGTTAAATACTTTTAATTAATTTATATCCTAATCTTTATTAGGATTGAGAGAGTGTACAGATATTATATTAATTCCTAAACTCCTTTAGAATTAAAATAATAATAATATTATTATTATTAATAAGAATCCTCTTATTAATTTATATTTAATATTTCTAAAATATTAAATAATAAACATTAAGATATTTAATTTATTCTATCACCATAGATTAAATTAATTATACTTAATGCATTATTACTATCATGCCATTTTCTTCTTAAATAATTCTTCTTCCTTTTATGGTGTGACCCTTTAGGTTCTCCATATTAAACCGGTTATGAATAAATCAATTAGAACAATTCTAATCTTATTTAAATAAATAAATTAAACTAATAATCTATTTAAATAAATAACATTTATTCTATAATAGGGATAAGCCTCCCTAGCGATCAACGACTTTTCAGATAATATAGATTTCAACATTAATCATAAAAGAACCTGTGAGTTAATAGTTACCGTACAATTCAATCCTTCCACCATACAATGTCCTAATTAAATATATGACATAGATTTACTGTCAAGTCTTAATTTATTTAATCATATGTATTTCGATTAGAAAATGCACAACTCCAAATAATGCAAATTAGAAACCTCTTTCTAATTTCATTCTACATTGGCCAAGGATTCTTGGGTTGTCATTTAACGAATCACATAGGACATATCTCCTCTTTTACTAGAGGTGGTAGATTCTTTATTGATCATTCATTATCTCCATATGTAACTCATTATACCCAAGCATACCCTATATATGCCTTAAAAGGCCTTAAGGAATTAGTCAAAGTATAATTTGTTACATACAAGATACTATGATGATCTCAAGTCCAAGGATCACTTGTACTACTATCACATTAGGAATTCCTATTGACAGGCGAGTAAAACTTCATTAGGTATTCCATAGCGAGTCACGTTCAGTGAACTTATTCTCCAATAAGCACCTACATACTTGCTTTAGTGTCTCCACACAAATGACCATGAGATCAGTCATCCTCATCCAATGAGCAAGCAACATATGTACCAATCTATCCGGATTTACTAATCCCCATTTTAGTAATCCCACAATTGGGAACTATTTTAGTTTTTAAGCTTTCTAAGAATTTAGATCTCATTATCATGATCTCATCATGATTCTAAAAGCATTGCTTAAAACTATGGGTTATTTACATATTATAAAAATAGCACCATGTAGATAATTATATGCCTTAAATGAATATTTTATTAATAAATAAATAAGATTGTTTACAAAGTATGTGCTTTATCATCATACATGATTGGCTTGTATGCACACTACTATCAATCTCTCACTTGCACTAAAGCCAATCGCCATGGTATCTCATACCCATCTTCTCTAAGTGACGATCAAACTGCTGTTGTGTTAGAGCTTTAGTAAATGGATCTGCAATGTTGTCTTGAGAGTCCACATGCTCTAAGGTGACGTCTCCTCTTTCAATGATCTCCCTGATCAAGTGAAATCGCCGCAACACGTGTTTAGATTTCTGATGAGACCTGGGTTCCTTAGCCTGTGCAACCGCTCGTGCTGTCACAGTATACGGGAACTGCTTCACCGATGCTAGGAACTACACCAAGTTCAGTTATAAACTTCTTCATCCAAACAGCTTCCTTTGCAGCTTCACTTGCAGCTATATACTCTGCCTCTGTCACTGAATCAACAACTGTTTGCTGCTTGGAACTCTTCCAACTCAGTGCACCTCCGTTCAAGGTAAACACATACCCTGAAATAGATTTACTGTCATCTTGGTCTGTTTAAAAACTTGAGTCCGTGAATCCCTCGAGTTTTAATTCAGACCCACCGTAGACAAGAAAAATATCTTTAGTCCTTCTCAAGTACTTTAGGATATTTTTCACTGCCTTCCAGTGCTCTTCTCCTGGATTCGACTGGTATCTGCTTGTTACACTAAAAGCGTGATCAACATCCGGTCTAGTACATATCATACCGTACATGATAGATCCTATTGCAGAAGCATAAGGGATCTTTGGGGCCTGTTTCTTGGAGAGATTTATTCCATGGCTCATCGGCATGAGACCTCTTTTGGAATCTTCCATGCTAAACCTCTTTAGCATCGTATCAATGTACGTTCCTTAGGATAAGCCGAGCATCCTATTAGATCTATCTCTATAGATCTTTATCCCCAAAATATAGGATGCTTCACCCAAGTCCTTCATGGAGAAGTTTTTAGATAACCAAATTTTAATGGATTGTAACATAGGAATGTCATTCCCTATCAGTAATATATCATCAACATATAATACAAGGAATGATACTGCGCTCCCACTAACCTTCTTGTATACACAAGGTTCATTCTTATTTTTGATAAAATCAAACTCTTTGATTGTCTCATCAAAACGAATGTTCCATCTACGAGAAGCTTGCTTCAACCCATAAATGGATCGTTGTAGCTTACAGACTTGATTTGTTCCAACTTTTGAGATAAATCCCTCTGGCTGTGTCATATACACATCCTCCTCAAGTTTCCCATTGTGGAAGGCTGTTTTCACGTCCATCTGCCAGATCTCATAGTCGTTGTAAGCTGCAATCGCAAGCAAAATCTGAATGGACTTGAGCATGGCTACTGGTGAGAAGGTTTCATCATAGTCAACTCCTTGTCTTTGTTTGAAACCTTTTGCAACCAGTCGGGCCTTATAGGTCTTTACCTTTCCGTCTGCTCCAGTCTTTTTCTTAAAAACCCATTTACACGCAATAGGTTTAATACCTTCAAGTGGTGAAACCAAAGTCCATACTTTGTTTTCATACATAGAGTCCATTTCGGATTTCATGGCTTCAAGCCATTTCCCTGAGTCTTTATTACTCATAGCCTGTTCGTAATTCAATGGATCATCATTCATGATGTGTACCTCATCGTCATCCTCTATAACGAATCCATACCTCTCAGGTATCTGCGGTACTCTTCCAGGTTTACGAACAGGGTGTGGTACAGTAGGTTCTTCTACTTGGTTAGGTACTTGACTTTGGTTCGTGGTAACTTGTGGTTCTTGAACTTCTTCAAGATATATCTTACTCCCACTGACCCCTTCATGGATAAACTCTTTCTCCAAGAAGGTAGCATATTTCGCAACAAACACCTTTTGATCAATTGGATGATAGAAATAATACCCTACGGTTTCTTTAGGGTATCCCACAAATCTACACTTATCGGATTTAGTCTGTAGCTTATCATTTTCAAACTTTTTGACATAAGTTGGACAACCCCAAGTCTTAACATGCTTAAGATTTGGTTTCCTCCCTTTCCACATCTCATATGGAGTCTTTGGGGCGGATTTGGTAGGTACCTTGTTAAGTAGGTATGCAGCCGTTTCTAGGGCATATCCCCAGAAGAAAATTGGAAGGTCGGTAAAACTCATCATGGATCGAACCATGTCCAACAGTGTTCGATTTCTCCTTTCAGATACTCCATTTAACTGTGGTGTACCTGGAGGAGTCCATTGTGAGATTATACTATTTTCTCTGAGACAATTGAGAAACTCACTGCTTAAGTATTCTCCACCTCGATCTGATCGAAGTATCTTAATACTCTTGCCCGTTTGTTTCTCTACTTCACTTCTGAACTCTTAGAACTTTTCAAATGATTCTGATTTGTATTTCATTAAATACACATATCCAAATCTTGAGTGATCATAAGTGAAAGTAATAAAATAAGAATACCCACCCCGTGCACTTGTTGTCATAGGTCCACAAACGTTTGTGTGAATCAATGCCAACAACTCTGTAACACTCTCTCCTTTTCCACTAAAAGGAGATTTAGTCATTTTACCCATGAGACAAGATTCACAAGTTGGATATGATTCATAATCAGATAGCTCGAGGAGCCCATCTTTATGCAACTTGGATAATCTTGTTTCATTGATATGACCGAGTCTACAGTGCCACATATAGGTATAATTAATATCATCTCTTTTCCTTTTCTTAATTTGTTCAATTTGAAATATATTTTCTTGTAAGTCAAGTGTATAAAGTCCATTTCGCAAGTTTTCAATACCATATAAAACATCGTCTTTATAAATAGAACAACCATTGTTCTTTATAATAACGTCAAAACCTTCCATATCCAATACAGAAATTGAGATAATATTTTTAATAATATTCGGAACATAATAACAATTATTAAGATAAATGGATTTGCCCGAAGGCATTGCTAAACAATAAGTTCCTACAGCTAATGCAGCAACTTTTGCTCCATTTCCCACTCGTAGGATCACCTCATCTTTGTTCAGCTTTCTACTTCTGACCAGTCCCTGCACAGTATTACATATGTGAGAACCACAGCCGGTATCCAATACCCAAGTAGAATTATAACTTTCAGAAAAATTAATTTCAATCATAAACAAACCTTGATTGGAAGTCGAAGCTTCTCCAAGCTTCTTCTCTGCTAGAAACTTCTTGCAGTTCCTCTTCCAATGTCCTGGCTCATTGCAATGAAAGCACATTCCTTTAGCTAGTTCAGGTTTCTTTTGCTCCTTTTCTTTCCCTTTTCCCTTAGCCTTCTTAGATTTCTTCTTTTCAGAAGACACCTTGGGCCTCTTCCTTTTATTGGAAGAATCCACCATCAAGACATGGTTCTTCTTGGATGAGAAGTGACCTTCTGCAGTTTTCAGCATGCTAAGCAGCTCAGGTAAGCTGACATCTAGCTTATTCATGTGAAAATTAACCACAAACTGCGAGAAGGTCTCAGGGAGTGACTGCAAGACCAAGTCTTGACTCAACTCCCCTTCCATGACGAACCCAAGCTGTCCAAGGCGTTCAATCAAATTGATTACCTTCAGAACATGAGTCTCGACGGCAGTGCCCTCAGTCATCCGAGATCGGAAGAGCTCCTTAGATATCTCATATCTAGCAGTCCTACTCTGTTCACCATTCACCATACAACTCCTTGAGGTGAAGCAGCATAGCAGGAGCATCCATTTTTTCGTGCTGACGCTGAAGCTCGTTATTCATGGATGCGAGCATGATGCATTGAGCCACAGATGCATCATCTTGCCACTTATTGAAAGTGGCAATCTCTTCCTCAGAGGCTATTACTGAAACAGATTCAGGGATAGTGGAATTTAGGACATAAGAAATCTTTTCAGCAGTGAGAACAATTCTCAGATTTCTTAGCCAATCCTCATAATTCGGGCCGGTAAGCTTATTTGCATCAAGTATGCTTCGTAGTGAGATTAGTGATTTTGACATTTTTAAAATTCTGCATGTGAAAAGACAACATTTTAGCAAACATTCATTTTATTAACTTTGCATACCAAAATAAATTTAAGTCTTTATTTTAAATTGGTATATCCCACTATTTTCATCAAACTATATTACTCTCACTTATATAGTTCGATAACATCTAATTAAAGATTTGCTAGTGAGATTAAGGATCCCATTTCAAATGTATATAACCTTGTGGATAGCACAACAAGCGATATACAAATAAATAGGTAGACAACTCTTGTCAATTACATCACCATATAACTCCGTTTATTTTGCCTCTTAAATCATAATGGTCATGTGTGTGCGCATCCGAACTTAAATAATTTAAGTTAAGTCCAGCCTAGCACTTCCATAAATTCAAAAAGAAAAATTTTCGTCCTTGTGGATAGCACAACAAGACTAGATTGTTCAATTTTCTTGATAAGCATCAAATGTGATTAATTTACATCTTAAATATTCAATACTCGCCTTGTGGATAGCACAACAAACTCATATTAAATATTTAATACTCTATTAATTAATCATGCTAGAAGGCGACGTTCGATATTCCAAATATCATTTGAACGCTTCAGACTTAATAATATTTCTTTGAGGGGTTTGTTATTATTTGTCTCATCCTGTTTAGCACGCATGCACACACACACACATATATATATATATATATATATATATAAAATACGCGTTATTTTATTAAACATGCAAAGCATGTTTGCATAAAATATAATATATATAATATTTAGCATGCAATATAGAATACTATATTCTACCCGGATTAATTATGGACTTTTATTCTAGTTTGGTTCACTAGAGCCACCAAGTGAACCAAAAGGTCAAACCTAGGAGTGCAAGAATTTAAATTTTAAATGTAACTATTACATTTAAACCCGGGCTCCATACAAACGGGTCTTCACGCGCTCCTTGCTCCTTGGTCTCCAATTTTTTCAAAATAATTCTAACTATCTGTATTACATTAACTATTTAAAATTAAATAGAAACCTTGATCAGCAGTCAAGGGGAAGTACATAGAAAGGAGATAGAATTTACATCGAGAATAAAACTAGAGAAGACGAGGTACGCAGACCCCATTTTATAAAACCCATTCATTCAAGCATTCAACCAAAATAAAATCCAATCACATTGGTCATAGTCCATAATCAATCCCTTTTATTACCATACATATCATCATACGTATCAATAAAACTTATTCATCTCATGAAAATAAATTCATTCCATATATGTATTAATATCAGTTAATGGGCAAAAGTTTGCTAAACTTTGTTTTTGGAAAAATAAACTCATTTATTTCATTCAAAAACAATTCCAAATTAAACTCTTTAATTTTAGCAATTCTGAAATCTCATTTCATATAAAATAAACATCTTTATTTTAAACCTTTATTAATTAAATAAACCATTCATTTAATTAAATAAAACAAAAAAATTTCAGTTCCTGTCCAGTGGCGCAGCTGCGCCAAGAATGTAAAGGGAACCGGCGCAGCTGCGTAGCATGAAAACCAGGAAGAGTAACCGGCGCAGCTGCGCAACAATATTGCCTTGTACCGGCGCAGCTGCGCAGAATCTGGAAAAAAAATTTGTTGCCCAGAACTCGATCCAATCGCATATCATACATGTATGGAATCACATAGACTGATAATTAGCACAAGATTGGCTCTCATACCACTATTGGGTTTGTACGTAACGCAATCATGCAATCAAATCACATAAATAGGGCGGAAGCGCAAAAACTAGGTTTTCAAAAATTTATACAAACCAATAACCATGATCATTCTTGTGCATCAATTATCAATGAATATAGAAGGAGAAAAATAGAATTATACCTTTGAAGATCCAAGCTTTCTCAGGTACAAGTTCTACTCCTTTGATTCCTTTGATTCCTCTGTAGTGGCTCTTTCCCTTGATCAATGTCAGCCACCCAAATGTTTGGCCTCTAACGGTGATCCACCAAGGAAGATGAAGAACTCAAGAAGATGGGTTATTGGCTTAACCCTTGTTTCTATCTCTATAGAATATGTGTACTCACAACTCTTGAAAAAATTCACGTACCTTATTTCTGATATAAGACTCTCTTATATAGATATTAGGTTAACCCTCCTAATCCAATTAGAATAGGATTTTATTTAAATAGTTAAATACTTTTAATTAATTTATATCCTAATCTTTATTAGGATTGAGACAGAGTACTGATATTATATTAATTCCTAAACTCCTTTAGAATTAAAATAATAATAATAATAATAATATGAATAAGACTCCTCTTATTAATTTATATTTAATATTTCTAAAATATTAAATAATAAACATTAAGCTATTTAATTTATTCTATCACCATAGATTAAATTAATTATACTTAATGCATTATTACTATCATGCCATTTTCTTCTTAAATAATTCTTCTTCCTTTTATGGTGTGACCCTTTAGGTTCTCCCTATTAAACCGGTTATGAATAAATCAATTAGAACAATTCTAATCTTATTTAAATAAATAAATTAAACTAATAATTTATTAAATAAATAACATTTATTCTATAATAGGGATAAGCCTCCCTAGCGATCAACGACTTTTCAGATAATATAGATTTCAACATTAATCATAAAAGAACCTGTGAGTTAATAGTTACCATACAATTCAATCCTTCCACCATACAATGTCCCAATTAAATATAAGACATGGATTTACTGTCAAGTCTTAATTTATTTAATCATATGTATTTCGATTAGAAAATGCACAACTCCAAATAATGCAAATTAGAAACCTCTTTCTAATTTCATTCTACCTTGGCCAAGGATTCCTGGGTTGTCATTTAACAAATCACATAGGACATATCTCCCCTTTTACTAGAGGTGGTAGATTCTTTATTGATCATTCATTATCTCCATATGTAACTCATTGTACCCAAGCATACCCTATATATGCCTTAAAAGGCCTTAAGGAATTAGTCAAAGTATAATTTGTTCCATACAAGATACTATGATGATCTGAAGTCCAAGGATCACTTGTACTACTATCACATTAGGAATTCCTATTGACAGGCGAGTAAAACTCCATTAGGTATTCCATAGCGAGTCACGTTCAGTGAACTTATTCTCCAATAAGCACCTTCATACTTGCTTTAGTGTCTCCACACAAATGACCATGAGATCAGTCATCCTCATCCAATGAGCAAGCAACATATGTACCAATCTATCCGGATTTACTAATCTCTATTTTAGTAATCCCACAATTGGGAACTATTTTAGTTTTTAAGCTTTCTAAGAATTTAGATCTCATTATCATGATCTCATCATGATTCTAAAAGCATTGCTTAAAACTATGGGTTATTTACATATTATAAAAATAGCACCATGTAGATAATTATATGCCTTAAATGAATATTTTATTAATAAATAAATAAGATTGTTTACAAAGTATGTGCTTTATCATCATACATGATTGGCTTGTATGCACACTATTATCACCAACAACCTGACCAAATGTCAACACCAACCTTCTGATGCCGCATGATACGGATGGAGTAAACATGATCGGGTCAGGAAGCGATGAAATGTATCCAAATCGTAAATACATACGAAGGATAGAGGATTACCCTCGAAGGAATAGAATAAATGTCCTAGAGTCAGAAAATTTAGAGGAGGGTATGACAATAATGCAAAAATTGGATGCGATCCAACATCAAAAGGAAAGTTCCTTGTGAGAGATACAACAACAATGCGAGAGGGATTTCATACTCAAATCCTCTTAAGCCTATAAGAAAGGTGAAGGAGTAGATAAAAGGAAAGATGGTAAAGTTCTCAAGGAAGCCAACCCATCGAGGAATCTAGAGTTCATCCCTTTTTGCAACGAGTCCAGTTTAAGCCTCCTTAAGGGATATGCTGATTCAGGAGGCAATTAATTTATGGCAGTGATTGAAGATATTCATGACCAGGATGTAACCTCTATCACGAGCGTTGAAGGCAACATAACCACAGACGACTGGACTATCAGGCCTCAGCTAGCCAGGAGGACGTAGATCCAGAGGAAAATTGCGAGTTCAAGAGGATGTTGGGACGTTATCCTTTTCTTAGCATTATGCCTTTTATTTTCCATGCATACAAAATCAAAAGACCAAAAAAAAACAATATCAAAAAGAAAAAAATAAAATCGAGCCTTTCATGTAAAGCCGGAACTATAAATGACCTGATCTCCCTCAACCCGGGAGTACGTAGGCAGCCATTCACGGCGCGGTCAAACCAAACAAAAAAATTCAAAAACCCATTAAACCAAACTCGAACCCAAAGAAAATACTTCTCAAGCCTCTTACACAAAAATAGGAACTACGAATGACCTGATCTCCCTCAACCCGGGAGTACATAGGCAACCATTTCTGGTGCGGTCTAACCTTCAAAAAAAACAAAAAACCAGTCCCAAGACACCGAATCTTCTAAAACTCAAATCCTATTGAAACTCCTGGTCAACAGTCCATGCTGAGGAAAATTAAAGCTAGTCTCTGAACTCGTGGATAAGCGTGATAACAGTGCCAACATGGCATCTCTCTGAAGACAGAGGAGTAGCTGCAAGCACCTAACCCTTGGTCTCCATAGGAGCCAGAACATCCATTGCCATCTGCATACTATGGCCTCGACCCTTTCAGTAAAAGCGGCATCCCGAGCAACTGAAACCTCCTGAATCTCCTCAAAGGCTGCATCTTTGATAGAACGGATCTCATCTCTCTTCTAAATACTGCATCTCGAGTAGGTTGAGCCTCGTCTCTAGCAGCGAAAGCTGTATCTCTGCCAGATAGGGTTGTCAACATCAACACCCTAACCTAATCACTCTCAAAGGTCATCAGAGCTAGTAAATCAATGATAGTAGATCTATCCCGGCAGGGACACTTGGTAGGTCACCAACCAAAGTCGCGGTCAAGCCGGTAAACAACTCATCCTCCTCATCAGAATCAATGCTCTGGGCTGACCGGATAACCGTAGCCAATGAAATATCTGACTCCAACCATGCAAAATACTATGTTGAATGATCTGGATGGCTAGTAGGGAAATCAGCCCTCTCTTTGTGAGTCCAATACTCATAAGTCCTGATCAAGTCAGATGACGACAAAAATGAAGATGATATCCGTTGGTCCATAGCCCCTCAAAGTGGTGAAAGCTCTAAAAATGGTCAAACTGGCCCATGACTGCTAGCGGATGATATATGGTCAAACTTGCTAGGGGAAAATAATCCATACCGACTGCATGAGTAATGAAACTATAAGGAGAGCTAAGCCCTGAGCATGGAAAGATCGAAAAGAGATGCTCGATCTCCGATAAAAAGGCCGACCATGTCGCTACATCTGAACACTCCGTTGGCTGGAAGGAGTAGGACATACCTCTATTATGAGTAAAGCAGTACCCATGGTGTCTGAAGGTGCCGATTGGACTCAAATGTGTCATGAACCATACATACAACAGAACAGCGCTACCTCTGAAAAATCCCCCTGGATGGGTACAGCAGAAAGTAGCCGACCTTAGAGTCTCGGCTAATATCATAGGCAGAATCGCACAACCCTATCTGAGGGCGCGAACCACTACCCTCAAGCCAGTATCTAAGTGGTCCATATATAGGGGCATGTATAGATAAGCAGTGTTGCACATCAACAGCACATCCACTCGTGTAGACTACCGCTTATCTGCCCGTAGCGGTCCAAACTACCAAAGCGATCAATGGACACTACATGTTCGACAGTAGTCTCCTCAGTGACGACTCTGCGTCTCAGACCAGTCATGGTTAGGAACGGTCATCTCATGTCACTAATGGCTTTCCTGGAACATAAATGCCCAACCCATGAGGCGCTCATACTCCTTCAACATAGGAGTCAATTCATGAAGGCCAAACCTAAAAAGTCTACATCCAAGAAAGACACTCAAGATCAATGACATATGTTGAGAAGGACCCAAAAGCACCTCAATGGTGTTCTATCAAATCCAGAGAAAGTCTCGAAAGGAAGAGACATCAAAACATTTAGACGACCAGTCACAGGGATGAAATGGCAATAGGATGCAACCTGTCAGCAATGCATCACTCCTGATGTGCGAGAAGACCTGATCTCTTTTTACCTATAGAAGCACATGGGCTACCGTCATGGCAAAGTCTATCTCATACTCAACGATCTATTCCTCGAACAAAAGGTCACGGATTATATTATAAGCCCTTGAGTCCAATTCATTGGAGTCTGAAGGCATCTCGAGATCAATCATCAAAGTTGAAGCAACCACGCAGTAATATATCAAGCATAATCAATAGCAAGGACCTTCAAAGAGCTGACACCCTCAATCTAAAACTTCATTAAATTAGAAGAAAGGGCATCAAAGCCAATTGCTCCTATAAATCAGAAACAATGACTGGGGTATCCAAGCATTAAAGCTAAAATCCACTACCTGTTCACCATGGGGGTCATGCGATTAAAGACTCTTGCGATCTCGGCATCTTATCAACCCACAGGTCAAACATACCATAAATCAATCACCCCAGATGACAAGCAAGACTGGGGCAAGTTCAGAATCATCGACAACCCGATGTGGGGACCCTTACAACAAGACTGGACTAATTCCAGAAATGGCAACAACTCAATACTGGGGCATTTATCAACCATCCAATGAAAATGCATCAGTTGGCACCATCAGTATGGTCCATCATCATCCAAGCTTCCATCATTGGTGATCCGGTATGATCAATCGATCTTTTCCAATCATAATTTTCTGAGAATACTTCGATCCATTGATAAGGTACCACTCTTTCATCTCTTATGTGCTTTCAATTTCCAGTTACATGCATTTTAGCAAGTGTATACTTGTTAAGTATAGATAAATTTTCCATTAGAATCGCAAAAAAAGGAAAGAAGATTTTTTCTTAAATTGTTATGAATTTGATTAATTCTGATAAGCGTCCGTGGAGCAAGAATCATGAGAGCGATTAGAGAATTAAGAATATTCAACCTTTTGATTAGGCACGACTTCCTAGTTTAAAGCACTTTTAGAGCAAACTTGACGTCATATTCATGTCTGCACTTTGCAATTAACCTGACTCTTAGTGGTAGGGTATGAAGCTATGACGATAAGGATGACAATTAGTAGCTAGCCTAATGTCCCGAATTGTGGCTTGGGTTACTTGAGTTATTAAGCCTGAAGGGTGTCTTTACACCTGGTGCCCTAATGCCATCTGGTTTGGGAGCCACCGGCCCAACGCTCGTTACATGGGTAACTCAGTGCTTAAGAAAACGAGCATTATAAGAAATCAAAACCTGAGCAAATCCAAAGCGTGGCCTAGGTTACCCAAGTAATTAAGACTGAGGGGTGTCTCTACACCTGGTGCCCTAAAGCCGTCTGGTTTGGGAGTCACTGGCCCAACACTCGCTACATGGGTAATTTAGAGCCTAAGAAAATGAATCTTATACAAGCTCAGGCGAGCATCAAAAAGAATAGATCTCCTGACTTGTCTCAAAGTGTGGCCTTTGTTACTCGAGCCAGTAAATTTGAAGGGGGGTGTTAACACCTAGTGCCCTAAAACCGTCTAGTTTAGGAGTCATTGGTCCAAAACTCGTTAAATGGGTAACCCTGAATAGCCTAAGAAAAAAAGACACAGTTAAGTGAGGAAAGAAAAATTTTGCAAGATAAAAATGAGGTCATCCAGAAGTTATAGAAGAGAAACCCCTGCTAAGGGTTGCGTCACACATAGTGCACATGTCATATGATGTTAATCTGTGAAGAGCAGTGTCTAGAGCGAAGATGAGGTGTCTCTGAGGAAGGGAGATAAGTTTTTTGAATCTAATCCTACCCATGAAAAATGACCATGAATGCTTAAAAGTTTTCTTGCAATTTCATAGCTTGTCAAATGAAAATTTTGATTTCCCTAAGAAAAATTCATTTTCATGCTCAATTTTAAGAGCTTTAGCGATATGATAAGAGCTCGGTAAATACAAACATTCAATTTCATAAAATTTAACTTCAAATGCCTCATTCACAAGATCATACTAACCCCGATAGCCCAAGCCATCAAACTTTCGGCACATATTGTTATTTGTCTGAATGTGCAGGATATTGCTCATCGTGGACATGGTCAACAAGGCAAGTTTCTTCTATGAACCCCAATAACAACCTACAAAACGGCTGGGGAATTGCCGATTCCAAGAACTCATCAAAATAAAAGGGAGAGTTCCTGAAAGAAATCAAAGCGACATCAGCTATCCCTCCACAAAAAGGGAAAAATCCTCAACAGAAGAGCAAATACTCAATGACAAAAGACCTGGCAAATGAAATTTGCATCATCAAATATGTCAACCTGTGCCAAGTCCTCATAAGTCGAGGCTTCTACACTGAAGATCGAATCTAAGCAATAAAAGAACGGGCTACGTCCTCTAGAACGTCATCATCACCTAGGTCATCAGTCAAGCCAGCATTTAACTAAGCAGGGTCACAAATTGAAAGCTTACCCCTTTTTATACTCAATGATCAGCCGTTGGCACAACCCAGCGAAGTATCAAAAATGGTTCGGTGACGTTCAGCCATTGAAGGGCACTTCAGCGAAGGTCAGATTGTCTGACACTATCAGCCGTTAGCACAACCCCAGCAAAACATCAGGAATGGTCCGATGGCAAAAATAGTATATCAATCCATCCCCACAGAGGGCAGATGATGGAATCTGTTATACAAATACTTAGAAGGGGCGTTGAGAAGGATCCGGTGATGTAGACCGTGGAACCCTACTTTAGTGAAGATATCAGGATATCTCCTAATAAAGCCATCAATGTTTGGACCACCAGAAGGACCAGTACAAAATCCAGATCCAAAAAATAGCAGCCCCTGCGAGATCCTCATCAAAAACGGCATATGAAAAGGGAACATCCAAATCTGCTCTGCGAATGACAAAAGGAGCCATACGGGAGTTAGAGCTGATGAGCCTATCAAAAACCATGCCTGAAAAGAAACTCCAAATCACCTCAGAAAGGGTGAGGTATGGTTCTACATCAATTCAATTAAGCATATGCATCAACATAGGATAAATTAAGATCATCGTATCATGTTTGGTCTGCACATGTGCAACAAGTGCTACATCAATGCACATCAGTGTTTGGACCACCAGAGGGACCAGTACAAAATCCAGATCCAGAAAATAGCAGCCCCTGCGAGATCCTCATCAAAAATGGCATATGAAAAGGGAACATCCAAATCTGCTCTGCGAATGACAAAAGGAGCCATACGGGAGTTAGAGCTGATGAGCCTATCAAAATCCATGCCTGAAAAGAAACTCCAAATCACCTCAGAAAGGGTGAGGTATGGTTCTACATCAATTCAATTAAGCATATGCATCAACATAGGATAAATTAAGATCATCGTATCATGTTTGGTCTGCACATGTGCAACAAGTGCTACATCAACGCACATCTCCATTAAAAAGTTAGGCATACATACCCAGTAGAGTTAAATATGCATACACATTAAACACACAAACTCGATGAAAAAGTCTGCTACCACTCGAGTAGGCATCGGGACAGTCCAATGATCAACCATTGTCCCTACCATCAGGGTAGGCACTGTTGTAAATTACCGGTGTAAGTTATCATCAGGATAGGCATCGGGAGCACCGACTGAGGTAACTCGACAAAAGAGATATATCCCCATCAGAGGAGCCTTTAGAAATATACAACGGCATCAGCCAAGAGAGAATCTGCCCCCTGATAGTATCGACAGATTGGGGAAACCATTCGTCTTAAAACCAAGAAAACAACAAAGGCTATCATAAAGAACGTCATCCCCAGCAGAAATGTGGGAAACATGTCAGTTCATCCTCATCAAATAAAGCATCGGCAACACCGATGGAAATCAAACCATTCAAGTTAACACCAGCATAGACATCAGCAACATTGATGAAAGTCAACCGTTGAGATCAGCCCCAACACAGACACCGTTAAAGGTAAGGGATTTGTGATGCGATATGCGATTTACGATGCGATATGTGATGCTATACGATTGCGATGCGATATACAAAGTGCAAAATGCGATTTGCGAAAACATGTTAACATTCATTGCATTGCGATTTGTAACATTAATATATTGTCATATTTCAAGTGTCTGCCAATCTTTATCCTATTCATTCCATTGCATTACATAAACATGATAAAGAGGTGCATCTGTAGACACTTGAAATTTTGTGTCCCTGTTACTAACACTGCAGGAGGGCAAGGCCATCTCTTTAAGTTAAATTCGGTCACACATACTGGTCCTTCAATTAAAATCCGATCCCCAATATCGGTCAACTTAAATCCGATCCTCAATATCGGTCAACTCAAATCTGATCCCCAATATCGGTCAACTTAAATCCGACCCCCAATATCGGTTAAGCAACTCAAAACTGGTCTCAATATCGGTCAACCAATTCAGCCCCGACAGCAACCCGGGAGGTACAAGTTAGCCCCAACATCAGCCCGGAAAGTTAGGTCAACTTCATACATAAACTTGAAGCATCACAACAACTCCAAAAGAAAACCTGGAATGACCAAGTTAGCCACAGAGGCAACACTAGGGACAAACAAACTCGAATGGGAACAAAGTTTTGGAAACAGCTCCCGGAAGTCAACCAGAGGCCATACCGACATTAGAGGCAACCCTGGGAGGGGCAAAACAATCATTTTACCAACTCTTGGCCGATTTGGTCAAACCCAAGATGAATTGATGCCACCAAAGTTAGAATGAACTACAACGATGATCCCGAGTGCAAACAGCACAAGACGGCTCGACGGATAAACTATGAGGAAACAAAGACCCGACCATGAACCCGTCTTTTTGGGCTTAAAAAGAGTTAAATCATATGTTACTGTAACACTATCGGCAAGGGCTTTTCGAAAAGATATAGCATGCCTCAAACAGACGCTCTGATCAAAAGTTATGAAGTTTCGAACCTGACATCGCATTGTTTGGCATGCACTCACTTCGAGACGACGAAGCCGGGCATGTGGGCCCCACCTTGGGGAGCCGCACCTCTACCTGCGGTAGTAGCAGGTAGAGTGGAGGCTCCCTAGCTTATAAATAAATATGCACCCCCCTCATATTTTATAATTCAGAAAAGCAGCGAAGCTCTGCCAGTTCGATTTTCTGACTTTTACACCTCTTCAAACCCAAATATTTTCACTCTAACACGTAGATATACCCATATACTACCACATATCAGAAAATAACCGGTAGATTTGGACGTATAAAGCCTACGATTTGGCAAAAAGCCCGTATAGCAGTCTATTGTAAGTATTTTCATAATCAGAAAGTGAATATTACTTCTTCGTACTTTTATACACTTGCATGTTAAGTTTTATTTTCTAAAAATGCCCAGAACTTAGTTCCGTAGCCGTTTTCGTCAAAATTTAGTATATTTTTGTACATAAACTGATTTTATAGCATTTTTACAACTCGGATTGACGATCCGTCAGCTCCAGCAGCTTCAATGCACTAGCACAAACGTTCTGGCAACTTCGCCGAAATGGGTTATCTTCCCAGTCCTGGGTTTGGCCCTTTTTTGTATATATTTACCTGTATATATACTAATATTTCAAATCTGTCAAGCTCGGATGCCAAATCCGAGGTAGTTTACTGCTTTTATAGATATTTACCCATATATGAGTGATTTTCACCATAATTGGGTTCTCTTCCTAGTATTGGTTAACTACATTTCTGTCAATATATATATATATATATATATATATATATATATATATATTTCAATTCCAATCCAGGCACCGGCGTGAAAACCCATCGTCCTTTATATTATTTTTGCACTCTTCGCCATACTGGGTGATCTCGTCAGTCACTAGTTGACTATTTTTCTGCAATTTACATTCCAGTCTGGCCTGGACTATTTCGTGGCCTTTATACTATTTTTTGCACACTTCATCATTATTGGGTTCTCTTCCTAGTCCCTAGTTAACTAGTTTTCTGTATATTTACATTCTAGTTCGGCCTGGATCATTCCTTGGCCTTTTTACTGTTTTTATATATATTTATGCATATATAAGCAGCCTTCACCATCACTGGTCCTCTTCCCAGTCTTGGTTGACTATGTTTCTGTCAATATATATATATATATATATTTCAATTCCAGTCCGGGCGTGAGAACCCATCGCCCTTTACAACTTTTATATATATTTGTATATATATTGCTTTACTCGCTTTCTATTCAACTGCTGCTTTAAATATTCATTTTATATGAATTGGCACTGACATATCTGCAGGCAGACTAGATTTATTTAAATCTCGCCAATTCTAGTTTTCAAATGGTTCCAAGTCTCCAGACTGAACCGGGAAGCTAAAATGGTTGACATTTCCTTAAATCTAGCTTTCTTTCTAGTTTCAGCTTCAAAAGCAACCTCGCGTCCCTTAGATCGCTATCTAGTGGGAAAGAGACGCTTCGGTCGTGCGGACCAAGATTTACTGAATGAATCCTCGGTTCTGGAAATATTGGGATATTTATCTATTTTTGTACAAATTTGAACTGTGCAGGTTTTCACTACTCATATGTGAGCCTAGGAATCGGGCGATTCACGATCAAAACGATCTGAATCTGATTCCCACGATGGACAAACTCCGATTTACAAATATACCCTGCCAGTTTTTTTGTAAAAAATGTACATGTAAACAGACCTTAAAACGGTTATCCGAATTTAAGGTCTTGATATAATAAAAAATGTTGAATGTCGTATCAGCGTCCCTCTGATGGTTTTCATACCCATGATGAGACCGACACTTGTATATTCTCTGGTCGAGGATGCTTCGCAGCCCGACAAATCACAATTCACATGCAGCCTGAAGGCTATAAAGGTAAAATTAGAAGTATCAACAGGCTTCAATTCCTATGGCAGCGTAAGGGTTTGATAAACTAGCTTTCAAAACATCATTTTCAAATCAATCAAAAGAAAAGCTTTTCAAAGAAAATCAAATTAAATGCTTTTGTAAATCAAATCAAAGACTGATTTTCAAATTAAATCAAACCCTTCGTATATAGGTTCAACGAAGCAAATCAGTACTTTCAATTAATCAAATCAATAGGCCCAATTTTCAAACAGCATTCACTCACGCATTCCAGTTTTAAAGAGAAATATTGAAAAGATGTGGTACCGTGTTTACACGAGAGTCGTGGGGTGCCTAACACCTTCCCCACACTTAACCAATCCCCCAATCTCAAACCTTATTTTCAAAGATCAAGTTTCGACGATGTCCAGCAATTAGGCCGCTTTCAAACAAAACTCGGTTGAGTTGGTACAACTATTTCAAATCTACCAACTAGCAACTCTGTAAAACGTTCAAATCGTCGACATGATACATGTTGGCCATTCCCTTCAAAACTTTTTTCCTAAATAAAAAGAGTGAGGGTAGAGAGAACTTATGAAAAGAGATTAAAAGATCCGGGTTGTGACCCGACCCACGAATTTTTTAAACCAACGTCGACAGAAGGATTTCATGATTTTTGACGAAACTTTGAAAAATATCAAAAACATGAAATTTATGTGTTCTAATTTGAGTAATTATGTGATTTAAGTAGTTAAAAACATGCTAGAAATGATATATGATGTTTCTGTTAAGTTTATAACTCATGGGTAAATAGTAAATTTGTTGTTTGAGCTTAATTTAGTATTTTTAGCTTTTTCTATGTGTTCTTTGCGAACTGTCAGACCTCACAGCGACTCGGAGCCGCAGCGCTGGTTCTGTGAAGA
Source organism: Panax stipuleanatus (assembly GCA_020205555.1). Lineage (NCBI taxonomy): Eukaryota > Viridiplantae > Streptophyta > Magnoliopsida > Apiales > Araliaceae > Panax > Panax stipuleanatus. Next base: position 108,472,620 of record CM035116.1, read on the forward strand.
AACCGGGTGCTGCAGCGCCAAGGAAGCAGCTGGCTGACGTAGGTGTGACACCCCCAAATCCAGGTCCTCTGACCCCGGTCCGGTCGAATACAAACATTCACCTCTAAACAACATACGATAACTTAAATGCGAATTATAATAAAAGTACGTCGTTCATTCAAAAGGTGTTACTAGTCCCAAGATTCGATAACCTAAATACAAACATACAAACATACCCTAGAATAGTCAGTAGGGTTCATATTACAAAATAGTAATTTAATTAAACATAAAGATAAAGTCTGCTCCTTGCAAACTAATCCTACATCTTTCCTTTACCCTTGTCCTTCCCTGAAGTCTCGGGCTTAACTGCAATATAAGTCATGATATAGCAATAATGAGCAACAAATTTGCTCAGCAAGTTTAAATACAACAATAAAGGATATATCATGATGAATAGAAAATATCTGACAATGAATTCAATAATATGAATATCGAAAACAAGAATAATAATTGCTTTTAGAATAACTGATAGTCAAGTAGACTTTTGAACTATAAAACTCCAACGGGAATCAATAGCTGATTGACCCTTTGGTTACTGGCTACAGAATAGTACTTGAGGGGATCAGCCTCGCGTACGCTATGTATATGCATAACATTCAACTCTGCTGTTTATATCTTATATTAGATACCTGCTACTCCCTTATAATATAAGGGTGTTCTTTCAGTCTAAGAATCCTTACCATCAATTGGTTTGGATAGCTTTTATAAAATTTCATATACCTGTCTGACCGAACAAGGGTTCAGACTCTATCTGACACAATTCAAGAATTATAGAACTTTAAATGATGTACAAGTTCAAGACTGTACGAACTCAAGTGCACCAAGTGCGAATAACAATAATATCGATGTGGAATAATTGTAAAGTAATTAAACCACCTAATAGCATGCTTGGAAATAAAGTTCAAGCTTTATATAATTAACCGTCAATACGATAGTAACCTGCTCAATACAATATGAGAAGGATAGGAACTTGCATAAATAAAGAGTGTAAGGGAACTTGTATTCAAATCATGTGAAGTTAAGAAACTCGCTTACACGATTCATTGAATAAGGTAGTGCAAGAATTTAGAATACTGGCAACACAATAAAAGTAGAGTTCGGATACTTGCCTGTTTGTTCAGCTACGAATAAGTTCTAGCTTTAATTAAATCTCGTTGAAATAACCTAACATTAATAAGTCGGTACTCCAATTAGCATGTGTAAACTAATACGAGTCTACACTTACAAGAATCTAATCATCATATAAATTTATCATGTAATTCACGTAAGTCAATCACTTTGAATGAGTCTATAAACAATTAACTCCGTCCTTGATTTAATAGTGCTAGAATATCTAGTTTCTATACATCAACATAGGTTTGAACATTTAGCATTTCAAGTAATCAAGCTTCAAGAATATACTTTCAAGTTTAAATCCTAGCATGCTCACCCTATTTAATTCAAAATCATATGTCTTCATGCCGGTAATTTACATACCTTAAGTTAATCAATTCCATGTTACGAGGGTTAGTTATATAGTCATATTACCACATCACGGACTAACCATACTTAGTAAGCATGCTTGTGCGTATATTACTCATATATATACTTAAATTACATAGGTTATGCCTTATAAATTTATTTTCTATGAATATGCGTGCACATGCGAAACTCAGGTATAAACAAATGGGGTCCATGTTAATATTTCTATAGGCATAATGAACTCTAATATACATGCTTGCATGATCAATACGCAATCCACATGGTGATCGATGATATAATCTTTCACGTTCTAAGCTTTTCGTTGAAAAATCACACTAAGTCAATAAAGGCATCATAGTACATGTTAAGTGTCTTGTGATCATAACTCATATGTCTTTGAACACATAACTAAGTCACATCAACGTTCTCATACGGTTAGAATCTAAAAGATAAAAGTCTTGGTCAAGTTCACTTTGAAATTCTTAAGTTTTTCTTTTAAAAACTCGTTAACTTACGATCAAGTATGCTAGTGAATGATTAACACTTTAAACATGCATTTTAGGTCAATATAACCATACTATTGTGTTTATAAAATCAGAATATGCACATGCTACGTATGTGTCTAAGTTCACAATCGAAACTATAAGTTTCATTTCAAAACCATAAGTGTTGCGTCAATTATGTGTACTATCATCGATACACATGCTCATACTGCATCTATGTACATATACATACCTATTAACCATGACCACATACTTGCCAAATAGGGTACTATAGGTTAGTATATAATAGCTAAGCAACAGAAGCAGGAAACTCTGATCCAGGCCCGGCGCAGCTACGCCGCTGGCCAGTACAAAACTGGCGCAGCTGCGCAGGTGCCGACCAGAGACAGACACTGCACTGCTTCGGCAGAAACTTAGCCCAACTCAAAAATGTTCATACGAAAATCAATCTAAACATATTACAATACATTTCTATCAGGCTTATAACATATAACAACCATTTCTCCAATCAATTAACATCCAATTCAATTGAAATCAAGAATCAAAGAATTAAAAATTCACAGAAATTGAAGAACAAGAAGTGATATACCTCTGTAATTTGCTTTGCTAATACTCTGCTATTCAATTCTCAGACTCTCACTATAATGTATACTCACACTAGCCTTATTTGATGGAATTCTTAGCAATTGAAAAGAGAAGGAGAAGAGCTCTTTATATAGATAATTTAGTAACCAGTCAAAGCAATTCTCTTTCAAATTAACTCAAAGGATTGCAAGAATGTATAATCGATTACAAGAAGTTGGTGAGCAGTAGTTGAATTACACTATTATGCCCACTCCCCTTGCAATGATCCCTTCTATGTTGCTGAGTTTGAGAAAGTAGGAGTAGGCTAGCTTCATGAGTGTTTCACATGAGAAGAAGTTGGGCTCTTATTATGGGACAACCAAATACTCAGTAACTAGTAACTAGTAAGTGTAGTATATATAATTACTTAAGTTATATAATACATGTACACTTTTCATTTCATGTATACTTAGGTTATACATTAATTAGTGTCATAATGTCATTTCAAATGAGTAACTAATAGTACAATGTATCAGTAGGTACCTATACACCAATCTTATAATCCATGTACATTTTTCTTAATGCCAACTATAAGCTAATTGGGTATTGTTATTACTCCTTATCATGACAGTCATTATTACTATAATAACATCTTATAGAAATTATTATTAATTAACAATTGCACTTATTATATGTCAATAGGGTATTAATGTTTGCATGTTGTCACATACCCTTATGTACACATTCAATATAGTAACCTTACTATATAAGATATATATAGTCACCTTGCACCTTATTCAATATATAAGGGTAACTACCTTATACCAAAGGTTTGATTATTACATGTTTGTATAAAACAATTAACCAAGTAAATACAATATTATGATATTTATAAATCTTTTACTCATTAATTATTATTCCTTCATAATAATTATTAATCAACACATTATCAATTAATTACTCATAATTGCAATTAATCAGTATGTTCAATTCATGCCACTATATTCAAATAAGTTGAATATTTAATTATTAATAATCTCATCAATTCTCTGATATTAAATTCTTAAGGTCAGTCCACTAATTTAAATAACTCATTAGTGACTTCCTTTAATCATTTCACAAATTCTCACCACCACATAAGGTTTAAATAAACTCACAAAACTAACTCGTTAAAATTAAGTCACATATTTAATAAATAAGGAGTTTAAAATTCATGGTCGTTACATCCCTCCCCCCTTAAAAAAATTCCGTCCTCGGAATTGTAAAAATAAGGTTACTCAAATAAAAAAGGATAATTCGCTCTCATTTTCTCTTCTAGCTCCCATGTAGCCTCCTCGACTGCATGATTTCTCCAGAGAATCTTGACGGAATGAATGATCTTATTCCTCAGCTTTTGTTCCTTCCTATCTAGTATCTGGACAGGAACTTCCTCATACGATAAGTCTTTCTCGACTTGGATCGACTCATAGGAGATAATGTGCTTGTAGTCTGGTTTATACGGCCGTAATACTGACACATGAAACACGTTGTGAATGTGCTCAAGTTCAGGAGGTAACACCACCTCTATGCCACTTCATCGACTTGCCTCAGAATCTCGAACGGTCCTATGAACCTAGGGCTCAACTTGCCCTTCTTCCCAAAACGAATCTTCCCTTTCCAGAGAGATACTTTCAGAAAAGCATAGCTTCCTAATTCAAATTCTTTCTTCTTGTGATGCAAGTCCGCATACTTCCTCTGGCGATCTTGAGCCGCTACCAGTCGTGCTCTTATCACCTTGATAATCTCTACAGTCTGCTGTACCAATTTTGGTCCCAACAGTCGACGTTCACCAACTTCGTCCCAACACAACGGTGTTTGACATTTTCTCCCATACAGCGCTTCGTACGGTGGCATTCTAATACTAGCGTGATAACTATTGTTGTACGCAAACTCTACTAATGGAAGGTGATCCTCCCAACTACCCTTGAAGTCCATTACACAAGCTCGGAGCATGTCTTCAAGTGTTTGAATTGTTCTTTTTCTTTGCCCATCGGTCTGCAGATGATACGCGGTACTCATTCGCAGTTGTGTCCCCAATCTCTCTTGAAGACTCTTCAGGAAGTTCGACGTGAATCGCTGATCTTTATCAAATACAATAGATACAGGCACCCCATGTCTCGAGATAATTTCCTTGACATATAATCTACCTAGCTGGTTCAAACTATACTTAATCTTAATCGGCAAAAAGTGAGCTGACTTCGTAAGACGATCTATAATTACCCATATGGCGTCGTGCCCTTTCTACGTTGCCGGAAGTCCCACCACAAAATCCATCGTGATGTGCTCCCATTTCTATTCTGGAATCTCAAATGGTTGTAATAACCCGCTTGGTCGTTGGTGCTCTGCCTTGACTCGCTGACAAGTTAAACACCTACTTACGCATTTTGCAACCTCCCTCTTCACGTTTAGGGACCAAAAGTGATGACGCAAGTCTTGGTACATCTTCATGCTTCCTGGGTGTATCGAGTATCCCGTACTGTGTGCTTCTTGCAAAATCTCTTCTCTTAGTTCCGGTACTAACGGTACCCAAATTCGTCCTTCAAACCTTAGCAGTCCAGTGCTATCAATCTTGAATTTCAAATCATCACCTTCAACAATCCACTTCTTGATAATATCACAATCTTCGTCCTTCTCTTGTGCCTCCTTAACCTTATCTAATAAAGTCGGGCTCGCTGTCACTGTAAATAATTTCTCGTTGGTCTCCATCGGATACTTAACCTCCAAATCTAGTCGTTCGAAATCTTTCACTAACTCTTCTTAAACGGTTAACTTCGATAACTTCTCTCCGTCTTTTCTGCTCAAGGCATCTGCCACTACATTTGCTTTGCCTGGATGGTACAGAATCTCACAATCATAATCTTTGATCAATTCTAGCCATCGGTACTGCCTCATGTTTAATTATTTCTACGTGAAGATATACTTTAGACTCTTGTGGTCCTTATATATCTCACACTTCTCACCATACAAATAATGCCTCCAAATCTTCAAGGCAAAAACTACTGCTGCTAATTCCAGGTCATGAGTCGGATAACCCTTCTCATAATCTTTCAACTGACGTGAAGCGTACGCAATGACCCTACCGTGTTGCATTAGTACACAGCCAAGACCCTTGTGTGATGCATCGATATACACTACAAACCCTTCCGTGTTATCCGGTAAAGCTAACATAGGTGCTTGACTAAGCCTCTTCTTCAATTCTAGGAAACTCTCTTCACACTTCTCTGTCTAAACGAACTTAACTGTCTTTCTAGTAAGATTGGTCAATGGCGATGCTAATTTCGAAAAATCTTGGATGAATCTCCGATAGTATCCTGCTAATCCTAATAAACTCCTAATTCCTGTCGACGTCTTCGGCTGTTCCCAATTTATAACCGCTTCTACTTTTGCTGGGTCCACCGAAACACCATTCTTGTCGATAACGTGCCCCAAAAACTGCACTCTCTGCAACCAAAACTCACACTTGGAGAATTTTTCATACAGCTTCTTTCTCTTTAATGTCTCCAACACTATTCGAAGATGCTCGGCGTGTTCTTCCTCCGTCTCTGAATACACCAGAAGGTCATCGATGAATACGACAACGAACTTATCCAAATACTGTTTGAACACTCTGTTCATCAAGTTCATAAATGCTGTCGGTGCGTTCGTCAATCCGAATGACATTACCAGAAACTCAAAGTGTCCATACTGAGTTCTGAATGCCGTCTTTGGAATATCCTCCGGCCTCACCTTCAGTTGATGATAACCGGTTCTTAAGTCAATCTTTGAAAAGTACTTCGCCCCCTTCAACTGATCAAATAAATCGTCGATCCTAGGCAATGGGTACTTATTCTTAATGGTGACCTTGTTCAACTCTCGATAGTCGATACAAAGTCTGAGCGATCCATCTTTCTTCTTCACGAATAAGACTGGCGCTCCCCACGGTGATATGCTCGATCGAATGTATCCCTTATCCAATAACTCTTGTAATTGAACCATCAGTTCTTTCATCTCTACCGGTGCCATACGATACGGCGCTTTGTATACCGGTGCTGTCCCTAGTGCCAAATCAATAACAAACTCAATTTCTCTATCTGTTGGCAATCCCGGAATCTTGTCTGGGAAGACATCGACGAATTCCCTTACAATAGGTATCTGACCTAGTTCACCCTCGACTCATCGAGTATCAACCACGTGAGCCAAATAACCTACACAACCCTTCCAAAGCAATCTCTGCGCTTGCATCATCGTCATATAATGAGATTGTCTCGGCGATTTACTCCCATAAAATACCACCTTCGACTTGTTCGGACATCAAACTCCCCCAAACGAATCGGTATCAAATCCACGTTGAGCTTAAATCCTCGTAATTCAGTATAATAGTTCCTATGAATGTATTCTACGGGAATAATTTCTTTGGTCGCTACTTCTACGTTCATAGGGTGTTCTAATCTTTCACGGGGTAAGTCTAACCGTTTAGCAAATTCTTCGGAAATAAAAGAGCAAGTAGCACCCGAATCAAATAACACATAAGCATCAATATCATTGATCGGGATGATACCTGACACCACGTCCTTAGACTCCACCGCATCCTGAACGGTCTTGTTGAACGTGCGTGCCGTTGGTCTGTTGGCTTGACTGGCTGGCCCTCCGATGCTCAGTTAGTTGTTGTTGTTGTTGTTGTTGTTGCGATTGCCGCTAGCTGCATCGCTCTTTTTCTTTGGGCAGTCTTTGATTTGATGGTCTGGGGCTCCACACGAGAAACACCCTCCTTTCTGCTTATTCGGACACTGAGGAGCCATGTGCCCCGGTTGTCCACAATGGTAACAAACACTCTTTCCCTTCATGCACTCCCCCGAGTGATTCCTCCCACAGTTGTTGCACTTTACAATTTTCTTGGCCTCTCCCCCGGACTTGTTACCTCCAGAGGATTGGCTCTCCGTCCATTTACGCTTGTTGGGGTTGCTGCCTCCGCTGCTTCCCCCTTTTTGTCCCTCCTGACCGGTCTTCTTTTCTTGTTTGAATCGAGCAATGGCTTCATTGCCTCCTTCGGAAATGATAGCCCTTTCCAGTAGATCAGAGAATGTCTTAATCTTTAATACTGTGACTACTTTCTGCACCCAAGGTTTCAGTCCTAATTCGAACCTTCTACCCTTCCTAGCTTCTGTGTCAACCTAATGTGAAGCGAATCGGGCCAACTCGTTAAATCTTGCTGCGTACTCTGCGACAGACATACTACCTTGTTTCAGTTCCAGAAACTTAACTTCCATATCCTGTTGCATATTCTTCGAGAAGTAATTCTCGAGAAATAGTTCCTTAAATTTATCCCAAGGAATAACTCCTTCTCCTGCCCGTCCCTTATTGGCTTTCCACCAATAGTTAGCTTCGCCCTTCATCATGAAAGTGGTAAAACTCGTCTTCTATGCTTCGACCACTCGTGCGACCTCAAACACTTTCTCCATCTCTTCTATCCAGGTTTGGGCTTTGATTGGGTCCAAGGTTCCCCGGAACTCCAGTGGTCCTACCAATTTAAAGTCCTTAAAGCTCGCCAAGTGATGTCCTGGTTGCTCTGCAGCTGGCTGGGGTCTGTTCTGCATTGCCTCAGTTAACAAGTTAACGAAGTTCTGCATAGGGTCGACATTTTCCCCTCCGCCATTATTAACGGATCCTTCCACCCTCTGGTTCCGCGATAGTATCCTAGGCGGCATGATCCTGAGGAAAGGAAGAAAACATTAGACTTAATGTGATATGCTATTCATGTTAGCATTAAGAAGTTTAATACGTCTATCAATCATATTTGATTCAAATAAACAACTTCAGTATCACAATAAAACCCGATGGATCTCCTCAACCCATCTCTTACATACTCTACTTGAGTTTTCTACTAAGGTTATAACTTAGGTTTCGCATTCTCTAACGTTTATAACCTAAAACTTTGATACCAACCTGTGACACCCCCGAATCCAGGTCCTCTGACCCTGGTCCGGTCGCCACGATCTAATACAAACATTCACCTCTAAACAACATATGATAACTTAAATGCAGAATATAATAAACGTACGTCGTTCATTCAAAAGGTGTTACTAGTCCTAAGATTCAATAACCTAAATATAAATATACAAGCATACCCTAGAATAGTCATTAGGGTTCATATTACATAACAGTAATTTAATTAAACATAAGGATAAAGTCTGCTCCTTGCAAACTAACCCTACATCTTTCCTTGTCCTTCCCTGAAGTCTCGAGCTTAACTGCAATATAAGTCATGATATAGTAAGAATGAGCAACACGTTTGCTCAGCAAGTTTAAATACAACAATAAAGGATATATCATGATGAATAAAAAATATCTGACAATGAATTCAACAATATGAATATCGAAAATAAGAATAATAATTGCTTTTAGAATAACTGATAGTCAAGTAGACTTTTGAACTATAAAACTCCAACGGGAATCAATAGCTGATTGACCCTTTGGTTACTGGCTACAGAATAGTACTTGAGGGGATCAGCCTCGCGTACGCTATGTATATGCATAACATTCAACTCTGCTGTTTATATCTTATATTAGATACCTGCTACTCCCTTATAATATAAGGGTGTTCTTTCAGTCTAAGAATCCTTACCATCAATTGGTTTGGACAGCTTTTATAAAATTTCATATACCTGTCTGACCGAACAAGGGTTCAGACTCTATCTGACACAGTTCAAGAATTATAGAACTTTAAATGATGTACAAGTTCAAGACTGTACGAACTCAAGTGCACCAAGTGCGAATAACAATAATATCGATGTGGAATAATTGTAAAGTAATTAAACCACCTAATAGCATGCTTGGAAATAAAGTTCAAGCTTTATATAATTAACCGTCAATACGATAGTAACCTGCTCAATACAATATGAGAAGGATAGGAACTTGCATAAATAAAGAGTGTAAGGGAACTTGTATTCAAATCAAGTGAAGTTAAGAAACTCGCTTACACGATTCATTGAATAAGGTAGTGCAAGAATTTAGAATACTGGCAACACAATAAAAGTAGAGTTCGGATACTTGCCTGTTTGTTCAGCTACGAATAAGTTCTAGCTTTAATTAAATCTCGTTGAAATAACCTAACATTAATAAGTCGGTACTCCAATTAGCATGTGTAAACTAATACGAGTCTACACTTACAAGAATCTAATCATCATGTAAATTTATCATGTAATTCACGTAAGTCAATCACTTTGAATGGGTCTATAAACAATTAACTCCGTCCTTGATTTAATAGTGCTAGAATATCTAGTTTCTATACATCAACATAGGTTTGAACATTTAGCATTTCAAGTAATCAAGCTTCAAGAATATACTTTCAAGTTTAAATCCTAGCATGCTCACCCTATTTAATTCAAAATCATATTTCTTCATGCCGGTAATTCACATACCTTAAGTTAATCAATTCCATGTTACGAGGGTTAGTTATATAGTCATATTACCACATCACGGACTAACCATACTTAGTAAGCATGCTTGTGCGTATATTACTCATATATATACTTAAATTACATAGGTTATGCCTTATAAATTTATTTTCTATGAATATGCGTGCACATGCGAAACTCAGGTATAAACAAATGGGGTCCATGTTAATATTTCTATAGGCATAATGAACTCTAATATACATGCTTGCATGATCAATACGCAATCCACATGGTGATCGATGATATAATCTTTCACGTTCTAAGCTTTTCGTTGAAAAATCACACTAAGTCAATAAAGGCATCATAGTACATGTTAAGTGTCTTGTGATCATAACTCATATGTCTTTGAACACATAACTAAGTCACATCAACGTTCTCATACGGTTAGAATCTAAAAGATAAAAGTCTTGGTCAAGTTCACTTTGAAATTCTTAAGTTTTTCTTTTAAAAACTCGTTAACTTACGATCAAGTATGCTAGTGAATGATTAACACTTTAAACATGCATTTTAGGTCAATATAACCATACTATTGTGTTTATAAAATCAGAATATGCACATGCTACGTATGTGTCTAAGTTCACAATCGAAACTATAAGTTTCATTTCAAAACCATAAGTGTTGCGTCAATTATGTGTACTATCATCGATACACATGCTCATACTGCATCTATGTACATATACATACCTATTAACCATGACCACATACTTGCCAAATAGGGTACTATAGGTTAGTATATAATAGCTAAGCAACAGAAGCAGGAAACTCTGATCCAGGCCCGGCGCAGCTACGCCGCTGGCCAGTACAAAACTGGCGCAGCTGCGCAGGTGCCGACCAGAGACAGACACTGCACTGCTTCGGCAGAAACTTAGCCCAACTCAAAAATGTTCATACGAAAATCAATCTAAACATATTACAATACATTTCTATCAGGCTTATAACATATAACAACCATTTCTCCAATCAATTAACATCCAATTCAATTGAAATCAAGAATCAAAGAATTAAAAATTCACAGAAATTGAAGAACAAGAAGTGATATACCTCTGTAATTTGCTTGCTAATACTCTGCTATTCAATTCTCAGACTCTCACTATAATGTATACTCACACTAGCCTTATTTTATGGAATTCTTAGCAATTGAAAAGAGAAGGAGAAGAGCTCTTTATATAGATAATTTAGTAACCAGTCAAAGCAATTCTCTTTCAAATTAACTCAAAGGATTGCAAGAATGTATAATCGATTACAAGAAGTTGGTGAGCAGTAGTTGAATTACACTATTATGCCCACTCCCCTTGCAATGATCCCTTCTATGTTGCTGAGTTTGAGAAAGTAGGAGTAGGCTAGCTTCATGAGTGTTTCACATGAGAAGAAGTTGGGCTCTTATTATGGGACAACCAAATACTCAGTAACTAGTAACTAGTAAGTGTAGTATATATAATTACTTAAGTTATATAATACATGTACACTTTTCATTTCATGTATACTTAGGTTATACATTAATTAGTGTCATAATGTCATTTCAAATGAGTAACTAATAGTACAATGTATCAGTAGGTACCTATACACCAATCTTATAATCCATGTACATTTTTCTTAATGCCAACTATAAGCTAATTGGGTATTGTTATTACTCCTTATCATGACAGTCATTATTACTATAATAACATCTTATAGAAATTATTATTAATTAACAATTGCACTTATTATATGTCAATAGGGTATTAATGTTTGCATGTTGTCACATACCCTTATGTACACATTCAATATAGTAACCTTACTATATAAGATATATATAGTCACCTTGCACCTTATTCAATATATAAGGGTAACTACCTTATACCAAAGGTTTGATTATTACATGTTTGTATAAAACAATTAACCAAGTAAATACAATATTATGATATTTATAAATCTTTTACTCATTAATTATTATTCCTTCATAATAATTATTAATCAACACATTATCAATTAATTACTCATAATTGCAATTAATCAGTATGTTCAATTCATGCCACTATATTCAAATAAGTTGAATATTTAATTATTAATAATCTCATCAATTCTCTGATATTAAATTCTTAAGGTCAGTCCACTAATTTAAATAACTCATTAGTGACTTCCTTTAATCATTTCACAAATTCTCACCACCACATAAGGTTTAAATAAACTCACAAAACTAACTCGTTAAAATTAAGTCACATATTTAATAAATAAGGAGTTTAAAATTCATGGTCGTTACATCCCTCCCCCCTTAAAAAAATTCCGTCCTCGGAATTGTAAAAATAAGGTTACTCAAATAAAAAAGGATAATTCGCTCTCATTTTCTCTTCTAGCTCCCATGTAGCCTCCTCAACTGCATGATTTCTCCAGAGAATCTTGACGGAATGAATGATCTTATTCCTCAGCTTTTGTTCCTTCCTATCTAGTATCTGGACAGGAACTTCCTCGTACGATAAGTCTTTCTCGACTTGGATCGTCTCATAGCAGATAATGTGCTTGTAGTCTGGTTTATACGACCGTAATACTGACACATGAAACACGTTGTGAATGTGCTCAAGTTCAGGAGGTAACACCACCTCTATGCCACTTCATCGACTTGCCTCAGAATCTCGAACGGTCCTATGAACCTAGGGCTCAACTTGCCCTTCTTCCCAAAACGAATCTTCCCTTTCCAGAGAGATACTTTCAGAAAAGCATAGCTTCCTAATTCAAATTCTTTCTTCTTGTGATGCAAGTCCGCATACTTCCTCTGGCGATCTTGAGCCGCTACCAGTCGTGCTCTTATCACCTTGATAATCTCTACAGTCTGCTGTACCAATTTTGGTCCCAACAGTCGACGTTCACCAACTTCGTCCCAACACAACGGTGTTTGACATTTTCTCCCATACAAGCGCTTCGTACGGTGGCATTCTAATACTAGCGTGATAACTATTGTTGTACGCAAACTCTACTAATGGAAGGTGATCCTCCCAACTACCCTTGAAGTCCATTACACAAGCTCGGAGCATGTCTTCAAGTGTTTGAATTGTTCTTTTTCTTTGCCCATCGGTCTGCGGATGATACGCGGTACTCATTCGCAGTTGTGTCCCCAATCTCTCTTGAAGACTCTTCAGGAAGTTCGACGTGAATCGCGGATCTTTATCAAATACAATAGATACAGGCACCCCATGTCTCGAGATAATTTCCTTGACATATAATCTACCTAGCTGGTTCAAACTATACTTAATCTTAATCGGCAAAAAGTGAGCTGACTTCGTAAGACGATCTATAATTACCCATATGGCGTCGTGCCCTTTCTACGTTGCCGGAAGTCCCACCACAAAATCCATCGTGATGTGCTCCCATTTCTATTCTGGAATCTCAAATGGTTGTAATAACCCGCTTGGTCGTTGGTGCTCTGCCTTGACTCGCTGACAAGTTAAACACCTACTTACGCATTTTGCAACCTCCCTCTTCATGTTTAGGTACCAAAAGTGATGACGCAAGTCTTGGTACATCTTCATGCTTCCTGGGTGTATCGAGTATCCCGTACTGTGTGCTTCTTGCAAAATCTCTTCTCTTAGTTCCGGTACTAACGGTACCCAAATTCGTCCTTCAAACCTTAGCAGTCCAGTGCTATCAATCTTGAATTTCAAATCATCACCTTCAACAATCCACTTCTTGATAATATCACAATCTTCGTCCTTCTCTTGTGCCTCCTTAACCTTATCTAATAAAGTCGGGCTCGCTGTCACTGTAAATAATTTCTCGTTGGTCTCCATCGGATACTTAACCTCCAAATCTAGTCGTTCGAAATCTTTCACTAACTCTTCTTAAACGGTTAACTTCGATAACTTCTCTCCGTCTTTTCTGCTCAAGGCATCTGCCACTACATTTGCTTTGCCTGGATGGTACAGAATCTCACAATCATAATCTTTGATCAATTCTAGCCATCGGTACTGCCTCATGTTTAATTATTTATGCGTGAAGATATACTTTAGACTCTTGTGGTCCTTATATATCTCACACTTCTCACCATACAAATAATGCCTCCAAATCTTCAAGGCAAAAACTACTGCTGCTAATTCCAGGTCATGAGTCGGATAACCCTTCTCATAATCTTTCAACTGACGTGAAGCGTACGCAATGACCCTACCGTGTTGCATTAGTACACAGCCAAGACCCTTGTGTGATGCATCGATATACACTACAAACCCTTCCGTGTTATCCGGTAAAGCTAACATAGGTGCTTGACTAAGCCTCTTCTTCAATTCTAGGAAACTCTCTTCACACTTCTCTGTCTAAACGAACTTAACTGTCTTTCTAGTAAGATTGGTCAATGGCGATGCTAATTTCGAAAAATCTTGGATGAATCTCCGATAGTATCCTGCTAATCCTAAGAAACTCCTAATTTCTGTCGACGTCTTCGGTTGTTCCCAATTTATAACCGCTTCTACTTTTGCTGGGTCCACCGAAACACCATTCTTGTCGATAACGTGCCCCAAAAACTGCACTCTCTGCAACCAAAACTCACACTTGGAGAATTTTTCATACAGCTTCTCTCTCTTTAATGTCTCCAACACTATTCGAAGATGCACGGCGTGTTCTTCCTCCGTCTCTGAATACACCAGAAGGTCATCGATGAATACGACAACGAACTTATCCAAATACTGTTTGAACACTCTGTTCATCAAGTTCATAAATGCTGTCGGTGCGTTCGTCAATCCGAATGACATTACCAGAAACTCAAAGTGTCCATACTGAGTTCTGAATGCCGTCTTTGGAATATCCTCCGGCCTCACCTTCAGTTGATGATAACCGGTTCTTAAGTCAATCTTTGAAAAGTACTTCGCCCCCTTCAACTGATCAAATAAATCGTCGATCCTAGGCAATGGGTACTTATTCTTAATGGTGACCTTGTTCAACTCTCGATAGTCGATACAAAGTCTGAGCGATCCATCTTTCTTCTTCACGAATAAGACTGGCGCTCCCCACGGTGATATGCTCGATCGAATGTATCCCTTATCCAATAACTCTTGTAATTGAGCCATCAGTTCTTTCATCTCTACCGGTGCCATACGATACGGCGCTTTGTATACCGGTGCTGTCCCTAGTGCCAAATCAATAACAAACTCAATTTCTCTATCTGTTGGCAATCCCGGAATCTTGTCTGGGAAGACATCGACGAATTCCCTTACAATAGGTATCTGACCTAGTTCACCCTCGACTCATCGAGTATCAACCACGTGAGCCAAATAACCTACATAACCCTTCCAAAGCAATCTCTGCGCTTGCATCATCGTCATATAATGAGATTGTGTCGGCGATTTACTCCCATAAAATACCACCTTCGACTTGTTCGGACATCAAACTCCCCCAAACGAATGGGTATCAAATCCACGTTGAGCTTAAATCCTCGCAATTCAGTATAATAGTTCCTATGAATGTATTCTACGAGAATAATTTCTTTGGTCGCTACTTCTACGTTCATAGGGTGTTCTAATCTTTCACGGGGTAAGTCTAACCGTTTAGCAAATTCTTCGGAAATAAAAGAGCAAGTAGCACCCGAATCAAATAACACATAAGCATCAATATCATTGATCGGGATGATACCTGACACCACGTCCTTAGACTCCACCGCATCCTGAACGGTCTTGTTGAACGTGCGTGCCGTTGGTCTGTTGGCTTGACTGGCTGGCCCTCCGATGCTCAGTTAGTTGTTGTTGTTGTTGTTGTTGCGATTGCCGCTAGCTGCATCACTCTTTTTCTTTGGGCAGTCTTTGATTTGATGGTCTGGGGCTCCACACGAGAAACACCCTCCTTTCTGCTTATTCGGACACTGAGGAGCCATGTGCCCCGGTTGTCCACAATGGTAACAAACACTCTTTCCCTTCATGCACTCCCCCGAGTGATTCCTCCCACAGTTGTTGCACTTTACAATTTTCTTGGCCTCTCCCCCGGACTTGTTACCTCCAGAGGATTGGCTCTCCGTCCATTTACGCTTGTTGGGGTTGCTGCCTCCGCTGCTTCCCCCTTTTTGTCCCTCCTGACCGGTCTTCTTTTCTTGTTTGAATCGAGCAATGGCTTCATTGCCTCCTTCGGAAATGATAGCCGTTTCCAGTAGATCAGAGAATGTCTGAATCTTTAATACTGTGACTACTTTCTGCACCCAAGGTTTCAGTCCTAATTCGAACCTTCTACCCTTCCTAGCTTCTGTGTCAACCTGATGTGAAGCGAATCGGGCCAACTCGTTAAATCTTGCTGCGTACTCTGCGACAGACATACTACCTTGTTTCAGTTCCAGAAACTTAACTTCCATATCCTGTTGCATATTCTTCGAGAAGTAATTCTCGAGAAATAGTTCCTTAAATTTATCCCAAGGAATAACTCCTTCTCCTGCCCGTCCCTTATTGGCTTTCCACCAATAGTTAGCTTCGCCCTTCATCATGAAAGTGGTAAAACTCGTCTTCTATGCTTCGACCACTCGTGCGACCTCAAACACTTTCTCCATCTCTTCTATCCAGGTTTGGGCTTTGATTGGGTCCAAGGTTCCCCGGAACTCCAGTGGTCCTACCAATTTAAAGTCCTTAAAGCTCGCCAAGTGATGTCCTGGTTGCTCTGCAGCTGGCTGGGGTCTGTTCTGCATTGCCTCAGTTAACAAGTTAACGAAGTTCTGCATAGGGTCGACATTTTCCCCTCCGCCATTATTAACGGATCCTTCCACCCTCTGGTTCCGCGATAGTATCCTAGGCGGCATGATCCTGAGGAAAGGAAGAAAACATTAGACTTAATGTGATATGCTATTCATGTTAGCATTAAGAAGTTTAATACGTCTATCAATCATATTTGATTCAAATAAACAACTTCAGTATCACAATAAAACCCGATGGATCTCCTCAACCCATCTCTTACATACTCTACTTGAGTTTTCTACTAAGGTTATAACTTAGGTTTCGCATTCTCTAACGTTTATAACCTAAAACTTTGATACCAACCTGTGACACCCCCGAATCCAGGTCCTCTGACCCTGGTCCGGTCGCCACGATCTAATACAAACATTCACCTCTAAACAACATATGATAACTTAAATGCAGAATATAATAAACGTACGTCGTTCATTCAAAAGGTGTTACTAGTCCTAAGATTCAATAACCTAAATATAAATATACAAGCATACCCTAGAATAGTCATTAGGGTTCATATTACATAACAGTAATTTAATTAAACATAAGGATAAAGTCTGCTCCTTGCAAACTAACCCTACATCTTTCCTTGTCCTTCCCTGAAGTCTCGAGCTTAACTGCAATATAAGTCATGATATAGTAAGAATGAGCAACACGTTTGCTCAGCAAGTTTAAATACAACAATAAAGGATATATCATGATGAATAAAAAATATCTGACAATGAATTCAACAATATGAATATCGAAAATAAGAATAATAATTGCTTTTAGAATAACTGATAGTCAAGTAGACTTTTGAACTATAAAACTCCAACGGGAATCAATAGCTGATTGACCCTTTGGTTACTGGCTACAGAATAGTACTTGAGGGGATCAGCCTCGCGTACGCTATGTATATGCATAACATTCAACTCTGCTGTTTATATCTTATATTAGATACCTGCTACTCCCTTATAATATAAGGGTGTTCTTTCAGTCTAAGAATCCTTACCATCAATTGGTTTGGACAGCTTTTATAAAATTTCATATACCTGTCTGACCGAACAAGGGTTCAGACTCTATCTGACACAGTTCAAGAATTATAGAACTTTAAATGATGTACAAGTTCAAGACTGTACGAACTCAAGTGCACCAAGTGCGAATAACAATAATATCGATGTGGAATAATTGTAAAGTAATTAAACCACCTAATAGCATGCTTGGAAATAAAGTTCAAGCTTTATATAATTAACCGTCAATACGATAGTAACCTGCTCAATACAATATGAGAAGGATAGGAACTTGCATAAATAAAGAGTGTAAGGGAACTTGTATTCAAATCAAGTGAAGTTAAGAAACTCGCTTACACGATTCATTGAATAAGGTAGTGCAAGAATTTAGAATACTGGCAACACAATAAAAGTAGAGTTCGGATACTTGCCTGTTTGTTCAGCTACGAATAAGTTCTAGCTTTAATTAAATCTCGTTGAAATAACCTAACATTAATAAGTCGGTACTCCAATTAGCATGTGTAAACTAATACGAGTCTACACTTACAAGAATCTAATCATCATATAAATTTATCATGTAATTCACGTAAGTCAATCACTTTGAATGGGTCTATAAACAATTAACTCCGTCCTTGATTTAATAGTGCTAGAATATCTAGTTTCTATACATCAACATAGGTTTGAACATTTAGCATTTCAAGTAATCAAGCTTCAAGAATATACTTTCAAGTTTAAATCCTAGCATGCTCACCCTATTTAATTCAAAATCATATGTCTTCATGCCGGTAATTCACATACCTTAAGTTAATCAATTCCATGTTACGAGGGTTAGTTATATAGTCATATTACCACATCACGGACTAACTATACTTAGTAAGCATGCTTGTGCGTATATTACTCATATATATACTTAAATTACATAGGTTATGCCTTATAAATTTATTTTCTATGAATATGCGTGCACATGCGAAACTCAGGTATAAACAAATGGGGTCCATGTTAATATTTCTATAGGCATAATGAACTCTAATATACATGCTTGCATGATCAATACGCAATCCACATGGTGATCGATGATATAATCTTTCACGTTCTAAGCTTTTCGTTGAAAAATCACACTAAGTCAATAAAGGCATCATAGTACATGTTAAGTGTCTTGTGATCATAACTCATATGTCTTTGAACACATAACTAAGTCACATCAACGTTCTCATACGGTTAGAATCTAAAAGATAAAAGTCTTGGTCAAGTTCACTTTGAAATTCTTAAGTTTTTCTTTTAAAAACTCGTTAACTTACGATCAAGTATGCTAGTGAATGATTAACACTTTAAACATGCATTTTAGGTCAATATAACCATACTATTGTGTTTATAAAATCAGAATATGCACATGCTACGTATGTGTCTAAGTTCACAATCGAAACTATAAGTTTCATTTCAAAACCATAAGTGTTGCGTCAATTATGTGTACTATCATCGATACACATGCTCATACTGCATCTATGTACATATACATACCTATTAACCATGACCACATACTTGCCAAATAGGGTACTATAGGTTAGTATATAATAGCTAAGCAACAGAAGCAGGAAACTCTGATCCAGGCCCGGCGCAGCTACGCCGCTGGCCAGTACAAAACTGGCGCAGCTGCGCAGGTGCCGACCAGAGACAGACACTGCACTGCTTCGGCAGAAACTTAGCCCAACTCAAAAATGTTCATACGAAAATCAATCTAAACATATTACAATACATTTCTATCAGGCTTATAACATATAACAACCATTTCTCCAATCAATTAACATCCAATTCAATTGAAATCAAGAATCAAAGAATTAAAAATTCACAGAAATTGAAGAACAAGAAGTGATATACCTCTGTAATTTGCTTGCTAATACTCTGCTATTCAATTCTCAGACTCTCACTATAATGTATACTCACACTAGCCATATTTGATGGAATTCTTAGCAATTGAAAAGAGAAGGAGAAGAGCTCTTTATATAGATAATTTAGTAACCAGTCAAAGCAATTCTCTTTCAAATTAACTCAAAGGATTGCAAGAATGTATAATCGATTACAAGAAGTTGGTGAGCAGTAGTTGAATTACACTATTATGCCCACTCCCCTTGCAATGATCCCTTCTATGTTGCTGAGTTTGAGAAAGTAGGAGTAGGCTAGCTTCATGAGTGTTTCACATGAGAAGAAGTTGGGCTCTTATTATGGGACAACCAAATACTCAGTAACTAGTAACTAGTAAGTGTAGTATATATAATTACTTAAGTTATATAATACATGTACACTTTTCATTTCATGTATACTTAGGTTATACATTAATTAGTGTCATAATGTCATTTCAAATGAGTAACTAATAGTACAATGTATCAGTAGGTACCTATACACCAATCTTATAATCCATGTACATTTTTCTTAATGCCAACTATAAGCTAATTGGGTATTGTTATTACTCCTTATCATGACAGTCATTATTACTATAATAACATCTTATAGAAATTATTATTAATTAACAATTGCACTTATTATATGTCAATAGGGTATTAATGTTTGCATGTTGTCACATACCCTTATGTACACATTCAATATAGTAACCTTACTATATAAGATATATATAGTCACCTTGCACCTTATTCAATATATAAGGGTAACTACCTTATACCAAAGGTTTGATTATTACATGTTTGTATAAAACAATTAACCAAGTAAATACAATATTATGATATTTATAAATCTTTTACTCATTAATTATTATTCCTTCATAATAATTATTAATCAACACATTATCAATTAATTACTCATAATTGCAATTAATCAGTATGTTCAATTCATGCCACTATATTCAAATAAGTTGAATATTTAATTATTAATAATCTCATCAATTCTCTGATATTAAATTCTTAAGGTCAGTCCACTAATTTAAATAACTCATTAGTGACTTCCTTTAATCATTTCACAAATTCTCACCACCACATAAGGTTTAAATAAACTCACAAAACTAACTCGTTAAAATTAAGTCACATATTTAATAAATAAGGAGTTTAAAATTCATGGTCGTTACATCCCTCCCCCCTTAAAAAAATTCCGTCCTCGGAATTGTAAAAATAAGGTTACTCAAATAAAAAAGGATAATTCGCTCTCATTTTCTCTTCTAACTCCCATGTAGCCTCCTCGACTGCATGATTTCTCCAGAGAATCTTGACGGAATGAATGATCTTATTCCTCAGCTTTTGTTCCTTCCTATCTAGTATCTGGACAGGAACTTCCTCGTACGATAAGTCTTTCTCGACTTGGATCGACTCATAAGAGATAATGTGCTTGTAGTCTGGTTTATACGGCCGTAATACTGACACATGAAACACGTTGTGAATGTGCTCAAGTTCAGGAGGTAACACCACCTCTATGCCACTTCATCGACTTGCCTCAGAATCTCGAACGGTCCTATGAACCTAGGGCTCAACTTTCCCTTCTTCCCAAAACAAATCTTCCCTTTCCAGAGAGATACTTTCAGAATAGCATAGCTTCCTAATTCAAATTCTTTCTTCTTGTGATGCAAGTCCGCATACTTCCTCTGGCGATCTTGAGCCGCTACCAGTCGTGCTCTTATCACCTTGATAATCTCTACAGTCTGCTGTACCAATTTTGGTCCCAACAGTCGACGTTCACCAACTTCGTCCCAACACAACGGTGTTTGACATTTTCTCCCATACAGCGCTTCGTACGGTGGCATTCTAATACTAGCGTGATAACTATTGTTGTACGCAAACTCTACTAATGGAAGGTGATCCTCCCAACTACCCTTGAAGTCCATTACACAAGCTCGGAGCATGTCTTCAAGTGTTTGAATTGTTCTTTTTCTTTGCCCATCGGTCTGCGGATGATACGCGGTACTCATTCGCAGTTGTGTCCCCAATCTCTCTTGAAGACTCTTCAGGAAGTTCGACGTGAATCACGGATCTTTATCAAATACAATAGATACAGGCACCCCATGTCTCGAGATAATTTCCTTGACATATAATCTACCTAGCTGGTTCAAACTATACTTAATCTTAATCGGCAAAAAGTGAGCTGACTTCGTAAGACGATCTATAATTACCAATATGGCGTCGTGCCCTTTCTACGTTGCCGGAAGTCCCACCACAAAATCCATCGTGATGTGCTCCCATTTCTATTCTGGAATCTCAAATGGTTGTAATAACCCGCTTGGTCGTTGGTGCTCTGCCTTGACTCGCTGACAAGTTAAACACCTACTTACGCATTTTGCAACCTCCCTCTTCATGTTTAGGCACCAAAAGTGATGACGCAAGTCTTGGTACATCTTCATGCTTCCTGGGTGTATCGAGTATCCCGTACTGTGTGCTTCTTGCAAAATCTCTTCTCTTAGTTCCGGTACTAACGGTACCCAAATTCGTCCTTCAAACCTTAGCAGTCCAGTGCTATCAATCTTGAATTTCAAATCATCACCTTCAACAATCCACTTCTTGATAATATCACAATCTTCGTCCTTCTCTTGTGCCTCCTTAACCTTATCTAATAAAGTCGAGCTCGCTGTCACTGTAAATAATTTCTCGTTGGTCTCCATCGGATACTTAACCTCCAAATCTAGTCGTTCGAAATCTTTCACTAACTCTTCTTAAACGGTTAACTTCGATAACTTCTCTCCGTCTTTTCTGCTCAAGGCATCTGCCACTACATTTGCTTTGCCTGGATGGTACAGAATCTCACAATCATAATCTTTGATCAATTCTAGCCATCGGTACTGCCTCATGTTTAATTATTTCTAGCGTGAAGATATACTTTAGACTCTTGTGGTCCTTATATATCTCACACTTCTCACCATACAAATAATGCCTCCAAATCTTCAAGGCAAAAACTACTGCTGCTAATTCCAGGTCATGAGTCGGATAACCCTTCTCATAATCTTTCAACTGACGTGAAGCGTACGCAATGACCCTACCGTGTTGCATTAGTACACAGCCAAGACCCTTGTGTGATGCATCGATATACACTACAAACCCTTCCGTGTTATCCGGTAAAGCTAACATAGGTGCTTGACTAAGCCTCTTCTTCAATTCTAGGAAACTCTCTTCACACTTCTCTGTCTAAACGAACTTAACTGTCTTTCTAGTAAGATTGGTCATTGGCGATGCTAATTTCGAAAAATCTTGGATGAATCTCCGATAGTATCCTGCTAATCCTAAGAAACTCCTAATTTCTGTCGACGTCTTCGGCTGTTCCCAATTTATAACCGCTTCTACTTTTGCTGGGTCCACCGAAACACCATTCTTGTCGATAACGTGCCCCAAAAACTGCACTCTCTGCAACCAAAACTCACACTTGGAGAATTTTTCATACAGCTTCTCTCTCTTTAATGTCTCCAACACTATTCGAAGATGCTCGGCGTGTTCTTCCTCCGTCTCTGAATACACCAGAAGGTCATCGATGAATACGACAACGAACTTATCCAAATACTGTTTGAACACTCTGTTCATCAAGTTCATAAATGCTGTCGGTGCGTTCGTCAATCCGAATGACATTACCAGAAACTCAAAGTGTCCATACTGAGTTCTGAATGCCGTCTTTGGAATATCCTCCGGCCTCACCTTCAGTTGATGATAACCGGTTCTTAAGTCAATCTTTGAAAAGTACTTCGCCCCCTTCAACTGATCAAATAAATCGTCGATCCTAGGCAATGGGTACTTATTCTTAATGGTGACCTTGTTCAACTCTCGATAGTCGATACAAAGTCTGAGCGATCCATCTTTCTTCTTCACGAATAAGACTGGCGCTCCCCACGGTGATATGCTCGATCGAATGTATCCCTTATCCAATAACTCTTGTAATTGAACCATCAGTTCTTTCATCTCTACCGGTGCCATACGATACGGCGCTTTGTATACCGGTGCTGTCCCTAGTGCCAAATCAATAACAAACTCAATTTCTCTATCTGTTGGCAATCCCGGAATCTTGTCTGGAAAGACATCGACGAATTCCCTTACAATAGGTATCTGACCTAGTTCACCCTCGACTCATCGAGTATCAACCACGTGAGCCAAATAACCTACACAACCCTTCCAAAGCAATCTCTGCGCTTGCATCATCGTCATATAATGAGATTGTCTCGGCGATTTACTCCGATAAAATACCACCTTCGACTTGTTCGGACATCAAACTCCCCCAAACGAATCGGTATCAAATCCACGTTGAGCTTAAATCCTCGTAATTCAGTATAATAGTTCCTATGAATGTATTCTACGGGAATAATTTCTTTGGTCGCTACTTCTACGTTCATAGGGTGTTCTAATCTTTCACGGGGTAAGTCTAATCGTTTAGCAAATTCTTCGGAAATAAAAGAGCAAGTAGCACCCGAATCAAATAACACATAAGCATCAATATCATTGATCGGGATGATACCTGACACCACGTCCTTAGACTCCACCGCATCCTGAACGGTCTTGTTGAACGTGCGTGCCGTTGGTCTGTTGGCTTGACTGGCTGGCCCTCCGATGCTCAGTTAGTTGTTGTTGTTGTTGTTGTTGTTGCGATTGCCGCTAGCTGCATCGCTCTTTTTCTTTGGGCAGTCTTTGATTTGATGGTCTGGGGCTCCACACGAGAAACACCCTCCTTTCTGCTTATTCGGACACTGAAGAGCCATGTGCCCCGGTTGTCCACAATGGTAACAAACACTCTTTCCCTTCATGCACTCCCCCGAGTGATTCCTCCCACAGTTGTTGCACTTTACAATTTTCTTGGCCTCTCCCCCGGACTTGTTACCTCCAGAGGATTGGCTCTCCGTCCATTTACGCTTGTTGGGGTTGCTGCTTCCCCCTTTTTGTCCCTCCTGACCGGTCTTCTTTTCTTGTTTGAATCGAGCAATGGCTTCATTGCCTCCTTCGGCAATGATAGCCCTTTCCAGTAGATCAGAGAATGTCTTAATCTTTAATACTGTGACTACTTTCTGCACCCAAGGTTTCAGTCCTAATTCGAACCTTCTACCCTTCCTAGCTTATGTGTCAACCTGATGTGAAGCGAATCGGGCCAACTCGTTAAATCTTGCTGCGTACTCTGCGACAGACATACTACCTTGTTTCAGTTCCAGAAACTTAACTTCCATATCCTGTTGCATATTCTTCGAGAAGTAATTCTCGAGAAATAGTTCCTTAAATTTATCCCAAGGAATAACTCCTTCTCCTGCCCGTCCCTTATTGGCTTTCCACCAATAGTTAGCTTCGCCCTTCATCATGAAAGTGGTAAAACTCGTCTTCTATGCTTCGACCACTCGTGCGACCTCAAACACTTTCTCCATCTCTTCTATCCAGGTTTGGGCTTTGATTGGGTCCAAGGTTCCCCGGAACTCCAGTGGTCCTACCAATTTAAAGTCCTTAAAGCTCGCCAAGTGATGTCCTGGTTGCTCTGCAGCTGGCTGGGGTCTGTTCTGCATTGCCTCAGTTAACAAGTTAACGAAGTTCTGCATAGGGTCGACATTTTCCCCTCCGCCATTATTAACGGATCCTTCCACCCTCTGGTTCCGCGATAGTATCCTAGGCGGCATGATCCTGAGGAAAGGAAGAAAACATTAGACTTAATGTGATATGCTATTCATGTTAGCATTAAGAAGTTTAATACGTCTATCAATCATATTTGATTCAAATAAACAACTTCAGTATCACAATAAAACCCGATGGATCTCCTCAACCCATCTCTTACATACTCTACTTGAGTTTTCTACTAAGGTTATAACTTAGGTTTCGCATTCTCTAACGTTTATAACCTAAAACTTTGATACCAACCTGTGACACCCCCGAATCCAGGTCCTCTGACCCTGGTCCGGTCGCCACGATCTAATACAAACATTCACCTCTAAACAACATATGATAACTTAAATGCAGAATATAATAAACGTACGTCGTTCATTCAAAAGGTGTTACTAGTCCTAAGATTCAATAACCTAAATATAAATATAAAAACATACCCTAGAATAGTCATTAGGGTTCATATTACATAACAGTAATTTAATTAAACATAAGGATAAAGTCTGCTCCTTGCAAACTAACCCTACATCTTTCCTTGTCCTTCCCTGAAGTCTCGAGCTTAACTGCAATATAAGTCATGATATAGTAAGAATGAGCAACACGTTTGCTCAGCAAGTTTAAATACAACAATAAAGGATATATCATGATGAATAAAAAATATCTGACAATGAATTCAACAATATGAATATCGAAAATAAGAATAATAATTGCTTTTAGAATAACTGATAGTCAAGTAGACTTTTGAACTATAAAACTCCAACGGGAATCAATAGCTGATTGACCCTTTGGTTACTGGCTACAGAATAGTACTTGAGGGGATCAGCCTCGCGTACGCTATGTATATGCATAACATTCAACTCTGCTGTTTATATCTTATATTAGATACCTGCTACTCCCTTATAATATAAGGGTGTTCTTTCAGTCTAAGAATCCTTACCATCAATTGGTTTGGATAGCTTTTATAAAATTTCATATACCTGTCTGACCGAACAAGGGTTCAGACTCTATCTGACACAGTTCAAGAATTATAGAACTTTAAATGATGTACAAGTTCAAGACTGTACGAACTCAAGTGCACCAAGTGCGAATAACAATAATATCGATGTGGAATAATTGTAAAGTAATTAAACCACCTAATAGCATGCTTGGAAATAAAGTTCAAGCTTTATATAATTAACCGTCAATACGATAGTAACCTGCTCAATACAATATGAGAAGGATAGGAACTTGCATAAATAAAGAGTGTAAGGGAACTTGTATTCAAATCAAGTGAAGTTAAGAAACTCGCTTACACGATTCATTGAATAAGGTAGTGCAAGAATTTAGAATACTGGCAACACAATAAAAGTAGAGTTCGGATACTTGCCTGTTTGTTCAGCTACGAATAAGTTCTAGCTTTAATTAAATCTCGTTGAAATAACCTAACATTAATAAGTCGGTACTCCAATTAGCATGTGTAAACTAATACGAGTCTACACTTACAAGAATCTAATCATCATATAAATTTATCATGTAATTCACGTAAGTCAATCACTTTGAATGGGTCTATAAACAATTAACTCCGTCCTTGATTTAATAGTGCTAGAATATCTAGTTTCTATACATCAACATAGGTTTGAACATTTAGCATTTCAAGTAATCAAGCTTCAAGAATATACTTTCAAGTTTAAATCCTAGCATGCTCACCCTATTTAATTCAAAATCATATGTCTTCATGCCGGTAATTCACATACCTTAAGTTAATCAATTCCATGTTACGAGGGTTAGTTATATAGTCATATTACCACATCACGGACTAACTATACTTAGTAAGCATGCTTGTGCGTATATTACTCATATATATACTTAAATTACATAGGTTATGCCTTATAAATTTATTTTCTATGAATATGCGTGCACATGCGAAACTCAGGTATAAACAAATGGGGTCCATGTTAATATTTCTATAGGCATAATGAACTCTAATATACATGCTTGCATGATCAATACGCAATCCACATGGTGATCGATGATATAATCTTTCACGTTCTAAGCTTTTCGTTGAAAAATCACACTAAGTCAATAAAGGCATCATAGTACATGTTAAGTGTCTTGTGATCATAACTCATATGTCTTTGAACACATAACTAAGTCACATCAACGTTCTCATACGGTTAGAATCTAAAAGATAAAAGTCTTGGTCAAGTTCACTTTGAAATTCTTAAGTTTTTCTTTTAAAAACTCGTTAACTTACGATCAAGTATGCTAGTGAATGATTAACACTTTAAACATGCATTTTAGGTCAATATAACCATACTATTGTGTTTATAAAATCAGAATATGCACATGCTACGTATGTGTCTAAGTTCACAATCGAAACTATAAGTTTCATTTCAAAACCATAAGTGTTGCGTCAATTATGTGTACTATCATCGATACACATGCTCATACTGCATCTATGTACATATACATACCTATTAACCATGACCACATACTTGCCAAATAGGGTACTATAGGTTAGTATATAATAGCTAAGCAACAGAAGCAGGAAACTCTGATCCAGGCCCGGCGCAGCTACGCCGCTGGCCAGTACAAAACTGGCGCAGCTGCGCAGGTGCCGACCAGAGACAGACACTGCACTGCTTCGGCAGAAACTTAGCCCAACTCAAAAATGTTCATACGAAAATCAATCTAAACATATTACAATACATTTCTATCAGGCTTATAACATATAACAACCATTTCTCCAATCAATTAACATCCAATTCAATTGAAATCAAGAATCAAAGAATTAAAAATTCACAGAAATTGAAGAACAAGAAGTGATATACCTCTGTAATTTGCTTGCTAATACTCTGCTATTCAATTCTCAGACTCTCACTATAATGTATACTCACACTAGCCATATTTGATGGAATTCTTAGCAATTGAAAAGAGAAGGAGAAGAGCTCTTTATATAGATAATTTAGTAACCAGTCAAAGCAATTCTCTTTCAAATTAACTCAAAGGATTGCAAGAATGTATAATCGATTACAAGAAGTTGGTGAGCAGTAGTTGAATTACACTATTATGCCCACTCCCCTTGCAATGATCCCTTCTATGTTGCTGAGTTTGAGAAAGTAGGAGTAGGCTAGCTTCATGAGTGTTTCACATGAGAAGAAGTTGGGCTCTTATTATGGGACAACCAAATACTCAGTAACTAGTAACTAGTAAGTGTAGTATATATAATTACTTAAGTTATATAATACATGTACACTTTTCATTTCATGTATACTTAGGTTATACATTAATTAGTGTCATAATGTCATTTCAAATGAGTAACTAATAGTACAATGTATCAGTAGGTACCTATACACCAATCTTATAATCCATGTACATTTTTCTTAATGCCAACTATAAGCTAATTGGGTATTGTTATTACTCCTTATCATGACAGTCATTATTACTATAATAACATCTTATAGAAATTATTATTAATTAACAATTGCACTTATTATATGTCAATAGGGTATTAATGTTTGCATGTTGTCACATACCCTTATGTACACATTCAATATAGTAACCTTACTATATAAGATATATATAGTCACCTTGCACCTTATTCAATATATAAGGGTAACTACCTTATACCAAAGGTTTGATTATTACATGTTTGTATAAAACAATTAACCAAGTAAATACAATATTATGATATTTATAAATCTTTTACTCATTAATTATTATTCCTTCATAATAATTATTAATCAACACATTATCAATTAATTACTCATAATTGCAATTAATCAGTATGTTCAATTCATGCCACTATATTCAAATAAGTTGAATATTTAATTATTAATAATCTCATCAATTCTCTGATATTAAATTCTTAAGGTCAGTCCACTAATTTAAATAACTCATTAGTGACTTCCTTTAATCATTTCACAAATTCTCACCACCACATAAGGTTTAAATAAACTCACAAAACTAACTCGTTAAAATTAAGTCACATATTTAATAAATAAGGAGTTTAAAATTCATGGTCGTTACATCCCTCCCCCCTTAAAAAAATTCCGTCCTCGGAATTGTAAAAATAAGGTTACTCAAATAAAAAAGGATAATTCGCTCTCATTTTCTCTTCTAGCTCCCATGTAGCCTCCTCGACTGCATGATTTCTCCAGAGAATCTTGACGGAATGAATGATCTTATTCCTCAGCTTTTGTTCCTTCCTATCTAGTATCTGGACAGGAACTTCCTCGTACGATAAGTCTTTCTCGACTTGGATCGACTCATAGGAGATAATGTGCTTGTAGTCTGGTTTATACGGCCGTAATACTGACACATGAAACACGTTGTGAATGTGCTCAAGTTCAGGAGGTAACACCACCTCTATGCCACTTCATCGACTTGCCTCAGAATCTCGAACGGTCCTATGAACCTAGGGCTCAACTTGCCCTTCTTCCCAAAACGAATCTTCCCTTTCCAGAGAGATACTTTCAGAAAATCATAGCTTCCTAATTCAAATTCTTTCTTCTTGTGATGCAAGTCCGCATACTTCCTCTGGCGATCTTGAGCCGCTACCAGTCGTGCTCTTATCACCTTGATAATCTCTACAGTCTGCTGTACCAATTCTGGTCCCAACAGTCGACGTTCACCAACTTCGTCCCAACACAACGGTGTTTGACATTTTCTCCCATACAGCGCTTCGTACGGTGGCATTCTAATACTAGCGTGATAACTATTGTTGTACGCAAACTCTACTAATGGAAGGTGATCCTCCCAACTACCCTTGAAGTCCATTACACAAGCTCGGAGCATGTCTTCAAGTGTTTGAATTGTTCTTTTTCTTTGCCCATCGGTCTGCGGATGATACGCGGTACTCATTCGCAGTTGTGTCCCCAATCTCTCTTGAAGACTCTTCAGGAAGTTCGACGTGAATCGCGGATCTTTATCAAATACAATAGATACAGGCACCCCATGTCTCGAGATAATTTCCTTGACATATAATCTACCTAGCTGGTTCAAACTATACTTAATCTTAATCGGCAAAAAGTGAGCTGACTTCGTAAGACGATCTATAATTACCCATATGGCGTCGTGCCCTTTCTACGTTGCCGGAAGTCCCACCACAAAATCCATCGTGATGTGCTCCCATTTCTATTCTGGAATCTCAAATGGTTGTAATAACCCGCTTGGTCGTTGGTGCTCTGCCTTGACTCGCTGACAAGTTAAACACCTACTTACGCATTTTGCAACCTCCCTCTTCATGTTTAGGCACCAAAAGTGATGACGCAAGTCTTGGTACATCTTCATGCTTCCTGGGTGTATCGAGTATCCCGTACTGTGTGCTTCTTGCAAAATCTCTTCTCTTAGTTCCGGTACTAACGGTACCCAAATTCGTCCTTCAAACCTTAGCAGTCCAGTGCTATCAATCTTGAATTTCAAATCATCACCTTCAACAATCCACTTCTTGATAATATCACAATCTTCGTCCTTCTCTTGTGCCTCCTTAACCTTATCTAATAAAGTCGGGCTCGCTGTCACTGTAAATAATTTCTCGTTGGTCTCCATCGGATACTTAACCTCCAAATCTAGTCGTTCGAAATCTTTCACTAACTCTTCTTAAACGGTTAACTTCGATAACTTCTCTCCGTCTTTTCTGCTCAAGGCATCTGCCACTACATTTGCTTTGCCTGGATGGTACAGAATCTCACAATCATAATCTTTGATCAATTCTAGCCATCGGTACTGCCTCATGTTTAATTATTTATGCGTGAAGATATACTTTAGACTCTTGTGGTCCTTATATATCTCACACTTCTCACCATACAAATAATGCCTCCAAATCTTCAAGGCAAAAACTACTGCTGCTAATTCCAGGTCATGAGTCGGATAACCCTTCTCATAATCTTTCAACTGACGTGAATGCGTACGCAATGACCCTACCGTGTTGCATTAGTACACAGCCAAGACCCTTGTGTGATGCATCGATATACACTACAAACCCTTCCGTGTTATCCGGTAAAGCTAACATAGGTGCTTGACTAAGCCTCTTCTTCAATTCTAGGAAACTCTCTTCACACTTCTCTGTCTAAACGAACTTAACTGTCTTTCTAGTAAGATTGGTCAATGGCGATGCTAATTTCGAAAAATCTTGGATGAATCTCCGATAGTATCCTGCTAATCCTAAGAAACTCCTAATTTCTGTCGACGTCTTCGGCTGTTCCCAATTTATAACCGCTTCTACTTTTGCTGGGTCCACCGAAACACCATTCTTGTCGATAACGTGCCCCAAAAACTGCACTCTCTGCAACCAAAACTCACACTTGGAGAATTTTTCATACAGCTTCTCTCTCTTTAATGTCTCCAACACTATTCGAAGATGCTCGGCGTGTTCTTCCTCCGTCTCTGAATACACCAGAAGGTCATCGATGAATACGACAACGAACTTATCCAAATACTGTTTGAACACTCTGTTCATCAAGTTCATAAATGCTGTCGGTGCGTTCGTCAATCCGAATGACATTACCAGAAACTCAAAGTGTCCATACTGAGTTCTGAATGCCGTCTTTGGAATATCCTCCGGCCTCACCTTCAGTTGATGATAACCGGTTCTTAAGTCAATCTTTGAAAAGTACTTCGCCCCCTTCAACTGATCAAATAAATCGTCGATCCTAGGCAATGGGTACTTATTCTTAATGGTGACCTTGTTCAACTCTCGATAGTCGATACAAAGTCTGAGCGATCCATCTTTCTTCTTCACGAATAAGACTGGCGCTCCCCACGGTGATATGCTCGATCGAATGTATCCCTTATCCAATAACTCTTGTAATTGAACCATCAGTTCTTTCATCTCTACCGGTGCCATACGATACGGCGCTTTGTATACCGGTGCTGTCCCTAGTGCCAAATCAATAACAAACTCAATTTCTCTATCTGTTGGCAATCCCGGAATCTTGTCTGGGAAGACATCGACGAATTCCCTTACAATAGGTATCTGACCTAGTTCACCCTCGACTCATCGAGTATCAACCACGTGAGCCAAATAACCTACACAACCCTTCCAAAGCAATCTCTGCGCTTGCATCATCGTCATATAATGAGATTGTCTCGGCGATTTACTCCCATAAAATACCACCTTCGACTTGTTCGGACATCAAACTCCCCCAAACGAATCGGTATCAAATCCACGTTGAGCTTAAATCCTCGTAATTCAGTATAATAGTTCCTATGAATGTATTCTACGGGAATAATTTCTTTGGTCGCTACTTCTACGTTCATAGGGTGTTCTAATCTTTCACGGGGTAAGTCTAACCGTTTAGCAAATTCTTCGGAAATAAAAGAGCAAGTAGCACCCGAATCAAATAACACATAAGCATCAATATCATTGATCGGGATGATACCTGACACCACGTCCTTAGACTCCACCGCATCCTGAACGGTCTTGTTGAACGTGCGTGCCGTTGGTCTGTTGGCTTGACTGGCTGGCCCTCCGATGCTCAGTTAGTTGTTGTTGTTGTTGTTGTTGTTGCGATTGCCGCTAGCTGCATCGCTCTTTTTCTTTGGGCAGTCTTTGATTTGATGGTCTGGGGCTCCACACGAGAAACACCCTCCTTTCTGCTTATTCGGACACTGAGGAGCCATGTGCCCCGGTTGTCCACAATGGTAACAAACACTCTTTCCCTTCATGCACTCCCCCGAGTGATTCCTCCCACTAGTTGTTGCACTTTACAATTTTCTTGGCCTCTCCCCCGGACTTGTTACCTCCAGAGGATTGGCTCTCCGTCCATTTACGCTTGTTGGGGTTGCTGCTTCCCCCTTTTTGTCCCTCCTGACCGGTCTTCTTTTCTTGTTTGAATCGAGCAATGGCTTCATTGCCTCCTTCGGCAATGATAGCCCTTTCTAGTAGATCAGAGAATGTCTTAATCTTTAATATTGTGACTACTTTCTGCACCCAAGGTTTCAGTCCTAATTCGAACCTTCTACCCTTCCTAGCTTCTGTGTCAACCTGATGTGAAGCGAATCGGGCCAACTCGTTAAATCTTGCTGCGTACTCTGCGACAGACATACTACCTTGTTTCAGTTCCAGAAACTTAACTTCCATATCCTGTTGCATATTCTTCGAGAAGTAATTCTCGAGAAATAGTTCCTTAAATTTATCCCAAGGAATAACTCCTTCTCCTGCCCGTCCCTTATTGGCTTTCCACCAATAGTTAGCTTCGCCCTTCATCATGAAAGTGGTAAAACTCGTCTTCTATGCTTCGACCACTCGTGCGACCTCAAACACTTTCTCCATCTCTTCTATCCAGGTTTGGGCTTTGATTGGGTCCAAGGTTCCCCGGAACTCCAGTGGTCCTACCAATTTAAAGTCCTTAAAGCTCGCCAAGTGATGTCCTGGTTGCTCTGCAGCTGGCTGGGGTCTGTTCTGCATTGCCTCAGTTAACAAGTTAACGAAGTTCTGCATAGGGTCGACATTTTCCCCTCCGCCATTATTAACGGATCCTTCCACCCTCTGGTTCCGCGATAGTATCCTAGGCGGCATGATCCTGAGGAAAGGAAGAAAACATTAGACTTAATGTGATATGCTATTCATGTTAGCATTAAGAAGTTTAATACGTCTATCAATCATATTTGATTCAAATAAACAACTTCAGTATCACAATAAAACCCGATGGATCTCCTCAACCCATCTCTTACATACTCTACTTGAGTTTTCTACTAAGGTTATAACTTAGGTTTCGCATTCTCTAACGTTTATAACCTAAAACTTTGATACCAACCTGTGACACCCCCGAATCCAGGTCCTCTGACCCTGGTCCGGTCGCCACGATCTAATACAAACATTCACCTCTAAACAACATATGATAACTTAAATGCAGAATATAATAAACGTACGTCGTTCATTCAAAAGGTGTTACTAGTCCTAAGATTCAATAACCTAAATATAAATATACAAACATACCCTAGAATAGTCATTAGGGTTCATATTACATAACAGTAATTTAATTAAACATAAGGATAAAGTCTGCTCCTTGCAAACTAACCCTACATCTTTCCTTGTCCTTCCCTGAAGTCTCGAGCTTAACTGCAATATAAGTCATGATATAGTAAGAATGAGCAACACGTTTGCTCAGCAAGTTTAAATACAACAATAAAGGATATATCATGATGAATAAAAAATATCTGACAATGAATTCAACAATATGACTATCGAAAATAAGAATAATAATTGATTTTAGAATAATTGATAGTCAACTAGACTTTTGAACTATAAAACTCCAACGGGAATCAATAGCTGATTGACCCTTTGGTTACTGGCTACAGAATAGTACTTGAGGGGATCAGCCTCGCGTACGCTATGTATATGCATAACATTCAACTCTGCTGTTTATATCTTATATTAGATACCTGCTACTCCCTTATAATATAAGGGTGTTCTTTCAGTCTAAGAATCCTTACCATCAATTGGTTTGGATAGCTTTTATAAAATTTCATATACCTGTCTGACCGAACAAGGGTTCAGACTCTATCTGACACAGTTCAAGAATTATAGAACTTTAAATGATGTACAAGTTCAAGACTGTACGAACTCAAGTGCACCAAGTGCGAATAACAATAATATCGATGTGGAATAATTGTAAAGTAATTAAACCACCTAATAGCATGCTTGGAAATAAAGTTCAAGCTTTATATAATTAACCGTCAATACGATAGTAACCTGCTCAATACAATATGAGAAGGATAGGAACTTGCATAAATAAAGAGTGTAAGGGAACTTGTATTCAAATCAAGTGAAGTTAAGAAACTCGCTTACACGATTCATTGAATAAGGTAGTGCAAGAATTTAGAATACTGGCAACACAATAAAAGTAGAGTTCGGATACTTGCCTGTTTGTTCAGCTACGAATAAGTTCTAGCTTTAATTAAATCTCGTTGAAATAACCTAACATTAATAAGTCGGTACTCCAATTAGCATGTGTAAACTAATACGAGTCTACACTTACAAGAATCTAATCATCATATAAATTTATCATGTAATTCACGTAAGTCAATCACTTTGAATGGGTCTATAAACAATTAACTCCGTCCTTGATTTAATAGTGCTAGAATATCTAGTTTCTATACATCAACATAGGTTTGAACATTTAGCATTTCAAGTAATCAAGCTTCAAGAATATACTTTCAAGTTTAAATCCTAGCATGCTCACCCTATTTAATTCAAAATCATATGTCTTCATGCCGGTAATTCACATACCTTAAGTTAATCAATTCCATGTTACGAGGGTTAGTTATATAGTCATATTACCACATCACGGACTAACTATACTTAGTAAGCATGCTTGTGCGTATATTACTCATATATATACTTAAATTACATAGGTTATGCCTTATAAATTTATTTTCTATGAATATGCGTGCACATGCGAAACTCAGGTATAAACAAATGGGGTCCATGTTAATATTTCTATAGGCATAATGAACTCTAATATACATGCTTGCATGATCAATACGCAATCCACATGGTGATCGATGATATAATCTTTCACGTTCTAAGCTTTTCGTTGAAAAATCACACTAAGTCAATAAAGGCATCATAGTACATGTTAAGTGTCTTGTGATCATAACTCATATGTCTTTGAACACATAACTAAGTCACATCAACGTTCTCATACGGTTAGAATCTAAAAGATAAAAGTCTTGGTCAAGTTCACTTTGAAATTCTTAAGTTTTTCTTTTAAAAACTCGTTAACTTACGATCAAGTATGCTAGTGAATGATTAACACTTTAAACATGCATTTTAGGTCAATATAACCATACTATTGTGTTTATAAAATCAGAATATGCACATGCTACGTATGTGTCTAAGTTCACAATCGAAACTATAAGTTTCATTTCAAAACCATAAGTGTTGCGTCAATTATGTGTACTATCATCGATACACATGCTCATACTGCATCTATGTACATATACATACCTATTAACCATGACCACATACTTGC
Organism: Panax stipuleanatus; assembly: GCA_020205555.1. Classification (NCBI taxonomy): domain Eukaryota; kingdom Viridiplantae; phylum Streptophyta; class Magnoliopsida; order Apiales; family Araliaceae; genus Panax; species Panax stipuleanatus. Next base: position 108,508,812 of record CM035116.1, read on the forward strand.
CAAATAGGGTACTATAGGTTAGTATATAATAGCTAAGCAACAGAAGCAGGAAACTCTGATCCAGGCCCGGCGCAGCTACGCCACTGGCCAGTACAAAACTGGCGCAGCTGCGCAGGTGCCGACCAGAGACAGACACTGCACTGCTTCGGCAGAAACTTAGCCCAACTCAAAAATGTTCATACGAAAATCAATCTAAACATATTACAATACATTTCTATCAGGCTTATAACATATAACAACCATTTCTCCAATCAATTAACATCCAATTCAATTGAAATCAAGAATCAAAGAATTAAAAATTCACAGAAATTGAAGAACAAGAAGTGATATACCTCTGTAATTTGCTTTGCTAATACTCTGCTATTCAATTCTCAGACTCTCACTATAATGTATACTCACACTAGCCTTATTTGATGGAATTCTTAGCAATTGAAAAGAGAAGGAGAAGAGCTCTTTATATAGATAATTTAGTAACCAGTCAAAGCAATTCTCTTTCAAATTAACTCAAAGGATTGCAAGAATGTATAATCGATTACAAGAAGTTGGTGAGCAGTAGTTGAATTACACTATTATGCCCACTCCCCTTGCAATGATCCCTTCTATGTTGCTGAGTTTGAGAAAGTAGGAGTAGGCTAGCTTCATGAGTGTTTCACATGAGAAGAAGTTGGGCTCTTATTATGGGACAACCAAATACTCAGTAACTAGTAACTAGTAAGTGTAGTATATATAATTACTTAAGTTATATAATACATGTACACTTTTCATTTCATGTATACTTAGGTTATACATTAATTAGTGTCATAATGTCATTTCAAATGAGTAACTAATAGTACAATGTATCAGTAGGTACCTATACACCAATCTTATAATCCATGTACATTTTTCTTAATGCCAACTATAAGCTAATTGGGTATTGTTATTACTCCTTATCATGACAGTCATTATTACTATAATAACATCTTATAGAAATTATTATTAATTAACAATTGCACTTATTATATGTCAATAGGGTATTAATGTTTGCATGTTGTCACATACCCTTATGTACACATTCAATATAGTAACCTTACTATATAAGATATATATAGTCACCTTGCACCTTATTCAATATATAAGGGTAACTACCATATACCAAAGGTTTGATTATTACATGTTTGTATAAAACAATTAACCTAGTAAATACAATATTATGATATTTATAAATCTTTTACTCATTAATTATTATTCCTTCATAATAATTATTAATCAACACATTATCAATTAATTACTCATAATTGCAATTAATCAGTATGTTCAATTCATGCCACTATATTCAAATAAGTTGAATATTTAATTATTAATAATCTCATCAATTCTCTGATATTAAATTCTTAAGGTCAGTCCACTAATTTAAATAACTCATTAGTGACTTCCTTTAATCATTTCACAAATTCTCACCACCACATAAGGTTTAAATAAACTCACAAAACTAACTCGTTAAAATTAAGTCACATATTTAATAAATAAGGAGTTTAAAATTCATGGTCGTTACATCCCTCCCCCCTTAAAAAAATTCCGTCCTCGGAATTGTAAAAATAAGGTTACTCAAATAAAAAAGGATAATTCGCTCTCATTTTCTCTTCTAGCTCCCATGTAGCCTCCTCGACTGCATGATTTCTCCAGAGAATCTTGACAGAATGAATGATCTTATTCCTCAGCTTTTGTTCCTTCCTATCTAGTATCTGGACAGGAACTTCCTCGTACGATAAGTCTTTCTCGACTTGGATCGACTCATAGGAGATAATGTGCTTGTAGTCTGGTTTATACGGCCGTAATACTGACACATGAAACACGTTGTGAATGTGCTCAAGTTCAGGAGGTAACACCACCTCTATGCCACTTCATCGACTTGCCTCAGAATCTCGAACGGTCCTATGAACCTAGGGCTCAACTTGCCCTTCTTCCCAAAACGAATCTTCCCTTTCCAGAGAGATACTTTCAGAAAATCATAGCTTCCTAATTCAAATTCTTTCTTCTTGTGATGCAAGTCCGCATACTTCCTCTGGCGATCTTGAGCCGCTACCAGTCGTGCTCTTATCACCTTGATAATCTCTACAGTCTGCTGTACCAATTCTGGTCCCAACAGTCGACGTTCACCAACTTCGTCCCAACACAACGGTGTTTGACATTTTCTCCCATACAGCGCTTCGTACGGTGGCATTCTAATACTAGCGTGATAACTATTGTTGTACGCAAACTCTACTAATGGAAGGTGATCCTCCCAACTACCCTTGAAGTCCATTACACAAGCTCGGAGCATGTCTTCAAGTGTTTGAATTGTTCTTTTTCTTTGCCCATCGGTCTGCGGATGATACGCGGTACTCATTCGCAGTTGTGTCCCCAATCTCTCTTGAAGACTCTTCAGGAAGTTCGACGTGAATCGCGGATCTTTATCAAATACAATAGATACAGGCACCCCATGTCTCGAGATAATTTCCTTGACATATAATCTACCTAGCTGGTTCAAACTATACTTAATCTTAATCGGCAAAAAGTGAGCTGACTTTGTAAGACGATCTATAATTACCCATATGGCGTCGTGCCCTTTCTACGTTGCCGGAAGTCCCACCACAAAATCCATCGTGATGTGCTCCCATTTCTATTCTGGAATCTCAAATGGTTGTAATAACCCGCTTGGTCGTTGGTGCTCTGCCTTGACTCGCTGACAAGTTAAACACCTACTTACGCATTTTGCAACCTCCCTCTTCATGTTTAGGCACCAAAAGTGATGACGCAAGTCTTGGTACATCTTCATGCTTCCTGGGTGTATCGAGTATCCCGTACTGTGTGCTTCTTGCAAAATCTCTTCTCTTAGTTCCGGTACTAACGGTACCCAAATTCGTCCTTCAAACCTTAGCAGTCCAGTGCTATCAATCTTGAATTTCAAATCATCACCTTCAACAATCCACTTCTTGATAATATCACAATCTTCGTCCTTCTCTTGTGCCTCCTTAACCTTATCTAATAAAGTCGGGCTCGCTGTCACTGTAAATAATTTCTCGTTGGTCTCCATCGGATACTTAACCTCCAAATCTAGTCGTTCGAAATCTTTCACTAACTCTTCTTAAACGGTTAACTTCGATAACTTCTCTCCGTCTTTTCTGCTCAAGGCATCTGCCACTACATTTGCTTTGCCTGGATGGTACAGAATCTCACAATCATAATCTTTGATCAATTCTAGCCATCGGTACTGCCTCATGTTTAATTATTTATGCGTGAAGATATACTTTAGACTCTTGTGGTCCTTATATATCTCACACTTCTCACCATACAAATAATGCCTCCAAATCTTCAAGGCAAAAACTACTGCTGCTAATTCCAGGTCATGAGTCGGATAACCCTTCTCATAATCTTTCAACTGACGTGATGCGTACGCAATGACCCTACCGTGTTGCATTAGTACACAGCCAAGACCCTTGTGTGATGCATCGATATACACTACAAACCCTTCCGTGTTATCCGGTAAAGCTAACATAGGTGCTTGACTAAGCCTCTTCTTCAATTCTAGGAAACTCTCTTCACACTTCTCTGTCTAAACGAACTTAACTGTCTTTCTAGTAAGATTGGTCAATGGCGATGCTAATTTCGAAAAATCTTGGATGAATCTCCGATAGTATCCTGCTAATCCTAAGAAACTCCTAATTTCTGTCGACGTCTTCGGCTGTTCCCAATTTATAACCGCTTCTACTTTTGCTGGGTCCACCGAAACACCATTCTTGTCGATAACGTGCCCCAAAAACTGCACTCTCTGCAACCAAAACTCACACTTGGAGAATTTTTCATACAGCTTCTCTCTCTTTAATGTCTCCAACACTATTCGAAGATGCTCGGCGTGTTCTTCCTCCGTCTCTGAATACACCAGAAGGTCATCGATGAATACGACAACGAACTTATCCAAATACTGTTTCAACACTCTGTTCATCAAGTTCATAAATGCTGTCGGTGCGTTCGTCAATCCGAATGACATTACCAGAAACTCAAAGTGTCCATACTGAGTTCTGAATGCCGTCTTTGGAATATCCTCCGGCCTCACCTTCAGTTGATGATAACCGGTTCTTAAGTCAATCTTTGAAAAGTACTTTGCCCCCTTCAACTGATCAAATAAATCGTCGATCCTAGGCAATGGGTACTTATTCTTAATGGTGACCTTGTTCAACTCTCGATAGTCGATACAAAGTCTGAGCGATCCATCTTTCTTCTTCACGAATAAGACTGGCGCTCCCCACGGTGATATGCTCGATCGAATGTATCCCTTATCCAATAACTCTTGTAATTGAGCCATCAGTTCTTTCATCTCTACCGGTGCCATACGATACGGCGCTTTGTATACCGGTGCTGTCCCTAGTGCCAAATCAATAACAAACTCAATTTCTCTATCTGTTGGCAATCCCGGAATCTTGTCTGGGAAGACATCGACGAATTCCCTTACAATAGGTATCTGACCTAGTTCACCCTCGACTCATCGAGTATCAACCACGTGAGCCAAATAACCTACACAACCCTTCCAAAGCAATCTCTGCGCTTGCATCATCGCCATATAATGAGATTGTCTCGGCGATTTACTCCCATAAAATACCACCTTCGACTTGTTCAGACATCAAACTCCGCCAAACGAATCGGTATCAAATCCACGTTGAGCTTAAATCCTCGTAATTCAGTATAATAGTTCCTATGAATGTATTCTACGGGAATAATTTCTTTGGTCGCTACTTCTACGTTCATAGGGTGTTCTAATCTTTCACGGGGTAAGTCTAACCGTTTAGCAAATTCTTCGGAAATAAAAGAGCAAGTAGCACCCGAATCAAATAACATATAAGCATCAATATCATTGATCAGGATGATACCTGACACCACGTCCTTAGACTCCACCGCATCCTGAACGGTCTTGTTGAACGTGCGTGCCGTTGGTCTGTTGGCTTGACTGGCTGGCCCTCCGATGCTCAGTTAGTTGTTGTTGTTGTTGTTGTTGTTGCGATTGCCGCTAGCTGCATCGCTCTTTTTCTTTGGGCAGTCTTTGATTTGATGGTCTGGGGCTCCACACGAGAAACACCCTCCTTTCTGCTTATTCGGACACTGAGGAGCCATGTGCCCCGGTTGTCCACAATGGTAACAAACACTCTTTCCCTTCATGCACTCCCCCGAGTGATTCCTCCGATAGTTGTTGCACTTTACAATTTTCTTGGCCTCTCCCCCGGACTTGTTACCTCCAGAGGATTGGCTCTCCTTCCATTTATGCTTGTTGGGGTTGCTGCTTCCCCCTTTTTGTCCCTCCTGACCGGTCTTCTTTTCTTGTTTGAATCGAGCAATGGCTTCATTGCCTCCTTCGGAAATGATAGCCCTTTCCAGTAGATCAGAGAATGTCTTAATCTTTAATACTGTGACTACTTTCTGCACCCAAGGTTTCAGTCCTAATTCGAACCTTCTACCCTTCCTAGCTTCTGTGTCAACCTGATGTGAAGCGAATCGGGCCAACTCGTTAAATTTTGCTGCGTACTCTGTTACAGACATACTACCTTGTTTCAGTTCCAGAAACTTAACTTCCATATCCTGTTGCATATTCTTTGAGAAGTAATTCTCGAGAAATAGTTCCTTAAATTTATCCCAAGGAATAACTCCTTCTCCTGCCCGTCCCTTATTGGCTTTCCACCAATAGTTAGCTTCGCCCTTCATCATGAAAGTGGTAAAACTCGTCTTCTATGCTTCGACCACTCGTGCGACCTCAAACACTTTCTCCATCTCTTCTATCCAGGTTTGGGCTTTGATTAGGTCCAAGGTTCCCCGGAACTCCAGTGGTCCTACCAATTTAAAGTCCTTAAAGCTCGCCAAGTGATGTCCTGGTTGCTCTGCAGCTGGCTGGGGTCTGTTCTGCATTGCCTCAGTTAACAAGTTAACGAGACTTAATGTGATATGCTATTCATGTTAGCATTAAGAAGTTTAATACGTCTATCAATCATATTTGATTCAAATAAACAACTTCAGTATCACAATAAAACCCGATGGATCTCCTCAACCCATCTCTTACATACTCTACTTGAGTTTTCTACTAAGGTTATAACTTAGGTTTCGCATTCTCTAACGTTTATAACCTAAAACTTTGATACCAACCTGTGACACCCCCGAATCCAGGTCCTCTGACCCTGGTCCGGTCGCCACGATCTAATACAAACATTCACCTCTAAACAACATATGATAACTTAAATGCAGAATATAATAAACGTACGTCGTTCATTCAAAAGGTGTTACTAGTCCTAAGATTCAATAACCTAAATATAAATATACAAACATACCCTAGAATAGTCATTAGGGTTCATATTACATAACAGTAATTTAATTAAACATAAGGATAAAGTCTGCTCCTTGCAAACTAACCCTACATCTTTCCTTGTCCTTCCCTGAAGTCTCGAGCTTAACTGTAATATAAGTCATGATATAGTAAGAATGAGCAACACGTTTGCTCAGCAAGTTTAAATACAACAATAAAGGATATATCATGATGAATAAAAAATATCTGACAATGAATTCAACAATATGAATATCGAAAATAAGAATAATAATTGCTTTTAGAATAACTGATAGTCAAGTAGACTTTTGAACTATAAAACTCCAACGGGAATCAATAGCTGATTGACCCTTTGGTTACTGGCTACAGAATAGTACTTGAGGGGATCAGCCTCGCGTACGCTATGTATATGCATAACATTCAACTTTGCTGTTTATATCTTATATTAGATACCTGCTACTCCCTTATAATATAAGGGTGTTCTTTCAGTCTAAGAATCCTTACCATCAATTGGTTTGGATAGCTTTTATAAAATTTCATATACCTGTCTGACCGAACAATGGTTCAGACTCTATCTGACACAGTTCAAGAATTATAGAACTTTAAATGATGTACAAGTTCAAGACTGTACGAACTCAAGTGCACCAAGTGCGAATAACAATAATATCGATGTGGAATAATTGTAAAGTAATTAAACCACCTAATAGCATGCTTGGAAATAAAGTTCAAGCTTTGTATAATTAACCGTCAATACAATAGTAACCTGCTCAATACAATATGAGAAGGATAGGAACTTGCATAAATAAAGAGTGTAAGGGAACTTGTATTCAAATCAAGTGAAGTTAAGAAACTCGCTTACACGATTCATTGAATAAGGTAGTGCAAGAATTTAGAATACTGACAACACAATAAAAGTAGAGTTCGGATACTTGCCTGTTTGTTCAGCTACGAATAAGTTCTAGCTTTAATTAAATCTCGTTGAAATAACCTAACATTAATAAGTCGGTACTCCAATTAGCATGTGTAAACTAATACGAGTCTACACTTACAAGAATCTAATCATCATATAAATTTATCATGTAATTCACGTAAGTCAATCACTTTGAATGGGTCTATAAACAATTAACTCCGTCCTTGATTTAATAGTACTAGAATATCAAGTTTCTATACATCAACATAGGTTTGAACATTTAGCATTTCAAGTAATCAAGCTTCAAGAATATACTTTCAAGTTTAAATCCTAGCATGCTCACCCTATTTAATTCAAAATCATATATCTTCATGCCGGTAATTCACATACCTTAAGTTAATCAATTCCATGTTACGAGGGTTAGTTATATAGTCATATTACCACATCACGGACTAACCATACTTAGTAAGCATGCTTGTGCGTATATTACTCATATATATACTTAAATTACATAGGTTATGCCTTATAAATTTATTTTCTATGAATATGCGTGCACATGCGAAACTCAGGTATAAACAAATGGGGTCCATGTTAATATTTCTATAGGCATAATGAACTCTAATATACATGCTTGCATGATCAATACGCAATCCACATGGTGATCGATGATATAATCTTTCACGTTCTAAGCTTTTCGTTGAAAAATCACACTAAGTCAATAAAGGCATCATAGTACATGTTAAGTGTCTTGTGATCATAACTCACATGTCTTTGAACACATAACTAAGTCACATCAACGTTCTAATACAGTTAGAATCTAAAAGATAAAAGTCTTGGTCAAGTTCACTTTGAAAGTCTTAAGTTTTTCTTTTGAAAACGTCTTAACTTACGATATAGTATGCTAGTGCATGATTAACACTTTAAACATGCATTTTAGGTCAATATAACCATACTATTGTGTCTACAAAATCAAAATATGCACATGCTACATATGTGTCTAAGTTCACAATCGAAACTATAAGTTTCATTTCAAAACCATAAGTGTTGCGTCAATCATGTGTACTAACATCGTTACACATACTCATACTACATCTATGTACATATATACCTATTAACCATGACCACATACTTGCCAAATAGGGTACCATAGGTTAGTATATAACAGCTAAGCAACAGAAGCAGGAAACTCTGATCCACGCCCGACGCAGCTGCGGCAGGTGCCGGCCAGAGACAGACATTGCACTGCTTCGGCATAAACCTAGCCCAACTCAAAACTTTTCATACGAAAATCAATCTAAACATATTACAATACAATTCTATCAGGCTTATAACACATAACAACCATTTCTCCAATCAATTAACATCTAATTCAATTGAAATCAAGAATCAAAGAATTAGAAATTCACAGAAATTGAAGAACAAGAAGTGATATACCTCTGTAATTTGCTTTGCTAATACTCTGCTATTCAATTCTCAGACTCTCACTATAATGTATACTCACACTAGCCTTATTTGATGGATTTCTCAGCAATTGAAAAGAGAAGGAGAAGAGCTCTTTATATAGATAATTTAGTAACCAGTCAAAGCAATTCTCTTTCAAATTAACTCAAAGGATTGCAAGAATGTATAATGGATTACAAGAAGTTGTTGAGGAGTAGTTGAATTACACTATTATTCCCACTCCCCTTGCAATGATCCCTTCTATGTTGCTGAGTTTGAGAAAGTAGGAGTAGGCTAGGTTCAGTAGTGTTTCACGTGAGAAGAAGTTGGTCTCTTATTATGGGACAACCAAATACTCAGCAACTAGTAACTAGTAAGTGTAGTATATATAATTACTTAAGTTACATAATACATGTACACTTTTCATTTTATGTATACTTAGGTTATACATTTAATTAGTCTCATAATGTCATTTTAAATGAGTAACTAATAATACAATGTATCAGTAGGTACCTATACACCAATCTTATAATCCATGTACATTTTCCTTAATGCCAAATATAAGGTAATTGGGTATTGTTATTACTCCTTATCATGACAGTCATTATTACTATAATAACATCTTATAGAAATTAATATTAATTAACAATTGCACTTATTATATGTCAATAGGGTATTAATGTTTGCATGTTGTCACATACCCTTATGTACACATTCAATATAGTAACCTTACTACATAAGATATATATAGTCACCTTGCACCTTATTCAATATACAAGGGTAACTACCTTATACCAAAGGTTTGATTATTACATGTTTGTATAAAACAATTAACCAAGTAAATACAATATTATGATATTTATAAATCTTTTACTCATTAATTATTATTCCTTCATAATAATTATTAATCAACACATTATCAATTAATTACTCATAATTACAATTAATCAATATGTTCAATTCATGCCACTATATTCAAATAAGTTGAATATTTAATTATTAATAATCTCATCAATTCTCTGATATTAAATCTTTAAGGTCAGTCCACTAATTTAAATAACTCATTAGTGACTTCCTTTAATCATTTCACAAATTCTCACCACCACATAAGGTTTAAATAAACTCACAAAACTAACTCGTTAAAATTAAATCACATATTTAATAAAATAGGAGTTTAAAATTCATGGTCGTTACAGTAGGCATGGCACGGCAGCGGCGGTTTTATGAAGAAACCCAGCGCTGCATTGCCAGGCCAAAGCTTGGCTAATGTCGGTATGGCACGGCAGCGCCGGTTCTATGAAGGACTCCAGAGGTGCAGCGCTAGGCCAAAACCTTGGCTGACGTAGGCTCAGCGCTGCAGCGCCGGTCCCCAGTATAAATTAGGCGCTGCAGCGCCGTCCAGCAGAATAACCCAGCAAATTTTATTTAAGTGTTCAAAGTTCAAAAGTGTGTTCTAAAACCTAATGTAATAAACATGATGACATGTTAAGAATATTATAGACATTCAAAATTCCGTGTCCCTGTTACTAATACTGCAGGAGGGCAAGGCCGTCTCTTCAAGTCAAATTAGATCAATAATGTCGGTACTCTAGTCCAAATTCGACCCCCAATGCCGGTCATCCAACTTAAATTCGGTCTCCAATATCGGTCAACCAACCTAAATCCGATCCCCAATGTCAGTAAACCTTAATTCGATCCCCAATGTAGGTACTCCAGCCAAGTTCGATCGTCAATCGGACCGTCTATCCAGCTCCGATCATCAATCGGACCGTCTATCCAGCTCCAATCTTTAATCGGACCATCTATCCAACTCTGATCATCAATCGGACCATCTATCCAGCTTCGATCATCAATCAGACCGTCTATCCAGCTCCGATCATCAATCAGAACGTTTATCCAACTCCGATCGTCAAATCGGATCGTCGAATCATCCCCGAACTCAATATCGGGACATTAACTCAAACCCAGCCACCAATAACGGGACAACCACAACACCGATCAATCATATCGGGATGTCAACTCAGCCCCGACAGTAAACCGGGAGGTACAAATCAGCCCAGGCAGCAATCCGGGAAGTCAGAATAACCTCAGGCACAAACCTAAAGCATCACAGCAACTCTAGAAAAAAATTAGGAATGACAACGTCGGCCTCAAAGACAACACTGGGGAACTAAACAGACTTGAATGGGATCCAAGTCTTGGAAATAGCTCCCTAAATTCAACCAGAGGTCATACCGACACCAAAGGCAACCCTCGGGAGGGGCAAAATGGTTATTTTACTAAATCTCATCTAATTCGATAAAACTCAAGCTGAATTGATGTCGCCAAGGTCAGAAATAACCATAACAATGATCCCGAGTGCAAACATCACAAGACGGCTCGATGGATAATTTGTGACAAAAGAAAGACCCAGTCATGAACCCATCTTTTGGGACTTAAAAAGGTTTAAATCTTATGTCATTGCAACACTCTCGATGAGGGCTTTTCGAAAAGATATAGCATGCCTCAAACAGACACTCCGATCAAAAGTTATAAAGTTTCGAACCTAACATCGCATTACCCGGCATGCACGCACCTCGAGATGACGAAGCCTGGCATTGGGGCCCCACCTTGGGTAGCCGCACCTCTACCTACAGAAGTAGCAGGTAAAGTGGAGGCTCCCTAGCCTATAAATAAATGAACACCCCCTCATATTTCATAATTTTGAAACGCAGTGAAGCTCTGCCAGTTCGATTTTCTGACTTTTACACCTCCTCCAAACCCAAACATTTTGACTCTAACACGTAGATATATCTATATACTACCACATATCAGAAAATAACCGGTAGATTTGGACGTATAGAGCCTACGATTTGGCAAAAAGCCCGTGTAGCAGTCCATTGTAAGTATTTTCATGATCAGAAAGTGAATATTACTTCTTTGTACTTTTATACACTTGCACGTCAGGTTTTTGTTTTCTAAAAATGCCCGGAACTTAGTTCCATGGCCGTTTTCGTCAAAATTTGGTACATATTTGTACATAAACTGATTTTTTAGAATTTTTACAACTCGGATTGACGATCCGTCAGCTCCAGCAGCTTTAATGCACTAGCACACACGTTCTGGCAACTTTGCTGGACTGGGTTATCTTCCCAGTCTGGGTTTGACCCTTTTTTGTATATATTTAATTGTATATATACTAATATTTCAATTCTGTCAAGCCTGGATGTCAAATTCGAGGTAGTTTACCGCTTTTATATATATTTACGCATATATGAGCGACCTTTCACCATCACTGGTTCTCGTATCAGTCTTGGTTGACTACATTTCTGTCAATATATATATATATATATATATATATATTTCAATTCCGTCCAGGCACCGGCGTGAAAACCCATCGCCCTTTATACTGTTTTTGCACACTTTGCCATACTGGGTGATCTTCCCAGTCACTGGTTGACTACTTTTCTTCAATTTACATTCCAGTCTGGCCTGGACTATTTCGTGGCCTTTATACTATTTTTTGCACAATTAGTCACACTAAGTGATCTTCCCAGTCACTAGTTGACTACTTTTCTGTATATTTACATTCTTGTTCAGCCTGGATCATTCTGTGGCCTTTTTACTGCTTTTATATATATATATATGCATATATAAGCAGCCTTCACAATCACTGGTCCTCTTTCCAGTCTTGGTTGACTACATTTTTGTCAATATATATATACATATATATATATATATATATCAATTCTAGTCCTGGCACCGGCGAGAAAACCCATCGCCTTTTACAACTTTTATATATATTAATATATATATATATATTAATATATATATATATATATATATATATATTGCTTTACTCTCTTTCTATCCAACTGCTACTGTAAATGTTCATCTTATATGAATTGATACTGATATATCTGCAGGCGGACTAGATTTATTTAAATCTCGCCAATTCTAGTTTTCAAACGGTTCAAAACCTCCAAATTGAACCGGGAAGTTAGAATGGCTGAGATTTCCATAAATCTAGCTTTGCTTCTAGTTTCAGCTTCAAAAGAAACCTCGTGTCCCTTAGATTGCTATCTATTGAGAACGAGACGCTTTGGTCGTGCAGACCGGGATTTACTGAATGAATCCTCGGTTCTGGCAATTTTGGGATATTTATCTGTTTCTGTACAAATTTGAACTGTGCAGGTTTTGGCTATTTACATGTGAGCCTAGGAATCGTGGGATTCACGATCAAAATGATCGGAATCTAATTCCCACGATGGACAAACTCCGATTTACAAATGTACCCTACCAGTTTTTCTGTAGAAATGTACATGTAAACAGACCTTAAAGCGGTTATCCGGATTTAAGGTCTCCAGATAATGAAAAAAATATCGATTGTCGTGTCAGCGTCCCTCCGATGGTTTTCATACCCATGAGGCGACCGACACTTTTATATTCTTTGGTTGAGGATGCTTCGTAGCCCGACAATTCACCATTCACATGCAGCCTTAAGGCTATAAAGATAAAATTGGAAGTATCAACAGGCTTCAATTCCTATGGCAGTGTAAGGGTTTGATAAACCAGCTTTCAAACATCATTTTCAAATCAATCAAAAGAAAAGCGTTTCAAGAAAATCAAATTAAATGCTTTTGCAAATCAAATCAAAGACTGATTTTCAAATCAAATCAAAGACTGATTTTCAAATCAAATCAAACCCTTCGTCTATAGGTTCAACGAAGCAAAGCACTACTTTCAATCAATCAAATCAATAGGCCCAATTTTCAAACAGCATTCACTCACGCATTCCAGTTTTAAAGGGACATATTAAAAAAATGCGGTACCATGTTTACATGGGAGTCGTGGGGTGCCTAACTCCTTCCCCACACTTAATCAAGCCCCCGAGCTCAAAACTTTATTTTCAAAGATCAAGTTTCGACAGTGTCCAGTAATTGGGCCTCTTTCAAACAAAACTCGGTTAAATTGGTACAACCATTTCAAATCTACCAACTGGCAACTCTGTAAAATGTTCAAATCGTCGACATGATACATGTTGGTCTTTTTCCTAAAAAACCCTTCAAAACCTTTTTCCTAAATAAAAAGAGTGAGGGTAGAGAGAACTTAGGAAAAGAGATTAAATGATCCGGATTTTGACCCGACCAGCAGATTTTTTAAACCAACGTCGACAGGTGGCGACTCTGCTGGGGACAGTAGAGGGCTTAGGCTAATTTCCAATCTTTTCAAATATTTCCCTTTCAAAACTATGAATGCTTGAAATTCTGCGTCTCCATAGTCAACGAATGAGTTAATGCTGTGTCTTTATATTAAATGAATGCTTGAATACTGCGTCTTTACATTGAATGAATGTTTTAATGCTTTTTAGTGCTTCGCACCCATGTCATCATATGCATAACGGTGAGGCACGATGTATGTGAATGTATGTTATGTGTCCCTCTCACAAGGAGGAAAACCTGGTCGGTGATAAGTAATGTCCCTGGGGACGACTAAGTCTCTGGGGCTCATGAAAATGCACCACTCAGATTCGCTCTAGTTGAACGATCAGATTAATTTCCCCTCTAGTAGATTGCGATGATCTGGGAGCCTTCATGCCGAAAACAAAGCTGCTAGAGTAACCTAGGATAGGTCAGCCTCTGATTAACCCAATCCAAAGGAAAGCTTCTTCATGCCTTCCTTTTTCAATTCCATGTTAAGTCTCCAACTACCGAGGAGCACAATATAAATATCATAATGAAAGATTTACTTTCCCTGTCAAAATACCATGTCATCCTGTCATCAAAACAACTAACCTCGGTTTTGCAGGATAAAATCTAAAAAACACATCATGCATCTTGTCCTTACCTACATCAGGAAATTGACACGCCTACGTTTTGTTATAGGTACAAAAAAGTGGTCTTATTACTAGATCATAATCTGAAAAGGCACAAAGCCTATCCAACCGACATGGCTGAAAGTAGCCAAAACGAGTCGGATTCCGTATCTCGAAAAGAGTTCGAAGGACTTAAGAATCAAATAGCAGAGTTGGCTATCCTCCTAATAGAACAAAACAAAAACACTCAGGGCCAGCCAACACTCAATCAAACAGATACCTTCTCGCATGGTGGTAATCAAAGTGATGCCAAAAAGGGGGAAATGTAGATCCCTGAATCGTGATACAGTGAAAGAACCAACAAAACCCCTAAAATCACAAATCTCAGAGATGATCGATAAACGGCGATATTAGAAGGAAAGTCCAACAAATGGAAGAAACCATCCGAACAATCAAAGGGACTGGAAACCTTGGAAGTGTCACATATTCAGATCTATGCATATTCCCAGGGGCTAGATATCCTGACAAATTCCAAGTCCCAGAGTTTGAAAAGAACAATGGGGCAGGCGATCCTTATACGCACTTGAAAGTATACATTGGCGAGCTAGGGTCTTATGCTAAAGATGAAAACCTCAGAATGCAGCTATTCTAAAAGAGTCTCACTAGAGAGGCTAGGACATGGTATGCCCGACTTGATAATGCAAAAATCCACAGTTAGGAAGAGCTAGCTCATACCTTCCTAACTCAATACAGCTTCCAGTCTCAGATGGCTCCAGATCGGTATCAAGTGTCCAAAGTTAAAAAGTAGAGTATCGAGTCTTTCCATGAGTATGCCCAAAGATGGAGACGTCTGGCAGCACAAGTCAGCCCACCTATGACCGAAGCTAAAATGGTGATGACTTTCATAGACATCCAAGAGGCACTTTACTATGAGAAGATCCTGGCAGGAATAGGAAAGCCATTCTCATAAATGATCAAACATGGTGAAATGACAGAGATGGGCCTAAAAGCAGGCAAGATCAAAGATCTCACAGCCTTAAGAGTAGTCGTCGATCATATACAGTCTGGCAACTATATGAGTGATCCTATAAGGGTACCCAAGGAAGGCGATGAAGATGTATCCCTCATTGTATAGGGGCAATCCAGGAGACCCAACCATAGTCCCCCCATTTGGAAGAGGGAAGGTAATCTCTCATCACAACAAACTGCATTTAACAATTACCAGGACAGAAAGAGAAAATTTAAAAGAACGAAAAATCGGGTGTTCACTCCACTAGGCAATTCTCTTGAAAACATATTGGTGATGTTAATAGATCACAAGAAAATTACCGAACTGGCTCCGCCACTGGATCCAAAAAGCAAAAGATACAATCCTAGCCAGAGATGTTTTTACCATTCAGGATCTCCAGGACACGATACACAAGATTGTTGGTCCTTAAAGCATAAAATCCAAAACATGATCGAAAACGGCGATATTGTGGTCTAACAACCTGACCATCCAAATGACAACCCCAACCTTCTGATGCCACATGATGCGGATGGAGTAAACATGATCGGGTCAGGAAGCGATGAAATGTATCCAAATCATAAATACATACGAAGGATAGAGGATTACCCCCTAAGGAACAGAACAAATGTCATAGAGTCAAAAAATTCAGAGGAAGGTATGACAATAATGCAAAAATTGGATGCGATCCAACATCAAGTAACTCTATTGGCTAATCTGGTAGTGCGCCAACATCTGGATACAAGGCAGCATTTCACTCAACTATCAGAAAGCCAAGAGAAAGAGTCATATTCAGAATGTAAACAGATCTCCCTCCAAGATCAGTCAGCTGAATGAAGAAGAGCAAAGCAGGTCGAATGGACGGGAAAGTTGGAATGATAAAATTACCAAAAGATCTCGACAAAGAAAAAATAGTCCAGATAAATGCGAATTCCCAAAGAGGACATATCAAAAGACATTCCAAACACGAGGAAACCCTCGAAATCCTACGGCACCGAGAGTCGGGGAGAGTCGGCGGAGAAGGGTATTCACACCTTTGGGGGACTCATTGGAAAATATGTTGGCATTAATGGTTGCGCAGAGAAAGATTACTGAGTTGCTGCCTCCTACCAAGCCCGAAACAAAAAGTTATGATGCCACAAAGATATGTCGTTATCATTCTAACTCACCTGGATATGCAACTGAAGAATGCTGGTCTCTAAAGCACAAAATCCTGGATCTCATTGAAAGTGAAGAACTGAAATAGAAGTCCCCATAACCAGAAAAGGCGAGATGGAAATAAAGAGATTAAGATGCCCACGTGAGACAGGCTGTTCAAAGAAGGTGACGGCTATAAGCACCAATCCTGGCAGAACACAAGGTGGACCGACCCTAATGCTAGGAGTGACCGAGGAGACAAAAGAATCTCCTAATGAAGTTCATCCACCATCATCAAACATCTTATTGCCAGAAGTTAGCAAACATATTCCTGACCTTATCCTCCTGGATGATGAGGAGGAGATACTGATCCTTCCCCGTATGGAAAAAGCCCAAAAAGAAAGTTCCCTACGAGAGATACAACATTAGTGCGAGGGGGATTTCATACTCAAACCTTCTCAAGCCTATGAAAAAAGGTGAAGGAGCAGATAAAAGGAAAGGTGGTGAAATTGTCAAGGAAGCCAACCCATCGAGGAACCTAGAGTTCATACCTTCCTGCGACGAGTCTAGTTTGAGCCTCCTTAAGGGATATGTTGATTCAGGATGCGATCAATTTATGGCAGTGATTGAAGATATTAATAACCAAGAGGAAACCTCTATCACGAGCCTCGAAGGCAACATAACCAAGGACGACTGGATTATCAGGCCTCAGCTAGCCAGGAAAACGTAGATCCAGAGGAAAGTTGTGAGTTCCAGAGGATGTTGGGACGTTATCCTTTTCTTATCATTATGCCCTTTATTTTCCATGCATACAAAATCAAAAGACCAAAAAATCAAAAAAAATCAAAAAATTAAAAAATCAAAAATTAAAATTCGAGCCTCTCCAACCAAACAGCGTGAACTATGAAAGACCTGATCTCCCTCAACCTGGGAGTACGCAGGCAATCATCTTGGTGCGGTTAAACAAAATAATTTTTAAAAAAAAAACCTCGAATCCCAACACAAAAATTCAAAAACCTATCAAACCAAACTCAAACCCCAAAAGAAAATACTTCTCAAGCCTCACACACAAAATAGGAACTACGACCGACCTGATCTCCCTAAACCCGGGAGTACGTAGGCAACCATTCCTGGTGCGGTCTGACCTTCAGAAGAAAAAAAAGCCCAGTCCCAAGACACCGAATCTTCTAAAACTCAAATTCTATCAAACCTCCTGGTCAACAAGCCTTGCTGAGGAAAATTAAAGCTGGACTCTGAACCCGTGGATAAGCGGGATAATAGTGCCAACATTGCATCTCTATGAAGATAGAGGAGCAGCTACAAGCTCCTAACCCTCGGTCTCCATACGAGCCAGAACATCCACTGCCATTTGTATACTATGGCCTCGTCCCTCTCAGCAAAAGCGGCATCCTGAGCAACTGAAACCTCTTAAATCTCCTCAAGGCATCATCTCTGACAGAACGGATCTCATCTCTCTTCTCAATGCTATATCCCGAGTAGGTTGAGCCTCGTCTCTAGCGGTGAAAGTTGTATCTTTTCCAGATAGGGCTGTCAACATCGACACCCTAGCCTAATCCCTCTCAAAGGTCATCCGAGCTAGTGAATCAACGATAGCTGGATCTGTCCCGACAAGGATGCTCGAAGGGTCACTAACTGTAAGAACCCGAATTTTCAGATATTATTAATTAAGGATTTAATAAATAAAATTCTTAAGGTATGAGATGGATTCGAATAAGAATATATATGTGTGATACGAGGTATGTAGTATTGTGTTACATAGGGTAATATGAACTATGTAATATGTGATTTTGTGATTTATAAATATATTATTAATATATATTTATTAATTATTATAGAGATGAATTAGCAAGAAGATGGATAAGATTTATCTATTCGGTATTAAATAATTTATATAATTATTTATCATAGTAAGATTGGTGACATTAAATATATTTGATAATCACCATCTTCTGGAGTATATGTATGTTGTTGAAGAGAGAGAGAATAGAACCAATATATCTTTAGATAAACATTGGTTAGTGAATTACTAGTTGATTTAATATACCACGAGAAGTGAACATTAACGGAATATACATATGTGTTATATATATATATCTTGAATTATGTGGAAGGAATTAGATATATATATGAGAACCTTATAGGGGAATAGAGTTTGAACTTATAATTTAAACTTTGAATCATTTGAAGGAGGTAATAAAATATGTTGGTTAACCGATGTAGCAAGATAGCACATTAAAAAGCATGTTCAAGTATTTAAGAATTGAGATTATGGTTCTGCTATAGCAGAACTTGTCTGCCTATGAACTTGAGGTGGCGCAGCTGCGCCACTTCCAAGCTTATGACCAGCGCAGCTGCGCCGGTCTGTAGAAAATTCTGAGAGTTGTGTAATCTGAACTTGGAATATGTATATTAGTAATTAAAATGTGGGTCATGAATGGGTTAAGTTAGCAAAGCATGATTTGAATGAGAAATTAATTAACTCGGAATAAATATTGGTTAATTAAGTGATATTATGGAATATTATATTATAAAACCTTGTGTGGCAGTGGTGAGATAGTAATTTGAATAAATAAGTTAATTCACTCAAATAAAATGGTGAATTAAGGATTATGTGTTGTATAAAGAAAAAGAAAGAGATATGATTTTCCTAATAAAGGGTATTAAAATAATTTCTAATATTGAATTATTTTAATAAAAGGAGGAAATGTTATTTTTGAATAATAATATTACCTTATATGTTTTTGTATGAGGTGTGTTTGATTAATATGGTAAATATATTAAAACGTATTTGCTATATGTAATTAAATTGATGGAAACGATTTATTATAATAGAAAATAAACTTATTATCTATTTTCTATATATAATATATGTACATGTGTCGTACATATAGTTATTTGATATTATATTAAAAATAATATCATGAGACAATAAGTAAATTATTTTCTAATGACGAATGTGCTTATTTGGAGAAAACATAATATTTATGTTATGGCAAAATACATAATTTCTAATGTATTTTTCAAGGGAGTTTAATTAATGAAAGGAAACTAAGTTATTTTAATATATTAAATAACTTAAGTTATTATTTGATCGTGAATATTATTATTGGAATAATTAATAAAGTATATATTAATTATTATAAGCGTAAAGGTTATACTTATTATAAGTATAATTAATTGAAGTAGTTTAGCATTTTAATAGCTTGAGTTATTATATTTCCGTAAAGGTTATATATAATATTTGAATATTCGATTTGTAAAATATTTATATGTGGACCTTGGATTTAATAGTTCTAATTTAATTGAACAGGTTATAAGTAGTAATGTGGTGAGAAATGAGTAAGTGATGAGAATAATGATAAGCTTAAGATTGAGCTTGTGAGAGATGCCTTGTGTGGCACAATAATAGATTCATTAATGAATTGACTAATTTAATGATGGAGGAATTATTAATTAAACAATTAATCTAAATTAATTGTTAATTGTTATTATGATAATATGTTAAATTATTATGGCTAGTGATAGTATAATAATAAGGAAATCGATTATAAGTATAATTGGATTTGTGATGAGATAAATTGTCTTCTAATATTAATTATTGTTATGAACAATATACTATTATCAAGTAATTATTTGATAATATGATAATTAATGAGTAAATGATTTATAAATATAAAAAGATTTATATTTATTTAACGTGATAATAAATCATATAAAGTGTTAATCAATTAGCGTGGGAATTATAATTCCATGGATTAATGAGAAATGGATTAATTAATATTATTATTAATTAATTGATAAGATAAGTAATTTATTAATTTCTATGTGCAACCATGCGATATTAAAGTATAACGTATGATAGTTAACTATATGTTATACGAAGTATAAAGTGCAATGCGACTATGCTATATATGAATATAAACTATATAGTAAAGTTTATTGAGTTGTAAGAGATACATGAAATGTGGGTGTGACAATGTGTATATTAAGTATACAATAAAATAATATATCATAGATATATTGTAAACAATTATTGAATTAATGAAATTTAATAATAAAGGAGACAATACACTGTGATGATACCCGATAGAATTATATCCGGTAGAATGAAATGTACACGAATTTATATGTGCAAGTTAAAATTTACTACACGATAGTATTATTGGGACTACATTGTGACACATTAATTATAACTTAAGTTATATGACATGGAATGCGTATAACTTAAATGTATACGTAATGTATATATATAACCCAAGTATGGTATACACTATATATAACAATAGTAAGTTAATTTGCAAGTTGCTGAGTTATATTTACTGTGTCCCAATTTGAGTACCCATTCTCCACTTCTCTTCACGTGAAGCCTAGCCTACACTACTCTCCTCTCAAATTCATCAATCCTAGCTAAGGAGTATGGGGGGAGTGGGATTGATGATGGATTACACCAACTCCTCACCAACTATTTGTTAACCATTAGATTCTTGCTATTTCCGTTAGTTTGATTTGGCAAGCAAAGCTATGAACTGAGTATTGGTTTGCCTATAAATTAGCTCTTCTCCTTCTATATTACACTTGCTGAGAATTTTATTGCTAAGAAATTTATAGAGAGTAAGTATACTATTAGTGTGAAGGAGATTAAGAAATTGCTTTAGCAGCTCAAGTGTTTTGCAGAGGTATAACATATACATTCATTCTCTGTAAATTTTCTATATTCTTGATTCTTTGATTAACCATGAATTGGACGTTAAGTTAATTAAAGAATGTTATTAGTTGCTATGATATCTTATAAACGTGTTAGAACTATTACATAGCATGTTTAAATTCGAATTGTTGAAGAAATTCTGAGATGGGTCTGTAGAATTGCCGAGCAGAAGGCTGCTCTGTTTCTGGCCGACCAACTGCGCAGCTGCGCCAGTTTTGTACTGGCCAGCAGCGCAGCTGCGCCGGTACCAGACGTTTTGTTGGCCAAGGCCCTGCGCAGCTGCGCCAGTTTTGAACTGGGGCTCTGCGCAGCTGCGCCGGGACCAGTTTCTGGGTTTTGTTTTCTGTTGCAGGTTCTGTTATATGCTAGCATAAGTTATATAATTAGAACAAGCATGTGGACATAGATAACATACATATATGATTACCTTGATATGAAATGAGCATGTGTAACGATATTAGTACACACGATTGAAGAAAAACTTATAGTTTTGAAATGAAACTTATAGTTTCGATTGTGAACTTGGACACATATGTAATATGTATATAATCTGATATTTTAAACATGATAGTATGGTTTATATTGACATGAAATGCATGCTTAAAGTATTAACCGTACACTAGTATTAGAAGTTAAGATAATTTTCGAAATGATAAACTTAAGACTTTCGAAAACGAACTTAACCAAGACTAATGTCTTTTAGATTCTGACCATTTGAGAATATTTATGTGGTTTAAATATGAGTTTCTAGTGTATATGAAATACATATAGATACCATGCATGTATTATGATTCCTTGTTGACTTAGTGTGATTTCCAATGAAAAGCTAAGGACATCAATTACCATATGAATTATGTTGTGATCATGCAAGCATATGCATTAGGATGTCATTATGCCTATAGACATGTTGACATGAGCATCATTTGATGGAGCATGGATATCACCTATGCCAACGTATTCAAGAAATAAAATTCTAAAGCATAAACTATGTGATTAACATATACATGTGTGATGAACGCACGAGCATGTATACTTAGTATTGTTTAGCCTCGTGGTGTGTTGATATGACTTTAGTAATGGACCATTAGTAACGTGGGCTTGATTTATTTAAAGTTTATCGGCATATGGCCTTAATTGGATTAGGATGAGCATCCTAGGTTTCGAACTTGAAATTATAACCATAGAGCATACGTATTGATTAATATCAGTAACTTGAATGATATTGATTGAACTCGGGTTGTCCAAGCAGCATGAAATGTCATTTCTGGTTTGACCAGTGAGTGGCGCAGCTGCGCCACTCTTAAGGCCAATACCTGCGCAGCTGCGCCATCCTGTTTTCAGGATTTATGCAGTCTGTTTGTTCTTGATTTTGTAGTAGACTTGTATTATTACTTAAACTGCAAATCATGGTCTGACCCCTACTGGTTTATGACTATATGATGAACATAGTAGCCTTGCATGACTAGTTAAGTATGACAAGGGTTTTGAAAAGTGAAACAAGGTTCTAAGAAACAAGTTAGACAACAATGTAACCTTTATTATTACATTGAGAATGTATGGAAGTGTATAACTGATGGGTGTGATCTCTATGATTAATATAACTGTGTAGGATTACACAAAGTGCAGAGATTCTTAAGCAGTTAAGTCGTAGTTGTTAAACTACGAATCAGGCAAGTCTTTCAGTTCCTATTTGATATATGAATTCAATAACTGTTAGTTGAATTATATTATGCTGTGATAATGTGAACTTATATATGAACTGTATATGAGATATAAATGAGATTGAAAGTTGATCTTTGATGATATACTTGTTATGTGAAAATTAACATGCGTAGTAAATATAAATTATTTATAAATGCATGAACTGAGTATAATGTTGTATGCTATGTGATGCATGAAAACTGTTAGAATTGCTGAGCTGTCAAGCTCACTCTTGCAAATAACCACTTTTGCAGGTTAAGGACTTACGATAAAGACTTCGTGCTTCTTGATTGATAAAGATAAATAGTATCACAATGGAGAATACTGATTAGATTATTACTCGAACCATGTCTAGGTTCTAGTAGTTGTACTTGATATTTG
Source organism: Panax stipuleanatus (assembly GCA_020205555.1). Classification (NCBI taxonomy): domain Eukaryota; kingdom Viridiplantae; phylum Streptophyta; class Magnoliopsida; order Apiales; family Araliaceae; genus Panax; species Panax stipuleanatus. The sequence continues at coordinate 108,532,226 of CM035116.1, forward strand.
TTTACGAGGTTTAATGCTTGTCGTACTATAAAGATGTATTAGATAATACATAGAGGATATCGAGTTGAGTTGTAAACCTTCATACGGTAGTTCTAATAGAATGAATCATAGTATATAGTTGATTCAAGGATTGTATTTGATTCAAAGTTATGAAATCAATAAAAAGATTTTATTCAAAGGATATTGAAAAGTTTAAATTATTCCGCATTTTAGTAACATCGAATATGATGTATAGACGAGATCTTGGATATAAATAGAAATTATATTCTAAATTATAATAAAGCAAGTTATATTCTTTTAGTAATGAATAAAAGATGTAATAGTTTGGCGATAGTAGTATCGTGACTGCACCGAATCAGAGGTTTCGAAGGAACGTGGATTTGGGGGCGTCACAGGTTGGTATCAAAGCTGTAGGTTATAAACCTTAGGTAAGTGTACCTTAGACTATAACCTGAGAGAGTGAAAGATAAGATTAAAATATATCTAAATGAAGATTCAAAGAAGAATCTTGAAATATCTAGAGAATGAGAATCAGGAGTTTCCTAACTCCGGTAATGAAAATGTGAAGACGATGTCTATAATATGAATATGACAAGGATAGTGAGAATAAACTCGGATGGAGTTTAGTTGATAGTAGGGAAAGAACCCTGAGGTAAAGCGATGATCACGACGTGATCAGATTGAACTGTGAAATGATAGATAGTCTGTAATGACTAAGTGTGTATAGCTTGATGCTATGAGAGAATGTACTATAAAAAGTACGAGAAGAACTCATGAGGAGTTGTATGTGATGAAACGTAGAAAGCTCGTAATGAGCAAGTGATAGAGTAAGATATAGTTAAGTGTTGGAATTCCATTGAGGACTCATGTGATGGCTTAGTTGTACAAACTTTTGTATGGGCAGAAGTTTTGTGCTTGCACTGAGTGCGTCACATTGATAATCGTTGGAATGTTAGTGTCGCGGTATCATTATACATATGGTGGAAAGGTGATTCTTTTCTCATGTTTATTTTGATAGATAGAGATTTCTAAGATATAATTATATAATATTAAGTTTAGGTGCGAGTTCTTAAGACTCATGCCTATGACAAGTTCGTGACTCATAATCGTATGATGGGACCCCTCAGCGAATGGACGAATTTGGTCTGACTAGGATAAGTCCCTCAGCCCATATGATTGTGGTAAGTTCCTGAACTTCCATGGTGTGGTAAGTTGGTGAACTGTACTGAGAATAGATATATTATATAAGAGTTTTGGAATAGTGAGCATTGATGGAGTAAGAGATTGGAGTTGATGGAGAAATTTGGATTTTTCTAAATCTTCTAGCTACGCTAGATTTTCAAAATTTATTGACTTCGTGCTAGTGTTTGCACTTTGGTTTTCTTGAGAAAAACATTGGGTCGGGTGACTAAACCAATGAGTTTTAAAAACAACACCGTTATTCGTATGTCTAAGCTATTTGTTTCGGCCAAGACAAAAATAATTTGAAAATCTTTCAAAATGTATTTTGACCATGTGCATCATTTGATATGATGTAGAATGGTAAACGATGGAGTCATCAATGCAATCGGACCTAGTGTATGTTGTGATCGAAAGATCGTCAGCCCACTATGGTATGATGTAATATGACAAAGTCATAAAATGGCGAAATCCTCAACGTACTACTAATCTAGTATGGTATCATGACGTCATAAAAGAATTTTTGGTTTTCTTGTAAATTATGAAGAAGGTCAATTAAGTTGGCTAAATTATTTCGATTGATGTCCGAATTGTTGATGAGAGTCTAAGCTATTTGATTCGGCTAGGCGACTATTGAAAAGTGATTATAGAATTCAAGCATTCTTGTGTATTTATGCCAAACCGGATTGCTCTGGTGCGGATTTAGATGTTGAAAAGCTGAGGTGAACAACCCTATAAAGGGGACATGTTTTCGGGGACAATGGTTCCGAACGTAACGCATATAGTCGTTACAAAACACTACGTTGCGGCCCAACGTAGTGGTACAATAGGCTGGCCACCTAGAGTACGCGTGGAGGGTGTTTTCAGTCTTTGTGATTGATAAACACTCTGGTTTGCAGTGTGAAGAATTGTGTTGAAGCATTAGTAAACCTGGAGAAAAGTTCACGGTCTTGTGACCCCTCAGCATAAATTGGAATCTGAGTTATCCATACTACTTCCCGATTATTGAAAAATCACGGAAGATTCTTATCCTTTTAAAGGATGAATGTAGTAAGTAGAATGTTCCTTAGAAAGGAGAATGTGGTAGAATGCAAGTGAGCAAGTTATAATAAAACTTCTGAAAAGAGAATGAATAAAAATTATTCAAGAGAATATGTAATAATCGGAATAGCACCGAGTAGAGGAAGTTTCGGTGATTCCGAGGACGGAATCCTTATAAGGGGGAGAGGATGTAAGAACCCGAATTTTCAGATATTATTAATTAAGGATTTAATAAATAAAATTCTTAAGGTATGAGATGGATTCGAATAAGAATATATATGTGTGATACGAGGTATGTAGTATTGTGTTACATAGGGTAATATGAACTATGTAATATGTGATTTTGTGATTTATAAATATATTATTAATATATATTTATTAATTATTATAGAGATGAATTAGCAAGAAGATGGATAAGATTTATCTATTCGGTATTAAATAATTTATATAATTATTTATCATAGTAAGATTGGTGACATTAAATATATTTGATAATCACCATCTTCTGGAGTATATGTATGTTGTTGAAGAGAGAGAGAATAGAACCAATATATCTTTAGATAAACATTGGTTAGTGAATTACTAGTTGATTTAATATACCACGAGAAGTGAACATTAACGGAATATACATATGTGTTATATATATATATCTTGAATTATGTGGAAGGAATTAGATATATATATGAGAACCTTATAGGGGAATAGAGTTTGAACTTATAATTTAAACTTTGAATCATTTGAAGGAGGTAATAAAATATGTTGGTTAACCGATGTAGCAAGATAGCACATTAAAAAGCATGTTCAAGTATTTAAGAATTGAGATTATGGTTCTGCTATAGCAGAACTTGTCTGCCTATGAACTTGAGGTGGCGCAGCTGCGCCACTTCCAAGCTTATGACCAGCGCAGCTGCGCCGGTCTGTAGAAAATTCTGAGAGTTGTGTAATCTGAACTTGGGAATATGTATATTAGTAATTAAAATGTGGGTCATGAATGGGTTAAGTTAGCAAAGCATGATTTGAATGAGAAATTAATTAACTCGGAATAAATATTGGTTAATTAAGTGATATTATGGAATATTATATTATAAAACCTTGTGTGGCAGTGGTGAGATAGTAATTTGAATAAATAAGTTAATTCACTCAAATAAAATGGTGAATTAAGGATTATGTGTTGTATAAAGAAAAAGAAAGAGATATGATTTTCCTAATAAAGGGTATTAAAATAATTTCTAATATTGAATTATTTTAATAAAAGGAGGAAATGTTATTTTTGAATAATAATATTACCTTATATGTTTTTGTATGAGGTGTGTTTGATTAATATGGTAAATATATTAAAACGTATTTGCTATATGTAATTAAATTGATGGAAACGATTTATTATAATAGAAAATAAACTTATTATCTATTTTCTATATATAATATATGTACATGTGTCGTACATATAGTTATTTGATATTATATTAAAAATAATATCATGAGACAATAAGTAAATTATTTTCTAATGACGAATGTGCTTATTTGGAGAAAACATAATATTTATGTTATGGCAAAATACATAATTTCTAATGTATTTTTCAAGGGAGTTTAATTAATGAAAGGAAACTAAGTTATTTTAATATATTAAATAACTTAAGTTATTATTTGATCGTGAATATTATTATTGGAATAATTAATAAAGTATATATTAATTATTATAAGCGTAAAGGTTATACTTATTATAAGTATAATTAATTGAAGTAGTTTAGCATTTTAATAGCTTGAGTTATTATATTTCCGTAAAGGTTATATATAATATTTGAATATTCGATTTGTAAAATATTTATATGTGGACCTTGGATTTAATAGTTCTAATTTAATTGAACAGGTTATAAGTAGTAATGTGGTGAGAAATGAGTAAGTGATGAGAATAATGATAAGCTTAAGATTGAGCTTGTGAGAGATGCCTTGTGTGGCACAATAATAGATTCATTAATGAATTGACTAATTTAATGATGGAGGAATTATTAATTAAACAATTAATCTAAATTAATTGTTAATTGTTATTATGATAATATGTTAAATTATTATGGCTAGTGATAGTATAATAATAAGGAAATCGATTATAAGTATAATTGGATTTGTGATGAGATAAATTGTCTTCTAATATTAATTATTGTTATGAACAATATACTATTATCAAGTAATTATTTGATAATATGATAATTAATGAGTAAATGATTTATAAATATAAAAAGATTTATATTTATTTAACGTGATAATAAATCATATAAAGTGTTAATCAATTAGCGTGGGAATTATAATTCCATGGATTAATGAGAAATGGATTAATTAATATTATTATTAATTAATTGATAAGATAAGTAATTTATTAATTTCTATGTGCAACCATGCGATATTAAAGTATAACGTATGATAGTTAACTATATGTTATACGAAGTATAAAGTGCAATGCGACTATGCTATATATGAATATAAACTATATAGTAAAGTTTATTGAGTTGTAAGAGATACATGAAATGTGGGTGTGACAATGTGTATATTAAGTATACAATAAAATAATATATCATAGATATATTGTAAACAATTATTGAATTAATGAAATTTAATAATAAAGGAGACAATACACTGTGATGATACCCGATAGAATTATATCCGGTAGAATGAAATGTACACGAATTTATATGTGCAAGTTAAAATTTACTACACGATAGTATTATTGGGACTACATTGTGACACATTAATTATAACTTAAGTTATATGACATGGAATGCGTATAACTTAAATGTATACGTAATGTATATATATAACCCAAGTATGGTATACACTATATATAACAATAGTAAGTTAATTTGCAAGTTGCTGAGTTATATTTACTGTGTCCCAATTTGAGTACCCATTCTCCACTTCTCTTCACGTGAAGCCTAGCCTACACTACTCTCCTCTCAAATTCATCAATCCTAGCTAAGGAGTATGGGGGGAGTGGGATTGATGATGGATTACACCAACTCCTCACCAACTATTTGTTAACCATTAGATTCTTGCTATTTCCGTTAGTTTGATTTGGCAAGCAAAGCTATGAACTGAGTATTGGTTTGCCTATAAATTAGCTCTTCTCCTTCTATATTACACTTGCTGAGAATTTTATTGCTAAGAAATTTATAGAGAGTAAGTATACTATTAGTGTGAAGGAGATTAAGAAATTGCTTTAGCAGCTCAAGTGTTTTGCAGAGGTATAACATATACATTCATTCTCTGTAAATTTTCTATATTCTTGATTCTTTGATTAACCATGAATTGGACGTTAAGTTAATTAAAGAATGTTATTAGTTGCTATGATATCTTATAAACGTGTTAGAACTATTACATAGCATGTTTAAATTCGAATTGTTGAAGAAATTCTGAGATGGGTCTGTAGAATTGCCGAGCAGAAGGCTGCTCTGTTTCTGGCCGACCAACTGCGCAGCTGCGCCAGTTTTGTACTGGCCAGCAGCGCAGCTGCGCCGGTACCAGACGTTTTGTTGGCCAAGGCCCTGCGCAGCTGCGCCAGTTTTGAACTGGGGCTCTGCGCAGCTGCGCCGGGACCAGTTTCTGGGTTTTGTTTTCTGTTGCAGGTTCTGTTATATGCTAGCATAAGTTATATAATTAGAACAAGCATGTGGACATAGATAACATACATATATGATTACCTTGATATGAAATGAGCATGTGTAACGATATTAGTACACACGATTGAAGAAAAACTTATAGTTTTGAAATGAAACTTATAGTTTCGATTGTGAACTTGGACACATATGTAATATGTATATAATCTGATATTTTAAACATGATAGTATGGTTTATATTGACATGAAATGCATGCTTAAAGTATTAACCGTACACTAGTATTAGAAGTTAAGATAATTTTCGAAATGATAAACTTAAGACTTTCGAAAACGAACTTAACCAAGACTAATGTCTTTTAGATTCTGACCATTTGAGAATATTTATGTGGTTTAAATATGAGTTTCTAGTGTATATGAAATACATATAGATACCATGCATGTATTATGATTCCTTGTTGACTTAGTGTGATTTCCAATGAAAAGCTAAGGACATCAATTACCATATGAATTATGTTGTGATCATGCAAGCATATGCATTAGGATGTCATTATGCCTATAGACATGTTGACATGAGCATCATTTGATGGAGCATGGATATCACCTATGCCAACGTATTCAAGAAATAAAATTCTAAAGCATAAACTATGTGATTAACATATACATGTGTGATGAACGCACGAGCATGTATACTTAGTATTGTTTAGCCTCGTGGTGTGTTGATATGACTTTAGTAATGGACCATTAGTAACGTGGGCTTGATTTATTTAAAGTTTATCGGCATATGGCCTTAATTGGATTAGGATGAGCATCCTAGGTTTCGAACTTGAAATTATAACCATAGAGCATACGTATTGATTAATATCAGTAACTTGAATGATATTGATTGAACTCGGGTTGTCCAAGCAGCATGAAATGTCATTTCTGGTTTGACCAGTGAGTGGCGCAGCTGCGCCACTCTTAAGGCCAATACCTGCGCAGCTGCGCCATCCTGTTTTCAGGATTTATGCAGTCTGTTTGTTCTTGATTTTGTAGTAGACTTGTATTATTACTTAAACTGCAAATCATGGTCTGACCCCTACTGGTTTATGACTATATGATGAACATAGTAGCCTTGCATGACTAGTTAAGTATGACAAGGGTTTTGAAAAGTGAAACAAGGTTCTAAGAAACAAGTTAGACAACAATGTAACCTTTATTATTACATTGAGAATGTATGGAAGTGTATAACTGATGGGTGTGATCTCTATGATTAATATAACTGTGTAGGATTACACAAAGTGCAGAGATTCTTAAGCAGTTAAGTCGTAGTTGTTAAACTACGAATCAGGCAAGTCTTTCAGTTCCTATTTGATATATGAATTCAATAACTGTTAGTTGAATTATATTATGCTGTGATAATGTGAACTTATATATGAACTGTATATGAGATATAAATGAGATTGAAAGTTGATCTTTGATGATATACTTGTTATGTGAAAATTAACATGCGTAGTAAATATAAATTATTTATAAATGCATGAACTGAGTATAATGTTGTATGCTATGTGATGCATGAAAACTGTTAGAATTGCTGAGCTGTCAAGCTCACTCTTGCAAATAACCACTTTTGCAGGTTAAGGACTTACGATAAAGACTTCGTGCTTCTTGATTGATAAAGATAAATAGTATCACAATGGAGAATACTGATTAGATTATTACTCGAACCATGTCTAGGTTCTAGTAGTTGTACTTGATATTTGTTTACGAGGTTTAATGCTTGTCGTACTATAAAGATGTATTAGATAATACATAGAGGATATCGAGTTGAGTTGTAAACCTTCATACGGTAGTTCTAATAGAATGAATCATAGTATATAGTTGATTCAAGGATTGTATTTGATTCAAAGTTATGAAATCAATAAAAAGATTTTATTCAAAGGATATTGAAAAGTTTAAATTATTCCGCATTTTAGTAACATCGAATATGATGTATAGACGAGATCTTGGATATAAATAGAAATTATATTCTAAATTATAATAAAGCAAGTTATATTCTTTTAGTAATGAATAAAAGATGTAATAGTTTGGCGATAGTAGTATCGTGACTGCACCGAATCAGAGGTTTCGAAGGAACGTGGATTTGGGGGCGTCACACTAACTAAGGCTGCTGTCAAACCGGTAAATAAATTGTCCTCAGTGGGAGAATCAGGATCCTCCATAAGTTCCTCCTCATCATAATCAATACTCGGAGCTGACTGGGCAGCCGCGGCCAATGCGATATTGGACTCCAACCATGCCAAATACTCTGGAGAACGGTCTTGATGGCTAGTAAAGAAATCAGCCCTCTCCCTATAAGTTAACACTCATAAGACCTGGTAAGGTCAGCTGATGACAAAGACGAAGCTGATATCCGCTGATCCATAGCCCCTCAAAGTGGTGAATGCTCTGAAACTGATCAAACTGGCCCATGACTGCCAGCGGATGATATGTGGTCACCCCTCTCAAACCCGCCAGGGGCAGATAATCCATGCCAATAGCATGAGTAATAAAGCTGTAGGGGGAACTCAGCCTGAATATGACGAGATCAAAAATGGGTGCTCAATCTCCAAAAGAAAGCTCGACTATGATGCAGCATATGAACACTCCACTGGCTAAAAGGAGTACGACAGGGCTATATCAGGGGTAAAGCAGTACCCATAATTTCTGAAGGTGCCAATTGGACTCGAATGTGTCATGAACCATACATACAGCAGAACAACGCTACCTCTGAAAAAATTCCCCTAGATGGGTACTGCAGAAAGTAGCCGACCTGAGAGTCTCGGCTAATATCATAGGCAGAATCGTACAACCCTGTTTGAGGGCACGAATCGCTACCATCAAGCCAGTATCTATGTGGTCCATATATAGGGGCATGTACCGATAAGCAGTGATGCACATCAATAGCACATCCACTCGTGCAGACTACCGCTCATCTGCCCATAGCGGTCCAAACTACCAAAGCGATCAATGGACACTACATGTCCGGCAGTAACCTCCTCAGTGACGACTCTGTGTCTCAAACCAATCATGGCCATGAATGGTCATCTCATGTCATTAATGGCTGTACTGGCACGGGGCAGAGCTAATGCCAAACCCGTAAGACGCTCATACTCTTCCAGCGTATGAGTCAACTCATGAAGGCCACACCTGAAAAGCCTACATCCAAGAAAGACACTCAAGATCAATAACATATGTTGAGAAGGACCTTCAAAGAGCTGACACCCTCAATCTGAAATCTTTATCAAATCAAAAGAAAGGTCATCAAAGCCAATTGCTCCTACAAATCAGAATGACTGGGGCATCCAAGCATTAAAGCCAAAATCCACTACCTGTTCACCATGGGGGTCATGCGATTAAAGACTTTTGCAATCTCAGCATCTTATCAGCCCACAGGTTAAACATACCATAAAGCAATCACCCCAAATGAAAAGCAAGACTGGGACAAGTTCAGAATCAACGACAACCCGATGTGGGGACCCTTACAACAAGACTGGACCAATTCCAGAAACGGCGACAACTCAATACTGGGGCATTTATCAACATCCAATGAAAATGCATCAGTCGACACCATCAGCATGGTCCATCATCATCCAAGCTTCCATCATTGGCAATTCGGTATGATCAATCTGTCTTTTCCAATCATAATTTTCTTAGAATACTACGATCCATGGATAACGTACGCCTCTTTCATCTCCTTATGAGCTTTCAACTTCCAGTTACATGCATTGGCAAGGGTATACGTGTTAAGTATAGATAAATCTTGTGAAAAAAGGTTTTAAAAAGGAAAAAGATTTTTGCTTAACTTGTTATGAATTAGATTAATTCCGATAAGCGTCTGTGGAGCGAGAATCATGAGAACGATCAGAGGATTAAGACTATTCAACATTTTGATTAGGCATGGCATCCTAGTTCAAAGCGCTTTTTGGAATAAACTTGACCTCATATGCATGTCTGCACTTTGCGATCACCCTAACTCTTAGTTGTGGGGTATTAAGTTATGGCAACAGGTATGACAATTAGTAGCCAGCCTAATATCTCGAATCGTGGAATGGGTTACTCGAGTTATTAAGCCTGAAGGGTGTCTTTACACCTGGTGCCCTAAAGCCATCTGGTTTGGGAGCCACCGGCCCGACGCTCGTTACATGGGTAACTCAATGCCTAAGAAAACGAGCATTACAAGAAATCAAAACCTGAGCATATCTGAAGCGTGGCCTAGGTTACCCGAGTAATTAAGCCCGAGGGGTGTCTCTACACCTGGTGCCCTAAAGCCGTCTGGTTTGGGAGTCATCGGCCCAACACTTGCTATATGGGTAATTTAGAGCCTAAGAAAACGAATCTTGTGTAAGCTCAGGCGAGGATCAAAAAGAGTATACCGCCTGACTTGTCTCAAAGTTTGGCCTTTGTTACTTGAGCCAGTAAACCCTAAGGGGTGTCTTAACACCTAGTGCCCTAAAATCGCTTGGTTTAGGAGTCATTGGTCCAAAACTCGTTACATAGGTAACCCTGAAAAGCCTAATAAAATGAGACAAAGTTAAGCAGGGAAAGCATGAAATGTTTCAAGAAAATAAGATCATCTAGAGTCATAAAAGAGAAACCTCTGCTAAGGGTTGCGTCACACATAGTTCGCATGTCATATGATGTTAATCTTGTGAAAAGTAGTGTCTAGAGCGAAGATGAGGCTTCTCTTATGAAAGGAGATTAGTCTTTTGAATCTGATCCTACCCATGAAAAATGACCATGGACGCTTAAAAGTTTTCTTATGATTTCATAACTTGTCAAATGAAAATTTCGATTTCCTTAGGAAAAATTCATTTTCATACTCCCTTTCAAGATCTTTAGCTATAAGATAAGAGCACATTGAATACAAGCATTCAATTTCATAAACTTTAATTTCAAATGCCCATTCACAAGATCATACTAATCCCTACAGCCCGAGCCATCAAGCTTTTGGTGCATTTTTCATTTGTCTCGTGCAGGATATGGCTCACTCTAGATGTGGTCAACCAAGCGAGTTTCTTCTGAGAACCCCAGTAACAACCTGCGAAAGGGCTGGGGCATTGCCCATTCTAAGAAATGGAAAGAAATTAAGGCGACATAAGTTGTCCCTCCACAAAAAGGGAAAAATTCTCAAGAGAGTTCCTTAACTCAGGAAGAACAGATGCTCTGGGATAAAAGGTCTGACAAATGAAATCTGCATCATTAAATGCCACAACCTGCGCCAAGTCCTCATCAGTCGAGGCCTCTATACCGAAATTCAAATCTGGGCAACGAAAGAACTGGCTACATCCTCCAGGACGTCATCAATGCACGGGTCACCAGCCAGGCCAGCATTTAACCCAGCAAGGGCACAAGTAAAGAGCTGGCCCCTTTTTATACTCATTGATCAGCCGTAAGCACAACCCAGCGAAGCATCGGAAATGGTCCGGTGACATTCAGCCATTGAAGGTCACTTCAATGAAGGTCAGATTGCTTGACAATATAAGCCGTTGGCACCACCCCAACAAAACATCAGGAATGGTCCGATGGTGAAAACAGTATATCAATCCATCCCCACAGAGGGCAGATGATGGAATCTGTTATACAAATACTTAAAAGGGGCGTTGAGAATGATCCGGTGATGTAGACCGTGGAACGCTACTTCAGTGAAGATATCAAGATATCTTCTAATAAAGCCATCAGTGTTTGGACCACCAGAGGGACCAGAACCAAATCCAGATCCAAAAAATAGCAGCCCTTGCGAGATCCTCATAAGAGACGTCATATGAAAGGGGAACATCCAAATCTGCTCTGTGAATGACAAAAGGAGCTATGCGGGAGTTAAAGATGATAAGCCTATCAAAATCCATGCCTGAAAAGAAACTCCAAATCCCCTCAGAAAGGGTGAGGTATGGTTCTACATCAATTCAATTAAGCATATGCATCAACTTAGGACAAATTAAGATCATAATATCATATCTGGTCTGCACATGTGCAACAAGTGCTACGTCAGCGCACATCTCCATTAAAAAGTTAGGCATGCATACCTAGTAGAGTTAAATATGCATACACATTAAACACACAAACTCAATGAAAAAGTTTGCTACCACTCGAGTAGGTATCGTGACAATCCAATGATCAACCATTGTCCCTACCATCAGGGTAGGCACTATTGCAAATTACCGGTGTAAGTTATCATCAAGATAGGTATCGGGAGCACCCACTGAGGTAACTCGGCAAAAGAGATATATCCCTATCAGACGACAAGCCTTCAGAAATATACAACGGCATTAGCCAAGAGAGAATCTGCCCCCTGATAGTATCGACAGATTGGGGGAACCATTCGTCTTAAAACCAAGATAACAACAAATGCTATCATAAAGAACGTCATCCCCAGCAGAAATATGGGAAACATGTCAGTTCATCCTCATTAAACAAAGCATCGGCAACACCAATGAAAATTAAACCGTTCAAGTCAACACCAGCATAGACTTCAGCAACATTGATGAAAGTCAACTATTGAGATCAGCCCCAACACAGACACCAGTAAAGGTAAGCGATTTGCGATGCGATATACGATCTGCGATGCGATATGCGATGCAATGCGATTGCGATGCGATTTGTGATGCGATATACGAAGTGCGAAATGCGATTTGCAAAAACATGTTAACATTCATTGCATTGCGATTTGTGTCTTTAATATCTTGTCATATTCCAAGTGTCTAGCAATCTTTATCCTGTTCATTCCATTGCATTACAAAAATATAATAAAGAGGGGCATCTGTAGACACTCGAAATTCTGTGTCCCTGTTACTAACACTGCGGAAGGGTAAAATCGTCTCTTTAAGTCAAATTCGATCACCAATGTCGATACTCCAGTCCAAATCTTGCCCCCAATGCTGGTCATCCAGCTTAAATCTAGTCCCCAATATCGGTCAACCAACCTAAATCCGATCCCCAATGTCGATAAACCTAAATCCGATCCATAATGTAGGTACTCCAACCAAGTTTGATAGTCAATCAGACCGTTTATCCAGCTCCGATCTTCAATCGAACCGTCTATCCAGCTCTGATCGTTAATCAGTCTATCTATCCAGCTTCAATCTTTAATTGGACAGTCTATCCAGCTCTGATCATCAATCGGACCGTCTATCCAGCTCCGATCGTCAATCGGACCGTCTATCCAGCTCCGATCGTCAATCGGACCGTTTATCCAACTCTGATAGTCAATAGGACCGTCGAAACATCCCTAATCTCAATATCGGGACAACAGCTCAAATCCAATCACTAATATCGGGACAACCACAGCACCAATCAACCATATCAGGATGTCAACTCAGCCCCAATAGCAAACCGGGTGGTACAAATCAGCCCCGACAGCAACCCAGAATGTCAGGACAACCTCAAGCACAAACCTGAAGCATCACAACAACTCCAGAAGAAAATTGGGAATGACAACTTTAGCCTCAAAGAAAACACTGAGAACCAAACAGACTCGAATGGGATCCAAGTCTTGGAAATAGCTCCCGAAAGTCTACCAGAGGCCATGCAGACACCAAGGGCAACCCCAAGAGGGGAAAAAAGGTCATTTTATGAACTCTCATTTGATTTGGTCAAACTCAAGCCAAATTGATGCCGCCAAGGTCAAAAATAAACATAACAATGATCCCGAGTGCAAATAGCGCAAAATGGCTCGACGAACAAACTGCGGGGAAACAAAGACCTGGTCATGAACACATCTTTTGGGACTTAAAAAGGGTTCAATCCCATGTCATTGTAACACTCTCAACAAGGGCTTTTCAAAAAGATATAGCACGCCTCAAACGGAAGCTCCGATCAAAAGTTATGAAGTATCGAACCTGACATCACATTACTCGGCATGCACACACCTCGAGACGATGAAGCCGGGCATGTGGGCCCCACCTTGGGGTACCACACCTCTACCTACAGTAGCAGCAGGTAGAGTGGAGGCTCCCTGGCCTATAAATAAACGGGCACCCCCCTCATATTTTATAATTCCAAAACATAGCGAAGCTCTGCCAGTTCAATTTTTTGACTTTTACACCTCTTCCAAACCCAAACATTTTCACTCTAATACGTAGATATATCCATATACTACCACATATCAGAAAATAACTGGTAGATTTGGACGTATAGAGCCTTTGATTTGGTAAAAAGTTAGTGTAGCAGTCCATTGTTAGTATTTTCACGATCAGAAAGTGAATATTACTTCTTCGTACTTTTATACACTTGCACGTCAAGTTTTGTTTTCTAAAAATGCCTGGAACTTAGTTTCGTGGCCGTTTTCGTCAAAATTTGGTACATTTTTGTACTTAAACTGATTTTCTGGCATTTCTACAACTCGAATTGACGATCCGTCAACTCCAGCAAGTTAATGCACTAGCACACATGTTCTGGCAACTTCGCCAGACTGAGATAACTTCCCAATCCGGGTTTGGCCATTTTTTGCATATATTTAACTGTATATATACTAACATTTCAATTATGTCAAGCCCAGATATCAAATCCGAGATAGTTTACTGCTTTTATATATATTTACGCATATATAAGCGACCTTTCACCATCACTGGTCCTAGTATCAGTCTTGGTTGACTACATTTCTATCAATATATATATATATATATATATATATTTCAATTCAATCCGGGCATCGGCGTGAAAACCATTTGCCCTATATACTGTTTTTACACACTTCACCATACTGGGTGATCTCCCCAGTCACTGGTTGACTACTTTTCTGTAATTTACATTCTAGTCTGGCATGGACTATTTTGTGGCCTTTATATTATTTTTTGCACACTTCGCTATACTGCGTGATCTTCCCAGTCACTGGTTGACTACTTTTCTATATATTTACATTCTTTTTCGGCCTGGATCATTTTGTGGCCTTTTTACTGCTTTTATATATATTTATGCTTATATAAGCAGCCTTCACCATCACAGGTCCTCTTTCCAGTCTTGGTTGACTATGTTTCTGTCAATATATATATATATGTATTGTAATTCCAGTCCGGGCACCGGCGTGACAACCCATCGCCCTTTACATCTTTTATATATATTAATATATATATATATATATATATATATATATATTACTTTACTCGCTTTCTATTCAACTGTTGTTGTAAATATTCATCTTATATGAATCGATATTGATATATCTGCAGGCGGACTAGATTTATTTAAATCTCGCCAATTCTAGTTTTCAAACGGTTCAAAACCTCCAGATTGAACCGGGAAGCTAGAATGGCTGAGATTTCCATAAATCTAGCTTTCTTTCTAGTTTTAGCTTCAAAAGCAACCTCGCGTCCCTTAGATCGCTATCTAGTGGGAACGAGATGCTTCGGCCATGCGAACCGGGATTTACTAAATGAATCCTCTATTCTAGCAATATTGGAATATTTATTTGTTTCTGTACAAATTTGCAGGTTGTGGATACTCATATGTGAGCCTAGGAATCGTGGGATTCACGATCAAAACGATCGGAATCTGATTTCCACGATGGACAAACTCCGATTTACAAATGTACTCTGCCAGTTTTTTTATAGAAATGTACATGTAAACAGACCTTAAAGCTATTATTCGGATTTAAGGTCTCCAGATAATGAAAAAAATATCGATTGTCGTGTCAACGTCCCTCCGATGGTATTCATAACCATGACTTGTATATTCTATGGTTGAGGATGCTTCGCAGCCCGACAAATCACCTATCATATACAGCCTTAAGGCTATAAAGATAAAATTGGAAGTATCAACAGGCTTCAATTCCTATGGCAGCGTATGGGTTTTATAAACCAGCTTTCAAAACATCATTTTCAAATCAATCAAAAGAAAAGTGTTTCAAGAAAATCAAATTAAATGCTTTGGCAAATCATATCAAAGACTGATTTTCAAATCAAATCAAACCCTTCGTATATAGGTTCAACGAAGCAAAGCACTACGTTCAATCAATCAAACCAATAGGCCCAATTTTCAAATAGCATTCACTCACGCATTCTAATTTTAAAGGGAAATATTAAAAAGATGCGGTACCGTGTTTACACGGGAGTCGTGGGGTGCCTAACACCTTCTCCACACTTAACCAAGCCCCCGAGCTTAAAACTTTATTTTCAAAGATCAAGTTTTGACAGTGTCCAGCAATTGGGCCTCTTTCAAACAAAACCAGGTTGAGTTGGTACAACCATTTCAAATCTACCAACTAGTGACTCTGTAAAACGTTCAAATCGTCGACATGATACATGTTGGCCTTTTTTCCTAAAAAATACTTCAAAACCTTTTTCCTAAATAAAAAGAGTGAGGGTAGAGAGAACTTAGGAAAAGAGATTAAAGATCCGGGTTGTGACCCGACCCGCGGATTTTTTAAACCAACGTCGACACATATATTGAGATGTTAAAACAACTATTAACTTGTTTTACGTGATTAAGTGATAAGTTAAATACGAGGTTTAAAATCGTTAATCGTGAAGTCTAATAACGAGTTCAAGAACCAGTGTTTGTGATTTGATGAGTATAATCATACTTAGAATTAATTTGTACTGTGAATGTAATGGTATGTAGGATTAATTGAGGAACGTGAATTATAATTGTAGCTTGTGCACGAGGCAAGTTTTCTAACTATACTCTTTAAATTGAGCAAGTCTCCTAATTCTTACTTTTAATTGAGAAAGTTTCTATCCTTGATTCATTATTCATTGACCAAGTCCTAAACTTATGTTTTTATATCGAACAAGTTCTTGTTCACGTTTATTCAAGTTAAGATTCCATATGAGATATTATAATTCTTTTAGAGTATTACTTCAGTTATATAATACTTATTTGATTGTATACCTTTGAGATTCGTTATTTGATTTGAGTATCAGTTTATTGTTGAACCATATAAGACTAGCGAACCCTTATTGATTCGACTAGTCCATAGTTGATGAGCGTTCTAAATTCTAAAACCATTATTGAACTTATTCAAACCAAACTTCCTTTGGTGCAGACTCTGTTGTCAAATTGAGATGAACAACCCTTATAGGGGATTATTTATGCGCTAGCGTTGAGATGATGTGCACATTCATGGTACTAAGGATTGATCCCTATAAGTACGAGAAATAGAGTCCATATAATCTTACGACTATTAAAAGTTTAACGTAGAAATACTTGATAACCTGGAACATAGTTCTTGGTCTTATGACCCTCAAATGTACTTTTGATTCTTGTTATTCATTCTTGATTCAAAAGTCGAGCTTTCTATTATCACTACTTCATAGAAGGCTTTATGCAACGCCCCTGTTTTGTTGCATAAACCCTACTTTGTCGTTGCATTAGCCTTTATGCAATGATCACCTAAGCGCCACATATGCCTCCGTAACATATTCTCATATGCAACGGCTTTTTGAGCTTATGTAATGATTGGCAAATCCATATCAATTTAGGTACTATATGCAACGGTTTTTTGGTGAAGCAAATGCCACGATTTTTTTCCACAATATGAAACGCTTTTGAAAACAAAATACCACAGTTTTATCTCCAAATATGCAACGCTTTCTAAAACTAAATACCACAGGTTTTTGGCAAAATATGCAACGCTTTTATAAACTAAATACCACGGTTTTTTGCCAAAATGTGCAACGCTTTCGTAAACTAAATACCACGATTATAAAAGGTAAATGCAACGGTCGAAATATTTAATGCCACGGCCACAATATTATATGCAACGCTTATGATTGCTCACAAGTTTTGCTAATGCCACGGTATTTGTTGTCATATGTAACGCTTTGTAACAACTAATGCCACGGTTTTTATTTTCATATACAACGCTCAATTATAGAAAATGCCACGGTTTGTATATCATTATGCAACAGTTTAAATAGATTTTATGTCCCTTTAATCATTTTATGCAACGCTTTTGGAAATAAAATGATACGCTTTTCAAAAGTACTCTATATAAATAATAAAAGTTCTTTAGGAACATAGTATATACAACGATTTCATATATAAAATAACTATTCAATAGCTAATAATACTACGAAATCCCAATATATTCGTCTACATAAGCCGAACACGACCTTTTACTGACACTCTCAAATCTCCCACAATCTCATTTAACAATTGGCTTTTATCACCATTACATTCTTCAACTTGAATCTTTTCGATGCGAGCCTGAAACAATAGAGTAGTTTGACTAAAGTGATTAAAACTTCTCACAAGACAAATAAAACTTTTAAGTATTTATAAAACGCATAAAAGTTGAACCTATTGGGTCTGCTAGAAACATAAGCATGCAATCAAATTACATAAACGCATCGGAAGGGATGAAAAAATAGATTTTAAAATTTTCTTACAAACCCTTAACCATGATCTTTCTTGTACATCAATTATCAGTCAATACATAGAAGGAGAGGATAGAATTATACCTTTGAAGATCCAAGCTTCCTCAGGTACAAGTTCTACTCCTTTGATTCCTTTGATTCCCCTGTAGTGGCTCCTTCCCTTGATCAATGTCAGCCACCCAAATGTTTGGCCTCTAACGGTGATCCACCAAGGAAGATGAAGAACTCAGGAAGATGGGTTATTGGCTTAAACCTTGTTTCTATCTCTATAGAATATGTGTGCTCCCAACCTTTTGAAAAATTCACGTACCTTATTTCTGATATAAGACTCTCTTATATAGATATTAGGTTAACCCTCCTAATCCAATTAGAATAGTTTTTTTTAATTAATTAATTTATATCCTAATCTTATTAGGATTGAGAGAGAGTACTAATATTATATTAATTCCTAACTCCTTTAAAATTAAAATAATAATAATAATAATAATAATAATAATATTAATATTAATAAGACTCCTCTTATTAATTTATATTTAATATTTCTAAAATATTAAATAATAAACATTAAGGTATTTAATTTATTCTATCATCATAGATTAAATTAATTACACTTAATGCATTATTACTATCATGCCATTTTTTTCTTAAATAATTCTTCTTCCTTTTATGGTGTGACCCTTTAGGTTCTCCGTATTAAACCAATTGGGAATAAATCAATTAGAACAATTCTAATCTTATTTAAATAAATAAATTAAACCAATTGGGAATAAATCAATTAGAACAATTCTAATCTTATTTAAATAAATAAATTAAACTAATAATCTATTTAAATAAATAACATTTATTCTACAATAGGGATAAGCCTCCCTAGAGATCAACGATTTTTCAGATAATATAGATTTCAACATTATTCATAAAAGGACTTCTGAGTTAATAGTTACCGTACAATTCAATCCTTCCACCATACAATGTCCCAATTAAATATAAGGCATGGATTTACTGTAAAGTCTTAATTTATTTAATCATATGTATTTCGATTAGAAAACACACAACTCCAAGTAATGCAAATTAGAAACCTCTTTCTAATTTCATTCTGCCTTGGCCAAGGATTCCTGGGTTGTCATTTAACGAATCACATAGGATATATCTCCTCTTTTACTAGAGGTGGTAGATTCTTTATTGATCATACATTATCTCCATATGCAACTCATTATACCCAAGCATACCCTATATATGCCTTAAAAGGCCTTAAGGAATAAGTCAAAGTATAATTTGTTACATACAAGATAATATGATGATCTCAAGTCCAAGGATCACTTGTACTACTATCACATTATTAGGAATTCCTATTGACAGGCGAGTAAAACTCCATTAGGTATTCCATAGCGAGTCACGTTCAGTGAACTTATTCTCCAATAAGCACCTACATACTTGCTTTAGTGTCTCCACACAAATGACCATGAGATCAGTCATCCTCATCCAATGAGCAAGCAACATATGTACCAATCTATCCAGATTTACTAATTCCCATTTTAGTAATCCCACAATTGGGAACTATTTTAGTTATTAAGCTTTCTAAGAATTTAGATCTCATTAGCATGATCTCATCATGATTCTAAAATCATTGCTTAAAACTATGGGTTATTTACATATTATTAAAAACAGCACCATGTAGATAATTAAATGCCTTAAATGAATATTTTATTAATAAATAAATAAGATTGTTTACAAAGTATGTGCTTTATCATCATACATGATTGGCTTGTATGCACACTACTATCAATCTCCCACTTGCACTAAAGCCAATCGCCATGGTATCTTATACTCATCTTCTCTAAGTGACGATCAAACTGCTATTGTGTTAGAGCTTTAGTAAATGGATCTGCAATGTTATCTTGAGAGTCCACACGGTTTAAGGTGACGTATCCTCTTTCAATGATCTCCCTGATCAAGTGAAATCACCGTAACACTTGTTTGGATTTCTGATGAGACCTGGGTTCCTTAGCCTGTGCAACCGCTTTGGTGTTGTCACAGTATACGGGAACTGCTTCTCCAATGCTAGGAACCACACCAAGTTCAGTTATGAACTTCTTCATCCAAACAGCTTCCTTTGCAGCTTCACTTGCAGCTATATACTCTGCCTCTGTCACTGAATCAACAACTGTTTGCTGCTTGGAACTCTTCCAACTCACTGCGCCTGCGTTCAAGCTAAACACATACCCTGAAACAGATTTACTGTCATCTTGGTCTATTTGAAAACTTGAGTCCGTGAATCCCTCTAGTTTTAATTCTGACCCACCGTAGACAAGAAAAATATCTTTAGTCCTTCTCAAGTACTTTAGGATATTCTTCACTGCCTTCTAGTGCTCTTCTCCTAGATTCGACTGGTATCTGCTCGTTACACTAAGTGCATGAGCAACATCCGATCTAGTACATATCATACCGTATATGATAGATCCTATTGCAGAAGCATAAGGGATCTTACTCATACGGTCTCTCTCCTCAAGTGTCTTTGGGGCCTGTTTCTTGGAGAGATGTATTCCATGGCTCATCGGCATGAGACCTCTTTTGGAATCTTCCATGCTAAACCTCTTTAGCATCGTATCAATGTACGTTCCTTGGGATAAGCCGAGCAACCTTTTAGATCTATCTCTATAGATCTTTATCCCCAAAATATAGGATGCTCCACCCATGTCCTTCATGGAGAAGTTTTTAGATAACCAAATTTTAATTGATTGTAACATAGGAATGTCATTCCCTATCAGTAATATATCATCAACATATAATACAAGGAATGATACTGCGCTCCCACTAACCTTCTTGTATACACATGGTTCATCCTCATTTTTGATAAAATCAAACTCTTTGATTGTCTCATCAAAACGAATGTTCCATCTACGAGAAGCTTGCTTCAACCCATAAATGGATCGTTGTAGCTTACAGACTTGATTTGTTCCAACTTTTAAAATAAATCCCTCTGGCTGTGTCATATACACATCCTCCTCAAATTTTCCATTGAGGAAGGCCGTTTCCACGTCCATCTGCCAGATCTCATAGTCGTTATAAGCTGCAATCGCAAGCCAAATCCGAATGGACTTGAGCATGGCTACTGGTGAGAAGGTTTCATCATAGTCAACTCCTTGTCTTTGTTTGAAACCTTTTGCAACCAGTCGGGCCTTATAGGTCTCTACCCTCCTGTCTGCTCCAGTCTTTCTCTTAAAACCCCATTTACACCCAATAGGCTTAATGCCTTCAGGTGGTGAAACCAAAGTCCATACTTTGTTCTCATACATGGAGTCCATTTCGAATTTCATGGCTTCAAGCCATTTCCCTGAGTCTTTATTACTCATAGCCTGTTCGTAATTCAATGGATCATCATCATTCATGATGTGTACTATAACGAATCCATACCTCTCAGGTATCTTCGGTACTCTTCCAGATTTACGAACAGGGTGTGGTACAGTAGGTTCTTCTACTTGGTTAGGTACCTGACTTTGATCAGTAGTAATTTGTGGTTCTTGAACTTCTTTAAGATATATCTTACTCCCACTGAACCCTTCATGGATAAACTCTTTCTCCAAGAAGGCAGCATGTTTCGCAACAAACACCCTTTGATCAGTTAGATGATAGAAATAATACACTACGGTTTCTTTAGGATATCCCACAAATCTACACTTATCGAATTTAGTCTTTAGCTTATCATTTTCAAACTTTTTGACATAAGCTGGACAACCCCAAGTCTTAACAAGTTTAAGATTTGGTTTCCTCCCTTTCCACATCTCATATGGAGTCTTTGGGGCGGATTTTGTAGGTACCTTGTTAAGTAGGTATGCAGCTGTTTCTAGGGCATAACCCCAGATGGAAATTGGAAGGTCAGTAAAACTCATCATAGATCGAACCAAGTCCAACAGTGTTCAATTTCTCCTTTCAGATACTCCATTTAACTGTGGTGTACCTGGAGGAGTCCATTGTGAGATTATACCATTTTCTTTGAGACAATTGAGAAACTCACCGCTTAAGTATTCTCCACCTCGATCTGATCGAAGTATCTTAATACTCTTGTCCGTTTGTTTCTCTACTTCACTTCTGAACTCTTTGAACTTTTTAAATGATTCTGATTTGTATTTCATTAAATACACATATCCAAATCTTGAGTGATCATCAGTGAAAGTAATAAAATAAGAATACCCACCCCGTGTACTTGTTGTCATAGGTCCACAAACGTCTATGTGAATCAATGTCAATAACTCTGTAACTCTTTCTCCTTTTCCACTAAAAGGAGATTTAGTCATTTTACCCATTAGACAAGATTCACAAGTTAGATATGATTCATAATCGGATAGCTCTAGGAGCCCATCCTTATGCAACTTGGATAATCTTGTTTTATTGATATTACCGAGTCTACAGTGCCATATGTAGGTATAATTAATATCATCTCTTTTCCTTTTCTTAGTTTGTTTATTTTAAAATATATTTTCTTGCAAGTCAAGTATATAAAGCCCATTTCACAAATTTTCAATACCATATAAAACATCGTCTTTATAAATAGAACAACCATTATTTTTTATAATAACGTCAAAACCTTCTATATCTAATACAGAAATTGAAATAATGTTTTTAATAATATTCGGAACATAATAACAGTTATTAAGATAAATGGACTTGCCCGAAGACATTGCTAAACAATAAGTTCCTACAGCTAATGCAGCAACCTTTGCTCCATTCCCAACTCATAGGATCACCTCTTCATTGTTCAGCTTTCTACTTCTGACCAGTCCCTGCACATTGTTACATATGTGAGACCCACAGCCGGTATCCAATACCCAAGTAGAATTATGACTTTCAGAAAAATTAATTTCAATCATAAACAAACCTTGATTGGAAGTTGAAGCTTCTCCAAGCTTCTTCTCTGCTAGGAACTTCTTGCAGTTCCTCTTCCAATGTCCCGGCTTGTTGCAATGAAAGCACATTCCTTTAGCTGGTTTAGGTTTCTTTTGTTCCTTTTCTTTCCCCTTTCCCTTAGCCTTCTTGGATTTCTTCTTTTCAGAAGACACCTTGGGCCTCTTCCTTTTATTGGAATAATCCACCATCAAGACATGGTTCTTGTTGGATGAGAAGTGACCTTCTGCAGTTTTCAGCATGTTAAGCAGCTCAGGCAAGCTGACATCTAGCTTATTCATGTGAAAATTAACCACAAACTGCGAGAAGGTCTCAGGGAGTGACTGCAAGACCAAGTCTTGACTCAACTCCCCATCCATGATGAACCCAAGTTGTCCAAGGCGTTCAATCAAATTAATTACCTTCAGAACATGAGTCTCGACGGCAGTGCCCTCGGTCATCCGAGATCGAAAGAGCTCCTTAGATATCTCATATCTAGCAGTCCTACTCTGTTCACCATACAACTCCTTGAGGTGAAGCAGCATAGCAGGAGAATCCATATTTACATGCTGACGCTAAAGCTCGTTATTCATGGATGCGAGCATGATGCATTGAGCCACAGATGCATCATCTTGCCATTTATTAAAATTGGCAATCTCTTCCTCAGAGGCTGTTTCCGAAACAGATTCAGGGATAGTTGAATTTAGGGCATAAGAAATCTTTTCAGCAGTGAGAATAATTCTTAGATTTTTTAGCCAGTCCTCATAATTGGGCCCAGTAAGCTTATTTGCATTAAGTATGCTCCGTAGTGAGATTGGTGATTTTGACATTTTTAAAATTTTGCATCTGAAAAGACAACATTTTTAGCAAACATTCATTTTATTAACTTTGCATACCAAAATAAATTTAGGTCTTTATTTTAAATTGATATCTCCCACTATTTTCATCAAGCTATATTACCCTCACTTATATAGTTCGGCAACATCTAATTAAAGATTTGCTAGTGAGATTAAGGATCCCATTTCAAATGTATATAATCTTGTGGATAGCACAACAAGCGATATACAAATAAATAGGTAGACAACTCTTGTTAATTACATCACCTGTAACTCCTTTTATTTTGCCTCTTAAATCATAATGGTCATGTGTGTGCACATCCGAACTAAAATAATTTAAGTTAAGTCCAGCCTAGCACTTCCATAAATTCAAAAAAGAAAAATATTCGTCCTTGTGGATAGCACAACAAGACTAGATCGTTCAATTTTCTTGATAAGCACCAAATGTGATTAATTAACATCTTAAATACTCAATACTCGCCTTGTGGATAGCACAACAAACTCATATTAAATATTTAATACTCTATTAATTAATCATGCTAGAAGGCGGCGTTCGATATTCCAAATATCATTTGAACGCTTCGGACTTAATATTATTTCTTTGAGGGGTTTGTTATTATTTGTCTCATCTTGTTTAGCGCGCATGCACACACACACACACACACACACACACATATATATATATATATATATATATATATATAAAATACGCGTCATTTTATTAAACATGCGAAGCATGTTTGCATAAAATATAATATATATAATATTTAGCATGCAATATAGAATACTATATTCTACCCGGATTGATTATGGACTTTTATTCTAGTTTGGTTCACTAGAGCCACCAAGTGAACCAAAAAAGTCAAACCTAGGAGTGCAAGAATTTAAATTTAAACGTAAGGATTACATTTAAACCCGGGCACCATACAAATGGGTCTTCAAGCGCTCCTTGCTCCTTAATCTCCAGTTCTTCAAAAATTCTAACTAATCCTACTACATAAACTATTTCATTTAAATAGAAACCTTGATCAACAGTCAAGGGGAAGTACATAGGAGAGAGATAGAATTTACAATAAAAAAAACCCAGAAAAGATGAGGTACGCAGACCCCATTTTATAAAACCCATATATTCAAGCATTCATCCAAAATAAAATCCAATCACATTGGTCATAGTCCATAATCAATCTCTTTTATTAACATACATATCATCATACGTATCAATAAAACTTATTCATCTCATTAAAGTAAATTCATTCCATATATGTATTAATATCAGTTAAAAGTTTGCTAAACTTTGTTTTTGAAAAAATAAACTCCTTTGTTTCATTCAAAAACAATTCCAAATTAAACTCTTTAATTTTAGTAATTCTGAAATCATATTTCATATAAAATAAACATCTTTATTTTAAACCTTTATTAATTAAATAAACCATTTATTTAATTAATCAAAACAAAAGAAAAAAATTTCAGTTCCTGTCTAGTGGCACAGCTACGCCAGGAATGTAAAGGGAACCGGCACAGCTGCGCAGCATGAAAACCAGGAACAGACACCGGCGCAGCTGCGCAATAAGAATGCCTTGCACCAGCGCAGCTGCGCAACTTCGCAGAATCTGAAAAAATTTTGTTGCCCAAGAACTCGATCCAATCGCATATAATACATGTATGAAATAACATAAACTGATAATTAGCACAGGATTGGCTTTGATACCACTGTTGGGTCTGCTAGAAACATAAGCATGCAATCAAATTACATAAACGCAACGGAAGGGATGAAAAATTAGATTTTAAAATTTTCTTACAAACCCTTAACCATGATCATTCTTGTGCATCAATTATCAGTCAATACATAGAAGGAGAGGATGAAATTATATCTTTTAAGATCCAAGCTTCCTCAGGTACAAGTTCTACTCCTTTGATTCTTTTGATTCTTCTATAGTGGCTCCTTCCCTTGATCAATGCCAGCCACCCAAATGTTTGACCTCTAACGGTGATCCACCAAGGAAGATGAAGAACTCAGGAAGATGGGTTATTGGCTTAACCCTTGTTTCTATCTCTATAGAATATGTGTACTCCCAACCTTTGAAAAATTCACGTACCTTATTTCTGATATAAGACTCTATTATATAGATATTAGGTTAACCCTCCTAATCCAATTAGAATAGGGTTTTTTTTAATTAATTAATAAAACACTTTTAATTAGTTTATATCCTAATCTTATTAGGATTGAGAGAGAGTACTGATATTATATTAATTCCTAAACTCCTTTAGAATTAAAATAATAATATTAATATTAATATTAATAAGACTCCTCTTATTAATTTATATTTAATATTTCAAAAATATTAAATAATAAACATTAAGCTATTTAATTTATTCTATCACCATAGATTAAATTAATTACACTTAATGCATTATTACTATCATGCCATTTTTCTCTTAAATAATTCTTCTTCCTTTTATGGTGTGACCCTTTAGGTTCTCCATATTAAACCGGTTGTGAATAAATTAATTAGAACAATTCTAATCTTATTTAAATAAATAAATTAAACTAATAATCTATTTAAATAAATAACATTTATTCTACAATAGGGATATGCCTCCCTAGCGATCAACGACTTTTTCGATAATATAGATTTCAACATTAATCATAAAAGAACCTGTAAGTTAATAGTTACCATACAATTCAATCATTCCACCATACAATGTTCCAATTAAATATAAGACATGGATTTACTGTCAAGTCTTAATTTATTTAATCATATGTATTTCAATTAGAAAACGCACAACTCCAAATAATGCAAATTTGAAACCTCTTTCTAATTTTATTCTACCTTGGCAAAGGATTCCTGGGTTGTTATTTAGCGAATCACATAGGACATATCTCCTCTTTTACTAAAGGTGATAGATTCTTTATTGATCATACATTATCTCCATATGCAACTCATTATACCCAAGCGTACCCTATATATGCCTTAAAAGGCCTTAAGGAATAAGTCAAAGTATAATTTGTTACATACAAGAAACTATGATGATCTCAAGTCCAAGGATCACTTGTACTACTATCACATCAGGAATTCCTATTGACATGCGAGTAAAACTCCATTAGGTATTCCATAACGAGTCACGTTCAGTAAACTTATTCTCCAATAAGCACCTACATACTTGCTTTAGTGTCTCCACACAAATGACCATGAGATCAGTCATTCTCATCCAATGAGCAAGCAACATATGTACCAATCTATCCGAATTTACTAATCTCCATTTTAGTAATCCCACAATTGGGAACTATTTTAGTTTTTAAGCTTTTTAAGAATTTATGTGACACCCCCAAATCCGGGTACTTCGTTTCCACATGATTTGGTGTTCACTTTCTAATATAACATACATCTACCCAATGAATAATGCAAAATAACCTACAATTTAAATTAAAATAAATTAATCTTCCTTACAACAAGGGTTACAACCTTTTTAAAATAATCTCGGGTTACTCTAACCTGACATGAATATAATAAGTGCAGAAATAAAAACATAACAGTCAAGTCTTAGTACAATCATTCTCAGTTACATAAAAACAAGTCTTCACTTGCTTTGCTTTCCCTTGCCCTTACTTGTAGACGGAGCATCAGCGTTATCGACCTTAACTGAAATTATTATTTAATGCAACAGTGAGTAAACCACAGCTCACTGGAGTTGAACAATAATATATACATGAAAGGATATCTTTCAAAGAATCTGAATAATATGATTCGCTTCAACAATAAAGAATTGAATAATAATTCTTTTATCGCAATTATAATTCAAAAATAGAATTTATCTGAGTGTCATAAGACCTTTGAACTCTTGTCCTAGGTTATAAATATTTCTATTTAAACCTTTAACAGTCAATAAGACTATGGACCTTAACTCGTACTTAGGGGGATCAGCCCTTTGTACCATGTATTGTGCACAAACATCTTAACGCTATGCGTAGTAACCTCCCCTAGTACATAGGGTTGTTCAACTCAGCAATTTGAATTCAAGTCTGCACCAAAGAAAGTTTGGTTTGGATAAGCTTACAATGATAATTTAGATTTCACGTTCATCAACTAAGGATTAGTTGAATCGACTATCAATAATTCGTAAATAACAGAATTATGAACTAACATATGCTTTAGAATCAACTTAAAGCATTTAAAATAATAACTGGATCTTACTTGAACAATAAGTTAAGATCATTTCAATTAATAAACAATTGTCCAATACAGAAATGGAAAAGACATTCTCAACAATAAATATATGAATTCAAGAATTTGTATATAATTAACAAGATTAGGGTTTAGAAAACTTGCATAAAATTAATACAAGATTAGGGTTTAGAAAACTTGTCTCAAGCGCAAGCTACTTAACTCAATTCACGTACTTTAATACTTCCTACACATATATATTTAATCACAATAACCTAAATTAGTTAACACATAACTAATTCACATAAGTGGTTAACCCTCATGGTTAACACACTCTAATTAAATAAATAATCAACTATCACATAATTAATTTCATCACACACATACTCACATAATTAAATCAATTATGTATTTTAGCTAAATTATAATTAAACAATTATAATTTAAACACTTAATCTAATTATAATTACTCAATTATAGTTACCTCTTAAATTATCAAAATTTCATAATTAATAGTTAATTAAACTATATCATGCATTATAATTACACAATTTACAATTAATCATGTATTTATCAATTATAATTTATAATAATCATGTATTTATTAAATTATAATTACATAAATTGTAACTTAAATTAACATCTAATTGATTACAATAAATCAACTTCTATACATTATAATTTCACAGAATTATAATTTAAATTAAATATTTACTCTTAATTATAATTAATCAAATTATAATTAAGTAACTTATTTTACAATTAAACAATTATATCTTATAATTTAAATACTATATTAAGTTTTCAAAACTTTCTTTTTCTCGAATTATGGAATTATCAACTTCATGTTAACACATGTTATAGCAGCTAGATACATGCTCATTATCTTAGCAATAATGTAATGGAAACATAACAACACACTGCATACTTGACTAAAACTCACTGCCACTGTACTGTGCACGGTGCAACTGCGCAGCCACAGGCCTTGGCACCGGCGCAGCTGCGCAGGGTAAGGATCTGGGAAGGACAAGCGGCGCAGCTGCGCTGCTCCTGGCCTTGCTGCCGGCGCAGCAACTCGGCCAGACGCAGACAGCCACGTTACTCTGCTTCACCGATTAACCCATACAAGCCAACAAATGGATATTTACAGTAACTTAAACCATGTAAAGCATACATATGCAGTAATACTCATGCTATATATGATACCAATCACATAATTCATCTAAGCAACGAAAATTAAAGATTTTAAAACTCAAATTTTTTGACATTTTATAAAACTCATATTCTAACAAAATAATCTACTGTAAATAAATTTCTCAACCAATTAAATCCATACTACAAGCATTATTTTCGCTATTGAAACTAGCATCATGTACAACTCTCAATTTGCACAAATCACATATGAAATTCATCAATTTCCATTCTAAAATCAACCAATATATGAAACTCATAAGAACACTATTCCCTCATGTAAAAACTTGTTTTCACAGTACTTTAATTTTTGAAAAAAAAACCATTTATAGCATACATATAATGGATTCCAACATCTATCAATTCACATAACATGAAATCAACTAATTCATCAATTACAATTCTAATTATTTATAAAAACTCCAGACTACAAGAAAACTAAGAACAAGAGGTGAATTATTACCTTAAATCCTTGATTAATCTTTGTTTAGATAATGAGAATAGCTTTGGTAGTCTCCTTTAAATTCTCAGAATCACCAAGTTCTTCTCTATCTTTCTCTTTAAACTAACAGAGTGTTTTCTCTCTTTCTTTGTTCTTATTCTTCTAGTTAACGTCTAATGTAAATTGATATACGTATATAATAGACATAATAACATGCAACGTAACTGACAAATATATAATGTCTAAATTAAATAATTAGCAGTAATAATTTGTTTTGAATTTTAAAAGCCATACGGTCATGTTTGGCAAACCTTTTATTTAAAAAAAGATTTTAGTCGCTAAGGCCATGTTTGGTAGAAATAGGTTTAAAACAAATACAAGGGTCTTGTTTGGCAAAACAAATTTAAAATCTTTTTCTTTATTTTAACAAATTATTTAATACATACTTTAATGTCACATTTTAATTAATTAAATATCAATCATCTAATTTAATCAATTAAAATCTAACATCAATTAATCACATAAAATTGCCACATAATTATAATTACTCGCTAATTATAATCCATGCAACACCTCATCACATATCTCATCTAATTTAATTATCTCAATTAAATTAGAACTATAGTATAAAATTAATATACATTAATTAAATTAAATATTACACATTCATTTAATGAATATATAACACTTAATTAAATTACTCCATAAATCACATAATTTATTTATTTAACTCAATAAATAAATCACATAAAATATTTATTTAATTCAATAAATATTTAAAATTAAATATAAAATCTCAATCGTTACAATTTAGATCTCATTAGCATGATCTCATCATAATTTTAAAATCATTGCTTAAAACTATGGGTTATTTACATATTATTAAAAACAGCACCATGTAGATAATTAAATGCCTTAAATGAATATTTTATTAATAAATAAATAAGATTATTTACAAAGTATGTGCTTTATCATCATACATAATTGGCTTGTATGCACACTACTATCAGAACCACATACAAGTTTCCCTATACAATTTAGATCATTAATAAAACTGAATTGATTGCATAACTACACAAGTTTCCCTATATCATTTAGATCATTAATAAAACTGAATTGATTGCATAACTACACAAGTTTACATAAGGAAAAAGAAATTACTAGTGGACGAAGTACAAAAATGCCACATATGGCTCTGGAAAATTAACTTTGTTCTCGTGGACAATGAAAAAGTTATTATAAAACAAGTTTGACTCGTAATGAGTAAGAAGTATTAAGATTAAACGCATTATGGAATGAAATGTAACAACTGTCATATCTAATATGAAAGAGGTTAACGAAATAAAATAGTAAATAAGTACTAATTTATAAATATTTTGAGAGCTGGAAAACTTGAACCTATTCATTAGTAAAATCATACCGTATATGATTTTTGTCCAACTCTTAAATACTTTTAGTTCAATTTCTAAATTGATGTGCATCACTGTCTGCAAATTGAATTGATGTGACCTCAACAGAAGTGAGTATGTTTCCATCCTAATTTTGGGATAAAATCTGCACGTTGAATGTAGAGTAATGGTCAAATTTTTGATTTTTTTAAAAATTATTGTATGTTTCTTATAAATTGATTCTTTAGCAATATAACATGGTAGATAATGATTGTTAAAAACCTGTCATTTATATAATATGATCCAACAATAGACAATTCAAATGGGTTCAAAATAATCAGTCACCAAATGAAGAACATAAAATCCACACTTTCACACAGTGGACAACTATATACTAATAGCGAAGCAAGAAACTTCACACTTACCTCATTGGCCAATTTAAGAAGACCATCAGTTTCTTCATTTTGAAACCTACCAATCTTACAAGCACTCTGCCAAATAGATTATTGCAGCATGACTTAGTAGGGAATTTAGAACAAACAGAGATATTCGACTTAAAAAATTGTAAAGCTGAATGAAATTTATTTCGAGACTATGGAATTAAAATGCATTAAATAAACCAAAAAATGATTAGGCAACAACAGAAACAAACTACTCTTGATAGAACAACTTTGGATTTTCTAGATTTTCTTATTCAGCTTCTACATAATCTATGGGTTGAAGCAGATATGATGCGTTCATTTAAAAAATTCAAGGAATTAGACTAGAAAAAGGTTTAAAAATTCTGTGAAGTTCTCTTAGTTGCTTCAATAATAGAGGATAAAAGTGTTATATGTACCTTGACAGACATCATGAGCGTCATAAAAGATGCTAGGATAGAGAAGTCATGCTTCCATCTATTTACCTACATAGCACATAAAAACAAAATAAGTACATAATAGTAATGTCAAGAGAGAATTATTTACAAAATTCAGAATATTTGTAATTGCTCAGCATTCTGCATGGCTAGCCTTTCTAGACATGCTATATAAACTATTCGTTTAAAAATGCATTCAAGTTCCACTTAGAGCTGCATTCCCTAAAATAAAATATAATCAATTTGCGTTTGTAAATTAGAAAGACGAATTAATGATCTTAATTATATTTTAAAAAAGACAAAATGTAATTTTGGTGTGTACGAGTGATGTACCTAATAAATGCACTCACTCTAGGATTTACCTTCGCTGCTAATTTGACTTTGCAGCCCTGGAAAGCTTTGTTGGCTTCATTAAGAATCTGATCACCATGGCTGAGTATCTTGCCTGAGTACCATTTCAGGAAGAACATTCCTTTCTCAGTAAGGTATCCTTTTAATCCAAAGAACTCTGTTAATTCCGGTTTGTCATTATAGGTTCCTGCATTAACTGGTAAATTCCAATCAGGATGCCCTGCCTGCCTTGCATGCTCTTCAAATTCAACTTTTAAGTATGCATCATAGCATTGCAAATATTATGTTACAAAATTTAGATTTTCCATTTCAGCTATTGGACATGTATGTGATCATCAAATTAACTTATATATATTCCGTACGTAGGCTTACCTAAAATTCTTCATACATGGGGAAACCCAGTTCTGACTTAGTGGATAGGATGGGTACCTGAGCTCCCCTGCAGGACCTGTGATACCCCCAAATTCGATATCTTAATTTTCACAGGATTTGGTGTTCATTGTTCAAATATCATATTACTATCTACCGATAATAATAGAAATTCATTTATTAGATAAATAATCCATCTTCTTTCATCATCTGAAATAATAATACATAATAAATCTCAGGTCATACTTAACCTTAAATCTCTATTGCGAAAACGTAAATAAATAAGTCTTAATCACACACATAAGTCTTGAACTTTAACATTCTTAACATCAGCACAAATCTTCAACACTTGTTAGTTTTTTTTTTGCCCTTGCTACTAAAAGGTTCATCATTTCGTTCATTCTTAGCTGCAATGTTAATATGCAAGAGTGAGCATGAATGCCCGCAAGTATAAAAATATGACAGTAATAACATACGAGTGAAATTAAAGAAATCTGAATAACAGAAAGCTCAATTTTTGAATCAAGAAAATAATCGAGAGTCAAAATTACTTCTGAGGGTCATAAGACCTTGAACTCTGTCCTAGGTTGTCAAGTATATTAACCTTTAACCCTTTAACAGTCATAAGACTATGGACTTTACTTCTCGTACTTAGGGAGATCAGCCCTTCGTACCGATACTGTGCACACTATCTTAATGCTTAAAGCATCATCAATTCCCCTTTAATAGGGTTGTTCATCTCAGTTTGACATCAGAATCAGCACCAAATAAAGTTTAGTTTGGATAACTCAATAGTAGTTCTGGAATTTAGAACACTCATCAACTATGGACTAGTCGAATCATTAAGGGTTCGCTAGTCTTAAAGGTTTCAACAATATAAGATATTCAATTTGAATAATAACTTCTCCAGGGTATACAATCGAATAAGTATTGTATATTGAAATGATACTTGTAAAAGAATCATAACATCTCGCATGAAATTTTGAACTTGAATAATCAATAATAAATATTTTGCTCAATATAGAATTTAAGTCTATAACTTGCTCAATTTAAAAGTAGGGTTTAGAAACTTGTCTCGTGTACACGCTACAATTATAACTTACTTCTTTAATTACTCTTATCTATCAACACATTCATAATATTAATTAATCACAGGTTCGATATGTTTATCGATTCACAACTCTGTTCTCTGAACTCATTATTAGATTTTTTAAATAATGGTTTACGTTGATTAATTAACTTATTAACTAATCACATAACTTAAATTATTAACTTGTATTAACATCTTATCACATACATAGTATGTCTTCATGTTTATTAGACTCAAAACATTGTCTTCATGTTTACAACACATTATTTAGACTTTACAAATAATGGTTCAAGTTATATAATTAATTTATTAATTATTCACGTAACATAAATTATTAAACTCATATTAACATCTTATCATATATACAATATGTCTTCATGTTCATTAGATTCAAAATACTTTTCTCGAAATTCAACACTTAGCAAATTTTTTGAAAATTTCAGACGGGCGCGACCTCGAGGCTACGATTTTCCAGATTCTGATGTTCACGAATGAACACAGAATTTCTCCCCTTTTCTCAAATTTTACACCAATTTACTGATTCATAATGTTATTCATGAAGTATAAACTTCACAGGAACATTATATATCACTTCTAACTAGACCCGACAAAAGAAGCCCAGGCCCGCGGGCCAGCCCGGCCGGCCCGCAAAAAGATGGGCTATGGGCTTAATTTTTGCATCCCAAGTAAAGCTGGGCCATTTTGACCCGGCCCGTTTTTGGCCCGGTCCGTGATGGCCTGGCCCGCGGGTGGCCCGGCCAGGCCCGTGGCCTTTGAATTTTTTTTTATATATTTTTAATTTATTGATGCATAGTGAAGAAGCTTTCTTGTTCATATCCTTCTCAATCTTTTCATTTCTTTTCTACAGTTCCCTAATTTTTCACCTTGGATGTCGCCTGACTCCATGCAGCAACACATTTGAATGCATTGATTATTGCAAACATGTCTAACTCTATCTTTTCTTTACTTTTCTTTTTTGTGGAGGGGTATAAAAATGTTGACAATACCAATACTTTATACAGCTATAGCCAATATTCTCTTGCCTTAGCTGGATATATAATTACTTATAATATATAGTGACATTTATTAACAATGACCATCCAACCAACCTCCTCTATATACATCCTATATCCAATAGTAACACAGCTTAAACTACACCGTTCCCAATATAATCACAGGGTAAAAGTAAAAGAAAATAGTTCAACGTCAACCAGCTAAGAAAATAAGATAAATAAATAAAAATGGATAGAAAAATTAAGAATGTAAAATAATCTGCATTGATTTTTGAGGTGGGGCCTAACATGTTGTACCTGACTGATGTACCCGGAGGGAAGCCTGAGTGGGCGTCTGCATCTATTATTGCTATTCTGACACTATTAAGAGATCCATCGATCGAGAATAAACAGAAGAAGAAGGATATGAACCTGGAATGAAGATTAAGTAGCATAATTCTGGGGAAAAAAAAGAGGAAAAACCCCGGGGGCCGGCCCGGCCCAACCCGGGCCACGGGCCTCATATTTTCAGCCCAAAAACACCTGGGCCAAATTTGGCCCGGCCCGCCGACGGCCCGGCCCGTTTGGGCTGGCCCGGCCCGTTTGCCAAGTCTACTTCTAACATGTTCTTAACATTTTAACTTATGTAATTACACAAATTAAAACCATCAATTTCACTCTTCTTCATAAATTTTATAAAGTTTAAAGAAAAATATAAAATTCCTCATTATAGATTCGTTACTACACCGAATCCACTCATTCCAATTCCATTTTCTTTGTTTTAACATATACAATCATAATCATGTGTCAAATTTAATTAAAACATATGATTACAACATGTATTTCACTTATACGGGTTATTAACCCATATTCAATACTCTGTCTTTTATAAAACCCAATTATTAACAAAATTACTTGGTGTGATCAGTGTAAACCACGTATACATGTCATATAATATATCATGGACATATATTAATATATCTATATATCCATGAAATCAAAATTATCAATATTCTTCATTCACAAAGAACTTTAACAATACGTAAATAAAACTCTGTAAATCTTTGAAAACCCAATTAAGGCCAAATTAAATAAAATTGATTACTCTAAAATATGTTTATATGTTAGAATACATGTTATGATCACATACCCATATAGATAATGTTGGGTTTGTACGAAATCGTGACGCAATCAAATTACAAAAATTAGCGAAAGCATGGTATATTAGAGTTTAAAAAAAATTCTACAAAACCATTACACGGATCATCCTTTATGCAAATTATTAATTTAAAACGATAAATAAGAAGTTATGGAATCATACCCTTGTAGAACGAAGCTTCCACAGGTACTAGTTCAACTCCTTGTTCTTCGTGATCTCCTTGAATTTCCGGGTTAGATTCCTTCCTTTGATCAACGTTAGCCACCCAAGTGTTTGGCCTCTAGAGGTGATCCACCAAGGAAGATGAATTATCAAGAAGGAGGGTGTTTGGCTAAACCTTAGTTTTCTATCCTCAATAGAAAAGGAGTACTCTCCAATAATTAGAATTGCATCAACTGATATCTATTATAAGACTCCTCTTATATAGATATTGGTCAACCCTTCTAATCCTATTAGACATGGGATTTCTTTTAATTAATTAAACTCCTTTAATTAATTTAGGCTTCCCACCACATTGGGAATAATTAATTAAATTCATTTAATTAATTTGTCTCCTAATCTTATTAGGAATAAATGAGAGTACTAAATATTAAATTAATTACTAAACTCCTTTAGAAATTAAAATAATAATAATTATAATAATATTAATAAGACTCCTCTTATTAATTTATATTTAATATTTCCAAAATATTAAATAACAAACATTAAGCTATTTAATTTATTCTATCACTATAGATTAAATTAATTATACTTAATGCATTATTACGATTATGCCATTACCTTCTTAAATAATTATTCTTCCTTTTATGGTGTGACCCTTTAGGTTCTCTATATTAAACCGGTTGTGAATAAATCAATTAGAACAATTTTAATCTTATTTAAATAAATAAATTAAACTAATAATCTATTTAAATAAATAATATTTATTCTACAATAGGGATAAGCCTCCCTAGCGATCAACGACTTTCTAGATAATATAGATTTCAACATTAATCATAAAAGAACCTGTGAGTAAATAGTTACCATACAATTCAATCCTTCCACCATACAATGTCCCAATTAAATATAAGACATGAATTTACTGTCAAGTCTTATTTTATTTAATTATATGTATTTCGATTAGAAAATGCACAACTCCGATTAATGCAAATTAGAAACCTCTTTCTAATTTCATTTAACCTTGGCCAAGGATTCCTGGGTTGTCATTTAACGAATCACATAGGACATATCTCTTCTTTTACTAGAGGTGGTAGATTCTTTATTGATCATTCATTATCTCCATATGTAACTCATTATACCCAAGCATACCCTATATATGCCTTAAAAGGTCTTAAAGAATAAGTCAAAGTATAATTTGTTACATACAAGATACTATGATGATCTCAAGTCCAAGGATCACTTGTACTACTTTCACATTAGGAATTCCTATTGACAGGTGAGTAAAACTCCATTAGGTATTCCATAGCGAGTCACGTTCAGTGAACTTATTCTCCAATAAGCACCTACATACTTGCTTTAGTGTCTCCACACAAATGATCATGAGATCAATCATCCTCATCCAATGAGCAAGCAACATATGTACCAATCTATCCGGATTTGCTAATCCCCTTTTTAGTAATCCCACGATTGGGAACTATTTTAGTTTTAAATCTTTCTAAGAATTTAGATCTCATTAGCATGATCAACATCATGATTCTAAAATCATTGATTAAAACTATGGGTTATTTACATATTATAAAAACAGCACCATGAAGATAATTAAATGCCTTTAATAAATGAATATTTTATTAATAAATAAATAAGATTGTTTACAAAGTATGTGCTTTATCATCATACATGATTAGCTTGTATGCACACTACTATTAATCTCCCACTTGCACTAAAGCCAATCGCCATGGTATCTTATACCCATCTTCTCTAAGTGACGATCAAACTGTTGTTGTGTTAAAGCTTTAGTAAATGGATCTGCAATGTTGTCTTGAGAGTCTACACGCTCTAAGGTGACGTCTCCTCTTTCAATGATCTCCCTGATCAAGTGAAATCGCCGTATCATGTGTTTAGATTTCTGATGAGACCTCGGTTCTTTAGCCTGTGCAACTGCTCCTGTGTTGTCATAGTAAACGGGAACTGCTTCTCCAATGCTAGGAACCACACCAAGTTCAGTTATGAACTTCTTCATCCTAACAGCTTCCTTTGCAGCTTCACCTGCAGCTATATACTCTGCCTCTATCACTGAATCATCAACTGTTTGCTGCTTAGAACTCTTCTAACTCACTGCGCCTCCGTTCAAGGTAAAAACATACCCCGAAACAGATTTACTGTCATCTTGGTCCGTTTGAAATCTTGAGTCTGTGAAGCCCTCGAGTTTTAATTCAGACCCACCGTAGACAAGAAAAATATCCTTAGTCCTTCTTAAGTATTTTAGGATATTCTTCACTGCCTTCCAGTGCTCTTTCCTGGATTCTACTGGTATCTGCTCATTACACTAAGTGCATGAGCAACATCCGGTCTAGTACATATCATACCGTACATGATAGATCCTATTGCAGAAGCATAAGGGATCTTACTCATACGGTCTCTCTCCTCAGGTGTCTTTGGGGCCTGTTTCTTAGAGAGATGTATTCCATGGCTCATCGGCATGAGACCTCTTTCGGAATCTTCCATGCTAAACCACTTTAGCATCGCATCAATGTACGTTCCCTGGGATAAACCAAGCATCCTTTTAGATCTATCTCTATAGATCTTTATCCCCAAAATATAGGATGCTTCTCCCAAGTCCTTCATGGAGAAGTGTTTAGATAACCAAATTTTAATCGATTGTAGCATAGGAATGTCATTCCCTATCAGTAATATATCATCAACATTTAATACAAGGAATGAAACTGCGCTCCCACTAACCTTCTTGTACACATATGGTTCATCGTCGTTTTTGACAAAATCAAACTCTTTGATTTTCTCATCAAAACGAATGTTCCATCTACGAGAAACTTGCTTCAATCCATAAATGGATCGTTGCAGCTTACAGACTTGATTTATTCCAACCTTTGAAATAAATCCCTCTGGCTGTGTCATATACACATCCTCCTCAAGTTTCCCATTGAGGAAGGCCGTTTTCACGTCCATCTGCCAGATCTCATAGTCGTTATAAGCTGCAATCGCAAGCAAAATCCGAATGGACTTGAGCATAGCTACTGGTGAGAAGGTTTCATCATAGTCCACTCCTTGTCTTTGTTTAAAACCTTTTGCAACCAGTCGGGCCTTATAGGTCTCTACCTTGCCGTCCGCTCCAAGTCTTTCTTTTAAGGACCCATTTACACCCAATAGGCTTAATGCCTTTAGATGGTGAAATTAAAGTCCATACTTTGTTTTCATACATGGAGTCCATTTTGGATTTCATGGCTTCAAGCCATTTTCCTGAGTCTTTATTACTCATAGCCTGTTCGTAATTCAATGGATCATCATCATTCATGATGTGTACCTCATCGTCATCCTCTATAACGAATCCATACCTCTTAGGTATCTTCGGTACTCTTCCAGATTTACGAACATGGTGTGGTACAGTAGGTTCTTCTACTTGGTTAGGTACCTGACTTTGATCCGTGGTAATTTATGGTTCTTGAACTTCTTCAAGATATATCTTACTCCCACTAACCCCTTCATGGATAAACTCCTTTTCCAAGAAGGCAGCATGTTTCGCAACAAACATCTTTTGATCAGTTGGATGATAGAAATAATACCCTAAAGTTTCTTTAGAGTATCCCACAAATCTACACTTATCGGATTTAGTCTGTAGCTTATTATTTTCAAACTTTTTGACATAAGCTGGACAACCCCAAGTCTTAACATGCTTAAGATTTGGTTTCCTCCCCTTCCACATCTCATATGGAGTCTTTGGGGCGGATTTGATAGGTACCTTGTTAAGTAGGTATGCAGCCGTTTCTAGGGCATATCCCCAGAAGGAAATTGGAAGGTCGGTAAAACTCATCATAGATCGAACCATGTCCAACAGTGTTCGATTCCTCCTTTCAGATACTCCATTTAACTGTGAAGTACCTGGAGGAGTCCATTGTGAGATTATACCATTTTCTTTGAGACAATTGAGAAACTCACCGCTTAAGTATTCTCCACCTCGATCTGATCGAAGTATCTTTATACTCTTGCCCGTTTGTTTCTCTACTTCACTTCTGAACTCTTTGAACTTTTCAAATGATTCTGACTTGTATTTCATTAAATACACATATCCAAATCTTGAGTGATCATCAGTGAAAGTAATAAAATAAGAATACCCACCTCGTGCACTTATTTTTATAGGTCCACAAACGTCTGTGTGAATCAATGCCAACAACTCTGTACCTCTTTCTCCTTTTCCACTAAAAGGAGATTTAGTCATTTTACCCATGATACAAGATTCACAAGTTGGATATGATTCATAATCAAATAACTCAAGGAGCCCATCTTTATACAACTTGGATAATCTTGTTTCATTGATATGACCGAGTCTACAGTGTCACATGTAGGTATAATTAATATCATCTCTTTTCCTTTTCTTAGTTTGTTCAATTTGAAAAATATTTTCTTGTAAGTCAAGTGTATAAAGTCCATTTCGCAAATTTCCAACACCATATAAAACATCGTCTTTATAAATAGAACAACTATTGTTCTTTATAACAACGTTAAATCCTTCCGTATCTAATACAGAAATTAAAATAATGTTTTTAATAATATTTGGAACATAATAACAATTATTAAGATAAATAGACTTGCCCGAAGGCATTGCTAAATAATAAGTTCCTACAGCTAATGCAGCAACCTTTGCTCCATTCCCCACTCGTAGGATCACCTCATCATTGTTCAGCTTTCTACTTCTGACCAGTCCCTTCACATTATTACATATGTGAGAACCACAGCCGGTATCCAACACCCAAGTAGAATTATGACTTTCAGAAAAATTAATTTCAATCATAAACAAACCTTGATTGGAAGTCGAAGCTTCTCCAAACTTCTTGTCTGCCAGAAACTTCTTGCAGTTCCACTTCCAATGACTCGGCTCGTTGCAATGGAAGCACATTCCTTTGCTAGCTGGATCAGGTTTCTTTTGTTCCTTTATATTCACCTTGCCCTTGGTCATCCGAGATCGGAAGAGCTCCTTAGATATCTCATATCTAGCAGTCCTACTTTGTTCACCATATAACTCCTTAAGGTGAATCAACATAGTAGGAGCATCCATGTTTTCGTGCTGACGCTGAAGCTCGTTATTCATGGATGCGAGCATGATGCATTGAGTCACAGATGCATCATCTTGCCACTTTACAATGGTGGCAATCTCTTCCTCAGAGGCTGTTTCTGGAACAGTTTCAGGGACAGGTGAGTTTAGGACATAAGAAATCTTTTCAGCAGTGAGAACTATTCTGAGATTTCTTAGCCAGTCCGTATAATTCGGCCCGGTAAGATTATTAGCATCAAGTATGCTTCGCAGTGAAATTAGTGATTTTGACATTTTAAAATTCTGCATGTGAAAAACAACATTTTAGCAAACATTCATTTTATTAATTTTGCATACCAAAATAAATTTAGGTCTTTATTTTAAATTGGTATCTCCCACTATTTTTATCAAACTATATTACCCTCACTTATATAGTTCGGCAACATCTAATTAAAGATTTGCTAGTGAGAATAAGGATCCCATTTCAAATGTATATAACCTTGTGGATAGCACAACAAGCGATATACAAATAAATAGGTAGAAAACTCTTGTCAATTACATCACTATATAACTCCTTTTATTTCGCCTCTTAAATCATAATGGTC
This sequence comes from Panax stipuleanatus, assembly GCA_020205555.1. Lineage (NCBI taxonomy): Eukaryota > Viridiplantae > Streptophyta > Magnoliopsida > Apiales > Araliaceae > Panax > Panax stipuleanatus. Next base: position 108,573,903 of record CM035116.1, read on the forward strand.
AAGTGTGTGCACATCCGAACTAAAATGATTTAAGTTAAGTCCAGCCTAGCACTTTCATAAATTCAAAAAAGAAAAATGTTCGTCCTTGTGGATAGCACAACAAGACTAGATCGTTCAATTTTCTTGATAAGCATCAAATGTGATTAATTAACATCTTAAATACGCAATACTCGCCTTGTGGATAGCACAACAAGCTCATATTAAATATTTAATACTCTATTAATTTATCATCCTAGAAGGCGACGTTCGATATTCCAAATATCATTTGAACGCTTCGGACTTAGTATTATTTCTTTGAGGGGTTTGTTATTATTTGTCTCATCTTGTTTAGCGCGCATGCATATATATATATATATATATATATATATATATAAAATACGCGTTATTTTATTAAACATGCGAAGCATGTTTGCATAAAATATAATATATATAATATTTAGCATGGAATATAGAATACTATATTCTACCCGGATTGATTATGAACTTTTATTCTAGTTTGGTTCACTAGAGCCACCAAGTGAACCAAAAGGTCAAACCTAGGAGTGCAAGAATTTAAATTTAAATATAACTATTACATTTAAACCCGGGCTCCATACAAACGGGTCTTCATGCGCTCCTTGCTCCTTGGTGTCTAATTTTTTCAAGATAATTCTAACTATTTCTATTACATTAAACTATTTAATTTAAATAGAAACCTTGATCAGCAGTCAAGGGAAAGTATATAGGAGGGAGATAGAATTTTACATCAAAAAAAAATAGAGAAGACGAGGTACACAAACCCCATTTAATAAAACCCATTCATTCAAGCATTCAACTAAAATAAAATTCAATCACATTGGTCAAATAGTCCATAATCAATCCCCATTTATTATCATACATATCACCATATATATCAATAAATAAATATTCATCTCATGAATTAAAATATTCCATATATATATGAGTATCATTTAATGGACAATTTTAAATTGCATGAAATCCAATTTCAAGATTAAAATAAACTCCTTATTTTAATTATAAAATTATTTAAAATATAATATATAAATATATCATATTTATTTTTTAAAAAGAAGTCACCTTCTTTTATTAAAAGAGTCCTGCAGGTTTATTAAAAGAGTCCTTTCTTGATGGGTCACCTTCTTTTTGGAGTAAGAAAGAGACAACACCTTTTCTTTGCAGAATTCAAGATTAGCACCCAAAAAAAAAAAATTAGGTGACTTTTGAATCACTTGAAAAAAAAGCTAACGTGATGTAGCCTTATTGTCTCTTTTAAAACCGAATCAATGAGTATATATATATATAAGTAAAATTATATCCTTCCTGGAAGAAAAAAAATGATAGAAATCCCTTTTTGTTTTGCAATCATAAAGGAACCATTCCTTTTTAAAAAACATATTGCAACATTCTCTTTTGAATGAATCATGTTTGCCTTTGCCAACAGTAACGCGAAAAGTCACGGAATGCAGTAAAATAAGAAGAAGAAAAAAAATCGTCTCCGTTTTTTTTCTTTCTTCCATAAAAAATAATTTTATATAATTAATTATGCCCAATAAATTATTCTAAATACATACTCATACATATATATTGAATCAAAATAATTAAAAATTGCATAAAGGTTTGACTCTGATACCACTGTTGGGTTTGTACAAAATCGTGACGCAATCAAATTGCAAAAATTAGCGGAAGCATGGTATATCAGAGTTTAAAAAAATTTCTACAAAACCATTACCCGGATCATCCTTTATACAAATTATTAATTAAAAACGATAAATAAGAAGTTATGGAATCATACCCTTGTAGAACGAAGCTTCCACAAGTACTAGTTCAACTCCTTGTTCTTCGTGATCTGCTTGAATTTCTGGGTTAGATTCCTTCTTTTGATCAACATTAGCCACCCAAGTGTTTGGCCTCTAGAGGTGATGCACCAAGGAAGATGAATTATCAAGAAGGAGGGTGTTTGGCTAAACCTTAGTTTTCTATCCTCTATAGAAAAGGAGTACTCTCCAATAATTGAAATTGCATCAACTGATATCTATTATAAGACTCCTCTTATATAGATATTGGTCAACCCTTCTAATCCTATTAGACATGAGATTTCTTTTAATTAATTAAACTCCTTTAATTAATTTAGGCTTCCCACCACATTGGGAATAATTAATTAAATTCATTTAATTAATTTGTCTCCTAATATTATTAGGAATAAATGAGAGTACTAAATATTAAATTAATTACTAAACTCCTTTAAAAATTATAATAATAATAATTGTAATAATATTAATAAGACTCCTCTTATTAATTTATATTTAATATTTTCAAAATATTAAATAATAAACATTAAGCTATTTAATTTATTCTATCACTATAGATTAAATTAATTATACTTAATGCATTATTACGATTATGCCATTACCTTCTTAAATAATTATTTTTCCTTTTATGATGTGACCCTTTAGGTTCTCTATATTAAACCGGTTGTGAATAAATCAATTAGAACAATTCTAATCTTATTTAAATAAATAAATTAAACTAATAATCTATTTAAATAAATAATATTTATTCTACAATAGGGATAAGCATTCCTCGCGATCAACGACTTTTCAGATAATATAGATTTCAACATTAATCATAAAAGAACCTGTGAGTAAATAGTTACCATACAATTCAATCCTTCCACCATACAATATCCCAATTAAATATAAGACATGAATTTACTGTCAAGTCTTATTTTATTTAATTATATGTATTTCGATTAGAAAATGCACAACTCCGATTAATGCAAATTAGAAACCTCTTTCTAATTTCATTCAACCTTGGCCAAGGATTCCTGGGTTGTCATTTAACGAATCACATAGGACATATCTCTTCTTTTACTAGAGGTGGTAGATTCTTTATTGATCATTCATTATCTTCATATGTAACTCATTATACCCAATCATACCCTATATATGCCTTAAAAGGTCTTAAAGAATAAGTCAAAGTATAATTTGTTACATACAAGATACTATGATGATCTCAAGTCCAAGGATCACTTGTACTACTTTCACATTAGGAATTCCTATTGACAGGTGAGTAAAACTCCATTAGGTATTCCATAGCGAGTCACGTTCAGTGAACTTATTCTCCAATAAGCACCTACATACTTACTTTAGTGTCTCCACACAAATGATCATGAGATCAATCATCCTCATCCAATGAGCAAGCAACATATGTACCAATCTATCCGGATTTACTAATCCTCTTTTTAGTAATCCCACGATTTAGGAACTATTTTAGTTTTAAAGCTTTCTAAGAATTTAGATCTCATTAGCATGATCAACATCATGATTCTAAAAGCATTGCTTAAAACTATGGGTTTTTTACATATTATAAAAACAGCACCATGTAGATAATTAAATGCCTTTAATAAATAAATATTTTATTACTAAATAAATAAGATTGTTTACAAAGTATGTGCTTTATCATCATACAGGATTGGCTTGTATGCACACTACTATCAGATAAAGCTATATCATAACTTAATTATGAAACCCAATTTTCACATAACTTTAAAAAAAATACGTAATGAAGAACTTTAAGAAAAATTAGATTTTGAAAAGTAAAAAGGAATATTATCCTTTGTTAGTATGAATATAAATCAAAGACAACACTTAAGATTTTCTCAAATCTCTTCTCTCCCTCAATTCCTTCTTCACAGAACTCTACTTTTTCTCTCAATTTTCTCTCTGACAACTTTCTAACTTTTTCTTCTGATAATAATATGTGATATACAAGATATACGTATATATAAATATTACCGTTGTATAATAAACGGACTAACTCCTCTTAAGGCCTTGTTTGGCTTTCTCCTAACTCTTCTTTTCCATTTATTTTAATTAACTTGTTTAGTATATAGTTAATTGTAACACTTTAATTAATCAATTAATTTTTATTTAAATCAATTAAATAAAATAAGATAATTCACACTAAATCATATTGTCACATAATTAATATTTTTATTTATTAATTATGTCAATTCATTAATTCTTTAATTAATTATTAACTTAATTAAACTAACATTATGCTTATTTAATTAATTTATTTAATCAAATAAACTCAATTAAATATATACTTTGAACTATTAAATTACTATACATTAATTTAATTAATGTACCACATACGATTAAATCAATCTACCACAAATTCATGAATTAATTATTTAACTCAATAACTAAATCCTAAGAATTATTTATTTATTTTAATAAATATTCAAATAATTGTACAAAATTCACGTTCTTCACATCTTTCCCACCTTAAAAGGATTCTGTCTTCAGAATCACGGTTCGATTTACAAATTCATCCCATCCCCTTCCCCCCCCCCTACAAAGATTTTGTCTCCAGAATCGCGTTCACCCATTAAGGAAAATAAGTGGAGATAAGTTTTCATCATATTCTCTTCGAGTTCCCACGAAGCTTCTTCAGCGTTGTGGTTCCTCCAAATTACCTTAACAGAAGGTATTACTTTGTTCCTGAAAACTTGTTTTTTTTCTGTCAACAATTTGAACATGAACTTCTTTATAGGATAAATCCTTCTCAAATTGTAGGGGTTCATATTCTATCACATGTTTGTAATCGGGTTTATAGGGTCGTAACACTGACACTTAGAAGACGTTATGAACATGCTCCAATGTGGGAGGTAAAGCTACCCATAGGCAACTTCTCCAATTCTGCGTAGTACCTCAAAGGGTCCAATGAACCTTGGGCTCAATTTTTCCTTCTTACCAAATCTGATCTTTCCCTTCCAGGGAGAGACCTTTAAAAATACAAAACTACCTGATTCAAACTCCACATTCTTACGGTGTGGATCGGCGTATTTCTTCTGCCTATCCTGAGCCGCTACTAATCTTGTTCGAATTACTTTAACTATCGCTGCTGTTTGTTTTACCAACTCTGGACCTAGCAATTGTCTCTCACCAACTTCATCCCAGTACAGTGGTGTTCTGCACTTTCTACCGTACAACGCTTCGTAAGGCGGCATACCAATACTAGCGTGGTAACTATTATTATAACCAAATTCTACCAGCGGTAGATGATCATCCCAATTGCCTTTGAAATCCATGATGCATGCTCTTAGCATATCCTCTAATTTCTGTATCGTCCTTTCACTTTGTCCGTCAGTCTGAGGGTGATAAGCCGTACTCATCCTCAACTTCGTCCCCATGCATTCCTGTAATCATTTCCAGAAATTCAACGTAAAACGCGGATCTAGGTCAGAAACAATCGACACCGGCACCCCGTGCCTTGAAACAATCTCTTTCACGTACAACTTCGCCAATTGTTCTAAGTTAAATCTAATTTTGATCGGAAGAAAGTGTGCGGATTTCATTAATCAGTCGACGATAACCCATACTGCGTCATAGCCTTTCTGGGTCGTCGGAAGGCCAACCACAAAATCCATTGTAATATGTTTCCATTTCCATTCTGGGATCTCTAGAGGTTGTAGTAAAACACTTGGTCTTTGATGTTTCGCCTTGACCCTTTGACAAGTCAGACACCTAGCAACACACTCGACAACGTCCCTCTTCATATTTTGCCACCAAAAGTGTTGTCGTAAATCCTGATAGATCTTGGTACTTCGGGATGAATGAAATACCTCGAACTATGATCCTCGCTCAGAATGTCCTCCTTGATTTCTGGTACTGGCCGTATCCAAACTCTATTTTCAAATCTCAACAATCCCTCGCTGTCCATTTTAAATCTAAGTTCAGTCCCTTCAGATATCTTTTTCTTTACTTCTTCACATTCCTTATCCAGGATTTGAGCTTCCTTAACCTTATCCAAGAGAGTTTTACCAGCTTGCATCTGGAACAGCTTCACATCAGTTTCCATTGGACATCCTACTTCCAATTCCAGCTTTTCCATTGCTGAAATCAACTCTTCCTGTGCTGTTAGCATCATCAACTTCTCCCGACCCTTTCTGCTTAAGGCGTCGGCTACAACATTCGCTTTACCCGGGTGGTATAAGATATCACAATCGTAGTCCTTAATTAGTTCTAACCATCTCCTCTGACGCATATTCAAATCCTTCTGGGTGAAAATATATTTCAGACTCTTGTGGTCTGTATATATTTCACACTTCTCCCCATAGAGATAGTGTCTCCAAATCTTTAAAGCGAATACCACCGCGGCCAATTCTAGATCGTGGGTTGGATATCCCTTCTCGTAATCCTTCAACTGTCATGACGCATACGCAATGACTCTACCGTTTTGCATAAGCATACAACATAGCCCTTTATGCGACGTGTCACTATATACCACAAAGTTTCCTGTGTCATCCTGAAGGGACAACACAGGTGCTGTACTCAATCTTTTCTTAAGTTCTTGAAAACTTTCCTCACACTTCTCCTTCTAAACGAATTTCATAACTTTCCTAGTCAAATTTGTTAGCGGAGTGGCAATATTGGAAAAATCCAGAATGAATCTTTTGTAATAACCTGCTAATCCAAGAAAACTTCTTACTTTCGACGGTGTTTTCGGCTGATCCCAATTCATCACAGCTTCGACCTTGGAGGGATCCACCGAAATTCCGTCCTTATCAATCACATATCTGAGAAATTGCACCCTTAAAATCCAGAATTCACACTTTGAGAATTTGGCGTACAACTTCTCTCTTCTCAACACCTCCAATGTCAACTTCAAATGCTCAACATGTTCTTCCTTGGTTTTTGAATACACCAATATATCATCAATAAACACCACTACGAATTTGTCCAAAAAGGGCTTGAACACTCCATTCATTAGGCCCATAAATGCTGCAGGCGCATTCGTTAGACCAAATGACATAACCAAAAAATCATAGTGACCATATCGTGTCTTGAACGCTGTCTTCGGGACATCTTCTGGCCTCACATTCAGTTGATGATAACCACTTCTCAGGTCTATCTTTAAGAAATATCTTGCTCCCTTTAATTGATCAAATAGATCGTCAATTCTTTGTAACGGATACCTGTTCTTAATGGTAACCTTGTTCAACTCTCTATAATCGATGCAAAGCCGCATCGTCCCATCCTTCTTCTTTACGAATAACACAGCGCTCCCCACGATGATACGCTCGATTGAATATATTTCTTGTCCAGTAGCTCTTGTAGCTGAACCATCAATTCTTTTATTTCTACCGGAGCCATCTGGTACGGTGCTTTCGATATTGGAGCCGTTCCTGGCACCAAATCGATAACGAAATCTACTTCCCTATCAGGTGGAAGTCCTCGTAGATCGTCCGGAAACACATCCACGAAGTCCCTTACGACTGGTATTTCCTCTAACTTTGGATTCTCTTTACGACTATCGACTATGTAGGCTAAATATCCCACACAGCCTTGTCTTAGTAACTTCCTGGCTTGCAACATCGTCAGAAAACTCGCTTGTTTAGATGACTTGCTGCCATAAAATATAACCTTTGACGGAGTCATAAGGTTAATACATTTCTTCTGGCAATCAATTACAGCCCAATAATTGAATAGCCAATCCATTCCCAGAATAACGTCAAATTCCCCAAGTTTAATGGGGATAAGATCTACATTCATAACGTTACCCTTAATATCCACTTAAAGTTCTTGTGGATATACCTAACAGGAATCACTTCCCTGTTCGCAATCTCTATGCTCATAGGGATTTGTAACTCGTCTTTATGCAATTCTAAGTTCTTTGCAAAGTCATCGGATATAAATGAGCAAGTAGCACCCGAATCAAATAAAACATAAGCATTGACTTTATTGATTGGAATGATACCTGACACCACATCACGAGACTGCACAACATCCTGTACGGTCATGTTGAATGTCCTTGCAGTTGGTCAGTTTGTCGAAGTCGGTCCGATAATTGTAAGAGGATTTCCACTATTATTTCCCTTATTTCCACCTGACCCTACCCCTCTAGATGCCTTCTCGGGATAGTCTCTAGCCAAGTGATCCTTTGACCCACATGTGTAGCACGCGCCCTTCTTAGGGTTAGGGCAGTTAGATGCTATGTGGCCTTTCTGACCACAATTGTAGCAAACTCTTTTCCCCTTCATGCAGACTCCCAAGTGAGTCTTTCCACAGGTTGGGCATGGTTCTATCCTTTTCTTCTGATTCCCTTGCTGATTTACGGACAACGGGTTGTCATTCCACCTTCGTTTATGATTATTGGTTCCTCCCGTGTTACTGCCACTAGCCTTATTATTTCCTTCACTTTCATTCTTTCTCTTCTTATGATCCTGATTGTACTTGGTCACCGCTTCGCTTCCTTCTTCAGTGAGGATGGCCTTCTCCAGAAGTCCAACAAAAGTGTTCAATTGAAACATTGACACTTTGCTATACAACCAGGGTTTCAGTCCCTGTTCAAAACGCCTAGCCTTACTTTCGTCAGTATGCACCTGATATTGGGCAAACATAGCCAATTCGTTAAACTTCAGCGCGTAATCGGGCACAGACATATTTTCCTGTTTCAACTCTAGAAACTGCACCTCCATTTGATTCTGGGAGCTGGTTGGGAAATACATCTCGAAAAACATCTCCATAAACCTTTCCTAGGTTACTATACCTTCTCCTCCCCTGACCTTATTTGCCTACCACCAGTAGCTGACTTCTGATTTTAACATGAATGTTGTATAGGCGGTCTTTTGGTCCTCTCTAACTCGGGCAACTTCAAAAACTTTCTCTATCTCCATAACCCAAGTCTGAGCGTCTACCGGGTTTGTGGATCCTTTAAACTCCGGCCCACTGCCTTAAAGTCCTTAAACGAAGTGTTCGGTGGAGCTTGAGGCTGATTATTCATCGCTCCAGCTAACAGATTTACCAACTGCTGAACGGGGTTTGCATTGGCATCGTTGTTGTTATTATTATTCGTTGACCCTTCTTGGGCTTGTCGACGATTTTGTCTCCTTCTTGACAGCATATTTCTGTTAAGATATACGCTCATTAGATCTTTATTCAATCTCTTAAATACTTAAGACTTAACTCAAATATTTAACATAATCACTTTAATTCACATCATCTCAAATAAACTTTGATATTTTATTAAAATCAAAAGTTTCTAACATAGTACGATAGCATTTCTTCCATTTACATCAACTATCCCGAGATAAAGTATCTACAGGATTTAAAACATCATAAGATTCCTTTGTTTGTAATTACATCGGAATTTACATTATTAACTATTAGTTAAGCATTCACATAATCATACTGTCCTATTACGGCCTGCTAAGACGTCGGACAGCTTCGCTACGCTCCTCCTCCATAATGCGGGACATAGTCCTGCGATCTAACATATACCCAGGCAGTCCCTCGAACTGAACTGGATAACTCATAACTCGGTCCTGGGCCTCATCAATTGCCCTCAGAAATGTGTAGCACGTCTCTGCAACCTTAACTCTCTTTGCACGCGCATCATCCTCTGCCAGATCTGCACGTCGTGTATTGCTCACCGAAGCTTCCTCTACTATGGCAAGTCTTTCTGATTTCACTTTTATCTCATTCTTCAACCTTTCTATCTCCTCTGACTTCTGCTCACTTTGGCCCTTCTCATGAACCAAATCCCACTCCACATTTCCAAGACGGGTGTGGAGTGTCTCAACCTCACCATCCTTCTGCTCGATGATAGTCCGTTGAGTGACTGTCTGCTCCCTTAACTCTTGAATCGTATCTCGTAACTCTATGTTGCGATCATATAATAAATCTTACATATCAGCGCTGACAGAGTTCTGTGGGAACTCCTCAAGGTCTTCCTCCTCCTCCTCCTCCTCGGCTGCCTCAGTCGGGATCTCAAACTCCTCAGGGTCCTCCTCTAAGTCAATCTCTGGCTCATGCTCTCGACTAATGACTGTGATCAATAGAGATGACTCTGGCTGTACTAACTGCTTCCAGACTGTATGTATGTCTCGTGGCTTCTGATGAATGAGTTTTATACCCACTAATCGGTATTCGTTATAGCTTGATTCTCGTTGTTTTTAAATAATTTTCCCGTCATTTCACTGGGTTTTATGTTATTATGTGCAGGAAAGGGATTGGATGCAAAGGAGTTTTAAATGACAATTTTCAGCACACTTGAAGGGACCACTCGTCCAATTTAATGAGTATAATTAAAGAAGTCCGTGATTTTGAGAAGAATTCGGAAGCAAATCAAGTGGGTTTAGTAAAGTAACATATCCAGGTTAGCATATGCATGGGATTTGGATCAACAGCTTAATGAATTAGCAGCTCACAGATGGTAACTAAATGATAAGTGAGCAGCTCACGAAATCAGCACAGGAGATCATCATTCGGCTGGACAGTGATTGTACCCGCTGGGGCGGGCGTTTGTGAAGGGTTTCCTCCACTGGGGCGTGGAGGCGCGCGGCAGCATGCGTCTTTTTCTTTCCTCACTCGGAGTTGGTTTGCTTTATGCTGAGTTTGTGGGCTACGACTAGAGTATAAGGGACTTGATCACGTGCATGGAGAGGAGCTTAGATAATATATGGGGAGGCGTGCCAGCTGCTGACATATTTGATATGGGGAGAGCCACGTAAAGCAGCACAAAGGGGCTGGACCCGACGCAAGTGGGTCGGTTGCTCTCCTTTGCCGAATCAGATTTTCACTATGATTGGTGGGCTACTTGTGATATACAAGGAGACAATGAAGGTTGCACTATAAATCATCTGTAGGGACCACGAGTATAGGAGGGAGGATGGACTTCAAGCAACATAGTGATATAGAAGGGACACGTAACCTGAAGGAAAAAAAAGAGGACGGATGCAACATGCTTGGGCAATTGGAATATGCAAGGAGCTACAAGTATTATATGTAATGGACTCATGATATAAAGTGGGCCACAGAATTAAGTCATATAGAAGGTTATTGCTTTCCTTTGCCAAGTGGGCCACGGGATTAAAAGGAGGGCATGTGTGCAGCAGCTGGCTTCTTTCCTTCTCATACTCGGATTGTGATGCAATTAGAACAGCAGCTGGTGACTTTTCCATGCACTTGATGACGTGGATGTGGGCCATAAAGTGGCAAGCAGCTGGACTTCTTTTCCAATTCGGATTGGCCTGCAGTAGAAGAGGATTAAAAGGGCTTAGCCTGTTAAAAAAAGGGGGAGCAGCTTGGAGATAAATTAAAACTGCTTTTCTTTTCCTATTGGTCACGCAAACAAAGGGGGACAAGTCACCTGAAGGGAGTAGGCTATTATTATTAAGTGGCATTAGCTTAGTATAATATATATATATATAGATATAGATTAGCACCAGCTTGGGAGATGGGCCACGAATTTAGCTTATATATATTAGATAGTCTATTAGCGTAGGCATATCAATATATATATATATATATTATTAGTTTATTATTATTAGGGGGAGGATTCCATTATTAGATTAGATTATTTTAGTTTTCATTATAAAATAATAAAATCCTAGTTGAAAGGGGATCTTGGAGATTGAAGCACTTGGAGGCCATTAGAGATCCAGATCAAGAGTAAGAAGGAGGACGAATTTGCTGGCAACAGATTCAATTCTTTTCCTTAATCTTTTTCTTATCTTTTAATGTGTATTCAATTGTGGATTCTTAGTTTTAATTCAATGAACTAATTCTTTGTTTAAGATTGCAATGGATCTTATTGTGTAGTTTATTTTAATATGCTTCTATATCAATTATTGTGATTTATTATTGTGAATTGTCTATTGTGGTTCGGAATAATTGATTAATTGCCTAACTAACAATTACCGTGATAATCTATATGAAATTGATTGAGGAGTATAGATTTAGATTTGATCATAATAGCATGTGTTTGTGATTTCTGCATAGATAGAAATTATGATTCGTGTTTAGGATAGAGCTATTCCTTTACGCCATATGTAATCTTATAGAGAACTTGTGATTAAATCCTTTTTAAACTTAATTCACATAGCAATATAGTGGATTAGTTAATTAGGGTGTCTTGCTTAATTCTATCATCTGTGAATTTGAGTGAGTATGGTATGATGCATCGAGAGGTAGTTATATTTACTTTCGTGTTCTTGATTAACAATTCAGGATAGTGAGAATAATTGATGAGGAGTGTGTTAACTTAGATGAAGTAATAAGTGAAATTATGATCTTAATCTCTTTAATCTTAATTTAACTAGTGGTGATTTAATAGTAGTTTAATTATATAATTTGAAATTCATTAATTTAAATAAGAGTGAATTGGTTACGGGTTAGTACTTGGTGATTTTTATTAAATAATTCCTCGTGGGATCGACACTCTACTTTCACTTTATTACTTGTTGACCACGTATACTTGCGTGTTGTGCGTAATTAGATTTTACCCAACAGCTTCTCATCTCTAGTCTCTAGGGGTACAATATCCCTGGGCTGACTAGCTCCTCCAGTATTTAACATCCTGACAAAATAAGTTTTAAGTCTTAGTTATTAAGTGATATTAATCGATACTCGAGCAAGTATATAATTATAAGCACATAGCACACAAGGTAATTTTATTATCTTTCTTAGAACTCAACAAGAGTTATTATTTCAATGTTCTTGAAGGCTACTATCCTAAGGTTTTCCCCCACCTAAGGTTCATAACCTACGACTTTGATACCCCCTTGTGACACCCCCAAATCCGGTATCTTAATTTCCATAGGATTTGGTGTTCACTGTTCAAATATCATATGACTATCTACCCATAATAATAGAAATTCATTTATTAGATAAATAATTCATCTTCTTACGTCATCTGAAATAATAATACATAATAAATCCCAGGTCATACTTAACCTTAAATCTCTGTTGCGAAAACGTAAATAAATAAGTCTTAATCACACACATAAGTCTTGAACTTTAACATTCTTAACATCAGCACAAATCTTCAACACTTGTTAGTTTTTTTTTTGCCCTTGCTACTAAAAGGTTCATCATTTCGTTCATTCTTAGCTGCAATGTTAATATGCAAGAGTGAGCATGAATGCCCGCAAGTATAAAAATATGACAGTAATAACATACGAGTGAAATTAAAGAAATCTGAATAACAGAAAGCTCAATTTTTGAATCAAGAAAATAATCGAGAGTCAAAATTACTTCTGAGGGTCATAAGACCTTGAACTCTGTCCTAGGTTGTCAAGTATATTAACCTTTAACCCTTTAACAGTCATAAGACTATGGACTTTACTTCTCGTACTTAGGGAGATCAGCTCTTCGTACCGATACTGTGCACACTATCTTAACGCTTAAAGCATCATCGATTCCCCTTTAATAGGGTTGTTCATCTCAGTTTGATATCAGAATCAGCACCAAATAAAGTTTGGTTTGGATAACTCAATAGTAGTTCTGGAATTTAGAACACTCATCAACTATGGACTAGTCAAATCATTAAGGGTTCGCTAGTCTTAAAGGTTTCAACAATATAAGATATTCAATTTGAATAATAACTTCTCAAGGGTATACAATCGAATAAGTATTGTATATTGAAATGATACTTGTAAAATAATCATAACATCTCATATGAAATTTTGAACTTGAATAATCAAGAATAAATACTTTGCTCAATATAGAATTTAAGTCCTATAACTTGCTCAATTTAAAAGTAGGGTTTAGAAACTTGTCTCGTGCACACGCTACAATTATAACTCACTTCTTTAATTACTCTTATCTATCAACACATTCACAATATTAATTAATCACAGGTTCGATATGTTTATCGATTCACAACTATGTTCTCCGAACTCATTATTAGGTTTTTCAAATAATGGTTTAAGTTGATTAATTAACTTATTAATTAATCACATAACTTAAATTATTAACTTGTATTAACATCTTATCACATACATAGCATGTCTTCTTGTTTATTAGACTCAAAACAATGTCTTCATGTTTACAACACATTATTTAGACTTTACAAATAATGGTTCAAGTTATATAATTAATTTATTAATTATTCACGTAACATAAATTATTAAACTCATATTAACATCTTATCATATATACAACATGTCTTCATGTTCATTAGATTCAAAACACTTTTCTCGAAATTCAACACTTCGCAAATTTTTTGAAAATTTCAAACGGGCGCGGCCGCGCCGCATTTACCCTTTGGCCCGGCGCGGCCGCGCGGCTACGATTTTCCAGATTCTGATGTTCGCGAATGAACACAGAATTTCTCCCCTTTTCTCAAATTTTACACCAATTTACTGATTCATATTGTTATTCATGAAGTATAAACTTCACATGAACATTATATATCACTTCTAACATGTTCTTAACATTTTAACTCATGTAATTACACAAATTAAAACCATCAATTTCACTCTTCTTCATAAATTTTATAAAGTTTAAAGAAAAATATAAAATTCCTCATTATGGATTCGTTACTACACCGAATCCACTCATTTCAATTCCATTTTCTTTGTTTTAACATATACAATCATAATCATGTGTCAAATTTAATTAATACGTATGATTACAACATGTATTTCACCCATATGGGTTATTAACCCATATTCAATACTCTGTCTTTTATAAAACCCAATTATTAACAAAGCTACTTGGTGTGATCAGTGTAAATCACGTATGAATGGCATATAATATATCATGGACATATATTAATATATCTATATATCCATGAAATCAAAATTATCAATATTCTTCATTCACAAAGAACTTTAACAATACGTAAATAAAATTTTGTAAATCTTTGAAAACCCAATTAAGGCCAAATTAAATAAAATTGATTACTCTAAAACATGTTTATATGTTAGAATACATGTTATGATCACATACCCATATAGATAAAGCCATATCATAACTTAATTATGAAACCCAATTTTCATAGAACTTTTTAAAAAATACGTAATGAAGAACTTTAAGACAAATTAGATTTTGAAAACTAAAAAGGAAGATTACCTTTTGTTAGTATGAAGATAAATCAAAGACAACACTTAAGATTTTCTCAAATCTCTTGTCTCCCTCAATTCCTTTTTCACAGAACTCTACTTTCTCTCAATTTTCTCTCTGACAACTTTCTAACTTTTTCTTCTGATAATGATATGTGATATACAAGATATATGTATATATAAATATTACCGTTGTATAATAAACAGACTAACTCCTCTTAAGGCCTTGTTTGGCTTTCTCTTAACTCTTCTTTTCTATTTATTTTAATTAACTAGTTTAGTATATAGTTAATTGTAACACTTTAATTAATCAATTAATTTTTATTTAAATCAATTAAATAAAATAAGATAATTCACATTAAATCACATTGTCACATAATTAATATTTTTATTTATTAATTATGTCAATTCATTAATTCTTTAATTAATTATTAACTTAATTAAAGTAACATTATGCTTATTTAATTAATTTATTTAATCAAATAAACTCAATTAAATATATATTTTGAACTATTAAATTACTATACATTAATTTAATCAATGTATCACATATGATTAAATCAATCTACCATAAATTCATGAATTAATTATTTAACTCAATAATTAAATCCTAAGAATTATTTATTTATTTCAATAAATATTCAAATAATTGTACAAAATTCACGTTCGTCACAGGACCAAGCCCTACTTCTATATCTATTATAAGTTCAGCTTCCAAAAAGTCCGCCATGTTTGTTCTGAAGCTCTTCATGAAGTCACCATTGATCTAAAAACATAACGTGTGCAGATAAACAGCTAATAAAAGTTGAAGTAACTAACTAAAAAGAAGTAATTTAAGCTCATAAAAGTTGATGTAACTAAATTTAGTCTTGTTACTCAAGTGAAACATGAATCTTAGAATATATTTAGTCTAAGATTGTTGCTGGAAATGCTCTTATAGAATAAGGGTATAACAATTCTAACCTCGACAGGAGTTCGACCATCAAAAAGAAGTGGATGGTCACCCACTCCAAGGGTGATGTACTCCTAGTTCTTGTTACCTGCTCGATTAGTGTAAAAGATGTTAGGGTGTTTTTTTTCCAATGTCAAGTATCCATTGTGGGAGGGGGATGGTAACATGATCCCCTACGTTGCCGCCGCACTTGTGGCATGACATGACAACTTGTAATTTTAATCAACATTGTTGAACAAGTTTAAACAAGGTCCTGTGAGCACTCTAATCGTATTGCTTAGGGGCTTTAGATTCCACAATTCCCCACCAGACATCTACCATGACACCGTCAACACCGACGGCTCGCAATTCCTTGAGCTGCCTCTCCAGTTTAGGTTTGTGTTGGATAACATTGTGAACACTAATAACTCCCAGCTGTTATCACCATCACAAAATTATGACACAATCAATCGAGAATACATACATATTAATTTATATAATTAAGAAGTCCTATATATTGAAAATATATAGTAATTCACACATGCATGCATGCTTGTGATTGTGTACTTACTTGGAGCATAACATAAACTGGGACATAGTTTGATAAGTACATCGTTTCATCCGTTTGGAGGGAGTTTGGAGGATACATTTGCATGGAGGCCATTTATTTGTAAACAATTGGATTATTTTTTCAGTGGGATCGAGAGAAAATAGGCCTTGCTCTTTTATATATACAAGTTAGAACCAACCAGTTGGGACGGGGGCATATCGATACATATTATTCTATGGAATATTAGCTTTTGGGAAAGGAGAATGTATCATCATCATCATCATCTTCTTCTTATATTGAAACATGTGTGTGTGTGTGGTATTGTGATGAATAAAGTTAAAAATAAAAATGTTGAAGTAAATTATACTTTCTTGAACCAAATCCTTATCTTATAGTATATGGACTAGACCTCTTCCTTTTAAAGATAAGATACTCCCTCCCTCCCTCCCTCCAATAATTAGGCAGATATTTCTAAAATTATGTTTTATAAAGAAAATTTTATAAAACAAACTGATCATGAAATACCACCATAACCAAAAACCTGACAAAAAGAATGTATTGCACTTTATATGTCTTAATGCAGCTGTTTAGAAAGTAACTCCAAACATGGTTCAACCTAACCTCAGTGGAGTTCACGATTTAACAGAAGCTGCAGTTTACTCAAATAACTGAATTCAATTCCATTTAGGCATGAATCATAATTATATATATTACAATTTTTAGTCTGGCAAGAAATGAAAAATCCAGAAAACGTATGAAACATAACAGAATCAGTGCAAACCGTGAAACGGAGAACTTTTGTCCTCTCAAGTTCTCTCACAACGTAACCACCAGTAAGGTGAACAACTCTAGAGAAGTCTTGACAGTTGACAATCCCTCTCAGGGCTTTAAAATAGCTAGAAAGCGAATGAAGTAAGGTGAACAACTCTAGAAAAGTCTAAACAATCCCTCTCAGGGGTTTAACATAGCTGGAAAGGAAGTGGTAGAATAACGTTTAAAAGTAGCTTAACTTTTTTAATAGAAATTCTTAAACACAATATTCAAATATTCGGGCTCCGGTTGCATTAAATTAAAAAAAACTCAGAAATCAATTGCAATTCATTAAGTTGTTCTCTCCATAAAAGTTGAATCTCACATTTCGTGCCAAAGGAAGACTGCAAGCCATCCTTTTTGAGCTAAATATGATTAAGGTCATGTTTAACACAAATTACTAGTTAAATCTACATGCATGGAGCAGGGAAGATAATGTAAAAGTCAGGCATGTGGCTGTAAGCAGCCTTTCCTACACACATTTCAGGACAATTAAGATTTTTTACCCTAGAGAAATGCTACATACACCTAATTATTGCACATGCTGATGTGGTAACATCATATCCTTATTTAAGTTGCAAAATAATGATGCTTGACTTAATTACTTGTAATCCTTTAGCACATCAACAGGTGCACTTAGCATTTCTCTTCACATGTCGCAACTCCTCCATGCGAAATTTGGAAAATGCAAATAGTTTGCAACATGGAACGTGAGATGTACAGCAAGCACTCTTTTATGACACATTAATGCTAGAAATCCAGATGTGATACAATCACCCTTGATGAACAACTTTTTTGTCAAAACCCAAGTTACCTAACCCCCTCAATTCTCTTCCTCCTCACAAACAAAAGATAAAAATAAAAATAAATGTTCGAAGATTGAGGCTATATCTTAAGATGTTAAATAAATACAAGATCAAGTAGGGAACAAATTAAGGCATTACCTTGGATGAGACATTATCCAGATAGCTATTGTTCTGATCAAGATCAGTTGGTTCCAAAAATTTCATCCAATTGCCATTGTTGAATACTTTCAGGTGCAGAACCTCCATCAAAATGCAACTTAGTTGGTGCAAAATCATAAACTCCAGTAACTTGGTTGAACACAACAATTGATTTAGCATCGTTGAAAGCATCAATGATACAATACAATCATTCCAATTGCAACCTAAATTAGTTCTAAATAACACAAAATTTCTAATTAAAACCTAATTTTTAGGAAAAATTAACAAGGGAGAAAATTAAAACCTTCAATTGGGCAATAATGGAGGAGAAGTTGAAGGAGAGGCCACCACTATGCCGCCGCTACCGCCACCACTACGCCGCCACTATTTCTAGGGTTAGAGGGAGTCAAGAGGGAGGAGAATGAGATGTGCTGTAGATCTAAGTGAGAGAGTTGAGCCGCAATCTTGAGCCGTCGATCTATAAGGAGTTAGAGGGAGTCACCATCAGACGAAGTGGTTAAGAGGGAAATTTTTCTTCTGTTACTACACGGCTGGTGAAATGAGAGAGGCAGAGTTGGGCAGGAACAACATTAGGGAAAGTACTAAAAGAAAAAGGCATCAAATTATTTACTTATTAAATGTTATTTTTCGCAACGGTTATAAACCGTACCATTTGTATATTTTATGCCACATTTTTTATAGGTCGTTGCATTTAGAGTATATTTATGCCACGCTTTTTGTAAAACCGTTGTCTATTACTAGAATATGCCACGACTAATTTAAACCATAGCATTAGTGGTAGACAAATACCACACTTTTTCACACTGTTACATTAGGGTCATTTTATGCCACGCTTTATAAGACCGTTGCAAAAAAAGCGTTGCAAAAAGTGACTTATGTAGTAGTGTATTCAGAACCATTTGATTTCTCACATGTTATTATTACTGTTATATTGTTATACTTGTGGGCAATCGTTGCTCACTCTTGCATAATAACATTACAGCTAAGATTGAAAGGACTGACGAGCCTTCCACTGGCAAAGGCAAGGGCAAAGCTAACAAGTGTTGAAAATTTATTAATTATTTAAGGATGTTATGTTTTAAGACTTATGATGTTATTAAGACTTATTTATTTATTTACGTTTCCTCATTGATGTTTAAGGTTAGTTCAACTTGGGATTTATTTATTTATTTATTCAGATGTTGTAACTCCTTAAGGGGAGGATTTCTATTTATTTTATGAGTTGCATTTATTATGGGTAGATAGATATGTTATATTTGGACAGTGAACACCAAATCCTGTGAAAATGAAGTACCCAGATTTGGGGGTGTCATATACACAATGACATGAGGTTTGACCTTTTTCGAGTCCGGGAAGATGGGTCCATTACCAGATCTTCGAGTCTTCACAATCAGTCCGTTGAGCTGTCTGGCGCAGTTTTCACTCGGGATTGTTGTGATGGTTCTCTATGACCTTCTTTATAGTAATTTGTTATGATTTGATGTTGAGTTGGAAAAATTACTCTTTTGCCCTTCCAAGTTGGTTCCGGGCTTGATGTAGCTACAGCTGTTTTCCCTCAAGGTTCTCTTCGGGGTTTGACTGCTGTTGACTTTCGTCTGTCTTCAAGGTTGTCTCTGAAGTTGATTCGATGATTCCCGGGGTTATCTCCGGGGAGATTGATTTGATGATTTCCCGAGGCTATCTCCAGTAGTCTAGTTTGATGATTTTCTAGGGCTGTCTCCGGGGGTCTGGTTTGATGATTTAGACTTCCAGGGTTGTCTCTGGAAAGTAAAAGACAATTCTGCCCTCCTGCATGGTTAGTAACAAGAATGCAAAATTTCGAGTGTCTACATTTGTAATGCATCGGAAGATGGTTATAAATACTGATGAGTTCTTGATTAACAGTCCAGAATAGTGAGCATAATTAATAGGAAGTATATTTATATAAGTGAAGCAATAAGTGAAGTTGTGATCTTAAATCTCCATAATCTGATTTTCAAACTTGTGGTAGTTAGTTTAGTTTAATTAATATTTTTCTTTTCCAAAATTCACAAATTGGTTAATTGTTTAATAAAATTGAGATAATACAAAACTGGTACTTGTTAGTATAAATTGCAATTCTTTTCCACGTTGGACGATTCTTGACTTACTATTTATTACTTGTTGACCACGTATACTTGCGTGTTGTGCTAAACTAGATTTAACCCAACAAATATCAATATTCGAAACTTATCATGCTTTACACGCAAACTCTTATGAATTCTTGGATTAAACACAATACAAAAATTCAAAACACTTCCCTGTAGACTCTCAATGCATAGTTCAAATTGATTCCCACAACGAACCATGTTATCCTCCTTGATGAGTATGAACCCATCTTGAACCTGCAAAATGAACTTAACCTTTCCCTTCCTAATGACCTTAACACAGTCAAGATCAAGTAATTACATCAATGAAATAAAAAGGCCACAATCACAAGATGAAAACTCAATAGCGTATTTATTATGATCAAGAACAAACTCAACACATGCTTAAGAATTTTCCAAAGTGTTGACACAAACCAGAATATCATCAAAACTGTAACGAACGAGATTTTTATAATTTATTTTAAATATTTATTAAATTAAATAAATATTTTTGTTGATTTATTTATTGAGTTAAATAAATATTTGATGGAATTGTGTGGATCAATTTGATTAAATGTGTTACATTAATTAAATTCATGTTGGATAATCTATGGTTTGAAGTTCTAATTTAATTGGGATAATTAAATTAAATGAGTTGTTTAATAATTATAATGTTGTTCTAATTAATTTAATAATTAATTAGAGATTTTTTGATTTGTTATAATTAATAAATAAGAAATTTAATTATATGATAATTTGATTTAATGAGTAATATTGGCTTTAATTTAATTGAATTTAAATATTAAAATTTGATTAATTAAAGTGTGACAAATAAACCATATAATAATTAAATTAATTAAAATAAATTAGAAAGGGACTTTAATAAGCTAGCCAAACATGGCCTTGAGAACATGGGAGCAGTTAAGGCCATACTGTGCTTAACTGCTACCCATGTACGCGACAATTAATATATTATATTTGTATTTTATAATTCTCAGTTCATAGACACAAGTTTGAGAAAACCTATAGAGAAAATTGAGATTCTGTGAAATTGAGAAACTAAATTGGAGAAATAAGGAGTAAGAAGGAGTTCAAGCAAGCAATTCTACATCATCTTTGCTTAATATTACTAAACAAGAAATCAAGGGTAAATCCTTACATTTAAGCTTTAATTTGTGTTCTTGAGTTTTCTCCATGAAAAGTTATTTTAAGTTCTCTATAATTGAGTTTTCATGATTAAATTATTGAAAAGTTATTTATATTTGTTAATATGCATGTATAATCTACTATGTGATGTTTATAAATAATTTTTCGATCAATTAATCTATGAAATTATGTTTAAAAAGGAATTTTTGAGTTTAAATAGAAATAATATATGAATATGGCTTATATGTATAAAAATTGATGCTTAAATTGTATGTTAAACGGTAAATTGATAGTTGTTATTGTTAATACATCAAGAAACGAAAAGAATGCAAGTTATATGGACTGATTTGGTTGAGAAACGGATTCGTGATGTTCAATTTCTCTAAACTTGTCAAAAATCGAGTTGTTGGGCTGATGAATAGTGCTATTGAGAGTTTCAGAGTTCGAATCTGGGAACCTTCCCCCCGGCGAGGTTTTCAGCATTAAAAATCGCGCCCCAGTGAGCCTGCGCCCCGACGAAGTTTTCCTAATACAAAATCTCGCCCCGTCGAGAATTGCAGAGAGAAAACTGTTTTGTTTTTTTTTGGTTTTTAGTCAATGCATGTTAGTTTAACTTAGTCTAACGAACATGATATGGTGTTAGGAATATAACAAGAGATTATAACAGATTGTTAAACATGTATATGATGATTTCAAATTGTATATGAACAATTGTAAAGAACTTAAACTTGTGGTTCGTGAAAATTGACATTTTTGTAAAGTAATATTGCTGGTTAAGTATGTATCTTAGATTTATGTTATGTGGTTGATGTTAATGATCAGAACTTAATCTAAGCTAATAAGTTGAAATGGAAGTGAGACTTAAACCTATAAGGTTAACATTAGTATAATTAATGAATGTTGTGATCCGAATGGAATATGTATAACTATTTGGGAATGTGAATAGTGATTGTTTAACTTACGCATGAGGCAAGTTTCCTTACCCTATCATGATTACAATTATGCAAGTCTTAAATCCTATTCTTGTATCGAACAAGTTTCATACTCTTGTTATTCAAGTTCATAATTCCAAATGACATGATCTAATTCTTTTGAAGTAATACTTCGTTTATTCAATGTTTATTCAGTTGTATACATTTGAGACTCAATCTTCGATTTAAATATCGTTTACATATTGGACTGAAACCCTTGAATGACTAGCGAACCCTTATTGATTAGACTAGTCCATAGTTGATGAGCGTTCTAAATTCTTGAACTATTGTTGAAGCTTATCCAAACCAAACTTCCTTTGGTGCGGACTCTTATGTCAAATCTGAGATGAAGTACCGGATTTGGTGGTGTCACAAAAATAGATATTAACAAATTTTCCCATGAAAGAAGGCAAAATATGGTTCAACATATGCAATGCAATAGCTAAACCTAATAATTTAACTAAACACGCATGTAAATTATATCTTAATCCACTTTGACGATAAACACTTTTCAAATCAATATCGTATGATAGCAAATCATGCAATGAAGATTTCTCTAATGGAACGACATGATCACTACTATAGTCAACTAACGACACATCATGTAAAGATTGACTAGCATGAAAACCTAACTCATTATATGAATAAGAAAACCTAAAATGAATTTCATGAAAGTAAAAACATTAAAAACGATAATGCAACACATGCTCATAAACTAATTAAACAAATACCAAATATCCTCTATAGTTTATGATAAAGATGATTCTACCCTCAAAATAGCTAAACACAAATTTCCCAATGGAAGCATGTGAAACATGTTTTAAATAACTCATGAAAACTCTAGATGCATTAGTTAATCTAACAAAAATAACTATCCACCTATACAAGTCACATGTTAAAATAATCTTCCATCCATCATACTTTTTCATGCTAATTTGATTAGGCATTGTCATCACATGGTCATTATCACATAAAATATAAGAACTATGCAATCTATCAAGTATATTATCTAAGCAAAGAAAATAACAATACTTGTTTACCAATTGTAAATCAACGTACAAGCTCGTTATCCTTTCCTTCTTAGGTATTATGACTTCATTAATAGCACAGGAACTCGTGTTCTCTGTCACAATACCTTTCTTCATCACTTCTCCAACTTGCCTTGGTAACTCCATCGTTTCCTTGGGAATACTAAAAGCTGACCGGTATGGAATGATAGCACCGGGTATGTGATCCCTCACCTGTATAAGAGGCAAGACAAAACTAGAGAAAGAAGAGTTAATCCGGTTAATATTCAAAAGCGTCGCCTTGTACAAATGTACTGTAATTGGCTTTTCAAAATATAATTCTCTTTCACACTCACTCTCTTTTCCCTCTATTTTTCTCTCAAGAGCTTCTTTCTCTGTTTATTTTCAAGCACACTCATTTTAATTTGTCTTTTGTTCTCACTCTCATTTTTCTCCATCTCTCATTTCTTTTCAACTCACTTTCAATCTTTTATTCAATTTCTTTTTGTCGCTAATTTTATTTTTGTAGTTTTCTTTCTTGATTTGGATTATAAACTTCGTCTTGCACAATGGATTCTAGTAGTTCGCCTTAGACTGCATATTCTTTGTTAACCTTTTCCACCCTCGGCTGATCTTGAACCTTATGTACCGTAGGAGTGTTTTGTAGCTGCATCCAACAATCTTCCATCATCTTAATGAACTCCTTAGAAAATAATGATTCCCTATACACCTTAAGAGTTTCTCGTGGTTGTCTCTAATACGAATCTCCATTCCTATGATCCTTCCTTTCGTCATCCCAAGTTGATCTCCTTGAAGGTTGCTCTACATACCTCGGATATGCATACTCGTCCCTCCTATTAAGTTGTACTGGAACAAACAGCTTTCTCATTACGATTTTCAAATTTGCATATGTCTCGATTGGACGCTCTCCGTATCTTTTCCTGCTACGCACAAATTGATCCCACCATGTAGCTGCATGACCGAAAAACTCTTGGATCACTAGTTTGACCTTCCTATGCTGATAATAATTATGGTAGGAAAAATCTCGTTCCATCCTTTTCTCCTATCTCAAATACGCTTCTGGATCATTCCTGCCTTGGAAAGTATTCCTTCGAGACCCATAAGAACTTTCATAACAATAATCATACATGTTCCCTGCAAAACAAAGGTTAGTAGATAAAGAAAATTTTCCTCACACACTCCCTTACGTGTTTTAGCTCAAGCAATGTACCACTCAATTATGAAATCACTCGTGTATCGCACAATTGGCTTTTACCCTCTAATAATCTTACTACTCTTGTCTTTTACCACTTAGTATTCCCTCTTATAGGTTCTTTTTGAATTCACTAAACAATATCATAGTTTTACTATTTAATTCAACTAGAACTTATCAAAAACAAAATATAGATGGTGTGAGTTTCGGAATACCACAATATTACTGATTGATTGCCTTGTACACCTCTTGTATGCCTTTTAAATTTTCGTGTTGACATGTGAACATTTAAGGGTCTTGCTCTTTCGGAATTGATGATTGTTGCTCAAATTATCGTTGCGGAATTTGTTAGCAAATAATCCAAACAAACTGAAAATTTCCCTTTTTTTTACTCACAATTTTTTTTTTCAAAATATATATTCAATAGAAAATTAAAGATAAGTAACTCGCTAGAAAGGTTTAGCTTTGATACCAAATGATGGACTCCACGGCACGCTTACGTGAGGTGGTCGTTGCCCCGATCGTTTCTAGCAAAGTTGTGTGGTGAATTGCTTGCAACACCTTAACCCCTCGTCTATATGTAGACGGTAATCTTGGTACAACTGCTCGCGTTAGGAAATCTGTATTGAATGGACACCAACAACACCTTGACACCTCTCTTATATTAAAAGCGGTAATCTCGGCACAATGGACAATTGATGTGGTAGAAGCACGACACACAACTATGTATTGTTGTATGATAAGTCAAAGTTAAATCTCAATGAAAAACTAAGAAAATAACTTAGGAATTCTTTAAAGAACCAAAAATAGAGAATAAACTCACAAGAATATTAATAATCTAAAGTGTCAATTACAATAGATGTAACCCTTATTTATACTAATAATAAGAAATCCTAATCCTACATGGAATAACCAAAACAATGGAAATCAAACCCACCCTAATTCTTATAAGGAATAAGATTATTAATGGAAAAATAAACTAGAATCAAATCTATCAAAAAGAATCTTAATTATAATAGAATTATGAAAAATTTGAAAATATAGTAATTAATGAATTAAACCCTCGTCTAAATCTGCCAAAAACACTTTAACTAATTTTTCCCTTGCGGCGCGGCCGCGCTAGAAATGAACTGCTTTGGGCGCGGCCGCGCTCAAAGTCCAGAGACAAATTTTATATTTGCAAAGAGGCGCGACAGCAATGAAAAAGGCTTGGGTAAAGGCGCGGCCGCGCTGGTCTAGAATCTGACTTGTTTGCTTCTTTTGATGTCCTTAATCTCCGAATGTAATTCTTCATTCCTCGTTCATATGAATTGAGCTCCAATGAAAGCATCTTTGAGTATTTTTTAACCCAATCACTGAAGACCATTTGTTGAACCCTCAGAATTGGAGTTGTGTCTTTGTCGTTTGATACAAGCCCGACCAGGATTGTATCATATGGAAACCTCGATACCGTTTTAAGACCCAAATTTACATTTACAATGATCGAATGATAACTTTACAATCGAAATTACATCTGTCGTGGGAACTAGGTCAAGATCCGATTCGAGGATCCCGACCTTCATATTTCTAGGCTCACATCGTGATAATACTTCGAAACGAGGACAAAAGGAAGATCTAGAAAGGGACTCCCATAAATCCTATCTCGTAGATCGCAAAATCGAAGCCTACATTGCAAGGGACTATATGTATTGGCAAGATCCATTAACGGGACTTAGAATCGTGGAATTAAATCTGTAGATCTAAGGTTCCCTGGATCTATACAATGACATAATAAGGATTTAAATCGATAAATATATCCCAAACTGGCAATCAGGTGATTCAATTATAAGAATCCCTTGACGACAGGTAGGTGGGACCTCCTTTACCATTAGATATGAATCTAAGGTTTTACGAGGTAAGCAAAATCAACTTAAAACATTAAAAGATACTAGATCCAAACTAGATCTAAGTCAAATCCCACGTAGAGGTTAAAGTTTTGAACTTTGAAACCATAGATACGCTAGATCCAATCTAGATCTAGGTTGGATCTTGTAAAAGATTAAAACTTTGATAACTTTAAAGCAAAACAATCGGTAAAACGACTTGGATCTAAAGGAAATCAATAGATTTATATTATAAACGAAGAAAGATACAAGCTTTTAAGCACAACAATGGATAAAATGCAAGAGATCTAATATATCTAATAGATCTACATTGAATCTTTGAAAAAATTAAATCTTTCACCTTGAAAATAGATTAAAAAAGCTTCCTAAGCCTTGGATCTATCAACTCTTACCTAATGAATGATAGATCTCTATATAAGTTGCTAAAGTTATGGGAGATCTAAGGAGTATTCTCTCTCAAAGTCCGCCTCTTTCTCTCTTTAAGATTGATCTTTCTCTCTCTAAAAATGGTTCTCTTTTTCAAAAATGAGCTAAAAACGCCCATATATAAGGCTTCCTAGGCAGCCGTAGGTATAGCTATAGATGGCCTAAGGTGAGCCCCACCTCCTCGTTCTTCGTGTCACGACGTTGGTTTTTTGCTCCGTGTAACTTTCAATCCGAGAATAATTGGGATGCGTACCATACCATTCTGAAAAGCTCTTTCCAAAAGCTACACAGTGACATAAAGTTTGGCCAATTTTGGATCCGAGAAGATAGGATAAAGTGTATAAATGGTTCATCCCATAGACGCCAGACAGTCAACCGTCATGTATTGCATAGTTCCTCGTCTGATGTTGATCTTGATAGCTTTGAGCACTTTGATCTAAGCTCTAAAATTCAATGTTCGGATGTCTCTCCCTTTGGATAAAATGACTCTTTTCCCTCCTGCCAGGGGTAGAAAGGATATGCATAATTTCGGGTGTCTACTAAATAACATTTACGTAGTTCCCCACTGTTAAAATAAACTGAATACCCATGCATATAATTTATTTAGGAGCTTAGAAATCCATGTGACATTTACTCATCAGGAGTAAATATCGAATAACCTCTAGTCTAGGACTGTTCCTGGATGTTATGTCTCTCACTTACGCCGATGCTAATGGATTAAGTACGTTTTTTCTGTTTTGAGGAATTATCGACTTATATCTCTACATGTTCTCCTAGTGCATACTTAGACTACGTTGTCTTGGTCTATTTTGTGTACTTGGAGACCATTCGGAAGTTCTCCAAAAGTTCCTTAAAACAGAAGAAACATGCTCAAGTTGTTGGCACTAGTGATGAGACATATCCAGGAATGCGATAGAAGGCATACCCCTTTAGACCAGAGATAAACCATATACGCTAACTTTGATCTAATTGTGCATTTTGTTCAATTAAAGATGTTAGACGATCGAAGTTGGATATGTTGTAGGATATCACCTGATGACTGGGGATTAGCTGATGAGTATTGTGATGGGATATGCAAGTTTTTGAAGTTTGCAAATGAACATGATGATGATCCGAATGGAAAGATGAGATGTCCATGTTTCAAATGCAAAAACATGATCCGAAAGAAAGCCGACGACATAAAATTTAACTTGTTTTCATGTGGGTTTGTCGATGGGTATTTCAAATGGATTCATCACGCGAATCGGCTGAAGTGAGAAATGAGTGACAGTGTAAACCAACTAATTCAAGGAGAATCAGATGGTGATAACTATGATGTTGTGGAGATATTGGTTGATGCTTATAGCCCTAAAAATATTAATTGGGTACAAAAGTGCATTCGTCAAGTAGTGCTCTGTAAGAAGCAAATGACACGACAACTGTCTTTTATAAGATATTATCTTAATATAGGGTCCCATTGTACAAGGGAAATGATAATAAGTACACCAGACAATCTAAAGTGATAAAGTTATTACACTTCAAGAATGAGGATGACTGTAGTGAGAGAGACTTCACTAATTTGCTTGCCCTTATCAGTGAGTTCTTACCTGAGGACCATACCTTTCCCCTGAATTACTTTTAAGCAAAGAAGATGGTAAAGGGGTTGAATCTAGGTTATATGTGAAGATTGATGCTTGTGAATAGGATTTTATGTTATACTACGAGGAGGACAAGATAAGGTGCAATGTGATACCTACAAGTTACCTCGGTATAAGACAACAAAATATGGGGGAAGGGGGAAGGAGAAGTATGTGTTTAAGAAGATCTTATGTTACTTTCTTCTTACGCTAATACTTCAGCGACTATTCATGCCACCGCACATTGTCAGAGATATGAGTTGGCAAAAAATAAGAGACATTGTGATAGACTCCAGGGCACGCTTGCGTGAGGTGGTCGTCGCCCTAATCATTTTTAGCAAAGTCGTAAGGTGGAACGCTCACGACACCTCAACCCAACGTCTATATTGAGACGAGAACCTTGGTGCAATCGATCGCGCAAGGACATTGCGTTGAATGGAACAATAATGACACCTTGACCCCTTGCTTATATGTAAGCGATAACCTTAGTAGAATCAACGATTGATGCGGTAGAAGATGCCACACACAACTATGTATTGTTGTATGATAAGTCGGATTTGAATCTCACAAAAAAACTATGAACAATTTAGGGGTTCTCAAAGAACCAAAAGGAGAATAATCTCCCCAATTGTATTGAATAATAATAATGTTGTATTATATGAACTTTGTGCCTTATTTATACTACTGAAATAGTCCTAATCCTAAAAGGAATAGAAATACTAGTTAACAATAATTAGAAATCAAATCTATCTAATAAATACCCTAATTACATAAGAAATCTAAAAGATATGAGAAATCTCTAAAAATATGGAAAGAAATCTATTAAAAGAAAGCAATATGGTTAAAAAGTCAAAGTTGTGTTGCCTCAAAAAATGCGCCTTGAATTCTATCACACTAGTGTGGGGCACGCCGTCACTAGCGTGGGGCATGCCGTCACTAGCGCAGGGCGCGCTACCTTGGCAGAACTCAGCTGAAACTTTGTCGCCCTAGCGCGGGGCGCACCGTCCCTAGTACAAATTTGGCACGAGGCGCGCCGGTTAATCAAAACCATTTCCTTGGCTATTTTTGACACGTTTAAGATTCGATCTTAATCCTTAGTCCATCCCTCAAACTTACCTTTGCATGAACCAAACCATTGAACTAAGAATCATATTCCACAATGAATGCTTTGATGAATTCTTTGACGGTTCCCTTGAATTTGACTTAACAATAAATATTCTCGAGTATTTTTCAGTCCAATCACTTGAAATAATTTGTTGAACCCTTGGAGCCTGAGTTGAAAGATTATCAAAAAATTCTGACCCCATCATGCTTGTGTCATTCCCCTCTTCTTCAAAAGGATTTGTCCTCAAATCTGGCATCTCCTCCTCTCGAAAAGGATTCATCCACAAATTTGATCCTACGCCCAAATAAACTAAGTTAGTAGCAACAATCAAATTATAAGCACAAATCTCAACTTGCAAATAACATATATAAGCAATATCAACAACGCAAATAAGAATATAATAAAAATCATCAAAAACTCTAGCTCCTGCCAAGAATATAGCTTCACAATCCCCTTCCACTCAAAAACTAGTTACTCCCAACATACTAATTATATAAACTAATCTACTATATACTAAAATAAACATGAATGCAAAGTAAGAAAGAATCTGAAAAGTCCTAAATCATCTTAGATCAAAAATCATCACACAGAACTCTTCATGTGGTAAATTCTCCCAATGACGAATCCTCAGATCAAAAGTCAGTCTAATGATCTCAGCCCTTTGCAAGCAAAACCAATTCAATGATCCTGGGTCAAATGTCAAATTTTGAAATTTGTCATGCTTCACACCCAAACTCTCTTGAATTCCTGGATTAAACACAAAATAAAACAAATCAACAAGTTATTTTTGTCTAATCACAAAGAAATCAAATAAATTAAAATCGCATGCTACTAGAACAATATTCAAAACACTTCCCTGTAGATGTTCTACGCATTTAACGGGATGAATTGCACGATCCATGATTCCCTCGTTGAATATGATCCTAACACGAATCTGCAAAATACAACCAACCTTTCCCTTCGCATTGACATAAACACAGTTAAAATCAAGCAATTGTATCAATGGAATAAAAAGGTCACAACCAACTTCACAAGATAAGAACTCAATAGCATACTTATCAAGATAAACAAAGTCAACACATGCTAAAGAATTTTCCAAATTGTTGACACAAACTAGAATATCATCAAAACAGATAATAACAAGTTTTCTCATGTAAGAATGCAAAATATGATTCAACAATCCCATGGAAGTATGCAATGCCGCATCTAATCCAAGTGATCTAACTAAACATGAAAATAAACCATATCTCCATCCATTTTGACGATAAACACCTTTCACATCAATACCATACGATAGCAAATCATGAGATGAAGATTTCCCTAACGAAAAAATATGATTACTACCATTGTCAACTATCGACATCTCATGTAAAGATTGACTAGCATGAAAACCTAACTCAACATATAGATAAGAAAACCTAGAATGAATTTAATGCAAGTAAACACAATGAAAACGAGAAAATATATCATGATCATAAACTAACTCAACATACATCAAATATCGTCCGTAGTTTATAATAAAGATGATTTTACCCTCAAAATAGTTAACAACAAATTTTCCAATGGAAGCATGCAAAACATGTTTTAAATAACTCATAAAAATACTAGATGCATCAGCTAATCTAAAAGAAATGACAAAACATCTATACAAATCACATGTTAAAATAATTTTTCCAATTTTCACATTCCCTCATACGAATTTGATTAGGCATTGTCAACATATGATCATTATCACATGTAGATAAAACATAAGTATTATACAAACTATCAAGCATATTATCTAAACAAAGAAAAGAATAATGATACTTTTTTACCAATTCAAAATCGATGCACAAATTCTTTATCCCATCCTCTTTAGGTATTATGATCTCATAATTAGCACACGAAATCGTGTCTTCTCTCATGATACCCACTTTCACCTACTCTCTAATCGCGTCGATAACTCCATCGTCTCCTCGGGAATACTATCAGTCGATCGGTACGAAATGATATCACGGGGTATTTCATCACTCACCTTTATAAGAGACAAAACATAACTAGGCAAAGAAGAGTTAATCCGGTTAGTATTCAAAAGCGTCGTCTTATACAAATGTACAGTCATTAGCTTTTCAAAATACAACTCACTTTCCAACTCACTATCTTTTTCATAGTCAGATATTTATTCTCTCTTTTATTTTTGCTCACTCTCTCGTTTGTTTTCTCTTTCATTTTTTTCAATTTGTCTTTTATTTTCATTCTTTTTGTTAGGTTTGTATGAAATCAGGCGCAATCAAATTGCACAAAATAGGGGAAGCATGGTATATCAGAGTTTAAAATTTTTCTACAAACCAATTACATGGATCATCCTTTATGCACAGTTATTAATTAAAACGAAATAGAATAAGATTAGAATCATACCCTTGTAGAACTAAGCTTCCACAGGTACGAGTTCAACTCTTTGTTCTTCGTAATCTCCTTGAATCTTCGGGATTGATTCCTCCACACAAGTGTTTGGCCTCTAGAGGTGATCCACCAAGGCAGAGGAATTGTTCAAGAAGGAGGGTGGTTGGCTAAACCCTAATTTTCTATTCTCTATAGAAAAGGAGTACTCTCCAATAATTAGAATTGCATCAAACGATATTTAACATAAGACTCCTCTTATATAGATCTTGGTCAACCCTTCTAATCCTATTAGAAATATGGTTTCATTATTTAATTAAACTCCTTTAATTAATTAGGCTTCCCAACACAGTGGGATTAATTAATTAAACTCCTTTAATTAATTTGCCTCCTAATCTTATTAGGAATAAATGAGAGTACTAATATTAAATTAATTCCTAAACTCCTTTAGAAATTAAAATAATAATAATTGTAATAATATTAATAAGACTCCTCTATTAATTTATATTTAATATTTCCAAAATATAAAATAATAAACATTAAGCTATTTAATTTATTCTATCACCATAGATTAAATTAATTACACTTAACATATTATTACGATTATGCCATTACTTTCTTAAATAATTATTCTTTCTTTTATGGTGTGACCCTTTAGGTTCTCAATATTAAACCGGTTGTGAATAAATCAATTAGAACAATTCTAATCTTATTTAAATAAATAAATTAAACTAATAATCTATTTAAATAAATAATATTTATTCTATAATAGGGATAAGCCTCCCTAATGATCAACGACTTTCAAGATAATATAGATTTTAACATTAATCATAAAAAAAACTTGTAAGTAAATAGTTACCATACAATTCATTCTTTCCACCATATAATGTCCCAATTAAATATAAGACATGGAATTACTATCAAGTCTTATTCTATTTAATTATATGTATTTCGATTAGAAAATGCATAACTCCAAATAATACAAATTAGAAACTCCTTTCTAATTTCATTCTGCCTTGACCAATGACTACTGGGTTGTCATTTAACGAATCACATAAGCAATATCTCCTCTTTTACTAGAAGCAGTAGATTCTTTATTGATCGTTCATTATTTCCATATATAACTTATTACACCCAAACATTCCCTTTGATATACCCTAAGGGTCTTAAGGAATAAGTCAAAGTATAATTCATTACACACAAGATACTATGACGATCTCAAGTCCGAGGATCACTTGTATTACTATCACATTAGGAATTCCTATTGACAGGCAAGTAAAACTCCATTAGGTATTTCTTAGCGAGTCACGTTCAGTGTACTTATTCTCTAATAAGCACCTATATACTTGCTTTAGTGTCTCCACACAAATGATCATGGGATCAATCATCCTCATCCAATGAGCAATCAACATATGTTCCAATCTTTCCCCTTTTTAGTAATCCAACGATTGGGAATTATTTTAGTTTTAAGCTTTCTAAGAATTTAGATCTCATCAGCATAATCAACATCATGATTCTAAAAACATTGCTTAAAACTATAGGTTATTTACATATTATAAAAATAGCATCATGTAGATAATTAAATATCTTTAATAAATTAATACTTTTATTTATAAGTAAATAAGATCGTTTACAAAGTATATGCTTTATCATCATATATGATTGGCTTGTATGCATACTACTTTCAATCTCCCAAAAGTATAAGGAATCTTACTCATACGGTCTCTCTCCTCAGGTGTCTTTGGGGCCTATTTTTTGGGGAGATGTATTCCATGGCTCATCGGCATGAGACATCTTTTGGAATCTTCTATGCTAAACCTCTTTAGCATCGAGTCAATATATGTTCCTTGGGATAAGCCAAACATCATTTTAGATCTGTCTCTATAGATTTTTATCCCCAAAATATATGATGTTTCTCCTAAGTCCTTCATGGAAAAGTGTTTAGATAACCAGATTTTAATTGATTGTAGCATAGAAATGTCATTCCCTATCAGTAATATATCATCAACATATAATACAAAGAATGAAACAGCACTCCCACTAACCTTCTTGTACACACATGGTTCATCCTCATTTTTGATAAAATCAAACTCTTTAATTGTTTCATCAAAACGGATGTTGTGACGAATGAGATTTTGTAAATTATTTAAATAGTTTATTAAATTAAATAAATATTTTTTGATGATTTAATTATTGAATTAAATAATTATGTGATGAATTGTGGTAGATTAATTTAATTATATGTGTTACATTAGTTAAATTAATGTGGAGAATTTTATTGTTCAAAGTATGTATTTAATTGAGCTTATTTGATTTAATGAATTATTTAAATAAGCATAATGTTATTCTAATTAATTTAATAATTATTTAGAGATTTAATAATTTGACATAATTAATAAATAAGAATTTTAATTATGTGACTATGTGATTTAATGTGGAATTATGCTATTTTATTTAATTAATTTAAATAAGATATTTGATTAATGGGGTGTGACATTATTAAACTATATTATAGTAAGTTAATCAAAATAAATGGAAAGGAAGAATAATAGACAAACAAACAAAGCCCTAAGGGAGGTTTTAGCAGTTAACCCATTAAGGATTAACTAACCACTAACTTATACGTGTTATACTATACGTAATATACATATATCATATATCAGTTCTTATATCACACAATTCAGAGAAAATATTAGAGAACTTTAGAGAGAAAAGAGAGAAAAATTGAGAGAGAGTTGTGAATTGAAGAAGAAGTAGAGAAGATTTTCATCATCTTTGAATCATTTTCACAAACTAGCTAGGGTAATCCCTTCATCTTTAATTTAAATTCATGTTCTTATATTTTCCATTTACGTATTTTAAAAGTTCTCTGTGAATGCAAAGTTTGATGATTGATGATTATATGACCGTGTATGTGTTACTAAATGATTAGAACATGATTTCTACCATCTATGTATGTTTAAAACAATCAAATTCATGAAAGTATACTTTAATTTGAAATTCAAAAGACTTAGAGTATAAAAGTTGTATATATAGCCTTACGTACAAATTAAATGTTTTAAGTCGATGATTGTTGATCATATGGCTTTAGGTGTGTTAATATAAGTTCATAACATGTTTTAAATCATATACGTATGACTTACAGTGATTAAAACTATGTAATTATGCTTCAATTGAGTTTTCAAAAGTTACAGAGTATGAAAATTATATATATGACCCTGATGTACAAATTAAATGCTTTAAATTATTTGTTTAACTTTAAATTGATGATTGAATATGATTATGCATATTTAAACAAACAAAACGAAATTCAAACGGACGGATTTGGTGTTATAACGAATCTGTAACGTTGAATTTCATATTTTTCATCAAAACTTGACGAATATTGAAAAACAGTGAAATTAAATGATTTAATTTGTGGAATTATGTGATTTAAAGTGTTAGAAGCATGATAGAATCGATTTATGATGTTCCTGTGAAGTTACATTACAAATCGTTATATATGTATAAATTGGAGTTAATTGGGCTGTTTTGTGTGTTCTTCGTGAACTGCAAAATCTGGGTCTGCGTCCGCCGCTTCAAGGCACACTTGGAGTGCGGCCGAGCCGTGCAGCGCTGCCGCGCCACTCCAAAGAGCAATTGGAGCACGGCCGCGCTTGACCTGTAGAATTTTAGATTTTTTTTACTAAGTGTTCAAAGTTCCTTAATGTGTTTTAAAACCTAATGTAAGGAACATGAGTATATGTTAAGCATATAATGAGATGTTAGAACAATTTAATAACTTATTTTACGTGATTAAATTGTAAGTTAAATACGTGAATTAAAACTCATATTTGTGAAGACTTATAACGTGTTCAAAGATCGATGTTGTGATTCAATAAGTATATCGAACTTATAATTAATTGGTATTGTGAATGTATTGATATGTAGGATTTAATAAGGAACGTGAATTAATTGTAGCTTGTGCAAGAGGCAAGTTTTCTAACTATACTCTTTAAATTGAGCAGGTGTTCTATCCCTAACTTAATATTGTTGAGCAAGTTTCCTTACTCAAAACTTCACTTTTATGGAACGAGTTTCTCTAATTCTAAATTATTCGTTGAGCATGTCCTAGACTTATATTCTATATCGAGCAAGTTCTTGTTCTTAATTGTTCATGTTCAAGATTTCATATTAGGTGTTATAATTCTTTTAAAGCATGATTCCAGTTATAGAATACTTATTCGATTGTATACCTCTTGAGTTTTATTATTCTAATTGAATATCAATTATTGTTAAAACTTGTACGACTAGCAAACCCTTATTGATTCGACTAGTCCATAGTTGATGAGCGTCCTAAATTCTAGAACTATTATTGAGCTTATCCAAACCAAACTTCCTTCGGTGCTAACTCTGATGTCAAACTGAGATGAACAACCCTTTTATAAGGGATTATTTACGCTTTAGCGTTGAGATATTGTGCACAGTATGGTACTAAGGGGTGATCCCCTAAGTACGAGAAGTAGAGTCCATAGTCTTATGACTGTTAAAGGTTTAAAGTATAAACACTTGACAACCTAGGATATAGTTCAAGGTCTTATGACCCTCAGAAGTTCTTTTGATTCTTGTTATTCATTCTTGATTCAAAATCCGAGTTTCTTTATTCAGAAGTCTTTGATTCACTCGCATGTTATTATATTATTGATTATACTATTATACTTGTGGGCAATCGTGCTCACTCTTGCGTAATAATAACATTGCAGTTAAGAACGAAAGATCTGATGAGCCTTCCACTAGCAAAGGCAAGGGCAAAGTCAACAAGTGTTGAAGACTTGTTATTTTATTGTTAATGTTTATTAAGACCTATGTTAATGTTGTGTAAGACTTATTATTTCTTTATGTTTCCGCACAGATGTTTAAGGTTAGTATGACCTTGGATTGATGGATTTATATTCAGATGTTGTAACCCCCATAAGGGGAGGATTTATTTCTATCTATTTAATGGTTCTCATTTATTATGGGTAGATAGACATATGATATTTGTACAGTGAATACCAAATCCCGTGGAAATTTAAGTACCCGGATTTGGGGGTGTCACAGGTTGGTATCAAAGCTGTAGGTTATGAACCTTAGGTGGAGGAAAAACTTTAGGGTAGTAGCCTGTTAAGAGATCGATAACATAGTAATGATAACTCCTATCGAGTTCTAAGAAAGATAATAACCTACCTTATGTGCTATGTGTTTATATTTATGTACTCGCGCGATATTGATTAGCATCACGTCGTACCCTGAGAGGCTAGAGAGGAGGAGCTCCGAGACATTCACATAGTCTGGGAGCCATTAGTTTGACGAGAGCCATCTCCTTTGATCACAGTTGTTGGTCAGGAGCATGAGCCAATGATTGACTCAGAGGAGGACTCCGAGGAGATTGAGATCCAGGCTGAGGAAGTCGTGGAGGAGGAGGAAGACCCTAAAGAGTTTCCACCAAACTCTATCAGTGTTGAGATGTACGATGAGTTGTATGACCTTAACATTGAGTTACAGGATACTGTTCGGGAGCTGAAGGAGTAGACGGTTACTCAACAGTCTACTATTGAGCAGAAGGATGGTGAGATGGAGACTCTTTACACATGTCTTGGAGATGTAGAGTGGGAGTTAATCCACGAGAAGGGCCAAGGTGAAGAAAAGTCTGCTGAGATAGAGAAGCTGAAGAATAAATTGAAAGAGAAATCAGCAAGGCTTGCCATAGCAGAGGATGCTTGGGTGAGGGATTCACGACGTGCCGATCTTGCAGAGGATAATATTCGTGCAAAGAAAGCAAAGATTGAGGAGACAGACTACACGTTTCAAAAGGCAGTTGATGAGGCCCAGGATCGGACGATGTACTATCCAGTCTAGTTTGAAGGTCTTCCCTGGTATATGTTAGACCGCAGGACGATGTTCCGCATCATGGAGGAAGAGCGTAATAAAGCTGTTCGACGCCTTAGTAGGCAGTGATAGGAACATCATGATTATGTGAAAACTTATTTGATGTTTATTATGTAAATTCCGATGTGATTATAAATAAAGGAATATTTTGATGATTTAAATCCTGTAGATTCTTTATCTCGGGATAGTTGATGTAAATAGCAGTGATGCTAACGTATTATGTTAAAACTTTTGATTAATAAAATATCAAAGTTATTTGAGATGATTATGTGTTAAGTGATTTTGTTAAATGTTTAAGCTAAGCCTTAAATATTTAAAAGATTTAATAAGATCTAATAAGCGTATTTAACAAAAAAAATGCCGCCGAGAAGAAGACCAAACAGTCGGCCAGCCCAAGAAGGGTCAATAAACAATAATGACGCTAATGCCAATGTGAACCCTGTGCAGCAGTTGGTAAATCTTCTAACGGGAGCAAGAATAATCAGCCTCAAGCTCCACCAAATACCTCATTTAAGGACTTCAAGGCGGTGGGATCGCCAGAGTTTAAAGGATCCATGAACCCGATAGAAGCTCAAACTTGGGTTATGGAGATGGAAAAGATTTTTGACGTCGCTAGAGTCAGTGAGGACCAGAAAATAGCTTACACTATGTTCTTCCAGAAATCAGAGGCCAGGTATTGGTGGCAGGCAAACAAGTTCCGTGGAGGAGAAGATGTGATCACCTGGGAGAGGTTTAAGGAGATATTTTTCGAGATGTACTTTTCGACCAGCTCACAGAATCAGATGGAAGTTCAATTTTTAGAGCTCAAGCAAGGCAACATGTTCGTACCAGATTACGCTTCAAAGTTCAATGAATTGGCTAGGTTTGCCACGTATCAAGTGCACACTGATGAGAGGAAGGCAAGACGATTTGAGCAGGGACTGAAGCCCTGGCTGTATAGCAAAGTGTCAATGTTCCAATTGAACACTTTTGTTGGGGTGCTAGAGAAGGCTATACTCGCTAAAGGTGGAAGCGATGCGGTGACTAAGTACAATCAGGATTAGAAGAAGAAGAAGAATGAAAACGAATGAAAAAATAAGGCTAGTGGCAGTAACACGGGAGGAAGTAACAATCAGAAGAGGAGGTGGACTGACAACTCGTCAACTGGAAATCAACAAGGACGTCAGAAAAAGAGAATCGAAGCTTGTCCGACCTGCGGGAAAGCTCACCTGGGGGTCTGTATGAAAGGAAAATGGGTGTGCTACAATTATGGTCAGGAAGGCCACATAGCACTTAAATGTCCTAACCCAAAGAAGGGCGCCTGCTTCACGTGTGGTTCGAAGTATCATTTGGCTAGGGACTATCCCAAGAAGGGATCTGGAGGGCCAAGAATAGGAGGGAATAAGGGAAACAGCGGTAGCAATGATCTAACTATCACCGGACCAACCGCAACTAACCGACCAATCGCCTGGACATTCAACATGACAGTGCAGAATGCTGTGCAGTCTCGCGATGTGGTGTCAGGTATCATTCCGATCAAAAAAAGTTAATGCTTATGTATTATTTGTTTCAGGTGCAACTTATTCATTTATATCCAATGACTTTGCTAAGAACCTAGAATTACTTAAGGACGAGTTAGAATACCCTATAAACATAGAAATTACGAATAGAGAAGTGATCCTTGTGACAACCCGAATTTTCAAGAATTTATAAATGAGAATTTAATAAATAAAATTCTTATTTTAAGATGTACGAGTATGTGTATATGTGTTATATTCTGAAATGTGCGATTTAGTATGAAGAGAATTATATTCATGTATTGGATTAATTTAATTAAGTGCAATATGAATAATTAAATCGATGCATAAGTAATTGTGTAATAAAATTCTAATTTAATTGAGAATAATTAAATTAGATGAATATTATGTGCTAAGTGTTTACAAAGATTTACTAATTTATTTCATGAATTATGATTAATAAGTAAATTATAATTGTGTAACAATTTAGTGTTATGTGGCTATTTTAATTAATTAATGAATGTTAGCTTGTATTTAATTAAATTAGAATGATAGGATTTAATTAAATAGAGTGTACGTAACATTTAAGCTATGTGATTAAAAGAGTTATTAAAATAAAATAAAAGAGTTTTAAATTAGTTTTGCCAAACAATGTCCTTAAATCTGTTTTAATTATGTTTTGCCAAACAAGGCCCTTAAATCTGTTTTAAAGAGTTTTTACCAAACATGGCATAACTACTAAAAATCTATTTTTAAACAAATAATGAGTTTTGCCAAACAAGCCCTAGTGGCTTTTGATTTTCAAAAACAAGTAACTGATATATATTAAGTAGAGATATAATATATATGTCAGTTACATTGTTATGTAATAATACGTATAGTATATATATAGTTAGTTATGTTTTACTACGTTAGAAAACAAAACTAGTCTGTGTTAGAAAGAAAAAGAAAGAACAGAGTAAACTAGAGAGAAAAGAGAGAAGAAGAAGAGAGAAAGAAAGAAAAAGGAGGAATGAGTTTTGAGAAATCAAAACTAGAAGCCTATCATCATCATCATCATCATCATATAAATCATCATCTTCTTCTAAGCAAAAGGGTATAATCCAATTTTAATTGTTGTTCTTCATTGTTTTTATTCTCTTTAATAGGTTTTCATGATAAACTATAAATTGATGATCAATGTATTAGATTATGTATATAAACTATTATATGTGAGTTATATGATAGTTTATGTGGTTCAATTCATGTAAATATGATGAACATGAAGAAATCTTGTTCATAGCAATTTATAGTGAACTAGTTTGAAAAATAGTTTCTTAAATATCAAACATTGTGTGTGATTATGCTATGATTATGAGAATTAAGTTTAGATTATGATAATATATTAAGAAACAAAATTAACATGCTTTGAATCATGTGATTTGGGTTAAAAACGAACTCACAGTGCTAACTTTCTTCAAAAAAGCTTATCAATGGTGTTTTCTTCAAAATCATGAAAATTTGTGTTTTAATTATGTGTTGTGGTGTTTATATATGTTAAAATCTTGTTAGAAGTTTAAGATTTTGTTTTTATAAAGTTTTATATGCATTATATTGGTTAAAATCGAACTTTGGTGCGAAGAAATAAGCCAAATTGCCTTATTTCTCTGCACAGTTCGCCAGCCAGGGAACCCACCAGTAGGGGGCACCGCCCCAGTGAGGATTTTAGCCTAGAACTCCCCCCCCCCCAGCGGGGCTACATGCTGTCCGGAGTGGTTTAAAGGTTGTAATGAAAAATTGTTTTGACCTCTTGTAGAAAAACAAGCATAACTTATTCATACGAACTCCAATTAAAGTGGTTGAGGATGATTCGAAAAGATAACAAGTAGACCTACAACTTTTATTCTTTATTTTTTTTGATTTGAAGTCATTAGAAGGGGTCAAAATGGCCATCTTTGTGACTAATGTGTATTCAGAGGCAATCGGAGGGCGTCGGACATGTACAGACGCAAGTATAGTACTGTCGACGTTAAAATATATTGTTCTAAGTTATAAAACATGATTATTATAAAATATAATGATACATAACATTAATCAATGATGTGACGAACAAGATTTTTGTAATTTAATTTGAATATTTATTGAATTAAATAATTTTTTTTTTTATGATTTAATTATTGAGTTAAATAATTAATTGATGAAATTGTGGTAGATTAATTTAATTTTATGTGTCACATTAGTTAAATTAATGTGGTGAATTTTTATATTCAAAGTATGTATTTAATTGAGCTTATTTGATTAATATATTAATTAATAAGCATAATATTATTCTAATTAATTAGAGATTTAATGATTTGGCATAATTAATAAATAAGAATTTTAATTATGTGACTATGTGATTTAATGTGGAATTATGCTATGTTATTTAATTAATTTAAATAAGATATTGATTAATTGGGTGTGACATTATTAAACTATATAATAGTAAGTTATCAGAATAAATGGGAAATGGACTCTTAAGGCTAGCCAAACATGGCCTTATAGGAGGTTGGTCAGTTAACCCATAGTGGGAGTTAACTGACGACCCATGTTTTCACGAATTCTTTTCACGTAAACATTATATACACTAGTTCTATTTGATATTCATATCAGAAGAAACAAACTTAGACAAAAATTGAGAGAACTTTGAGAAAGAGTTGAAGAGATCAAGGATTGTAGAAATCAAAGAGAGTTCATCATCATCACAAACTAGCAAGGGTAATTCCTTCATCTTTAAGTTTAATTCCATGTTTTTCCATTAACGTATCTTTGAGTTCTCTGTAAAAACAGAGTTTGTGATTACTACATAAAGTGATGATATAAGTGTTACTAATTAGCCATAACATGTTTTCTATCGTATATTTATGTTTTAAAATAGTCAATTTCATATAAATATGTATTAATTGAATTATTGTGAAGTTACAGAGTTATGTTTTCCCATGTACGTGTTTTAGAGGTTCTCTGTGTATGGAAAAGTGACAATGCTTGATTATATGTCTATATATATATATATTAATTGATGTCCATAATAGATTATATGCCATATATGCATAACTTCAGTAATCAAACCATCGAATTTTTGTTTATATTTGGGTTTTCAAGATTACAGAGTCGTATATATGGCCATACGGCCCTTACGTACAAATTTTATACCATGAATCGATGGTTTAACTTTGAATTAACACTTGCATATGATTGTACACGTTTATACGAACAAAACGGAAGTTAAACGAACGGATTCGGTGTTATAACGAATCCGTAACGTTGAATTTCTTGATTTTCTTTCAAAACATGATAAAGTATGAAAACAGTGAAATTAGATGCCTTGGATTAGGTGATTACATGATTTTAATTGCCAAGATCATGCTAGAAATGTTGTATAGCGTTTCTGTGAAGTCCATACTTTATGGGTAGCATTTGAATTATGGTAGTAGCATTAAAGTGAGAATCTTTGGGCTGCTCTGTTTGTCATTCGCGAACTGTGAATCTGGGTCTGCGTTGCCACGCGGCCGCGCCGGTCCCAAGGGTAACTGGCGCGCGGCCGCGCCCCCTGCAGAAAATTGAAATCTTTCTAAGTATTCGTGTGATCAAAGATGTGTTTTAAAACCAATGTGAAGAACATAAAGACTTGATGAACATATAGTAAGATGTTAATAACGTTTATTATGTGAACGATTAATAAGTTAATCTTAAAACTTAAACCATTATTC
This sequence comes from Panax stipuleanatus, assembly GCA_020205555.1. Lineage (NCBI taxonomy): Eukaryota > Viridiplantae > Streptophyta > Magnoliopsida > Apiales > Araliaceae > Panax > Panax stipuleanatus. The sequence goes on from CM035116.1 coordinate 108,616,995, forward strand.
AATAAGTCGAATAATGAGTTCTATGAGCAATGTGATGATTCGATAAGTATATCGGGTAATTGATTAATGTGTATTGTGAATGTATTGGTATGTAGGACTTAATAAGGAACGAGAATTAATTGTAGCTTGTGCAAGAGGCAAGTATCTTACCCCTAACTTATTGTTATTAAGCAAGTTCCTAACTTTACTTTCATTGAACAAACTTTCTAAATTCAAGGTTATCGATTGAACAAGTTCTTATCCTTGTTTATTCAAGTTAAAAGTTTCATATGAGATATTGTTATTCTTTTAAGTATTACTTCAGTTATACAATACTTATTCGATTGTATACTCTTGAGATTTATTGTTCAAGTTGAATATCGATGTTATTGTTGAACCTTATATGACTAGTGAACCCTTATTGATTTGACTAGTCCATAGTTGATGAACGTTTCAAATTTTAGAATACTTATTGAGCTTATCTAAACCAAACTTCCTTTGGTGCGGACTCTGATGTCAAAACTGAGATGAACAACCCTGTAAAAGGGGATTATTTACGCTTTAGCGTTGAGATATTGTGCACAGTATGGTACTAAGGGCTGATCCCCCTAAGTACGAGAAGTAGAGTCCATAGTCTTATGACTGTTAAAGGTTTAAAGTATAAACACTTTACAACCTAGGACATAGTTCAAGGTCTTATGACCCTCAGATGTTCTTTTGATTCCTGTTATTTATCCTCGAGTCAAAAGTTGAGTTTCTTTATTCAGATGTCTTTGATTCACTCGCATGTTATTATATTGTTGTCATATTATTATACTTGTGGGCAATCGTGCTCACTCTTGCGTAATAATAATATTGCAGTTAAGAACGAAAAGTCCGACGAGCCTTCTACTAGCAAAGGCAAGGGCAAAGTCAACAAGTGATGAAGACTTGTTTAATTTATATGTTTATGTTTCAGACTTGTATTATGTTGTGTAAGACCATTTAATTGTTTATGTATCCGCATTTGAGATTTAAGGTTAGTATGACCTGGGATTTATTTTATTTATTACTCAGATGTTGTAATCCCATAAGCTATTTTTCGATAATTGATAATCTACGATCAAGGCAAGTCTTTCAGTTCCTATTTGCTTTATGAATTTGGTAACTTATTGTTGCAATTTAGACTGTTGAATGTATGTGCAATTATAATTGATGCTTTATACTGTGAAAGTCAATTTATGACTAAACTGATTGGGTTATAGAACTCAATCTTTAATTGAGATGTGAAAATACAACATGTATGATATGTTTAGTTAAACGATTATGATGTATGAATTGAGAATGATATTATGTGCTATGTGATGCAAGAAAACTGTTAGATCTTGCTGAGCTGTCGAGCTCAATCTTGCAAATAATTATTTTTGCAGGTTAAGGATTCAAGGTAAGGCTATGTGCTACTTGAATGACATGGATTAGATTTAATGCATGAAGATTAAATATTTTAGCCAAAGTTGTTATTCCTATAAACCATGTTTAAGGTTTTGGAGGTGTACTTGATGGTTTATGATGTTTATTGTATTTTGAGTTGTAAAGTTTGAGTTATCCGAAGTATAAAGGATATTGAATTGGGATGTAAGGTTTTATATTATAACTTTGATGTAACGATTCATGAAATAAATTTGAATCAAAGATACGTATTGGTAAAGGTTCTGATTTAGGGAAATATAGAAAGAAAGATATAAAAGTTTTACTTATTCTGCATTTTTATTAAAGTTTAATACTGATTAATGAGGTAAAGTTAGAAGTTTGATGTATTGTTAACGACCGAGGTCGAGGGTTGTATTGTATGAATTTTGGGGTCGTTACAGTTGGTATCAAAGCTAATAGGTTATACACCATAGGTAAGAGTAGCTTACGCTATGACCTTAGGTTATAAGAAGTTAAGTTTAAGTAGCAGTACATTCGTACTATTTAATGGTTTATGTATAGTATCTTGGCTAAACGATTCCGTTAAGGAGCGACGGTTAGTACGAACTAGCAACCGATCTAACTCACTGTGTGAGACAGTGTAGACGAGACGGGAAACTAGTTTGTTGGTTGTTTGTGGAAAACCACTCAGCTTACTATATTGAACACTGTTAGAGACTCGATGCGTACCGATTATGGAGTTACGGATACGTATGATAAAAAGGTGATTCTTTTCACATACGTAGATGTATAGGATGGGTTAAGTCCTAAAAATGTTATAAGAAGAAGATGAGAATGACGAGGAGTAAAACTCGAATAAAATATTGTGCAATATGAATGAAATTAGAAATTCTTAAAGGAAGAATTGATAAATAAACAAATAGATTCAAAGAAGAATCTTTGAGCGATATAAAGATAAGTATCAGTAGTTATCTAACTCCAATAATTAAGATAACGAATAATGATGAATAGAAAAAATCTATAAGATTAAAAGCATAAATGAAATCATAATATGACATGATGAATGGGAAAGATAAGAAGATTATAAAATAAAACGATTATGAGATAAGAAAAGAATCATAAGTGAGATGATTATAGAATAAGATCACGACGTGATCTTTTAAAGTTGTAAAAGACAGATGATCTGTAATGATTGAATAGTTATAGTTTGATGCTATAACGAGAATGTACTATGCTATAGTACGAGATAAACTCACGAGGAGTTATAAATGATGAGATATAGAAATTGTATCGACCAAAGAGAAAGTTATGACCAAGATAGTGTTAAGTGGGATTTCAACTGAGAGCTCATGTGGTGGCTAAGCTGTACAAAACTTTGTATGGGCAGGGGTTTTGTGCTTACACTTGGTTTGTTACATGGATAATCATTGGAAGGTTGGTGTCGCGCTATCGATATATATATAGTGAGAAGGTGATTCTTGTCCCATGTTTATAGTTGATAGTTATAGACAATTAAGATTAAATTAGATGATCTTAAGGTTAGGTGTGAGTTCTTAAAACTCGTACTTATGGTAAGTTCGTGACTCATAATCGTATGTATATTTTTTGAACCCTTAAGCATATGGATGGACAGTCCCTGATCAGTTCTTGGACTACGTATTGCTAGGACAAGTTCTTCAACTCATATTATTGTGGCAAGTTCCTGAACTTCCAAAGAGTGGTAAGTTTGATGAACTATATTGGGTATAGAAAGGTTATGGTATAGAAAGCATTGATGGTGAAACGGTGGAGTAAAAGATTTAAATTGATGGAGAAAATTTTGATATTCTAAATCTCGTAGCTTTATTAGATTTTTGAAATTTATTGACTTCGTGCTGATGTTGCACTTCTGTTTTCTTGAAAAACATTAGATCAAATGATTGAACCAATGGATTTTTAAAATAGTGCTATTATTCACATGTCTATGCTAATTGCTTCAGCTAGACAAAAATGATTTGAAATTTTCAAAATGTATTTTATATATTTTATGCATCATTTGATATGGTGTAGGAATAATAATCGAGGAAGTCATCAATGCAGTTAAACCTAGTGTTGGATGTGATCGTAGGATCATCAGCCCACTATGGTATAATGTAGTATGACGATGTCATATAATGACGAAATTCTCAACGTACCATTACTACGGTACGGTATCAGGATATTATAAAAAGATTTATTTATTTTTAGTTTCTTAAAACTATAAAAAAAATATTGAGTTGGTTAAATATATATATATATATATATATATATATTTGTATTGATGTCCGAATTGTTGCTAGAAATCTATGCTACTTGATTCAGCTAGACAAATATTGAAAGATGTTTATGAAATTCGAGAGTTCTTGACAAAGTATGCCAAACCAGGTTGCTCTGGTGTGGATTCAGATGTTGAAAGCTGACCTAAACAACCCTATAATAGAGACATGTTATCGGAGACAATAGTTATAAGTGTAACACATATAGTCGTTACGATGTACTACGTTTATGCACGACGTAGTGGTGCGATAGTCTGATCACCTAGAGCACCGATGTAGGATGTTTACAGTCTGTGTGATTGTTAAATATTTTGTTAGAGCGGTTTATAATGTGAAGTACCGGGGGTGAAGCACTATTAAACATAAAGATGAGCTCAAGGTCTTGTAACCCCTCAGCATGATTTGGAATCTTTTAAATTCCTGAGTTATTTATATCGCTTCCCAATTATTGAGCAATTGTGGAAGATTCTTATTATTTTAAAGGTGAATGTGGCAAGAAGGATATTCCTTATAAAGAAGTAGCTGTAGAACGCAACTTGTGATGATGAAAGATCTTTTTAGAGAAAGAATTTGGTTATACAATTCAGTGAATAGAGATTAACGTAAAGTCTATTCTGATAGATTGATATATAAAGATAGATTAAAATTTCGGGGACGAAATTCTTAGAAGAAGGGGTGAATGTGATAACCCGAATACTTATAAGATAGTAAATTATGAAGTATATGAATTCGACAAGTAGAGTATATGGTAATGATCCTTAGAAAGGAAATAAACGGGTTAAAGAATATATAATATTTGAAACATAATTGAGTTAATTGAAGGTTATGAAATAAAACCTAAAATTTGTTGAAGAAATGAATGGAGTAGGATATATATATAAAACTTTTGTTAAGGTAATGTGTTTAAGTTATTCAACGAAAAAATTATGAAAGAGATTTAGTAAAAATCGAGTAACGGAGGTTTCGTTGATTCCGAAGACAGAATCCTTATAATGAGGGAAGGATGTAACAACCCGGATTTTCAAGAATTTATAAATGAGAATTTAATAAATAAAATTCTTATTTTAAGATGTACGAGTATGTGTATGTGTTATATTCCAAAATGTGCGATTTGGTATGAAGAGAATTTTATTCATGTATTGGATTAATTTAATTAAATGCAATATGATTAATTAAATCGATGTGTAAGTAATTGTGTAGTAAAATTCTAATTTAATTGAGAATAATTAAATTAGATGAATATTATGTGCTAAGTGTTTATAAAGATTTACTAATTTGTTACATGAATTATGATTAATAAGTAAATTACAATTGTGTAACAATTTAGTGTTATGTGGCTATTTTAATTAATTAATGAATGTTAGCTTGTATTTAATTAAATTAGAATGATATGATTTAATTAAATAGAGTGTAACATTTAAGCTATGTGATTAAAAGAGTTATTAAAATAAAATAAAAGAGTTTTAAATTAGTTTTGCCAAACAAGGCCCTTAAATCTGTTTTAATTATGTTTTGCCAAACAAGGCCCTTAAATCTGTTTTAAAGAGTTTTTACCAAACATGGCCTTAACTACTAAAAATCTATTTTAAAACAAATAATGAGTTTTGCCAAACAAGCCCTAGTGGCTTTTGATTTTCAAAAACAAGTAACTGATATATATTAAGTAAAGATATAATGTATATGTCAGATACATTGTTATGTAATAATACATATAATATATCTATAGTCAGTTATGTTATGCTACTTTAGAAAACAAAACTAGTCTGTGTTAGAAAGAAAAAGAAAGAACTGAGTAAACTAGAGAGAAAAGAAAGAAGAAAAAGAGAGAAAGAAAGAAAGAGGAGGAAGGAGTTTTGAGAAATCAAAACTAGAAGCCTATCATCATCATCATCATCATCATATGAATCATCATCTTCTTCTAAGCAAAAGGGTATAATCCAATTTTAATTGTTGTTCTTCATTGTTTTTATTCTCTGTAAATAGGTTTTCATGATAAACTCTAAATTGATGATCAATGTATTAGATTATATATATAAACTATTATATATGAGTTATATGATAGTTTATGTGTTTCAATTCATGTAAATATGATGAACATAAAGAAATTATGTTCATAACAATTTACAATGAACTAGTTTGAAAAATAGTTTCTTAAATATCAAAAATTGTGTGTGATTATGCTATGATTATGAAAATTAAGTTTAGATTATGATAATATATCAAGAAACAAAATTAATATGCTTTGAATCATGTGATTTGGGTTAAAAACGAACTCACAATGTTAACTTTCTTCAAGAAAGCTTATCAATGGTGTTTTCTTCAAAATCATGAAAATTAATGTTTTGATTGTGGTGTTTATGTATGTTAAAATTATGTTAGAAGTTTAAGATTTTGTTTTCATAAAGTTTCATATGCATTATGTTAGTTAAAAATCAGACTTTGGTGCGAAGAAATAAGCCAAATTGGCTTATTTCTCTGCACAGTTCGCCAGCCTTGGAACCCACCAGCAGGGGGCCCTGCCCCAGTGGGGATTTTAGCCTAGAACTCTCAGCCCAGCGGGGCTACATGCTGTTTCGATTGGTTTAAGTGTTGTAATACAAAACTATTTTGACCTTCTATAGTAAAACAAGTATAACTTCTTCATACGAACTCTGATTAAGGCGGTTTAGGATGATTCGGAAAGATAACGAGTAGACCTACAACTTTTATTTTTATGTTTTTTGATTTGAAGTCATTAGAAGGGGTCAAAATGGCCATCTTTGTGAATGATGTGTATTCAGAGGTAATAGGAGGGCGTCGGACATGCACATACGCAAGTATAGTGCTGTCGACGATAAAATATGTTGTTCTAAGTTATAAAACATGATTATTATGAAATATAATGATGCTTAACATTAATCAATGATGTAATGACAATTATGTCGGCTTAAACAAACGTTAAGAGTCGATTAAAAGAGAAGTATAAAGAAATATGAAACGAAGGTTAACATGCTTAATGTTAACAAACATTATACATCTAATGTGATGTAAAGACGAGGTTTAAGACTTAAATAAATGTTAAGTGTATTAAAAGAGAACGTAAGGAGAAGTAAAAAGGAAGTTTAACGTAAAATAAATCGAATAAGCGACGAGGAGCCCTAACAGGACTTAACCACATAAATAGAATATTGTGTATCAAACCTAAATAAGATGATAGTAGATCGTAAAGTAGAGTTACTTAAATGATTACTAAGCATTGCTATGTGACTAATAAATGATGTACATGATTATATATTATGTAGGATACGTGAGGTGCAAATAGCTATAAGCTGCTTTTCGGTAATTGGTAATCTACGATCAAGGCAAGTCTTTCAGTTCCTATTTGCTTTATGAATTTGGTAACTAATTATTGTAATTTAGACTGTTGAATGTATGTGCAATTATAATTGATGTTTTGTACTGTGAAAGTCAATTTATGACTAAACTGATTGGGTTATGGAACTCAATCTTTAATTGAGATGTGAAAATACAGCATATACGATATGTTTAGTTAAACGATTATGATGTATGAACTGAGAATGATATTATATGCTATGTGATGCAAGAAAACTGTTAGATCTTGCTGAGCTGTCGAGCTCAATCTTGCAAATATTCATTTTTGCAGGTTAAGGATTCAAGGTAAGGCTATGTGCTACTTGAATGACATGGATCAGATTTAATGCATGAAGATTAAATATTTTAGCCAAAGTTGTTATTCCTATAAACCATGTTTAAGGTTCTGGAAGTGTACTTAATGGTTTATGATGTTTATTTTATGTTGAGTTGTAAAGTTTGAGTTATCCTAAGTATAAAGGATATTGAATTGGGATGTAAGATTTTATATTATAACTTTGATGTAACGATTCATGAAATAAATTTGAATCAAAGATACGTAATGGTAAAGGTTGTGATTCAGGGAAATATAGAAAAAAATATATAAAAGTTTTAATTATTATGCATTTTTATTAAAGTTTAATACCGATTAATAATGTAAAGTTAGAAATTTGATGTATTGTTAACGACCGAGGTCGAGGGTTGTATTGTATGAATTTTGGGGTCGTTACAATCCCTGTTAAGTACGTACACAAGAACTGTAGAGTGGATATTAAGAATAACGTTATGACCGTAGATCTTATCCCGATTAGACTTGGGGAATTAGATGTTATTCTGGGAATGGATTGGCTATTCAATTATGGGGCTGTAATTGATTGCCATAGGAAATATATTAACCTTATGACTCCATCAAAGGTTGTGTTTTATGGCAGCAAGTTGCCTAGACAAGCGAGTTGTTTGACGATGATGCAGACCAGAAAGTTGTTAAGACAAGGTTGTGTAAGATATTTAGCCTATATAGTCGACAGTCGTAAAGAGAACCCGAAATTGGAAGATATACCAGTCGTGAGGGACTTCATAAACGTATTTCTGGATGATCTGCTAGGACTTCCTCCAAACAGAGAGGTTGAGTTTGTGATCGATTGGCTCTAGGAACGGCTCTAATATCAAAGGGACCGTACCGGATGGCTCCTGTAGAGATGAAACAATTGATGGTACAACTGCAAGAGCTACTGGACAAGAAGTACATACAACTGAGCATATCGTCGTGGGGAGCACCGGTGTTTTTTGTAAAGAAGAAGGACGAGACGATGCGGCTCTCCATCGACTATAGAGAACTGAATAAGGTTACCATTAAGAATAGATATCTATTACCGAGGATCGACGATCTGTTTGATTAATTGAAGGGAGCGAGATACTTTTCAAAAATAGACTTGAGGAGTGGTTATCTTCAACTGAAGGTGAGGCCAGAGGATGTTCCGAAGATAGCATTTAGGAATCGATATGGTCACTACGAATTTTTGGTGTTGTCATTTGGCCTAACGAATGCTCCGGCAGCATTTATGGGCCTAATGAACGAAATGTTCAAGCCATTTTTAGACAAATTCATGGTGGTCTTTCTCGATGACATTTTGGTATACTCGAAGCCCAAAGAGGAACATGTAGAGCATTTGAAAGTAACGTGTTATCGAAACATGGAATATCAGTTGACCTGTCGAAGATTGAAGCAATACAAAGTTGGGAGCAACCTAAGTCAGTAACCGAAGTACGTAGCTTTCTGGGCTTAGCTGGTTATTATCGGAGATTCGTGGAAGGATTTTCTTGAATCGCTACTCCATTAACTCAGCTGACTTGAAAAGATACAAAATTCGGATGGAACGAGGAATGTGAGAAGAGCTTCCAAGAGCTCAAGAAGAGACTCATTTCAGCACCTGTTCTAACAATACCATCTGGTTCAGATAGATTTGTCATCTACAGCGATGCGTCAGGCAAAGGGTTAGGATGTGTTCTCATTCAACATGGGAAAGTCATAGCCTATACCTCACGACAACTCAAAGAATATGAGAAGAATTCTCCTACTCATGATCTAGAGTTGGTAGCTGTCGTTTTTGCGTTGAAGATCTAAAGACACTACCTGTATGGGGAGAAAGTGGAGATCTATACGGATCATAAGAGCCTTAAATATTTCTTCACAAAAAAGAACTCAACATGCGGCAATGACGTTGGCTTAGCTGTTGAAAGATTATAACCATACCATCCAATACCATCCTGAAAAAGCGAACGTGGTAGCGGACGCGTTAAGTAGAAAATCATAAACGGGAACGAGTGTGATGTTGTCAACACAAAGGCCCATTTTGTATGACTTACAAAGGATGGAGATAGAGTTAAAGACTCTAGGGACCCACGTGAAGTTGGCAAATATACACGTAGAATCAGCTCTAATTGATAAAGTTAAAGTTGCTCAAGCAATAGACTCAGAGCTGATGAATATGAAGAAGAAGGTGCAAGAAGGTGTTATTCCAGAAGCAAGAATCGACTAAGAGGGAATACTTCGAGTCAAATCCAGACATTGTATTCCTAACGATTCTGATTTGAAGTATAAAATCATGATGGAGGCACACAACACACCGTTTGCAATCCATCCTGGGAGTACCAAAATGTATCGTAATCTTCGACATACATTTTGGTGGAGCAATTTGAAGAGAGAGATCACAGAGTTAGGTGTCTAACTTGTCAACATGTCGAGGCGGAGTATCAAGTGTCAAAAGGTCCATTACCACCACTTGAAATTCCAAAAATGAAAGTGGGAACACATCAACATGGATTTTGTTACGGGTCTTCCTAAGGTTTCTCAAGGCATAGATGCAATTTGGGTTATTGTCGATAGATTAACCAAGTCTGCTCATTTCTTGCCTATACGAGAGACTTATTCACTTGAACGACTTGCACGTATGTACATAAATGAGATTGTAAGATTGCATGGTATGCCAGTATCCATAGTTTCTGATCGAGATCCAAGATTTACTTCACGATTTTATGTTAGCTTGCAGAAAGCTATGGGCACCGATTTACGATTCAGTTCTGCATATCATCCTCAGACGGATGGGCAATCGAAAAGGACTATTCAAACTCTAGAAGATCTATTAAGACTCTGTGTTCTAGACTTCAAAGAAAGTTGGGACAAGTACTTACCATTGGTGGAATTCTCCTACAATAACAGTTATCAGGCAAGTATAGGCTTGGCTCCATTTTAGGCGTTGTATGGATGAAAGTGTCGTTCTCCAGTATGCTGGGACGAGGTGGGTGAAGAAACATTATTGGGACCGGAGTTAGTACGTATGACTACGGAAAAGATTCAAATGATCCGGCAACGTATACAAACAGCACAAGACCGACAAAAGAGTTATGTTGATCTTCATCAAAGGGACGTGAAATTTAATGCCGGAGACCATGTATTGTTACGTGTTGGTCCATGGAAAAGAGTTATGAGATTCAGAAAGAGAGGAAAGCTCAACCTACGATTTATTGGTCCATTTGAAATCCTCGACCGAGTAGGAACTGTGGCCTATAGACTTGCCTTACCGCCAAGTATGTCTCATGTTCATAACATTTTTCACATATCCATGCTACATAAATATGTGAAAGACCCAAACCACATTATTAAATTAGGACCAGACGAGATAGTCAAAGATTTAACGTATAAGGAAGTACCTGTTAAGATCTTGGATAAGAAGGAACATATTCTACGCTCAAAGGTTATACCTAAAGTCAAAGTTTTATGGAAAATCCATGATATTGAGAAAATGACCTAGGAGTTAGAATCTGAGATGAAAGCAAGGTATCCTCACCTCTTCGAAACATCAGGTACGTACGTCAATTTCAAGGACAAAATTTCATAAGGAGGATAGGTTGTAAGACCCCAACTTTTTATGAATAAGATTTAATTTTCTCTACATATTATTTTAAATAGTAAGGTGTTGTTTTGATAAATGTGATAAGTTATGGGTGATATGTGCAAATTTTACAAAGTAAGCAAGTTGTCATAAAATATTCGTTGTGTCGGGGAATATTCGTTTGGTCGGGGAATATTCGTACGACGACGCAATCATTGGTTGACCCCATAAAGGAATAACTGTCGGATATAAAAAGTGATAGAAGTAACCTTTTTATAAAAATAACGACAAAATTTTTACCGTTAAAACTGTTGAAATACCCAGTGATAAAAGTACAGTAATACGCGTTGTTTCACAGTAGCACACGGTATTGCACAGTACTTCTAATTATTGATTCTTACGTAAGAAGTCACTCATTCAATAATTGTTACAGTAATTACTGTTCAATATCTTATATTATTGATTCAATAATTGCTACATTGATAATTGCATAATATTTTATATTATTGATTCAATAATTGTCACAGTAATCTTTGCACAGTATTTCACATTATTAAATCAATGATTGTCACACATATTATTGAAATGATATTATTAGATAGCATTATTGACAATGTCTAGAAAGTTCTGTCGAGGAAAGGGGTTAGGTTATATAATTGCGCGCCAATGAGGAGAAATTCTTATCGGAAAGCCCCCTATTTCCTGTGAACGACCTTGTTGTCAATATTGTGATTATGTAATATTAATTGTGAATAATAATTGATTGTTGATAAATATGATAAGTAAATATTTGTTCAATTTTGATATAAATGGAGGAATTTTTAGCAAGAGACATTTGTTGAAAGTTGGCATTTTATCTTCTCCGATAAAATATTCATTCAAATATATTATTATAATATTAAATTATAATAGTATAATGTGATAATATAATAGTATAATTTTATAATTTGAATGGTAACATTATTATAATAAATTCATGGTATAAAAATAAAATGAGGTGGAAGAGAACAAATTGAATTTGAATTCTTTTAATAATTATAAATGTTTTTTTTAAAATTTTAAAACATGTGGGTGGAGACTTGGAATTGTCCTTTTAGGTGTGCTGCAAAGTTTTCAAAATAGGTATGCTGAGAATTAATCATCCGTAGGTTCATTTGTCAATCTTGGTGTGTTGGCATTTTTCTTTAAATAGGTTGCTTAGTTATGAAATGAAAATCACACCATAATCAAAAAATTCTCTCTATAATATTGAGCATATTTCTTGTGAGTATAAGGATATTTTGAGTGTGAATAACAGTGCAAGATTTTCTCAACATAATATTCGTTATTCTAGTCAGAACTACTTTCCTATTAAGGTAAAATATATTATTTTTCTCGTAAAGGATGTTGTTTTCGTTCAATATTCGTAAGGAATATTATTTTCTTCCATACTCTATAGTATGTAAGTGATAATATTTCATTTCATATTCCTAAATTTAAACTTACTATGGTAAGTATTGCTTTTATAATTCTTGAAATGATTAAAAATTTCTTAAGGTTTGCGCTTCATCTAATATCATTTCACTGGAATATTGGTTTGAACTTTCTTATAAAATTTTAATCTTTTCATGTTGGAGTACTATTCATATATATGGTAGTATTCATACGATACTATTCACACATACGGTACTATTCATGAGTACTATTTACAACGAAATTAATTTTTTTTTCTTTGTCCAAGTTATCTTTTATGGATCTTATTCTTGAAATTGGATCCATGTTTTGATCGTCATTCTTGAACTCTGGATAAATTAAATTATAAATCTCTAATATTTATCCTTGATCTCACTGGATTCATTATTTATATCATTGTTATAATTCTCAAACTTAAATATAATTGTGGTGAAAGTTATCTTTGGCCCGTAGTGCAAAGATGAATTGTTCATTGATGAATATCTTTGGCCCGTAGTCAAAGATGAGCTGTTGATTTATGAATATCTTTGGCCTGTAGTGCAAAGATGGACAGGTGTTTGGCATGATCATGACCATTGGTAATACAAATGAATATCTTTGGCCCGTAGTGCAAAGATGAATTATTAATTTGAAATATTTATTGATTGATGTCACAGAGATAAAATATTGATGATGGACTTTTAAATCATAGAAGATAGTAGACATCATTCTCTACTTAACTCTTCTAATGGATTGCTATTTTCGCTACAGTTGTTGATATAAAACTTGTTGTCCATAATATTTTATCTGAATTATTGGACGCTAACGATATTTCATTATTCTCTTCAGGAAATGAGAATATAGTTGGGACTAGTCGGGGAATGGAGTGATGGTTCGAGATAGTGCTATAGAAGTCCTCACTATTTTATAAAATAGTGTGATAATAATTGTAATGAGGACTTATTTGAGCGTTTATATTTTCATTTTATATACGATCTGTATTAAAGCTCACAGTTTGTGTGGTCGTATTTTACACGATCGTTTGATATAAAAAGATTTGTATTTGGATTATGTACCACGTATTTGGTGACTCAGAATGGGTTGTGTGAACCTATTTTGGGCACGTCACACTGTGGGTAGACTGGGCGCTGCAGCGCCGAGCCCGGATGTGGAGTCTGCTGATGTGGCAGCACGGTAACACCAATTTTGAGTATAACTAGAGTGCCACAGCACCAGGCTCAATGCCCTGATGACGTGGTAGCGCTGCAGCGCCGGCTGCAGTGCATTATGTGGCGCTGCAGCGCCACCTGTGCAGTTTAGCCAAAAATTATATTTAAATGTACAATTTTGTTAGAATGCTAATATAATAAATATTAAAGCATGTTAATAAAATTATATGCTTATTGGACAATATTAAATCATATTTTTAATATGAGAAGTATGATTTTAAATTATAATTTAATTAATTATTAATAAGTTAAGTTTGATGTGAATGTGTGGTTTGATCATGTGATGACTAATGATTTAAACCTAACAACTAAAGAATGGTGAGTAAACTTAGATGGGTTAACTAATGATGTGAACTAGCTATATAGTAACTAATTTGTGTTACTATTGTTAATTATGTGTACGTAGGATAAATTGTGAAACGAGTTTATAATTGCTAGCTTACGCACGAGGCAAGTTTTCTTACCCTAACTCGATTATGTTCACGCAAGTTTCTTAATTATACACTTTACATTGAGCAAGTTCTTTTACTTGCATTGGACAAGTATCTTATTATAGTTCATTATTGAAAATAATATAACCTTGACTTAATTGTTCAAGCGAGATTTTATTGTATCTTTTAAATGTTTTAAGTTTATTTCTAAAGCATGATTGTTGAATATGATGTCTATTGTTATGACTCATAGTTATTTCATAATTCTTTTGTTATCAAATTCTTAAATTATTATAAGTTGATTCAACTACTCCGTAGTTGATGATAGTTGAACTCTAAATTATCCTTTGAGCTTATCCAAACCAAAATTTCTTTGGTGCGGACTCGTTAATTAAAATTGAGATGAACAACCCTAATAATAGGGGATTACCATGCGAAAGCATTAAGATGTTTGTGCACAATACATGGTACGAAGGGTTGATCCCCCTAAGTACGAGTTAAGAGTCTGTATAGTCTAACGACTATTAAAGGTCTAAGTAGAAATACTTACAACCTGGGATATAGTTCAAGGTCTTGTGACCCTCAGATGAATTCTAAACTCTATATTCACTTCTTGATTAATGAAGATAGAAATGTTATTCAATTCAGTTGAACTTATTCAGTGATAAATCATCATTATTGTTTATTATTTCAAGTGAGCTTTTGTTTGCTCACTCTTGCATATATAACTATTGCAGCCAAAGTTAAGAAGGTTGACGAGCCGTCAACCAGCAAAGCAAAAGGCAAGATGAACAAGTGAAGACTTGTTCATATTTATAATATGATTAATTTGTAATAAGACTTTAATTGTTATGTGATGTTTTATTTTTCGTAGTTGATGTTTTTTTAAGGTTAGAAACCTTGGGAACGTTTTGATAAGGTTGTAATCCTTTTGAAGGAAGATTTTATTTATTAAGGTTGTAATTTATTTTGCATTCCTAATGTATGGGCAGTTAGTTATGTTTTATTAAGATAATGAACAACAAATCCTGTGGAAATGAAGTACTCGGATTTGGGGGTGTCACAAGTTGGTATCAGAGCTTTAGGTTATAAACCTTAGGTAGTAGCCTTATAAGAGATCAAAAAGATAGTGGTGATAGTCAAGATAATAAACTACCTTATGTCTTATGTGTTTATATTTATGTACTTGAAGAGTATCGATCGATGTCACGTAATAATTAAACCATAAAATTTTGTTGTTAGGATAATGATTATTAGAGAGTCCAATCAAACTAGGGAGGAATTACCCTAGATGCCTAGGGATGAGGAGCCTCGAGACATCCAGACTGTCTGGGAGCAGTTGGTTCAGAGAGAGCCATCTCCATTGATCACAGTAGTGGGTCAGGAGCATGAGCCAGTCTTTGACCGAGATAATGAGAATGAGTTAGAGGAAGAGGAGGATCCTGAAAAGGAATTTCCACCTAACTCTATCAGCATTGTGATGTACGAGGATGTCTACGACCGCAACGTTGAGCTGCAGGGTAGTGTCGTAGAGCTGGAGGTGCTGGTAGATGTGAGTCAAAATACTATACAGTAGAAGGAGGAGACGATTCAAGAACTGGACGATTATCTTGGAAACGTGAAGTGGGATCTAGTTCTTGTGGAGAGTGAGAGGGATGATGCACTGGCTGAGCTTGAGAAACTGAAGAAAGACATTAAAGAGGAGTCAACAAAGCGTGACAGAACAGAGGATGCTTGTTTGAAGGCTACTCAATGCGCAGATCGAGCAGAGGGCGAGGTTCAAGCGAAGAAGGCTAAGCTGAAGGAGATAGACTACGCTTTTTATTCGGCTATAGATAGGGCCCAGGATCATGTCTTTTATTACCCAGCTCAGTTCAAGGATTTGTCGTGGTATATGGTGGATCGTAGAACAGTGTTTCGGGTGATGGAAGAAGAACGTGGAGAGGCTGTGCGACGTCTTAATATGCTTAGATAGTAGAGTAATAAACTATATGATTATTTATGTAATAAATAAATGTAAGTCCTAGAGTTTGTGCTAATAATGGGATAAGATGAAGATGTAATCCTGCAACTTATTTCAGTTCATGAAAGATGATGTAAAAGTAGAGATGCTATCCTTTCTATGTTTTAAAAACTATGAATGAATAAAATATCAAAGTTTATTGGAGTGCTATGTGTTCAAGTGTGAATTGATTTATTTTAAATATTTAAGTTGATCTTAAATATTTAAGATATGAGTAAGATCTATTAAGAGTATGTCTTAATAGAAAGATGTCTCCTAGAAGAAGACCTACATGTCAACAGCAAGAGGGTTCTATAAATAACAACAACAATGATAAGGCTAACGCCAATCTAGTTCAACAACTGGTGAATCTACTGATGGGAGCACTTGCGAATCAGTAGCAAGTTTAAGTCGCGACATTCAAGGAATTCAAAACGGTAGGATCGCCAGAATTTAATGAATTTGTAAACCCGATAGAGGCCCAGACGTGGGTGATGGAAATGGAGAAGGTCTTCGATGTGGCCGAAATTAACGATGATCAGAAGACGGATTTCGCTACATTCATGCTGAAGTCAGAAGCTAGTTATTGGTGGCAGGCTAATAAGACTCGAGGAGGAGAAGGCATGATAGCATGGGACCGATTCAAAGAAATGTTCTTTGAGATGCATTTCCCAGTAAGCTCGTAGAACCAAATGGAGGTTCAGTTTCTAGAGCTGAAGCAGGGAGCGATGACAGTGCCAGAGTATGCTGTAAAGTTCAACGAGCTGGCAAGGTTTGCGACATACCAGGTCAGTACTGATGAGAGGAAGGCAAGAAGGTTCAAGCAGGGATTGAAGCCCTGGTTGTATAGTAAGGTCTCCATGTTCCAGTTGAATACATTTATTACTGTGTTGGAAAAAGCAATCATCGCGGAAGGTGGGAGAGATGCCTTGACCAAATATAACCAAGATCTGAAGAAAAAGAAGAACAAGACTGAGAATAAGGCTGGTGGTAGCGGTGCTAACAACCAGAAAAGAAAGTGGAACTACAACACATCTGTTGGAAGTCAACAGGGAGGTCAGCAGAAGAGAAGGTTTGAGGCTTGTGGTACATGTGGGAAGAATCACACTAGAGTGTGCTTAAGACGGAAGTGAGTATGTTTCAACTGTAGTCAGGAAGGCCACATTACGCCGAATTGCCCTTACCAGAAGAAAGGAGTTTGCTTCACATGTAGGTCTAAGGATCATATGGCCCAAGATTATCCTAAGAATCCAGCTGGAGGCTTGACAGGAGGGACAGGAAATAGAAGCGGCAGTACTTTGAATATCGCTAGATCACCGTAGACAAGTTGACCCACTGCCAGAACATTCAACATGACCGTGCAGGATTCTGTACAGTCAAAGGATGTGGTGTCAGGTATCATTTTGATCAATAGTATTAATGCTTACGTATTATTTGATTCAGGTGCTACTTGTTCATTTATATCTGATGACTTTGCTAAGACTTTAGACTTACCTAAAGAGGAATTAATTTACCCTTTGAACATAGAGATTGCGAATAGGGAAGTTATTCCTGTTAGGTTTGTTCACAAGGACTATAGGTTGAACATTAAGTGTCATGAGTTGATGGTAGATTTAATTCCAATTAAACTTGGGGAATTCGATGTTATATTGGGGATGGATTGGTTCTTCAACCATGGGGTGGTAATTGATTCCCAGAAGAAGTCTGTAAACCTTACGACTCCATAGAAGGTAGTGTTTTATGGAAGTAAATCGCCTAGATAAGCGAGTTAGCTGACGATTGTGCAGGCCAAGAGGTTATTGAAGCAAGGTTGTATAGGGTACTTAGCTTACATAGTGGATACTCATAAGGAGAGTCCAAAGATGGAAGAGATATCAGTGGTTAAGGAGTTTATGGATGTATTTTTGAGCGATTTCCCAGGACTTCCACCGGATAGAGAGATAGAGTTCGTGATCGACTTAGCACCGGGGACTGCTTCGATATCGAAGGCCCTGTACAGAATGGCACCTGTAGAGATAAAGGAGTTGATGGTTCAACTGCAAGAATTGCTGGACAAAAAGTATATTCATCCGAGCATATCGACGTAGGGAGCACCGGTATTGTTTGCCAAGAAGAAGGATGTCAATGCGACTTTGTATTGATTATAGGGAGTTGAACAAAGTCACAATCAAGAATAAGTATCCTTTACCTAGGATCGATGACTTGCTCGATCAACTGAAGGGAGCTAGATACTTCTCAAAAAATAGATTTGAGAAGCGGGTATCATCAATTGAAGGTAAGAAGAGAGGATGTACCGAAGACGACATTTAGAACTCGGTATGGACATTAAGAGTTCTTGGTGATGTCTATTGGTCTAACGAATGCACCAGCAGCATTTATGGACCTAATGAATAGGGTGTTTAAGCCATTTTTGGACAAGTTCATAGTGGTGTTCTGTAACACCCCAATCCCACATCGAAAGATAGGGAAAAAATTTGTCTACATGTAAGGAAATAAGTTACTACCAATAGTACCTTCAGTCATGACTTTTGGGTGATCCTGTGGTGGGCTAAGATGACCCAAGAATATACTATTGGGCCAGTAGCTTAAGGTCTTATTTTGATGGATTTAATTCGATTCGGACTTGGGATTTGACCCAAGATTTGTTCCGGACTTGGGATTTGACCTGGGTTGTTTCATATGGTATCAAAGCCGACTCTCGAAAGCTTTGGTCGGGTTATCCGATCGGGTTGTCGAAGGTGGGGACACGAAGGCTGGTGGTATTATCCCATAATAGAGAGATAAAGGTCCGGAGGTGTGGACACGAAGCCAGCCGGTATTATCCTACAATGGCTAGAGAGGCAAAGATCTGTGGACCGTTGTGTGTGTGATCGGTTCTGACGTGGACGTCATAAATTTAAGTGGGGGAGTTTGTAACACCCCAGTCCTACATCGAAAGATAGGGGAAAAATTTATCTGCATATAAGGAAATAAGTTACTACCAATAGTACCTTCAGTCATAACTTTTGGGTGAGCCTGTGGTGGGCTAAGATGACCCAAGAAGATACTATTGGGCCAGTTGTTTAAGGCCTTATTTTGGATAGATTTGATTCAATTCGGACTTGGGATTTTACCCGAGATTTGTTTCGGACTCAGGATTTGACCCTGGTTGTGCTGACTCTCAAAAGCTCGGGTTGGGTCATTTAATCGGGTTACCGGAGGTGGGGACACGAAGGCTGGTGGTATTATCCCACAATGGAGAGATGGAGGTCCGGAGGTAGGGACACGAAGCTAGTCGGTATTATCCCACAATGGCTAGAGAGGCAAAGATCTGTGGACCGTGTGTGATCGGTTTTGACGGGGACGTCAGAAATTTAAGTGGGGGAGTTTGTAACACCCCAGTCCCACATCGAAAGATAGGAGAAAAATTTGTTTGCATATAAGAAAATAAGTTACTACCAATAGTACCTTCAGTCATAAATTTTGGGTGAGCCTGTGGTGGGCTAAGATGACCCAAGAATATACTATTGGGCCAGTAGCTTAAGGTCTTATTTTGATGGATTTGATTCTATTCGGACTTGGGATTTGACCTAGGATTTGATCCGGACTTGGGATTTGACCCGGGTTGTTACATATAATGTAAGGGTGAGCGATAAAGCCCAGCTAATGACAATCTTTACTATTTAGGTGGATCAAGTACAATTTGCAAAACACTTTTTTCAAAAAAACTTTTTGAATTCAATAACAGTAATAAACATAATTTTCAAAAATAATATTTTCTTGTTCGATAACAATATTCAATATATACTTTCAAAACAAAAATCAATAATCACAAAACATAATTCAAAAACGATTTCATTATGTTCCAATAAATGATTTCGATATGTTCAATATATTCAATGTATCTTTTAATCCACAGCCCCGATGACTAAGGTTACAACAACCCTGTAACACGATCCAATGGTTCGATAATGTCAATGATACGCCCCCTACTAAGGTATCTTATCATGCACGCACCCCGAAAGGCGCCCCCCAAAGGGTATATAAAGGTGTGCGCCTTAGTAAGTCCTAAATTGTTCCGGAACTAGCGTAGACACTAACGTTTCTGTACATAGTCGGACTGAGATTTCTAAAAATAATTTCTCAATATTTTTGATATTTAAAATTATACTTATTTCACAGTTCCAAATCACATAATATCATTATCTAAATCAAAATTCTATTTTGATACTTGATCCGGGTTTTTTAAACAAAATAGAGTAACATTTTTATTCAAATAGAAGCCATAAATAAAGTATAACAATTTTTGAAACAATGTATTTAGGCATCCGAATAATTACTAAAGCATAAATAATTAAAAACAAAAATTTTAAAATACTAAATAGCTTGGAAAGTCACTTACCTCGATATCGATGAACACAAATTTAATAGTCGAACAATTCCTAAATATAAGTTTTAAAACAAATAAATGGCATAAGGATATAATTCTATTATTTAACAACTCTCTTATTATTATTATAACTATAAGTATATTTGCAAAAATATTCTTTCAATATTTAATCCTTTTTAAACAAATATTACAATTATGCAAAAATAATAATCTAAATACAAAGTAATAATTAAAACTACAAAAATAATAACAATACAAAATCCTTATTACTAAAAAAATACTAAAATATCAACTTTAACTAACAAACTAAATACAATATTTAATATAATAACAATACCTAAAATTACGTAAGAAACATACCCGAAAATACGAATTCCACAAACTGTCCATGCACTCGAAACCAAAATTTAACTAAGGAGGTTTTTATAAAAACTTTCACACAACAAAGTCTTTCTCAAAATTGGAGGCCTTATTGTTGGTGAATGAAACAAAAGGCCAAACCCTTCTATTTATAGACTAAGGAAAGGGTAATGTTTTTAATTTAGTAGATGTGGGACTTAGGAGTGGGAAAGAAAAAAATTGGGTCATTACATGTTCATAGATGACATTTTGGTGTATTCCAAAACTAAGGAGGAACACATTGAACATTTGAGACTGACATTGGAATCGCTGAGACGGGAGAAGTTGTATGTAAAATTTTCAAAATGCGAATCTTGGTAAGAACGTGTGCAATTTCTTGGCCACGTGATTGACAAAGATGGAATTTCAATAGATCTATTGAAGGTTAAAGCTGTAATGAATTGGGATCAGCCGAAGACACCATTAGAAGTTAGGTGTGACATTCCGGATTTTTAAGAATTTATAAATGAGAATTTAATAAATAAAATTCTTATTATGAGATGTTTCGAGTTTGAGTATGTGTATACGTGTCATATATTGTGAAATATGTGGTTTGGTGTGAAGAGAATTGTATATATTAATTTTAATATTTATTGAAGTAAATAAATATTTTGATTGAATTATTTATTGAGATTATGTGATTATTATAGAGTAATGTAATTAAGTGTATATATATTAATTAAATAAATATTTAATATTAGTTGACGTAATAATTTTATGTTATAGTTCAAATTTAATTGGGATAATTAAATTAGATGAGTTATGTGATGAGTGTTACGTGAAATCATAACTAGTGAGTAATTATAATTATGTGATAATTTTATATGATTAATTGATGTTAAACTTTTAATTAATTAAATTAATGTTAAGATTTAATTAATTAAAGAAAAATATTAAGAATATGTGTTAAAGGATTTATTAAAAGAGTTAAAAGAGTTTTTAAAACCGTTTTCCCAAACAAAGTCCTTACGTTTGTTTTAAATCCGTTTTGCCAAACGGGGCCTTAACTATTACAACCTGTTTTTTAAAAAAATAATGAGTTTTGCCAAACAAGCCTTAGGGATTTTTAAATTCCAAAGGTTGTAACTTATCTATATTAAATTCAATTATGGTGTTAATTGGTTATTTAATACCTAGCATTTATATATATTATATAACTATACATATAATATATATCATATCAGTTCTCTTTTATAATACTACGTTATATAATATATATCATATCAGTTCTATTTTATAATACTACGTTACTTAGTCTATTAGAAAGAATAGAGAAGGAAAAACATGGGTTAGACAAAGAGATTGACTAAGAAGAGAAGTTACAAAGAAGAAAACACAGAAAAACCTAGAATTTGAGAGAAAGGAAAAGAGAAGAAGAAGGAAGAAGAAGAAGAAGAAAGAGGAAGAAGAGGGAAGGATGCTTGAGATAGCATCATCCCCTTCGTTCCAATAAGCAAAGCAAGGTATAATCTCCATGCTTAAATTTTCATATTCCATGTTTCTTCATAAAAGAACTTCTCTGTAAAAGCCTTTTGTGTAAAGTATGTGATCATGATGTATATATGTGAGGTATATATATATATTGATGTTATTATATGAGTTATATGGTTGTTCTAACAATTCAATCCTTGTAATTTCGATAAACAAGAAGAAATTATGTTCATAATGATTTACTGTAAACTAATTTTAAAAGAATAACCTTTAAAACTATCAAATTGGTGTTTGATTGGGGATTATTGTTTAAATTGATCATTGGTTATGTTAATATGTTAAGAATTAGAGTTATTGCAATTGGAATTACATGAATTGATTGAAAAACGAATTCGTAATAGCAAATTTTGTTAAGAACGTTTGATATTGTAGTTTTCTTCAAAAATCATGAAAACTTGGTTTTTATTATGTGTTGTAAGGATTTTATATGTTATAATCATGTTAAAGAGTCCAAAATTTTGTTGTTACAAAGTTTCATGTTCATCATGTTGAGAAAAATAGGATTCGGTGTGAAGAAATAAGCCAAATTATCTTATTTGTCTGCCGTTCTGGAACTGGGAATTTCCACCAGAGGTGGGTCCCACCCCAGCGGGGTATTTGGCCTTGGGAGACCCGCCCCAGCAGGTAACCATGCTGTCTGGAGTTGTTTAAGTGTTGTAATGCAAAATTATTTTGACCTCCTGTAGTAAAATGACCATAACGTTTTCATACGAACTCCGATTGAGGAGATTCAAGATGATCCGAAACGAGCACGGGTAGACCTACAACTTTTATTTTTTAACTTTATTTGATTTGAGGTCGTTAGAAGGGGGCAAAATGGTCATCTTTGTGACTGATGGGTATTCGGAGGCAATCGGAGAGCGTCGGACATGCACATACGCAAGTATAGTGCTGTCGACGATAATAGATGTTGTTCTAAGTTATAAAAATGAATATTAGTAAATATAATGATTCTTAACATTAATAAATGATGTATTAGATAAGTTATATAAGCACACTAAGCATATACAAGAGAGACGAATCGGGCGTGTAACGAATGAACATCGAAACGCTGTGACAAGTGTTAATGAACGTTAAAAATGTTTTAAGTCAAATAAAATGAACATTATAAAATATAGAATGGGGTTAATATAAAATCAATAAGTAGTCCTAGCAAGACTTAAACACTTGAATGAATTTCGAATATAGTGAGATATAAGTCGAAAGTTAACACAATCAAATTGAACATTGTGTACTGATAGTAGGAAGAATTATGAGATGCAGAGTAGAGTTTACATTACAACTACTATGTGTTGATATGTGACTAATAGTTGATGTGCATGATTACATAATTGTGTAGGGCACGTGAAACGCAGATAGCTGTAAGCTGTTAATCTATTATTGGTAAACAACAATCAAGGCAAGTCTTTTGGTTCCTATTTGTCTACGTGAACTTGATGAACTATTTTAAATTTCATGATATGTTATATATGTTGTAAGCGAGCATAATATGTTATACATGTTGTAATCATAAAATGTTAAAGTCAATTTATGACTACATTGTTTTGGTTAAATAATATTGATTGAGCAAGGAACTCAATATTTATATTTGTTATGTGAATTAAAGCATGTATGCCATGTTACTTTAATTATTATGATATGTATGTTGGGCATATTATTATTTGTTATGTGATGCATAAAAACTGTTAGAACTTGCTGAGCTGTCTAGCTCATTCTTGCAAATAATAATTATTGCAGGTCAAGATTTCAAGGTAAGGATACGTGCTAAGTGAATTATAGAGATCCATATTCACGAAGATTACTTATATTTTATGAGAAATGTATTTAATGTTTTGAATGTAACATGTTGTTGAATTATAAGTGGAGTTATCCAATGTATATGGATATTGCTTTATGATGTAAGACTTTGTATAGCCATTTTGTTGTAACGATTCATGATATAGATTTGAATCGAAGAGATGTTATGTAAAGGTTGCGATTCAGGACAATAAAGAAGTTTATAAAAGTTTTAAATATTCTGCATTTTTAGTGATTTTAATATCGAATAATGATGTAAAGATAGATTAAAGTTGTATTGTTAATGATCGGGAAGGAGAATATTATTGTATGAGTTTTTGGGTCGTTACAGTTGGTATCAAAGCTGTAGGTTATACACCTTAGGTAAGAATACCTTAGGCTATGACCTTAGAGAATAAAAAGTTAAGTTTAAGTTACGTATAACAAATAGGTGATTCTTTTCACATACGTAGAAGTGTAGGATGTGTGAAGTCCTAGCGATGTTATAAGAAGAAGATTAGAATGGCGAGAAATAAAACCCGAATAAAATATTGAGCAATATGAATGAAGTTAGAAAGTTCTTAAAGGAAGAGTTAATAAATAAACAAGAAGATTCAAAGAAGAATCTTGAAGAGATGTGTAGATAAGAATCAGGAGTTGCCTAACTCCAATAATAAAGATGACGAATAACAATGAATAGACAGAGTCTATAATACTAAAAGCATAAATAAAATTATAGTATGATATGATGAGAGGTAAGATAATAAGTTTTTAAAGCAAAACAATAATGAGATAAGAAAAGAATCATAAGGGAGATAATTATAGAATAAGATCATAACGTAATCTTTTAAAGTTAAAAGACATATGGTCTGTAATGATTGAATAGTTATAGTTTGAGACTATAACGAGAATGTACTATGATATAGTACGAGATTAACTCACGAGGAGTTATAAATGATGAGATACAGAAGTCTGTGTCGAGTATAGAGCGAGAAGTTATGAGTAAGATAGAGTTAAGTGAGATTTCAACCGAGAACTCATGTGGTGGCTGAGTTGTACAAATCTTGTATGGTCAGGGTTTTGTGCTTACACTTGGCTTATCATATTGATTATCATTGGAATACGGGTGTTGCGCTATCGATATATATATGGTGAGAAGGTGAATCTTGTTCCATGTTTATATTTGATAGTTAGAGTCAATAGAGATTAGATTAGATGATATTAAGATTACATTAGATGATCTTAAAGTTAGGCAAGTTCTTAAAACTCATACTTATGGTAAGTTCGTGACTCATAATCGTATGTATGTTTTTGAACCCCTAAGCATATGGATAGTCTCTGATCAGTTCTTTGACTACGTATTGCTAGGACAAGTTCTTAAACTCATATTATTGTGGCAAGTTCCTGAACTCCCAAAGTATGACGACGTCATGCAATGTAGTATGACGACGTCATACAATGTCGTAATCCTCAACGTATCATTACTACGGTACGGTATCAGGGTATTATGAAAAGATTTACTTATTATTTTTAGTTTCCTTAAACTATATATATAAAAAAAACATTTTTAAATAATTATTTTGTTGGATAAAAATATATATGTATATTCATATATTTCAATTGATGTCCGAACTGTTGCTAGAAGTCTATGCTATTTGATTCAGCTAGACAAATATTGAAAGATGTTTATGAAATTCGAGCGTTCTTGGTCAAACTATGCCAAACCAAATTGTTTTGGTGCGAATTCAGATGTTAAGAAGCTGAGGTGAACAACCCTATAAAAGGGGACATGTTATCGGAGACAATAGTTTCGAGTATAACGCATATAGTCATTACGATGTACTACGTTTGGGCCCGACGTAGGGGTACGATAGGTTGGCCACCTAGAGTACCGATGCGGTTTATAGTGTGAAGTACCGGGGGTGAAGCACTATTAAACCTAGAACGAAGTACAAGGTCTTGTGATCACTCAGCATTATTGGAATCTTTTAAATTCCTGAGTTATATATATCGCTTCCCAATTATTCAACAATTGTGGAAGATTCTTATTATTCTGAAGGAGAATGTAGCGAGAAGGATATTCCTTAGAAAGAAGTAGTGGTAGAACGCTTTAATCCAGTGAATAGAGATTAACGTAAAATCTATTTTGATAGATTGAATGAATGAAGATTAATAAAAATTTCGAGGATGAAATTCTTAGAAGAAGGGGTGAATGTGATAACCCGAACAATTATAGATGGTGAGTTATGAAGTATATGAATTCTACGAGTAGAGCATATAGCAGTGATCCTTAGAAAGGAAACGAACGAGTTAAAGAATATATAATATTTGATATATGACTGTGTTTAATTGAAGGTTATGTAATAAAACCTAAAAGTTGTTAAATGAATGAATGAAGTATATATATGTAAAACTTTTTGCTAAGTTAACGTGTTGAAGTTATTCAACAATAAAATTGTGAAAGAGATTTTGTGAAAATCGAGTAAGGGAGGTTTCGTTGATTCCGAGGACGGAATCCTTATAAGGAGTGAAGGATGTGACATCCCGGATTTTTAAGAATTTATAAATGAGAATTTAATAAATAAAATTCTTATTTTGAGATGTTTCGAGTTTGAGTATGTGTATACGTGTCATATATTGTGAAATATGTGATTTGGTGTGAAGAGAATTGTATATATTAATTTTAATATTTATTGAAGTAAATAAATATTTTGATTGAATTATTTATTGAGATTATGTGATTATTATGGAGTAATGTAATTAAGTGTAATATATTAATTAAATAAATATTTAATATTAATTGACGTAATAATTTTATGTTATAGTTTTAATTTAATTGGGATAATTAAATTAGATGAGTTATATGATGAGTGTTACGTAAAATTATAACTAGTGAGTAATTATAATTATGTGATAATTTTGTGTGATTAATTGATGTTAAACTTTTAATTAATTAAATTAATGTTAAGATTTAATTAATTAAAGGATAACATTAAGAATATGTGTTAAAGAATTTATTAAAAGAGTTAAAAGAGTTTTTAAAACCGTTTTTCCAAACAAAGTCCTTACTTTTGTTTTAAATCCGTTTTGCCAAACGGGGCCTTAACTATTAAAACCTGTTTTTTTAAATAATGAGTTTTCCCAAACAAGCCTGAAGGCTTTTTAAATTCCAAAGGTTGTAACTTATATATATTAAATTTAAGTATGGTGTTAATTGGTTATTTAATACCTAGCATTTATATATATATTATATAACTATACATATAATATATATCCTATCAGTTCTATTTTATAATACTACGTTACTTAGTCTATTAGAAAGAATAGAGAAGGAAGAACAAGGGTTAGACAAAGAGATAGACTAAGAAGAGAAGTTACAAAGAAGAAAACACAGAAAAAGCTAGAATTTGAGAGAAAGGAAAAGAGAAGAAGAAGGAAGAAGAAGAAGAAGAAGAAGAAGAAAGAGGAAGAAGAGGGAAGGAAGCTTGAGATAACATCATCCCCTTCGTTCCAATAAGCAAAGCAAGGTATAATCTCTATGCTTAAATCTTCATATTCCATGTTTCTTCATAAAAGAACTTCTCTGTAAAAGCCTTTTGTGTGAAGTATGTGATCATGATGTATATATGTGAAGTATATATATATATATTGATGTTATTATATGAGTTATATGGTTGTTCTAACAATTCAACCCGTGTAATTTCGATAAATAAGAAGAAATTATGTTCCTAATGATTTACTGTAAACTTATTTTCAAAGAATAGCCTTTGAAACTATCAAATTGGTGTTTGATTGTGAATTATTATTTAAATTGATCATTGGTTATGTTAATATGTTAAGAATTAGAGTTATTGCAAAATGGAATTACATGAATTGATTGAAAAACGAATTCGTAATAGCAAATTTTGTCAAGAACATTTGATATTGTAGTTTTCTTCAAACATCATGAAAACTTGGTTTTTATTATGTGTTGTAAGGATTTTATATGTTATAATCATGTTAAAGAGTCCAAAATTTTGTTGTTACAAAGTTTCATGTTCATCATGTTGAGAAAATTCGGATTCGGTGTGAAGAAATAAGCCAAATTGACTTATTTCTTTGCCGTTCTAGAACTGGGAATTTCCACCAGAGGTGGGACTCGCCCCAGTGGGGTATTTTGCATTGGGGGGCCCACCACAGCGGGTAACCATGCTGTCCGGAGTTGTTTAAGTGTTGTAATGCGAAACTGTTTTGACCTCCTATAGTAAAACGACCATAACGTTTTCATACGAACTCCAATTCAGGAGATTCAAGATGATCCGGAATGAGCACGAGTAGACCTACAACTTTTGTTTTTTAACGTTTTTGATTTGAGGTCGTTAGAAGGGGGAAAATGGCCATCTTTGTGACAGATGCGTATTCGGAGGCAATCGGAGGGTGTTGAACATGCACATACGCAAGTATAGTGCTGTCGACGATAATAGATGTTGTTCTAAGTTATAAAACATGAATATTAGTAAATATAATGATGCTTAACATTAATAAATGATGTATTAGATAAGTTATATAAGCACACTAAGCATATACAAGAGAGACGAATCTGGCGTGTGACGAATGAACGTCGAAACGCTGTGACAAGTGTTAATGAACGTTAAAAGTGTTTTAAGTCAAATGAAATGAATATTATAAGATATAGAATGGGGTGAATATAAAACCAATAAGTAGTCCTAGCAAGACTTGAACACTTGAATGAATTTCGAATATAGTGAGATATAAGTCGAAAGTTTATACAATCAAATTGAACATTGTGTACTGATAGTAGGAAGAGTTATGAGATATAGAGTAGAGTTTTCATTACAACTACTATTTGTTGCTGTGTGACTAATAGTTGATGTGCATGATTATATAATTGTGTAGGGCACGTGAAGTGCAGATAGCTGTAAGCTGTTAATCTGTTATTGGTAAACAACGATCAAGGCAAGTATTTCGGTTCCTATTTGTCTACGTGAATTTGATGAACTGTTTTAAATTGCATGATATGTTATATATGTTGTAAGCAAGCATGATATGTTATACATGTTGTAATCATGAAATGTTAAAGTCAATTTATGACTACATTGTTTTGGTTAAATAATGTTGATTGAGTAGGGAACTCAATCTTTATATTTGTTATGTGAATTAAAGCATGTATGTCATGTTAATTTAATTATTATGATATGTATGTTGGGCATATTATTATGTGTTTTTTGATACATGAAAACTGTTAGAACTTGCTGAGCTGTCGAGCTCATTCTTTCAAATAATAATTGTTGCAGGTCAAGATTTCAAGGTAAAGATACGTGCTAAGTGAATTATAGAGATCCATATTCACGAAGATTACTTATGTTTTATGAGAAATGTATTTAATGTTTTGAATGTAATATGTTGTTGAATTATAAGTGGAGTTATCCAATGTATATGGATATTGCTTGATGATGTAAGACTTTGTATAGCCATATTGTTGTAACGATTCATGATATAGATTTGAATCGAAGAGATGTTATGTAAAGGTTGCGATTCAGGGCAATAAAGAAGTTTATAAAAGTTTTAAATATTCTGCATTTTTAGTGATTTTAATATCGAATAATGATGTAAAGATAGATTAAAGTTGTATTATTAACGATCGAGAAGGAGAATATTATTGTATGAGTTTTGGGGTCGTTACATTAGGAGTTTCTTGGGTTTGGTAGGTTACTACAGAAGATTCATACAAAACTTTTACAAAATCGCAACTCCATTGACGAATTTAACTAGGAAAATGGTGAAAGTTCATTTGGATGGAAAAATGTGAGGAGAGTTTCCAGGAATTGAAGAAGAGGTTGAGTATTGCGCCTGTGTTGTCATTGCTTGATAGTACAGAAAATTTTGTGGTATACAGTGATGCTTCACATAAGGGATTAGGCTGTGTTCTGATGTAGAACGACAAAGTCATTGTCGATGCATCACGTCAGCTGAAGAATTATGAGAAAAGGTATCCGACCCATGACTTGGAACTGGCGGTAGTAGTGTTTGCTCTGAAGATATGGAGACACTACCTATATGGGGAAAAGTGTGAGATATATAAAGACCATAAAAGTCTGAAGTATATTTTTACACATAAAGATTTTAATATGCGCCAAAGGAGATGGTTGGAGCTTATCAAGGACTACGATTGCTAGATTTTATACCATCGGGTAATGGGAATGTCGTTGCCGGTGCCTTAAGCAAAAAGGGTTGGGAGAAGTTAATGTTGTTAACTGCTCAGGAATAGTTAGTGAATGAGATGGCTAAATTGGAGCTGGAAGTTAAGTATTTGAAGGAAGCAAATGAGAAACTATTTCGAGTAACTGCCGGTTCAATCTTGACGGACAAGGTGAAAGAGGCACAACTACATGATGAGGAGTGTGACAAGATCCGAAAGAGAATAACCAATGGTGAAGAAATAAAGTTCAAGGTTGATACTGACGGATTGCTACGATTTAAAGGTAAAATCAGGGTACCGCCAGTACCAAAAGTCAAAGAGGAGATTTTGAGTGAAGCTTACAGTTCGAGATATTCGATTCATCTTGGGAGTACGAAGATGTATGAGGATCTCATACAACATTTCTGGTGGCCGAATATGAAGAGAGACGTTGCTGAATGTGTTGCGAAGAGCCTAACATGTCAGAAGGTCAAAGCGGAACATCAGAGACCAAGTGGATTATTACAACCGCTGGAAATTTTGGTATTGAAGTGGGAGCATATCACGATGGATTTCGTGGTTGGCCTTCCAACGGCTCAGAAGGGTTTTGATGCGGTATGGGTTATAGTTGATCGACTGACGAAGTCAGCACATTTCTTACCTATCAAGATTAGATTCAATTTGGATCAGTTGGCGAAGCTGTACGTTAAGGAAATTATTTCTAGACACGGTGTTCCGGTATCAATTGCATCAGATAGGGATCTGCCTTTCACGTCGAATTTCTGGAAGCGATTACAGGAATGTCTGGTAACGCAATTGAGAATGATTACGACGTACCATCCTTAAACTGATGGCCAGAGCAAGAGAACGATTCAGACTTTAGAAGATATTCTAAGAGCTTGTGTTATAGACTTCAAAGGAATCTGGGATTATCATCTACCGTTAGAGTTCGCCAACAACAACAGTTACCATGCAAATATTGGCATGCCGCCTTATGAAGCACTATACGGCAGAAAATACAGGACTCCATTATGCTGGGATGAGGTAGGTGAACGACAACTTTTAGCACTAGAATTGGTGCAACAAATTGTCGAGATCGTCAAGCTGATTAGAACGAGATTAGTAGCTGCTCAGGATAGACAGAAGAAATATGCTAATTATCATCGTCAGAATCGAGAGTTTGAAGTGGGAAACTTCTTTTCCTTGAAGGTATCTCCTTGGAAGGGGAAGATTAAATTTGGCAAGAAGGGGAAATTGAGTCCCAGATTTGTGACGCCCCCATAATAGGTCCATTCCACCCAACCCATTCTGGGTCACCAAATACATAGTACAAACTCCAAATACAAACTTTTATATCACACGGTGGTGCAAAATACGACCACACAACTGTGACTGTCAATACAAATATATAGAAAATATAAACATTCAAACTAAGTCCTCATTACAATTATTATCACACTATTTTATAAAAATAGTGAGGACTACTACTGTTCTAACTCGGACCATCACTCTGTCCCCCGACTAGTCCCTGCGACATTCTCATTTCCTGAAGATGACAATAGATGAAAAGGGTGAGCTCAACTAGCCCAGTAAAGAATATTATGACTAAGATAATAAAAAAAAAATTATCGTTAGTCTTCAACAAATCAGATAAAATATTATGGACAACAAGTTTTAGATCAACAACTGCAGCGGAAATAACAATGCATCAGAAGAATTAAGTAGAAAATAATGTCTACTAAATTGTATAATTTGAAAGTCCATAATTAATATTTTATCCCTGTAACATCAATCAATATATATCTTGAATCAAATATTCATCTTTGCACTACAGGCCAAAGATATTCATTTATATCATCAGTTGATCATGTTCATCTCAACACCTGTCCATCTTTGCACTACGGGCCAAAGATATTCAACAGGTAATCATTCATCTTTGCACTACGGGCAAAAGATATTCATCAGGTAATCATTCATCTTTGCACTACAGGCCAAAGATATTCGTCAAATAATCATCCATCTTTGCACTACAGGCCAAAGATATTCAGTTATATCATCATTTGGGACTGAGGATGATGAAAAATATTTTAAAGAACGAATCTAGTGAAATAAAGGACAAAGATTAGGGATTCGTAAATCAGTTTATCCAAGTTTAAAAATACTCCATAACAATCAATTGTGGAGCAAAATTCAAGAATGAAGATCAAAACTTGAATCCAATCAAAGATAGGAACCATAATAGCCAACTTGGACAAAGAAAAGAAAATTTAATTTTTTTGTGAATAGTACCGTATTCGTGAATAGTGCTGTATACGTGAATAGTGTCGTACACGTGAATAGTAACCCCAATATGAAAAAAGGTAGAAATTTCATAAGAAAAATCATACTTCGTGAATAGTACTCGTAAATAGAACCGTATTTGTGAATAGTACCGTATACGTGAATAGTAATCTCGACGGAAAAGGTAAAAATTTCATAATAAAATTCATACCAATATTTCGATGAAATGATATTGAAAGAAATAACATCATTTACAAAAAAAATAACATCCCTTACGTCAAAAGAACAGTACTTCTAGCTGGAATATCGAATATAATACTGAAGGAAACTTGCGCTGAATAGCAACACTCAAAGTATCTAAATACTCACAAAAATACGCTCGATATTATAGAGAGAGAAAACTTCTGATTCTGGTGTGATTTTTAAATTCTAATTCAGCATCCAATTTATAGAAAAATGCTTAGAACGCCAAAGCAGAAAATTTAATAAAATATTATATTTTAAAAAAAACTTTCGCACACCTCCTTGAACTTCAATTTTAGTATTTTTTCATGTGTGGGACCCACCATTCTAGAACAAAACTCCAGCAATTTACAACAACCAAAAGTGGGGCCCACCATATATTTTAGTAAAAAATATTTATTTCAAAACTTCAATAAGTCATAATAAATAGCCCTTTTATCAGAAAAATACGAATTCTATGTCATGTCCATAGAAAATTTAATTCTCTACAACTTTGCAGAAGAAAGTTTTTCTAAATTCCAAACAGAAAATGTCCGAAATCCACATACGGATGATTTTTCACACCAAAATACTGATAAAAATATATCAGCACTAATTCCTTCATTTATATTCACAATGAATAAATATTTCCTTATCATATAAATCAATAATTAATTATTCATAAATAATATTATTGAACTACAATATTGACATCCAGGTTGTTCCCATAAAAGAGGGAGCCTTCCGATAAGGATTTCTCCTTACTAGCACGCAATTAAATAACCCCTCCTAGACAGAACTTCCTTAGACATTGCCAATAATACTATCTAATAATATTATTCAAATAATATGAATTATTGATCTGATAATGTAAAATACTGTGTAGTGACAATTATTGAAACAACAATAATATAAAATACTGTGCAATACCGTGTGCTACTATGCAACAACGCGTATTACTTTACTTTAACCACCGGGTATTTCAACAGTGTTAACGGTAACAACTACGCCGTTATTTTTAGAAAACTCATTCTTGCCATTTTCTTCATCCTACAGTTTTCTGTTATGGGGCCCACAAATGGCTGCGCCGTCGTACGAATATTCTCAGACAGCAAGAATATTCCACGACCAAACGAATATTCCTCGACAACAATGAATATTTTATAACCACTTGTTTATTTTAAAATATTTGATAATTTTACCCATAACTTATCACATTAATCAAATCAACCCCTTACTATTCAAAATAATATATAGAGGAAATTCAATTTTTTTTATTCATAAAAGTTGGGGTCTTACAAGATTCATTGGACCTTTTGAACTACTGCGAAGGGTTGACGAGTTAGCTTACGAGATTGCGTTACCTCCGGAGTTAGATCATATTCATAATGTTTTCCACATTTCTGTGTTGCGACCGTACAAACACGATTATAAAGCATGTGATAGAGTATGAGCCATTGCAATTCGATAAACACTTAAGATATGAGGAAGTTCATGTTCAGATAGTTGACAAGAAAGAACAAGTACTTAAAAATAAAGTGATACCTTTTGTTAAGGTAATCTGGAGGAACCACAATGCTGAAGAAGCTACGTGGGAACTCGAAGATGTTATTATGAAAACCTATCCCCAATTATTTGCTTAATTTTCTTGTATAACGATTCTGGGGACATAATCTTTTTAAGGGGCAAAGAATGTGACGAATGAGTGTTTTTTTAAGATGTGATTCTAGGGATAGAATCCTTTTAAGGGGGGAAGATTGTAACAAACGAGATTTTGTATTTTATTTTAAATATTTATTGAATTAAATAAATATTTAATTTGATTTATTTATTGAGTTGATTAAATAATTGATGTGATTATGTTGTAGAGTAATTTAATTAAGTGCAATATGTTGATTAAATTGATGTTTAATATTTAATTGATGTGTAAGTAATTTTGTGGTGAAATTCTAATTTAATTGAGATAATTAAATTAGATAAATTATTATGTAGAATTTGGTAATAATGATTTAATGAATAATTATAGTAATATTTAATTTAATTTCAATAATTAAATTAGAGATTTACTAATTGTTACATGAAATTATGATTAAATGAATAAATTATAATTGTGTAGCAATTTTATTTATGTGGCAATTTTTATTTAATAAATTGATGTTAGCTTTAATTTAATTAAATTGGAATATTGAGATTTAATTAAATAAAGTGTGACATTTAAAACTATGCATTAAAAGAGTTATTTAAATAATTTAAAAGGGTTTTAATTCAGTTTTACCAAACAAAGCCCTTAGTTTCTAAAAAAATCTATTTTTTATTAGGTTTTGCCAAATAAGCCTTAGTGACTTTTGATTTTCAAAATAAAACGTAACTGATATGTATATTTAATAGAGATGTCTGTTATTATATTATATAATTATATTATATTATATCTATATTAGTTATACGTATAATACGTTAAGTTAGAGCAGAGTTAGAAAGAATAGAGAGTTAGAGAGAAAAGAGAGAAGAAGGAAGAAAGAAAAAAGGAAAAAGCTCTATGAATCAAAACAAGAGTTCACCATCATCATCATCTTCTTCTAAGCTAATAAGGTAGTAATCTAACTCTAGAAAATTTCTAATTATGTTCTTCCATTGTTTTCATAAAAACATGTTTTTAGAACTTCTCTATGATTAAAGTTTTCATGATAATTCATGTAAATATAATTTATATGTGTTAGATTATATCTATAACTTATTATATATGGTTTATATGGGTATTTAAGTGGTTTAATTCATGTAAATATGATGAACATGAAAAAATCATGTTCATAGCAATTTATAGCAAACTATTTTGAAAAAAATGGTTTCTTTAATATCAAAATTGATGTTTAATTCATGCTATGTGATGTAAATTGAATTTAGATTATAATAATATGTTAAGAAACAAAAATAACATGATTTGAATTGTGTCATTTGGTTTAAAAACAAAGTCAAAATGTTTATTTTCCTCAAAAACACTTAACAATGGTGTTTTCTTCAAAATCATGAAATTAGAGATTTTTAATTGATTGTTGTAATGTTTATATGTGTTAAAACATGTTAGAAGTATAAAGTTATGATTTTATAAAACTTTATATGCATTGTATGAATCAAAATCTGAGTTTGGTGGGAGAAAATAAGCCAAACTGGCTTTCTCCTGCACTGTTCGCGAGGCTGTCTACGTCTGGAAGTGACGTGGCACCGCAGCGCCAGCCCTGTGGGTAGACAAGCGTCGAGCCTGGATGTGGAGCCTGCTGACGTGGCAGTGCGGTTTTGAGTGCAACTGGAGCGCTGCAGCGCCAGGCTCAGCGCCTTGATGATGTGGCAGCGCTGCAGCGTTGGCTGCAGTGCATTGTGTGGCGCTGCAGCGCCACCTGTGCAGTTTAACCATAAAATTATATTTAAATGTACAATTTAGAGAGAATGCTAATATAATAAATATAAAAGCATGTTAATAAAATTATATGCTAATTGGACAGTATTAAATTATATTTTTAATATGAGAAGTATGATTTTAAATTATAATTTGATTAACTATTAATAAGTTAAGTTTGATGTGAATTTGTGGTTTTATCATGTGATGACTAATGTTTTAAACCTAACAACTAAAGAATGGTGAGTTAACTTAGATGGGTTAACTAATGATGTGAACTACCTATATAGTAACTAATTTGTGTTACTATTGTTAATTACGTGTACGTAGGATAAATTGTGAAACGAGTTTATAATTGTTAGCTTACACACGAGGCAAGTTTTCTTATCCTAACTCGATTATGTTCATGCAAGTTTCTTAATTATACTCTTTACATTGAGCAAGTTCTTTTACTCGGCATTGGACAAGTATCTTATTGAAGTTCATTATTGAAAATGATGTAACCTTGACTTAATTGTTCAAGCAAGGTTTTATTGTATCTTTCAAATGCTTTAAGTTTATTTTTAAATCATGATTGTTGAATATGATGTCTATTGTTATTATTTATAGTTATTTCATAATTCTTTTGTTATCAAATTCTTAAATTATTGTAAGTTGATTCAACTACTCCTTAGTTAATGATAGTTGAACTCTAAATTACCCTTTGAGCTTATCCAAACCAAAATTTCTTTGGTGCGGACTCGTTAATTAAAACTGAGATGAACAACCCTAGTAATAGGGGATTACCATGCGAAAGCGTTAAGATGTTTGTGCACAA
This sequence comes from Panax stipuleanatus, assembly GCA_020205555.1. Classification (NCBI taxonomy): domain Eukaryota; kingdom Viridiplantae; phylum Streptophyta; class Magnoliopsida; order Apiales; family Araliaceae; genus Panax; species Panax stipuleanatus. Next base: position 108,653,938 of record CM035116.1, read on the forward strand.
TACATGGTACGAAGGGCTGATCCCCCTAAATACGACTGTTAAGGGTTTAAGTAGAAATACTTACAACCTGGGATATAGTTCAAGGTCTTGTGACCCTCAGATGAATTCTAAACTCTATATTCACTTCTTGATTAACAAAGATAGAAATGTTATTCAATTTAATTGAACTTATTCAGTGATATATCATCATTATTGTTTATTATTTCAAGTGAGCTTTTGTTTGCTCACTCTTGCATATATAACTATTGCAGCCAAAGTTGAGAAGGTTGACGAGCCATCAACCAGCAAAGGAAAAGGCAAGATGAACAAGTGAAGATTTATTCATATTTATAATATGATTTGTAATAAGACTTTAATTGTTATGTGATGTTTTATTTTCCGCAGTTGATGTTTGTTTAAGGTTAGAAACCCTGGGAACGTTTTGATAAGGTTGTAATCCTTTTGATGGAAGATTTTATTTATTAAGGGTGTAATTTATTTTGCATTCCTTATGTTTAGGCAGTTAGTTATGTTTTATTAAATAGTGAACACCAAATCCTAGGAAAATAAAGTACTCGATTTTGGGGGTGTCACACTATACCTATCAGGTATCTTTGGTACTCTTCCAGACTTACGAATAGAGTGTTGTACAGAAGGTTCTATAAGCTTACCGGGCCGAATTATACGGACTGGCTAAGAAATCTGAGAATAGTTCTCACTGCTGAAAAGATTTCTTATGTCCTAAACTCACCTGTCCCTGGAACTGTTCCAGAAACAGCCTCTGAGGAAGAGATTGCCACCATTGTAAAGTGGCAAGATGATGCATCTGTGGCTCAATGCATCATGCTCGCATCCATGAATAACGAGCTTCAGCGTCAGCACGAAAACATGGATGCTCCTACTATGTTGATTCACCTCAAGGAGTTGTATGGTGAACAAAGTAGGACTGCTAGATATGAGATATCTAAGGAGCTCTTCCGATCTCGGATGACCAAGGGCAAAGTGAACATAAAGGAACAAAAGAAATCTGATCCAGCTAGCAGAGGAATGTGCTTCCATTGCAACGAGCCGGGTCATTGGAAGAGGAACTGCAAGAAGTTTCTGGCAAAGAAGAAGCTTGGAGAAGCTTCAACTTCCAATCAAGGTTTGTTCATGATTGAAATTAATTTTTCAGAAAGTCAAAATTCTACTTGGGTATTGGATACCGGCTGTGGTTCTCACATATGTAATAATGTGAAGGGACTGGTCAGAAGTAGAAAGCTGAACAATGATGAGGTGATCCTACGAGTGGAGAATGGAGCAAAGGTTGCTGCATTAGCTGTATGAACTTATTATTTAGCAATGCCTTCGGGCAAGTCCTTTTATCTTAATAATTGTTATTATGTTCCGAATATTATTAAAAATATTATTTCAATTTCTGTATTGGATATGGAAGGATTTAACGTTGTTATAAAGAACAATAGTTGTTCTATTTATAAAAATGATATTTTATATGGTGTTGGAAATTTGCGAAATGGACTTTATACACTTGACTTACAAGAAAATATTTTTCAAATTGAACAAACTAAGAAAAAGGAAAAGAGATGATATTAATTATACCTACATGTGGCACTGTAGACTCGGTCATATCAATGAAACAAGATTATCCAAGTTGCATAAAGATGGGCTCTTTGAGTTATCTGATTATGAATCGTATCCAACTTGTGAATCTTGTCTCATGGGTAAAATGACTAAATCTCCTTTTAGTGGAAAAGGAGAAAGAGTTACAGAGTTGTTGGCATTGATTCACACAGACGTTTGTGGACCTATACAACAAGTGCACGGGGTGGGTATTCTTATTTTATTACTTTCACTGATGGTCACTCAAGATTTGGATATGTGTATTTAATGAAATACAAGTCAGAATCATTTGAAAAGTTCAAAGAGTTCAGAAGTGAAGTAGAGAAACAAACGGGCAAGAGTATAAAGATACTTCGATCAGATTGAGGTGGAGAATACTTAAGCGGTGATTTTCTCAATTATCTCAAAGAAAATGGTATAATCTCACAATGGACTCCTCTAGGTACACCACAGTTAAATGGAGTATCTAAAAGGAGAAATCGAACACTGTTGGACATGGTTCGATCTATGATGAGTTTTACCGACCTTCCAATTTCCTTATGGGGATATGCCCTAGAAACGGCTGCATACCTACTTAACAAGGTACCTACCAAATCCGCCCCAAAGACTCCATATGAGATATGGAAGGGGAGGAAACCAAATCTTAAGCATGTTAAGACTTGGGGTTGTCCAGCTTATGTCAAAAAGTTTGAAAACGATAAGCTACAGACTAAATCCGATAAGTGTAGATTTGTGGGATACCCTAAAGAAACTTTAGGGTATTATTTCTATCATCCAACTGATCAAAAGGTGTTTGTTGCGAAACATACTGCCTTCTTGGAAAAGGATTTTATCCATGAAGGGGTCAGTGGGAGTAAGATATATCTTGAAGAAGTTCAAGACCCACAAATTACCACGGATCAAAGTTAGGTACCTGACAAAGTAGAAGAACCTACTATACCACACCCTGTTCGTAAATCTGGAAGAGTACCGAAGATACCTGAGAGATATAGATTCGTTATAGAGGATGACGATGAGGTACACATCATGAATGATGATGATCCATTGAATTACGAATAGGCTATGAGTAATAAAGACTCAGGGAAATGGCTTGAAGCTATGAAATTCGAAATGGACTCCATGTATGAAAACAAAGTATGGACTTTGATTTCACCACCTGAAGGCATTAAGCCTATTGGGTGTAAATGGGTCTTTAAAAGAAAGACTGGAGCGGACGGCAAGGTAGAGACCTATAAGGCCCGACTGGTTGCAAAAGGTTTCAAACAAAGACAAGGAGTTGACTATGATGAAACCTTCTCACCAGTAGCTATGCTCAAGTCCATTCGGATTTTGCTTGCGATTGCAGCTTATAACGACTATGAGATCTGGCAGATGGACGTGAAAACGGCCTTCCTCAATGGGAAACTTGAGGAGGATGTGTATATGACACAGCCAGAGGGATTTGTTTCAAAGGTTGGAACAAATCAAGTCTGTAAGCTGCAACGATCCATTTATGGATTGAAGCAAGCTTCTCGTAGATGGAACATTCGTTTTGATGAGACAATCAAAGAGTTTGATTTTGTCAAAAACGACGATGAACCATGTGTGAACAAGAAGGTTAGTGGGAGCGCAGTTTCATTCCTTGTATTATATGTTGATGATATATTACTGATAGGGAATGACATTCCTATGCTACAATCGATTAAAATCTGGTTATCTAAACACTTCTCCATGAAGGACTTGGGAGAAGCATCCTATATTTTGGGGATAAAGATCTATAGAGATAGATCTAAAAGGATGCTTGGTTTATCCCAAGGAACGTACATTGATGCAATGCTAAAGAGGTTTAGCATGGAAGATTCCAAAAGAGGTCTCATGCCGATGAGCCATGGAATACATCTCTCTAAGAAACAGGCCCCAAAGACACCTGAGGAGAGAGACCGTATGAGTAAGATCCCTTATGCTTCTGCAATAGGATCTATCATGTACGGTATGATATGTACTAGACTGGATGTTGCTCATGCACTTAGTGTAATGAGCAGATACCAGTCAAACCCTGGAGAAGAGCACTGGAAGGCAGTGAAGAATATCCTAAAGTACTTGAGAAGGACTAAAGATATTTTTCTTGTCTACAGTGGGTCTGAATTAAAACTCAAGGGATTCACAGACTCAAGTTTTCAAACAGACCAAGATGACAGTAAATCTGTTTCAGGGTATGTGTTTACCTTGAAAGATGGTGCAGTGAATTGAAAAGGTTCCAAACAACAAAAGGTTGTTGGTTTAGTGACAAAGACAAAGTATATAACTTTAAGTGAAGCTGCAAGTTGATGTTTTACATGAAAAGTTCATTACAGAACTAGGAATAGGTCCTAAGTCTCATCTTGAATCTAAACATGTGTTGCGGCACTTTGATTAAAGAAATCATTGAAAGAGGAGAGTGTAGACTCTCAAGACAACATTGCAGATCCATTAACTAAAGCTTTAACACAACAGCAGTTTGATCGTCACTTAGAGAAGTTGGGTATGAGATACCATGGCGATTGGCTTTAGTGCAAGTGGGAGATTGAAAGTAGTATGCATACAAGTCAATCATGTATGATGATAAAGCATATACTTTGGAGGCAATCTCATTTATTTATTAATAAAAATATTCATTTATTAAAGGCATTTAATTATCTACATGGTGCTGTTTTATAATATGTAAATAACCCATAGTTTTAAGCAATGCTTTTAGAATCATGATGATGATCATGCCAATGAGATCTAAATTCTTAGAAAGCTCTAAAACTAAAATAGTTCCTAATCATGGGATTACTAAAAAGGGGATTAGTAAATCCGGATAGATTAGTACATATGTTGCTTGCTCATTAGATGAGGATGATTGATCTCATAATCATTTGTGTGGAGACACTAAAGCAAGTATGTAGGTGCTTATTGGAGAATAAGTTCACTGAACGTGACTCGCTATGGAATACCTAATGGAGTTTTACTCGCCTGTCAATAGGAATTCCTAATGTGATAGTAGTACAAGTGATCCTTGGACTTGAGATCATCATAGTATCTTGTATGTAATGAATTATACTTGACTTATTCCTTAAAGCCCTTTAGGGTATATAAAAGGGTATGCTTGGGTATAATGAGTTACATATGGAGACAATGAATGATCAATAAAGAATCTACCACCTCTAGTAAAGGAGGAGATATATCCTATGTGATTCGTTAAATGACAACCCAGGAATCCTTGGCCAAGGTAAAATGAAATTAGAAAGGAGTTTCTAATTTACATTATTTGGAGTTGTGCATTTTCTAATCGAAATACATATAATTAAATAAAATAAGACTTGACAGTAAATTCATGTCTTATATTTAATTGGGACATTGTATGGTGGAAGGATTGAATTGTATGATAACTATTTACTCACAGGTTCTTTTATGATTAATGTTGAAATCTATATTATCTGGAAAGTCGTTGATCGCTAGGGAGGCTTATCCCTATTGTAGAATAAATATTATTTATTTAAATAGATTATTAGTTTAATTTATTTATTTAAATAAGATTAGAATTGTTCTAATTGATTTATTCACAACCGGTTTAATATGGAGAACCTAAAGGGTCACACCATAAAAGGAAGAATAATTATTTAAGAAGGTAATGGCATAATCGTAATAATGCATTAAGTGAAATTAATTTAATCTATGGTGATAGAATAAATTAAATAGCTTAATATTTATTATTTAATATTTTAGAAATATTAAATATAAATTAATAAGAGGAGTCTTATTAATATTATTATAATTATTATTATTTTAATTTCTAAAGGAGTTTAGTAATTAATTTAATATTAGTACTCTCATTTATTCCTAATAAGATTAGGAGACAAATTAATTAAATGAATTTAATTAATTATTTCCCATGTGGTGGGAAGACTAAATTAATTAAAGGAGTTTAATTAATTAAAAGAAATCCCATGTCTAATAGGATTAGAAGGGTTGACCAATATCTATATAAGAGGATTATATATAATAGATATTACTTGATGCAATTCCAATTGTTGGAGAGTACTCCTTTTCTATAGAGGATAGAAAACTAAGCCAACCACCATCCTTCTTGATAATTCATCTTCCTTGGTGAATCACCTCTAGAGGCCAAACACTTGGGTGGCTAACGTTGATCAAAGGAAGGAATCTAATTCGAAAATTCAAGGAGATCACGAAGAACAAGGAGTTGAACTAGTACCTGTGGAAGCTTCGTTCTACAAGGGTATGATTCTATAACTTCTTATTTATCGTTTTAAATTAATAATTTGCATAAAGGATGATCCGGGTAATGGTTTTGTAGAAATTTTTTTAAACTCTGATATACCATGCTTCCGCTAATTTTTGCAATTTGATTGCGTCACGATTTCGTACAAACCCAACATCTCAGTGGTAGTGAGACTACGAAAGTAGAAGTGAAGCAAGCTAAGAGAAGATCCAAAGAGTCACTCTACGAATCACCATGAACCACCAAGAGCTAAAGAAGAACAGATGCAGAACCAGATCTGCACATCAGTCAAGCAAGGTTCAGGGGATGCTAAGTGCTAGACGGAGTCTACCAAAAGTGCAAAGACTTAGCAGACCTCAAGTGGTGAAAGGGTGCAAAGCTGAGATCTGATGAAGACAAGCATAAACCAAAAGATCAGCCACACCAAAGAACTGATGGACTGCTAATTACTCAAAGATGTCAAGTTTTATGAACATTGTAGCAGTTCATCAAAGGGTGATCCAGTCTCGATGCAGAATCCAAGGAGGATCACACCAAGCTGCTAAGTACCAAAGGATGAACAAGCTTCAAGTCAACTTAGCAGCTCAACACCAACAACAACATCAACAAGTAGCTAGGGCTTGAGGGGTCTTTGTCCGAGAGACTAAATCAAAGTCAAGTGTGCTGGACTTGCTGTACTAGATGATACAAGAGATTCCAAGTCTGCTGGATTTGAAGAGTTCTTAGTGAACTGAAGTTCCAAGGCTGCTGGCCTTGAAGAGTTCTAAAGTGAACTGAAGTTCCAAGGCTGCTGGCCTTAAAGGAATCTTAGTGATTCAAAGATGTAAAGGCTTCCTTAGTGGAATCCCTGCTTGTTGATGCAGAATAGTGGATTAGGAGCTTGAGTCTCTGAACCACTTAAAATCCCTTGTGTCTTTTACATTCAGTTATGTACATTATGTATCTTTAACTGCTATAACTGCCATAACTGTAATAACCACTTACATCTAAACTAACTATAGAACAATGGATTAACAAGATATCTATGAAGGGGATCTTTAACTTATTCCGCTGTACTTGAAATGATTCTTATGTTTGTCATATGCTAATTACTTAGCAATACAAAATAAATAGGAAAAGATGTTTGAAAATAAAAAGAATCTATTATATCCCCTTTCTAGATCTATTGTGTGCCCGCTGGGAACTAATAATTGGTATCAGAGCAGGTTCTCATGCTATATCCTAAAGCTAACGCTTTGAGTTTGATCCTAGGCACAAACCATGTTCTAAACTTAGTTTAGTAGTAAGTCATTTGTGATTGCAGATGAGCTCACACATTGAAACTATGCGTACAGGTAAATGTGTATATTCAACTGAAGCTGCTCAGATTGGTCCCTGTTCTTAAATGCTATAATAACAAGGCCAATTTGTTTCCAAAGTCAATCAGTTGTCTGCAGATCAGTGATGGGAAGTCAAAAGGCATCAAAAGCAAAGAGTCTGTCAGCCATTGTTCTGAAAGATGAAAGGCCTATACATGCAATGAAATGCTTATCCAGAGAGAAAGAAGATTTCTTTCAATATGTACTTGGCTAACCAGTTAGATCTGAACCTTGAGGTTCAAGGTTGTCAAAGAATTCAAGCTGCAAAGACTTTCCTATGCTTTCAACTCCAAGACTATGCCTGATTGATCTAAGGTCAAAAGGGGCAACAAGCTGTCATCAATGAATGCAAAGATATGCACATCAATGCCTAACCTCATTATAGCAAGACAAATGACTGTCAAGAAACTGACAGTATAAAGGTACAGTTCCTCATTAATATTTATGTGTACATCATGTTGCATCATCTTATGTACTACAATAGTACTCTATCAAGAGACCATACTCTTCCTAAAAAGGGGAAGAGAGAAAGTACATTAAAATTGGAAACTTAATTGTCAACAAACTTTCTTTCCAACCACGTTTTAGGTTGAAGATAACATCTTGAAAGAAGTCTGGAGTATGTCCTAAGTTAATCTAAATCTAACTAAGCTTAAGTGGAGTAACCCTTGCTGAAGGGTTGGTATGTATGTAAATATATATACAAACCAATGTTTTGTGCTTTTGATAAAATGTAGAGTATGATCAACACTATAGGAGTATCTTGAAGATTCTTAGAAATTGATCATCTTCATGAATCAACCAGATACAAATAAGCAATAGAGTTGATTCCTACTCTGTGAACATTCAAAATCCGTGAACATAACCAAGCAAATGGTGAAACAACTAAAGAAAAAGAGTGTCATAGCAAAATGCTTAATCATTCACACACTCACCATCATGCATTATAAATGTCATATCTAAATCTGATAATGCATAAATATGATTATTGATGATAATATGATATAAATTCAAGAATATGAGGAATTGGGATTTTGAGAAAACTAACCTAGCAGGACCCAAGAAATCATGGGTACCAAAATAGAAATTTACTTAACTTGCAGGTACTTGGTCTATCTGACCACACTAAGGAATACTGAAGCAGATAGCATCAGTCACAAGGATTCAACCAGCTGCATGGTCAAGACATTTTAGCAATGCTCTTGATCATATTATCCAAAGTTAAAAACTGTTCCTGAAGACTTACTGAGTCCCCATAAATGAGGATTTGCATGGTTGATGATCTTCACATGGAAGCTGGGTATTCATGTCAAGACGGAAGAGATCTACTGTGCTCATCCATGCAAAGCACATCATCCCTAAGGGAACATCCAGGAAGTTTATATCAGAGGATCATCAAGTATTGATCATAAAGAATGCATCATTGAAGCATAACTCCACGAGTGCAGAAGATACTGAAGCCTGAATGAGAAAGACTACGTTCGTAGTTTTGTCAACTATCGTGGAGTGATCTGTTCTGAGGATACCTCTCTATGATTCAATAAGGATTATTCATTCATGATGTATTCAGCCTGAAGGAGATGCTGCAATAGCCTCTCAGCCTGAACAACTGTCAGGGCTGAAGCTGATAAAAGTGCAAAGGCTGTATCCAAGCTAAAGAAGAGGATGAAGAGGCTTGTCAAGAATTATGTTCTGGCAAATGAGGAAGTATTGAAGGAAGATGATCAAAGGATTGCTGAGGAAAAGGCTAAACAAAGCAATCAACCTCAAGCATCTAGTCCAACTGTGGAAGAGACCAGAATGATAGAAGATGATTAGGTCATCATCAATCATGCAGAGCACACTATTGCACCTGAACAGACCATGATCAATGCTGGAGAGGAAATGCCAGAACCAAGTGCTGTTGCTGAGGAAGTACAGCCTGAAGTTGTTGTTCATTCTGAGGAAGTTCTTGATGCTAATGATGAAGATGGTGAAGCTTGGGGAGCAAAATGAAGAAGTGGAATACTTGCCAGAAGATCTGAGATAAGCTTGAAGGATAGGTCAACTATGGTGCATGTCTATTGACCACTCCACGAATATCAAGACCACTCCTGTCAAGTTCATAGAGACAGGAGCTAACCCAAAGCAGAAACATTCCAGTTACAGAGTACCAAAACTCTATGACTGATGAACCAAATAACGATCCATAATCAGTAGTAACGTCCCAAAATGTGCTGCTGATAACCATATCAACCAACCACTTAAATCGTGGAGTACCTACGATCAGTCTCAGGCATCGTAGTGTAAGAGCATGATGACACCACTATTGCAGCCTACACAAATACCAACATCAAAGAATATCTAGAGTTGGTAAGTGAACTCCTCAGCAGAGAAGCCCAATGTGATGTCATTGTAGCCACCATGTTTATAAAGCTCTTCATTTGATAAGCGCCTCAAGGACAAACCTAACCCTTAGCTTTGATCTAAGAGGTTGGCCCTTCCTGAGCAACCTTAACCCAAAAGAAGTACAAATATTGATTGGCATCACAAGAATCTCTGCTGAAGCAAGAAGTAACTCCTCAGAAGAATACAAGCTGCAAATGAGTATTGCCACTCTCTTGAAGTCTAATGAAGGAGTTGTGTATTGAAGCATGGCCTCAGACTACGATCATCGAAGAAGGAACAAAGGTTGTAGATTAGTCAAAGAAATCGTGGAGTACTAAGCTAAGTCATAAGGCCACTCCAAAAACTGAAGAAGTCAATAGTCAATTAAAGAAAAGTTAAATCTGATAAACTGATGTGTTAAGAAGAAGTTACAGATTGTGACCTACTAGACTCTTATAACTGTCCCACTAAGAAACGTGGAGGGAACAGTTACAAGAGGGAAAATTCAAATCAAGTGGCAGTTATATTTTCAAAAATTCATCAAAAGCTGCAAGTCTGTCCAATTCATACAATCTCTCTCTCAAACCAAAACCTAAACACCTCTAAACAGTTATATCCTCTCAAATAGCTATCTATCCTCAAATCGCTTCCTGATATCTCACAATATTCTCACAAAGTCATAAACCCAGAAAACCCTAACCCATCAAATGGAAGACCGGCGTGTAATCAATGGCATTCAACTCGCGACTAAGAAGTTAGAGAAATCCGAGAAGAAGTTCAGAGATATTCTTGAGTTAGTAAAGAAGGCTCGATTCTCTGAATGCCTTTAGTCGAACACTCTTATATATGTTAACTTGGTTAAAGAGTTCTACTTTAACGCAACTACAAACTCTGGGACTCTATCTACCAAGGTCAAAGGTTAGATTTTGAAGCTGAAATCCACTGACATCAACTAGTGCTTAGGTTTCCCTGACCTGGGTCTGAAAAGCCTTGATGAAGTCGACACGGAAGAAGCCAAAAGAATTATGCGTTACAAAAGGAACCCTAGTCTGAAGGATATGAAGAAAAAGGAGTTAACTGAAGAGTTCGAGTTCCTTGCAGAGATTATGGGAAAATGCATACAAAGCAAGAATACTGCACATGACACTGTGAGTGATCAACAGTTGAGAATCATGTCTGCAATAGTGCTAAAGAAGCGAATCAACTTTGGAGCTATCCTGTTTGACTTAATGTCTAAGTGGCTGGACAAAGAAGAAAAGAAGAAGTCAACAAAGAAACGACTCACAAAGGTTTTTCATGGAAGATTCTTGAGCATCATTCTGAAGAAGAAGCTGAAGAATAAGATTAAGGATGATGAAGGTGAAGTCCTAAACAGTCACAAGGTGATGTCCCCAAAGCTATTTGTAAACTGGAATAAGAATCCAATGGAAAACAAAAGGCTAGTGACATATGGCAGCAGCAGTAAGAGCACTACAAAGAAGAGAAAGGCAAGTGCTGTGGAGGAGGAGCTATCACACTCTGAGGAATCTATCATTCCAAAGTCCAAATCTGAAAGACCATCAAAGAAGAAAGCTAAAGTGGTGAAGAAGTCAAAATCAGTTCCCAAAAGAAGTCTGCCTGCTAAAGAGAAAAGGGTAGAGTCAGAAGAAGAAAAGGGAACTGAAAGCTCTAAGGGTGTATCATCAAGCAGCCAATCCACTAATGATGAGGATGTTAAATCTGAAAAAGAGGAAGTAAAGTCTGAAGATGAAGAAGAAAATGTGAGTCTTATGGCTAAGCCCCAAAGTAGCTACTCTGCTGATAAGGAAGGATCTAAGTTTGAAGAAATTGGATCTCCTACTGCTGAAGTCCCAAGGAGTTCTTCTCCTACTTCAAAGAACTCAGAGTCTAAAGAAGAATTATCTGCTGAACCCCAAAGAGGCTCATCTGATGATTTAGAGACCTCAAAATCTAAAGATGGAGAAAAGGCTGAACCTCCTGGAGCTAAACCCTCAAGAAGAAGGAGAAGCAACAGACTGGTTGCTAAATCAGTTTCAAAGAAGGGAGAATCGTCATCGAAGACAATTAAACTCAGTGATGATGAGCCTGAATCCAAGGGAGAAGATGCTAAGGGAAAAAGGATAAAAATGTCTGCAGAATCTAGCAAAAAAAGACTGAAGGCTGCAGACCAAGAAGTGGCCAGTAAGTCTGCAAAAGCTAGCTCTTCTGAAGATGATGAGAATGATGATCAAATGCAGGAATATACTGATGAGTCAGTCGTAGGAAGTATGCTCCGGTCTAACTCCAGTTCAGGACATGAAGAGAGTAGGGAAGACTCTAGCTCTGAGGATGAGGAGCCAGAAGATATTCATATCCCTTGTCCTGTTCGCCTCAAGAAAAGAATAGTGGTGGAAGTTGATGATGAACCACTAAATATACTTCCAGGCAAATGGGTTAACTATGGAAATGAAAGGCTGAATGTGGTGAAGATGACCACAGCAAATCTGCTCAACAATCTCAAGGCTATGAAGCTGGACACTTCAACTCTGATATATGAGCCTGAAATCAAGGATCATGCAATAAGGTGGTTTTATCCTCATATGTCATGGGTAAAGGCATCCAACACTGGTGATAATAGCTATTTCTCATGGTGCCTCTCTCATCTTCCCAACTTGGAGCTGGTTGCACAGAACTTTCCAAGGGTAAAGAAATTTGCAACACAACTGATCAAAGACCAGTCTCACTTCAGGGTCTATCGACATGCTGGCAACCACTACATTCCCTACGATTGTAGAGTAGGTTCATATGGAAGAAGAATCACACCCAACTCCATGATCATAGAGTCCTTACACTCTACTATTGAATATGATCAAGCTCAGTCTGAGAAGTTTTATTCTGCCCAAGTAGAAGTATCTGATATTCCTTCATCTTCCAACAGTGATTGGTACTCAACGATCTATAAGATTCTCACTACCTATGAAAGCCTGTCCAAGAATGAGAATCGTGGAGTCCAATCTGATGTTCAGCAGGAAGCTATTCAACCAAATGTCCACATTCTTCAGGAGCAAGAGTTACTGAAGAACTCCAAAGAGTTGGTTGAGAAGATATCTCTCATTACTGCAGAAGCTAAGATGCTGTCAGGAGAAGGAGAAAGTGAGCGTCACAACAGACATCAGGCCATGATATTAGATATATCTCTCAAGTTCAAAGAGAGAGATCAAATCTATCTGAAGTCTATGAATGATCAGAAGGAATAAGCTTTGCAAGCTCAGAAGAAAAGTGCAGATCAATACTATCCCTCTCTGACAAGATTGACTCTCTAAATCAGCCTCTATCCCTACAGCTGGAGCTAATCCAACAGGAACTCAAGCTTGAGGTTGGCAACTCATTTTACTTGATGGAGCAGCTTATGACAAATGTCCAACAACTTTTAGAAGTGATTAATAACAAAAAGGGGGAGAAAAAGAGGCATTCAAGGAAGAGCCAGGAGAGAAGAATGAAGGCAACAGAGAAGACCAAGAGCAGAAGCAGCAGACAAGCAAAGAAAGACAAGAAAAGGAAGAAGAAGAAGAAAGCAGCAGCAGCAAAAGTGTTATCATCTGAAGCAGTAGCAAAAGTGTCATCATCTGAGGGGGAGCCAAAGGATGATGACTCTATGGATACAAAGTTTGAGGGGGAGTCAGAACAAGAGAAAGATAAAGCAGAAGACAAAGAAGAAGAGCATGCATCTGAGCTAGAGCAACATGAAGATGAAGCAGTGGAGCATGCGTCTGAGGGGGAGCAGACTACAGAAGAAAAGAAAATGAGTAGCTGATCAACAGACATCCTTGAGACATACATGGAGCAGACAATGAAGCAGAGAAGGTACATTTCTAACTATATAGGTATGTTCTGGATCTAGGATGTAGAGTGTCATATTATATGTAATTCCACATTATCATCAATGACATTCATGATTATCTGTTTTAGAAATACAGCTGCTCACTATATATTAAGATTCATTCATCTCATACATATGCACTTATTATTTTTGTCATAATCAAATAGAGGGAGATTGTTAGGAATAAGCATGGGAATGCTATTCCTATTTATATAAGATTTGATTATGATATTAATGAATGAATATGCAAATATATCTACATTGATATAAGTTATAAAGTGCTTGAATAGAAAATAGGAATATATGTACAAGGACTTAGACTGAAATGATCAAATATGTTAGGTTGATCCTACATGAACAAAACAGTCTTGTAAAGTCCTTCAAAAGAATATGATGTACAAGGACTAAATATAGAAAGACCAAGCTTGTTAGGTTGATCTTATGCAATGTAATAGATAGGCATTTTTGATCGTCGAGCACTGCACCAGTCTTCGTAGTCTGCCAGGAGAGACAAGGAAGACTCGAAGACTATCAAGATAAAATTGTAGTCTGTAAGGATAGTAGCTCTCAGAGTTCGTAGTCTGCCAAGAGAGACAAGGCAGGATCGTGGTGTGACAAGAAGGACTTTCTCGAAGCCGTAGTCTACTGAGGAAGTCATGTTCAGAATCATAGAGACAGCCTGTCTGAGCGCTAACCGAGCACCTGCCGAGCCAAGTCAAGAATTGTAGGCCACACGTGAAGTTGTGGAGTCTACTGATCATATTAGAGGCAGAAATCATAGTCGAGCTAGATCAGACAAGGACAGTAAGTGTTAAGGCAGAAATCATAGTCTGTCATGTGATCTGCTCTCGGAGTCGTAGTGTCTGCAGAACCAAAACAAAATCGTAGTCTACGGAACTAAGGCTTCGACAAAGTCTATCAAGGGCTCACAACGCCAAAGTAGAATCGTAGTGACAACACGATTCTTAACATATGAGTACTCCCAAAATATCCAAAAAAGGTAACCTCTGGTCAGAGCTGTAAAGATGTAATCTACCTGAAGGAAGCCAGAGAGCACTTAACGAATGGCCTGCAAGCAATCAGAAGATCTAAGCACCAACTCAATCAACATTCTGATTGAGAAGTGAAACCATTCAAGGGAAGTCTTCCACAAGCAACAGCAAGAAGACTTCAGATAAAGTGACTGACAAAAGGAAGTCAGCAATGCAGTAGCTGTCAAGATAAATAGAAGACGACGATCTTGGGTGTGACCATGATCGTAGTGCTTGCCAGATGAGAAGCAGAAACTGATGCAGTTTATACAAAGATACTGGCCAACCTATGAAGAAAAGACAAAGAAGATTAAGCATGGGTCAGACCATTGATGATATGTGAATGGGAGATTACAAGGAGAAAGAGAGTTGAGCATGACTAATCAGAAGAATCTTGTAATCTTGAAGGGCCAAAGCATTTAGACAAGTTGTCAGTTCCTAAGATCAGTCAAGGCAAGCAGAAGTGTTGAAGAACTGCACGAGTAAAGGAAGAGAGGTTCTACTTTCCAAATCCAAAGAACACTCTTAGAATCGTAGTGTTATCTCAACCAGTCAGCGAGCAACATTCATTAGAAAAACTACAATCAAACTCAAGGTCATCTGCATCAGAATGGTAGAGTTCGGTCATTTGAGTATTGAAGCCTTGGCAACATCTCAATATAAAGACTGACATTCGAACATTGCTAATTGAGAGCATCGATGCAGATGGACAACTTCTAATGTTCTGAACGAGGTGTCAGAAAGAAGAAATAAAGGTGACTACCAACTTGACGCGTTAAAGTGACATATCTGATGTGGTAGGTGAAATAGTAAACTGCTGTGTCAGAAAAGTCAAAAGAGGTTGTCACGTTACATCAGCAGTCTATACCAAATAACTCGAGATCTGCGAAGCAATTCAAATAGCTTCCAACGGCTATATTCCAACGGGAAGCTTATGGAAGGGTATTTAACAGCTGAAGCTTCAAATATGAAGAGTTGCTGAGTTGAAGAGTTATTGGGCTGATAAGTTATCGACTCTACGAGTTCTACAGAGCTGAATAGAATACGTCTTAGTGGTAGTGAGACTACAAAAGTAGAAGTGAAGCAAGCTAAGAGAAGAGCTTTAATAGATAAAGGCTTCACTCAACAACAATGAGAATGCCAATAAGAATGGCAGCTAAGCTGAGAGCCGAGAAGGACAAAAAGAAAGCAATAAGAGTGGCAGGCCAGAAAGAAGATCTAAAGAGCCACTCTGCGAATCACCATGAACCACCAAGAGCTAAAGAAGAACAGATGCAGAACCAGATCTGCACATCAGTCAAGAAAGGTTCAAGGGATGCTAAGTGCCAGACGGAGTCCACCAAAAGTGCAAAGACTTAGCAGACCTCAAGTGGTGAAAGGGTGCAAAGCTAAGATCTGATGAAGACAAGCATCAACCAAAAGATCAACCGCACCAAAGGACTGATGGACTGCTAAGTACTCAAAGATGTCAAGCTTCATGAACATCGTAACAGTTCATCAAAGGGTGATCCAATTTCGATGCAGAATCCAAGGAGGATCACACCAAGCTACTAAGTACCAAAGGATGAACAAGCTTCAAGTCATCTTAGCAGCTCAACACCAACAACAACATCAACAAGTAGCCAGGGCCTGAGGGGTCCTTGTCCGAGGGACTAAATCAAAGTCAAGTCTGCTGGACTATCTGTACTAGAGGGTACAAGAGATTCCAAGTCTGCTGGACTTGAAGAGTTCTTAGTGAACTGAAGTTCCAAGGTAGCTGGCCTTGAAGAGTTCTAAAGTGAACTGAAGTTCCAACACTACTGGCCTTGAAGGAATCTTAGTGATTCAAAGATGTAAAGACTTCCTTAGTGGAATCCCTGCTTATTGAAGTAGAAGAGTGGATTAGGAGCTTAAGTCTCTGAACCACTTAAAATCCCTTATGTCTTTTACATTCAGTCATGTACTTTATGTATCTTTAACTGCTATAACTGCCATAACTGTAATAACCACTAACATCTAAACTAACTATAGAACAATGGATTAATAAGATATCTATGAAGGGGATCTTTAATTTATTTCGCTGTACTTGAAATGATTCTTATGTTTGTCATATGCTAATTACTTAGCAATACAAAATAAAATGGAAAAGATGTTTGAAAATAAAAAGGATATATTCAACCCCCCTTCTAGATCTATTGTGTGCCCTATGGGAACTAACATGGACATCCCCAAATCTTAACATGCTTAAGACCAGGTTTTCTCCTTGTCCACATCTCATATAGAGTCTTGGGGACGGATTTTGCGGGGACCTTATTTTGCAAATATGCAGCCGCTTTAAGAGCATAACCCCAGAATGATACTGGAAGATCGATAAAACTCATCATAGAACGAACCAAGTCAAACAATGTTCGATGACTCCTTTCAGATACTCCATTTAACTGTGGTGTACCTGGTGGAGTCCATTGCGAGATTATATCATTATCTTTGAGACAATTGAGAAACTCACCGCTTAAGTATTCTCCACCTCGATCTGATTGAAGAATCTTAATATTTTTGCCATTTTGTTTCTCTACTTCACTTCTAAACTTTTTGAACTTTTCAAATGATTCAGATTTGTATTTCATTAAATACACATATCTAAATCTTGAGTGATCATCAGTGAAAGTAATAAATAAGAATACCCTCCCTGTGCATTCGTTGTCATAGGTCCACAAACGTCTGTGTATGCTAATAACTCTATAACTCTTTCTCCTTTTCTACTAAAGAAGATTTAGTCATTTTACCCATGAGGTAAGATTCACAAGTTGGATATAATTCATAATCAGATAGGACTAAGAGCCCATTATTATGCAACTTGGATAATCTTATTTCATTGATATGACCGAGTCTACAGTGCCACATATAGGTATAATTAATATCATCTCTTTTCCTTTTCTTAGTTTGTTCTATTTAAATATATTTTCATGCAAGTCAAGTATATAAAGTCCATTTCGTAAATTACCAACACCATATAAAACATTGTTATTATAAATAGAACAACTGTTGTTCTTTATTATAATGTCAAATCCATCCATATCTAATACGGAAATAGAAATAATGTTTCTAATGATATTCGAAATAAAATAATAATTACTTAAATAAATGAACTTGCCCGTATGCAGTGCTAAATAATAAGTGCATATAGCTAATGCAGTAACTTTTGCTCTATTTTCCACTCGTAGGACAACCTCGTCCTTATTCAGCTTTCTACTTTTGACCAGTCCCTGCAAAGTACTATATATGTGAGAACCACAGCCGGTATCTAATACCCAAATAGAATTTTGATTTTCTAAAAAATTAATTTCAATCATAAACAAATCTTGATTAGGATTTGAAGCTTCTCCAAGCTTCTTCTGCTTTTGTTCTGCAAGGAAATCCTTGCAGTTCCTCTTCTAGTGACCGCTTATTGCAATGGAAGCACATTCCTTTGCTATCTGGATCAGGTTTCTTTTGTTCCTTCCTATTCACCTTGCCCTTAGCCTTCTTAGATTTCTTCTTTTTAGAAGATACCATGGGCCTCTTCCTTTTCTTGGAAAAATCATCCACCATTAAGAGATGGTTCTTCTTGGATAGGAAGTGTCCTTCTGCAGTTTTCAACATGTTAAGTAATTCAAGCAAGCTGATATCTAACTTATTCATGTGGAAATTTATAACAAATTACGAGAAGGTCTCAGGGAGTGACTGCAAGACTAATTCTTGACTCAACTCCCCATCCATGACGAACCCAAGCTGTCCAAGGCGTTCAATTAGATTGATCACCCTTAGGACATGAGTCTCAACAGCAGTTCCCTCGGTCATCCGAGATCAGAAGAGCTCCTTAGATATCTCATATTTAGCAGTCCTACTTTGTTCACCATACAACTCCTTAAGGTGAAGCAACATAGTAGGAGCATCCATGTTTTCATGCTGACGCTGAAGCTCGTTATTCATGGATGCGAGCATGATGCATTGAGCCACAGATGCATCATCTTGCTACTTACAATTATGGCAATCTCATCCTTAGAGGCTCTTTCAGGAACAATTCCAGGGACAGGTGAATTTAGGACATAAGAAATTTTTACAGCAGTGAGAACTATTCTCAGATTCCTTAACTAGTCGTGTAATTTGGTCTGGTTAGTTTGTTAGCATCAAGTATGCTACGCAGTGAAATTAGTGATTTTGACATTTTTAAATTTCTGCACGTAAAAGATAACATTTTAGCTAACATTCATTTAATTAATTATTTACATACCAAGATAAATTAGGTCTTATTTTAAATTAGTATCTCCCACTATTTTCTTCAAACTATATTACCTTCACGTATATAGTTCGGCAAAATCTAATTAAAGATTTGCTAGTGAGAATAAGGATCCTATTTCAAATGTGTATAGCCTTGAGTGTGCACAACAAACTATATATAAGTAAATAGGTAGACAACTCTTGTAAATTACATCATCATGTAACTCCTTGTATTTTGCCCCTTAGATCATAATGGTCAAGTGTGTGAACATCCGAACTAAAATGATTTAAGTTAAGTCTGTGACGCCCCCAAATCCGTGTCCCTTCGAAACCTCGGATTCGGTCTGCCACGATATTACTATCGTCAAATTATTATATCTTTTATTCATAACTTAAAGAATATAACTTTGCTTTATTATAATTTGGAATATAAATTCCTTCCATATCCAGGATCCGTATAATAACTCCAAACTTTTATAAGTTCCAATCTTGGTCATTTACCATTCCTGACTTTACACTCATATTCGATATTATAAAAATACATAATAATTTAAACTTTTCTATATCCTTTGAATAAAATCTTTTATTGATCTCATAACTTGTATCAATTACATAACCTTGAATCAAACTATATTATGATTCATTTTATTCAAATTACTGTATAAGATTTTACATCTTGATTCGATATCCTCTATGTATTAACTAATACATCTTTACAACACGACTAGTATTAACATCGTAAACAACTACCAAGTACATCTCCTAGAACCTAAACATGGTTCAAGATCATAACATCAGATAATTAAATCAATCTCCTTGTGATACTATGAACTCTATCAATCAAGTAGCACGTAACTTTATCGTGAGTCCTTAACCTGCAAAAATGGTTATTTGCTAGAGTGAGCTCGACAGCTCAGCAATTCTAACAATTTTCATGCATCAGATAGCATATAATATCATACTCAGTTCATGAATTTATAATCAATTTATATTACTACGCATGTTACTTCTCACATAACTAGCATATCATCAAAGATCAACTTTCAATCTCATACATATCTCATATGCAGTTCATATATACATCAACATTCTCATAGTATAATATAACTCAACTAACAGTTATCGCATTCATATACAAATAGGAACCGAAAGACTTGCTTGATTTGTAGTTTATCAACTACGACTTAACTGCTTAAAGCTTTCTGTGCTTCATGTATTCCTACAGAGTTATATAATCATGGATTCATACCCATCAGTCATACATTTCATACGCTCTTAATATAAGAACAAATATTATTTCTTAACTTGGTTTCATTTTTACTTGAACTTAGGATAACCATGTGACTAGCTCATTCTACTATCATATTTATCTAAACAATCTTGTTTCATATCTTCTAGTCCTTAAGGACAACATCTAACTATAACTTAAGACATGCAGTTAACAAACTGCTCTTGGTCACTCTGCAGAACTGCGCGACCGCGTTGCATATAAGCTTGGGAGTGGCGCGGCCGCGTTACTCCCTGTCCAAACCAGACTTGAGCTTTTCATTGCCCAATTTAATTTCTAGCATGACATGTATTCTGATACATACTATAAACATTCATCAAGTAGGTTTCAAATTCATAGTCGAATCATTTAGGTTTGAATCACGTAGCTCTACGTTGAATTACTTAAATCAACAAGGTTCAATATCTTCTTTTAACAAAGGGTTATTGACATAAGTCTTTAAACCATATAATGCTACTAATAAGCCTCTAATAGCATGCTCACATGTATCTATCTTATTTACATGGACATAGCATAGTTCATTATTTGAAAACTTATTTTAAACCATGTTCAAATAGTCTAATTCATGCTTAGCTACATGATGACATACTCGACACGTCTAGAGGCATAAAGCGTCCTAGTATACATGCTTGAAAGGTCAGAGTATACTTTACACAATGTTTGAAACTATTAGTTCTCAAAAACTTCCATGTTTTCCTTCAAAATATTTTCAACCAAGCTATAACAAATTCTAGTTTATGCAAGGTGACTTAACAACAAGTTACGTTTCATATTTACGTATGTATGCTCCAAGGTTATTTTTCAAAGGACACTAGGTACTTCAAGGTTTGTTTTCCAAAACCTTAAGTTTTCATAAAACTTCACTAAAGCAAGGTATAGTGGTTTATTACTAACTAAGGTAACTTATCAACAACTACCTTTCATACTCATTGACAAGCATAATTAAGACACATACACATGTCTCCAAAGTAAGATTTCTAATTACTCTAAATTCATTAAGTTCCATTTTAAAACTTTAAGTTTCTTTTAGAAATCATTAATACCAAGGTAATTTCATTCACTACAGGCAATGGTGATCTTAGGTCACATGTTAGACTCAATTATACACTTATTGAAGTCTAACTAGCCTGCTCAACAAACCAGAAAACATAAAAAATCATTTCCCATTTCTGCAGAACGGCGCGGCCGCGCTGCTTTTGTACTGAGGAGTGGCGCGGCCGCGCCACTCTGGTTCTAGACAGGAGAACTTCTGCTATTGCAGAGCTTCACTACCAACTCTATTATACTTCATGAGACATGCTAGAAATCAACTACATAGCCTCTACAATATGTTAACATTATCTTATATAACAATTCTCCACTAATATGAAATCTCTTATGAATTTATCAAATCAAAACTAAGAATTCAAAGTAAGAGTTATACCTCTTGGAGCTTTGAATTACACCATTATCTCCAATTTCAGATTACTCCCTCCAACTCTTATCAACACTTACTATAATAACTTTATCAATAGTTTAGAAAACAACAATTGTGAAGGGGAGGCTTCTATTTATAGAGGAGTCATTGTCCAATTGGTGGTTCTTGCTCATTTAATCAAACCAATGGGAGAAGGAAGAGGATGTGGACAAGAAGGAGTGGTGAATAATACTATTAGGACCACTCCCCCCACCATTATTGAAATTATTTCCATAGCCATCATCATCCTTTAATATAGGCCAATGGCCTTTACTTCATGTGAATAAGAAGAGATGAGACTCTCTTATTGGGACACCCCTTTAAAAAACTCAGCATTTATACATTTGCATGCTAGCATAGTTATGTTTATTTCATTTGGACAATATAAGTCATACTTCAATACTTAATATTACTAACATGTTATATGTTAGGGTCACACATACCCAACCCTACACATATGTACACCCACATATAAACAAGCATACCAATACATATAATAATGTAACTCATTTATTTTGGTTTAACCCATTAATATTTTAATTGGACTAGATATAAAATAGTTGGGTATTATCAACCCATAATTTCAATAAAATTTATTATCTCAAATATATCCAAATATTATAATGATAATTAATAAATATATATTAACTTACCATTTATTTTTTTTTAACAATTATAGTTAAACCTCTAATTGATTTAACTTTACCACCCATGCCACACAAGGCACAATTATGTAAGCTTAGTATATAATAGACCTCAAGCTTACAATACTATAATCGCAATAAATAATATTATTCCCAACATCACCTCTTACAATATGTTCATAATGTAATACCATTACATTATATGTTCTCATAATTTATAGTCTAGCACATTCATATGCTAACACTACCTAATGTCCTCTAATCCTTGGCCAATCTATTACCCTCTTATGGACACTACCCAAGGGGCAAAGAATGGAGTTGGTGGCTACTCCACCAACTACTACTATTCATGGTTCTTTCTAATCATTTATCCCACATGTCTCTTAGTTTACAAACTTCACCATGACACAAATTTTCAGCATTTGGGCATAGAATAGGGTCATGGGAGGTGGGTCTATTGCACCATGTTACATAATTAATTCTCATAAATATACTTGCATTTAGCAAATAAACTAACACTTTACACACCAATGCATGGCCCGTACTTATAGCCAAGCTATTACTCCCTATGGTATTACACAAAGGGTAAAGAAGAGTTGGTGGCTAACTCCCCCAACTACTACTATTCATTGTATCCTAGCCATTGGTTAACCATCATTGCTCTCACATGGGCCAACTTGCAAGCTTATATCTAATAACTTTGTAATAACCAAGAATTTTTGTGCTACATTATAAATAAATATATTAACTAATCTGTGATATATTATGGATGACTAGGTGATAAGTGATTATGTAAATAGTATGATGTACTTAAAGGAAGTCTCACTAATGATTGAAATAAGTGAGTGGACTAACCTAAGTATATAAGAATCCAAGAAATTAATTTAAGATGTTAAACCCTAATTACATACTCAATAATACAACACAAGTCTCTAATGGGCTATGTAAATGAAATAACATTATTAATTTATAAGAATATGTAATATCATAATGATGAGCATTAGCTTAACAGATAATAAATTAAATGGACTAAGAGGTATAAGTAATTTAAACACCCTATTAATTAGTTAGCATGGGATTTGTGGATAATTTGGTTTATGAGTAACTAAATGTTAAACTGGACCAGTATTAGATGTATATGGCAAGTATTTTAGTAGCCCAATTATTGTTATGGGAGGCCCAAGCCCATTAGTAGGCCCAAATTAATAATTACAGGCCAAGAGATAATAATAAAAAGCCCAATCTAGGCCCACTTGTGGAGGGTATTTGGTCATTTCATAAAGTAAATAGGAATAAAAAATAAAGAAAAATAGAATGGATAATAAGGCCACATGGCCGGATTAGTAAGGAGAGGAAGAAGGGGGGGAATGTAATTATTACCTAACTTTAGTAGGTGAACACTACGCTAGGTGTCAACCTCCCATTCGTCCACTGCTTTTATCTACTCTTGCAAGTTAACTAAGTTGATAAGGAAGAGAAAGAAGTAATTGTGTTGGATATTGTTGATAGATATACAATCTATATCTATTCATATTTACTAAATACTTAAACAATTTTCATAATTAGTAAAACATTTTTACTAAGTTCAATTCTACCTCCTAGTTAGCTATTAAACCAAAATGAGAGAGAGAGAGAGACAAAAGAGAAAGGGATCGGGTAGAAGAAGAAGAAGAGGGGAGAGGGAGCTTTGAGATTGATGCATCCAAAGTTCATAAATTTCTTTGGTAAACAAGAAGAGTAGCCATAAGAACAAGGTGAAACATCTAAACTAATTTCTTCCTTTTTGTTATGATTTGTTTCTAAAGAAATAAAGGATTATGTTCTAAAAGTTCATAAACCTTAGATGTATATATTTTGTATGATTTCATGTTTAAATCTAACCTATTTAAGTGTTAGAGAGATGATAAAAAGGAAGCAAATAATCTATGTTCAAAAAGTAAGAAAAAAACTCTAATCTAGTGTGTTTGATATGTTTTTATGTAAGATCTATGGGGTTCAAGATCTAATTGGTTAGAAGCATGCTAGAATGATATATATAGAGTTTAATAAGTTTAACTGTTGGTTGATATGAGTTTATGTTAAAAGTTTGGTAAAACACATGAAAAGGAGTTTTTCCATAAGTATTGATTTTTAAGGTGTGATATATGTTTTTCATTTTAAAACCTACAAAGAGTTTTTGTGGTTTTCTTTCTTGGTATGAAAGATATATAATTTAAGGACAAAATTCCTTTGGAATCACTCAAAAATATTTTTAAAATGAGGGAGATATGAATTTTGTGCCAAACACTCTAAAGGTTGAAACCTTTGAAACAATCAGTCCACTTCCGGCTCAATTTCAGTGAGCAAAACGGTCCAAATTTAATGTTTGATAATTGAAAACTGTAGTTTGGGAAGATACAAATCCAACGAGTCTGATTGGGCCTCAATCAGAGTTGTAGATTTCATTCTATGAAGGTTTTAGTAAAGGACCCCAAAACTGAAAATAAAACTAAAAAATTAGAAAAATTAAAGATTATTGACCGGTTAAGTTTTCCGGCGAACCGGCGGAACTTTCCGGCGGCCGGTTCACCACTTTTTTGGCCGGTTCTTGGACAGAAAATTTTCTAAAATTGTGAAGAACATTAAGATATTTTATTCAGAATTTTTCGGGACAGTTAGTAACTATTAAATAATTAATGGTTTAAACTCATTAAATCATTTAAAATTTACTAATAATAATTATTAATACTAATAAATGATTATTAAACTAATGAAATACTATGTAAGTATGATTAATTATTTAATTATTATTTAATTAACATTAAATATAAATGAATGAAAATTAGTGTTATTAAGCTAACTATTTGTTATTTAATTAAGTAAATGAATAGGGTTAAATAATTTATTAACTATTCTTTAATTAATATTAAAGAATGATTAAAGAATGTTTAAAGTAAATAACACAAATTGTTTATTATTCAAGTGAGAATAAGTAATAAATAATTACTTACTCACATGTTAGTTAAGCAATATAAAGTTAATAAATTATATTATTATTAAATATTAAATAATACAAGAATAAATGTAATTAATTATTTATTATTTAATTATAGTAAATAATAAAATAAGATATTAATTAATTATTATTATTTAATTATAATAATAAATAAAGATAAATATTAATTATTTATTTATATTTAATTAATAAAATAAGTATAAATATTAATCAATTATTATTTAATTAATATTAAATGATATAAGATTAATAAATATCATTAAATATTTTTAAATGATTAATAATATTAGAAAGTGAAAATTTATTAAAAGATTAATAATATTAGATACTTAAAATATTATTAAAAGACTAATAATATTAAAGAGAGACTAAATATTATTAAATGATTAATAATTAAGAAAACAATAAAATATTATTAAAAGGTTA